>JAQJZF010000002.1:34901801-37301801 GCA_028537955.1 Microtus californicus | reverse complement strand
GATTGGCAATAAAGGTCAGCCTTTTCCTTATCATATTGCATTCTTTATTAATGGTTTGTTTGTTAATTATGTATGTATTATTCTGCCTGCATGTATCTGTGCAAGCCAGAAGAGGTCACCAGATCTTACTACTCATGGTTGCAAGCCACCATGTGGTTGCTAGGAATTGAACTCAGGACCTCTAGAAGAACAGTCATTGTTCTTAACTTCTGAGTCATATCTCCAGAATATCACATTATTTTCTGGAAAAATCATGTCAGTTTTTAATCCTCTAGTAGTATTTATTAAAGAATATATGAAGAATTCATAATTAAATGGTAATTATTGATATACCATATTCAAATAATATACCACTATTTGATATGGATATAATACTGCCATCTGTTATGGTGGAAACTTATAAGTATCCTTTTCTACTCTTAGCTTGTTTCTTATCATCACTTTTAGAAAAAGTTTTTGTTCTAAAAGGTCTTTTTCTTTGTTCTTGTAGGTCTTTTTCTGTCTCTGTCTAAGATTAATGTCTTAGACATTCATACACAAACACACATATACACACATACAATCACACACACATATCTGTATGTAAATGAATATAAATACATCCTACTGAGACATATGATACAGGAGCCATACAATATTTTGGGAGAGAAAAAGCTAAAATCCTATTTTGGTCTCATGCTCCACCACTCCATGATGGAGGAAGCCTGAAGGTTAAGGCTGAAGTATCTAAATTATTGGTAGAAGAAAATGAAATCCATTATACTCTGATTCCTGAATCTATACCCTAGTTCTTTACTCATCTACAGAGACCTGACATCTGACTCATTCCTTCTTCAGCAGAGTTCCATCTCACCAATTATTTGCTAGAAAGGTGTAGGTGGCATTCCAGGTGTTATTCACTCTGGCAAAGTTACTCCTTAATTTTAAAGCAATGAAACCATGCCCACAATCTCTTTCCAGCATAGAGAGGTAGCACAGACATAGAGAAGATGGATATTACTATTCCAAGAGAGATAATTCAGAACCAAATGAGTAGCCCTGAGTCTGAAACAGTTCAAATTTAAGTTGGAAAAACCATTATATTGTAGCAGTGGTGAATAATTTGCACTGTCTTTATGGGGTCTGGAATCTGCCTGCTATGAGTCAGTATTCTTGAATATTCAACAGCTTTTCAAATCATTTTGAAGGAAGTGATTTCAGTATTTATCATCCCAGATATATCTTTGTCACATGCATTGAAATTTTCCTTAGAGTTGAGTTCTAAGATATAGGGAGCCTTACAGAGCCTCATTGCAACATGTCTGCACTTCATATTATATTGAGGGTACTGGACATATACAATGCCAAGATAATCTCCCACAACAAGTCAATTCTTTTTCAGAGTTCCTGAAAGCCATATCATCAACATGGAAAGATTCCATTGCAAGGTCTGTAAGAAACTATGTTGTAATGAGCAATGACTTTTGAAACATTCCCAACTTTCTTATAGTTTCATTGAAACAACAAGTTCTCCACATATTCTGACATATTTTGAAGTTAGATGTATTTTTCTTCACCTTTCCTCATGAGTTTCAAACCATTAGTAATCACATCTTCTGGGACGATACTAAAATTGGACATTTTATTTTCTTTCATGACTTGGAAGGAACTGTACTTGAGGACCAGATCCAGCTCATCTTTCTCTAATTTCTTTCCTAGGAAGTTACAGATCTTCTCTATAGTTCCTCTTGTGTCCTAAAATAGAAGAAACAAAAAAGATGCTATTGAACAGAGAGATCTGAGAGAACAGATGCAGAGAAGTTAACTGTGGATGGACAATGAAAAGGGGGCATGGAGAAATAAATTACACCATGAGATGAAAAAAGCATTGAAAGATTTGAGGAAAGAAACAGGGCATTTACAGATGCCAGAAGTCACACATACAGCATTTTATAATGAGTTGGGCTGGCAATGTGTCTGATGTCTGGACCTAAAAGACAGAAACTGATTTCTTTTAGGGAGGAGAAGATATTACAGACAGAATCTCACATAACAGGCTGTTCTTAAACTTACTTTGTAGTAGATGAAGAACTGGAACATGCGATCCTCCAGTTTCCAATTCTGTAATGTTGTGTTCACAGATGCACGCCGACGCACCCACTAAATGCACTGGGATATTTTTTCCTTTAGACAGGGTCTCACTATGCAGCCTTGTTTGGTGGGATGGAACTTGATATGGAGATTGGAATGACCTCAAGCTCAAATAGGTAAGGGATCCACCAACTGAATTTGCCTCCTATGTGCTGTCATTTAAGGTGTTCACCACCATACCCCACTTGCCTGAGCATTTAAGGAGACTTAAAGTGATACTTTCAGATAGTGATAAATGGGAATGAAGGCAGCGTGCACAAAGATTTTGAGAGAAGTTAATGTTTACACCATGTAATACTGTTTCCTATGGGTAACTAAAATAATATAGTTTTGTAGCACTTTCATAAGAATGATGTCAATATTCATTACTTGGGGGTATTTCAGGGAGCTTTAATTCTGTTTTGAAAGAGGTTATCATGCTTTAACTCATATATCCATCTCATACATAATCTTCTTGCTTTAGATACCCATAAGCTGGAATCACAAATTCACCTTTCACGATAGCCACAAATCGCATAAAGTATCCTGTGGGGTAACTCTAACCAAGGATGTGAAAGATCTATTTGACAAGAACTTTAAGGCTTTGAGTAAAAAATTGAAGAGGACACCATAAAATGGAAAGATCTCCTGTGCTCTTAGATGGGTAGGATCAACATAGTAAAAATGGCAATTCTACCAAAGGCAATCTATAAATTCAACACAATCCCCATCAAATCCAAGCAAAATTCTTCACAGACCTTGAGAGAACAATAATCAACTTTATATGGAAACACAAAGAACCCAGGATAGCCAAAATACTCCTATACAATACAGGAGCTTCTGGAGGCACAACCACAACCATTTCGCCAAAAGTGAGACCTTGACAAATCGAGAACAGAACCATGTCTGTCTCTTGCTTGGTCTCCGTTTCTCCCTCCCTCCTATGCCTTTTTCAGATAGAGCCTCTTTGGGACCCTGGAATAACTGACCTGCTGGGCAGGTTTACATTCAACAAATGGTGCTGGCATAATTGGATGTCAACTTGTAGAAGAATGTAAATAGATCCATGTCTATCACCATGCAGAAAACTCAAGTCCAAATGGATCAAAGACCTCAATATAAATCTGACCACACTGAACCTGATAGAAGAGGAAGTGGGAAGTAGATTGAAACACTTGAGCACAGGATACCACCTCCTACATATAACCCCAGTAGCACAGACAACAAAAGCAACATTGAATAAATGGTAGCTCCTAAAACTTCTGGAAGCTTCTGGAAAGCAAAGGACACTGTTATTAAGACAAAAAGGAAACCTACTGAATGGGAAAAGATCTTCTCCAATCCTATATCAGATAAAGGTCTGATCTCCAAAATGTATAAAGAACTCAAGAAACTAGACTTTAAAATTCTAATTAACTGAATTAAAAATCGGGTACTCAACTGAACAGAGAATTCTCAACAGAAAAGTTCAAATGTCCAAAATATAGTTAAAGTCATGTTCAACTTCCTTAGAAATCAGGGAAATCCAAATCAAAACAACTTTTAGATACCATCTTACACCTGTCAGAATGGCTAAAATCAAAAAACACCATGATAACCTATGGTGATGAGGATGTGGAGTAAGGGGAACACTCATACATTGCTGGTGGGATTGTAAACTTGTGCAACCACTTTGGAAATCAGTGTGGTGGTCTCTCAGAAAACTGGCAGTCAACCTACCTCAGGATCCAGCAATTCCACTCTTGGGAATATACCCAAGAGATGTCCGATCGTACTACAAGCATTTGTTCAATTATGTTCATAGCTGCACTATTTGTAATAGCCAGAACCTGAAAACAACCTAGGTGCCCCTCAATGGAAGAATGGATAGAGAAGGTGTGGCACACATACACATAATAGTTCTACTCAGTGGCAATAAAACAATGACATCTTAAATTTTGCATGCAAATAGATGGAAATAGAAAGCACTTTACTGAGAGAGATAATCCAGACCCACAAAGATCAATATGGTATGTACTAACTCATTAGTGTATTCTAGCCATAAACAAAGGATATTGAGCCAATAGTTCATGATCCTAGACAACCTAAATAATAAGGGGAACCTAAAGAAAATATATTTTTATCCTCCTAGATATTGGAAGTAGAAAAGATCATCGGGCAAAAGTTGGGAGCACAGGGGTGGGGGTAGGGCCGGGGAAGGCGAGATGAAGAGAGAGAAGGGAGAAGGGGAGGATTGGGGTGAGTTTGAGGGAATGAGATGGTTGAGATGGAGGAAGGGTAGATATGGGAGCAGGGAAGAAGATATTTTAATTAAGGGAGCCATTTTAGGGTTGTCAATATACTTGGCTCTAGAGAGGTTCCCAGGTATCCAAGGAGATGTCCCCATCTAGGTCCTTGGGCAGCAGAGGAGAGGGTGCCTGAAATGGCCTTCCCCATAGGCACACTGTTGAATATCTTGCATATCACCATAGAACCTTCATCTGGCAATGGATGTCGATAGTGACAGAGACCCACATTGGAGCACTGGACTGAGCTCCAAGGTCTAGAAGAATAACAGAAGGATCAAGAACATGAGCAAGGAAGTCAAGACCATGAGGCGTGTGTCCACCCATGGAGACAGTGGGACTAATCTAATGGGAGCTAACTTAGGCCAGCTAGACTGGGACTGAATGAACATGTGATCATACTGGACTCTCTAAATGTGGCTGACAATGAGGGATGACTGAGAAGTCAAAGATAATGGCACTGGGTTTTGATTCTCCTGGCATTTTGGGAGCTTAGACTGTTTGGCACCTCTTCGTAGACCTTGATGGAGGGGATAGGGCCTTGGACTTCCAAAAGGGTAGGGCTCCCTGACTTCTCTTAGGACTGGAGAGGGAGGGGGAGAAGGGAAGTGGGAGGGAAATGGGAGGAGGTGGAAAATTTTAATAAATAAATTTTAAAAATAATCAGGAAATATAGGTTGCAAATCAGAAAAAATTAAGTAAGATAGAAGAAAGCCTTTATAATTCTGCCCAAATGGCAGAATTATATGCTATTCTCATGGTACTAAAGGATTTTAAAGAACCTCTTAATATAGTTACTGATTTGCAGTATGCAGAAAGAGTTGTCTTGCGTATTGAAACCACTGAACTTATACCATATAACTGGCTTTATTATTCATTCAGGTACAAGACATAAAGAAACTGCTTTGGACCTAAAGCAGGAAAGAACTTAGCTAGGCAGGGAACCTAAACTGAATGCTAGGATAAAGAAGGACAGAGTCAGAGAGAAGCCATGTAGCCCTACTAGAACCAGATGGAACTCTAGTTGGTAAGCCACAGCCATGTGGCAATACACAGATTAATATAAATAGGTTAAATTAATATGCAAGAGTCAGCCACTAAGAAGCTAGAGCTAATGGGCCAATCAGTGATTTAATTAATATGGTTTCTGTGTGATTATTTCAGTTTTGGACAACAAAAACAAACAAGAAGCCTCCCTCCTACAAATTGGTGCACCAACGTGGCAGACTAAATCCACTTAAAAACCTGAGAGAGATTTAAAAAGAATTCTCAACATAAAAGAACATAGTTTAGCACAGTTTCTTGGTATCCACATTTTTTTTTCTAGATGGGCTTGCAGTGAATAAGGTGTCATGGGGAGCAGTAAAATCTGTGTGATTTCTTTAAGAACAAAACAAAGAGCAGGTTCCTAGCTTACCAGCATGAATGGCTATGGCTCTTTTGGCAAGTTTGACTATTGAGCATTTAAATGGGGTTTGTGGATAGTGTACTGCAAATTATTTGGTGGCATCATGGGCCAACTGGTTATCAGAGTTGAGATGGTGATGATGGCAATCTCAGGCACTAATGGACTTCCACCATTTTGGACTGTGCAGAGCAAACCAGAAGTACCGTATATATCCAAGGAATGGTGAAGCTTGAGATTTCAAGAAGCACTTAGCATTTTAAGATCTCCTGAACATCACAGAATTATAGATTCACAATAGGACACATTCAGATATGAAAGACCTCTAAGTGAGTCACAATGTTAGATAAATATACATAGGCTTGGGAAAGAAAAGAAAGTATAGAGAGTTATAAAAAGAAGTAAATGGTTTTTAAAAAATAAAACAATATTTTTCAAGAGACAGTACAGACACTCATAGATTAAAGAGTTAAGATAATAAAATAAATATGAAAAAGTAATAGAGTAAAAATAAGCCACATAAAGATGGAATATACTCAGAGAATCTGGATTATGTATATAATTGTTTTCTTTGAAATTTTTGACTGTGAAGAGCTAAATACACAGACATTTCATTGTACAGGCTGATGAGCTAAATTAGCATATATATTATTAAGTTATCTTGACTTCAGAATTTGGGTCTAAGGATATGTTGCTTTGTAAAAAAGATTCTTCTTTTGTTTCCACAGAGGATGAGAAGTTGTAAATTCATTCCAGGCTAATGTTGTTTAATGAACCAAGACCCCATCAAAGGTTGCCCTAAACACCCCTCAAAAATTACTTCACCTAATAAACAGCAGGAAGAAGTTTAGACATAACTATTCCCATATTCCCAACATTGTCTAAAAATGTGTCTTTACATTTAAAAGGGGATATGCTATAGAGATTTGCATTGGTGTGGATCTTGGTTTGTTGATACAAAACTTCTGAATTAAATCAGCTAGTATATTTCAAGGATATGCTGACCTCAAATGGAAACCAGGAGAGGAGCTACATTGGGGAAGTGCTTTTGCACTTGTTTCCGCAGGAGAGGAAAAGCTATGGATACCATTGAAATTGATAAAGATTTGATTTGAAAAAGAGAAAGCTCTTGAGAAAGAGAAATGACAGCTCATTCACAGAGGTGACAATCATAAGAAAACCTCATAAGGGTTCGGGCAGAGTTCTGTTCTTGTTTTAAAGGAAAATACTCAGTGTGCGGGTGCACCCCTTGAGGTCCTGAGTTCCTTGCTCGTGCTCTCTCTCCTTCTGTTCCTGATTTGGACCTTGAGATTTCTGTCCAGTGCTCCAATGTGGGTCTCTGTTTCTGTCTCCTTTCATCGCCTGATGAAGGTTAATATTCAGGAGGATGCCTATATGTTTTTCTTTGGGTTCTCCTTATTTAGCTTCTCTAGGATCCCTAACTATAGGCTCAATGTCCTTTGTTTATGGCTAGAAACCAAATATGAGTGAGTACATCCCATGCTCCTCTTTTTGGGTCTGGCTTACCTCACTCAGGATAGTGTTTTCTATTTCCATCCATTTGCCTGCAAAATTCAAGAAGCCCTTGTTTTTTACTGCTGAGTAGTACTCTAATATGTATATATTCCATACTTTCTTCATCCATTCTTCCACTGAAGGGCATCTAGGTTGTTTCCAGGTTCTGGCTATTACAAACAATGCTGCTATGAACATAGTAGAGCATATATTTTTGTTGTATGATAAGGCCTCCCTTGGGTATATTCCCAAGAGTGGTATTGCTGGATCCAGGGGTAAGTTGATCCCGAATTTCCTGAGAAACCGAAACACTGATTTCCAGGATGTTCTATTGGGATCTCACCAAGGCCAGCTGGCCTGGGTCTGAAAAAGCATGGGATAAAACTGGACTCGCTGAACATAGCGGACAATGAGGACTACTGAGAACTCAAGAACAATGGCAATGGGTTTCTAATCCTACTGCACGTACTGGCTTTGTGGGAGCCTAGGCAGTTTGGATGCTCACCTTACTAGACCTGGATGGAGGTGAGGGTTCCTTGGAATTCCCACAGGGCAGGGAACCCTGATTGCTCTGCGGGCTGAGGAGGGAGGGGGTCTTGATTGGGGGAGGGGGAGGGAAATGGGAGGCAGTGGCGGGGAAGAGACTGAAATCTTTAATTAAAAAATAAATAAATTAATTAATTAAAAAAAAAGAAGAAGTAGGGAATGAATAGCTGAAAAAAAAAAGGAAAATACTCATCTTCATAGAATCAAGAGAACTTGGACATCTAGATGCCTAAAGATGAAAAGATATCTATGCAGAAAGAATCACCAAGGTAAGAGAAATCTGACATCATTTGCATTGTAAAATTTGATTATCCAGACATGTATACATCTCTAATTAAAAATAAGAGCTGGCTTTGGAGTTGGACAATGACTATCCTTCTCTAAATCAAAGCATGTTGCTAAAAAAAAATTCAGAATTTTTGTCTCATGTCAGGAGCCATCTGGTATAGGATAGAAAGAAGATAGATTTGAAGGAAATATTTTACTTTTCTTCATGCTCATTTTGTGTATATCATATCTTTCATTGAATACGTCTATATGAATAATATTTAAGTTTTCAACAATGAACACTAGATTTTTTTGAAGTAATCTTTGAAACTTCCAGGTAGAAGATTGTGCCAACAACAATGACTCCACCTGGTTAATTAAGACATCATAATGCTGATAGTGCTACTATGAGACCAGTTTTTGGGGACCAGCTCCAGAAATGGTAAGCCTTCTTACAATGCTTTGGTCAGAACTTCAAATAAGAACTTTAAAAAATTTCAGTGTTCATCGGTATGGCTATAGGATAGGATCATTTCAGGTTCCCTATCCTCAGCTGCCCCAGGATCTAACTGGGGACCTCGCCTTGGACATCTGGAAGCACCTCTAGGTCCAAGTCTCTTGCCAACCCAAAGATGGCTCCCTTAATTAAGATATGTGCTTCCCTGCTCCCCTATCCAAACTTCCTTTATACCAATCATCCCATTTCCCCAAGTTCTCCCCATCCTACCTTTCTCACTTTTCTCTCCCCATCTCCCCTTACCCCCTCCCAACCCACCCCCAAGATCCCGAATTTTTTGCCCCGCAATCTTGTCTACTTCCCATATCCAGGAGGATAGCTATATGTTTTTCTTTGGGATCACCTTCTTACCTAGCTTCTTTATGATAACAAATTATAGATTCACTGACCTTTATTTATGGTTAGAACCCAATTATGAGTGAGTATATCCCTTGATATATTGCATATCACCATAGAACCTTCATCTGGCGATGGATGGAGATAGAGACAGAGACCCACACTGGAGCACTGGACTGAGCTCCCAAAGTCCCAATGAGGAACAGAAGGAGGGAGAACATGAGCAAAGAAGTCAGGACCACAAGGGGTGCACCCACCCACGGAGACTGTGGGGCTGATCTATTGCAAGCTCACCAAGGCCAGCTGGACTGTGACTGAAAAAGCAGGGGATAAAACCGGACTCTCTGAATATGGCGGACAATGAGGGCTTCTGAGAAGCCAAGGACAATGGCACTGGGTTTTGATCCTGCATCATGTTCTGGCTTTGTGGGAGCCTAGCCAGTTTGGATGTTCACCTTCCTAGACCAGGATGGAGGGGCGAGGACTTTGGACTTTCCACAGGGCAGGGAACCCTGGCTGCTCTTCAGACTGCAGAGGGAGGGGAAGAGGAGTGGGAGGCTGAGTGGAGGCAGAAATAAAAAAAAGAAAAAAATTTCAATGTTTATATATTTACTGCCCTCTGAATGCCATGGATATCTGCACCTAAGAAGATTAGCTGGTATGAGAGGTCCTTCTGTATATGTGTTGCTTTTATTGGTTTATGAGTAAAGAAGTTGTTTTAGCCAGTGGCGTAGTAGAATAGAGCTAGGCATGGAAAACTAAACTGAATGCTGAGAGAAAGAAGGTGGAGTCAGAGAGGAAAGCCATATAGCCCCGCGGGAGACAGACACCGGAAATTTACTTGGTAAGCCACAGACTTGTGGAGCTACACAGAGTAATGGAGATGGGTTAATTTAATATATGAGTTAGCCAGAAATACATTTAAACTATTGGGCAAACTATATTCCAAGTAATATGGTTTCTGTGCGATAATTTCAGGGCTGAGCAGCTGAGAATGAACAAGTGGCCTCTTTCTACAATTAGCCCTGCAGTGCCGCAGTAAATGTATAAACATTGAAATTATAACTTTTTAACTTTGTACTTAGTTGTACCTTTATCATTTATATGCACTGCAATTCCCTACTTGACATAAATCATCTTGGTGGTCATGATATATTTTATTTTTCTCTCTTTTCTTTACAATCTACAATATTCAGGTGCAAAATTTAATCATTTCTTCTTACATTAATAATAAATTCTTATTGTGTTTGTCAATAAAAAAAAGAACTTAAAAAAAACCCTATCGACTACCCAAAGACCTTACACAATTATATAAAACAGTAATTTTAAACTTAACTGTCATTTTACTTTTACAGGATCCCATAGAAAGAACATTGCCCCCATGACAGCTGAAAGCAACTCTAGAAGATGACATCACTTTTCCCCAAGAAACTTTGTCCTTAGGGTTAGAAACACCATTTTGGGGAAGATTATAATTCATATAGGGTTGGGAGTTGGGGTGGAAATTATGTAGCCTCAGAGACCTAAAAAAAATCCAGAAAAAAAAGAAGGAAAACTGAATGGGATGATAGGTAGATTAGTGTGAACTTACACACACTAATAATAATAGTAGTGAGTAATAGAGTGCATACTTGAGAGCTATTATTTACCGACAATTTACATTGGTATAAATTTTTTTAAATAAATCTTTATTTTTTAATTTTATTTTTTTTAAGATTTATTATGTCTACAACATTCTGCTTCCATGTCTGCTGCAGGCCATAAGAGGGCAGCAGATCTCATTACATATGGCTGTGAGCCACCATGTGGTTTCTGGGAATTCAACTCAGGACCTCTGGAAGAACAGTCAGTGCTCTTAACCCCTAAGCCATCTCTCCAGCCCGTTTAGATACATTTTAATACTTGATAGGGATTTTGGTATATTGATATAAGTTCAAATTCTACTTTTTTTTTTGGTTTTTCGAGACAGGATTTCTCTGTGGCTTTGGAGCCTGTCCTGGAACTAGCTCTGTAGACCAGGCTGGTCTCGACCTCACAGAGATCCACCTGCCTCTGCCTCCCGAGTGCTGGGATTAAAGGCGTGCGCCACCACTGCCCGGCCAAATTCTATTTGTTATATTGAATATGCTCTGATTTCTGCTTAACTGTATATTTCTCTGTAAGTTTGTATACCTATGCAAAGTTATTTTGTCAGATTGTATACATGCATGCTTCTACCTGTGTTTAAGACATTTTGTATATTGATACAATTTTAGGATATATTTATCATATTGCATTATATATTTCTACCTGTGATCAAGATATTTATACATTGTTTACATTTTGAGGTTAATGTATTCATTTGTTGTACAGTTGTTTAAAGATTGTTTAATATTCTAATATGAAGTCTTAGTCTTTAAGTTATGCAGATGTTAAGTATTATACGTCAATAGTTATCCATGTTTGTCTACATACAGTTAAACTAATCAGGTTCTTTAGATACATAGAGATAGATTGTATCTATCCACATAGCTAGTAAAGTTTAACCACTTCAAAGATCTGTAGAACATGGCATTTAAATAACTTGAGATTTTGTTAATGTGAGATACGATTGCTCTTGGCAGTCATTGATCTATTCCTGAGAGAGTGTTGAGCACCAAAGACACTCCACTTGGAGTTTGTTTTTTCTTGGCAAAACTGGCTTTTTGCCTATGCCTTGACCAATGACAAAGTGCACAATCACCAGACATGACCCAGCATGATACAAGAAAAATTGCTGCCGAACCTTCACAAGAAAGGGTAAGATGGTTCTGCAAAATTTCCTGCCTCTGAAAATGGTCTGTCAGTTACTCTAGGTGTTAGCCAAACTTGTCTGATTCAACATTGCAAATGAGACTTTGAGTGATTGCCTAGGCAGCCAGTTTTCTCTGTCATCTACTATACATTTTTGGAGCTGCTTGATTGTGCTTCCTGCCTACTCAAGTTAATATTATCTCCCTTCTCCGGTCTTCAATGGGGTTGAAGACTAGATAGTCATCATTACCATCCTCTTATGATCTAGTCAAGCCATTTCTACTACAATCTTAGACTCCTTAGGATAGAACATTTATTAAAACATTAGGATATGTCCCTTGCATAATATTATCTATGCTGGTTGTAATTCTAACTTTATACTTGTTATCTGTTCCTAGTGTACTTAGTTTTGTATTAGGTTTGGAACTCTTTTATTTAAACAAAACGGGGAGGTACTTTGTGAGCTCCTTCATCTAATAACCTTTAATATACCAGCTCACTAGGGCATGGTCTCATAGTATTAATGCAACTGTAAAGAGTGTGCTGCCTCTTTGGACTCTCATTTTTGTCTCCTATCTTCAGTTCCTGTTTCCCATTAGTGCAGAGGACTGTGATCTGTGATCCTACCCCTAAATAAATAAACATTTATAATACATAATCCTGAACTAGTGTGGGATTATTTTATAACTTCCATCATCAAGAGGGAATATTTTTAACTAAATGAACATGAAACACACAAAATTATTTTTTCTTAATGGTCTTGTGAAACAATGTCTCTTGCAGCCAACACTGACCTCAAACCAACCATACAAGTAACGATGATCTAGAACCCCTGAATTTGACTCTATGTCTCAGAGCTAGGTTTTCAGTCAAGTGACACACTGCCAAGGTATTTTTTTTAATTTTTAAAATAAGAGATATTTGAAACACCCAAAGTACTTAAACATACTTATACCATCAATTGGAAATTTTAATGAAATGAAACCTTCAATGATCAGGTAAATGTATAGTCTACAAGTCTATTTAAATATATGGCATTACTTAATGGTGAAACATTTTAAATATTCCCTACTAAGACTTTGGAAATCTGTAGTGTAATCTAGTCCATCCTGAAGAACCCCCTGTACTGCAGAGCACAGGACACATTCTTTCCTGACTGTCTGCACCCTGTAGATGCCCAGTCAGATTTGTGTAGCACTTGGTACTGTTCCTGAGACTCCAGTGTAGATGGTGTAATAACTAGGCTACCTTAATATGAAACAGCAAATTTTAATGAAGGACTAGCTTACAACACCAGGGATCCAGCGATGAGCAGGAGATACAAAAAAGAGAGGCCAGCTGGGCTCAAGCTGCCAGATTTATTTGTAAACATTGGCCCGAGGCGAACACGCCCCCCATTGGCGGAGTTTCCCCTACACTCCAGCACTTGTATTCTCCCAGAAGTCACTGATGGTTTTCTTCTTTGCAGTCAAGGGTAGATGACATACATTTTGGCACAACAGTAGAATAACATTACTATCCCCACTAACCACTTACCACTGCATTTTCAAATGTATCAAATGTGCTGCCTAGGTAGAATTAAAAACCTGTAGTGCAAGTGTGAGCTACCCCTCCCTTTCTCAAGGTAAAGTAGGGTAAAGAAGACATGGAAAATGGACTAGGAGGCTGGAGAGGAAATGTCAGATGCAGGTCAATAAAGAACATAAGCAATGTTCTAACTTTTATTGAGTGTTCATGAGCCTAACACTGACATAGCAACACTGAGGAATGTGAGGTGCTCCATGGGGTGGGTTTGTGAGAGGGTTTGTGATTGAAATAAGAATGTTGGTTACCTGTTTCAGGTCTTCATAGCTCAAAAGCAGGAAGTTGTCCCTTTCTCTCATGGACAGCCAGGTACGGGTGTGCTCAAACCATGATCCAAATATAACTGTGTGAAGGGAGGAAGAAAGTGTTGGTCACAAAGAATAAAAGTGAGCACTACCTGGTATTCTTCACTTTTGTGCAAATGGTAGATACCTTTATTAAGAAAAATCAAACTGACATTTACAATATTCAATGTAACAAATGATATATACTCTACAATGAGCTGATAAAATCAAAAACACTAGTAAGGTCATTACTCCACTGCTTTACCACTGATGCCATGAGGAGACATCCTCCTGTTGGGTATCAATGACTGAAGCATGTGTTGGGGAAAGCAATCACACCAATACAGTAAGTCAGAGGTTTCTGGACATGGCCAGGCTTGGACTATTTTTATTCCATCATGTCTGAAGAACTATCTTAAGTAATTATGAGGGAGATCACCTTCTATTGGCTTCCCCCTCTAAGTTACCCCCACTACTCAATATCACTCTTCAACACCCAAGCCTCCAAAACACAGACAAGTAGAGACCTTCCAAGCATAGACATCCACCTTCACATCCAAACTTCATTTACATTCCTAAGGCTATTGTGATGTGTTCACAATAGATCCTGGTCTAGTGCACTCTCTTCTTGTCTCAACCACCACTTCACACTTGCACTGTTACCCATTATCTGAAGAAATAACTGAATCAAATCAGGAAAGAAGGTAAGAGTTAAGTTAGGGTAAGAGCAGTAGAATATATGAATTTGAGGATTCTAAGATTTAATTGAAAACTGAGGTTAAATGACCTACCAGGAAGTTGCAGAGAGAAAGTGAGTTCCACATGAAATGGCAGAATTAAGTCACTTAAAGAGATTGAAAGCTGGTCTCAGGTGATGGCTCAGTGGAATGCATTTGCCTTCTAAGTGTGAGCACCTGAGTTTGAATCCTCAGGAACTATTGAACGAAATAGAAATTAAGATTCAACACCTAATGTTGTTGGTCTTCCACATTCAAGCTTTGGCACAAGAACAAACATAGTCACACATTTGTTTCCATACAATCATGGACACACACACCTACGCCCATCAAAAAAGGCTAAAAGCCAAGCCAGAAGTGGTGGCACACATTTATAATACTGAAACTCAGAGTTAGAGTCAAGAGAAGACTAGAGCTTCAATGTCATTTTCCATTACATTGTGAATTAGTGGCCAATTTGAGATACACCTGATCATGTCTGAAAATAAGCAGAAAACCAAAAGCATGTTAGTGAGAGCATCAAAAATAAGCCAATAACATATACGTTGTTGATAATTAACATTTGGTTTGCTTTAGAGGTCAGTTTTGAAGATAATGTGTTTATTTGGAGGCTGGGATTACAAAGTAAATGTCAAGAAGACTGTCTCTGTTTGTTTTGTTGAAAAGGATTACTTGAACTATTGATCCAGACTGTATCCATCCCATAAATGTCATGAGTGAAGGCTTTTACCATATTACTCAGCCTGGATATATTATTTTCTTACACTTTAGTTTATATATATCAAGTATTGAGACCTAGTGGCTGTGTTCAACTAGGTTCTCTCTGCCTACCAGCTCTGCCTATAATATTTCAGGCCTCAATATTGCCTGATTAGCTCTCTATTAGATCATCATGTGTTTTAGACAGGCAAAGTTTCACAGCTTCACAGAGTTAAACAAATTAAACATAAACGAATACAACACATCTTTGAAATATTAAAATAAATGTTTTACAACATAAATGCCTGTAACACATCTTAAAATAATATTCCACAACATCTCTATAATTTGCTTTCTGTTGGAACAGAAGCCAACTCAGATACAGTTGGAAAGTGGGGCACCAAAAGAACAAAAAAGAATCTTCCCTCCGATTGTATAAGTAAACCAAGAAAGCACATTGAAATTGTCAAGAGAGCAACACCAAGTCTAACGTAATAGAAGATCTGTTAGAACTGAGATTTCAACAGAGTTTAAAATCTGTGTGATGCAATGTAAACAAACCTAAGAGAGATGTTTAAAGGTCAATGTACCTACATTAAGAAATCAATTAGATATCTAATAAATTGGTTAATGGTTCACCTTAGGGCTCTCTGGAAAAAGAAAAAGTCAAATGCCAAAATCAGTAGCTGTAAAGTAAGCACAGACATTAATGAAATAAAAAATTTGAAAGCATCCCAACAGCAAAACAAATCAGAGAGTCAATGAAGCAGATGTGATTCCTTCAAAATGTAAGCAATATTGACAAACCTTAGGTAAACTAACCAAAGGGAAGAACAATTTCCAAAACTAACACAATAAGACATGAAAATGAAGCACTATGACAATCACCAGTGAAATTCAGAAAATTATTAGAATTTACCTTAAGAAATTCCACCAAACTGGAAAATCTAAAACATCTGGATAAATTTCATTTCTTTTTTTTATTGAAAAAATTTCTGCCTCCTCCTGCTAACCATTTCCCACTCCCTCCCCCCACATTTCCCCCATAGCCCCACTCCTCATCCCTCCTCCCACTTCTCTGCCCCTCCCCCCATTCCTTTAGCCTCCCTCTTCAGTCCAAAGAGCAGTCAGGGTTTCCTGCCCTGTGGGAAGTCCAGTGTCCTCCCCCCTCCATCCAGGTCTAGGAAGGTGAGGATCCAAACAGCCTAGGTTCCCACAAAGTCAGTTCAGCAGTAGGATCAAAACCTAGTGCCATTGTCTTTGGTTTCTCATCAGCCTTCTTTGTCTACCATGTTCAGAGAGTCCAGTTTTATCCCATGCTTTATCAGTCCCAGTACAGCTGGCCTTGGTGAGCTCCCAATACATCAGCCCAACTGTCACAGTGGGTAGGGGCACCCCTCGCGGTCCTGACTTACTTGCTCATGTTCTCCCTCCTTCTGCTTCTCATTTGGACCTTGGGAGCTCAGTCCTGTGCTCCAATGTTTAAAATGTTTAAAAAATAAACAGGTATACATGGGGAGAAGGCTCAGCAGTTAAAAGCATTGACTGTTCCTCTACAGGACCAGGATTCAGTTTTCAGTATCTTCATGATAGTTGTCAGTGTACTCTTTCAGTCTTTGTGGGTATCAGACACATATGCAGCAAGACAAATGCATGCAAACAAAACACATCTACACATAAAATAAAATGAACCTTAAAATTAATCAGGCCTGACCCTGCCCCTTGCCTGCCATTTTTGGATTAGGAGAAGGAACAGCAAAGACCAGGACTGAACATCTCAGCTACCATTGAGGTCAAGATGCAGGGCACTGAGTGGTTTACCTCAACATAGACACTATCAGTAAGCTTCTGGAGAAGGTGGAAAGGACAAGCCCTGTGGAACAATAGCCACAGGATCAACATGAGTCTGAGCAATAATAGAATATCCAAGGTATCCAATAATATCCTCATCCAAGTCTAGATGAGGGTCCAGTATTGATGGTGTAGCAGAAGCCAGAGACCCTGAATGCAAACACAGCTCATTGCAATGAATATTTATAGGTAAAGCTGTTTGGGCAAAAGGGTATACTTCATGACATATCTTAGCTCCCAATGCTATTATGATGAACAAATATGGAAAGGTGAGAATGTTGGAGTAGCAAAGTACTACAAGTATACTGAAACTGGACACAGCAGATGTGATGGGTATGAGGGAGGACTGGCTTTGATAGAGGAGCAGGTCATTTGCCCAGAGGGATGGGTGAAATAGTTTGATTTTTTGTTTGCTTTTCCTTTGTTTTTAAAATAAGTTTATCTTTCTTTTACATTCCAGCCTTAGTTTTTCCTAACTCATTTCCTCCCAGTCCCTCACCCACATATCTCCTCTATTAACATCCCCAAGCATTCCTCTTCCATTGCTGTTTAGGAAAGGGAGGGTCTCCCATGAATATCAACAAAATGTTGCACATCCGCCCTGCACAGGCCTTTAATCCCAGCACTCAGGAGGCAGAGGCAGGCAGATCTCTGTGAGTTTGAGACCAGCCTGGTTTACAGAGCTAGTTCCAGGACAGGCTCCAAAGCCACAGAGAAACCCTGTCTTGAAAAACCAAGAAAAAAAACCCAAGACATTGCATATCAAGTTGTAGTAGACTATGCATCTCCCCATGTATTAAAGATGAACAAGGTGACCCAGTACAAGGAGTAGGGCCCCAAGAACCAGTAAAAGAATCAGAGACATTCTATAAGAAGTTAGCAGTTCCATAAGAGAGCCACTCTACACAACTGTAACTTATATGAAGAGGGCCTTTGTCAATCCCCTCTAGGCACCCTGGTTTTCAGTTCAGTGTCTGTGAGCTCTATGAGACTAGGTTGATTCTATGAGTTTTCTTCTGGTGTCCTTGATCCTTCTGGCACCTACAATCCCTTCTCATCATTTTCTGCAGGATTCTCTGAACTCCACCTAATGTTTGGCTATGGATCTGCATCTGTTCCCATCTGTTACTTGATGATGTCACTCTGATTACTGTCGGGCTAGAAACCAGTCTGGTCATAGGAGATGGCCAGTTCAGGCTACATATCTGATATGCTAGGAGTGTAAGCTGGAATCTTCCTTATAGATTCCTGTGAGATTCTCTTGTGCAAGGATTTACCTGACCCAGAAATGTCCCACCTTTTCAGGACTCTCCCCAGTGTTCATAACAGCATTTTTCATAATGGCCAGAAACTGGAAACAACCTAGGGGCCCCTCAACCAAAGAATGGATAAAGAACATTTGGACCATTTACTAAATGGAATGCTACTCTCCTGGTAAAAACAACATCATCAGGAAACTTGAAAGAATATGTATGGAATTAAAAAAATCATCCTGAGTGAGGAAGCCCAGACTCAGAAAGGCAAATATGGTATGTATGTACTCATCAGTGAATATTATCTGTAAAGTAAAGGATAACCATGCAACAATCAACAGCCCCAGAGAGGCACAGTAGCAAGGATTGCAAAAAGGGATATGTCCCTAAAATGGGGAAAATAGAAGAAATTTCCAGAGTTAACTGGGTGCTGGCTGGGGTGGGAACATGATGGATTTTAATGTGAGAATGTATGGAATGGAAGAGCATTAGAGATACATCTTTTTTTTCATTTTTTAAATTTATTTATTTATTAAACATTTCTGTCTCTTCCCCACCCCCGCTTCCCATTTCCCTCCCCCTTCCCCAATCAATTCCCCCTCCCTTGTCAGCCCAAAGAGCAATCAAGGTTCCTTGCCCTGTGGGAAGTCCAAGGACCACCCAACTCCTTCCAGGTCTAGTACAATGATCATCCAAACTGCCTAGGCTCCCACAAAGCCAGTACATGCAGTAGGATCAAAAACCCATTGCCATCGATCTTGGGTTCTCAGTAGTCCTCATTGTCTGCTCTGTAAGGGCCTCATTGAATAAATGGGACCTCCTGAGACTGAGAAGCTTCTGTAAAGCAAAGGACACTGTCACTAAGACAGAAAGGCAACCCACTAACTGGGAGAAGATCTTCACCAACCCCACAACTGACAAAGGTCTGATCTCCAAAATATATAAAGAACTCAAGAAACTAGACTGTAAAAGGCTAATCAACCCAATTATAAAATGGGGCACTGAGCTGAACAGAGAATTCTCAACAGAAGAAGTTCAAATAGCCAAAAGACTCTTAAGGTCATGCTCAACTTCTTTAGCGATCAGGGAAATGCAAATCAAGACAACTTTGAGATACATCTTGATGGGAGTATTTTAGGGTTAGATAGAAACCTACTGCTAGGGAAACTCCCATGCTTCTACAAGGATGTTCAAATCAAGGACTAGCTACAGTGGATAGACAGCCTGAACTGGCCACCTCTTGGAATCAGGACAATAACAGCCCACCTTGTCATCAGAGTCATCATCCAGTGATGGATGGAAACAGATGCAGAGACCTACAGCAAAACACTGGTCTTAACTGCAGGAATCCAGCTGAAGAGAGAGATGGATTGGATGAGCCAGGTGGGTCAAGGTTATCACAAACAAATCCACAGAAATGACTTACATGGGCTTATAGGAGGCCACAGGCTCTGGACTGACAAAGAGACTGCATGGATCTGACCTAGGGCCACTATATGTTTGACACTGTGTAGCTTGATTTACTTGGATTCCTAGTTGTAGAAGTTGGGCCAGTCTTTATTGCTTTGGCTGACATTTAGGAACCTATTCCTCATAGTGGGTTGCCTTGCTCAGCCTTAATATAAGGTGAGAAATTTAGTCCTACCTCAACGTGCCATGTCATTCTATGTTGACACCCATGCTGAGGCCTGTCACTTTCTGAACAGAGGAGAAGTGGATTGGGAGGTAGAGTTGGGAGATAGGTAGGAAGAGGGAATGGGATGAGAAGAGAGAGGGGAAACTGAGGTCATGATATAAAGCAAATGAGCAAATTAAAAAAGAATTTATTTCCTCTCAAATCCCACACTCAATGATGTATTACTGCCTGGAAGGTTGTGTCTTATAAATTTGAAACTGCCATCAACTGGAAAATAAGTGTTCAAATGCCATTATACACGTGGGTCATTTCTAATTCATTCACCACATAAGATAATACCTGGTGGAAAGACCAGACTCTCCAATGATGCCAGAATGGGTTTTCATGGGACAAGCTCTTCCTGAATCCTGTTATGCAGTGGTGTGTGAGAACAGAAAGTCTACATCACCAGGTTTAAGATGGTTATGAGTCTGGAAGCCACAGATTGTTTGTGTTTTGAGGAATAAGATGGAGCCATCTGAAGATTAAATAATATACTAAAGGCTGGGGATGTAGCCAAGTTCGATAACATGCATGACACTGTGGTTTTGAGTCACAGTATTCAATAAACAGAACACTGTAGTAGTTGCATGTAATCCTAGAACTCAAGAGGTAGATGCAGGAGGAACAGAGTTTCAAGGTCACCCCTGATTATATAGAGAGTTCAAGACCAGCCAAAACTATATCTCATCTTGTCTTTAAAATGTCTTTGAGCCAAGGGCTTTAAGAAGAGCTAATACTTATACTGCTCAATGTGTTCCACATAACAGAAAAAGAAGGGTCATTCCCAAACTCGTTTTATGAAGCTACAATTATCCTGATACAAAAACTGCACAAAGACTCAACCAAGAGAGAATTTCAGACCAATCTCACTCATGAACATGCAAAAGTTCTTAGTAAAAATACTGGCAAACCGAATCCAAGTACACATAAAAAAAATCCATTATGATCAAGTAAGCTTCACTCTAGAGATATAGTGCTGGTACAACATATGAAAATCTAGCAAAGTAATCCATCATATAAATAAACTGAAAGAAAAAAAATACGATCATTTTTTTAGATGCCAAAAAAGCATTTGACTAAATTAAACACCTCTTCATGATAAAGGTATTGGAGAGATTAGAGATACAAGGATCATATCTAAATATAATCAAAGTAATATACAGCAAGCCGACTACTAACATCTAATTAAATGGAGAGAACCTCAAAGCAATTCCATTCAAATCAGGACCAAGTAAGGGCTGTCCACTCTCTCCATATCTCTTGAAGTTCTTGCAAGAGCAATTAGACAACATAATGGGACCAAGGGGACTCAAATTGGAAAGGAGGAAGTCAAACATTTGTTATTTGCAGATGATATGATAGTGACCCCAAAAATTCTGCCAGAGAACTCCTACGGGTGATAAATACGTTCAGTGATGTGGCAGGATTCAAGATCAACTCAAAAATATCAGTAGCCCTCCTATACACAAAGGCTAAGATGCTGAGAGGGAAATCAGAGAAACTTCACCTTTCACAATAGCCACATATACCATAAAGTATCCTGGGTTAACACTAACCAAGGAAGTGAAAAACCTGTTTCACAAGAACTTTAAGTCTTTGAAGAAAGACAATGAAGAAGATACCAGAAAATGGAAAAATCTCCCATGTTCTTGGATAGGAAGGATAAACATAGTAAAAATGGCAATCCTACCAAAGGCAATCTATAGATTCAATGCAATCCCCATCAAAATCCCAAAACAGTTTTTCACAGACCTTGAGAGAACAATAACCAATTCATATGGAAAAACAAAAAGCCCAGGATAACCAAAACATTCCTATACAATAAAGGAACTTCCAGAGGCATTTCCATCCCTGACTTCAAGCACTATTACAGAGCGACAGTAATCAAAACAGCTTGGTATTGGCATAAAAACAGAGACATTGACCAATGGGATAGAATTGAAGACCTGGATATTAATCCACACACCTATGAACACCCAATTTTTGACAAAGGAGTTAAAAGTATACAATGGGAGAAAGAAAGCATCTTCAACAGATGGTTCGGGCAGAACTGGGTGTCAACCTGTAGAAGAATGAAAATAGATCCATATCTATCACCATGCACAAAACTCAAGTTCAAATAGATTAAAGACCTCAATAAAAATCTGACCACCCTGTATCTGATAGATGAGAAATTGGGAAGTAGCTTTCAATGCATGGGCACAGGAGAGCACTTACTATGTATAACACCAGTAGCACAATAAGAGCAACAATGAATAAATGGGCCCTCCTGAAAATGAGAAGCTTCTGTACAGCAAAGAACACAGTCAATAAGACAAAAAGGCAACCTAATAAATGGGAGAAGATCTTCACCAACTTCTTATCAGATGAAGGAAAGCTCCAAAATATATAAAGAACTCAAGAAATTAGATATTAAAAATTTAAATAACCCAGTTAATAATGGGGTACTGAACTAAACAGAATTCTCAATTGAAGAATTTCAGATGGTCCAAAAATACTTAAGAGCATGTTCAACTTCCTTAGCTATCAGGGAAATACAAATCAAAACAACTCTGAGATACCCTCTTACACCTGTCAGAATGGCAAAATAAAAAAACAAACAATAATGATAGCTTATGCTGGAGAGGATTTGGAGTAACGGGGACACTCATTCTTTGCTGGTGGGAATGCTAACTTGTACAACCACTATGGAAATCAGTGTGCTGTTTTCTCAGAAAATTGGGAGTCAATCTACCTCATGATCCAGCAATACCACTCTTGGGAATGTACCCAAAAGTTGCTCAATTCTACGAAAAAAATCATTCGTTGAATTATGTTCATAGCAACACTATATGTAATAGCCAGAACCTGGAAACAACCTAGATGCTCCTCAATGGAAGAACAGATAAAGAAAGTGTGGCATTCTATACATTAGAATACTACTCAGCGGTAAAAAAAACAATGACATCTTGAATTTTGTGTGCAAATGGATGGAAATAGAAAACACTATCCTGAGTGAGCTAACCCAGAGACAAAAATATGAATATAGTATGTACTCACTCATGAGCGGATACCAGCTATAAACAAAAGGACTTTGAGCCTATAGTTCATGATCCTAGTGAAGCTAAGTAATAATAAGGTGAATCCAAAGACAAACATATATAGATCCACCTGGAAATTGGAAGCAGACAATATTGCCTGAAAACATTTGGGAGCATGAGGGAAAGAAATAGAAGGAAGGAAAAAAGGGGAAGAGGAGTGGAGAAGGGGGGGGTTTGGGGAGAGCTTGAGGGAATGGCATAGTTGAGATGGAGGAAGGACATATATGAGATATCTTGATTGAGGGAGCCATGTTGGGGTCAGCAAGAAACCTGGCTCTAGAAAATTTCCCAGAATCAACAAGGATGACCCCAACTAAGACCCTAGCAATAGAGAGGGTGTCTCTACTGTCCTTGCCCTGTAGTCAGAGTGATGATTATCTTTAATATCACCAGAGAACTTTTGTCCAACAACAGATGAAAACAGAGACAGAGACCTGCATCAGAGCACTGGACTGAGCACACAAGGTCCAGTTGAAGAGTGGAATGAGGGAGAGTATGAGCAAGGAAGTCAAGACCACGAGGGGTTCACCCACCAAGATAATGTGCCTGAGCTAATGAGACCTCACCAACTCCAACTGACCGGGCAATGAATGAACATGGGATCAACCTAGTCTCTCTGAATGTGGTTGACAGTTGTGGCAGACTGAGGGGACAATGACAATGGCACTGGGATTTGTCTCTACTGCATGTACTGGCTTTTTGGGATCATTTTCTCTTTGGATGTACACCGCGATCAAGCTGGATGTAGTGGGGAGAGACTTGGACCTTACACAGGTAGGGTGCCTTGCCCTCTCTTAATATTGGAGAAGGTGGGAGAAGGATGTGTGGAAGACTGGAAGGGAAGTGGGAGGAGGAGAGGAAGTGGAAATTTGGATTGGTACTTTTTTAAGGAATAAAACGAAATAAATATCTTTGAGCCAATAGCAAATCCTATATTTGATAGGACACTCACCATTTCCTTTGAGGAACCATTCAAAATAATTTATCATAGACTCTGGATTCTTAATAAGGTTTGTCTTATGCAAGAAAAAATAACCAGACACAAGAACATCTCTGGGATTTCTCATGACATAGATCATCTAAAATGGAAAAACATGTATATGAGGGTCAATACAGTCATTCTTCACTTTTATCTGTTACAATTTATATTAAATGTCAATCAAATGTTTGTAAAATCATTTATTAATCTTATTTGGAAAAATCATACTTAAGTATGCTATAGTCAAGATCTTCTTTTAGACTTTAATTTGATTTACAAATACATAACAGCCAAATGACTGAGGTCACTATTATTGTAAAAAACAAAAACAATAATAAAAATCCAACACTGATTCTATAGTTGTAAAAAACAATATCTCACAGTGTGAAATATTATCCATCTGCTGTGAAAGAGTAACATATATACACAAAATATTGAGTACTGTGCTCAATCAATCTGCGATATGACAAACTTTTTGGTTTCTGTAACTATAACTACCAAATATAATACTCAAAACAGTCAAGGTGCATAGCTTAAAGCCAATGTGCCATTACACAATGGTGAAAACAAAGACCTATAGGAAACTAAGTAATGAAGAGTCAGAGAAAACAATTTCCTTTGGGAAATGCATAACTATGGGTCACATAATGCTGAATGCTCATCCCAGAAAACATACAGACAAGGAACATTGTACAGACAGAGCTGATTGATTATACTTAAGTATTTATACATATGTAGATATGTATAAATATACATATACAATAAAAATCAATGAAAAAGATACCATAAATATGGAAAATGAGAGCTATATAAATGAGTGTGGAGGAAGGGTTTGGGAGAGTGTTGCATAAAATTAAATTGTAATCTTAAAAATAAAAGAAATAAGTTAAAAGTAAATAAATTTAATAAAAGGATACTTATATTTTGAACCAATGCATTTGTGGAATTATTCTAGAATATATCTCTTTATGACTCAATTTCTCCAGACAAGAGTTTGCCAAATTCAGATAAGACACAAACACATATTTTTGAATGGTCATAACTCAACTGTGGTATTTTTAGGAGAGATAGTTCCTCTAAGAGTGTCTTTGCAGTTTAAGCATAAAATAATATTAAGTTCTGTGGTGGAGGGACTACCAGTAAACATTCTTACTAACAAGAAGCTATGAATATTTCTGATCCTTTCTGTGGTTCTTCTATCAGGAACATGGGTGATTGCTGTGGTTCCAGATCTCAATGGACAGCTAGACCCAGCAAGACACAGTGGATACAGATGAGCCATAACTGTTGAACATCTACATGTCTCGATGCCCGTTCATGTTGTTTCACCTATGAGGTAGTCTGTGTTGGGTGTTTCACCCACTATGCATGGGGTATTTATAGAATCAAGATTAGCTAATTAATTAATTACTGTGGTGACAGCAAAACAGTACTATCTAATGTATACTATAATTTAACTCTATTTGACCTGTGTATGTAGTTCCTTGATGCTCTAATGTGTTGTTCCACTTTCTGTCATATATCTGCCAGGATCACTGTGTGGTGATTGACATCATGGTACTTTGATTTAGTCTGAGGAGGGAACACATCAATATCACCTAGTGCATGAGAATTCCAGCTTTCCTACCTCAACCTAAAAAAAATCAGAGTCCATTTAAACAAGAGCTCCAGGGTCTGTCATGGTAGAATAAGTTCAATGAGCATTTGACCAAGCATTTCTCAATCACTGGATACTGACCTTAGCCTTGGAACTGAAGAAAGACTTGGGGAAAAGATGGAAGGGAAGATGAGAGCTGATGAGGCGTGGTCCTTCCTGATTGATTAAAATTGGATATCCTATTTGAGTCTCTACCCAGGGTGAGCGTTCCCAGATGGGCACAGATTGAATCCACTTGGGATTCCCCTTGGTCTGAATTAAGCAGACAATCTCAATCAGCCAGTTAGTTCCTGAACAAGAAGAAAAATTGATGGTCAGTAATTTCAACATTATTTGTTAAAAAGCCTCAAGTAGAATTTACAGTCACACTATTTATAGTGCAGCTGTTTCCAAGTAGACAGACCTGTGTTGCTCACAATGTCTACATGGTGGTAGCACCAAGTTTATTGATCTAGCACATCCCCAATGCTTCACTTGAAAAAACGGAGATTATAATCAGTATACTTCACCTGCCTCCTGAACATCCCCAGCAGTCCTGGACTGTCATCAGTCTACATTCTGGTGCAGTGAATTTGAATATCCCAGATATTTCACAGGGATGAAGTTATAAAATCTGTTCTAGCTTGCACAAAAAAATCTAGATGAGCTCCCTTCTTTTAATACAATTCCTTAGAGATGCATCCATCCTGCAGTGTGTCTGTGAGTACTGCTTGTCCTTAAGGTAAATAAATGCCCTCTTGTCTATTTAACACACACACTCTATCCATGTTTGCATGCTCATTGATCAGTGGATACTTATCTACCTTTCTTCCCTGGGTGATTGTCTGAATCTTTATCCTGAATTCCACTGTCCTTCACTTCCCAAGTTACTTCACATTCCTTGTCAGCAACCTATTACTTTCCTAATGGTCAATGCTTCCTCCACCCAGTAAACATCCCTTCCCCAAAAGTCTTGATCCTTGAGTTTGAGACTCTTTCTACAACCTGAACAAGAACCATGGTAATTCTCTACATGACATTTTACTCTCCATCACATATTCTTATATCCATGCCTTTTTTTCTCTTGATGTTATTTCCTTTCTTTATTCTCATGATTCTCCCTTTTCACTCACTCTTCTACACAGAGAGACAACAATGCCAGAGTCTGCCTTAGGATCCATTGACATTGCTCTCTTTCTTTCTTTCTTTCTTTTAAAAAAATAATTTAGATTTTTTTAAAAAAAAATACCAACCAAAATTCCCACTCCCTCCCCTCCTACCATTTCCTTCACACACACTCCCACCCCACCCCCAAATAATCCTGCCTTAACTGATCTTTGAACTCATAGAACAGGCTAATTTCTTTCTCTGAATGTAATTGTGCTGACAAAAAGCTCTCCTTATCCACAAAGCATTTTAAACATCTGATATACAGGACACTCTACTGATTGCCTAAATTAATAATGATCAATGTCCCAACCTTCCTCATACAGTTCAAGGTCATACTCACTAACAGTCTTTACCTGATTTGGGGTAAGTCAATATGATTGTATCGTCATCTCTAACCAAAAACTTATCACCGATTTCTTCAAGTATTTCTTTTTCAAACCCTACTGCAGGGAAAGGTATTCCTTCAAACCAAAGGTAGTCTGACATGGCCAAGAGCTCTTTGTGGGTGCTGTTAGGATTCCACCTTTAGTCACCTGTATAGTTTCTAGCTAGTGTTGAGAGGTAATATTTATAGTACAGCGAAAAGAAATCATTAACAGCCTGTAGTTCTTTCCAAAACTAACTACTGAGATGAAGAAAGAGATATTGTAACAGTAAGTTAAATGTTGTTGTATTAAGCAATTGTGAACTCACACAGAGATCATTCTCTAGCATTTCTGAGCCTGAGTTCATGACTCCAAACGAGAAACTCAATAATAAGTGCTAGGTCATAGAAATGGGACTCACTTATCATGCTTTCTAATTCAATTTAGCTTTCAGGGTGGCTTCAAATGTGCAAAAAATTACAGAGATCATACAAAATGTTGCAACAAGCAAATTCTTTTTTAAATAGTGGTTGTCTTTTTAGAAACTCATATTTCCTTAGCTGCATATATGACTCCAACCCTTCCCCTCTCCCCATAAAACCATCCCTTTATTTTCCATATTTATGTGTTCATTAATATTTATTGAAACAAGCATATAATCTCATGTTATTATAACATACTGAGTCCATTTATTTCTGTTTGTATATGAATGTATTCTGAGTTGAACACTTGGAAAGTTTTTTCAACAGTCCCAGGAAACAGTAAAATAGCATAGTGTGTACAACTAAGAACAAAAGATCCTGCTGCAAAAATATTTTAATTCTTGCATATACTCTAGCATGGAGAAACATGTGGAAATTGTATGAAAGTTTGAGTGATGGAGTACCAGACCCTGGTCTGTCTCTAGTCCCTCTCTCCTGTTGTTGAAATAGATATCCTCCATAAGTCATCTGAACATTTATAATGTCCCACCCTGAACATGTCTACTGTGCTTGAGGCAGCTGGGTCAGTTGGGAATAGTGAACAATGTGCATCTGAGGCTGTAGTAGTTTTCTTCTTCAATGGGGTAACAAATGGATCCACATTAATGTCTCAATAGAGTATTAAGGACCTAGACATCAGAGATACAAGTGAAACCCCCAAATTTTCTAGCTGAAGCTTCCCTAGTCTTTTGGTGTCAAGTCCTACTCAACTTTCCCTCCTACCTCCTTCTTGACATCAAGAGCTCCAGAGGTGTGTGTGTGTGTGTGTGTGTGTGTGTGTGTGTGTGTATAGGTATTGATGTAACCATGTTTCTTTTTTCCATTCAGTATGTTCACCTTATGGCCAAGTCTGGGACACTCAGGTCTTCCACTGTCTTTGTTTGTTTTGCAGACCTAGTTCAGGAACCAAGGCATAATTACAAACAAAAGAATTTCCAGAATGTTCTGTAATGATTGCCAGAGATAAGTGGAAGCTCTAAAACAGCTGCTGGGTCAATCTGTCCCTGTGGTTGCTCAAGTGTCCCTTTCTCTCTCAGTGTAGAGTCCATGTCTCCAGGCACATTCTCTCTGGGCTCTATTACTAAAGTGAACCACAGCCTGGAAACTTTTCTCTATGGTGATCAGACCTGGGAGGGTTCTAGGTATTGTCTCCAGAGTGACCTGCCTGATTTTCAAGACCCATCTGCAGCTCCAGAGCCTTATTAATCTGAAACAACTCTAGTTCCAACTGTCCCATGCAGTAACTGAAGATCCAGCATTAGCTAAAGCTTCAGTTGCAACAGGTGCTCTAGCACCAGTTAAAAAGGATGCTTGTTTTTCTGAACCATCTTCTGAGCAGCTCTAGAAACACACCTTTGAAACCTGAACCCTTCAGGGGATTTGCAGACTTAGAGTTACTTTCTGGCATCACACAGCCCCTCTTACCCATGGATCAAGAACCCTTGGTTCTAGCTAAAAAATTCTTGATTTTAAGGAAGAGGCAGCCATGTATTCAAGGCTCAGGAGATTTCTGAATGTGTGGGGGTTGATAGTTGGGTGCTCCTCCATCTTAAATACTACTGATCATATTTTGTTTTGGTTTGTAAATAGATTCAATGCTCACTTGTACTTTAGACAATTTTTACCTTATGACTTAATTGTTCACTCGCTGAAGTTTTATTTATTTTATATGGGTGGGGCTTTCCTAGAGCTACTGTCACTCCTCCCTTACCCTTCCAGACAATAGGGTAAAAAGCAGAAGTTGCTACTGCATGCATATCAGTTATTTTCTGACATTAATTCCAACTCTATTTCAGCATGGATGGATGACCATTTTACTGAACTCTCTTTTTTCTCCCCTTAATGCTGTACTACTAGCTGCTGAGTGTTGGGGAGGAATTAGAAGAGCTTCTGGGTATTTTTCCCCCTAGTTCAATAGATTCTATTTTTAGAATCTTTACCAGCATAGGATGTCTTTTTTAAATTGATCTTGGCCATTCTGACTAGGTAAGGTAAAATCTCAAAATGGTATTAATTTGCATTGGCCTTTTTGCTAAATATGGTGTATATCTATTTTTTGAGATAGACTATCTGTGTTTAGCCTTGACTGTCTTAAAAACCAGGTAGACCCAGCTGGACTTGAACTTGAAACCTTCCTCCTTCTGTCTGCTGAGTGCTGGGATTAAAAGTGGGGAAAAAAACAGAATGAAGATGAAGAAAACACAATCAGTTAATCAGTTTTTATTATCATAAACAATCTCTTCCTATGCCACTGCAAATGAGACCTTGCTCTTTTGTGAGTTTTAAACTTTGTTTTTCATAAACTTAAGTTTTTTTCTATTTTTTGGAAAACTTAGATTACAGGCATGCATCACCATCCCTGGCTTTGCTCAACCCTTGAGGATTTAAAAGTCTAGAGAATGCATTTAACACAAATGGGTATTTATGTTTGATTGTCAAGCTGAGACAGTTGTTTATCAAGAAACTCCATTCTGATCTCTGTCATACCATGTTTGTGAAAATCAGAATAAATAAAGAACTAATTGAAATTGCACTGGCAATCTCCAACCATAATAATCCTAAGTATAAAATTAGCTTATTTTACTAAAAAAAAAGTGAGAGCCACCACTGCCCAGCCTATTGTTTGTCTGTTTGTCTTGAGATAAGATCTCTCTACAAATAGACCTGGATGTTACAGAGATCTTTGTGTAGATCAGGATGGATTGACCTTCAGAATAATCTTCTAGGCTCTGCCTCCTGAGTGTTGGGAATCAAGTGTTAACCATCACACCCAGCCTGTTAATCCAAGTCCAGTATATATAGTCTGTACTATACTAGGTTTAAAACTTGACTTTTCATTTTCTTTCTTTTATTCATTAAACTGACTATCTTTTTTATCCCTGGTTTTCATGAAACTCTTAAGTAGACTAAGCTGGCATAGAACCCATAGAAATCCACTCACCTCTTCCTCCCTAGACTAGGATTAAAGCTTTGTGTGTTACCACACTTTTTTATGGATGTTCGTTCTTTATTTTATTTTTTCAAGATAGGGTTTCTCTATGTATCTCTAGCTGTCCTGGAATGGAACTCATTCTGTAGATCAGGCTGGGCTCAATTCACAAAGTTCTTTGTGCCCCGAAAAATCATATAGAAGCTATAACAATATTATATTAATTATAATATTGTTTTGGCCAATGACTCAGGCATATTTCTAGCTAGCTCAGAAATCTTGAATTAATTCATTTCTATTAATCTGCGTATTGCTACGAGGCTGTGGGTTACTGGGTAAAGTTCCCACATGTCTTTCTTTAATGGCAGCTATATGGCATCTCCCTGAGTTTGCCTACTTACATTCTATATCTCTGTTTGAATATCCCACCTGGCTTTACTCTGCTAAGGCATTGGTTGAAGCATCTTTATTCATTAACCAATGGTAATAAAACATATTTATGCATACAGAGGGAAATCCCACACCATCCACCTGCCTCTGTCTCCCTGAGTTCTGGCATTAAAGGCATGCACCACTTTGTTTTATATTTTAAATTTTACCTTACTGTCAGATCTTTCTCTGTGACAACACTTCTCCTGTAGAGATGCAGCACACCAATGTCTTCTCACTCCAGGCCTGGAACTAGTGACAGAAAAAGAGCACAGTACCACCAGAATCCAAATTGTGAATAGGGAGTTTTATTGGAGTTCCTTACAGCAATTTTTCACCACCTCTTAAAGATAAGTTAATTTTAATTTTTTGGTGTTTTGTTTGTGTTTTTTTTTCTAGGAAGTCGGCCTGATTTCCAGGCATTAGTTGCCAACCTCTGTGTGATACCACCGGTCCCCTGGAAGATCAGTTCTACTCTTAACATCCCATATAAAGTTTTTCTGCCCTGAGACAGAATTTCTCTGTGTAACTCTGACTGTCTGTGGAGACCCAACAATGTGAGCATGTTTCCACACTGACCAATGATCAGAGAGTTTGAACTTACCTCTAGTTCTTCAAGGTGCTTCTACTTCATACAAAGATCCCACCTAGATTTAGATCAGAGAGCTCTCCTCTCTCAAGGTTATTGTCAACAGATGTGGCTAATAGCCAGAGCTTGTATTTTGAGCATATAGAAATATATATGTTACTACCTCAAACAAAAGTATAAGGATCCAAACAAGTTTCAGTTCCCCGAAGGAGATAAATTTGGATTCCACCTAGGGAATGGTTTGCCTGTAGAATGCTTTGGTCTAGGGTATGAGCAGGACATAATTTGTTCTAGCAACAGAATGTTTAACTATGAATGTAGCCCGCAAACTCCACTGGTTTGTTCATTTTCTTGTATAATGTTAATGTAGTTTTTAATCTTACTCCTACCTTTTGGGGTCAGGGTTATTTTAAGCAATTGGAAATTAAACATGTGTGAATTCCAGTACTCACTGGAACTCCCTCCTGATGCTATTCTATATGTTTCTCCATTTTATTATTTACATTAGGATCTTCATATTCTTTACTAATATTTTCTAAATCCCTGTGCCTTTACCCTGGAAAGAGATATTTTTGTTGAGGTTTATCCCCAACAGGTATCTTGGAACTCACTCTGTAGAATAGTCTGGCCTTGAACTCAGAGATCAGCCTACCTCTCCAGTGCTGGGGTTAAAGGTGTGTGCTACTACTACTTGACTCTTACAGGTTGCTAAATCTGAAGAAAAAAATAATTATAGCTTAATGTAGGCACAATGTTCAAGTTAAAAGTAGTTGGCTTAACTGTACTCCATATGATTTAGCATGTGTATGTGTGTGGAATTTAAATGCAATACCCAGTTACTTATTTTTATATAGGAAAAAAACCCCAAAGTTGCATGACCACAGTGTAGAGAAGAACTGGGACCACAATGTGGGGAGGAACTGGGAGACTGGAAAAATGAAATTACATATATACACATCTCTACATGTACACGTGAGTATTTAGGGACTTTTTTTTCTGTGTAGCTCCAGTTGTTCGGGGACGTGTAATGTAGACAATGGCAGCTAGAATGTCAAAGAGTTCCTAATGCTTCTGTCTTTTGAATCTTATGATTAAAAGTAAACCACATGCCAAGGTTATTAAAATATATTGTATAAAATATTTTTCTCTAAAGCCAGTAATTACTTTTCTGTGTAACCCAAACGGACTGACCAGGTGGCAGCATTAGCAGAACAAATAATTTTGCAAATTTTCACTCTCATCTACTTGTGAATTCACAACGCTTACGTGAGATAAAATATAATTTAAATGTTTTAATTTACTCCCCTCATACTGGGTGTGTCTCTGAGGTGTATGGTTCACTCATGAGAACAAGGTTGAGGCCTGAAGATTCATTTCCACACTCACCAGATGTGCCCTCAATTGCCATAAGGTATTACTTCCTCTCATAATAACTTAATCTTATGCCATTTTCTCTCCTTTCTCTTTGTCTCCTCAAGACTAGAGATTGAACCAGATACCTGTCCGTAGTAAAAATGATAAGTGGTATCCAACTTAGAAATTTTACATCTGCACCCTTTCTTTTATCAAATGACAATTTTGGTCACAATTCTCTGGTTGACCTCAAAGTCACTCTGTAGCCTAGGCTGTTTTGAAGGTGCATCTCTGCTGGTGCAACTTCCTAAGTAGCTATCATTACAGGTCTTTAGACCCAGGTCTGACTGTTATGTTGCCTTTGATAATGTTAAGAATGTGGGATTATTCTTCTCATTTGAACACCGAGATACTCACATAAATATTTTTGTCTCTTGTTTCTTGATGTTGTTGTTGTCGTTTTCTTTGAAGGTAAGGTCTCCCGTAACCCAGACAGTCTTTGGAGCTGCTTTGTTGTAGACAGGCCTGGCCTTCAAGACCTGATATTCCTTTCTCCACTTCTGTCAATATAGACATGCTGTAACAACCTGGTGTGTAGAATAATTAAATGGGCTTAACCACTGATCTTTAAGAAGGTGAACAAATGCTTTGTCAATGAGTCTCACCTGGGACTGCTTGTTTAAGTTTGCATCTGACTTTGTAGTTAATTTACATCATTTGTAGATGTCAAGATAGCTTTCTGGGACTCGGTCTGTACTGACACAGACTTCCTGAATGAGTAAAAAGTCAGTTGGTGAATCTGTATTTCTAAAAATGGGAGTAGCTTTTCCCTGGGAAGTGAACTGAGGGTTCCTTGTTACTGATTAAATGCAAGTCAGTTCCTCACACAGCCACCAGTCTTGTCTACTAAATACCCATTTAGCTTGGGTCCAATCTGTGAACAGAATTTAAGCTACCATCAGGCCTATGCATGTAGCTCTTTCCAGGAGGCATCTCTGGATACCTGGGATTCCATTGACTTACAGGACCAGAGTGAGATTCTAGATGAATGATTCTGGTAGATGGATTGCTTGGGGTCACCATTGCTGAAAGACTGAGAGACAGGAAGTTCTAATAATGAGCAGGCCCTTCCCCATCAAATTGGGTGACCAATCTCAGCACCAAGGAGGCAGAAGATACGGATTCACTGTGATTTTGTGTCCAACCCAATCTATAGAGTGAAATATAACAAAAAAAATCTCATTTGCAAGGAAGACATGTCTATGCAGTCAATGGCCAGGCTGATGATGGAAGTTATAAAATAATCTACAATAGCTCAGAATTGAGTATAATAAAGGACTATTTATTTGGGGGTAGACTCACAGATCACAGTCCTCTGTGCACAAAAACCAAATATGTCAGCTAGAAGAGAGAGTGAGCACTTACTTTACATCAGCATTTATAGTATAAGAAGCCATGCCCTAAGTGGGCTGGTATCTTAAAGGTTACTGGCTAATACAGGACCTCCTCCTTTTGTTTAAATAGGAGAGTTCTAAGCCTAATACAAAACTAAATAAAATAATAACAAATATCAAGTATAAGAATTATAATTACAACCAGCATAAACATTATATGGCAAGAAACAAAAGAAACATACACTAAATGTTTCAATTATTATCATATTTTAAGTAGTCTAAGTCTTGTATTAGAAATAGCTTGGCCAGGTCATGAGAAGAAAGTAACTATGACTATCTAGTCTTCAACCCCATCAAAGATCTGAGAAGGGAAAAAATGTTACTTGAGTAAACAGAAGTGCAATCAAACAACTTCCAAAATGTGCAATAAATGACAAGGACAACTGGCTGCCTGGGCAATCATTCAAAGTCTCATTTGCAATGTTGGAATAACCAACTTTGGCTAAGGCCTAGAATAACTGACAGACTGTTTTCGGAGACAGGAAAATTTTCAAAACCATCTTATTCTGTCTTGGCAAGATTTGACAGTCTTTTTTCTTGTATCCTGCTTGTCCAGTCCAGCCACTATGCATTTTGTCAGTGGTCGAGGCATGGGCATTTTCTTACCCAAAGGCCAGTTTTGGCAAGAAAAAGACAAGCTCCAAGTTGAGTGTCTTCAGTGTTCAATATTCTCTTGAGAATAGATTGGTTCTGCCAGCAGCAATTGTGTCTCACACCAAGAGATTCCTAAGCTATTTAAATGTCATACTCTACAGCTCTTGGAAGTGGTTTAAGATTACCTCATCTATGCAGAATATAATCTCTATGTATCTAAAGAAACTGATTAGTCTGATTATAAGTATGATAAACATGTATGACTTTTGACCTGTAATTCTTAATACCTACATATCTTAAAGACTAAGATTTTATATTAGAATGTTAAACAATCTTTAAACAACTGTGCAACAAATGAGGACAGTGACCTCAAAATGTAAACAATGTATAAGTATCATGGTCAGAGGTAGAAATGTATAGTGCAATATAATAAATATATCCTAAAATTATATCAATATACAAAATGTCTTAAGCAGAGGTAGAAGTGCCATGAATACAATATGACAAAATAACTTTGTCTAGGTGTACAAATATTGTAATCATAAATAGGGGCATATTCAATATAACAAATATAATTTGAATTTGTATCAATGTGCAAAAATCTATACCAATGTGAATTGCCTAAAAATAATATCTCACAAGTATCTACTCTATTCCTCACTATATTATTTGTGTGAATAAGCTCACACTAATCTACATATTATTCCATCTAATTTTCCTTTTTTTCAAAGAGATCCTTGAGCCTACATAAATTCCAACCCAACCCCAACTCTGTACCTGCTATAATCATCCCCTAATTGTTTTCCCTAATCCTGAAGACAACTATATTGGGAGAAGGTACATTGTCTTTTGGAATTACTTGCAGCTGTCATGGGGCAGTGTTCTTTCTACGGGATCTGTAAATGTAAAATGATGGTTAAGTTTCAAGATTACTGTCTGGTATAATTGCAAATAGTCTGAGTATTCGATAGAGTTTTTCTGAGGTTCCTATTTGAAGTTCTGGCCAGAACATTGGAAGAAGGTGCACCATTTCAACTAACCAAGTTGGAATCTTCTTGAGCATCGGGTACCCAAAACCAGTCTTATAGAAAGTGCTGTCAGTATTATGATGTTGTATCAACCAGGTGGAGTAGTTGTTGTGGGGCCCCATCTTCTTCCTGGAAATTTCAAAGATTACTGCAGAAAAATTTATTTTTCATTGTTAAAGACTTAAACATTATTTATATAGATATATATTCAACAAAAGATATGACAGAGACAAAAATACGTATGGAGAAAAGTAAAAATTTTCTCAAATTCTTTCTTCTTTATATCCCATACCAGATGACACCTGACATGAGAGAAACTCTGAATTTTTCTTTTAACAACATGCTTGGATTTAGAGAAAGATAGAGCCATCATCCAACTCCAAAGCCTACTTGATTTTTAAGTGATTCATGACTATTATTCTCTCTCCATATATGCATATATGAATGCATGCTGCCCAGTAGAATTCTCTCCCTCTCCCTCTCTCTCTCATCTATCTAGTGATTTTTAGCCTTAGATGATCTGTCCTTGTTAGTCATAATTCTCTTTGATTGGTGATCCTATCTGGATAGTTATCTTTTCTTCTTTAGGCATCTAAATGTTTAGGGTCTCTTGACTTATTGAAGATGAGTATTTTCCTGCAAAGACAAGACGAGAAACCTGTCCAACCCGTATAAGGTTTCCTTACCACTAGTATGGTTGTCACCTCTGTGGATAAGCCATCATTTCTCTTTCTCAAGAGGTTTCTCTTTTTCAAACCGAATCTTTACCAATTTTGATGGTATACATAGCTTTTCTTCTCCTGTGAAAAAAAGATCAAAACCCTTTCCCCAACATAGCACATCTCCTGGTTTTGATTGTGAGGTCAACACTTCCTTGAAATACACCAGCAGATTTAATTCAGAAGATATTTCTATTATCCAATGTCTCTCTGCTGCTGTTGTTCCTTTCTCATTAGTGTTAAAAATTCAAGGTTAATAAAGCATTTTGCAATCTATTTCTGGGGTTATTTTCTGTCCCTTTCTTTTTGTTTAGCATATCCTTTATAGTTTGATTTGATCTTTCTATATCTGCCTGACCTGTAGGATTGTTTGGTGAACCTGTAATATGCTTTATAATATAATAAGGACAAAACTGTTTCATTTTCTTAGATACATATGCTGGACCCTTATTTGTCTTTATTAATGCAGGTATACCCATGATGACCACATGCCATGGACCAGCTCATTGGAGCCATTCAGACCGTGGGAGAAGCAGAGTCTTGGTGTTATGGAAGGCACAATGTTGCCTGATGACAAACAGACACAACACACAAGAGAGTGGTTGCAATCTGCTGCTTTGAGAGGCACTGGTAGGATGAGTCTATCTGGGATCCAGATTGGGTAGTCTGCTTCTTGTGGAAGCACACATGCATATACCTTTCCAAAGAAAATTAAAGTTTCCAGACCTTTCCAGGTTCCGGAAAGCAAGTCTTTCCACATTACCGTACAAAATTGTTTACTAGAGAAACCTCCCCAATGTTTCATAGAAGGGGAATTTCCCTTTTCATCCATATTGAGATGATTAAAAACAAACAGAGAATGAACTAAAAGATGATGAGGAGAGAAAAATGTATGAGCTGATTTAAGTCAAACTTTAAATGTCCTATTTGTAGTTGTTCTTGAACTAATTGCTGAACAGTCTGTATTTTCTTTTCTGTAAGGTGCCATTGTTTGAGACATACAGGCTCATCAGATTTCCATTTAATTTTATCTGCATAGAGAAAGCATCCAGTGGCTCCTATGAAAAATGCGGCTCATTAAGATTATCTGAGATTATTAATTGGAGTTCCATTCCTTTTGTGATATATGTTCCCCATAAAGAGAAAGGTAAAGATGGGATAATATATGGTTGTATCAACCCTGTCTTACCTCCTAGTTGCAATCGCAACAATTCTGGGCTTTGTGCTACATTAGAAGCCATCCCTAATCCTAACAGGTTGTCTTTTGACTCGGCCAAGAAGAAGGCCAATCCTTCCCTGCTATACATGTTTTATCAGCTCCAGTATCTAAAAGGCCCTGTAAAGGTTTACCATTTATCTTTACAGTTCTAAAAGGTCTTTGAGAATTAATATCTTATACCCAGGCAATGACATCAGAGGATCCAAATTGACCTGATCCTCTGTTCTTAACAAGAACAGGATTTGGTACCTTCAAATAGGGCAACAATAGGATCTGGGCAACTCTTTGTCCCTTATGTAGTTGAACAGTCTCTTTTAAGGGTCTTATCATGATTTTTATTTCAGGTAGACTGTAATACTCCTGGTATTACTTCAAAATTCTTCCTATAGTTAGAGCTTCTTCCTATTATAAGTCCAAAGGTTCTTGAAGGGAGAGGTCCTTTAACCAGCATAGATATAAGGGCATCTCCTTCCCATGATGATAAAATAATGTCTTGAGTAACTGCAAGATTAAAGCCCGCACTTTCTGAGGTTGCCCTAGGCAGATCATGTATGGTAAATTCTGGAGCTTCAGGATTCAAACCCTGATTTTTAGACTCTTGTTCTTTCTCCTCTCTTGTTAAGGGGATGAGAGGCTGCTCCTGATTTAGTTTTCTGATTTCTCTTCATTTTTACTCTTATCTAAGAGCAGTCCATCCTTGTGCAACTTGAATTTACATTCATTTCTCCAATGTCTCCCTTCTTGACATCTTGGACAATTACCTGGGGGAGGGCCTCTTTTGCCCTCCTTCCTTTCCCCAGGGCAATTCTTTTGTACATGACCTGATTCCCCACATTTATAACAAGTGGGAGCTGAGGGTTCTTTGGATCTCCTCCATAGGTTTGCTTAACATAGGCGCTGAACTTCTGTTCCTTCATTGCTGCAGCATAGGCCATCCCTTGGACTATGGCTGGTGAGGTGTCTATACAGGCTTTAATGTAGTCCTGCATGGTTCCTGTTTTTCTGATGGGTCTTATAAGGTCCTGGCATAGAGCATTGGCATTTTTCTATGCCAATTGTTTAAGGAGCATGTCTGTACTTTCAGAAGGAGGCATCATTCTCTGGATAGCCTCTTCAAGGCATGAGATAAGATCCTAAGAAGATTCCTCATTCGTTTGCTTTACCCCTGAGAGGGTAGTTCCCTTGGTTCCAGGTGAGGGTAATTTTTTCCATGCTAAGACAGCATTAGAGGTTATCCAATCTGGTAACGTGAGTGAACCACCCACAGGGAACCAAAACCTCACCTTCTTAATGAAGGTGAAGAAATCCCCTAAAGACTGCTCTGATACTTTCAGTCCTCTACTTGTCATCATATGTTTAAATACTGAGTAAAACATTCTTTCCTGCTTTGACTCAGTGAACCTCATGGTTTAGTTCAAGATTACTTGCACTTAACTGATGATCCTTTATCGGTGGAACTGCAGAGTCCTGGCAAGAGCCTACTCATTACCTTGAAAAGAAAAGAGAGAAATTACCTGTCCAAGAGTCCCTGTTCGAGTGCCACCTACCATGGACTGGCTCACCTAGACCATGGGAGAAGCAGGGTCTTGGTACTCAGGAAGGCACAAAGTCGGCAGTGACAGACAGACACAACACACAAAAGAGCGGTTGGAATCTGCTGCAATTTTACTAAATTCATGTTTTCATTATATAGTATTCAAACAAAGAAAAAATCAGAAGGTCATGTATCATCTGTTGGCACAGTATGAAAGCTTCTTTTAGTCACATCAGTGATTTCTAAGAAGAACATATTATCAGGAACAGGTGTTAGACATAAAACAAATCTTTTGAAGAGGAACTCTTGTCCCTGGGAATGTAAACCTCAGACAAGTGGTTTCATCTAATCTAAGAATAGAGAGCTCCTCTTTCTAACCCTTTCCCTTTTTTTAAAAATTTATTTATTTATTAAAGATTTCTGTCTCTTCCCCGCCACCGCCTCCCATTTCCCTCCCCCTCCTCCAATCAAGTCCCCCTCCCTCGTCAGCCCAAAGAGCAATCAGAGTTCTCTGCCCTGTGGGAAGTCCAAGGACCACCCACCTCCATCCAGGTCTAGTAAGGTGAGCATCCAAACTGCCTAGGCTCCCACAAAGCTATTACGTGCAGTGGGGTCAAAAACCCATTACCATTGATCTTGAGTTCTCAGTAGTCCTCATTGTCTGCTATGTTCAGCGAGTCAGGTTTTATCCCAGGCTTTTTCAGACCCAGGCCAGCTGGCCTTGGTGAGTTCCCGATAGAATATCCACATTCTCTCAGTGCGTGGGTGCACCCCTCGCGGTCCTGAGTTCCTTGTTTGTGCTCTCTCTCCTTCTGCTCCTGATTTGCACCTTGAGATTTCTGTCCTGTGCTCCAATGTGGGTCTCTGTCTCTGTCTCCTTTCATCGCCTGATGAAGGTTAATATTCAGGAGAATGCCTATATGTTTTTCTTTGTGTTCTCCTTATTTAGCTTCTCTAGGATCACTAATTATAGGCTCAATATCCTTTGTTTATGGCTAGAAACCAAATATGAGTGAGTACATCCCATGCTCCTCCTTTTGGGTCTGGCTTACCTCACTCAGGATAGTGTTTTCTATTTCCATCCATTTGCATGCAATTGAGATACCATCTTACACCTGCCAGAATGGCTAAAATCAAAAACGCCAATGATAGCCTTTGCTGGAGAGGTTGTGGAGAAAGGGGTACACTCATCCATTGCTGGTGGGAATGCAAACTTGTGCAACCACTTTGGAAAGCAGTGTGGCGGTTTCTCAGGAAATTTGGGATCAACCTACCCCTGGACCCAGCAATACCACCCTTTCCTTTTTTTTAAAATTTTTAATTTTTTTATTGAAAAAAAATTCAGCCTCCTTCCAGCCTCCCATTTCCCTCCCCCTCCTCCCACTTCTCTCCCCCTCCCCCAACTTCTCTCCCTCCCTCTCCAGTCCAAAGAGCAGTCAGGGTTCCCTGTCCTGTGGAATGTCCAAGGTCCTCCCCCCTCCATCCAGGTCTAGGAAGGTGAGCACCCAAACTGGCTAGGCTCGCACAAAGCCAGAACATGAAGTAGGATCAAAACTCAGTGCCATTGTCCTTGGCTTCTCATCAGCCCTCATTGTTCACCATGTTCAGAGAGTTCGGTTTTATCCCATGCTTTTTCAGTCCCAGTCCAGCTGGCCTTGGTGAGCTCCCAATAGATCAGCCCCACCGTCTCAGTGGGTGGGTGCACCCCTCGTGGTCCTGACTTCTTGCTCATGTTCTCCCTCCTTCTGCTCCTCATTTGGACCTTGGGAGCTCAGTCCATTGCTCCAATGTGGGTCTCTGTCTCTATCTCCATCCATTGCCAGATGAAGGTTCTATGGTGATATGCAAGATATTCATCAGTATGGCTATAGGATCGGGCCATTTCAGGTTCTTTATCCTCAGCTGCCCAAGGAACTAACTGGGGACATTGCCCTGGGCACCTTGGAGCCCCTCTAGGTTCAAATCTCTTGCCAACCCTAAAATGGCTCCCTTAATTAAGATATATACTTCCCTGCTTCCATATCCACCCTTCCTTTATCCCAACCATCCCATTTCCCCAAGCTTCCCCCATCCTCCCCTTCTCATTTTTCTTTCCCCATCTCCCCTTACCCCCATCCCACACTACCCCCAAGATCCCAATTTTGCCGTGCTAACCCTTTCTTTATCTCATCTAGTGACCAAATATGCCTGACAGCTCTCTGCACCTGCCAAAATATACTTTTTTGTAACTTCTTTTGCAGCAGACACTATGGGAGTCAGGATCTAGCAATCCTATCCATAAAATTCAAAATATAACACTCTTTCTCCATCAACATGAATCCATCTATTCTCTTGCTCATCATACACCCCCATGTATGACAACGGTTCTGTTGGAGTCTTATACATTCTCATACTGTGCTTCCCTATCCCAGAGCTGTTCCTGAAGAGATAATCCTTGTTTTGTAGATATAAAGAATATCATTATTAAAACAGATTGTGCAAAGCCCATATCTCATATAGCCAGCTAATCTAGAAACCTGTCTATGCCTCATTGGCAGCCAATACTGGGCCATCTGCCATTGAACTCCAGGAAGCCTAGTCCCATAGGTCATGTACCTCCCGTCTGACATAATGATGTATGTCATGTCATGCAAACGACACTTGAGTTGATGTGGTAGACATAGATTCTAATAAGTGCATGATTACTGAAGCAGCTCTTTCTGACCTCAAGGAAGTTGCCCATTGTAAATGTGAATAAGTGTCAATGGTGTGGTGTATATATTTTAGTTTTCCCAAATCAGCAAATTGTAACATATCCATCTGCCAGTTTTTATTCTTTTGAGCATGCTTTGGGTTACTCCCTGTGGGTAGTGGTGTTTGGTTATAGAAAGAGCAAGCAGGACATTTCTTTATAATCTCCTTAGCTTGTTGCCATGTAATAGAAAACTCTTTTTAAAAACCTTTGCTATTGACATGATGTTTTATTTATGAAATTCTAAGACCTTCAGCACACTTCCAAACAATAATCAGTCAATTTCTGCATTAACTTGTGCTAGAGGACCTGGCAGACCCATATGGGATAGGATGTATGTTATGTATATGGGACTAAGCCTGTTCCCGATTATATTTTGAACCTAAATCAATAATGAAATCAATTCTGTATCATCCAATATAAATTCAGCAGTTTCAATATGCAAGATGACTCTTTCTGCATATTGCAAATCAATAGCTATATTTAGCCATTCTTCAAAATCCCTTAGTACCAAGAGAATAGAATGTAATTCTGCTTTTTGGACAGAATTATAAGGGCTTTGATTCACCTTACTTATATATTCTGATTTGTAACCTGTCTGTCCTGATTTATTTGCATCAGTATAGAATGTACAGGTTCCAGTTATTGGTGTGTTGTGTACAATTCAGTAAAGGTTCCAAGTAATTCTCTTAATAAGGTTGATTCTATTACTTTTGGGAAAATTGTTATTAATATCTCCTAAAAATTACACAAGCTCTTTGCCAGGGTTCATTGTCTTTCCATAACTTTATAATTTCATCAGTAGTAAAGTACACTATAATCTCTGCTGGGTCTATTTCTGCTAAATGACAAAATCTCAGTTTCCTTTTATAGTTAATTCAGAGACATTTTCCATATAAGTTTTTAATTTTTTACTTGGTTTATGTGTGAAAAAGATCCATTCTAAGATAATACCTTTCCTCTGTATTAAAATTCCTGTAGGGAAAATTCTAGAAGGCAATATGACTAGAATGCAATTAAAATTTGGAGTCAACTTATCCTCATGTGCCTAATATAATTTCTATTCAATGACAGTCAAATATTTTTTAGCTTTAGCTGTTAATTTCATGGAACTATTTAAGTCTTTGTTACCATCTAAGGTTTTTTTAAAATGAATTATTAGATCAGGTGTTATCCCTGAATTCAATCATAGACTGGAAATGTCTCCTAACAATCATTGAAAATCATTAAGTCTGCAATCGTTCTCTCCTAATTTGTGCCTTTTGTGTTCTAATTTACTGTAAACCTATTTTTATAACCTAGGTAATTGACAGAATCTCCTCGTTGTATTATTTTTGGATCAATTTGTAATCCCCAGTTAGGTAAAACTTACTTTACTTTTTCACACATTCTTTCTAAAATATTTATATTTGAATCAGATATCAAAATGTCAACCATGTAATGGTAAATTACAGATTTGGGAAATTGTTTATGTATTATTTCTAATAGCTGTCTTACAAAGTATTGGCACATGATGGGTCTATTGAGCGTTTCTTGTGGGAGGATGGTCCACCCTTGTAGGCTGAGAATTATTATAAGTAGGCACGGTGAAGGCAAATTTTTCCTATCCTTTTCTTGTAAAGGTATATTAAAGAAACTATATTTTAGTTTAATAAGTATAATAGGCCATCCTTTTTGTAATAGAGAAGACAGAGGTATTCCTGTTGTAGAGGGCTGATAGGTTTAATTACTTTGTTGACAGCTCTTAGATCTGTTACCATTCTCCATTTTCCAGATTTCTTTTTAACAACAAATACAGGACAATTCCAGCCTTGGTTTATTCTTCAATATGCTAACCGTCTAGTTGCTCTTGTAGTAGTTGTTCTAAAGCCTGCAGTTTGTCTTCTGTCAAAGGCCATTGTTTAACCCACATAGGTTTTTCAGTTAACCATTTTAAAGGTAGGTCCATTGGTACCTCTAAACGTTTGCCAGTTGCTTCATGTTCTTGTACAGCCTGAATGGCTGATGACCTTTGTGTATAGTACCTTATAATATCCTTCCCAGAAACATGAGTTGTTGGGACTTCAGGAATGTTAATCTGGGTATTCCATTGCTGCAGCAGGTCATGACACCATAAATTCACTGCATTATTAGGCACATATGACCTCAGACTTCCTCTCTGCCCATCTAGCACTGTGCATTCAACCCATCTTGTGCTTTGTTTCACTTGAGATAGGGTTTTAATGCTAGGAATTGACCATCTGCATCTTGAAGAGGCCAATTCAGATGCCAAGTTTCTGGAGTAATGATATTCACTGCTCCACCTGTGTCTAGGAATCCCTCAACTAATGTTATTTATAAGCACTCTTAGCTTTGGTCTTTGATCATTTATAGAAGTTGCCAGAATATATGCTTCCTATTTCCTTTTGGAATTTATGATTCATCCTCCATGTTTAATCCATCATACATAATGGTATGGTTATTTATAGGCACAATGAATTTTTTAATTTTTCTGGTGAGAGAGATCCTCCATAATGACTGGGAATGACTGGAACATGTTTGATTTGGGGCTTGCAAGAGGCCCTGCAGGATGTTTCCTGATGGTATCAGGTTTCCTCGTCTGCCTTTTGTTGATCTGCATTCATTGGTCCAATTTTGGCCTTTGCCACATCTCCTACCTAATTCAGAAGGTTGACACCTTTTTTTTTTTACAGGCAACAAAATGTTTATTTTTTTTTGAAGTTGAATATTCTATATCCCAATTTTTTTTTTATTGAGGAAAAAAATTTCCGCCTCATCCTATCCTCCTACTCCTCCCCCCTCCCCCCACTCCTCTCCCCCCTCCCCACTCCTCTCCCCCCTCCCCACTCCTCTCCCCCCTCCCCACTCCTCTCCCCCCTCCCCACTCCTCTCCCCCTCCCCCCACTTCTCTCCCCCTCCCTTTGCAGTCTGAAGAGCAGCCAGACTTCCCTGCCCTGTGGAAAGTCCAAAGTCCTTGCCCCTCCATCCTGGTCTAGGAAGGTGAACATCCAAACTGGCTAGGCACCCTCAAAGCCAGAACATGATGCAGGATCAAAACCCAGTGCCATTGTCCTTGGCTTCTCAGCAGCCCTCATTGTCCGCCATATTCAGAGAGTCCGGTTTTATCCCTTGCTTTTTCAGTCACAGTCCAGCTGGCCTTGGTGAGCTCCGCAATAGATCAGCCCCAATGTCTCTGTGGGTGGGTGCACCCCTTGTGGTCCTGACTTCTTTGCTCATGTTCACCCTCCTTCTGTTCCTCATTGGGACTTTGGGAGTTCAGTCCAGTGCTCCGGTGTGGGTCTCTGTCTCAATCTCCATCAAAGCCAATGAGGGTTCTCTGGTGGTAAGCAAGATATTCATCAGTATGGCTATAGGATAGGGTTATTTCAGGTTCCCTATCCTCAACTGCCCCAGGAACTAACTGGAGACCTTGCCTTGGGCATCTGGAAGCACCTCTAGGTCCAAGTCTCTTGCCAACCCTAAGATGGCTCCCTTAATTAAGATATGTGCTTCCCTGCTCCCCTATCCAAACTTCCTTTATCCCAATCATCCCATTTCCCCAAGTTCTCCCCATCCTACCCTTCTCACTTTTCTCTCCCCATCTCCCCTTACCCCCTCCCACCCCACCCCCAAGATCCCGATTTTTTGTCTGGCAATCTTGTCTACTCCCATATCCAGGAGGATAGCTATATGTTTTTCTTTGGGTTCACCTTCTTATCTAGCTTCTTTAGGATAACAAATTATAGACTCACTGACCTTTATTTATGGCTAGAACCCAATTATGAGTGAGTACATCCCTTGTTCATCTTTTTGGGTCTGGGTTACCTCACTCAGGATAGTATTTTCTATTTCCATCCATTTGCATGCAAAATTCGAGAAGTCATTGTTTTTTACTGCTGAGTAGTACTCTAATGTGTATATATTCCACACTTTCTTCAACCATTCTTCCATTGACGGACATCTAGGTTGTTTCCAGGTTCTGGCTATTACAAACAATGCTGCTATGAACATAGTTGAACAAATGCCCCTGTCATATGATCGGGTATCTCTTGGGTATATTCCCAAGAGTGGCATTGCTGGGTCTGGGGGTAGGTTGATCCCGAATTTCCTGAGAAACCGAAACACTGCTTGCCAAAGTGGTTGCACAAGTTTGCATTCCCACCAGCAATGGATGAGGGTACCTCTTCCTCCACAACCTCTCCAGCAGAGGCTATCATTGGTGTTTTTGATTTTAGCCAATCTGACAGGTGTAAGATGATATCTCAAAGTTGTTTTGATTTGCATTTCCCTGATCGCTAAGGAGGTTGAGCATGACCTTAAGTGTCTTTTGGCCATTTGCACTTCTTCTTTTGTGAATTCTCTGTTCAGATCAGTGCCCCATTTTTTAATTGGGATAATTCGCCTTTTACGGTCTAGTTTCTTGAGTTCTTTATATATTTTGGAGATCAGACCTTTGTCTGTTGTGGGGTTGGTGAAGATCTTTTCCCAGTCAGTGGGCTGCCTTTGTGTCTTAGTGACCGTGTCCTTTGCTTTACAGAAGCTTTTCAGTTTCAGTAGGTCCCATTTATTCAATGTTGCCCTTAATGTCTGTGCTGCTGGGGTTATACCTAGGAAGCGATCGCCTGTGCCCATCTGTTGTAGGGTACTTCCCAATTTCTCTTCTATCAGGTTGAGTGTGTTCGGAGTGATATTGAGGTCTTTGATCCATTTGGACTTGAGTTTTGTGCATGGTGATAGATATGGGTCAATTTTCATTCTTCTACAGGTTGACATCCAGTTGTGCCAGCACCATTTGTTGAAGATGCTTTCTTTCTTCCATTGTATACTTTTAGCTCCTTTATCGAAAATGAGGTGTTCATAGGTTTGTGGGTTAAAATCTGGGTCTTCAATACGATTCCATTGGTCGACTTCTCTGTTTTTATACCAATACCACACTGTTTTCATTACTGTGGCTCTGTAATAGAGTTTGAAATCAGGGATGGTGATGCCTCCAGAAGTTCCTTTATTATATAAGACTGTTTTGGCTATCCTGGGTTTTTTGTTTTTCCATATAAAGTTGATTATTGTCCTCTCAAGATCTGTGAAGAATTTTGATGGGACCTTGATGGGGATTGCATTAAATCTATAAATTGCCTTTGGTAGAATTGCCATTTTTACTATGTTGATCCTCCCAATCCAAGAGCAAGGGAGATCCTTCCACTTTCTGGTATCCTCTTCAATTTCTTTCTTCAATGCCTTAAAGTTCTTGTCAAATAGATCTTTCACTTCCTTGGTTAGAGTTACCCCAAGATATTTTATGCTATTTGTGGCTATTGTGAAAGGTGATGCTTCTCTGATTTCCCTCTCTGCTTCCATATCCTTTGTGTAAAGAAAGGCGACTGATTTTTTGGAGTTGATCTTGTATCCTGCCACATTACTAAAAGTGTTTATCAGCTTTAGGAGTTCTTTGGTGGAGTTTTTGGGGTCACTTATGTACACTATCATATCATCTGCAAATAATGAAAGTTTAACCTCTTCCTTCCCAATTTGAATCCCCTTAGTCCCCTTATGTTGTCTTATTGCTATTGCTAAAACTTCAAGCACTATATTGAAGAGGTATGGAGAGAGTGGACAGCCTTGCCGTGTTCCTGATTTTAGTGGGATGGCTTTGAGTTTCTCTCCATTTAGTTTGATGTTAGCTGTCGGTTTGCTGTAAATAGCTTTTATTATATTTAGGTATGTCCCTTGTATCCCTAATCTCTCCAAGACTTTTATCATGAAGGGATGTTGAATTTTGTCAAAAGCTTTTTCAGCATCTAATGAAATGATCATATGGTTTTTTTCTTTCAGTTTATTTATATGGTGGATTACATTGATAGATTTTCGTATGTTGAACCAGCCCTGCATCTCTGGGATGAAGCCTACTTGATCATAATGAATAATTTTTCTAATGTGTTCTTGGATACGGTTTGCCAGTATTTTGTTGAGTATTTTTGCGTCGATGTTCATGAGTGAAATTGGCCTGTAATTCTCTTTGTTGGTTGGGTCTTTGTGTGGTTTTGGTATCAGAGTGACTGTAGCTTCGTAAAAGGAATTTGGCAATGACTCTTCCGTTTCTATATTGTGAAATACATTAAGGAGTATAGGTATTAGGTCTTCTTGGAAGTTCTGGTAGAATTCCGCATTGAAACCATCTGGTCCTGGGCTTTTTTTGGTAGGGAGATTTTTATAACAGCTTCTAATTCTTCACGACTAACAGGTCTATTTAGATTGTTCACCTGGTCCTGGTTTAACTTTGGTAAATGGTGTTTATCTAAAAACGTGTCAGAAGGTTGACACCTTTTTTTTGCCATTCCCAGAGAAGACATTATTTCTAGGAATGCCTTGTCTACAATCCCTTCTCAGATTTCCTATTCAACCACAGTTAAACCATTTGGCATTTTGATGTCTCCTCATACCTTTGGAAATTGCTTCTCCTATCCAAGGTTTAATATTATATTCAAATATCTCAACGGTCATTGTATGCAGGATATACTCAGCCATTGGTGCTGATCTAACCTTTAAAGGTTCATGTATCCTTTTGCATTGTAAGTTGGCATTTTCAAAAGCCAGAGAGTTAATAAGTATTCCTCCAGTTTTGGTCTCTTACTCCTATTTGTACAGCCTTAGTTAGTCTTTATAAAAAGTTACTAAAGGGTTCTTTTTGACCCTGTTTAACCCTAATATATGATTCAATTTATTTTTCCTAGTTCCTGAATCCTGTCTCAAACATTTAAGGCAACTTTCTGGCATAGGGACAAGATTTGTTCCTGGTTGAATCTATGGGTCAGCATTAGTTCCCTTGACAAGAATTTGATCTTGGGAAGCCTCGAGTTTGTTTTTCTTTTGCTATTCACGTCATTCCAAATTTTTGCTTCCTCACCAATAGGATTTCCATAGTACTTGTGGCCCATTTCCCAGGACTGCTGAAAGTAATTGAAGGCAATTGTGTGGGGTAGCCTTATTGCTGGAAGCCCATGTCTTTACCATCTCCTTAACAAATGGTGAATACAAGATATGAGATGTTACTGCTTGCTTAATTTCTTTTAGATCATTCATGCCTATAGGTATCCTTCTACATTCTTTGGATCCTTTTGGGCATTTAGAACTTGATGCTTTTTCAGAGGTGAGTACAGTGTAAGAAGCTAAAATCCTGTATAAACCATCTGTGATTCTGACACATACTGGCAATGTTAAACTCTGTTCTTTTATTTTCTCTCCCTGCCCACCAGCTCTGATAATTTCCTCAATCATTTTAAATCTTTGTACTACTGTCTTTTGTAAAGCCTGAATCTCTTGGTCTGAATATATTTCTGGTGATTTCTTTTAGGCACCTGGCCTCTGGTACTTATTCTGCTCATGTGATTTCAGTGTATGAAGTTTTTCCTTTAAATCTAACATCTCATCCTTGTTTATTATTAAGATAGCATGCAGATTGTCTTCCTGGAGAGATACTTTAACTGATAACCTATCATAAAGCTTTAACAGATTTTGATTGTCAAATTCATCAGTATGAATACTTTCAGATAATATCTCAGTTCCCTTTGACATGGACCGAATTTTGTCTGTCAAATTAATACTATCATTTTCAATGGTATTAATTTTTTCAGCTAACTTTTGATTTTCAATGACATTAATTATTATTAATATTAATTAATATTAATCCTGTCACCTAGCAGTTTATTATTTGTCTGTAAAAGCTGTATCATATCTAAAAGTGCCTAATTCTTGGTTTTGTTATCAAACCATTTTCATAAGGATATAATGTGAAAAAGAAAACTAAATCCCAATATTCAATAAATGGATGTATCAGAAAAAACATATATCTCTTGCAGAATACCATCCATAGTATAAACAAAATGTTATTAACTCCCTGGATTTATATTCCTGGATTTATATTCCTGGATTTAAATTCCTCAATTAATATTCTCTGCAATTATATAACTTTAAAGTTTATTGATTTATTTGTTAATCAAATAGTTACATTTGTTATGAGATTTCAGTAAATTATTATAGGTTTAATAATTTTCAGTGGCCAGCAGGTTTGCGTTTGCAGCCATGTGGCAGTGAGACATGATTGGCTACAGCACGAACAATCCTGTGCCACTTTGGTTCCTCACATTGGTGTCTTGTTAAATACTGACAAATATGCTTTGCTCTTTATGTAAAAGCAATTAACTCAATTCTGTACACAGGGAGAATTTTTTTGAATCAAGGATGCCAGGGCTTATGAGCAGGAAACACAAACCTGAAGCTGTGCAAATGCTACACAAATCACCATGTGACAGGGAAAACAGTGATATCAAAATGGAAACAATTCTCATATGATCACAGGATCTCAAGTTCTCCAGGCCTTGTCACTATTACCTGATCTATACACACACACACACACACACACACACACACACACACACATATATACACACACACATACATATATACATTTGTATGTGTAGGTATTCTACATGTATATGTATACATGTTTCCCCATATATATGTATATATAATTTATCACATATATACATATATGATAAATGCATACACACACATATATTTATAATTTCTTCTGAATTCCTTTGATGAAGCTTGTTGTTTCCAGAGTTCTCATACTTAAATGTTTTCTCCCACCTACACTGAATAAGGCCCATCTAATATTATTGTACATCTACTTCATTTGTGGTGGTGCTTCAGAGTGTGTTTATCATGGAAGGTCTACCATTCGCTGACTTTAAAGGATAGCTCTGCTTTGGTGTGCACTCATTTTTCCTTCTGTTTTTGCAATAAATGATTCCATACTCTACTCAGCTTTAGTGTTTTTACTAAGAAATCTGATATCATTCATTTGAGTTACTTTTTCAAATAAGTTATTCTTCCATTAAATCTTACCATATCTTTCTTGCTATGTAGACTTCTAATCTTAATGCAAATGCATCATATAGAATTTCTTCTATGGTTATTTTTTTCTGGGGACAAAATGTCTATTGGTGTTGGATGTACATTTGTTTCCTTAGTTTAGTAAATTTCTCCTGTAATCCCACTACATATTTTTTTTTGGTTTGAGCTATTATCTAAGCTTATTTTTTGCAGTTATCCAGCATGCATGAAAAGTAATATTTTCAAGAGTATCATCTGCTAAAGAAAGTTTTTTCACAATTATGGGCAACATTTCTGTACTGAATTACCATTTCCAAAGCAACATGTGGAGGATACAGTTATAGAGGAAACTTGGCTTGCACTTCCATATCACTACTCATTATGAAAGAAGGTCAGAACAAGAGGGGTGAGTGTCTGCCTCCCAGGCAGGCCTGAAGGTCCCTGCAATGGAGTGCTGGCACCTTCAGCTTGTGCTGCAGGGTGTGCTGTGTTCTACTCGAACCTGCCTTGCCCCCACATTTGCCCTTGTGTCCACGGTGCCCTAGGTATACCAGGCATCCCTGTTTCAGTGCTGAGAAGTTCCATCCAGATGGACAGGAACAGTTCCTGCTTCTGCACTGAGGAGATCCACCCAGAGAGTCAGTCACAGCAAAGACTGGACCAAGACACTAAGACTCTCCTGGCTCCATTTGAAGGAAGATGTGGGCAGGCGGCAATGCAAGAATTCCTCCAACAACCTGAAAGGCAACATGATATCACCAGAATCCAGGGATCCCAAAACAATAAGAATTGAACACCCTACACCAGAAGAAATAGAAAAAAATCAACTTTAAATGGAACTTTATGAAAATAATTGAGGACCTTAAACGGGAGGTGAAAAATTGCCATAAAGACATGGAGATGACAAACAAAAAGGTAGATTAAATGAATAAATCTCTCAAACATACCCAAGAATAACAAGAAAAATCAATCAAACAGGTAAGGGAAACAGTTCAAGACTTGAAAATTAAATGGAGGTAATGAAAACACAATCCAAGGGAATGCTGGATATGGAAATTCTGGGTAAACAAACAGGAACTACAGAGACAAGTACTACCAACAGAATACAAGAGATAGAAGAAAGAATCTCAGACACTGAAGATACCATAGAGAAAATAAACGCACTGATCAAAGAAAACAGCAAATCCAACAAATTCTCATCACAAAACATTCAAGAAATCTGGGACACTGTGAAAACACCAAACCTAAGAATAATAAGGGTAGAAGAAGAGGAAGAATTACAGCTCAAAGACCCAGAAAATATATTCAACAAAATTATAGAAGAAAACTTTCCCAACCTAAAGAAGGATACTCCTATGAAGGTACAAGAAGAATACAGAACACCAAATAGACTGGATCAAAAGAAAGCATCCCCGTGCCATATAATAATCAAAACACAAAACATACTAAATAAAAAACAGATATTAAGATTTGCAAAGGAAAAAGGTCAAGTAACATATAAAGGGAAACCTATCAGAATTACACCTGACTTCTCAATGGAAACCATGAAAGCCAGAAGGTCATGGATCGATGTGCTACAGACAGTAAGAGAACATGAATGCAAGCCCAGACTACTATACCCAGCAAAGCTTGCATTCACCATCGATGGAAAAAACAAGATATTCCAGGACAAAAACAGATTTAAACAATATGTTGCCACAAACCCAGCCTTACAGAAAATACTAGAAGGAAAATAACAAACCAAGGGAGCCAACAACACACATAATAACACAAGCATCTGACAACCCTCCACCAGCACAACTCAAAGAAGGGAAACACACAAACTCTTCCACCAAAAAAATAACCAGAGCTAACAACAACTGGTCACTAATATCACTTAATATCACTGGACTCAACTCACCTATAGAAAGGCACAGGTTAAGGGAATGGATATGAAATCAGGATCCAACATTCTGCTGTTTACAAGAACACACCTCAAACTCAAAGACAGACACTACCTCAGAATAAAGGGTCGGTAAAAGGTTTTCCAATCAAATGGACCAAAGAAACAAGCAGGTGTGGCTATAATAATATCTAACAAGATTAATTTTAAACTAAAATGAATCAGAAGAGATGAAGATGGAAACTTTATACTCGTAACAGGAACAATTCATCAGGAGGAGTCTCTATCCTGAATATCTATACCCCTACAATAAAAGCACCCACATATGTAAAAGAAACATTACTAGAACTCAAAGCATACATCAAACCCCACACTCTAATAGTAGGAGATTTCAACACTATGCTGTCATCAATTGACAGGTCAACTGACAGAAACTTAACAGAGAAATAAGAGAACTATCAGATGTAATGAACCGAATGGACTTAACAGACATGTATAGAATATTCCACCCAAACAGAAAAGAATATACCTTCTTCTCAGCATCGCATGGAACCTTCTCAAAAATTGAACACATAATTGGTAACAAAACTAGCATAGATAGATACAAAGAAATTGTAGTAAACAAATGTGTACTATCAGATCACCATGGAATAAAGTTAGAATTTAACAACAATTCTAATCCTAAAAAGCCTACAAACTCGTGGAAATTGAACAGTCAACTACTGAACCACCCCTGGGTCAAGGAAGAGATACAGAAAGAAATTGAAGTCTTCCTTGAATTCAATGAAAATAAAGACATCATACCCAAACCTATGGGACATTATGAAGGCAGTGCTAAGACAAAAGTTCATAGCACTAAGTGCCCACATAAAGAAAATGGAGAAAACACACATTAGAGAATTAACAGCCCACGTGAAAGCTCTAGAAAAAAGAAGCAGACTTACACAGGAGGAGTAGAAGACTGGAAATAATCAAACTGAGGGCTGAAATCAACAAAATAGAAACACAGAAAACAATCCAAAGAATCAATGGGAAAAAAAAGCTATTCTTGGGGAAAATCAACAAGATTGACAAACCCCTATCCAAACTAATCAAACAGCAGAGAGAGAACATGCAAATTAACAAGATCAGAAATGAAAAGGGAAACAACAAGAGATGCAGAGGGAATTCAGAGAATCATTAGATATTACTACAAAAGCCTGTATGCCACAAAATTGGAAAATTTGAAAGAAATGGGCATTTTTAAAGATAAGTACCATATACCAAAATTAAATCAAGACCAGGTGAACAGTTTAAATAGACCTGTAAGTAATGAGGAATTAGAAGCTGTCATCAGAAGCCTCCCTACCAGAAAAGCAAGGACCATATAGTTTCAATGCTGAATTATACCAGAACTTCCAAGAAGAGCTAATATATATATACTCCTTAATGTATTTCACAAAATAGAAACAGACGAGTCATTGCCCAACTCCTTTTATGAAGTTACAGTCACCCTGATACCAAAACCACACAAAGACTTAATCAAGAAAGAGAATTACAGACCAATCTCACTCATGAACATCAACCCAAAAATTCTCAATAAAATACTTCCAAACCAAATCCAAGAACACATTAGAAAAATTATCCATTATGATCAAGTAGGCTTCATCTCAGAGAGGCCGGGCTGGTTCAACATATGAAAATCTATCAATGTAATCCATCATATAAATAAACTGAAGGAAAAACATACCATATGATCATTTCAATAGATGCTGAAAAAGCATTTGACAAAATTCAACACCTTTTTATGATAAAGGTCTTGGGGAGACTAGGGATACAAGGTTCATTCCTAAATATAATAAAAGCAATATGCAGCAAGCTAATATTAAATTAAATGGAGAGAAACTCAAAGCCATCCCACTAAAATCAGGAACAAGAAAAGGCTATCCACTCTTTCCATACCTCTTCAATATAGTGCTTGAAGTTCTAGCAATAGCAATAAGACAGCATAAGGAGATCAAGGGGATTCGAATTGGAAAGGAAGAAGTCAAACTTTCGTTATTTGTAGATGATATGATAGTGTACATAAGCAACCCCAAAAACTCCACCAAAGATCTCCTACAGCTAATAAACAACTTTAGTAATGGGGCAGAATACAAGATCAACTCCAAAAACTCAGTTGCCCTCTGATACACAAAGGATAAAGAAGCAGAGAAAGAGAGCCACAAATAGCATTAAATATCTTGGGGTAACTCTAACCAAGGAAGTGAAAGATCAATTTCACAAGAACTTTAAGGCTTTAAAGAAAGAAATTGAAGTCCTTGTTTTTTACTGCTGAGTAGTACTCTAATGTGTATATATTCCACACTTTCTTCAACCATTCTTCCATTGACGGACATCTAGGTTGTTTCCAGGTTCTGGCTATTACAAACAATGCTGCTATGAACATAGTTGAGCATATATTTTTTGTTGTATGATAAGGCATCTCTTGGTTATATTCCCAAGAGTGGTATTGCTGGGTCCAGGGGTAGGTTGATTCCAAATTTCCTGAGAAAATGCCACACTGCTTTCCAAAGTGGTTGTACAAGTTTGCATTCCCACCAGCAATGGATGAGTGTACCCCTTTCTCCACAACCTCTCCAGAAAAGGCTATCATTGGTGTTTTTGATTTTAGCCATTCTGACAGGTGTAAGATGGTATCTTAAAGTTGTCTTGGTTTTTTGATACTACTACACGTACTGGTTTTGTGGGAGCCTAGGCAGTTTGGATGCTCACCATACTAGACTTAGATGGAGGTGGGTGGTCCTTGGACTTCCCACAGGGCAGGGAACCCTGATTTCTCTTTGGGCTGACGAGGGAGAGGGACTGCATTGGGGGAGCAGGAGGGAAATGGGAGGCAGTGGCAGGGAAGAGACAGAAATCGTTAATAAATAAATAAAAAAAGAAAGAAATTGAAGAGGATACCAGAAAATGGAAGGATCTCCCTTGCTCTTGGATTGGGAGGATCAACATAGTAAAAATGGCAATTCTACCAAAAGCAATCTATAGATTCAATGCATTCCCCATCAAAATTCCAACAAAATTCTTCACAGACCTTGAGAGAACAATAATCAACTTTATTTGGAAAAACAAAAAACCCAGGATAGCCAAAACAATCCAATACAATAAAGGTACTTCTGGGGGCATTACCATGCATGACTTCAGACTCTATTACAGAGCTACAGTAATAAAAACAGCTTGTTATTGGCACAAAAACAGAGATGTTGAACAATGGAATCAAATAGAAGACACGGATTTTAACCCTCAATCCTATGAACACCTGATTTTCGACAAAGGAGCTAAAAGTATACAATGGAGGAAAGAAAACATCTTCAACAAATGGTGCTGACATAACTGAATGTCAACCTGTAGAAGCATGAAAATAGATCCATATCTATCACCTTGTACCAAACTCAAGTCCAAATGGATTAAAGACCTCAATATCAGTCTGAACACACTGAACCTGATAGAAGAGAAAGTGGGAAGTACTCTACAACACATGGGCACAGGAGACCACTTCCTATGTATAACCCCAAGCAGCACAAACATTAAAGGCAACATTGAACAAATGGAACCTCCCAAACTTCATCCCCTTGAATGCCACATATCTTCACTTCCTAATATTGCACCCATGATTTGTTACTTTGTACCAACCCACTAATTTGGGAGGCACTTGCTGGGAATCCACAAACCATACTGGAAAGGGAATCACAATGCCTAATTGCAGGTCTTTACCTCTCCCTTTGCTCCTCGAAATAGAGTTCACCAATCTTACTCTCTCTCATCAGAAGAACATGTGCTTCAACTCTCCTTCCACTCCTTCATCCATTTGCAGTGGATCATGCAAATCATCCCTTCCAAAATTTATTTCGACCACTCTTTGTCATTTTACCAGACCCAAACTCTAGGAACCTAAAGGCCACTCTGTAACAGGGAAGCAAGTAGCTAAACTGCAGGACTTTACCTCTCCTTCAATTTTTCCAAATCAATCCCCAAGTCTCACCCACAGCTCTTCAGATTGATATTGAGGTCTTTGATCCATTTGGACTTGAGTTTTGTGCATGGTGATAGATATGGGCCTATTTTCATTCTTCTACAGGTTGACATCCAGTTCTGCCAGCACCATTTGTTGAAGATGCTCTCTTTCTTCCATTGTATACTTTTATCTACTTTATCAAAAATGAGGTGTTCATAGGTTTGTGGGTTAAAATCTGGGTCTTCTATACGATTCCATTGGTCGACTTCTCTGTTTTTATGACAGTACCATGCTGTTTTCATTATTATAGCTCTGTAATAGAGTTTGAAGTCAGGGATGGTAATGCCTCTGGAAGTTCCTTTATTTTATAAGATTGTTTTGGCTATCCTGGGTTTTTTGTTTTTCCATATAAAGTTGATTATTGTCCTCTCAAGATCTGTGAAGAATTTTGATGGGACCTTGATGGGGATTGCATTGAATCTATAAATTGCCTTTGGTAGAATTGCCATTTTTACTATGTTGATCCTTCCAATCCAAGAGCAAGGTAGATTCTTCCATTTTCTGGTATCCTCTTCAATTTCTTTCTTCAATGCCTTAAAGTTCTTGTCAAATAGATCTTTCACTTCCTTGGTTAGAGTTACCCCAAGATATTTTATGCTGTTTGTGGCTATCATGAAAGGTGATGCTTCTCTGATTTCCCTCTCTGCTTCAATAACCTTTTTGTATAAGAGGGCAACTGATTTTTTGGAGTTGATCTTATATCCTGCCACATTACTAATGGAGTTTATCAGCTGTAAGAGTTCTTTGGTGGAGTTTTTGGGGTCACTTATGTACACTATCATATCATCTACAAATAACGAGAGTTTCTTCTTCTCTGCAGCTCATGGAACCTTCTCGAAAATTGACCACATACTCAGTAACAAAGCAAACTTCCACAGTTACAAAAAAATATGAGTAACCACCTGTGTCTTATCAGATCACCATGGATTAAAGTTAGAATTCAACAACAATGCTGCCCCCAGAAAGCCTACAAACTCATGGAAACTGAACAGTCAACTATTGAATCATACCTGGATTAAGGAATAAATAAAGAAAGAAATTAATGTCTTCCTTGAATTCAATGAAAATAAAGAAACAACATACTCAAACTTATGGGACACTATGAAAGCAGTCCTGAGAGGAAAGTTTATAGCACTAAGTGCCCACTTAAAGAAAACAAAAAAGGACACATTGGAGACTTAACAGCCCACCTGAAAGCTCTAGAAAAAAAAGAAGCAGACTCACCTAGGAGGAGTAGAAGACTGGAAATAATCAATCTGAGGGCTGAAATCAACAAAATAGAAACACAGAAAACAATCCAAAGGATCAATGAAACAAAAAGCTGGTTCCTGGAGAAAATCAACAAGATCGACAAACCCCTATCCAAACTAATTAAACAACAGAGAGAGAACACGCAAATTAATAAGATCAGAAATGAAAAGGGGGATATAACCACAGACACAGAGGAAATTCAGAGAATCATTAGATCTTACTACAAAAGCCTGTATGCCACAAAACTAGAAAATGTAAAAGAAATGGACACTTTTTTAGATAAATACCATTTACCAAAGTTAAACCAGGACCAGGTGAACAATCTAAATAGACCTGTTAGTCGCGAAGAATCAGAAGCTGTTATCAAAAACCTCCCTACCAAAAAAAAAAAAACAAAACTCAGGATCAGATGGTTTCAATGTGGAATTCTACCAGATATTCCAAGAAGACCTAATACCTATACTCCTTAATGTATTTCACAATATAGAAACAGAAGAGTCATTGCCAAATTCCTTTTATGAAGTTACAGTTACCCTGATACCAAAACCACACAAAGACCCAACCAAGAAAGAGAATTACAGGCCAATCTCACTCATGAACATCAATGCAAAAATCCTCAACAAAATACTGGCAAACCGAATCCAAGAACACATTAGAAAAATTATCCATTATGATCAAGTAGGCTTCATCCCAGAGATGCAGGGCTGGTTCAAACATACGAAAATCTATCAATGTAATCCATCATATAAATAAACTGAAGGAAAAAAATACCATATGATCATTTCATTAGATACTGAAAAAGCATTTGACAAAATTCAACATCCCTTTATGATAAGAGTATTGGAGAGATTAGGGATACAATGGTCATACCTAAATATAATAAAAGCTATTTACAGCAAGCCAACAGCTAACATCAAATTAAACGGAGAGAAACTCAAAGCCATCCCACTAAAATCAGGAACACGACAAGGCTGTCCGCTCTCTCCATACCTCTTCAATATAGTGCTTGAAATTTTAGCAATAGCAATAAGACAACATAAGTGGATCAAGGGGATCCGAATTAGAGAGGAAGAAGTCACCCACAGCTCTTAAGCAAGCCTTCTGTTGTGACATTCCCTCACTACCCTGTACCTAGGCGAGTATCCAAGTACATCCTGGTGGAACACAGTGCTTTCCTTCCTCTTGTGAAGTCATATCACTGACGCCAGACCTCCACATTACTATGTTTCTGGTTCTAATAGTTACACATACATTTTACCCAGAATCCCCAGTGACAACTATAAGAGCCTCAAAATATTTTCCTACTGGCACCACATAGACACAACATTTTTCTATGAAACAGAGAGGAAATAGAAACCAAAAAAATTACTCAAAAAATACAAGAGTAGAAGTAAGCACCTTTCGCTGCCATCTTCCCAATCCCAGATGCCCAGATGCTCATGTAAAAGCACAATATGCCTGCACTAGTTCACAGAAATTTTCTTGCACAATACCCAGAATAACCCAACATAGTTAAAGCAAAAGGAAAAATCCTTAAAACAGTCTTTATAAACATGATAGTTTGTTAAGGAGGACATGAATACATTCCTTAAAGAAATCTTTGAAAGGAGAAACAGTGATAGGAAAGGGATAAAACTGTTCAAAACCTGAAAATGAAAATAGGATCTATAAGGAAACTGAAACTAAAATAAATCTATAAAAATATATTTCAGGGGGGTGAGAAAAATATATTTCAGGAATTTAAATGGGACTGCAGATGCCATCTTTACCATTGGGATACAAGAAATAGAACAGAGACTCTCAAACATGGAAGACATTGTAGATGAAAGGGATATAAAAGTCAGAGAAATTTTAAATCTAACATTCTCCTGACACAAAAAACCCAGGATTTCTGGGTCACCATGAAAGAATGAAAACTAAGAATAATGGAAATAGAGGAAAAAGAAGAAACCCAAATCAAAGTACAGGAAATATTTTCAACAAAATCATAGAAAAATAAGGAGATGCCAATAAAATTACAAAAAGCATACAGGACACCAAGCAGTCTGGAACAAAAAAGTATGTTTCCCTGGCATATAATATTCAAAATACTAAACATAAAAGAGAAATTATATTGAAATCTTAAACGTAAAAAGACCAAGTAATACTTAAAGGCAGACATATTATAATTACACCTAATTTCTCAATGGAGATTTTAAAAGGAAGATAGACCCCCATATGGCTCCCTTCTCTTTCTTGCTCTGTCTCTGCTACCCCTTGTCTTCAGTAAACAGAAGAAAGTGACTGACAAGCTACCAATGCAGACGAAACTGTCTTTGAAATTTCCTGCTTCATGGAAAAGTCTGCCAGATAATATGGGCCTGTAGGCTGAAGATGCCACAATAGTACAGAAGAACTTTGGGTGACTGTCCAGGCAGAAAGATGTCTCTGTCAATTCTAGAGTTTTGGAACTTGCTTAAAATGTACTTCCTGTTTACTTAGGTAATACTATATTCTTCTGGAGTCTTTGATGGAGTTGAAGAATAGATAGTTATAATTATAGCTTTCCTTAGTTGTGATAAAAGATAAAGTAGATATAAATATTACAACTGTAATTCTTGCTTGATACCTGTTTTGTTATATGTAATTTTATTATGTTAAACTTAAAACCTTCTTTCTTATTTAGACATAAAAGGGTAGATGATATAGGAAGTTCTTCTGTATATGTATTGCTTTTATTGGTTAATGAATAAAAAATATGCATTGATTTGTGATAGGGCAGAGAAGAGTTAGGTGGTGAAAACTAAACTGAATGCTGGGAGAAAGAAGGCAGAATGGAGAGAAGCCATGGAGCTGCCAGAAGAAAAATATGCAAGCCTCCACCTGGAAACTTCCAGGTAGGCTATGAGCCTCATGGTAAAATATAAAATAACAAAAACAGGTTAATTTAAGAGATAAGAGTGAGCTAGAAATATGCATTAGCTATTGGGCAAAGAAGTGTTTTAATTAGTATAGTTTCTGTGTGATCATTTCACTTCTGGGCAGCCAGGAACAAACAAGCAGCCTACCTTTACACCCACTAAAAATTACTGAAAAGAGGAAAAAGTGATAAGCAGGTAAAAAATGTTGAACATAAATGTAATTTTATAAATTTCTTACATCATAGGCTATATGAATGAAGTTTGAAATTCTCTATAAATATAATTTATTTATTTAACCTAAATGTCCCAGAGTAAAAATCACTTATATTTTTTGTAGATTTTTTTATTTTTATAATATTACAAGGATTTTTGTCATCTATCTATCTATCTATCTATCTATCTATTTTTTGTTTTTTTCTGAGACAGGGTTTCTCTGTAGCTTTGGAGCCTGCCCAGAACTAGCTCTTGTAGACCAGGCTGGCCTCAAACTCACAGAGATCAGCTTGCCTCTGCCACCCAAGTGCTGAGATTAAAGGCATGCACTACCACTGCCTGACTACAATGATTGTTTTAAAGCTAGAATTCCATAAAGAAAATTGGCATTAGCTGATAAAGTATAACAAACCAGTAACAATAAAAACAAACCAAATATTTGATGGCTCAAGCTTGATTAGGTCTGGAGAGATGACTCATAGTTCAAGAGCTATTTCCTTATTTAGTACCCGAATTCAGTTCCTAGTACTCAAAGCAACTGAGTTACAGCATCATGTAACTGCAACTTCATGAGAACCAATGCAATATTCTGGCCTTTAAAGACACTACACATAGAAATTTGTACACACACACACACACACACACACATACACACACACACACACACACACACACACACTATAGCTGCCACTACTCCATTACTCCACTACTACTGCTACTACCAATTATTAAAAAGTACTCCAAAATACAGTAACATTATTTATTATATGACCACACTCAGTCATTCACATGTACAACAACAGGAAGATAAACCCCACTGTCCTTACATTATTTAAAAGTTTTAAGAACTTATTCCCATGGGAACAACCCTGGAGGGAAACCAGCCATTTTCTCTTGGAATTTCTTATTGAAAGCTTCAGCTTGGGCTACTGTAAAGTGACTCTTCCAGTCCCCAATCATGCCTGGAAAATGTGAAGCAAACACATAGATGAGTTAATGATGTTCTTAATACGGTTCTCACTCCTTCACATGCTGTTACCATCTGCTTGACAGGACCCTATAGTTAATAAAGTGGAACCACCAGTAACTCTGTGGAGCACACTTCTTATTCCTTGAAATAATGTGCATCAGACTTTTACCTCTACAGAAATAATGTCTCACCTTCTCTTATCCCAACCTATCAATGACACAAGTTAACAACATCAACAATAGCTCTAACTTCTCTATGTCCAGATTATTAGTGCTTCCAGTTATTTCTGCTTCCATCACACTATCCAACCCAAAAGAGTTTCTTATCTCAATTTTCGAAGCAGACTTCAATTGTTCTTTCTAAATTTTAGTATTAAGTGTAAAAATTCTGCAAAGCATGCAATCAACTTTAAAACGTCTTTTAACATTAATTTTAACTATGTGTGTATAGGCACAAGTGAATGCAGGTGTCTGCAGAGATTTGAGGCATCAGATTGATGTAGGTGGATCTTCTATCTATCTGTTATTTCATTGGTTAATTAATAAAGAAACTGCTTGGCCTGATAGGTCAGAACATAGGTAGGTGGAGTAGACTGAACAGAATGCTGGGAGAAAGAAACAGAGTCAGGCAGACTCTATAGCTCTCCTCTCTAAGATGGACACAGGTTAAGATCCTTCCCGGTAAGCCTCGTGGTGTTACACACATTAATAGAAATGGGTTAATCAAGACATGAGAGTTAGCCAATAAGAGGCTAGAACTAATGGGCCGAGCAGTGTTTAAAAAATACAGTTTCTGTGTAATTATTTTGGGTATAAAGCTAGCTGGGTGGTGGGACACAGCCCGCCGCTCCTACTACATTAGATCTCTTTGAACTAGAGAAACACACAGTTGGGAGCTACATTCAAATTATTTAATGCTTCCATCTGATGCAGGATACCCAGATACTGCAAGCCAATAACATTCCAAGATTACTGTCTTTAGTCAGTTTGGTGTTTGATGCATGAATATTTACATGATTCATCACTCCATTCTAGTATGTCTTTAATTTTGACATTTGAGATGCCATATTATCCAACTGCTCACATTTCATTGTATTGTGTGTTCCTTCACCCTAAAGTGTGGATATGTTCCATATAGTTGCTTTTAGTACATTTTTCCTTATTTATGTCACTATGACCACTTCTTCCTATCTTCCTTCCAAGTAGAATTCTGTAGTCCTCATTCTTGTTCTATTTTATTTCATAGCCGTAATACTTTGGCATATTTTCTTTTTGTATATGACCACACTCAGTCATTCACATGTACAACAGGAAGATAAACCCTGAAATAAGATAAGCCTGAAATAAGATAAGCCTGAAATAACTATCTAATATATTTGAAAAGGAAACTTATATCACCAAAAGCTTCATTTATCAAATCATATCATTTAATACCATATACTCAGTATGGAACTAACGAAAGCATTCATGAATTAGTGAGGAAGATACTGGTCTTGTCTTCATTTTGTTCATGAGAAAAAAAATTAGTCTTTGAGATGTTACCCAGTGTGATAATGATGAATGTGAATTTGAAGCCAAAAAGATTGACAATAGAAGTCATGCTTTACCTTATCAACTTCCATTCCTTATTTATCATGTAAGGTAACTTTAATTTACAGTAGTATTATTAAAGAAAATATAAAATATTCTTAATTAAATGGTAATTATTGGTATACCATATTCAAATACTATCTCATTGATTAATGTGACCATAAGAGTCTAATCTGTTAAAATGGGAATCTATCAGCATCCATTGCTACTCTCAGCTTCATCATTATCTTCATTACTAGAGCAAACTTTGTTATTGTTTCCCAAAGCATGTCTGATGCCTGATAAGCCAGATTAGATGCTGAGCTACCTGAATCTCAGAAAATTCAATATGGTGCCCACTGGAATGTATCAGTCCAGATGAGAGAAGCAGGTCTTTGCAGGTACACACATGAAGTTCTGAGTCCAACTTTGCCAATATCCTGTACACTTAACAAGCATACATTTCTCTTTATTTGTTCTTTCTAAAAATTCCCTCAATCTCTGGCTAGCTATGGGAAAGGATAACCCTAATGTGTGGTGACTTAACTCTTGATGGAAAGAAGTTTGCTCATAGATCTGGAGACTGCAGGTATCACAAAAGGTTGTTATCCAGACCATCCCTTGGTTCTTATTGGCCTGTAGATAGTGGGCTTCTCCCTAGGTCTTCTTCCCTCTATGTCTCAGATTAATGTCTTCTCAGGACACCAGTGAAAATTATTAATGACTCAAGAACTCTGTCATGGAAAAATCTAAAATATTTAAAGTTTGTCAGAAGACTTTTTTATCACATATTTTGATTGTGACAATGTCTTTATAAAAGTTCTGTCAACTAACCAGTGAACAAGGATGGTAATCTCTCTGGTCTTTATTTCCTGTAGTATCTAAATATAGAGCCATAATCAACAAAATTGTTTGTGGAAAATTATGGCTTGATGTTTAAAACCAGATTAACCCCACTTGGTCAAATGGTTTAGTCTCTCAGGTAAGGAGCAGCTCTTCAGGGGCAAGAGAAGGTATTTTATATGTCCCGAGAAATGCAACTAAAGGACAATGAAAACAGGTCTACAGAATTCCTCCAGGTTAAGGCCAGCATAACACTTAACACAGCTTTTCACGTATTATGATCTAGGGAATTAGGTACATAATGGTAAGTAATGAATTAATTTTAGAATTAATATTTGATCTGTTCATAATTTCAAGATTAAAAGCAGAACAATCTGATATAGGAAATGAGAGACTTCTTATGTGAGACCTTCATTTCTAGTTCAGAGAACTCTGTCTCCACAGAGTCCAGCACACAGGAATGTGGTATTATCTTTCAAAAGCAGTGGATTCTTCCAGAGGTCTCAGTCTTCAGTGTATAAATGACCAAATTCTTGAGGAGACATGTTTTTGTTGTCAAAACTGAGTCCAAACTCTCTCTTGTAAGGACACCAGGAGTAATGGATTAAATGAAACCTATTAACCACTTAAACTTACTTATCTATCTATCTATCTATCTATCTATCTATCTATCTATCTATCTATCTATCTATTGCTGATGTCCTTATATTATAAGATCTAAACCTCACACTGTGTGATGGAGGAGAACTGAAGGTTAAGGCTGAAGCATGCAAATTACTGGGAGAAGAATATTCAATCCATTATTCTTCACTTCCTACATATATACCCAAATTTCTTTTTTTTTCAAGTCAGGATTTCTCTGTGTATCAGCCCTAAATGCCCTGGAACTAACTCTGTAGACCAGACTGGGTTCGAGCTTAGAGATTCACTTGCATCTGCCTCCCAAGTGCTGTGATTAAAGGCATGCACTACCACTGCCAGATTATACCCAAATTCTTTACTCATCCCCAAAGAACTGACATCTGACTTATGCTTCTTTAAACCTGAGTCTCATATCACCTATTATCTGCTAATTAAATGTAGATGGTGCTCCAGGTGTGATTCACTCTGGCAAAGTTACTCCTCAAGTTTACAACTATGAAACCATATCCATAGTCTTCCCCACACAGACAGGATACCCAGATGCAGAGAAGCTGGCTATTCCCATTCCAGGGGAGACAGTTTAGAATTAACTGAGTATTCTCAAGCCTAAAGCAATTCAAATTTAGATTGGCAAGTTGCTTCAGATTATAAAACTTGTGTGAAAAATTTGCTTAGTCTTTATGAGACCTATTTTCAGATGGGAGTGTTTCAGCAATCCTAGCATGTTAAACATCTTCTTCAGCCATTAATGGAAGTGTTTTCTGTGGCCATCATCCTAGATATATCTTTGATCCCTGTATTAAACGTTTTCTTTAGAGTTGAGGTATAAGATACACAGAGGCCTACAAAGCCTCATTGCAACATATCTACCCTTTTGTTTCACAATGAGGGTATTGGTATTGCACACAACCATCTGCAATCCTAATATGTACTTCCAGAAAAAAAAATCAACTTTTTTCAGAGTTCCTGAGGACCACATATTCACCACCAAAATATTCCCCAGTATGGTCTGTGAGAAACCATGATGTAATGAACAATGAGTTCTGAAACGTTCCCAAGTATTCCTTAGAGTCTTATTGGAGCAACAAGACCTCTACTTGTTCTGACATATTTTGAAGCTAGAAAATTTCTTCACCTTTTCTCAGGAGGACCAATCCATTAGTAACCTCATCTTCCGTGATGAGGCTAAAATTGGACATTTTATTTTCTTTCATTGCTTGGAAGGAGCTGTACTTGAGGACCATATCGAGTTCATCTGGCTCTAATTTCTTTCCTAGGAAGTCACAGATCCTCTCTATGATTTTCCTTGTGTCCTAAAAGAAGAGGAAACCAAAATGAGGGTAATAAACAGAAAACACTGACAGAATAGATACACAGAAGGGAACTATAGATGGCGGATGGAAAAAAGGAACATGAAGAAAGAAATGAGAAAACATTGAAAGTTTAGGAAAGAAACAGGCCATGTAGAAAGAACAGGAGTTACACACAGCATTTATATATTGTATGGACTTGTTGATCTCTGGCCCTAAAAGACAGAGGTTAGAATTTCTTATATAGAGAAGAGGGCGTTAGAGAGAGGATCTCATATAATTAAGGCTATACTCAAACTTACTTGGTAATAGATGAAGACCTTGAACATCTGATCTTTCTGCTTCCATCTCTGTGTGTTCACACGTGTGTGCCAACATGCCTACTAAATGAACTGGGATGTCTTTTTCTTGAGACAAGGTCTCACTACAGAGCTCTGCCTTGGAGTATTAAAATTGCTATGTAGACTAGATTGACTTCAAGTTCAAAGAGGTCAGAGATCAACCTACATGATTTTACTAAGTTCTGGCATTAAAGGTGTGCATCACCATACCCAACCTGCCCTAAGATGTTTAAAGTAACTTATAAAAGTATTTGTAGACTGTGATAAGTTGGATTGATGGCAATGTGCACAAATTATTTGAGAGAGGTTAACGTTTACACCATGCAATAATGTCTCCTATGGGAAACTGAGAATGACATAGCTTTACAATACTTTCATAAAAATGTTCTCAATAATTATCACGGGGGGGGGTATTTTTGGAGATACTGTTTTGTCTTAAGGTATGATCTTGGGCTATAACTCAGATGGGCATCATATTCACCATTTTCCTACATCAGATACCCATATACTAGAACTATAGTTGTGCAATAGAATAACTGCCTTAATCGTCGGAGATTGTCATAACAAGACAGAATCTCGGAATACAGAAGACTTTGCTTTGAATTCTAGCCCCTTTCCTGAGCCCGTGAAGGTACTATTGGCTCAAAATAGTTATTACATGTTTTATTACCAATTAAATCAACATATCATGGGAAGGTAAACAACCATGATAGTAATAAAATATAATGTATTGAATGGTTGGACAGATTTATGGGAAACTGAACTACCACGAAGCACAGACAGCTGAGTATGAAGATTTCTGGGGAATATTGAATTTTATTAAGTAAAAAATGATTTGACAAAAGGCAAAGAAGTTTTTGTTTTTGCTATTTACAAGGAAACTTTCTGTTCCTTGAAGAAAAACGAGATCAAGTTCATTTTGAATAATCTAATTTTCCTGGTTTGTTGCTCCTAAATATTTTTCATTAAAAATTGTTTTCATGATTCCTGTCAGGGAAGTTAAGTAGACTGACTGAAGATCTTGAACATTCCTTGTCCTCCTACACTTAGAAATCCGTAGTCTCATCCCCAGTAATGCCATATAAAATCCATGGCAACACCCCCACCTAGAATGGATCCAACGGATCTTCTTTTAACCTTATTCCTCCAACTTGTTGCACCATCCCAAACCCCAACTCCAACAGGCCTTCTTTGGGAAACCAGAGATTACTCTGGCCATGGAAGAGCTAAGATAACTAGAAATCTTTATTTCCTCTTCATTCATTTGAGTCCAAAGATCCTGTCTGATCCCCAGCTCCACAACAGAACACCCGCATTAGTGAACTACATCTCTAGTGGAACTCACAGACACCTCGTAACAGCTCTACCCCAACAGATTGCTTTGTCCCACACCCCAACTCCATCAAGCCTCCCTGGGAAACCACAGCCCAAGCTGGGCAAGGAAGCACATAGGTTAAATCCTGATTTTCATCTCTCCATTTGCTTTTCCAAATCCAGTTTCTTAATCTCATTCTCAGCTTTATGTTTAACACCTTAAGCAGCTGACCTCCCTCAAATGCCCCATTTGCAAGTGGATGTCTCCAAAGTTTATTCTCCCTACCCATTGTTTTCTTCTAGCCCTAAAATCCTGAAGACACCTCCTAAGAATGCATAGGCCACTCTAACTAGAAAAGCAAGTAGGTTAACTACAGATCTTCATCTCTCCCTCCATCCTTCCAAGTCTAAAGCCCAGTCTCACTCACAGCTTTATAACAAGACTTCTGTTGTAGCCTGTCAGTGTCCTTCCCCAGTGACTAACTAAGCAGATCTCATGGAAAACTCAGATGTCTTCTCTCCTGTGAACTTAATTTTTCTGCCCCCTCCTAGCCCATCTCCATTCCCAAGAGTCATCTTTCCATATCTAGAAACACATTTTACCTGGAATCTCCAGGGGCCACACTTATTAGGATCCCAGAAAAATTTCCTACCAGGCAACACACAGCAACAACACTCTCGTAAGTACCAGTCAGGGCAACAAAAAATAAGGAAAGAATCACCAACTGAACAAAGACAGGACCAGATATCATCACCTATAATTTCAATTTTCCCAATACCAGCTGCTATGCAACACCCTAAAAACACAATTAAAAATATCCAGGACAGAATGTCTCCACTAGAGCCCAGTCACCCTACTACAGCAGGCTCCTAGTTTTCCAGCATAGCTGTAGAACAAGTAGAAACCTTTAAACAGCCTGTGTGGTGATGCTAGAGATCCTAAAAGATGAAATGAACAAATTGCCCAAATAAATATATGAAAATACCAACAGTGGAATAATATAAAAAAATCAAGGCATAAAAATAGACACAGAATCAATCAAGAAAAACCAGAGTGAAGAAAATCTGCAAAAAAAAAAAACCTTAGGAACTCAACAGGAACCTCATAGGTGAGTTTCATGAACAGACTATAAGAGATGGACAAGAAAATCTCAGGCATTGAAGACAACATAGAAGAAATAGATACATTTGTTAAAGGAAAAGTTAAATCTAAAAGCCCCCATCACAAATCAATCAGAATATTTGTTACACTATGAAAAATCCAAACCTAATAATTTAATAGTGGAGGCAGAAGTAAAACCCAGGTCAAAGGCACAGAAGACATTTTCAACAAAATCATAGAAGAAAATTTTCTTGCTTAAAGAAGTAGATACCTATCAAAGTAAAAGTAGCCTATAGAACACCAAATAGATTGGAGAGGTAAAGAAAATCCCCTTATCACATAATAATAAAAAATCTAAACATAGAGAATAAACTATGGATGGATAGTTAAGGGCTAGAATGGGAAGATCAAGTGGGGAGGGAGAAAGGAGAGAGACTTGAGGAACGGAGTATGGAATTAGACTGCTAAAGTTAAGGAACAATTCATAAAACATATATACAGCCTATTACAGCAGAAACTTCCTAAAATATGTATGTATGTACACACACACACACACACACACACACACACACACACACGAAGGAAATCTAAAGGATATAAACTAGTATTGGGTGAGATGATCCCAAATGGCCATCTCTTATCGCCAAAGGAAGCTTCCAGTACTGAGATTGGGTTAGATCTAATTGATTTGTTTGCCAAAGTTATCCCCTGAGAACCTCTAAACAACACAGGCTATTGCTGAGATTATAGGTTGTTCTCAAAAAAACTGACAGCAAATTCACATTGCTGAAGACAATACCTTTACAACTCTTTGAATATGGAGATGCTGGACTGATGACTACATAAAACTTTCACTCATACTTTCCAGCATCTTTCTTACAGGAATATATTCTGCACGCTACTAAAAAAGAAATATAAACATGAAACCAGCCAAAAATCCTTTGATCTACAATGGTGTTCTAACTGCAAGATATACTAGTGCAATGGTGTCACAAAGCTCATGGGAATAACCAGCCAGTAACCGACTTCATTTAAAGATTGCTTCTCAAAACAGAACCCATACCTGACAGTGCTTTGATGAGCAGAGACTAGATAACCTGGGAAACTAGGGGTAAAGCCAAATAATACTGGTCTAAAAATTTAGTGACAGCATGACTCCTAAAGATATTTTGGTATACTCAGATTAGTGCTTATTCAGACAGCTTGATAGAAGCTTTCTCCCAATGCAGTTGGGAACAAATATAGATACCCATAGACAGACAATACTGAGACCGAGATACTTTTGAACAATCAGCCATACATGGTAAGTATCCACCAAAACTCTCCCTTTAGAGCTTAGAGAAAAGGAAGAAGAAGAAGGAGGAGGAGGAAGGGAGAGGAGGAGGAGGAAGAAAAAGGAGGAGGAGGAGGGGGAGGAAGGGAGGAAGGAAGGAAGGAAGAAAGAAAGAAAGAAAGAAAGAAAGAAAGAAAGAAAGAAAGAAAGAAAGAAAGAAAGAAAGAAAGGGTGTGAGAGCCAGACAGGAGGGAAGACGCCAAGAAAACAAGGCATTTCTCATCAACATAGGTAAAGTTCATATGAACCCACAGACTCTAGCAGCGTGCAAAGTATCACATCAGACTGCACCAGTCCTTTGCTTATATATTAGGGCTTTAATTTTGGTGTTTTTGTGAGCTTCCTGAAATCACGTGTGTAAACATGTTAGTCTCTGCTTGTGCCTTCTCTAAGTTGTTTTCATTCTGTTGGTTTGCCTTGTTTAAACTCTGAGGTGATACTATTGTTTCTTCATATTGTATTTCATTTGTTATATTTTTCAAAAAAAAATGAATGAACGAAAATTTAGCCACCAGGTAAAGGTTAACATCTGTACTGTCATTTATATCTTCTGGGAAACGGAAAATCAGTTTTCTGCAATGCAGTAGCACTGTATATATCAACCACTTCAGGGAAGTCTTCATATTCAGGAGTAGTTGATAAAGAGATAATAGACTCCACAGTATGTGTGTATGTGTATTTGGTTATAGTTCTATGGTTTTATATTTTTTTCTTGTAAGGTATTGCTTTATTTTGTGAGGGGAGATTTGTTTTATTGTTTTTTGTTTGTTTTTTTGAGAAGGATCTTACGGTTAGGTGGGTAAAGAGGTAGAGAATATTTGGAAGGAATTGCGAAAGGGGAAAAGTATGATCAAAATATGATTAAATTTTAAAAATTGATTTGAATAATAAAAATAAGAAAAAAAATTTTAAAAAAAAACAAAGAAGCTAGAACTATCAGTAACCTTCATCACCAGAGTCTATTTCTATAGGTAAAAAGTGGCTGTAAGACTGCTTCTTCTCCGCCTTAGATAAGTTTTTGAACACAACTAAGGGTGGTCAAATGTTTACTCCCATAGAGATTGTGATCAGTGTAATTTTTTCTTGCTCAGTAAAAGTACAATTGTTATCTTTATCTGTAATACATAAACAATTACCTTTCACCTATAACTTAAAAATATTTCTATCAATGGTCTTTAGAAACAATGTCTCTTATAACCAAGGTTAACCTCAAACCCAACATCCAAAGATGATCCCTGAATCTGTCTCTGTTTCCCAGTACTAGGTTTACAATTATGTGACACCCTTCCAGGAATATTTTTTAGTTTCTAAAATAAGAGCTATTTGAGAGACACACATAGTATTTAAACATGTTTATAACATTCAGTTGTGCGTTTCAACCAAATAAAACCTGCAATGATCAAATAAGGTAATGGCATATCAACCTATTTAGATGTATGTCATTACTTAATTTTGAAAAATTTTAGATATTTTCTAATAATATTTTGAAATCTCCAGTTTATTCTGTTCAACCATGCAGAACCCTCTGTACCTCATGAGCTTGACACTGAGAGAGTAGGTGGAGTGAGGAAATTGAGGGATATGGGGGGTTGCACGGGGTTGGTTGCTGGAGATTGTGTGGCTGCTTTGAGAATGCTAGTTACTTTTTTCATGTCTTCATAGCTCAGTACCAAAAAGTTGTCCATTTTTCTCATGGACATCCAGGCACAAGTATGTTTAAACCATGATCCATATGCCACTGTTGGGGAGAAAAGTATTGATTACAAAGAACGAAGGTGAGGTTTGTCTGATATTCTTCAATTTTCTGCAAATTTTTACTAAGAAAAATCAAACCAATATTTATAGTATTCAGTGTGACATTTTGCTTGTAGCCATGTCAGAGGAGCACCAGGTGGCTGTAGAGGTTCAGGATATTGGTTCACCCACAAGCAAAGCTCTTATCTGTTGAAAAACAGATAAGGAAGACCCCAAGGGCTTTGGCCCTAGAATGTCTTTTGCTATACTGCTGTTTCTTTACTCAAACCTATGGGACACCATGAAAGCAGTGCTAAGAGGAAATTTCATAGCACTGAGTGCCCACATTTGAAAAAACAGAGAAAGGACACATTGGAGAATTAACCTGAGAGCTCTTAAAAAAAAAGCAGATTCACTAAGAAGGAGGAGAAGACTGGAAATAATCAAACTGAGGGCTGAAATCAACAAAATAGAAACACAGAAAACAATACAAAGAATCAATGAAACAAAAAGCTGGTTCTTGGAGAAAATCAACAAGATTGAAAAACCCCTATCCAAATTAATCAAACAGCAAAGAGAGAACATGCAAATTAATAAGATCAGAAATGAAAAGGGAGACATAACTACAGACACAGAGGAAATTCAGAGAATCTTTAGATCTTGCTACAAAAGACTGTATGCCACAAAACTGGAAAATGCAAAAGAAATGGACATTTTTTAAGATGAGTACGATATACCAAAGTTAAACCAAGACCAGATGAACAATCTAAATAGACCTGTTAGTCGTGAAGAATTAGAAACTGTTATCTAAAACCTCCCTTCCAAAAAAAGCACAGGCACAGATGGTTTCAAAGCATTCTACCAGAACTTCCAAGAAGACCTAATACCTATACTCCTTAATGTATTTCACAATATAGAAACAGAAGAGTCATTGCCAAATTCCTTTTATGAAGCTACAGTTACCCTGATACCAAACCACACAAAGACCCAACCAAGAAAGAGAATTACAGGCCAATCTCACTAATGAACATCAACGCAAAAATCCTCAATAAAAAACTGGCAAACCGAATCCAAGAACACATTAGAAAAATTATCCATTATGATCAAGTAGGCTTCATCCCAGAGATGCAGGGCTGGTTCAAACATACGAAAATATATCAATGTAATCCATCATATAAATAATCTGAAGGAAAAAAATACCATATGATCATTTCATTAGATGCTGAAAAAGCTTTTGACAAAATTCAACATCCCTTTATGATAAAAGTATTGGAGAGATTAGGGATACAAGGGTCATACCGAAATATAATCAAAGCTATTTACAGCAAGCTGACAGCTAACATCAAATTAAATGGAGAGATACTCAAAGACATCCCACTAAAATCAGGAACTCGACAAGGCTGTCAACTCTCTCCATACCTCTTCAATATAGTACTTGAAGTTCTAGCAATAGCAATAAGACAACATAAGGAGATCAAGGGAATTCGAATTGGAAAGGGAAAAGTTAAACTTTCGTTATTTGCAGATGATAGGATAGTATACATAAACGACCATAAAAACTCTACCAAAGAACTACTACAGCTGATTAACACCTTTAGTGATGTGGCAGGTTACAAGATCAATTCCAAAATATCAGTTGCCCTCCTATACAGTAAGGATAAGGATGCAGAGAGAGAATTCAGAGAAGCATCACTTTTCACGATAGCCACAAATAGCATAAAATATTTTGGGGTAACTGACCAAGGAAGTGAAAGATCTATTTGACAAGAACTTTAAGCCTTTGAAGAAAGAAATTGAAAAGGATACCAGAAAATGAAAGGATCTCCCTTGCTCTTGGACTGGAAGGATCAACATAGTAAAAATGGCAATTCTACCAAAAGCAATCTATAAATTCAATGCAATCCCCATCAAAATCCCATCAAAATTCTTCACAGACCTTGAGAGGACAATAATCAACGCTATATGGGAAAACAAAAAACCCAGAATAGAGAAAACAATCTTATACAATAAAGGAACTTTGGGAAGCATTACCATCCCTGACTTCAAACTCTATTACAGAGCTTCAGTATTGAAAACAGCTTGGTATTGGCATAAAAACAGAGAAGTCGACCAATGGAATTGTATAGAAGACCCAGATTTTAACCCACAAACCTATGAACACCTCATTTTCGATATAGGAGCTAAAAGTATACAATGGAAGAAAGAAAGCATCTTCAACAAATGGTGCTGACACAACTGGACGTCAACCTGTACAAGAATGAAAATAGGCCCATATCTATCACCATGCACAAAACTCAAGTCCAAATGGATCAAAGACCTCAATATCAATCTGAACACACTGAAACTGATAGAAGAGAAAGTGGGAAGTACCCTCCAACAGATGGGCACAGGCGATCGCTTCCTATGCATAACCCCAGCAGCACAGACATTAAGGGCAACATTGAATAAATGGGAACTCCTGAGACTGAGAAGCTTCTGTAAAGCAAAGGACACAGTCACTAAGACAAAAAGGCAACCCACTGACTGGGAAAATATCTTCACCAACCCCGCAACAGACAAAGGTCTGATGTCCAAAATATGTAAAGAACTCAAGAAACTAGACTTTAAAATGCTAATTAACCCAATTAAAAAATGGGGCACTGAACTGAACACAGAATTCTCAACAGAAGAAGTTCAAATGCCCAAAAGACACCTAAGGTCATGCTCAACCTCCTTAGCGATCAGGGAAATGCAAATCAAAACAACTTTGAGATATCATCTTACACCTGTCAGATTGGCTAAAATCAAAAACACCAATGATAACCTCTGCTGGAGAGGTTATGGAAGAAAGGGTACCCTCATACATTGCTGGTGGGAATGCAAACTTGTGCAACCACTTTGGAAAGCAGTGTTTCGGTTTCTCAGGAAATTCGGGATCAACCTACCCCTAGACCCAGCAATGCCACTCTTGGGAATATACCCAAGAGATGCCCAATCATATGACAAGGACATTTGTTCAACTATGTTCATAGCAGCATTATTTGTAATAGCCAGAACCTGGAAACAACCTAGATGTCCGTCAATGGAAGAATGGATGAAGAAAGTGTGGAATATATACACATTAGAGTACTACTCAGCGGTAAAAAACAATGACTTCTCGAAATTTGCATGCAAATGGATGGAAATAGAAAATAGTATCCTGAGTGAGGTAACCCAGACCCAAAATGATGAACAAGGGATGTACTCACTCATAATTGGATTCTAGCCATAAACAAAGTCAGTGAGTCTATAATTTGTTATCCTAAAAAAGCTAGATAAAAAGATGAACCCAAAGAAAAACATATAGCTATCCTCCTGGGTTTGGGAAGTAGCCAAGATTGACGGCCAAAAATCGGGATCTTGGGGGTGGGTTGTGAGGGGGGTAAGGGGAGATGGGGAGAGAAAAGTGAGAAGGGCAGGATGGGGAGAACTTGGGGAAACGGGATGATTAGGATAAAGGAAGGTTGGATAGGGGAGCAGGGAAGCACATATCTTAATTAAGGCAGCCATCTTAGGGTTGGCAAGACTTGGACCTAGAGGGGCTCCCAGGTGCACAAAGCGAAGTCCCCAGTTAGTTCCTGGGGCAGCTGAGGATAGGGAACCTGAAATGATCCTATCCTATAGCCATACTGATGAATATCTTGCATATCACCATAGAACCCTCATCTGGCGATGGATGGAGATAGAGACAGAGACCCACACTGGAGCACTGGACTGAGCTCCCAAAGTCCCAATGAGGAACAGAAGGAGGGTGAACATGAGCAAAGAAGTCAGGACCACAAGGGGTGCACCCACCCACGGAGACAGTGGGGCGGATCTATTGGGAGCTCACCAAGGCCAGCTGGACTGTGACTGAAAAAGCAGGGGATAAAACCGGACTCTCTGAATATGGCGGAAAATGAGTGTTGCTGAGAAACCAAGGACAATGGCACTGGGTTTTGATCCTACTTCATGTTCTGGCTTTGTGGGAGCCTAGCCAGTATGGATGTTCACCTTCCTAGACCAGGATGGAGGGTGGAGGACTTTGGACTTTCCACAGGGCAGGGAACCCTGACTGCTCTTCAGACTGGAGAGGGAGAGGGAGAGGGGGAGAGGAGTGGGAGGAGAGGGAGGGGAGTGGGGAGGGGGGGAGTGGGAGGCTGGGATGAGGCAGAAATTTTTCTTCAATAAAAAAAAAGAAATCAGGGATTGATAGTATAGTTAAAGTAAGTTCTACCCTCATGAGGACAAAGATTGAGCCTTTATAGTTCCTTGCTATAGGAAAGCGACCCGATATCAATAAATCATTTTATGAACTAGAAAAAAAAACCACCAATGATAGCCTTTACTGGAGAGGATGTGGAGTAAGGGGTACACTCTTCCATTGATGGTGGGAATGCAAACTTGTACAACCACTATGGAAAGCAGTGTGGCGGTTTCTCAGGAAATTCAGAATTAACCTATCCCAGGACCCAGCAATACCACTCTTGAGAATATACCCAAGAGATGCCCTATCATACTACAAAAGTATTTGTTCAACTATGTTCATAGCAGCATTATTTGTTATAGCCAGAACCTGAAAACAATCTAGATTCCCTTCAATGGAAGAATGGATGAAGAAAGTGTGGAATATATACATATTAGAGTACTACTCAGTGGTTAAAAAAAAATGCCTTCTTGAATTTTGCATGCAAATGGATGGAAATAGAAAACTCTATCCTGAGTGAGGTAACCCAGACCCAAAATGATGAACATGGGATGTACTGACTCATAATTGGTTTTTAGCCATAAATATAGGACATTGAGCCTATAATTCATGATCCTAGAGAAGCTGAATAAGAATGTGAACCCAAAGAAAAACATATAGGCATCCTCCTGAATATTATTAACCTTCATCGGGCAATGAAAGGAGACAGAGAAAGAGTCCCACATTGGAGCACCAGACTGAAATCTCAAGGTCCAAATCAGGAGCAGAAGGAGAGAGAGCACGAGCAAGGAACTCAGGACTGTGAAGGAAACTGACACAGTTTATATTGAAATTACTGTGGGATTTTCTTTTTAGCAAGCTGAAAACACAAGTTCCATATGACTCAGCTATCAGGTGTTAAGTATATACTCATACTAATTAGGTATATTTTATGATATACTTAGGTATATGCAAGTGCAAATGTACTCAAACATCAGTCCTCATTGCAGCTCTCTACCCAATAGCTAGGAAACAGATTCAAACTAGGTGACCATCAACTGAAAATAGATAATGAAATTGTAATAGGTATATACAATAAAATTTCATTCAGTTTTAAAAATGAAATTCTGAGTAAAATAGATGGAACTAAAAAATTTACCTAATGAGGTAACCTTGTCATAGATTGACAAACACTATCATAGCCAAATTCCTTTTTTTTCCAAGATGGGGTTTTTCTTTGTAGCTTTGGAGGCTATTCTGGAACTCACTATGTAGACCAGGCTGGCCTCAAACTCACAGAGATACATTTGCCTCTTCTTCCTAAGTGTTGGGATTAAAGGCATGTGCCCACAACCCCTGGCTCATAGCCAAATTACTAGTGTGTTTAACTTGTGCTTATAAAGAACAGGACACTAGAAATGGACCATTAAAATGATAACAAGAAAAACAGATACCTCAAGTAAAGAGAAATTCCAAAATATATATGGTATAAATGTGAAGGGAGGAAATATGAGATTGAATGTGTTTATACAAAGAATATATATGACATGGAAATATGAGGGGTAGAATTAACCAAAACCAAGAATATATGAAAGTTCCTTACAGAAACTCATTAGTGTAGTGGCATTTCACTTGTATTTCAATAAAGTTTGCCTGGGGATTGAGAAAGTATAATAGCCACTCCGGACAGCCAGAAATGACATAAACCTTTAATCCCAGTAGCCACAATAGCATGGACCTTTAATCCTGGGGGCCACACTAGTTGCAATACAAACTATGCAGTGCATTCCTTTAATCCCAGTGGTGAATGCCTTTAATTCCAGTCCTTGAGAGGATTATAAATGGTAGGAAACAGCTGTAGCTGTCAGAAATTCCTGGAGGCATGATTGCCATTTCAGACTGAGATCAAGGTAGACCTAGTGGCTGCTTGCTTTGCTTTTCAGATCTTTATGTTGAACTACAATTTCTCTCTCAGAGTTTTTATTGATCGTGTTTCACATTAGTTTGTAAGATCATTTAAAAAATATTAGAAAGTTTAAATCAAAGCAATTTGTATGAGTGGACAATACTGCTCCCAGTAATCATAGAAATCATAGAAAACTTCATTGCTGGTGTTGGGATACCATCCTAGGAGTTGCTCCCTATGAAGGGTCTGAATATCCAAATAATAAAGGCAATTGTCACTGTTGTCAGTTGCCCCCCCCACTAAAAATGAGTTGGTAAGACCATATTTCTATAAACATCCACATATGCTTGTTACAGTACATAAAGAGAGCAAGCTGGGAATGGGCTGAAACATACCTTTCTGCTGAATAGTTCTCATAGTACCAGAAGGAATTATGTAGGTTCTTAGTGGGAGATTGTTGTCTGTAGTATTACTCAGCTATGGAAACTGTGATCTATACTTAAATACCCTTACAAGGTATGCCAAATGGTGCAATAATGGCAATTGTAGTATCAGAATAGCCAATAATTTTTGGTTGAGAAGAGTTAATATTTGGTACAGTCAATATAGGTGAATCTCCATGCTAAGAAATAGGTCCTAGTGTAGAAGCCATCACTGTTTTTCTGTGAAATGGACATGACATGCACATTAACTTGTCTTCTAAGTAGACGTGTTTCTTCTTATATATCACTATTATCAGCATGGTCAAAGGTTATTCTTCTTATAGTGGGCATAAATAATTTTGCAAACTCAAAACTGGTCCATGTGCTGAGAATAAGTGCCTTTTTAATGATCACCATAAATGAATAACCCAATAAAGGGTTAAGAATCATGGATGAAGAAGATACAATAATGATATAAGAGCTTAAAGATTGAATAGAGTGGTGTGGAATACTGTCTTCTAGACATAACATGGTCATAGCACACTTTAACTCATAGTAGCAGTGATTATTTCACAAAACTCACACAAGACTGGGCTCTTTAATATTCTATCAAGGAGATAGCAAGTACTTCTAAGATTCTACACCTTCCCTTTGGATTTATAAGCAGTTAAGCAAACTTGGGTGCCAGTGCTCATGAGAACCCCTCTTAAGGATCTATATGTAGTTAGTGGTTGCTGGTAGAAGGGAAGTACTTTTTCAGTAGAGTAGCTATGTTAAGGTGTCCATGTTTCTGTAAATGACTCCTCACTTGTGTGCCTATAACAACCACAATAGCTAACTGTGTCACAACACACACATGAAGAAAAGGAACATGAAAGTAGAAAGGAGAAATAGTTGAAAAGAGGAAAAGGTTATGCAAATATAGAAACAGGACAAGATGGATTAGTGTGTCATTACTGTGGTCAAAATACATACATGTGTAGAAATATAATTTATGAAAAACATTATTGTATATAATTGATATATTCCAACAAAAGTTATAAAAGGATAAAGTATAAAGAATCCCTGCCTATGAAAAAATTTGAGACAAATAAGAAAATGTGACTTAAAATATTTGGAAAGTTGCATATTAACAAAATGGTGTATGGTCAGGCTAATATATGGGAAGACAAGTGACAAAAGACAAGAAAATCCACAAATAAGAAGAGTTGTAGGAATAAAACCACGTGTTATTTTTCTGTTGCTCTGATAAAATACTATGAACAAAAGGAACTTAAGGAAGAGACATCTTATTTTTGGCTTATATGCTTAGAGAATTAGAATAAAAGATAGGGTAAAGTAGGTACTTGCAGAAAAGTGGCAGGCAGGGCTATAGAAACTGGGAGCTCTGAGTCATCTCCTTAACTACAATCATGAAACAGAAGGAAGAAACTAGAAGTGGTTTAAGTATTTAACCTCTCAAAGCCCACACTCCACCAGCAAGGCTGTTCCTCATAAGTCGTCTAAAATATTGCCATTGATACTTTGAAATAGTGTTTGGAACATTTGTCATTCAAACCACCAAAAATGATAATATCTACATTAGTACTAGAAAGAATTCCAAATGTTGCCAGAATAGTGGGCCATGGGGCAAGATGTTGCTGTGCACTGTTATGCAATGATGTGTGAGAACAGGAAGACTTCACAATTATATTTGAAATGGTCATGAAACTTGAATGCACAGATTGGTTGATTGTAGAAATATATGATCAAGAGAGATGAAGACTACATAATATACTAAAGGCTAAAGATGTATCTAAGTAAGATAACTTACATGACATTTGGGTTTGAACTCCAATATAAAATAAACAGAACATGGTAGTAAGTGCTTGTAGTCTAAGAACACAAGAGGAAGATGCAGGAAGAGAAGAGTTTCAAGGTCTTCCTCAGCTATATAGGAAGTTCAAGTCCAGCCTAATCTATAGCTCACCTTGTCTTTGAAAAATGTCCCTGAGCCTTATTCAGTTCCTATATTTAATGGGACACTCACCATTTCCTTTGAGGAACCATTCAAAGTAAGTACTCAGTGACTCTGGATTCTTAACAAGATTTGTCTTACACCAGAAAAAATAACCAGACACAAGTACATCTCTGGGATTTCTGATGACATAGGTCATCTAAAATAGAAAAACATGTACATGAAGGTCACTATAGTCATTCACCACTTTTTAACTGGTAAAATTATTATAAAATCCCAAACATATCCATGAGGTTTCTAAAACATTTATTATTTTTATTTGGTCAAAATATATACATAAATAAAAATATATGTAGTCAGCATCCTCTTGATAATTTTATATGCTTTGAAAAATGTAATAGCCAATTGACTAAGGTGACTAATACTGTAGAAAACAAAACAACAACAATAATAATAATCCAAGACTGATTCTAAAGTTGTAAAGATCAACGTCTTTCAGGGTAAGGAGTCATCTATCTACTAGAAAAGGACATCTTACATATATAAAGTGATGAGTACTGTGCTAAATCTATCTGCAACATGACAAACCTATTGGTTTCGGCAACTGTAACTACCAAATATACCTTTCAAAAAATCATGGTGCAGAGCTTAATGCCAATGTGTCATTCCACCATGGTGAAAAAAAAAAGACCCACAGGCAACTAAGAAATGCAGAGAGTCAGAGAAAATAATTTCCACTGGGAAAATCATAACAACTGGGTATACAATAACAAATGCTCAGTCCTGAAAATGTACATTCAAGGAACATTGTACAGACTGATCAGGTTGTACTTAAGTGTTTAGGAATATACATATATGTATGTATGTGTGTGTATGTGTATGCATATGTATATGTATACACACACATATATAACATATAATGTGTGTGTGTAACCACAATTAATGATCAAAACATGGATATCTCTGATATCTATTGGAGTTCCTCTATCAGGGACATGGGTGATGATTCCTATGGTTACTGATCTCAATGAACAGCTAGACCAAAAAGACATAGTGGGTAGAGATGAGCCATAATTGTTGAACCATCTCCATGATTAGAACTTTGGTGCCTGTTCAGACTGCTTCCTCCATGAGCAACTCTGCCTTGGTTAATTCACCCACTGTGCATGGGGTATTTGTGGAATCAAAATTGGCTAATTGACTTTCATGACAGCAAAAGAGTAATAATCACTATACATTAAGATTTTAACTCTGCTTGGCCTGTATATGTAGCTCCTGAAAGTTCTACTGTGATACTTCATTTTTCTCATATATCTGCCCAGGATCTCTGTGTGGTGGTTGACATCCTTTTACTCTGATACAGTCTGAGTAGGGGACACATCAACATCACCTATTGCTTGGAAATCTCAGTTTCCTCCCCTAATCTATAAAATCAGAGTGTATTTTAGCAAGAGCTGCAGAGCCTGTCATGGTATACTAGGTTCAATGAACCTTTGATCAAGAATTTCTAAATGCCCCTTGACTGAAGAATAGATAAAGAAAATGTGGTGCATTTACACAATGGGGTACTACACAGCAGAAAAAAAAATGACGTCTTGAATTTTGCAGGAAAATGGATGGAGCTAGAAAACATTATTTTGAGTGAGGTAACCCAGACACATAATGACAATTATCACATGTACTCACTCACAGGTGGTTTTTAAAAATAAAGCAAAGAAAACCAGCCCACAAACCACAATCCCAGAGAACTTATACAACAAAGAGGACACTAAGAGAGACTTACATTGATTTAATCTGCATGGAAAGTAGAAAAAGACAAAATCTCCTAAGTAAATTTGGAGCATGGGGACCTTGTGGGAGGTTTGAAGGGGAAGGGAGAGGCAGGGAGGGGAATGGAGAAAAATGTAGAGCTCAATAAAAATCAATTAAGAAAAGAATTTCTCAACCTCTGGACACTGACCTTGGCATTGGAACTGAAGAAAGACCTGGGAAAAATATGGAAGGGAAGGTGGGAGGTGATGAGGCGTGGTCCTTTCCTGTTGATTAATAACTGATATCCTTCTTCATTGTCTATCCAGGGTGAGAGTTCCCAAATGGGAACAGATTGGATCCACTTGGGATTCCCTTTAGTCTGAATCAAGCAGATCATCTCAATTAGCCAGTTAGTTCCTGAAAAGAAGTGATGGTCACTCATTTCCAAAGTACTTGTGAAAAAGCCTCAAATAGAATACACAAACATACAATTAACAGTGCAGCATTTCCAAGCCACAGATCTGTTTTGCTCACCATGTACATATGGTGTAAGTACAAAACATATTTATCCAGCAATTCCCAATGTTTTACATGAAAAAACTAAGACTATACTCAACATACTCTACTTGCCTACTGAACATCTCTTCCAGTTCTCAGCCATCACCATTCTCCATTTGGGTACAGTGAATTTGAGTAGTCTATATATTTCAAAGGGATGCAGTCATGAAATCTGTCCTTGAGACTGACTCCCTTTTTAAAAATGCAAAGCCATTGAAATGCATCCATGCTGCAGTGTGTGTATGAATACACCTTCTTTTTAAGGTAAGTAAATCCCTTTTTGTCTATTTACCACACACACTAGTATTTGTGTTTAAATGCTCATCTGTCAGTGGATATTTTTCCAACTTTCTTCTCTGGTTACTGTCTGAATCGTTTCCTGAATTCTGCTGCCCTTGGTTTTCTATATTATTGTATTTTTCATGTTAGCAACCTAATATATACTCAAAGTTAAGTGCTTCTTCCACTCTTCAAGCATCCCTTCCCCAAAACCCATGATGCCTCTTTTTGGTTCCTTGAGATTTAAGACTCTTTACACTGTCTGGACAACAAGCATGGTGATTCACATGCATGACACTGTAGTCTCCACCACATATTCTTATATCCGGGCCTTTTTTTTTCTTCTGATGCTCTTTCTTTTGTTAATTCTCATCTTTCTCCCTCTTCCACTCACTCTTCCACACAGAGACACAATGCCAGAGTCTGCCTTAGGTTTCACTGCCATTGCTCTCATGGTTTAACTGATCCTCTGACCACACAGATCAAGCGAGAGTTCTTTCTCTGAGTGTAAATCTGCTGACACATAGCTCTTCATGCCCACAAATTATTTTAAACATCAGATAATCAGATATAGAGAGCATTTCATTCATTGCCTAAATTAATGAGGATCAAGTCCTAACCTTCCTTATATAGTTTAGGATCATTCTCACTAACTCCTTACATGATTTGGGGTAAGTCAGTATGACTATGGCTTCATCTCTCATCACAAATTTATCACGGATTTCTTCAAGTAATTCTTTTGTATAACCCAAACCAGGGAAAGGCATCCCTTCAAACCAAAGGTAGTCTGACATGGCAAAAAAAAATTTTTTTTTTTAAAAAAAAGATCTATTTTGCCTTTATTAAGCTTCTCCCGTGTGTTCTAACAGATCATGTTCTCAAGACTTCAAAGACATGCCTGGCTTTAACTCTGGTACCAATAACTGCTCCCAAATCTCTAAAGGGATAGAGTCCAAGTTTGTTTCTGTCGTTGTGATAAATGGCATGACCAAAGCCAACTTAAGGGAGAAAAGAGTTTATTTAGCTTACAGGGCACTGAGGAAAGCCAAGGCAGGGAATCATGGCAGAGACTTGAAGCAGCGACCAAGGAGAAATATTGCTTACCAGTTTGCTCCTAGGCTCACATTCAGCTGCCTTTCTTAAAACAGCACAGACACACCACCAGGAGATGTACAGCCCACAGTGGGCTAGGCCCTCTTACACCTCTTACATTAGTAAGCAATTAAGAACGTGCAGGACAGACTGAGTCCAGGCCAATCTGATGGACATGGGCATGTGTCAGTTAAGGTTCCTTCTTCCTAGATGCTCAAAGCTGACAAAACTAACCAAGACAGTGACGTGGTTTTACCTGAAGTATTGCACTAGATACAATAATTTCAACCAGAAAACACAATATAAGGCATATACAGTGATACTTGACCCCTCCCATATTATTTTGAAGGATGTCAGATTCCAGAGATCTTAGTATCACAGTTTGTTTAATTACAGCCATTGATTGCTCCCTGCCTTGTTTTTCATCTTAAAATAAAATGGTGCTGTCTAAGGTAAACACGACCTTAGGAACCCGTGTTCTTTTTATTTTTTTAATTTATTTTTTTTTAATTGAGAAAAAAATTTCCACCTCCTCCCATCCTCCCACTCCTCTCCCCCTCCCCCCACTCCTCTCCCCCTCCCCCCACTCCACTCCTCCTCCCCCTACTCCACTCCCCCTCCCCCCACTTCTCTCCCCTTCCCTCTGCAGTCTGAAGAGCAGCCAGGGTGCCCTGCCCTGTGGAAAGTCCAAAGTCCTTGCCCCTCCATCTTGGTCTAGGAAGGTGAACATCCAAACTGGCTAGGCACCCTCAAAGCCAGAACATGATGCAGAATCAAAACCCAGTGCCATTGTCCCTGGCTTCTCAACAGCCCTCATTGTCCGCCATATTCAGAGAGTCCGGTTTTATCCCTGCTTTTTCAGTCACAGTCCAGCTGGCTTTGGTGAGCTCTCAATAGATCATCCCCACTGTCTCCATGGGTGGGTGCACCCCTTGTGGTCCTGACTTCTTTGCTCATGTTCACCCTCCTTCTGTTCCTCATTGGGACTTTGGGAGTTCAGTCCAGTGGTCCAGTGTGGGTCTCTGTCTCTATCTCCATCCATCGCCAGATGAAGGTTCTATGGTGATATGCAAGATATTCATCAGTATGGCTATAGGATAGGATCATTTCAAGTTCCCTATCCTCAACTGCCCCAGGAACTAACTGGGGACCTCGCCTTGGGCATCTGGAAGCACCTCTAGGTCCAAGTCTCTTGCCAACCCTAAGATGGCTCCCTTAATTAAGATATGTGCTTCCCTGCTCCCCTATCCAAACTTTCTTTATCCTAATCATCCCATTTCCCCAAGTTCTCCCCATTCTACCCTTCTCACTTTTCTTTCCCCATCTCCCCTTACCCCCTCCCACCCCACCGCCAAGATTCCGATTTTTTGCCCGGCAATCTTGTCTACTTCCCAAACCCAGGAGGATAGCTATATGTTTTTCTTTGGGTTCACCTTCTTATCTAGCTTCTTTAGGATAGCAAATTATAGACTCACTGACCTTTATTTATGGCTAGAACCCAATTATGAGTTAGTACATCCCTTGTTCATCTTTTTGGGTCTGAACCTCTTCTCTGAGAAGTGGATTTCATAGAGAGATAAGCTGCCAAGAAAGAGTAGTAGTCACTCTATCTATCCAGATGTGATATCTGTGAGCCACAATAATTACTGAATGGTCAAGACATCCACCATGGTGCAATAGTCAGACTTTCATGTTGGTGCTTCAAGTACTATCAAATTGAACTTAAGATCCACTCAACAAGGGGGTAGCCATGTCTACTTCTGTAAACATAGACAACTACTTGGGCCTGAAAAGGGCATAGATAGATACATGTATTGAACTAACTACTGACAGTAAACTAAACCAGAATACTTTCTACTGATTTCTAAATACCTATCATTATACACACAGGTTAATATAGTTCTTACCCTTCATCAAAGAAACTTCTTTTTGCAATATATGAAGACTCTCACAAAGTCCTGCAGCTGGTCAAAATGCAGATGGTGATTGACTGTAAGATGCCAAACCCTAACTGATACATCTGCAATGAATCCTTTCAGCCTAAGGCTTGGGGAATCTACAGAAAAGGGGACAGAAAGCCCCCAGACGTCCATGTTCTCTATTGATAGAATATATCCCCTAGCCCTGACAAGGAAGTACACTTATGGACACTCAACAGTATATATACCCAAACCACCAATGTAATGTCACCAACTGGTATACAAATAAGGGTGAGGAAATTCTACATGATCTTACCCATATATAAAGGTATACATAAGGGCATTAGCTGCTGAAAGAGAAAGAATCATATATGTAGCCATGAAAATTAAAGAAGATATCATAAATATAGGAAAGGGTGGGAGATGTTGGATTGGGAGAGGGGAGGAGGGAGTCATACAGTGCAGCTAAGGCATTATGAGTTTCTCAAAATCAAGTACCAGTGTAATAAAAATAATTGCACATGACAACATTTTGCATGATCTCTGTAATAATTAAGAATATAGGAAACCATTCTGAAAGCAAAATTTTATTGGAAAACATTTTAAATTATGTTCCATTTCTATGTCTTTGTACTTTTTATTGAGTTTCTAGTTTGGGGTCAGGAACTCAGGCTCACAAATGCTGAAGAATGATTTCTGAATTAGTTAGCAATTACTTAATACAACAACCTTTGGCTGTTTTATGCAATAACTGAGTAAATTCACTAGGCAATAGCTGAGAACCTTCCAAGCTCATACCCAGGCCTTGCCAGCTCTGGTGACAGTCGTGCTCTTTTTTACTGTCTTAGCACAAACTACTAAACCGGTTTCAGCTGTGTGGCCACAAGTAACCTACACAGCCTCTAAACACAAATTGCCCATGACCAGGCATTATAACAAAAGAGTTCCATTGTGTAGTATTCTGAGGGCCACCAATCTGAAAAGACAGCAAGGTTAAGCCCTAAAACCTGCTTCCATCTCATTTCCAGCCAGCTAGCCCTTTGAATAAAGAACAATAGCACACAAACCTTTCTCGACTCAGTTTTCCCTTTCTGTTTGTGCCCATCTTTATAAACACATGCACTCTTCCCCCCTTTTCTGGTGTCTAAGTTAAGGCCCTGTTAAAAGTACTCATTTTAGTTACTATCTGGTAGCATCAGATAGTGCTTTGGACTGAGGGTGGAAGTTAATAAAGATCAAGCAACCTCCTTCATTTTCATATCCTGTGCAGTGATAATATATCCTGAGAAAAGTAACCTACAGGAGGAAGAGTGTGTTGGGTTCATAGTTTCAGGATACAGCATATTATTGTGGGAAAGTCAAGGCATAGGATCCTAAAGAAAGTAGTCACATCACAACAGATATACAGGCTACTGTGGCAAATTTAGTAGAGTCATTGTGCCTTGCGTAAACTCAAGGGTAATGACACATCTAATCTTGGAAGCAACCTTTTGCAAATAAGCAGTGATAGTAATCTGAGTTTTATGGAGTTGCTTTTCCTGTCAGAGCTTCAGATGTTTTGCATGACTTTAGTCACAAGACATTCTTGGCAAACTAAGAAGATTTGTAATAGCTGAGAATTGATTGGGTGATATGTTTCTTCTGATAACTCCTACGTCAGATCAAAGTTCGGGTATGTGGAAGTTGACTTGCTAAAAATACATTTTGGGTAACAATTACTAAAATACTTCTCCAAGGATGCTCAGTGCTTAATCCACCGTGTTTGTGCCCTTGTTCCTTCAAAGTTTCATTGTATCCTCAAGTCTCTCTTTGTTCCATCATCTCACATGAAACAACATGAAACATGGGCGTGTACCCCATGGGGCTCGAAGAAATCAAGTGTACAGATAGTCCAGGACTAGAGGTTAAATACATTCACAGCTCAGTGAGACTCCGAGATTGGGCAGAGATGTGAAGAATTTCTTATCTCAGGAGCAGCAATATGTGCAGTTGCTAAAATGCTTGTTAAAAGGAAGTGGAGTGAAAGTGAAAGAAAAACAGCTTACCAAAGTTTTAGTGCTATTTAAGCGACATTGCTATCGGTTTCAGGCAGCTCCTCATGTTCAATTAAAATTGACGATGTGGAAAGTATTGAGAACTTTGGGGAAATGTCTCAAAGAGAAGCTATACTGTTTGAGGTTTGGTCTTTATTTAATTTCCAGTGCTTTGGAGCTGCTGCAAAGAGTGGAGAGTAAGAGAAGGCTCCATCCATTATGCAATAGGAGATAAGAAGGAAAATATTTTGGCTAGGAATTGTTAGTCAGTTGAAGAGGATGTTTTCTCAGAGGAAGATACAAAGTTTAAAATGGAGTAAATGCATAGGGTCTAGAAGTGAGAAGGCTAATTAAAACCTTATATAGCTGATACATCTATAAACCTATGGGAAAAGGGACTTGTTACAATATTGGGTGGCTCAAGTTGATAGTCTTTCAATTTCAGAATCAGTGTATAGAAAGATATTAAAACTGAGATACATTCCTGGAAAAGAAAATAGAAAAAATTGTCAAAGAAAATCACAGGCTATACAGGTTTTCCAGCCATAGAATGAACCAGGAACTGACTATTCAAATTTGGAGTAGGGGCCACTGCTAGAATAGCCACTGTCATACTCTTAAAATGGTTAATTAGTAAGCTTGTTTGGGTCGAGCAGTGGACACTAACTAAAGACAGATTTCAGGCACTTGTAAAGGTACAGTGAGATGCTATTTATATGGATGATATTTTATTTGCTGCTTCTGAGACAGATACCTTATAAATAATGTTTAAAGAAGTAAAATAGATTTTACTTTGTTGGGGAATGTAGATTACACCTGAAAAGATGCAGAAAGAGAATTCTATAAATTATTTGTAATTTAAATTAGGTCAACAGGAAATTCAACACAGAAGGTTCTGATCAGAGGAGAAAAATTGCATACTCTAATTTATTTTCAAAAATTACTGGGAGACAGGAATTGACTACAACCCACTATTGGATTGACAACTCAAGAGTCACGAAATTTATTTCAAATATTTCATGGTATTTAAGGATTTATTTTGAACTATATAAGACATTTCTGATTTAAATAGTCTAGACTGAAGGCTGAAGCATAAAGATAACTGATGCATGGGGAAAGAAAGGCTATGAAAGGTATATCTGGATGGATGAGATCTTAAACTTGAATGTATTTTAGGTACTTTTCCATCTACCCATTCCCATACAGGAATTATCATGCAAAGGATGGACAATATTTTAGAATGAATTTTTAATCTACAGAGTAAAGAGTGAAAAAAACTACACAGAAAAGGTTTCAGAAATAATTATAAAGGGAACGATAAGACTTAGTCGTTTGTCAGGAATGTATCCAGTTGAGATTTTTTTACCCTATATTAATGCTGAAATTATACAAATGTGGGTAATTATCAATTATTTGCAAACATCTTGCAGTAATTATTTATGAGAAATCAATACCAAATATCCCAAAAGTAAAGACTTTAATTTATAGAAATAACAGAATTAATTCTTCCCTAACTATTTCTGGGCATCCTATACATTATACCAATGCAAATAAGTGAAGAATGTCTGTTTATAAAACAAGACACATAAGTAAATTAATTCAAAGTCTATATCCTCATCCCAGAAATCATAGTTATATGCCATTCTATGAGTTTTATTAGACTTTAATGAATCTTACTATAATTACTTATTTTCAATAGGGAGAAAAGGTTGTATTACATCCGAAAACTCTTATACTTCTTTCTGTTAACTAACATTAACATTATAGAATTAGTGCTACTATTTTTGCCACTACAACAAACAATTTAGGACAGGAATTAATCCACTGTACAACCCTCACTTGGTTTCAGGATAGTTTTCCTGCACCATGAGGAAAATGAGATGAAGAAATTTATTAAATACTAATAGAAAATGTGTTGGAAGCTTCATAATTTTACAAAAATATCATATTAACAGTAAGCAATTAAAGACAAAATTGTGCATTAGCTGGCAACAAGCTCAACAAATTATTAAAAAGCCTTACTTGTGTAAGCATTCTTTGTGTAATCAAATTCCTTTGCTATGGGAAACAATCCTCAATGTAGTGGGAGAGCCCCTAGTGCTTTTCAGGTGGTTTCCAGGAAAATGAAACATTTTTGCATGATAAAAGATAAAACTCATTACAGGGACAAGGCATTGTTGAAAGATCTAATCACACTCAAAGAGATGCATATAAAACAAAAGGGGGTATAAAAAGTCCAGTGAATAGATTACACAATGCATTGCTAACTTTTAAATTTTTAAATGTTAATGAATCAGGGACAACAACTACTGAAAGGCATTGCATTGTGGAAAAATGCTGAATTGGTTCAGCATCTGTACTACAAGTATGTTTCCGCATCAAAATCAAAACCAGAGAAGGTGTTACAATGGGGCTGAGGTTATGCTAGTTTCTGCAAGAGATAATCAAAATGTTGTGGATACATCAAAATTTATTTTAAAAAAAGTTCAGCAAGAACAAGAGAAGTCTCTTGAATGCTTTGGCTGCTGACATGAATGATGTGACTCTTGGAAAGAATAGATAGAGAAAGCCCTTGAAACAGACAGCTGATCCTCCTAATGGGGACAACTTAAGATATTATCTTATGGACCCCTCCCCATCCCTGCCCTGCTGTATGCTAGGGCCAGTGCTCAAGATCAGTTTTAAGCTCCTACACTAAGGTTACCCACCCAGAGCAGTGAGTGCCTGCCTACGGGGCAGGCCTCAGGGTCCCCTGTAATGGAGCCCAGCACCTTCAGCTCCTGCACAAGTCGCTCCTCTGCTCTTCTGGATACCACCCATCCCTGCTCCATTCACCCTTTCGTCCCTGGATCATTGGGCTACCAGGCGGCCCTGTTTAGTTGCTGAGGAATCCCATCTGGACAGGTGAGTGTATGCTATCCAGGGGCGGATTGTCCCGGAAGAGAGCACAAACCCCCTCCCCCAGCTCCTTCAGGGCTCTCTTTCTTACACACAAACCCCCCCAAGCCTGTGTTTTCTGCAAGGTCCTTTGCTCAGGAACAGTTTTCTGATCCTACACTAAGGCTACCCACCCAGAGTGGTGAGAGCCTACCTAAGGGTCAGACCTCAAGGACCCCCGGAAAGGGTGCACTTGCACCTTCAGCTTTTGCGGCAGGGTGTCCTGTGTTCTACTCATCCACACCCTGTCCCCCAAGTTTCCCCCTGTGTCCTCGAGTCATTGAACTACCAGGCGTCCATGCTTTGGTGCTGAGGAGTTCCATCTGGACAGGAACGGTTCCTCCTTCTACACTGAAGAGATACACCCAGAAAGTCAATCACAGCAAAGACTGGACCAAGACACCAGGCCTCTCCGGGCTCCATTGGAAGGAAGAGATGGGAAGGCACCAATGCAAGAATTCCCCCAACAACCTGAAAGGCAACATGAAATCGCCAGAATCCAGGGATCCCAAAATAAGAAGAATTGTACACCCTACTCCAGAAGAATTAGATGAAATTGACTCAAAGGTGAACTATATGAAATTAATAGAAGACCTTAAACAGGAGGTGAAAAACTGCAATAAACAATTAGAGATTACAAACAAAAAGGTTGAGGAAATGAATAAATCCCTCAAAGACACCCAAGAAAACCAAGAGAAACAAGAAAAAGTAATCAAACAGGTAAGGGAAGCAGTTCAAGGCTTGAAGAATGAAATGGAAGCAATGAAGAAAACATAAACCGAGGGAAGGATGGAGATGGAAAATCTGGGTAAACGAACAGGAACTGCAGAGACAAGTACTAACAACAGATTACAAAAGATAGAAGAAAGAATTTCAGACACTGAAGATACCATAGAGAAAATAAACACACTGATCAAAGAAACAACAAAACCAACAAATTCTCATCACAAAACATTCAGGAAATCTGGGACACAATAAAAAGACCAAACCTAAGAATAATTGAAATAGAAGAAGGAGAAGAAGTACAGCTCAACCGTCCAGAAAATATATTTAATAAAATTATAGAAGAAAACTTTCCCAACCTAAAGAAAGATATTCCTTTGAAGGTTCAAGAAGCATACAGAACACCGAATAGACTGGACCAAAAAAAAATCTCCTCACCATATAATAATCAAAACATAAAACATACAGAATAAAGAAAGAATATTAAGAGCTGCAAAGCAAAAGGGTCAAGTTACTTGTAAAGGTAAACCTATCAGACTTACACCTGACTTCTCTATGGAAACCATGAAAGCCAGAAGGTCCTGGATAGATGTACTTTAGAAACTAAGAGACCATGGATGCAAGCCCAGACTACTATACCCAGCCAAGTTTCGTTCACTATAAATGGAGAAAGCAAAATTTTCCAGGATAAAAACAAATTTAAACAATACGTAGCCACAAATCCAGCCTTACAGAAAATAATAGAAGGAAAATCACAAACCAATGAGTCCAACAATGACCACAATAACTCAAACATCTAGAGACCCTTCACCAGCACAACTCAAAGAAGGGAAACACACAAACTCTACTACTAAAAGAGTGACCGGAGTTAACAACCGCTGGTAATTAATATCACTTAATGTCAATGGACTCAACTCACCTATAAAAAGGCACAGGCTAAAAGATTGGACACGAAAACAGGATCCAACATTCTGCTGCTTACAAGAAACACACCTCAACCACAAAGACAGGCAGCTACTCAGAGTAAAGGGCTGGGAAAAGGCTTATCAAGCAAATGGACCTAAGAAACAAGCAGGTGTGGCTGTACTAATTTCTAACAAAGTAGACTTCAAACTTAAATCAATCAGAAGAGATGGAGAGGGACATTTTATACTCATAACAGGAACAGTTCATCAGGATGAAGTCTCAATCCTGAATATCTATGCCCCTAATATAAAAGCACCCACGTATGTAAAAGAAACATTGCTAAAACTAAAGGCAGCCATCGAACCGCACACACTAATAGTAGGAGACTTCAACACTCCTCTCTCACCAATGAACAGGTCAATCAGACAGAAACCTACCAGAGAAATAAGAGAATTAATGGAGGTAATGAAGCAAATGGACTTAACAGACATCTATAGAACATTCCACCCAAATAGGAAAGAATATACCTTCTTCTCTGCAGCTCATGGAACCTTCTCGAAAATCGACCACATAGTTGGTAACAAAGCAAACATCCACAGTTACAAAAAATATTAGTAACCACCTGTGTCTTATCAGATCACCATGGATTAAAGCTAGAATTCAACAACAACGCTACCCCCAGAAAGCATACAAATTCATGGAAACTGAACAGTCAACTACTGAACCATACCTGGATTAAGGAAGAAATAAAGAAAGAAATTAAAGTCTTCCTGGAATTCAATGAAAATAAAGAAACAACATACTCAAACTTATGGGACAATATGAAAGCAGTCCTAAGAGGAAAGTTCATAGCACTAAGTGCCCCCCTAAGGAAAACAGAGAAAGCACACATTGGAGACTTAACAGCCCACCTGAAAGCTCTAGAAAAAAAGAAGCAGACTCACCTAGGAGGAGTAGAAGACTGGAAATAACCAAACTGAGAGCTGAAATCAACAAAATAGAAACACAGAAAACAATACAAAAAAATCAATGAAACAAAAAGCTGGTTCCTGGAGAAAATCAACAAGATTGACAAACCCCTATCCAAACTAATCAAATGGCAGAGAGAGAATTTGCAAATTATTAAGATCAGAAAGGAAAAGGGGTACATAACCACAGACACAGAGGAAATTCAAAGAATCATTAGATCTTACTACAAAAGCCTGTATGCCACAAAACTGGAAAATATAAAAAAAATGGACACGTTTTTAGATAAATACCATTTACCAAAGTTAAAACAGGACCAGGGGAACGATCTAAATAGACCTGTTAGTCGCGAAGAATTAGAAGCTATTATCAAAAACCTCCCTACCAAAAAAAGCCCAGGACCAGATGGTTTCAATGCAGAATTCTACCAGAACTTCCAAGAAGACCTAATACATATACTCCTTAATGTATTTCACAATATAGAAACAGAAGAGTCATTGTCAAATTCCTTTTATGAAGCTACAGTCACTCTGATACCAAAACCACACAAAGACTCAACCAAGAAAGAGAATTACAGGCCAATCTCACTCATGAACATTGACGCAAAAATGCTCAACAAAATATTGGCAAACCGTATCCAAGAACACATTATAAAAATTATCCATTATGATCAAGTAGGCTTCATCACAGAGATGCAGGACTGGTTCAACATACAAAAATCTATCAATGTAATCCATCATATAAATAAACTGAAAGAAAAAAACCATATGATCATTTCATTAGATGCTGAAAAAGCTTTTGACAAAATTCAACATCCCTTTATGATAAAAGTCTTGGAGAGATTAGGGATACAAGGGACATACCTAAATATAATAAAAGCTATTTACAGCAAACCGACAGCTAACATCAAAGTAAACGGAGAAAAACTCAAAGCCATCCCACTAAAATCAGGAACACGGCAAAGCTGTCCACTCTCTCAATACCTCTTCAATACAGTGCTTGAAGTTTTTGCAATAGCAATACGACAACATAAGGGGATCAAGGGGATTCGAATTGGGAAGGAAGAGGTTAAACTTTCATTATTTGCTGATGATATGATAGTGTACATAAGTGACCCCAAAAACTCCACCAAAGAACTCCTAAAGCTGATAAACACCTTTAGTAATGTGGCAGGATACAAGATCAACTCCAAAATATCAATCACCCTCCTATACACAAAGGATATCGAAGCAGAGAGGGAAATCAGAGAAACATCACCTTTCACGATAGCCACAAATAGCATAAAATATCTTGGGGTACCTCGAACCAAGGAAGTGAAAGATCTATTTGACAAGAACTTTAAGGAATTGAAGAAAGAAATTGAAGAGGATACCAGAAAGTGGAAGGATCTCCCTTGCTCTTGGATTGGGAGGATCAACATAGTAAAAATGGCAATTCTACCAAAGGCAATTTATAGATTCAATGCAATCCCCATCAAGGTCCCATCAAAATTCTTCACAGATCTTGAGAGGACAATAATCAACTTTATATGGAAAAACAAAAAACCCAGGATAGCCAAAACAGTCTTATATAATAAAGGAACTTCTGGAGGCATTACCATCCCTGACTTCAAACTCTATTACAGAGCCACAGTAATGAAAACAGTGTTGTATTGGCATAAAAACAGAGAAGTCCACCAATGGAATCGTACAGAAGACCCAGATTTTAACCCACAAACCTATGAACACCTCATTTTCGATAAAGGAGCTAAAAGTATACAATGGAAGAAAGAAAGCATCTTCAACAAATGGTGCTGGCACAACTGGATGTCAACCTGTAGAAGAATGAAAATTGACCCATATCTATCACCATGCACAAAACTCAAGTCCAAATGGATCAAAGACCTCAATATCAGTCAGAACACACTGAACCTGATAGAAGAGAAATTGGGAAGTACCCTACTACAATGGGCACAGGAGATCGCTTCCTAGGTATAACCCCAGCAGCACAGACATTAAGGGCAACATTGAATAAATGGGACCTACTGAAACTGAGAAGCTTCTGTAAAGCAAAGGACACTGTCACTAAGACAAAAAGGCAACCCACTGACTGGGAGAAGATCTTCACCAACCTCACAACAGACAAAGGTCTGATCTCCAAAATATATAAAGAACTCAAGAAACTAGACTTTAAAATGCTAATTAACCCAATTAAAAAATGGGGCACTGAACTGAACACAGAATTCTCAACAGAAGAAGTTCAAATGGCCAAAGACACTTAAGGTCATGCTCAACTTCCTTAGCGATCAGGGAAATGCAAATCAAAACAACTTTGAGATATCATCTTACACCTGTCAGATTGGCTAAAATCAAAAACACCAATGATAGCCTCTGCTGGAGAGGTTGTGGAGGAAGGGGTGCCCTCATCCATTGCTGGTGGGAATGCAAACTTGTGCAACCACTTTGGAAAGCAGTGTTTCGGTTTCTCAGGAAATTCGGGATCAACCTACTCCTGGACCCAGCAATGCCACTCTTGGGACTATACCCAAGAGATGCCCGATCATATGACAAGGGCATTTGTTCAACTATGTTCATAGCAGCATTGTTTGTAATAGCCAGAACCTGGAAACAACCTAGATATCCGTCAATGGAAGAATGGATGAAGACAGTGTGGAATATATACACATTAGAGTACTACTCAGCGGTAAAAAAACAATGACTTCTCGAATTTTGCATGCAAATGGATGGAAATAGAAAATAGCATCCTGAGTGAGGTAACCCAGACCCAAAAAGATGAACAAGGGATATACTCACTCATAATTGGGTTGTAGTCATAAATAAATGTCAGTGAGTCTATAATTTGTTATCCTACAGAAGCTAGATAAGAAGGTGAACCCAAAGAAAAACATATAGCTATCTTCCTGGGTATGGGAAGTAGACAAGATTGCCGGGCAAAAAATCAGGATCTTGGCGGTGGGGTGGGAGGGGGTAAGGGGAGATGGGGAGAGAAAAGTGAGAAGGGTAGGATGGGGAGAACTTGGGGAAATGGGATGATTGGGATAAAGGAAGTTTGGATAGGGGAGCAGGGAAGCACATATCTTAATTAAGGCAGCCATCTTAGGGTTGGCAAGAGACTTGGACCTAGAGGTGCTTCCAGATGCACAAGGCGAGGTCCCTAGTTAGTTCCTGGGGCAGTTGAGGATAGGGAACCTGAAATGATCCTATCCTATAGCCATACTGATGAATATCTTGCATATCACCATAGAACCCTCATCTGGTGATGGATGGTGATAGATACAGAGACCCACACTGGAGCACTGGACTGAACTCCCAAAGTCCCAATGAGGAACAGAAGGAGGGTGAACATGAGCAAAGAAGTCAGGACCACAAGGGGTGCACCCACCCACGGAGACAGTGGGGCTGATCTATTGCGAGCTCACCAAGGCCAGCTGGACTGTGACTGAAAAAGCAGGGATAAAATCAGACTCTCTGAATATGGCGGACAATGAGGGCTGCTGAGAAGCCAGGGACAATGGCACTGGGTTTTGATCCTACATCATGTTCTGGCTTTGAGGGTGCCTAGCCAATTTGGATGTTCACTTTCCTAGACCAAGATGGAGGGGCAAGGACTTTGGACTTTCCACAGGGTAGGGAACCCTGGCTGCTCTTCAGACTGCAGATGGATGGGTGAGAAGTGGGGGGAGGGGAGAGTATTGGTGGAGTGGTATAGGAGGGGGGGTATGAGTGGGGGGAGGGGGGAGGATGGGAGGAGGCAGAATTTTTTTTCTCACTAAAAAAAATAAAAAATAAAAGGTATTGTCTTATGAAGGGGACGGGATTGTTTGACTGGTTGGGAAACTTTTGAATACTCCAGTTTTGTTCTTTGCTATGCAATCTGTGGTTATTTTCAGGTAACAGGGACCAATTGTGCATATTAAACCTCAAAATTAACAAAAGAGTAAGTTGTGGAGATACAGATACACCTATAGTGGTTAATGAATCTTCTTCAATAAGTGATCCTTATGATGACTTAGAACCTGATAAGTCTAAGGAGGAGGTAGAAGAAATCATGAATTATACTGCAGAAGTTCAAACAATTCCTAGTTGTATGGGTAATGGTAATGTCTAAATATAACTTTTCAAGTCTAGTTATGTATAGTTAATATAATACTATCCAGGATAGTCATAAATTTCATATGCTTCCTGCATCTGGTTTTAGGATAAAGGAGATGAACAGTTCCATAAATCTACCTTCTTGTGAGATGGGGGTTACCAACAATGAATCTGTCTGAATACATTAGCAACATTTTAAAATTTAGAGCCCTTGAGTATTTATTATTATCTTCCATAGAGAAGCTATTGATTGGAGCCCACACGGCTTCCCTAGAAGAAAATTTTCTCACTTAGGTTTAAAGTAGAAATGACATCATTCTAATGAAACTGTGAGGATTAATTATAATTCTAATGAATTTATTCAATTACTTGATATTGGGATATCAGATCTTCTGTAATTTGGTAACTGAGTTAGACTAATTTTTGGAAACTGGGAAATGCCTTTTACCCTCTTGAAGCATGGAAAGGAAGGTTAAACATTAATGATAATAAGCATACTTTGTCCTTTAGCTTAAATCAAAGTCACCCCTTATCATTACCTTGTTTATTACTAAAATTTCCTGTGCATCACCACCCTAACTATTGTCTTGTGAATTCTGTACTCTTCATATGGTGTAGGAGTCCCTTCTGTTTATGTGTTGCTTTCATTGAATAATGAATAAAGAAACTGCCTTGGCCTAGTCGATAGGGAAGAACTTAGGTAGGCTGAGTAGACAGAGCTAAATGCTGGGAAGAAGGGCAGAGTGAGACATGCCATGGATCTCCTGCCTGAGACAGACACTGGTTAAAATCTTGCCGGTAAGCCACAGTCACGTGGCAATACATAGATTAGTAGAAATGGGTTAAATTAAAATGTAAGTATTAGCCAATAAGAAACTAAAGCTAATGGGCAAAGCAGCAATTTAATAAATACAGTTTCTGTGTGGTTATTTCAGGTGTAAGCTAGCCGGGCAGCTAGGATGGAACAAAGAGCCCTGCTGTCCTTGCAACCCTCATACCTGTGTTACTACTAGTAAATCTTTAAATGTCATTTCTGAAAGTTTGTACATTCCTTTTTCTTTTTGGTTTTATGTGACAGGGTTTCACTGTATAGCAGTCTTGGCTGTCCTAGAACTAGGTCTTGTACACCAGGCTGGCATCAAACGCACAGAGATCCTCCTGCTTCTTCCTCTCAAGTTTGGAGACTAAATATGTGCACCACTGCCACCCAACGAGAGCTTGTACATTCTTTATTTTTTATTATTCCAGCAAATAGAAATATTTTTTAGTAAGGTGAACATTCAAACTGCCTAGGCTCCCCCAAAGCCAGTACGTGCAGTAGGGTCAAAAACCCACTGCCATTGTTCTTGAGTTCTCAGTATTCCTCATTGTCTGCTGTGTTCAGCTAGTCCGGATTTATCCCATGCTTTTTCGGACCCAAGCCAGCTGGCCTTGGTGAGATCCCGATAGAACATCCCCTATGTCTCAGTGTGTGGGAGCACCCCTCGCGGTCCTGAGTTCTTTGCTCGTGCTCCCTCTCCTTCTGCTCCTGGGCGGCCCTTGGGCTTCCCACAGGTCAGGGAACCCTGATTGCTCTTCGAGCTGATAAGGGAGGGGGACTTCATGGGGGAGGGGGAGGGAAATGGGAGGCGGTGGTGGGGAGGAGGCAGAAATCCTTAATAAATAAATAAATTTTAAAAAAAAGAAAATAAAATTTTAAAATGGAAAAAAAAGAAATATTTTTTAGTAAAACAATAAATTAAATTGGACTAATACTTGTCCAAATCCACTGAATCACAGCCGGGATAGAAAGAACCTTTGAGATATTTCCCAGCAGCCAGTATTGGGGCAGCCTTTCTTGTATGGGCTGACTCCTACCTTATTTTACTTGTTTCACAGAAGAGCCACTCTCACTTGTTTGCTTTGCTCTCAAGCCCCTGCTGCACTATTTCAAATCTAATCCATTTTTAAATTGATTTTTATTTAGCTCCACATTTTTCTCTGCTCCCCTCCCTGCTTTTCCTCCTCTTCAACCCTCTCCCAAAGTCCCCATGCCCCCAATTTACTCAGGAGATCTTGTCTTTTTTTGTTTAAAGCAAGACCAGCATTCTGGAGACAGTGAAATGGTAGAGGCCATGGCAAAACTCTCCTGTGATGATTCTAGCTCAGATACATATTAAAAGAATATTAAGAAGTCATCAGATGATTGGGCTGATTATTACTATAGCTTTGAGAATTGTTACATAACTGCCAATGCTGTTACAACTTTATTGCCCTTACATAAGGAAATTCAAAGTGCTAAGTTCACAAGAGACTGGCATTAGCATTTTGCAGAACTTTGGCCCAAGTTCTAAATCAGATAGTGAGATAGCTAATTTGAGATATCTATTGGCAATATTGAGGGAATAAATTAAAGGTGATTGTAATGTTAGATATTATTGTATTACACATTTGAGTTTTAATGATACCAAATATGACTTCAAAAAGGTTAAAATGTATTTGATGGAACACCCTAATTCTTCTCAAATAGTTTATTAAAGAAATTAAAGAAACTTTATAAAAAGGTTTTCTGCAGTGATGATTGGGATAAAGGAAGTTTGGATAGGGGAGCAGGGAAGCACATATCTTAATTAAGGGAGCCATCTTAGGGTTGGCAAGAGACTTGGACCTAGAGGTGCTTCCAGATGCCCAAGGCGAGGTCCCCAGTTAGTTCCTGGGGCAGTTGAGGATAGGGAACCTGAAATGATCCTATCCTATACCCATATTGATGAATATCTTGCATATCACCATAGAACCTTCATCTGGCGATGGATGGAGATAGAGACAGAGACCCACACTGGAGCACTGGACTGAACTCCCAAAGTCCCAATGAGGAACAGAAGGAGGGTGAACATGAGCAAAGAAGTCAGGACCACAAGGGGTGCACCCACCCACGGAGACAGTGGGGCTGATCTACCGAGAGCTCACCAAGGCCAGCTGGACTGTGACTGAAAAAGCAGAGAATAAAACCGGAATCTCTGAATATGGCGGACAATGAGGGCTGCTGAGAAGCCAGGGACAATGGCACTGGGTTTTGATCCTGCATCATGTTCTGGCTTTGAGGGTGCCTAGCCAGTTTGGATGTTCCCCTTCCTAGACCAGGATGGAGGGGCAAGGACTTTGGACTTTCCACAGGGCAGGGAACCCTAGCTGCTCTTCAGACTGCAGAGGGAGGGGGAGAGAAGTGAGGGGAGGGGGAGAGTAGTGGGGATAGGGGGAGTGGAGTGATGGAGGGGGAAAGAGTGGGGGGAGGAGTGGGAGGATGGGAGGAGGCGGAAAATTTTTTTCTCAATAAAAAAAATAAATAAATAAATATAAAAAAAAAGTTTTTCTGATGTGACAGGAATGGATGTTATGGTCAGTCTTGCAGATATTTTAGCTTCTTTTAATCCTATGCACCATTTTAATAGATTTTTTTGTTCTATGCATTGTTATACTTGTTTTTGAATTAATAACTTTACTGCCTTTTAAATATATTCTGGATTATTTGTGCAATATCATGATGCAGCATGATAGAAAAGGCTTTATTCACTGTATGACTAAATAATCTTCAACATATTATAATTCTTAGTTAATTTAAAAAACTTAAAGAAAAGGGGAAATATAGTGGGAAATCTAGTAGAGCCATTGTACTTGGTATTTATTTCAGAGTGATGGACACATAGACTTTAAAGATTTTTTTTTTGCAAAGAAGCAGTGAGTATTATCTTAGTTTTATGGAATTACTTTTCCTATAGGAGCTTCAGAGTCTTTGCATGACTTCAGTCCCAAGACATTCCTGGCATACTAGGAAGTATTATAATGCCTGAGACTTGCTTAGGTAATATGCTCCTTCAGACAACTTCTAGCTCAGATCAAAGGTTGTAGTATGTGGAAGTTGACTTGCTAAAAATACCTTTTGTGTAACAATCAGTAAAACATTTTTCCAAGTCTGCTCAGGTCTCAATTCACTGTGATTGTTCAACAAGATCCTTGGACATTTCCTTGCATCCCTTGTTTCTCTTTTTTTGGTCATGCTGCATGAAACAGTTTATACACAGGCTAATGCTCAGTTTCTGGTGCAGCCATATCTGATGTAATGGCAAAAGTCATAAATCCAGCAGAACTGTGTGACAAAGATCCAACAGAGATGAACCACATTTTGTGAGCACTGTTGTGTCTTATTTCACTTTCGACTTTGATCTCTGCATGCTACATGTTTGGGGGGCTTTTAATACAATACAACTTGAGAATAATGGATTGCTAGAAAATTTCTTATCAATCCTTAATGATTTCTTCCAGGAGTACTGATTCTAAACATCTTCAGGAGATTCTTGAGCTCCTTATCTGGTCCTACTTGAAAGTCTTCCTTACCTTACATTTTGGTGCAGATACTGATGATTGAATCCTTTCGTGATGGTGATCTACCCTTGTGGTTTAAGTCACACTGGGTCACTATCCTTTATTAACCTTCTGACTCTCATATCTTGCAGCATGTCATCTCCCAGCAGCAATTAGGTAAGTTTGCCATTTCATCAGTGTAAACATTTCCTTGTGCCCTGGAAGTTTTTTTTTTGTTTGTTTTTTTGTTTTTTTTTTTTTTGGTTTTTTTGAGACAGGGTTTCTCTGTGGCTTTGGAGCCTGTCCTGGAACTAGCTCTGTAGACCAGGCTGGTCTCAAACTCACAGAGATCCACCTGCCTCTGCCTCCCGAGTGCTGGGATTAAAGGCGTGCGCCACCATCGCCCGGCCCTGGAAGTTTTGATACAAATACCTATCCCTGTACTTACTGAGGAACACATAAACTTTGAAAAATCAACAAAATTTCTAAGGGGGAATTTGGTGAGCTAGAGGAGTTGGGAGCAAATCAGAATACAAGACTATTTCCACTATATGCTCAGGTGATTATCTGGCATATGAGTTTGAGAGCCACATATGGCATACACAGCAACAAAGTTAGATTGACTGGAATTATCTTTGCCCTCATAGGGCCTAATAGTGATGGTAAAGAATGGTGTGGAAAAGTAATAAAAGAATGAGGTATCAGGACCGCTTAAGAAAAATTAACTTGTGCAGACCCTCTGTGGTGTCATATGACCAAGGGACAAAAGAATAACAGGATTAGAGATACAAATATATTCTTCAATATATTTTTACATGTATATATGAGATTTATTAGACTGTCTTATAGTATGTGATCCTGGTAGTCCAACAATGATTATCTCACATTGGAAACTAAGAATTCACTAATTTCTTAATTCATGAAGCTAAATGTCTCAACAGTCCCAAATTAGTTCTGGAAGCCTGGAGAATTCCTGGAGAGAAGCTGATGTTTAGTCTGCTGGTAGCCATGACAGAGGAGCAGCAGGTGACAACTGACTCCAGGGCATCAGCCCACCAAGAAGCAAAATCGTGATGAATGAATCTCAGATAGGCAAAGATGCAAGAGGAATATTTGTTACTACTGTTGTGTCTTTGCAAGTTTACTGCTGCCATTTTTTCTGATACCTTGCAATTAATGCAGTATGATCACCTTTTTGAAATATCCTGTTTTATTAGGCATTTTTATCTGCGAATTATTATGAAGATAATTTCCTCCTAAGCTGTACTAACTTCTAACTAATTTGTTAGAATGATTTACAGGTTATTAAACAATGTCTGGTTGTGAATTGAATGTTTAAGAATCTAATAGTTGTTCATTTGTCAAATCTGGATATCTCAGGTGGTCTTCAGTATATGCTGGAATCACAAAGAATTAATATCAGTGAAGGAATGGATGTTCTAGCAAGGCAAAATTAATCAGGCAAATAACAAAAGAATAATTTTCTATGTCCTTAGATAAACTTCCAGCAGAAGGTGTGGCCCAGATTAGAGGTGGGTTTTCTCTAGCTCAAATGTTCTGAATTAATAGTACGTTTTTATACTTCAAGATCCAGATTAGAAGTGGATCTTCCTACTTCAAGTTAATAAAAAACCCCTCTCAATGTGTGCCCTTCATTTTTTGTTTTTTGTTTTTTTTGGTTTTTAAGTGATTCCAGATGTAGTCTAGTTGACAAAAAAGAATATCCATTATATATGGGAAGTTGAGGTTTAAATGCTTATGTATCTTTCTATTTAGGTGTGAGTGTGGATATGGGTTATGAAACTAAAAAGGGTCCATTGAAGGAGGAAAAGGTGAGGTGGGAGGAGAAGAAATATGATGCGTGAGTCATGAAAATTGAAATTAGTGAAAGGTACAGTAGGATAAGTGATCAAAGGGAAACAACAGAAACAAATTATGTTTGAAAATGCCATGATAGAATGTTATACTTTGTCTTTGAGTTTTGCAACTGTGCAAAAATATAATTAAGGACTAGAAAAACTGTTCATTTAATAGAACATTTACTGCTAAAGCATGAGAATTGGAGTTGTGAGTATATAACTACATTAAAGCAGGACAGATGTTGCAACTACCTCAGATCTCAGCTCTGGGGAGGCAGAGACAGGCTAGGTAGAAGAAATATAATCACTGTGCTCTGGGTTCAGTGAGAGTCCCTATTTTCAAATATTAATTGGACCTGATGGAGAACAATACTAATCGCCAAAGTAGGGCTTCATCAAACATATACACACGAATATATGTGCACCTATGTATGAATGCATCACATGTGTGAAAATGCATACACAGCACACAAATATCAACAAACTAACAAAGATATATTGACATAAACAAAAACATTAGAATTTAGCATCCTTTCCAAAACACAAGAATGCCCCAGGGCAATCAGACACATCTTGAGAGTACAGCCTATCTCTGTCTCTGCTTTTTCTCAGCAATAAGAATCATCTTCATGGTGATTTAAGAAATTGCTCTGAGGCTTCATATTCTTCATATTCTTTCACAACCTGGAAAGAGCTATTCTTTAGCACTGACTATGCTGATTTGGAAGAAAATGTCCCCCAAAGGGAATGGCATTATTAGGAGGTGTGACTTTATTGGAGGAAGTGTGTCACTGTGGGGGCATACTTTGCAGTCTCTTTTACTCAAACTTCCCTCAGTGTAACATTTGTTGATTTTCTGTTGCCTACAAGATGTAAAACTCTCAGCTATTCCTTAAGCACCACATCTTCATGCATGATGTCAATGCTCCCTGCCATGATGCCAATAGACTGAATTTCTGAAAATGTAAGTAACTCCTCTCAATTAAATGTTTTCCTTATAAGGGTTGCTGTGTTTGTGGTGTCTCTTCATAGCAATAAAACCCAAACTAAGAGGGAACTTGGTACTGAGGTATTTTTGAGATAGTCCTGATCATGATTTTGTTTGGAGGAATTTTTACTTTAATACTTTGGGTTATGAAAGCAGTGGAATGCTTTAAGTGCTGCTTAATAATCTATACTAGAGGGAGCATAGAATACAATCATTATAAGACTTATTTGGATTATAGGAGGCTCACTCCAGATATCAGAGGAGAAGAAGTTTAGCATGTTTCATAGAGATTATTCTTGTTATGTTTTGGTGAAGAAAGTGCTCACTTTTTGCTCTTATCCAAAAAGTCTACCTGAGACTAAGGTGCAAATTTTTTGATGAATTCTACTAGCAAATGCCTACTATCGACTCTGTTATGAGGTTTTCAGTGATAACTCTAGTAAGGACATATAAATGAAAAGGACCACCTGAGAAGGGTAAATATCAAAACATAAATTTTGAGGAGAAAAATAGTACCAGGATGTGGAATGCAGCTAAACCCTATGTTCAAGAAGATAAATAGTTTAAGAAATGGAAAAACGGGAGTAGTGACTTCAGTACAAGATCTCACTCAGCTAACTTTTCTACTTGTGAAAGGAAACTAGTAAAAAGCTTAGAGTCAGGTGTGGTGGGCACATCTTTAATACCAGCATTGGGAAAGCAGAGTCCAGCAGATATCTGAGTTTGAAGCCAGCCTCTTCTAAAGGAAAAGTTCAAAGACAGCCAAACTTAGGGAGTAAAGAATAACAGATAGCTGGTGAATATGTAATTAGAAAAAGGGCAAATGTTTCAGCTTCAATAATCAAGATAACTTGGCAACTTTGGCCATGTGGTTCTAGCTTTAGATTTAAGGAAAGAAGAAAAGAAGTTATGTAATGAAGCCACTAAGGCCAGGTATGTGTCAGGCATATCCCTGAATGGAGGTCTATCTAGTACAAAGGTCACTGTGTGAAGCTGCGAAGTTAAAGCTTGTGTTGATTTGGCTGGCTTGCGTACAATGTGAACAGCACAAATCTTTCCATGTGTTAATGCAGATAAATATGTCACCTTTGAATGTTTGTGTGGTTTTAGTGCAGGGATCTCAGTCAACAATAAAAGAAAGTATCCCAGGTAATTTAAATTCTCAGAGACCCTCTGTTTCAACTTGCTCAGAATTCTGCATCCAGAAGAGATTAAAGCTTACTGGATCATATGGTCCAGCCTCACAGACATTTTATTCAGGAATTCAGATAAGCCTTGAACTTTCCCATTTCAAAGAGATTGGACAACAAATATTATGGCTAGTTTTTCCAGGAGTTGATCATTATCTCAATTTTATCAGGTTCTCTGAAGATGGCACTGACCATAAGCAATAGAAAGCAGTTTAGAGAACACAACACCCACATTTCAAGGAGGTGGTTTTGATCATTCAGAGAGTTATGGATGTTTGTCATCATTTAGGGTGTTTGCTTGTAAATGGATACTGGTCATGATGAAGGTGGAAAATGAGTATGGGGTTTGGTTCAAGTATCTCTTTCTGAAAAGAAAAGAGGGAGATATGGGAAGATAGGATAAAAGTAGATTAGAAAATCTACCTTTAGAATAAAAACAATTATTAATCAGAAATATTTTAAGTTGGTATGAATTTTGTACATTGATTCAACATTAAGGTTGTTTTGTTATAACATTTTCTGTATATGTTTCTATTCATTTTAGGGATTTTTTTTTAAATTTTTTTGTTGAAAAACTTTCTGCCTCCTCCCTGCCTCCTATTTTCCTCCCCATCCCCCCTCCTCTCCCCCTCTCCCCACTCCTCTCCTATTTTCCTCACTCCTCTCCCCCTCCCCCCACTCCATTCCCCCTTCCTCTGAAGAGCAGTCCAGATTCCCTGCCCTGTGGGAAGTCCAAGGTCCTCCCTCCTCCATCCAGGTCCAGGAAGGTGAGCATCCAAACAGGCTAGGCTCCCACAAAGCCAGTTCATGCAGTAGTATTGAACTCTCTGTGACAGTGGGGCTGATCTATTGGGAGCTCACCAAGGCCAGCTGGACTGGAACTGAATAAGCATGGGATAAAACTGGACTCTCTGAACATTTTAGGGATTTTTGTATATTAGTACAAACAAAGTTATTTTTATTTTAATACAGCCTATATGTCTTTACTCTTGCTTAAATTATTTTTGTGTATTGATACATATTTATTCTTATTTTTGTTACAAAAGACTATATATATATATATATATATATATATATATATATATATACTCTTGTTTGAATTATTGTACCTGTGCAGTTTTTATTGAAATGTAAGGTAATCCTTAAAAGCTAATATTATTTCCTATTTATCAATGCCTAAGGAAGGTGGGAGAGTTGATATGTGGTAACAAGAGTGGAAGATGTATCCCTGACCCCACAAGCTGTAACGCTCAGAAATCTAACCCTGTATAACTCCTGTGCAACAAAATAGAGCCAAGTCTGTTGATGCAAGAATGGGTGAGCCAGATACAAGGAGGTGAGCATGGGAGAGCTGTTACCGTTATTCATCTGTTTTGTGGTAGCATAGGCAGGCTAACAATGTCCTTTACCTCCCACCCATCAATGCCTAAGACAGGTGAGAAAAACTGGCCCTTGCCACAAGAGTAGGAGATCTGTCCATGCCTGTGACCAGCTACAATACTCAGGAGAGCAGACTCTGAAACTTTCCTGAGTAAAACAAAAGAAGCAAACCTGTTGTGGAGGTGTGTGTGAGCCAGGTCTGAAGTAGAGAGAATAGAAGATCTAGATCTGCCTCTCATCTGCCATATGACAGCATGACCTGGGAGGAGAAGCACTTCCTCCATGCTTATCAATACCTCATGGTCATAAGAGTGGGATAGTTGTTCCTGACTCCACCAGCTGCAGCACTCAGGAGAACAGGCCCTGTACCTCAGAAAGATAGCACCTGAGAGCCAACTATGTTAGCAGATGTATAGGTAAGGTCTGAAGTTGTGAGCATGGCAAAACTGTCCCATTACTCATCACTCTTGTGGCAGCATGGGAAGGGGAGAGTTGCCCCTCCCTGTGGCCCATAAAATTTCCAATATCTACACCATCTTTGATCTATTGGAAGATGTTAAGGGACCTTACTCACAGACCCAAAGCTTCAGGATCTCCACAACACTGGACAACAACGGGATACCTAAGAAAAGTCCCAGGGAGGGTCCAGAACCAAAAGTACAGTAGAATCCAAAGCACTCCTACTAGACCAATGACTGTTGGAATGAACACTTTCACCAAAAGATAAATATACGAAGGGGTTTACTCTGTGACTCACTGTGTCCCACTAGAGCTTCCATGATAATTTTTCCCTCCTTAAAGAAAGTTTGTTGGGTTTCCTCTCTGGTTTTTCTTTTTTCTTTTAACTTTTGTTTTATTTGGAGAGGTACAGAGGCAGAGAGATAATATAAGGTGATGGGGAAACGAATAGGATCAAAGTACATGATGTAAAATGCAAATAGAATAAATAAAAAGAACATTAAAAAGATGATGTCTTTCTAACAAAATACAAATGATAAAAGTCATTGCACTAGAGAAAGGAAATTATTATTGTAAACCATTCAAGTAAATTAAGAAGCACGGTTCAGTAGTTAGTCATCTATAACAATCAATCTTATATTCATGTTAGGTATGTTTTCAAATTTACTCTGTGACTCACTGTGTCCCACTAGAGCTTCCATGATAATTTTTCCCTCCTTAAAGAAAGTTTGTTGGGTTTCCTCTCTGGTTTTTCTTTTTTCTTTTAACTTTTGTTTTATTTGGAGAGGTACAGAGGCAGAGAGATAATATAAGGTGATGGGGAAACGAATAGGATCAAAGTACATGATGTAAAATGCAAATAGAATAAATAAAAAGAACATTAAAAAGATGATGTCTTTCTAACAAAATACAAATGATAAAAGTCATTGCACTAGAGAAAGGAAATTATTATTGTAAACCATTCAAGTAAATTAAGAAGCACGGTTCAGTAGTTAGTCATCTATAACAATCAATCTTATATTCATGTTAGGTATGTTTTCAAATTTTTATGGAGATACATTTTAGGTAGATTTATAGCCCTCAAATACTTCCAATACCTATAGAATATGGCATTTAAAATGTTTTGTCAACATAGGACTTTTTGTGAGAATGAGACACTGCTGGCAACACCAATGTACTTCATAAAAGAATGGTGGGCATCAAAGAACCTCCACTTGAGCTTGATTTCCTTATGGCAAACTAGTAATTTGGGGAAGAAATTGCTCTTGCCTCAAGTGCTAACAGCATATCATCCAAACTTAGCAAGTAGGACACAAAAGAAAAAGTCTCCTGGAACTTGCCAAGATAAAGTGGGCAGTCTTTCAAAATTTCTGCTTTATAGAAAAGTCTACTGTAAGGCCCAGGTCTACCCTTGTTCCTGGGGTTCATCTTGAGGACAGTTTCTGGTCAGCCAGCTAACTCAAGCATTCTGTTTGTTCCTGTGCTCCCCCTGCCCCGCCTGGTGATTAGCTGTAGGGCATTGCTGACTCCATCTTTGGCATGGTAATTTCCCACCTGCCTAGGCGGAAATCCTTGTGCAGCAGCTAGGTATATAAGGATTTCCCCAAGGTTGAATAAACGGCATTCGGCTGATCTCCTTACGAATGACCCAGGTCTCTTTGTATGTTCTTTCAATCTCCAGGCCCTTGCCCGACTGGCGTACAGTACAGTGGCGCATGAACTGTACCAAGGGTGTAACACAGAATCGGGTGTTATAGTCTACCAGACATTCTGAAGGCACAGAGGAAAGCAACTGACAACTTTATCAAATCAAGGTGGTAAATCCTTCAAAATTCCTGTTTCATAGAAAATCTACAAGATGATATGGGACTGTAGGCCAGAGACAGATGTCTATTTCAGAGGAACATGGAGTAAGTGTCCAGGCAGCCAGATGATTGTCATTTCTAGACTTTTGAAAGTGACTTGCATAGCACTTCCTATTTATTCAGGTAATATTATATCATTTTGGGGTCTTTCATGGAGTTGAGGACTAGTTATAGCTATAATTTTCCTTAATTATGATAGAACAGAAATTAAATACATTACTTTGGATTCACCAATACAAGGTAAATAATGCAGTATTTTCTCTGAACTTGAAAATACAAATTGACTGGATATTTTGAATGTAACACTTACTTGATAGCTTGTTTTATTACATACATTTTTACTATTTTAAAGTTAAGACCCCTTTTTATTTAGACAAAATAAGAGAAATGTTGTGCAATATTACATTAACTAGGCAAAGATGAGTCATATTTGTTTATGCTGTGGAATATTGCTTTGTCTAAAGTATGTTACATTTGTTTATGCTGCATTTGTTTACTTATGTAAAGTTTTACAGCATTTTTTCACCTAGTTTGCCTAAGGCACCTGTTTAGTTTAATAAAAAGCTATGGCAATGCATAGGAAGGAGACAGATAGATGGGACAGGAAGGCAGAGAGAATAAATGGAAAAAGTAGGCTTGAACAAAGGAGGAGTGAATGAAGGAGAAAGAGGGAAATACCCTGGGCAGAAACCAGTCAGCCACCAGTCAGACAAAAGAATCAGTGAAATTAAGCTAGAAAGAAAGATAGGAAAGAAGAAATAAAAAAGAGGGAAAGAAAAGTAAATAGACTCAATGCAAAAATGTAGATACAGAGAAACAGTTTAAAATAAGAACTAAGCTAGGGTTGAGAATTCGTAAACAGTAACTCTTAGTGTCATGAGTTGAGCACAGGTTGACGATCCAAAAGAAAGTCTGGTACAATCAGACTTTAGTTTGGTTCAGCTCACCAAGGCCAGCAGGAACGGGACTGAAAAAGCATGGGATAAAACCAGACTCTCTGAACAATAGCAGACAATGAGGGCTGATGAGAAGCCAAGGACAATGGCACTGGGTTTTGATCCTACTGCATGAACTGGCTTTGTGGGAGCCTAGCCTGTTTGGATGCTCACCTTCCTTGACCTGGATGGAGGGGGGAGGACCTTGGACTGCCCACAGGGCAGGGAACCCTGACTGCTCTTCGGATTGTGGAGAGGGAGGAGGAAAGGAGTGGGAGGAAGGGGAGAGGAGTGAAAGGAGAGGGAGCAGAGTGGGGGGAGGGGGAGGAAAATGGGAGGCAGGGAGGAAAAGGAAAATTTTTTCAATAATAAAAAATATATAATACAACTGAAATGCTAATACAAGTATGCATAAAAATAAATTAGCATATTATTCTATATTTAGGATATTAAATCTTACCTGTGGTTTAATTAGCTGGATTAGGTGCAATAACCATTTCCTGCCAGTAGGTGTCACATGCCACCTACAAAACTAACCCAGCTGGGTCTAGCGACACACCTGGAGTCACGTGACTGTTATAAATCTGATTTTAGTGTGAAATGCTGAAAGATACGCTTAAACCAAAAATATAATTATTATTAGAAATCACAAAGTGTGCGTACCACAGTGGGCCCTGATTGGTCGGCAGCCATAGGAGCACAGGGATAACAAGATAACAGCAGGTACCCAGGAAAGTCCATACCCCATCTGAATTTCCATTCAGTGTGCATGTGGTTTGACACAGACACTGGAGTTAGCATGTGGGGACTGGAAGCTGCTCTGAGGCAAGTAATGAGATGATATAAAGAACCACGGAAGATCTGCAGCAATAAAAGCTGCCTCTTCATGAGAATTCTATATTCAAATGAACTGGTTACTCCAGCATAGGCCATGGCCAGCTGAGGGAGGGCTGACACCTAGTCAGGCACACTCCAAGCTGGTAGTGGGTAGCAGAGCTGGGGGGGGTGGCTCTAAAACCAAATGTTTGGGTGCCAAATGATGGCATAAGTCACAAAACAATCCCACTCCAGTTCAGAATTATGAAGAATAAAAGGGTTATTTATTTACTGGTAAAACCTCAGATCACTGTCTTAGGCAACAGTTCTCTGCACAAACAGGAACAGAGTTTAGCAGCCAGAACTGGAAGCTGGAAGCAAAAGAGCAGGCACACAGTTACTGCTACTTTTATAGTATAAGAGACCATGCCCAAATGGGTTGGTATCTTAAAGGCTATTGGCTGAAAGAGCAGAATATGTTCCCACAGTATGGGTACTCTTGTATTTGGTGCATAGATATTTAGGATTGAACTTCATCATGATTGATTAGTCCTGTTGTGAGTATAAAGTGTCCTTCTCTGTCACTTTTGAATGACTTTAGTTTGAAGTCTAATTTGTTAGATATTAGGATAGCTACACCTGCTTGTTTTTTAGGTCCTTTTGATTGGAAAATCTTTTCCCAACCCTTTACTCTGAGGTAATATCTGGCTTTGAGGTTGAGGTGTGTTTCTTGTGTACAACAGAAGACTGGATCCTGCTTTCATATTCACTCTATTAGCCTGTGTCTCTTTTTTAGGTGAATTGAGTCCACTGATAGTAAGATATATGAATGACCAGTGATTTATAGTTTCTGTTGTTTTTCAGCGGTAGTGTGTGAGTTTCCCTTCTTAGTGCTTTATTGCTGTGAAGTTATCTGTTTCCTTGTTTTTGTGTGTGCAGTGAGCTTCCTTGGGTTGAAGTTTTCCTTCTAGTACTTTCTGTAGATCTGGATTTATGGATAGGTATTATTTAAATTTAATTTTGTCTTGGAATATCTTGTTTCTTCCTTTGATGGTGATTGAAAGATTTGCTGGGTATAGTAGTCTGGGCTTGCATCTGTGACCTCTCAATATCTGCACCACATCTGCCCAGGCTTTAATGTTTTCCATTGAGAAGACAGATGTAATTCTGATAGGTCTACTTTGATTTACTTGGCCATTTTCCTTGGAAGCTCTTAATATTCATTCTTTATTCTGCATGTACTGCATTTTAATTATTATATTGTGATAAGGCTTTTTGAATCTAGTCTATTTGGTGCTATGTAAACTTCTTGTACCTTCATAAGGATATCGTTCTTTAATGTTGGGAAAGTTTTATTTTATGATTTTTTTAATATATTTTCTGTGCCTTTGAGCTGTAGTTTAGAAAGATAGGGAGTTGTTGCTTTCTAGGAAAAGTACCATGGTGGTTAAACTTTTAGGTTTCAAAAGACCTGTGAGGCATTCAGTTTTCTCTCTCTCTCTCTGCCAGTGGTTATGAACCAAGCTGTGAGCTCTCAGCTCTAATTACTGTATGCCACCTGAGACTCGACGTCTCTGAATATGTGGATCATATTAAATGCTTTCTTTGTAAACCAGTTTGTACTTGTTCTTTTAGCTCAGAAATAGAAAAGTAACAGAGACAATAACCTATTTATAAAATCAGGTTAAGATATATAACAGACAATTGGTAAAATAACATTTTATATATTCATCTATCTGTCTTTTTGATTATTTACCTATCATCTATCTCTATCATCTATCTATCTCTCTATCTATCTCTCTATCTATCTCTCTATCTGTCTCTATCTATCTATCTATCTATCTATCTATCTACCATCTATGTAACCACTATCTCTCTATGTCTTAATTAGAGTTTTATTTCTGTGAAATGACACCATGACCATAGTAATTCTTAACCACATTTAATTAGGACCAGCTTGCTTTTCAGAAGTTTAGTCCATTATGTTTGTGCTGGGAATCATGGTGGCATGCAAGCAGACATGGTGTTGGCAAGGTAGCTTTATTCTATATCTGGAATGACAGATAGTAGGCAGAGAAATTGTCACAAGGATCTTGGCACTATGCCTCTAAGCACAACCCCAGTAAAACACTTCCTCCAAAGAAGCAGCCACAATAGTGCACTCCTTATGAACCAATGTGTGTTATTTTTATTCAAACCACCACATTACACTCCCTCACTTGCCCCTGTAAGCTTGTAGCCATAAAATAATGCAAAAGTCATTCAGTCCATTTTTTGAAAATTCCCATAATCTGTCAGTCTCAAGTCTGTTTAAAAGTCCAAAATCCAAAATCTCTTCTGAGACTCATGGCAATCTTTCTAATCTCCTTTAAAATCGAAACAAAAAAAAAAATACCATATACTTAAAACATATAATAGCACATGAAGTATATTACCCTTACAAAAGGTAAGAAAGGGAATATAGTGAGAAAATACAGGATTGAAATAAGACTGAAAACAAGCTGGGAAAGCTGTAAACACTGTATCTCCACTTCTGAGGTGAAAGAGATCTTCAAATGCTCTTTTAATACTGCAACATGTTTTTCTGTCTTTTGGACTGGTTGAACTTCTGTGCTATCAGCTTTCCTTGGCAGGAATCCCAGGACTCCAGCTTCGCTATCATCTTGGGATGGCCAAGACATTCCAGGATTTTCCTTCATAGCTTCACATATGTCTGCTATGGTTTTCCATTCAGGGTCATTCCTGACACATATCTTGTCTCTGAAACTTATCCCTGGTCTTAGAGGAAGATTTCATAAACCCATTCTGGTATCATTAACCCTAAAGCCAAAACCCACACGTGGCCAAGCTGCCAAGTTCTGCTACCTATTTCAGCTGAAATATGACACTTTTGTTCAATTACATGTGTATCAGACTTCTGTTTTCAACTGTTCCTTCACTGCCTAGGTTTTATTTTCCTGGAACTTTCTCTATGAACCAGATTGATCTTGAATTCATAGATCCACCTGTCTCTGCCTCCCAGATCCTGTGATTAAATATTGTACCACCATGCCTGGCCTTTTACTCTTCTTTAATATCTTTTACAAGTTTGAAGCTTGTCTGGGTGGGGTGTTTCTCTGAGGTCATGACTCCAATTATTCCAACTAGCATTAGACTTTTTCTCAAGTGGTTTAACATCCTTGATGCCTGTTTTAATTAACACAATGTACTATTTACATTTTTCCTGGCTCATCTCACTCCTTTCCATTCCTATCATCATTTGAATAAGTCTGGCCACTAATAACCACACAATACAGTCAACACTGTTTTGAAATCTCCTCTGTTAAACTTGTTCATTATCTTCAGTTTAGCCCCTTTAATTCTTAAATTTAGTCTCAGATAAATGTTTGGGCAGAAAACAGCTAAATTCTCTGCCAAAATATCACAAGAATGATTTCTAGGCAACATACAAATATAATTCTCTGAAACTTCCTGAGACAGAACTCCACAGTTCATTTTACCTTCAGAAGCACTGTCTTCCCTGTGTCTACTGGTATTTCCCATTAATCCAGACTTAAACTATTCAAGTCTTTTTCTAGTTGAAAGTCCCAATGTCCATATTCCTGCAAATGAAAAGATTGTCAGTTAAATCAGTGCAATAGTCCAGTCCCTGGAACAAACTTCTGTATTAGTTAGTGTTTCAATGCTGTGAAGAGATACCATGACAGCTTTTATGAACAGAATAATTTTATGAGTACTGCCTTACAGTTTCAGAGGTTTAGTCTATTATAATAAAGGCATGAAGCATTGTGATATGTAAGCAGACATGGTACTGAAGAAGTAACCAAGAGTTCTACAAAAGAATCATCAGGCAGTAGTAAGAGACAGTGCCATAGGCATAGCTTAGGCTTTGGAAACCCCAGTCTCATTCTAAGTGACATACTACCTCCTACAAAGCTGAATATAGTCCCACAAGAACACTTCTTGATCTTGGGGTGGATCCACACTTTCCAATTCTGTCATGACCTATGAGCTTATGGGTGCTATTTTCATTCAAACCACCACACTATCTAACTACCCATTTTCTCATACATCCATCAATCTATCTCATACTCAGGAAACTGAAGCAGTAAACACTACCTGTTTCACACTTCCTGTCTAATTAGTTCAACATCAAGGCATACCTGGCCTTACTTAAGCATGTATCTAAGAAAGCTGTCATTAACCCAGAGTGGGTTACCACCTAGAATTATTGCTCTTTAAGGAAGTTAGACTTGAGTAGTGACATGTATCATTTTCCAAATCAAAAGGACTAATATTCTAACTATAATCAAATTTAAAGCTATAGTTTGACTTATTTAAAATATTTTACAATTTAATATTTCTTACTATTTTAAGACTTTCCTACATAAAATTTGTATTTAGATCATTTTAGCTCTCCCTCATTTCTCACCACTCTTATTACTCCTGTGTCACCCAACTCCTTCCCAAATTCAGGATTCCCTGTTCTTAATTATTGTTACATGCATATGATTTAGGTATAAACATTAAATATATGTTATACATATTATATATACTATATATCAAACATACTGAATCTATTTAAATGTTGCTCACATATGCATAAATTTAGCAGTGACCACTTGGGATTAAATAACTTAAATGAATTATATCCTAATGTGGCACAAATAATATAAACCCAGAAACAGATATTGGGGTTTGGGAAAGCAAAGCAGCCAGCCACTGGCTCTTACCTCTACCTCAGACCGAAGTAGTGATCCTACCTTCAGTTTCCTCTGAATGAGACTGAGTTGATGTTCCTTTCTCATTAGTATTAAGAAAATTCAAGCTTAATAAAGCATTGTGCAATCTGTTTCTGGGGGGGGGGTAATTTTACATCTGTTTCTGTTTGTCAGCATTTTACTTTGTAGTATGATTTGAAATTTTTATAACTGCCTGATCTGTAGAATTATTGGGTATACCAGTAATGTGCCTTATATAACAATAAGCAAAATTACACTTCATTTTCTTAGATACATATGCCAGACCATTATCTGTCTTTATTTGTGTAGGAATGCTCATGATGGCCATAACTTCCCAATAAATGTGTGATTACTCAATCAGCCTTTTCTGAGCTCAAGGCAGTTGCCCATTGAAACCCTGAATATGTGTCTATGTTGTGGTACACATTTTAATTTACCAAATTCTGAAAAATGGAACACATCCATCTACAAGATTTCATTACTTACATTTACTCCCTGCAGGCAACAGTGTTTGGTTAAAGAAAGAGCAAGTAGGACACCACTTTATAATCTCCTTAGCTTGTTGCCATGTAATAGGAAACTCTTTCTTCAAACTTTGGTTATTGACATGAATTTTTTGTGAAATTCAGAGGTCTGCAACATACTTCCAATCAATAATTGATCAATTTCTGCATTACCTTGTGCTAGAGGACCTGGCAAAGTTGTATGAGATCAGATATGGGTTATGTATATAGGACAAAGCCTATAACTAATTATGTCTTGCACCTGGATAAATACTGAAGTCAATTCCATATCATCTGGTATAAATTCAGTGGTTTCAGTATGCAAGACAACTCTTTCTGCATATTGTGAATGAGTAACTAACTATATTGAGATATTCTTTAGAATCCTTTAGTACCATAAGAATAGCATATAATTCTGCCTTCTAAACAGAATTATAAGGGCTTTGTTCCACCTTACTTAATTCTTCTAATTTATAACCTGCCTTCCCTGTTTATTTTTATCGGCATAAAATGTATGGGCTCCAGTTATTGATACATCATGTACAATTTGGGGAATAATCCACAAAGTTCTCTTTATAAGGTAAAGTCTATCATTTTCTTGGATAATTACTATTAATTTCTCCCCAAAATAGCACAAGTCCTTTGCCAGGTTTCATTCTCTTTCCATAACTTTTTTTCATCAGTAAAGAAAGGCACTATAATCTCTGCTGGGTCTATACCTGTTAATTGACAAAGTCTCATTTTACCTTTTATAATTAATTCAGAGACTTTCTTCATATAAGTTTTTAATTTTTTTACTTGGTTTATGTGGTAAAAATATCAATTTTAAGATAGTATCATCCCTTTGCATTAAAATTTCTGCAGGAGAAATTCTGAAAGGCAATATGACTAAAATACAATTAATATTTGGATTCTCCCTATCCACATGTGCCCCCCTGTAATTTCTCCTCAACAATCATCAATTCCTTTTCTGCTTCAGCTGTTAATTCTCTGGGACTATTTAAGTCATTATCACCATCTAAAATTGTATTGAAACGAACTATTATGTCTGGTGTTATTCCAACAGTCGGTCATAGATTGGAGACATTTCCCAACAATCTTTGAAATTCATTAAGAGTCCACAACCGGTCCCTCCTAATTTGTGACTTTTGTGTTGTAATCTTCTGCAAACCTATTCTGTAACCTAGGAAATTAACATATTCTTCTTTTTGAGTCTTTTCAGGAGAAATTTGTAATCCCTGTTTAGGCAAAGCTCTCTTTACTTTTTCAAATATTCTTTTCTAAAGTATCTGTATTTGAATCATATAATAAAATGTCATCCATGTAATGGTAGGTTATAGACATAGGAAATTGCTTATGAATTATTACTGACAAATTAGTGGCACAGGGTGGGACTATTGAGCATTCCCTGTGGGAGGATAGTCCAATGATATCTCCTAGTAGGCTGAGAATTATTATTAAGTAGGCACTGTGGAGGCAAACTTTTCTCCATCCTTTTCTTGCAAATGTATAGTAAAGAAACAATCCTTTAAATCAATAACTATGAGAAGCCATCCCTTTAATAACAAAGAAGCCATTCCTTTAGTAACAAAGAAGGAATTCCAGATTGTAGAGGGCCTTGTTGATAGCTCTAAGATCTGTTACCATTCTTCATTTTTTCAGATTTGTTTTTTTGTTTTATTTATTTTTTATTGAGGAAAAAATATCCGCCTCATCCCATCCTCCCCCTCTTTCCCCCCTCCCCCCACTCCTCTCCCCCTCTCCCCACTCCACCACTTCTCTCCCCCTCCCTCTGCGGTCTGAAGAGCAGCCAGGGTTCCCTACCCTGTGGAAAGTCCAAAGTCCTTGCCCCTCCATCCTGGTCTAGGAAGGTGAACATCCAAACTGGCTAGGCACCCTCAAAGCCAGAACATGATGTAGGATCAAAACCCAGTGCCATTGTCCCTGGCTTCTCAACAGCCCTCATTTTCTGCCATATTCAGAGATTCCGGTTTTATCCCCTGCTTTTTCAGTCACAGTCCAGCTGGCCTTGGTGAGCTCTCATAGATCAGCCCCACTGTCTCCAGGGGTGGGTACACCCCTGTGGTCCTGACTTCTTTGCTCATGTTCACCCTCCTTCGGTTCCTCATTGGGACTTTGGGAGTTCAGTCCAGTGCTCCAGTGTGGGTCTCTGTCTCTATCACCATCCATCACCAGATGAGGGTTCTATGGTGATATGCAAGATATTCATCAGTATGGCTATAGGATAGGGTTATTTCAGGTTCCCTATCCTCAACTGCCCCAGGAACTAACTGGGGACCTCGCCTTGGACATCTGGAAGCACTTCTAGGTCCAAGTCTCTTGCCCACCCTAAGATGGCTCCCTTAATTAAGATATGTGCTTCCCTGCTCCCCTATCCAAACTTCCTTAATCCCAATCATCCCATTTCCCCACGTTCTCCCCATCCTACCCTTCTCACTTTTCTCTCCCCATCTCCCCTTACCCCCTCCCACCCCACCCCCAAGATCCCGATTTTTTGCCTGGCAATCTTGTCTACTCCCAAACCCAGGAGGATAGCTATATGTTTTTCTTTGGGTTCACCTTCTTATCTAGCTTCTTTAGGATAACAAATTATAGACTCACTGACCATTATTTATGGCTAGAACCCAATTATGAGTGAGTACATACCTTGTTCATCTTTTTGGGTCTGGGTTACCTCACTCAGGATACTATTTTCTATTTCCATCCATTTGGATGCAAAATTCGAGAAGTCATTGTTTTTTACTGCTGAGTAGTACTCTAATGTGTATATATTCCACACTTTCTTCATCCATTCTTCCATTGACGGATATCTAGGTTGTTTCCAGGTGCTGGCTATTACAAACAATACTGCTATGAACATAGTGAACAAATGCCCCTGTCATATGATCGGGTATCTCTTGGGTATATTCCCAAGAGTGGCATTGCTGAGTCTGGGGGTAGGTTGATCCTGAATTTCCTAAGAAACCGAAACACTGCTTTCCAAAGTGGTTGCACAAGTTTGCATTCCCACCAGCAATGGATGAGGGTACCCCTTCCTCCACAACCTCTCCAGTAGAGGCTATCATTTGTGTTTTTTATTTTAGCCAATCTGACAGGTGTAAGATGATATCTCAAAGTTGTTTTGATTTGCATTTCCCTGATCGCTAAGGAGGTTGAGCATGACCTTAAGTGTCTTTTGGTCATTCGAAATTCTTCTGTTGAGAATTCTCTGTTCAGATCAGTGCCCCATGTTTAATTAGGTTAATTAGTCTTTTAAAGTCTAGTTTCTTGAGTTCTTTATATATTTTGGATATCAGACCTTTGTCTGTTGTGGGGTTGGTGAAGATCTTCTCGCAGTCAGTGGGTTGCCTTTTTGTCTTAGTGAAAGTGTCCTTTGCTTTACAGAAGCTTCTCAGTTTCAGTAGGTCCCATTTATTCCATGTTGCCCTTAAAGTCTGTACTGCTGGGGTTATACCTAGGAAGCGATCGCCTGTGCCCATCTGTTGTAAGGTACTTCCCAATTTCTCTTCTATCACGTTCAGTGTGTTCAGACTGATATTGAGGTCTTTGATCCATTTGGACTTGAGTTTTGTGCATGGTGATAGATATGGGTCAATTTTCATTCTTCTACAGGTTGACATCCAGTTGTGCCAGCACCATTTGTTGAAGATGCTTTCTTTCTTCCATTGTATACTTTTAGCTCCTTTATCGAAAATGAGGTGTTCATAGGTTTGTGGGTTAAAATCTGGGTCTTCAATACGATTCCATTGGTCGACTTCTCTGTTTTTATACCAATACCACACTGTTTTCATTACTGTGGCTCTGCAATAGAGTTTGAAGTCAGGGATGGTAATGCCTCCAGAAGTTCCTTTATTATATAAGACTGTTTTGGCTATCCTGGGTTTTTTGTTTTTCCATATAAAGTTGATTATTGTCCTCTCAAGATCTGTGAAGAATTTTGATGGGACCTTGATGGGGATTGCATTATGTATAAATTGCCTTTGGTAGAATTGCCATTTTTACTATGTTGATCTTCCCAATCCAAGAGCAAGGGAGATCCTTCTACTTTCTGGTATCCTCTTCATTTTCTTTCTTCAATTCCTTAAAGTTCTTGACAAATAGATCTTTCACTTCCTTGGTTCGAGGTACCCCAAGATATTTGATGCTATTTGTGGCTATCGTGAAAGGTGATGCTTCTTTGATTTCCCTCTCTGCTTCCATATCCTTTGTGTATAGGAGGGCGACTGATTTTTTGGAGTTGATCTTGTATCCTGCCACATTACTAAAGGTGTTTATCAGCTTTAGGAGTTCTTTGGTGGAGTTTTTGGGGTCACTTATGTACACTATCATATCATCTGCAAATAATGAAAGTTTAACCTCTTCCTTCCCAATTCGAATCCCCTTGATCCCCTTATGTTGTCTTATTGCTATTGCTAAAACTTCAAGCACTATATTGAAGAGGTATGGAGAGAGTGGACAGCTTTGCCGTGTTCCTGATTTTAGTGGGATGGCTTTGAGTTTTTCTCCGTTTACTTTGATGTTAGCTGTCGGTTTGTTGTAAATAGCTTTTATTATATTTAGGTATGTCCCTTGTATCCCTAATCTCTCCAAGACTTTTATCATAAAGGGATGTTGAATTTTGTCAAAAGCTTTTTCAGCATCTAATGAAATGATCATATGGTTTTTTTCTTTCAGTTTATTTATATGATGGATTACATTGATAAATTTTCGTATGTTGAACCAGCCCTGCATCTCTGGGATGAAGCCTACTTGATCATAATGGATAATTTTTATAATGTGTTCTTGGATACGGTTTGCCAGTTTTGTTGAGGATTTTTGCGTCAATGTTCATGAGTGAGATTGGCCTGTAATTCTCTTTCTTGGTTGAGTCTTTGTGTGATTTTGGTATCAGAGTGACTGTAGCTTCATAAAAGGAATTTGGCAATGACTCTTCTGTTTCTATATTGTGAAATACATTAAGGAGTATATGTATTAGGTCTTCTTGGATGTTCTGGTAGAATTCCGCATTGAAACCATCTGGTCCTGGGCTTTTTTTGGTAGGGAGGTTTTTGATAATAGCTTTTAATTCTTCGTGACTAACAGGTCTATTTATATTTTTCACCTGGTCCTGGTTTAACTTTGGTAAATGGTATTTATCTAAAAACGTGTCCATTTCTTTTACATTTTCCAGTTTTGTGGCTTACACGCTTTTGTAGTAAGATCTAATGATTCTTTGAATTTCCTCTGTGTCTGTGGTTATGTTCCCCTTTTCCTTTCTGATCTTAATAATTTGCAAATTCTCTCTCTGCCGTTTGATTAGTTTGGATAGGGGTTTGTCAATCTTGTTGATTTTCTCCAGGAACCAGCTTTTTGTTTCATTGATTCTTTGTATTGTTTTCTGTGTTTCTATTTTGTTGATTTCAGCTCTCAGTTTGGTTATTTCCAGTCTTCTACTCCTCCTAGGTGAGTCTGCTTCTTTTTTTTCAAGAGCTTTCAGGTGGGCTGTTAAGTCTCCAATGTGTGCTTTCTCTGTTTTCCTTAGGGGGGCACTTAGTGCTATGAACTTTCCTCTTAGGACTGCTTTCATATTGTCCCATAAGTTTGAGTATGTTGTTTCTTTATTTTCATTGAATTCCAGGAAGACTTTAATTTCTTTCTTTATTTCTTCCTTAAACCAGGTATGGTTCAGTAGTTGACTGTTCAGTTTCCATGAATTTGTATGCTTTCTGGGGGTAGCATTGTTGTTGAATTCTAGCTTTAATCCATGGTGATCTGATAAGACACAGGTGGTTACTAATATTTTTTTTGTAACTGTGGATGTTTGCTTTTTACCAACTATGTGGTCAATTTTCGAGAAGTTTCCATGAGCTGCAGAGAAGAAGGTATATTCTTTCCTATTTGGGTGGAATGTTCTATAGATGTCTGTTAAGTCCATTTGCTTCATTACCTCCATTAATTCTCTTATTTCTCTGGTAGGTTTCTGTCTGATTGACCTGTCCATTGGAGAGAGAGGAGTGTTGAAGTCTCCTACTATTAGTGTGTGCGGTTTGATGGCTGCCTTGAGTTTTAGCAATGTTTCTTTTACATACGTGGGTGCTTTTATATTAGGGGCATAGATATTCAGGATTGAGACTTCATCCTGATGAATTGTTCCTGTTATGAGCATAAAATGTCCCTCTCCATCTCTTCTGATTGATTTAAGTTTGAAGTCAACTTTGTTAGAGATTAGTATGGCCACGCCTGCTTGTTTCTTAGGTCCATTTGCTTGATAAGCCTTTTCCCAGCACTTTACTCTGAGTAGGTGCCTGTCTTTGTGGTTGAGGTGTGTTTCTTGTAAGCAGCAGAATGTTGGATTCTGTTTTCTTATCCAGTCTTAGCCTGTGCCTTTTTATAGGTGAGTTGAGTCCATTGACATTAAGTGATATTTATGACCCGTGGTTGTTAACTCCGGTCACTTTTTTAGACATAGAGATTGTGTGTTTCCCTTATTTGATTTGTGCTGGTGAGGGGTCTCTAGATGTTTGAGATATTGTGGTCATTGTTGGGCTCCTTGGTTTGTGATCCTCCTTCTATTATTTTCTGTAAGGCTGGATTTGTGGCTACGTATTGTTTAAATTTGTTTTTATCCTGGAAAATTTTGCTTTCTCCATTTATAGTGAACGAAAGCTTAGCTGGGTATAGTAGTCTGGGCTTGCATCCATGGTCTCTCAGTTTCTGCAGTACATCTATCCAGGACCTTCTGGCTTTCATGGTTTCCATGGAGAAGTCAGGTTTAAGTCTGATATGTTTATCTTTATAAGTAACTTGGCCTTTTTCCTTTGCAGCTCTTAATATTCTTTCTTTATTCTGTATGCTTTGTGTTTTGATTATTATTTGGCGAGGGGATGTTATTTTTTGATCCAGCCTAATTGGTGTTCTGTGTGCTTCTTGAACCTTCATAGGTATATCTTTCTTTAGGTTGGGAAAGTTTTCTTCTATAATTTTATTAAATATATTTTCTGGACCATTGAGCTGCACTTCTTCTCCTTCTTCTACTCCTATTATTCTTATGTTTGGTCTTTTTTATTGTGTCCCAGATTTCCTGAATGTTTTGTGATGAAAATTTGTTGGACTTGCTGTTTTCTTTGATCAGTGTGTTTATTTTCTCTATGGTGTCTTCAGAATCTGAGATTCTTTCTTCTATCTCTTGTCTTCTGTTGGATATGCTTGTTTCTGTAGTCTCGGTTTGTTTACTTAAATTTTCCATGTTCAGTCGGCCCTCTGTTTGTGTTTTCTTCTTTGCCTCCATTTCAGATTTCAAGTCTTGAACTTTTTCCATTATCTGTTTGATTGTTTTTCCTTGGTTTTCTAGGGTATCATTCACTGATGTTCAATTCTTCAAATTTTCTGTTATATTTCTCATCCATTTCTATAAGGGCGTTCTTTACATGCTGTTAAGGGCGTCAATCACTTTCATGAAGTCAGTCTTTTCTACTTCTTCTTGATTAAAGTGTTCATGTCCTCCCATTGTGAGGTCGCTGGTTTCTGGTGGCTTGATGTTGCTTTTCAGATTGTTGGATGAATTCTTGCATTGGCGCCTGCCCATCTCTTCCTCCGAATGCTCCCTTATGGATCTTCTTTTTCAGGATCTGGTCTCCTTACCTATTGATGTACCTTCCCAGTGATGGCTCTCCTGGAGCCGAGATCAGATCTCCATGCCCAATGATGGCTCTCCCTACTGCTGGCTCTCCTGGCACAGAGATCAGGTCTCCGAGCCCAATGTTGGGTCTCCTGCCGAGATCAGGTCTCCGTGCTGGTTGGGTAGCTCCTAAACAAAGCGCCTACCTTGCTTGATGCAGGCAGGCTAGTGAAACAAGGGAGCTCCCACCCGCTAGGTTGCCCTGAGGATTCAGAGGGGACCCAGCGCCCAGACAGGCTGAGCTGGGTGATGTTATGTGCCCAGAGACGGCAAGGGGGGCGAGGTGGGGAGGGATGCAAGCTGGCTGGGATAGGAAGAAAGAAGCAATATGCAGGGCTTAGAGGCCCTGCAGAGAGCTCAAGAAGGATAGGGGGATGATGAACTTCTCAGTTCCCTGTCCCGGGCTGCCGCCACGGGGTCAGAAACTCACCCCAATGTTGGGTCTCCTGGCGCCAAGATCAGGTCTCTGTGCTGGTTGGGTAGCTCCTAAACCAAGCGCCTACCTTGCTTGATGCAGGTAGGCTAGTGAAACAAAGGAACTCCCGCCGCTAGGTTGCCCTGAGGATTCGGATGGGACCCAGCTCCCAGACAGGCTGAGCTCGGTGAAGTTATGTGCCCAGAGATGGCAAGGGGCTGAGGTGGGGAGGGATTCAAGCTGGCTGGGATAGGAAGAAAGAAGCAATATGCAGGGCTTAGAGGCCCTGCAGAGAGCTCAAGAAGGATAGGGGGATGAGGAACTTCTCAGTTCCCTGTCCCGGGCTGCCGCCACGGGTTCAAAAACTCACCCCAATGTTGGGTCTCCTGGTCCCAAGATCAGGTCTCCGTGCTGGTTGGGTAGCTCCTAAACAAAGCGCCTACCTAGCTTGATGCAGGCAGGCTAGTGAAACAAAGGAACTCCCGCCGCTAGGTTGTCCTGAGGATTCGGAGGGGACCCAGCGCCCAGACAGGCTGAGCTGGGTGATGTTATGTGCCCAGAGACGGCAAGGGGACCCCAGATTTCTTTTTAACAACAAATGAACAATTTCAAGAGCTGATAGATTCTTCAATATGTCAAGCATCTACTTGCTCTCATACCAGCTGTTCTAAAGCCTACAGCTTTCCCTCAGCTACAGGGCACTGTTTAACCCAGCCTGCAGCTTTCCCTCAGCTACAGGGCACTGTTTAACCCAGCCTGCAGCTTTCCCTCAGCTACAGGGCACTGTTTATCCTTATTGGTGTCTCAATTAACCATTTTAAAGACAGGGCCATTAGTACCTCTGAGGGTTTATCAATTGTTTGTGTTCTTGTACAGGCTGAATGGCTGGTAACCATCATCTATAATTTCTTCTAATATTTTCCCAGAAACATAAGTTTCTGTGGCTGCAGGAATGGTGATCTGGGTATTCCATTGCTGCAAAAGGTCATGGCCCCAGAAATTTACTGCAATATTAGCTATACCTCTGTCTTCCTTTCTGTCCTTCTGGTTCTAAGCATTCAACCCATCTTGTACTTTGTTTTTCCTGAGATAGGGTTCTAATTCCTAGGAGCTGAACATCTGCCTCTTGAAGAGGAAAATTGAGATGTCATGTTTTAATGATACTTACATCCACACCTGTGTCTAGTGATCCTTCAATAAAAATGCCATTTATATACACACTTATCTTTGGTCTTTTTTGTCATTTATAGAAGTCTACTAAAATATACATTTCTTAGGAATCCCTTGTCTACAATCCATTCTCAAATGACACATTCTACCACAATTAAAACATTTGGTATTTTGATGTCTTCTCTTTCCATTGGAAATTGCTTCTCCTACCCAAGTTTCAGTACCATAGTCAAGTGCCTTGACATTCATTATATGTAAGACCCATTCATCCATAGATGCTGATATGATCTTTAAAGACCCAAGGATCCTTTTGTATTCTAAGTTGGCATTCTCATAAGCCAAAGATTCAATTATTATACATCTTGCTTCTGCGTCAGTTACCCCTATTTTTACAGTCCTAGATAGTTTTCTAAAAGTCACTAAAAGGTTCTCTCTTACCCTGTTAAACCCTAGGAAATGATTCAAATAGCTTTTCTAATTCCTGGACCCTGTCCCAAGCCTTTAAAATTTCTGTGCTACATAGGGAAAAGGTGTGTTCATTGTAAGGAGCTCGATCCTGAGGATCAGAGTAAAGTGTATTTGCCTAGAATTTGATCTAGACAAATATCAAGTCCTTTTGTTTTTTCTGTTTTGCTTTTAATTTTTATTTTCTTTCTTAAAATAGCACCTCCAAAAACAACTGTAGTCCATTTTCTAGGACTGTTGAAATTAACTGAGTCCAGTCTTGTGGCATTGCTTTGTCACTGGAAGCCCACATTTTGACCATTTCCCTAACAAAGGATGAATGTAGTCTGTAAACTACAATTGCTTGTTTAATTTTCTTTAGGTCAGTCATACTTATCGGTGCCCATGAATATTCTTTGACAATCATAGGGTATTTTGGGCCAGATATTTTTTCTGATGTTATCATCAGAAAGGCAGGCAGAGCTCTGGGGAAACTATCCCAGAGGTTTTTATGTACTGGTGAGGCTAAATTTTGTCTTTGTATCTTTTTTCCCTTAATATCAAATTCAATAAGATCCTTGATCTTTTCAGTCTATTTACCACTGCCTTTTGTAAAGTCTGGATATACTTTCCAGTGTTCTGTTTAAAATTCTTATTGAGGATTTCTAGGTATGAATCTGTCCAGTAGTGATAATGTCTCATCCTTGAACATAATCTTCATAGCATGCATATTCTTTTCCTGGTAAGACATTCTATCAGTCAGTCTGTCATACCTCTTTGACAGAGTCCAATTAATACATTCAACAGTATAAATACTCTCAAATAATGTTTCAGCACCCACTGTCATTGACTGGGTGGGATTATTTAACATTCCCTATGGGAGAATCTTCTATTGATGTCTTTTAGCAGGCTGAGAATTATTATAAGTAGGGACTATGAAGGCAAATTTTTCTGTCTTTTTCCTTTAATGGTATAGTGAGGAAACAATCTTTTAAATCAATAACTATAAAAGACCTTACTTTAAACAACAGAGAAGGCAAAGGAATGACAGACTTTTGAGATTCCATTGGCTGAATCACCTCATTAACAGCTCTTAAATCTGTTACCATTTTCCATTTACTAGATTTATTTTCAACAACAAATACAGGAGAATTCTAGGAGCTGGTTGATTCTTTGATATATTGCGTATCTATTTGTCCCTATATTAGGTATTCTAAATCTTGCAGTTTCTATTTTGTGAAAGGCCATTCCGTAACCCATTCAGGTTTTTTTGTTATCCATTTTTAAAAATAGAGCTGTTGGTGCCTTTGATATATCAGGAGCTTTTGTGCCATGTTTGTGTACAACCTGAATGTTTGGTGACTGTTCTTTATAGAACTTCTAATATTTTTTCCCAGAAACCTACATTAATCTATGGTTTGTTTCTAAGATTGGAGGGATGTTAATCTGAGTTTTTCTTTGACTAAAATAAATCATGCCCCAAAAAATTCATTGTTAATTTATCCACATTTAGCTTAAATATTTTTCTCTGTCCATCTGGTCCTATAAATTTGACCCATTCCTGTAGAAATAAGAGCGGTGGGGCTGCTTCCCGACACCCGGCTAGCTTTACCTGAAATTATTACATGGAAACTGTATTCTTTTAAACACTGCCTGGCCCATTAATTCAAGCCTCTTATTGGGTAGCTCTTACATATTGATCTAACCCATTTCTAATAATCTGTGTAGCCCACGAGGTGGCTTACCAGGGAAGATCTTAACCTGCGGCTGTCTGGAGTGGGAGAATCATGGCGACTCCTGACTCAGCTTCTTTCTCCCAGCATTCTGTTCTGTTTACTCCACCCACCTGAGGGTTGACCTATCAAATGGGCCTAGGCAGTTTCTTTATTAATTAACCAATGAAAGCAACAGATTAGAAAGAAATCACTCCCACATCACATTCCATGCTCTGCTATACCTGAGAGGAAGTTCAAATACCTAAAAATTAAACATTTACATCTCAACGATGTCAATTTTGATACCAAATTTCTGATGAAATCATTGTTACAGCTGCATGTGTGTCTACCAGACCTTCAATTACAACATTATTTATTCAGATTTTCAATTTTGGTCTTTGTTCATTTATAGAAGTTTTCCCAAATGCTCAATTTATGCCTTTGCCTGAATTTTTTATTCACCCTTCTATAATTGTTCTTTTATCCAGAGCAGTATAATTTCTTACAATAGGCAATAGGTTCTTTAATTGCTCCTCTATTATTGCAGGAAATGATTGAATTAAATTTGGCATTGGGTCTTGTAAGAGGTTCTCACAGTTTTCCAATGCCAAAGGATTACCATGAATATTCCTCATTGATCTAATTTATTAGTCCCATCCCTGCCTTTCCCACACCTTCTGCATAATCCAGAAGGAAGGAGTATTTTTAATGAATTATTCTTAGAAAAAAAATTTCTAGGAATGCCATGTCTATAATCCATTTTGATGTGATCTTGTTTGTTACAATTATAACTTTTGACATTTTGATTTTTCCTCTCAAACCTCTGGATATCACCTCTTCTCTCCATGTGTCATCATGCTCATGGGATTCTATGTTAATTGTATCTTGAATCCATTTTTCCAAAAGTGCTGACCTTGCCTTTAATGGTTTAATTACCATTTTTCATAGAGAATTGACATTCTCAAAAACCAGAATATCAATCATTATTTGTCTAGCTTCTGAATTTGTTATCATTTTTTTTGCTGTTGAAGTGAATCTTTAAAAGAAATCCATGATGGCTTCCTTTGGCCCTTGCATAACTTTAGTAAATAAGTCAATTTTCTTTTCTAATTCTCCAATATTTTCTAAGCATTCAAAGATGGTGCATGGCATAAATACAGAGTATGGCAATTATATATAGCCTGTCTTTCTATAGTAGCACAGACTCCTTCTCCAAGAGCTTGGAAGATTTCCCTACCTCTAGCTTTAGTCCATTGTTCTAGGATCATAGCCTTTTCTTTGAACAAGGGACTCCTTTGTAATTGTGTATCAGTCTTTAAAACTCCACTAACTGAATCTTTCTAGTCATTAGAGATAATTTTCTATTACAAATTAACCATGATTTTAACATTTGTTTCACAAAATAAATGCATATTTTCATTGCTATATGAGACTATTTCTTCCTTGAATCTCTTTAAATCTAAAAATTGCACAGGATTGCAATTAGCTGTAATAGAACCTTGCCATTTAGCAATTCCTACAAGTTTGCTGGATATATTAAGGTTGGATGTATGAAAACCTTACACTGTTTCCCTCTATTCTTATAATGCAATCCTGAAATTGGTTCTCCATTAAATTCTTCTGTGTGGGTTTGCATCTCTCTGTAATCTGTTTTATTTGATTTTTACAAGGCTTGTATCTTGGCAGTCAGGTTAATCAACTATTTTAGTTATAAGACAAAAATCATTATGCTGACAATGTTTAAATTGATATTACATAAATCTCATCCAAATTATTCTCTTATTTAATCATTCCATTTTCATGTTTTACAGCATATAATTATAGAGAGACCCAAAGCCCTCCATTATAATGTTTTTCCCAGTATTTAATGTGGGAAAAACTATTTTTAAACTAATCTTTGTCTTTAAGAATTTCCAATTGTTTTGTCAAATCTACTGACAATGTTAATGAAGATGTGAGGTTGATTGCTGTTGCATGGAATAGTAAAAGCCTGACTGGATTCAATGGCAGCTACCTAGTTTACTAGCAGTATGAGAAGGGGGTTTAGTGAGAACCTGCAGCCTACAAGACAAAGAGAAAGTGAAAAGAATAGAAAGCCTATCTGGGTGGGGCTGGGGAATTCCCACATGTAGCCCTAGCCTGTGTTGGTGACTGAAAAGTCTCAGGAAAACTGATTTTTCATGAAGTTATACCCAAATGATGGCTGTCAAATGTAGCATGAATAATATAAACCCAGAGCAAAAGTTGGGTGGACCTATAAACCAGAAATGTAAGGCAACCATGTTGCTAGAGAAGTTGCCCAAGGATAGGAGACCATACACTAATTAAACTAAATTTCTCCTCCTAGCACTTTATATTTCCTCTAGTGCTGGAATTAAAGGTTGACTTCTTAGTACTTAGATAAAAAAAGTGAGGCACCACCACCTGGAATTGTTTTTGCATTTATCTTTTGTAGACCATGATGGCCTTGAACTCATAGAGGTTCATCTGTCTCTGTCTCCCAAATCCTCAGATTAATAGTGTGTGTCACCATTACCTGACCTCTGGTGGCTTCAGCTTTGCCTCTGACCTTCAGGCAGAATTAATTTATTAAAATACAAATAATATACCACTATACCTTTCTTTTTATCCCAACCTTATCCTTGGAGCTGCAATCTTACAGTTTCCTTAGGCCAACAGGATTATTATGCCCTCTCCTGCCTTTTTTCCCTTTTTACCATTTGAACTGCTTATAATCCCTCATCTCCTCTTGATATTTGTAGGTTCTGTGGATCTATTCTTCAGTTCTTTTCCATAGATGAGACCTCATCTCTGAACTTGTTCTTTTTTTTTCTACAGAATCCTTTTGGGCCACTGCAAAAGTCCTGATACTAGGTGACTAGTCTCCTCATGGGGTTAGTAACCCCAACTTCAGCTGACTTTGTTGATGACCCACTGATATAGGTTTTGTCCTCATTCAGTCCTCTCCGAGTCTTAGAGATACCAAGAAACAAAAGCTGCTATGACAGTTTTTTAATTCTTTTCCCCCAACCATGTAAAAGTGTATTCCACACTCTCATTCCCCCTTGAGATGCCTTTTAGAAAGCCTCCAGCCTGGAATCTGACATGAAAGGCCCTAAACTTGTTCAGAGTTGTCATCAAATTTCTTGCAGAGTGGCAGCCAGGAGTTGGATGTTGCTTGGAGGGTAGAAAGCAAAGTGCTATGGGACAATGGTCTTGTATTCTGTAAAGTTTTCTCACTTGTACTCATTTATTAAAATTCTGACTGGCCAGTAGCCAGGCAGGAAGTATAGATGGGGTGATGAGAACAGGAGAATTCTGGGAAGAGGAAAGGCAAATTCTGCAGTCATTACCCAGACTAAGAGGAAACAAGATGAGAATGCCTCACTAATAAAAGATACCAGGCCATGTGGCTAAGACAGACAATAATAATGGGTTAATAATGATTAGTTAATAAGAAATCCCAAACTAATAGGCCAACAGTTTATAATTAATGTAGGTCTCTGTGTATTTCTTTGGGACTGAATGACTGCAGGACTGGGTGAGACAGAAATCTGTCAACAAATGGTACTTTAAGACTTTCTGCAGTACATCTATCCAGGACCTTCTGGCTTTCATGGTTTCCATAGAGAAGTCAGGTGTAAGTCTGATAGGTTTACCTTTATAAGTAACTTGACCTTTTTCCTTTGCAGCTCTTAATATTCTTTCTTTATTCTGTATGTTTTGTGTTTTGATTATTATATGGCGAGGAGATGATTTTTTTTGGTTCAGTCTATTCAGTGTTCTGTATGCTTCTTGAACCTTCAAAGGGGGCTGAGGGGAAATGGGGTGAGAAACATGAGAAGGGGAGGATGGGGAGAGCTTGGGGGAAAGGGATGGTTGGGATAAAGGAAGGGTAGATACGGGAGCAGAGAAATATATATCCTAATTAAGGTAGCCATTTGAGGGTTGGCAAGAGACTTGAATCTAGAAGGGCTCGAAGGTGTCCAGGGAGATGTCCCCAGCTAGTACCTTGGGCAACTGAGGAGAGGGAACCTGAAATGACCCTATCCTATAGCCGTACTGATGAATATCTTGCATATCACCTTAGAACCTTCATCTGGCGATGGGTGGAGATAGAGACAGAGACCCAAATTGGAGCACCAGACTGAGCTCTTAAGATCCAAATGAGGAGCAAAAGGAGGGAGAACATGAGCAAGGAAGTCAGGACCACGAGGGGTGCACCCACCCACTGTGACAGTGGAACTGATCTATTGGGAGCTCACCAAGGCCAGCAGGACTGGGACTGAATAAGCATGGAATGAAACCGGACTTTCTGAACATGGCGGACAATGAAGGCTGATGAGAAGCCAAGGATAATGGCACTAGGTTTCTATCCTAATACATGAACTGGCTTTGTGGGAGCCTAGCCTGTTTGGATGCTCACCTTCCTGGACCTAGATAGAAGTGGGAGGACCTTGGACTTCCTGCAGGGCAGGGAATATGGACTCTTCTTCATTCTCGAGAGGGAGGGGGAATGGAGGGGGGAGGGAGAGAGGAAAAGGGGAGTGGGGGAAGGGCGCTATGTGTGTGAGGAGGGGGAGGGAAATGGGAAACGGGAAGGAGGCGGATATTTTTTCAACAACTAAAAAAAATAAAAATAAAAAAAGATTATGATCGAATAAAGGAGTCAACTATCAAAAAAATGATTTTTAAGACTATTGGGTAAAACTTGTGCACCTCAAGATTTTTAAGCATATTGGATGGGATTAAAAGTCTGTAATGTCTGTAACAAAATGGTTAACTTAAAATGTGGAACACCAAAGTTGGTAGTTAAAACTTTATACATGGGTAATCTCAAAGGAAGCATGTGATGGCTGCTTGCAACCTTCTTAGCTGCTGTGTCCCATCAATGGATCCAGCCATGTGTCTGATAGTCATTCTTGCTACAGCAAGAAAGATTTTATCATATGAATTTACTCCTGTGTGGATTAAAGCGGATTACCTACCTTCAGCAAGACAAGGAAAACGGAAAAAAAAAAACACTACATTTAAAAATGTATTGCATGTATCAACAGGCTGTATGACCTCTATAACTTTTCTGAAAATTTACTATCCCAAAAGCTAAATTGTATTAGAAGATATTTTAAATTATGACACATTTTTATGTCCTAACACTTGTTGTTGAGTTCCTGGTATTGGGCCATGAACTGAGACTCACAAATGATGCAGAATAATCTTTGAATAAATTCACTATTGCTTAACACAACAACCTTTGACTGTTACATCATCTATTTTTTCATGTCAGTAACCATTTGACAATGGATTTTGTTGTTAATTATTTCTTTTTTCTGCACATTAAATATGCCTCCCATGATTTGCTACAAACCGAACAGGTGGATAAAGCTGGAATTCTAACAGCACCCACAAAGAGTTCTTTGCCATGTCTGACTACCTTTGGTTTGAAGGAATACCTTTTCCTAATTTAGGATCTAAAAGAGAAATACTTGAAAATCGTGATAAGTTTGTAATAAGAGATGAAGACACAGTCATACTGAGTTACCCCAAATCAGGTAAGGACCATCAGTCAGAATGATAGTGAACTGTATGAGACAGTTTAGGACTTTGATCAACATTCATTTGGGTGATGAGTGGATTGCTCTATAATATCTGATGTTTAAAATAGTTTGTGAGAATGGAGAGATGTGTGAGAGTGCATTTTCACTCAAAGAAAGACCTCTAAACTGATTTGTATGGATAGAGGATCAGTTAAACCATCAGGGCCATGTCAGGGGCACCTAAAGCAAATCTGACAGTGTTCTGTCTCCGTGTGGAAAAAATCATAAAAGAAAGAGAAAGATGAAAGTAAATAAAAGGAATAGTATCAAGAGAAAAAGGCTAGAACTTTAGAGACTGTGAAGCATGATTAATAAAAATCTCGGGAGAGAAATTAGTGTTCAACCTGAAGACACAGGAAGCAAAACAGTCAACTCTTACCTTGACCCCAGTCCAAAAATGGCAATCCTGCCTCCAGTAATCTCAGAATGAGACTGTGTCTGAGAGCTGTTTCCTCCATCTTATATTCCTCTCTAGGGCTGGGATTAAAGGCATTAACCACTGGGATTAAAGGCATGAACTGTATAGTTTCTATATCAAACTATTGTAGCTACTGGGATTAAAGGTGTATGTCACCACTACCTGGTCTGGACGACTGACCATTATGGATGTTTTAGTTTTACTCTCTGATCTTCAGGCAAGCTTTATCAATAAAATATATTTATTAAAATATAAAATATAGAACAATGACCTCAAAATTGTGACAATATACAAAATTATCTTTTATATTATACAGTCATATAATTTTCATATATTTAATATACAATTCAGAGTAATTGCTACTTCTCACTGTTTTATTATTTATCATTACCATTCTGCTTATATTATCTGATAAGACTTTTGAAAACTTAACTCTGAATGATTTATGTCTAATTATAATTTCTTTCTTTCTTTTTTTTGGGGGGGGGGGTTTCGAGACAGGGTTTCTCTGTAGCTTTTGGTTCCTGTCCTGGAACTAGCTCTTGTAGACCAGGCTGGCCTCAAACTCACAGAGATCTGCCTGCCTCTGCTTCCTGAGTACTGGGATTAAAAGCATGCGCCACCCCCCAGTGTCTAATTATAATTTAATAGCAGTTTATTACACACCTAATCTAATTTTCCATCCTAAATATAACATCTAAATGAAAATATAAATAGGCCCATTATATATTCATTAATACAATATATAAAATCAAGATAGTGTCTAGAATTCTGTATGCAATGGCTTACTTTGTTGAGACAGAGTTTATCAATTAACATCCAGTTCTCTTAAATTTTTTAAAGTGTCCATAGCCATTAGCTGGAATTAAAATGACAAATTTATAAGATGAAATAGTTTTGCATATCATCCCGTAGCATCTATATTTTATCATGCTCCTGTTTGAAAATGCTTTTTTTTAACTTTATTTTTTTGGTATTTTTTATTAATAATTTCCACCTCCTGCCCTCTCCCCACTTACCGCACCTCCTCCCACTACACCTCCACTTCCCTCTCCAGTCCAAAGAGCAGTCAGGGTTCCATGCCCTTTGGGAAGTCCAAGGTCCTCCCCCTCCATCCAGGTCTAGGAAGGTGAGCATACAAACAGACTAGGCTCCCACAAAGCCGTACATGCAATAGAATCAAAACCCAGTGCCATTGTCCTTGGCTTCTCAGTCAGCCTCCATGGTCAGACACATTCAGAGAGTCCAGTTTGATCACATGCTCCATCAGATCCAGTCCAACTGGCCTTGGTGAGCTTCCATTAGATCAGTCTTATTGTCTCAGTGGGTGGGCACACCCCTCGTGGTCCTCATAACATAACATACACTGAGAAAATTCAGAGAATCATTAGGTCTTACTACAAATCCTATTTGCCACAAAGTTCGAAAATTTAAAAGAAATGGACTTTTTTTTAAAGATAAGTAGTATATACCAAAATTAAATCAACCAGGTAAACAATTTAAATAGACCTATTAGTCATGAGGAAACAAAAGCTGTCATAAAAAACCTCCCAACCAAAAAAAGCCCAGGACCAGATGGTTTTAATGCAGAATTTTATCAGAACTTCCAAGAAGAGCTGATACCTATACTCCTTAATGTGTTTCACATAATAGAATAAGAAGAGTCATTGTCAAACTCTTTTTATGAGTCACCTTGATTCCAAAACCACACAAATACCCAACCAAGAAAGAGAATTACAGACCAATCTTACTCATGAACATTGATGCAAAAATTCTCAATAAAATTCTGGCAAACAGAATCCAAGAACACATTAAAAAATTATCCATTACAATCAAGTAGGCTTCATCCCAGAGAGGCAGGGCTGGTTCAACAAATGAAAATCTATCAATGTAATCCGTCATATAAATAAACTGAAAGAAAAAAACCCATATGATCATTTCATTAGATGCTGAAAAAGCATTTGACAAAATTCAACACCCCTTTATGATAAAGATTTTGGGGAGGTTAGGGAATGCAAGGATCATACCTAAATATAATAAAAGCAACATATAGCAAGCCAACAGCTAATATCAAATTAAATGGAGAGAAACTCAAAGCCATTCCACTAAAATCAGGAACAAGACAAGGCTGTCCACTCTCTCCATATCTTTTCAACATAGTGCTTGAAGTTCTAGCAATAGCAATAAGACAACATTTTCCAATTTTTTAGTAACAAATACAGGAGAATTTCAAGGGTTGATTGATGTTGAGCATTTAACTGCTGCTGTACCAGCTGTTCTAAGACCTTCAGTTTCTCTGTTGTTAAAGGACATGGCTGAATCCAAGGAGGTTTGTCAGTTAACTGTTATAGAGATATGGTTTTTGGTACCTCTGAGAGATCAACAGATGTTATAACCTGTTTTTGTACAGCCTGACTTGTTAGTGATTGTGTTTTCTGTTAATATTTTTGCCAGAGACTTGAGTTGGTTTATAGTCTGTTTCTAAGACTGGAGAAATGTTAATCTGGGTATTCCATTGTTACAACAAATCACGACCCCATATGGCATCCATCTTCCTCTGTGTCCTTCTAGCTGTATATATTTAAGGGTTTGGTTTTTTTTTTTTTGATTTTCAAGACAGGGTTTCTCTGTAGCTTTTTGGTTCCTGTCCTGGAACTAGCTCTTGTAGACCAGGCTGGCCTCGAACTCACAGGGATCCGCCTGCCTCTGCCTCCCGAGTGCTGGGATTAAAGGTGTGCACCACCACCACTGAACAGCTCTAGCTGTATATATTTAACCCATCTAAATGCTTTGTTTTATATGAGATAAGGTTTCAGTCCTTAAAAACTGAGCATGTATATCCTGAGAAGGCAAATTTGGATGCCATGATTCTGGTGTAATCATTGTCACATTTGCCCCTGTACCCAAAAGGCATCATATACAGTTTCCTCATGTCATTTATTCATATCCTTAACTTTGATATTTGATCATTTATAGAAGTCTAGAAGATATTGGCTTTTTAGTTTCTCCTAGAATTTTGATTCATCTTCCAAAGCTGTTCTATAATCCAAAGCAGTATTTTTTTTAACAATAAGCACTGGAACCTATAATTTCTCTGTGGAGGAGCTTCTCCCACAGTGACTGGGAATGGCAGTACCATATTCAATTTTGGGACCTGTGAGAGATCTCCAGAGATTTCTTGATGGTAAAAGTTTGCCTTGTTTGCCTCTTGTTGAGTTGCATTCATTGTTCCAGTGTTGGCCTTTGCTACACATTCTGCATACTCCAGAAGCAAGGGCCTTCTTTTTGGATTAGAAGAAACATTCTTTGTAGGAATTCCCTGTCTACAATCACTTTTTAAGTATTTCTGTTTGCCATAATTAAAACATTCAACATTTTGGTTTCTCTTTAAGCCTTTGGAAATCACCCCTCCTACCCAAACTTCATCAAAGTCAAGAGACTCAATATTGACTTTGTGTTTAATGCATTCCTTCATAAGTGCTGATCTAATCTCTAATACCCCAATTATTTTTTTTGCGTTGTGAATTTTCATTTTCAATAACCAAAGCCTGGTGGTGGTGGCATATTCTTTTAATCCGAGCACTCCGGAGGCAGAGGTCAGTGGAGCTCTGTGAGTTCAAGGCACAGCCTGGACTACAGAGCAATTTCCAGGACAGGCTCCAAATGTACAGAGAAACCCTATCTCAAAATCAAAAAATACAAATGTCGAAGATCAAATTATTTCCTGTCTGATTTCTCAATCTGGTATCATTCTGTTTATGGTTTTAGTCAATCTTTGCAAATAATCAATAAAAGGTTCCTTTGAGCCTTGTATAGCTTTAGTATATGACTTAATTCTCTTTTCTAATTCTTGAATCTTGTCCCATGCATTTAAGGCTGCTGTACAGCATGGGAACAAAGTGTGTTCATCAAATGTAACTTGACTATTTATATCAGCATAATGGCCCTTGCAAAGTATTTGATCTTGGGGAATCTCAAAGCCTTTAGTGCTATTTTGCCATTCAAGGGTCTTAGCATCTGCCTCAACCAGCTTTTCCATTCTAACTGAGAACCATATTCTAATACTGCTGAGAATTATTAATTCCAGTCACTTGGATTAATTTAGTTCTGAGAGGACTATGTATTCAATATCTGTCTCGCAAACACTGAATGCACGCAGGAAACTATAACTTCCTTAATATTTTTTTAAATCCATCATATGTATAAGTTTCCATTTACATTCTCCATAATCTTTGGGATAATTGTCATTTGCTGGCCTTTCATAAATGGTAACAGAACAAATCATGTTTGGTGCACAAACAACCTTATGCCGCTCTTCTCTAATTCCGTAAGTTAATGGTAAGGCAACTTTTAACCACTCATCTCCAGTTCCATCAGTTGATGCTAACATAGTTCACCTCTTAATTCTTTCATCTGTGTTGGAGCACTCTTAACAGTACTAATAAGTTTTTCTAAGGCTTGGAATTTACTACTAGTTGCCTTAAAGAGAGGTTTAATTTTAAACAGTGAGTTGTTCTAAAGCCTTCATAAGATCAGTCAGTTTCTAATTTTTCTCCATTTGTAAATACCTCTAAAGTTTTTATCTTATCTGTCAAGTCTGTCTTATTTTCCTCAGTGACTATCTGTGCATATTATCTTCCAAAATCAGTGTCCTTTCTCCCAATTGCTCATAACCATTCTCCATGGTCTGTATTTTTTCATCCAATTTCTCATTACCATATTGCAAAGTACATATTATTTTAGTCAGTTTCTATTCAAACAATTTTTAATTATAATTTCCAGATTAATAACAATTGTAGCTAAAAATATATCCATCCTAGCAAGGTTGTCTGTCTCTTCTAACATCACATCGATAGTACAAATGAACATATTCCTAATATAAATATAAATATATTCATCCTAGCAAGGTTGTCTATCTCTTCCAGCATCACATCAATAGTACAAATGAACATATTTCTAATATAAATATAAATATATTCATCCTAGCAAGGTTGTCTATCTCTTCTAACATCATATCGATAGTACAAAAGAACATATTTTGAATATAAATATAAATATATTCATCCTAGCAAGGTTGTCTATCTCTTCTAACATCACATCGATAGTACAAATGAACATATTCCTAATATAAATATAAATATATTCATCCTAGCAAGGTTGTCTATGTCTTCTAGCATCACATCGATAGTACAAATGAACATATTCCTAATTGCCTCTATAATGACATTTTCAGCTGGTGACAGGGCAAAGCTTTAAAATTTGTAAACCTTTTATTTTCTTATTTTTTAATTTATTTATTATTCTATTGTCTAAATTTGTCAAGTAATTTAAAATTTTGGAGAACTACCATAGTGTAATAATCTTGATTGACCAGAAAATACTGCTGATGTTCAGATTGCTAGTTCCTGTGAAGATTTTAGGATGTATTAATGATGTTTGGCCATCAGTTGCTGCAGTTGAGGCACCAGAGTACTTCAGGGGACATCCTATATAGTGCTTTGATTCAGGCTTTAGGACCTGACTGTTCTTTGGATGAAATTTCCACCCAGGCCACCCCCCAACCTGGTACCTGTGATTGCTAGGCAGAATTGCAGGGATCCCAGAAGGAGGATGGGAAAAAACTACTTACATACATGTCCCACAGCAGATGATTTAAACCAAACAAATTTGGTTAGAGACAGAAGCTTTACATCATAATAGTTGTCCATTACCATTTGATTGCATTGGATTTGGAGAATTATCAGCACAAAGAAAATATCCTAAGCAGCAGGACCAAAATCTATCCAGTGTCTGTATAAGCTGAGCAGTACTGATTTGGGAGGACACCCAATAGCTACAAAGGCCTAGACCACACAAGTACTATGTGGCAATGTGTTCATGATAGCCTAGCACAGGTACTTCAGAATGCAGCATGGGGGCTGAGGTGAGGGAGGAGGACTTTGGTGGAGTAAGTGCTGCAGATGTCTCTGGGACCTAGCATGAACAATAATTGGGATTCCATAGCAACCGCTAACAATATTGCCCAACCTGCCAAGTGCAGGGCTTGCCAAAACTGACGGGCAGTGGTAGAGTTGAGGGGAAAGCTTGTGGGGCAGTGGGACCCTTAAGGGGTGTTTAGGGTACAACCACATGGGAGCCAGGTATAACAGAAACTTTGGGAACAGTTTTACCATTTATTAAATCAAACCCAAGGACTATGATTGCAGGACAAAAGGAGAACTTCAAGTCACATCTCCAGCTGCTGTGCTATACTGCCAGGGAACCAACTCACTACTGCTACACTGTGATCCCTTTCCAAAGGGCCAAAGGGAACTCCAAACAGTAGCTCTGTTCGTTCACTCACCATCCCAAAGAGAGAGAACATGAACCTCACCCTCAGTTATTATCTGGCCACATACCCAGAAAAAATCATGCCCTCAGGGCTTCATGCCCCAGTTTCATTAGCTTATCAGACCAAATTCCCACAACAATGGACAATGTCAAGCAGAAGAATTACCATGAACCTTGGTCTAGATAGTGAAAAGGGTTTCAAAACCCAAGTAATGAAAAAGAGGAATCATGGGTTTTGTGGGAAGGGTGTTTGTTGGGTGGCAGATGCATGGAACATTGCCTAAGTATTGGGTTGCTGACATCAACAATAACAGTAACATGGAAAAGTCAAGGGCAGTGAAATGCAGGATAAAGAAGAAAGCTAGAGAAATATCCATTGACAAATAAGCATTTAAAAATAATACGAGGGTGTGTGTGGTAAGTAGACACAAGGGGTCTTCTCTGCCTTAAAAAGAAGTAGCATTTATATACACACTGGAGAATGAATGCATCTAAACAGTATTATATTAAATGAAAGGAGCCAAGTTCAAGTACAGATTCCATGATTGCATCCCTGTGAAATATCTGATAGTCAAGTTCATTGCACTAGAATGTAGGATGATGATAGCCTAGTACTGGAGAAGATGTTCAGTAGGCAGGCAGAGTTACTGAGTACTGTCTCAGTTTTTCCAAGTCAAGCATTGGGATTGTGCTGGATGAGTATACTTTGTACTTATGCAAAATGGACATTGTGAAAACTTCAGGTCTATGTTCTTTGAAACAGTTGCACTGTACATTGTATGGTTGTATATTATACTTGAGGCTTTTTCAAAAGTATTGTTGAAATGAGTGACCATCACTTTTCCTTCTTGTTCAGGAACAAATTGGATGATTGAAATTATCTGCTTGATTCAGACCAAAGGGAATCCCAAATGGATTCAATCTGTTCCCATCTGGGAACGCTCACCCTGGATAGAAGGTCAATATGGATATAAATCATTAATCAATAGGGAAGGACCACGCCTCATCAGCTCCCACCTTCCCATCCATCTTTTCCCCAAGTCTTTTTTCAGTTCCAAGGCCAAGGTCAGTGTTAAGTGTTTGAGAAAACTTTTATTGAATGCTCATTGAACATATTTTACCAAGACAGGCCATGGAGCTCTTGCTGAAATGTACTCTGATTGTGTAAGTTGGGGGAGGGAAGCTGGAATTCTCATGCACTAAGTGATGTTGATGTCTCCCTTCCTCAGATTACATCAGAGTACCGGGACATAAATTACTGCATAGTGATCCTGTGAAGGTATATGAAAGAAAGTGAAAAATAAGCTAGCACATTCAGAAACTACATATGTAGGTCAAGCAGAGTTCAAACTCTAGTGTACAGTGGATATTATTCTTTTGTTGTCATCACAGTCACTAAACTAATCCTGATTCTACACATAGCCCATGCTCTTTGGTGAATCACTCAAGGCAGGCTCACAGGACCAATGGTCTCTTCAAGGAGTTTATTTAACAGTCTATATCTCATCTCATGCCTTGCCATTTTTATTTATTTTATATATATATATATTTTATTGAAAAAATTTCTGCCTCCTCCCCATCTCCCAATTCCCTCCCCTCCCCCACTCTTCTCCCCCTCCCCCCACTTCTCTCCCCCTCCCTTTCCAGTCCAAAGAGCAATCAGGGTTCCCTGCCCTGTGGAAAGTCCAAGGTCCTCCCCCCTCCATCCAGGTCTAGGAAGGTGAGCATCCAAACAGGCTAGGCTCCCACAAAGCCAGTACATGCAATAGGATCAAAACCCAGTGCTGTTGTATTAGGAGCAGCGGGGCTGCGTCCCCAACACCCCGGCCGCCTGCTAGCTTATGCCCGAAATAACAACATACAAAATGTATTCATTTAAACCCTGCTTGGCCCATTTCTATCTAGCCTCTTCTAGGCTAATTCTCACATATTAATTTAGCCCATTTCTAATCATCTGTGTTGCACCCCAAGGTGCGCTTACTGGGAAGATTCTAGCCTACGTCCATCCTGGGTCGGAGCTGAATCACGCGTGCCTCAGAGAGCAGAGCTATCTATCGCCTTTGTCCAGGAGAGGGGAGCATGGCGTCTCTGTCTAAGGCGTCTTGCCTCACTTCCTCTTCCTACCAGCATTCTGTTCTGTTTATTCCACCCATCTATGTTCTAAGCTATGAGGCCAAGCAGTTTATTACTTAACCAATGAAATCAACAGATTGATATATGATACTCCCACATCACAGTGCCATTTTCCTTGGCTTCTCAGCAGCCCTCATTGTCTGCCATGTTCAGAGAGTCCGGTTTTATTCCATGCTTTTTCAGTCCCAGTTCAGCTGCCCTTGGTGAGCTCCCAATAGATCAGCCCCTCTGTCTCAGTGGGTGGGTGCACCCCTCACGGTCCTGACTTCCTTGCTCATGTTCTTCCTTCTGCTCCTCATTTGGACCTTGGGAGCTCAGTCCGATGCTCCAATGTGGGTCTCTGTCTCTATCTCCATCCATCACCAGATGAAGGTTCTATGGTGATATGCAAGATATTCATCAGTATGCTATAGGATAGGGCCATTTCAGGTTCCCTCTCCTTAGCTGACCAAGGAACTAGCTGGGGACATCTCCCTGGACACCTTCGAGCCCCTCTAGAGTCAGGTCTTTGCCAACCCTAAAATGGCTCCCTTAATTTGAAATATACTTCCCTACTCCCATATCCACCCTTCCATCATCCCAACCATCCCAAGCTCTCCCCATCCTCCCCTTCTCACTTTTCTCTCCCCATTTCCCTTTACCCCCTCCCACCCCACCCCCAAGTTACCAATTTTTGTGCCTTCCCATTTTTAGATGCCCATTGAGATCAGTAGACACAGCTATTGACTGTGCAACTAATTGATGATCTCCAGAAGGGATCAGAGATATCTAGGTTCTAACTTATTACAGCTCCTTGTAAGTAAGAAAGGTTTTTAGAAGTTGCTCTATCATTGAACCTTAAAATATTTTATGCTTGAGCTACAAAGACAAACATAGAAAAACTCTCTTGAAAATATCACAATGAATTGGGACCCTTTACCTATGTGCATGTGTCTTATATGAATTTAGCAAACTCCTGGCTGAAGAAATTAAGGCTTATAGAGATGAATTCTAGAATAATGTCACAAAGAGCAATGAGACAATTATACATTTCATCTTATTAAAATTATTTATTTTAATTAATTAATTTTATTTTGAGATTATAATGTAATTACATACATTATTTCCCTTTCCTCTTCCTCCCTCCAACATGACCCATATACCCTTTCTTTCTATCTTTCAAATTTATGGTCTTTTTTCATTAATTTTTGTTACATTTGTATAAGTATATATATCTTCATATTACTAAATACTTAATTGCTACCTGCTCATTCTTACCATATTACTAGTATCTTTTCATAGCTGAGAATTTGGATAACCAATTTTTAAGCTTTTATAAATAGAAGTCCATTTCTCCCATTCTCAGCATTTCTTAGTTGACTGTAGGTCTTTGTACAATGGCTCACTGGCTTTTGGCTTTGGATCATGATTACTTTGAAAGTTATATTTTGTAGTTATAGTTGCAGAAACCAAGTAGTTTGTCATTTTGCAGATAGATTTATCACAGTATTCATCAGTCTGTGTGCATAAAATGTTCTAACTGAATGGATCGATAGTCTTTCATGACATTAACTTATTGATCTTTCCAACAATTGCATCAGTCTTGGTTTGATGTGGTTGTTTTTTGTTGGTTTTTTTAAGCAATATTAGTGACCTCAGTCATTTAGCTGTTACATTTTTTAAATCAAATAGAATTATAAAAATCATTCAGACTATAGATATTTAAAATACTAAAATGTAGACTCATTTTTATATTTTGTCCAAATAAAAATAATAAATGTTTTAAAATCCTCATCAATATTTGATTGATATTTCATATGTGTCAGTTAAAAGGTTTGAAATGACTATATTGACCTTCATTTATGTTTTTTTATTTAAGGTGATCTTTGTCATCAGAAATCCTAGAGATGTTCTTGTGTCTGGTTATTTTTTCTTGCATAAAAGTAACCTTGCTAAGAATCCAGAGTCATTTGGAACTTATTTTGAATGGTTCCTCAAAGGAAATGGTGAGTGTCATGTTAAATATGAAAGCTGTTAGAGGCTTAGAGATATTTTATAAGACAAGGAAAGATATAGCTTAGTCAGGGCTTCAACTCTTTGCATAGTCAGGGATGATCTTGAAGCTCTGTTCCTCCTGCACCCACCTTGAGCTCTAGGCATACATGCACCTATTAACATGTTCTGTTTATATAATGCTGGTGCTCAAACCCACAAAACATCTATGTTATATAACTTGGCTACATCCATAGACATTAGTATATTCTATAGTCTTTTCTTGGTTCTATCATATCCCTCTACATACAACTGATCTGTGGCTCCAAGACTCTTTACCATTTTGAACCTAATGGTCTTTCTGCTATCACATGCCACTGCAAACATGGCACAACAATAGTTTTCCCCATGTCACACCATCCTGGAAACATTTGGTGTATATAGTTTTTCTAGGAGTTATCTAGATATGATCATTTGTGGTGGTTTGAATGAGAAATGTCCCACAAAGATAACAGCATTTGAACACTTGTTTCCCAGTTGATGGCATTGTTTCAAAAGATTTATAAGGCACAGAGTTGCTAGCAGAAGTATAACATTGAGTGTGGACTTTGGAAGATTAAATTCTTTTTCCAGTTAAATTTATTCATTTATTTTAATCTTAACTGCAGTTCCCCTTCCTCATCTTCTCCTACTCTTTCCCCAACATCTCTGTCCATGTCATCCCCTAATCTATTCCTCCTCTTTTTCTGCTGAGAAAGGGTAAGGCCTCATCATGTGTGTCAACAAAGCATGGCATGTTAAGTTGAGATAAGTCTAAGCTATTCACCTTGTATTAAGGCTGAGCAAGTTAACCCAGTATTAGGAATAAGGGACTGAAAGATACCCAAAGCATTAGGGACAGGTTCTGTTATTGCCAGTTGGAGTCCCACAAGTACATCAAGATATACAACTGTCACACATATGTAGAGGGCATAGGTTAGACCCCTGCAGGCTTCCTAGATGTTATTTCATATCAGTTCACAGCCTTTGAGCTTCTATTAGCCCAGGATAGTTTTTTCTTTAGGTTTCCTTATCATGACCTTGAACCCCTGACTTTTACTATTCTTCCTCTCTCTCTTCAAGAGGATTCCTTAAACTCTTCCCAGGGCTTTCCTGTGAATCTCAGTGTCTGTCTCCATCAGTCACTGGAGAAAGGCTCCCTGTTGACAATTGGAACAGAAACCAATCTGATTACAGGATACGACCAGCTCAGGCTACTTATCTATTATTGCTGAGTCTTACCTTGGCTCATCCTTGTAGATTCATGGGATTTTCCCGTGCGCCACGTATCTACCTGATCCAAAACATGCTCCCCATTAACACCTCTGTTTCATTACTCTCCCCTCCATCCATGCACCCAACATAATTCCTCATGCTCTCATTCCCCAACGTTCCTCAATCTACCTAGGAGATCTTCTATGTCCCCATGCCAGGGCCATCCATACATTCCAGTAGTCCCTTTTTGGGTTCTCCCTTTGATATAACCTTTTTTGGACTGTGGATTGCAGCTTGATTACTCTTTATTTTGCAGCTAATATCCTCGTAGGAGTGAGTACATACAATGTTTTTTGGTCCTGTGTCTGGGTTACCTCACTTGGCATCGTATTTTTTCTAGTTCTGGCCCTTCAAATTTTTTGATGTCATTTTTTCCACAGCTGAATAATACTCCATTCTGTAAATGTACATTGTCTTTATTCATTATTTAATTGAGGGGCCTCTAGGTTGTTTCCATGCTCTGGTTATTGTGAAAAGCACTGTAATGATCATAACTGAGGAAGTGTCTTTGTGGAATGTTTGAGCTTCCTTAGGGTATATACCCAAAAGTGGTACAGATCCAGATCTTGAAGTAAATTGAATACCAATTTTCTGAGAAACTTCCATATTGATTTCCAAAGTGGCTGTACAACTTGTACTACTACCAGTAGTGGAGGAGTATTTTGCTTCACATAAAATGTTTAAATTCTTAAGTCACTTATATTTTCTTTCTGTTTCCTGTTTGTAGTTGAGGAGATAACCTTGCCTGTCATATGTTGCCATTGCTTCCTTTCCACCATCACTTATTCTTATCCATCTAGAATCATAAGCCAAAACTAAGTTTTCTTGTCTTATATAAGTTGTCTTTGTTCACGATGTTTTATCACAGCAACAAAATATAACAAGTGTACTTGTCTTCCTACCATGATTCTGATTTGTGGATTTTCATAGTCTTTTTCTCAGTGGCTTCCCAAATAATAACCTGACTTTCACCATTTTTTTAAAAGCCATCTTTCCAAATATTGTAAATCCTATTTTTTATTTGTCTCAAAATATTATCATAGGCAGAGATTCTTTACACTCTGCATTACTTTTATTGATATGTAATAATTAGATATAATAAATGGATTCATTATGACATTTCAATAGATGTACACAGGTATTTCAGTCACATTAATAGCCCACTAAACTCTTCTGTCCTTTTCCCTCTCTTGCTGCTCCTTATTCTCTTCCCAACTAGCTCTGCTTTCTACTTCAATGTCCCCTATTTTCATATGTAATTTTATGACCCTAGGGATTCTATTGGGTTTTCTCATTGGAGAAGAAGGAAGAAGTACCTTACCAGTAACGAGTTTACTAAAATGTATCTCTGTTTTAACCAACAATAAATAGTTGCCTATAGTTCCTGTAAGAAGTAGTATCATACTCTATGCCCCCTGACTACTCTTAACTGTTTATAAAGCTTCAGGTAAGGGGTGGTGTCTTATAGCATTTACTCTCTCCTTGCTATAACATTGAAAGGCCCAGTTTTGTGTAGTCCTTGTGTAGTAATCACAGAAATTATGAATTAAAGAGTATTGTGAACATATCATGTCTAGGAAAAAATATTCCACATCAATTGCCACATCTTTTGGCTTTTGCATCATTTCCATATTCTTCCTTCGTGTTTCTTAAGCCTGTATGGGGGTTTATATATCTCATTTAGGGTGATCATTGGAAAGGCACATATTCACAGCATTGTGACCACTTTTGACACTCCAAAACACTGCTCATTACCAGAAGAATCTTTTTTTTTTAATTTTTTTATTTTTTTATTGAGAAAAAAAATTTCCGCCTCCTCCCAGCCTCCCACTCCTCTCCCCCTCCCCCCACTTCTCTCCCCCTCCCTCTCCAGTCTGAAGAGCAGTCAGGGTTCCGTGCCCTGTGGAAAGTTTAAAGTCCTTGCCCCTCCATCCTGGTCTAGGAAGGTGAACATACAAACTGGCTAGGTTCCCACAAAGCCAGAACATGATGAAGGATCAAAACCCAGTGCCATTGTCCTTGGCTTCTCAGCAGCCCTCATTGTACGCCATATCCCGTGCTTTTTCAGTCACAGTCCAGCTGGCCTTGGTGAGCTCCCAATAGATCCGCCCCACTGTCTCTGTGGGTGGCTGCACCCCTTGTAGTTCTGACTTCTTTGCTCATGTTCTCCCTCCTTCTGTTCTTCATTGGGACTTTGGGAGCTCAGTCCAGTGCACCAGTGTGGGTCTCTGTCTCTATCTCCATCCATCGCCAGATGAAGGTTCTATGGTGATATGCAAGATATTCATCAGTATGGCTATAGGATAGGATCATTTCAGGTTCCCTATCCTCAGCTGCCCCAGGAACTAACTGGGGACCTCGCCAAGAAACTAGACTTTAAAATACTAATTAACCCAATTAAAAAATGGGACACTGATCTGAACAGAGAATTCTCAACAGAAGAAGTTCAAATGGCCAAAAGACACTTAAGGTCATGCTCAGCCTCCTTAGCGATCAGGGAAATGCAAATCAAAACAACTTTGAGATATCATCTTACACCTGTCAGATTCACTAAAATCAAAAACACCAATGATAGCCTCTGCTGGAGAGGTTGTGGAGGAAGGAGTACCCTCATCCATTGCTGGTGGGAATGCAAACTTGTGCAACCACTTTGGAAAGCAGTGTTTCAGTTTCTCAGGAAATTCAGGATCAACCTACCCCTGGACCCAGCAATGCCACTCTTGGGAATATACCCAAGAGATGGCCAATCATATGACAAGGGCATTTGTTCAACTATGTTCATAGCAGTATTATTTGTAATAGCCAGAACCTGGAAACAACCTAGATGTCCTTCAATGGAAGAATGGATGAAGAAAGTGTGGAATATATACACATTAGAGTACTACTCAGCGGTAAAAAACAATGACTTCTCGAAATTTGCATGCAAATGGATGGAAATAGAAAATAGTATCCTGAGTGAGGTAACCCAGACCCAAAAAGATGAACAAGGGATGTACTCACTCATAATTGGATTCTAGCCATAAACAAAGTCAGTGAGTCTATAATTTGTTATCCTAAAGAAGCTAGATAAAAAGATGAACCCAAAGAAAAACATATAGCTATCCTCCTGGGTTTGGGAAGTAGCCAAGATTGAAGGCCAAAAATCGAGATCTTGGGGGTGGGTTGTGAGGGGGGTAAGGGGAGATGGGGAAAGAAAAGTGAGAAGGGCAGGATGGGGAGAACTTGGGAAAATGGGATAATTAGGATAAAGGAAGGTTGGATAGGGGAGCAGGGAAGCACATATCTTAATTAAGGCAGCCATCTTAGGGTTGGCAAGAGACTTGGACCTAGAGGTGCTTCCAGTTGCCCATGAAAGTTTTTTGAGACAGGAATTTTTTTGTATAGCATTGGAGCTGTCCTGGCACTCACTCTATAGACCCGTGTGGCCTCAAATTCACAGAAATCTGACTGACTCTCATGAGTGCTGGGTAAAGGCATGTGCCACCACTACCCAGATTAAAAATAGTTTTTAAAGAAAGAGATGTTGAATATTTTTCTTTACTAAATAAGATATCAGAAGATGAAAAAAAATTTCATGGATTTGTAGAACTAATGTAGAAAAAATAATCATCTTACCAAAGCAATCTACAGATTAAATTTAGTTTCCATAAAAATTCAACACAATTCTTTATTTACCTAACTTGAAAGAACAATACTCAACTTCATATGGACAAACAAAAAATGCAGGATAGCTTAAAATCGTCCTATAAAAAATAATGTCTGGGTCTCTGTCTCTATCTCCATCCATCGCCAGATGAGGGTTCTATGGTGATATGCAAAATATTCATCAGTATGGCTACAGGATAGGGTTATTTCAGGTTCCCTATCCTCAACTGCCCCAGGAACTAACTGGGAACCTCGCCTTGGACATCTGGAAGCACCTCTAGGTCCAAGTCTCTTGCCCACCCTAAGATGGCTCCCTTAATTAAGATATGTGCTTCCCTGCTCCCCTATCCAAACTTCCTTAATCCCAATCATCCCATTTCCCCACGTTCTCCCCATCCTACCCTTCTCACTTTTCTCTCCCCATCTCCCCTTACCCCCTCCCACCCCACCCCCAAGATCCCGATTTTTTGCCTGGCAATCTTGTCTACTCCCATACCCAGGAGGATAGCTATATGTTTTTCTTTGGGTTCACCTTCTTATCTAGCTTCTTTAGGATAACAAATTATAGACTCACTGACCTTTATTTATGGCTAGAACCCAATTATGAGTGAGTACATACCTTGTTCTTCTTTTTGGGTCTGGGTTACCTCACTCAGGATAGTATTTTCTATTTCCATCCATTTGCATGCAAAATTCGAGAAGTCATTTTTTTTTACCGCTGAGTAGTACTCTAATGTGTATATATTCCACACTTTCTTTAACCATTCTTCCGTTGACGGACATCTAGGTTGTTTCCAGGTTCTGGCTATTACAAACAATGCTGCTATGAACATAGTTGAACAAATGCCCCTGTCATATGATCGGGTATCTCTTGGAGCACTGGACTGAACTCCCAAAGTCCCAATGAGGAACAGAAGGAGGGTGAACATGAGCAAAGAAGTCAGGATCACAAGGGGTGCACCCACCCACAGAGACAGTGGGGCTGATCTATTGAGAGCTCACCAAGGCCAGATGGACTGTGACTGAAAAAGCAGGGGATAAAACCGGACTCTCTGAATATGGCGGACAATGAGGGCTGCTGAGAAGCCAGGGACAATGGCACTGGGTTTTGATCCTGCATAATGTTCTGGCTTTGAGGGTGCCTAGCCAGTTTGGATGTTCACCTTCCTAGACCAGGATGGAGGGGCAAGGACTTTGGACTTTCCACAGGGCAGGGATCCCTGGCTGCTCTTCAGACTGCAGAGGGAGAGGGAGAGAAGTAGGGGTAGGGGGAGAGGAGAGGGGAGAGGGGGAGAGGAGTGGGAGGAGGGGGGAGGAGTGGGAGGATGGGATGAAGCGGAAATTTTTTCCTCAAAAAAAAATAATAATGTCTGAAAGAACAACCATTCCTAATTTCAAGCACTACTCCAAAGCTAAAGTAATAAAAATGCCATGGTATTGGTATAAACACAGACAGGTGGATAAATGAATTTAAATTGAAGACCAAGACATAAATCCACACACAGATGCTTGATTTTCAAAAAGAAAACAAAATTATATAATAGAAAAAAGACAGAATCTGCAACAAACTTTGCTTGCAAACATCATATGTCCTCACTCATAAGAGGATATTAGCTATAAAATAAAAGATAACTTTGTTATAATCCACAAACACAGAGGGACTATATAACATGGAAGTTTCAATGCAGTATCTTTTGCCAAACAGTTTTACTTAAAATAGTCATTGAACTGAGCTGTTGGTCTGACTCAAAATCTCTTGCTTATGCTATACTGTCAATGACTGGAAGCTTATCCAGACTCCTCTCAGATATCCTACCTACTATTGCTCAGAGTCATGGAGATTCTGACTCTACAGTTTCACAGGATTGGAACTTTCGCCAGTTATAGCAGTTCATAGATGAGACAGGTAACGGGGTTGGCCAACTCAAGACTCTAGATGGCCTCAGTCATAGCTGAGTTGTTTAGCCCTGGTCATTTTTGTGTTTTTACCTGATGTCAGAGGCGCTGCTAAGGGGCAGGGCCAGCCCTGATAATTTTTAAAGATTTTTTTGCTTTATGTGTTTTGCTTACATATATGTGTATTTGTTGAATAAGTATATGGTGCCCTCAGAGGCTAGAAGAAGGCATTGTGAGTTGCCATATGGACCCTAGAAATTGAATCCTGGTCCTTTCAAAGAATTGTGAATTCTTTTAATTGCTAAGACTTCTCCTGTCTTTACTTGTTTACTTTTCTCAAATGTCATTTTAATTTAATTTTGGTAGTCTTTGTCAATACAGGAATTCATTCCTGTTTTAGTTTCCCTACTATAGGTGAGTGGTTTTTTTAAAGATTTATTTACTAATTATGTATACAGCATTCTAAATGCATGTGTCCCTACAGGCCAGAAGAGGGTACCAGATCTTATTACAGATGGTTGTGACCACCATGTGGTTGCTGGGAACTGAACTCAGAACCTCTGGAAGAACAGTCAGTGCTCTTAACTCTGAGCCATCTCTCCATCCCCTAGTTGCGTTTTTTAATGTAAACTCTAACATTTTTCTAAATTTCACTGGTGCTTGTCATTTTGTCTCTATTTTCATGTCTTACTGTATTAGCTTTGGTATTCATTCTTCATTTTGGTTAGTATATCTAAAGTTTTGTCAATATTGTTAACATTTTGAAGGAAGCAACTCTGTTTCATTGAATCTATGCTTGTTTTTATGTCATTGTTGATGTTGCTATTTCACTAATTTCATTGATGCACATCTTTTATTGCCAGCCATTGATTTTGGTGATTGATTTGTTCTTTTTCCCGAGTCCTAAAGTGAATCATTAATAAAACCGTTAGATATCTCTTTGATTTCTTAATGTAGGTACATTGACCTTTAAATATCTCTCTTAGATATTTACATTGCATCTCACAGATTAAAGAATTTGAGATTTTTATTTTATTGTAGGAGTCTTTCTACTCTTGTTTCTTCAAGGTCTCATTCATAAATATGTTGTGAGTTATTTAATCTCCATGAATTTGTTTGCCTTCTAGAGTTTCTCTTGTTTATTAGTAGTTATTTAATTGCTGTCAGATAGAGGATAAGAAATTATTTCAATTTCCCCATATTTACTAAGACTTCCCTGGTATTCTAATACTTGATCTATTTTAAAGAAAATTCCATACAATGCTGAGAATGATGTATATTCATTCTTAAGAGTTTGCATAAAATATTTTTACTTGTACTTTATGTCCATTTTACCCATGAAGTCATTTAATTCTGCTTATTTTCTACTGGGATACAGGTTAATTAATGATAATGAAATTAATGGCATCTGGTGATAGCCTGTTTCTTTACATCTAGTAGTATTTTCTGCACAGAACTGGGTGAACCTGTGTTTGGAATTGTACAGTTATTTCCATGAATTGTTTCCTTAATCAGAAGGAAGTTATATAATTTTTCACTAGATTTGGTTTCAAGTCATTTTTGTCAGATTAGATAGGCAACACTTGCTTGTTTTGTAGCTCCATTAGCTCCGAACACATATTTTTATTATTTCATTGTAACATTCCATCTGTCTTTTATGATGAAGTACAACAAAAATATACTCCTGCTTTTTTCCAACCTGCTAAACTGTGTTTTTGAAATTAAAAATTGATATTAATATTCAGTTGCTATGAACGATGTCTATTGATTTCTGCCATTTTGATGTTTTTTGTCATGGACCTCAAGTTGTTTCTCCTTTATTTCTTGTTTACTTGTTGTTCTGGTTTACTTTATGTAGTCTGTAACATAACATACTTGCCAGAAACAATGTAGAGGAAGAAAGTGTTTATCTGGCTTTCACGCTCAGGTCACAATCTATCTTTGGGAGAAGTCAGGGTCATATCTCCAGAAGGAACTGAAGTAGAAACCATTTTACAAATCCTCTTGTTAACTTCCACAGTATCTCATGCTCAGTTACTATTCTCATAAAACCCAGATCAATCTACCTGTGATTTGGGTCCTAACACACCATTCATCAACCAAGACAATTACTCAAACACTTGGTCAAAGACCAATACTTTAACGGAGACTTTCTCAAATAATTTTAGATTGTGTCAAGTTGACTAGTAGAGCCAAATTATGCTTGTTGCAGTCTTATGAAAAGATCTACTTTTCATTTCAGTTTAAAAGACTCCTACAAATGTATTTTGTAGAGCTACCTTGGTGGTCATAAATTCATTTTGCAAATGTTAGCATACAAAATTGTATTGCTCCTTCAGATATGACAAGTAGCTTTGATGGATACAGAAGCTATTTGTCATACCTGAAGGAGCAATACAATTTTAAACTGAAAAAAAAGTAGATCTTGACTGTTTATAGAACTTGAAATACAACTTTCCAGTCCCTCCCTCCTGATTTATAAAATCTCAGTTGAAAAATCTGTTATTATGACAGAGTTCAGAACTTACTTTACATTTTACTTGTTGTTCCTATCTTGACAATTTCAACGTACTTTTTTGTTTAATTATAGTATTATGAGGCAGGGGAGCTTCCCATCTAGTCTTGTCTATGTAGTACCCTAAATTCTGCCTGTATATGAATTAGCATCTGTTTTTACACAAAGGAACTTAGAGAGAAAAGGAGGTTTTTTCTTTTTCTTTTTCTTTTTCAAATCCAGGTTACAGTTTATTATACATGAGAAGTTTTGGTATGAAGTTAAAACAATATGTTTCAGTCAAGAGCAGAGAGACAATAACTATGTTATCTGTTGGTTTTTGGCCCAAAGCTTACTTTTCTTTCCTTATGCTTTTTTGGGAATGAAACTGTTCACAATGTACTTTATCCTTCTATATCATCAATGACATATTAACAAAACTTTTACAAGACATGCCCACATACCAATGTAATATATACAATTCCTCATTAAAATTCTCTTCCTAGGTGGTTATAGGTTGTGCTAATACTTAAAGTTATTGAACACAGCACTCTTTTCCTAACTTCTAGAAATGATTTCAAAAATGTTTTCTATGCATGTGAACATAGATTTCATCTTTTCATAGGGTGACAGATATCACTTCTATCTTCTTATTTTGTTCTTGTAGAACTGTACCATATCCTCCACCTTGAATTAACACTGTATTTTTCTCTTTAAAACTTTCTTATTTATTATGGGCTGGTATTTATGTGTGTATGAGTTTCTGTGTAGATACACACATCTCATAAAACTTTTATGAGACCCTGAGAACAAGTTTGTGGAGTCAATTGTCTATTTCTAATTTCTAATTTCTGTGGGTTACAGAAACTGTTTGATTATCAGGTTTATATGATAAGTACTTTTTTTTTAACCAATTTCTATCTCATAATGCCATCATTCCATTTTCTATCTTTAATACTTAATTTACAATGTATTTGTTGTGCAGATCATTTGTGCTAATTTCTACTTTTTCTTGTGTGATACAATTGTTTTTATAGCTTTCTCTTAAAAACTATGCCATTAGGGACTGGAGAGATGCTTCAGTGATCAAAACATCGCATGATTCTTTTTAGAGGAGCAGAGTTTGTTTCCCAGTGAACACATAAAGTGGCTCACAATTTTTCATTACCTCAGCTTTAGAGGAACTGACACTTCTAATCTCTGCAGGCATTCAAAAAGACTCTTACTCATATGAAAGCACATAAACATATACAAAAGTATAACAAATATTTTCAAAAATATTTCATTAACTACAAGTTTCTAGGGCCTTGCATATTCTCTGAATGTTCATGTATAACAACATTCTCTTTCTCTCTCCCTCCTCTCTTTCTCGCTCTCTTTTTTCCATTTCCCACTCCCTCTCCTTTTCCTATACAACATCCCTCTCTGTACCAGATGACTTATTTTTTTGCTCTGTTCATTGATTCACACCTTCATTTTATTTCACTTAACATATTGTTGTATTGATAGGTATCATTCTTTTTACACAATCATAGAAGATACCATTCTTCTTATCTCTATCATTGAATTTTTTGTCCTCATAGCACACTTCACCAGATGGAATGTACTTACTTGTCTGTTTATTGAGCATTGTACCCCACTAATACTCAGATCTTGTGGTCAAGATCTTTATTATTTGATAGAGCCACTATGTCTCATAACTTGATAAATATCAATTAAATTATAACAAAATAATAAAAATCCAGGATAAGTAGGATTGTATAAGCGTGCTATCACAACATTCACGGGATTGATTCAAGTGTATCAAAGCTAATATTGTCTATATACCAAGACTGAAGCAGCCTTAAAGACACACCATTTGAAATCCTTGCCTCCAAACAAACACATATCTTTTAAAATAATTTCCAAGCAGAGCCACTATTAATTATAAGCAGCATATATGTCATTGGTTTAATTTTGGTGCTCTCACTAACATAGTTTTTGCTTTTTGCTTGTTTTCAGAGAGGATCTGTTGTATTCCAGGTTGTCTCCAAATTAACTATGTACTTGAAAATTATATTGAACCTCTGGCTCTCTCCTCTCTTTACCTCCTGAGTTTTGGTTTATTACAGACAAGTTCTCCCACATTTGGGTTGGTTTTAACTTTTCTTTTAATGTATGTAGGCATGTGTGATTATTATGGTGTGGATACAAATATGTGAATGTGCCTGTTCTTGTGCCAGTGCTTGAGTGTGGAAGACAAAAAATATCAGGTGTTGAGCCTTAATTTCTACATTGTTTGAAACAAAATTCCTTTCTTCTTGTTCATCACTGTGCGCACCAGATAAACTGGTCTAAAGCCTCTGTGCATTCTCCTGTCTCCACCTCCCTTGTCCTAGTAGGAGCACTAAGGTCACACACACAAAAAAATCAATGTTTGAATGGTTTCTGCGGATACAAACTTAGGTCTTCATAAATACAAGATAAATGCTTTCTGATGAACCCAGCTTTTAGTTATTTTAAGTGACTTAATTCTGCCATGTAATGTTCAACTCACTTTATGTTTACAACTTCTCTGTTTGTTACCACCCCAACTTCCAATAAATATTAGATTCCTTGAATTCGTGTACCCTATTTCTCTGACCCGGACTAATGTTTTACCTTCTCTTCTGACCTGATTCAGTTATTTCTTCAGATAATGGTAAACAATACACAATGCAAGTGTTCAATGGATGCTGAGATCGGGAGAGAGCACACTAGACCAGGAATTGTTGAGAACTCATCAAAGTAGCCTTAGGAATATAAATGAAACTTTGGTGTGAAAGTATAAGGTGATGCCTGGAAGGTCTCTACTTGTCTTATATTGTAAGTTTGGGTGTTGAGGGTCTTTATTGAGAAGTGGTGGAACTTTAAATTTGGAAGCCAATGGGAGGTGATTCCCTCAGAAAGGATTAAGAGCATTCATGACATGATGGTAATAAAAGGTCCAAGCCTGGTCATGCCAAGACCCCTCTGGATTACTGTATTGGTATAATTGTTTTTCCCAAACACATGCCTCTGTCATTTCATCCCACCAGGAGGATGTCTCCACATGGCATCAGAGGTAAAGCTGTAAGATTACTAGTTACTAGATTACTAATTATTAGATTACTAATAAACTTAGTTCTCTCTCTTTCTCTCTCTCTGTGTGTATGTGTGTGCGTGTGTGCGCATGTGTGGTGTGTGTGTGTATGTGTGTGAAATGTCATATTGAATACTGAAATGATGGCTTGAGTGTTTTTAATAAAGCTGTCTTCCCTTTTCAGAAAAAATGAAGAATTTCAGGAACCTGTCACTTTTAATTATTTGTAATTAACAGTTTTCACCTCCCTTTACATAGTGATATATGGATCATGGTTTGAACATACCCGTGACTGGTTGTCAATGAGAGAAAGGAAGAATTTCCTGCTAGTGAGCTATGAAGAAATGAAAAAGGTAACCATCATTCTTACAGCAACCACAAAGTCTCTCTAAAACTCACCCCATGGAGCACCTCACATTCTTCAGTATCTCCAAGTCTGTGTTAGTTTCATAAAGAGTCACTAAAATTAAGATTATGCCCTATCTCTTTTATTTATCTGAATCTGGTATTTTCTCTCCATCCTACTTATCCATCATCCACATCTTCTTTACCCTACTTCACCCTGAGGTAGGGTGGGGTTTCTCACACTTGCCCTATAAGTTTTTAATTCTGTCTATGCAACATATTTGATGCACCTGAAATCCCAGTGGTCAGTGGGGAATGAGTAAAGCAGTGTCATTTCATTGTTGTGCCCAAATATATATCCTCTTCTGTTGACTGCAAGAAGAGGGACAAAGACGTGAAATCCATATGCGGATCCTAGAAGAGCACAAGTGCTGAAGGCAAATGAACCACATTGAGTGATACATAAATTTGACCAGGTATACACAGGTTGAGACCAGTCTGGGAGGATTGTGTCTCGTGCTCTCCAGTACAGATAGTTCTGTATGGCTAGATAGAATACACTAAAGATTTCAAAAGTCTTAGTATAGAATTTCCAAAATGTTTTAACACTAAGTAAGGATATATGTTGAGTAGACTGAAAGGCTATACCATTACCTAACCATTGAAGGTTTCATTAAATTAAAATGTCACGTTGAAGTTTAAATATGTTTAAATACTATAAATACTATGTGTGTGTTCAAATGTATCTTATCTTGAAAATTAAAAAATCTTGGAGAATGTCACATGTTTCTAAGCATAGCATTAGGAGATAGATAGTTCATGGGATCTAGGTCATCATTGGTTTTATAGTTGGTTTCAGGTCTACCAAGTCTAAAAAGGATACTGTTTTAAAAGACAATTTAAAAAAGTAATGTTAAATATATTTGTGCATTTTATTTTCCTTTAGCTAAAAATATGCTTCTAATGATTTCCACTTAATAATGACACCAACTATATAAACATAAAAAATTCTGATTTGATCAGTGACTCAGATGTTTAAATAGTTTGAAAGTTATAGGTGAAAGGTAACCATCATTCACATATCACAGATAAATATGTCAATGGAATATTTTACTGAACAAGAAAAAATTACACTGAGCATGAAGTCTGCCAGAGAAAACACTTGACCATCATTAGGCTGCTCAAAAATATATAGTCTTTATATGTAAATATATAAAGTCTTTAATAGAGTTATAGTTATAGTTATAGTTTTCCATTGTTATGATAAAAGATAAAATAGATATAAATATTATAACTATAATTCTTGCTTAGTAATCCATTTATTTTTAAAAATATAACAAGTTAAAATATGATATAAAGAAACAGTATTATCACCTCAGGGTTGGACAAGACAAACCAACAGAAGGAAAAAGCAAAAAATAAGGTCCAAACAGAGACCCGCATGTTCACAATTTCAGAGACTTCATACAATCACTTAATTGGAAGCCTTAATATGTAAGTAGAGAATTTGTGCAGATTGGCTGGCACATGATTCATGTGCTATAGTCTGTGGGTTCATATGAGGGCCTTGTTTTTTGGTGTCCTCCATCTTCTATTTCTCTTATACTCTTTCTTCTTCTGAAGAGTTCTCTGAATTCTAAAGTGAGAGCTTTGGTAGAGACATACCATTTAGAGCTGATCTTTCAAAAGTACCTCACTCTATGTGTTATCTGCCTGTGGATCTCTATTTGTTTCCAACTGATTTGGGAGGAAGCTTCTCTGATGATGGCTGAACAACACACTAATCTGAGCATAGCAGAATAATATTAGGATTAATTTTGTCACTCCTTTTTTAGACAAGTATTATTTGGTTATATCCTAGGTCCCCAGGCTAGTTTAGTCTCTGGAAAACAAATCAGTGCCAGATATGTGTTATTTCTCATGGAGTGTGTCTTAACTATAATTAGTTATTGGCTGGTTATTCCCATGAGCTTTGTGCCACCATTGCTCTAGCATATCTTGCAAGTAGGTCAGACACCATCAAAGGATTTGTGACTGGCTTCATGCTAACATTTCTCTTTCACTAGCAGGCAGAGTAATTTCCTGTAACAAACATGCTGGAATTTAGGGGTGAAAGCTCTATGTAGCCAGCAGCCCAGTAACTCCATGTCCAATGAGTTTTATTCAGCAACCAGGCATTGCTGTCAGTTTGTGGGTAGCAACCTACAGCCTCTGTTATTTATGCATTCCTGTAATATTTCTTTGACCAACAACTCAATTATATGTAACACAATCTCAGTACTTTGGTGACATAAGATGCCCATTTGGGACACCATCTCCTCAATTATTAGGTTCTATTATTTACATTGTCTTCAGATGTACATAAGGGTGTGTATGTGTATGCTTTAAAATATTTCTACTTGGGGCTGGAGAGATGGCTCAGAGGTTAAGAACATTGCCTCTTCTTCCAAAGGTCCTGAGTTCAATTCCCAGCAAAAAACATGGTGACTCACAACCATCTATAATGGGGTCTGGTGCCCTCTTCTGGCCTGCAGGCATACACACAGGCAGAATATTGTATACATAATAAATAAATAAATATTTTTAAAAAATAAAATAAAATATTCCTACTTGATTAGGTGGCATATGTTTTCTCAAATGTCCCTAACTTTAATTGTCCCTCCCCATATTTTCTCCCTTCAGTCTCTCTCCTTTCCCCCTTCCCACTTGATTCTCCCATTACAGTCCTTACATAATCAAACATAACTTTCCCCTGTTTTAAAATTATTTTATAATAATTATTTGCTGAGGAGACTTTCTTTCCTGATTCAGTCTCCTTGTATGCTTCTTTTACTTTGATAGGTATCTCCTTCTTTAGATTAGAGATTTGGTCTTCTATAAGTTTGTTGAAATATCTTCTGTGCTTTTGACTTGGGTTTTTCTTCTTCTGACTCCACTTCTATTATTAGACTTGGTATTTTTATAATGTTCCAGATATTCTGAATGTTTTGTTACAGGAGTTTTTTTAGATTTAAATTTTTCTTTGACAAATATATACATTTCTTCTATTTTATCCTCATTAACTGAGAATTACTCCTTAATCTCTTATATACTGGTCATGAAGCTCTCCACTAAGGTTCCTGTTTGAGTTCCTAAAGTTTTCTTTGGTATATTTTTTGAAATTTGGTTTGTTGTTATTGATTCTATTTTCACTTTCAGATTTTAAACGTTTTTATTTATTTCCTTCCACTTTTTATGTTTTCATAGATTCCCTTATGGGATTTATTCATTTTCTCTTTAAGTACCAGTATCATCTTTCTACATGCTCTTTTAAGTTTTTTTCCTTGTTCAATCATTTTGGAATACTGAGGGCCTGCTGTGGTAGAGCTTTTGGGCTCTAGTGAAGGCATACTCTCCTAGATTTTATTGATTGCATTTTAAGATAACATCTCTGTATCTGGGATTGGGAAATTTGTAATTCTAGGTGCTGATTTCTGATTCTGTCTTTGTAAGATTAATTCTAACTTCCTTATTTTCTAATGCCCTGTCTGGTAATTTAGAGAGTATGGTTACTGTGAGTTTCCAGGTAGTTAATTCTTCTGAGATCCTCATAAATGTGGACACTGGGGATTCTATATAAAATGTATTTCTGGATGGATATAGAAAGTTGACACTTAAAAATGTGCATGGAATAGGAGGGGGCATACAAACATCCACAGTAGGAAAAGGAGTAGAGTTTCATACTGGAACTACTTAGGTAGTCACCTGACAGTGAGTGAGAACAGATCACAGTACAAGGTTTGATATAAAGCTGTTGATGAGACTGAGGACTGGACTTGGAAGAATAAAGGGAGAGGCAACATCTTAAGTTAGCTTACTTGTTTTCCTGGTTAGATTGGCCTGTCAGTTTGTAGAGCGTTTCTTATGCATTATAGGGCTAGGACAAAGTAATGAGTAGTGAGAAGGAACTCTGAAGATTAAGATCTATGTTTTCTCTTGAGACTGTCATTTGGGCTGAGGGAATCTATAGCAGGAGCTCCACACAGAGCTAAGAATAATACTAGAAGACTGGACTTGAGAGAGCAAGTGGAGAGGTGAAGATCTTCATTTACTTTACCTGATTTCCTGCCCAGGTTGGCCTGTGGGTTTCCAGAAAATGTTTGATGGAGTTGATATATTGGATAAAGCAGTGAGTTGGGAAAGGAGTTGTTAGGAGTTTTCTGTGAGATAAACTAGAGATGTGGGTCATTAGTGCAGGTATTCTGCTGCAGAGCTAGGATAATATAGGATCATTAGACTCCAGGGAATGAGAAGGATGTGAAGATATATAGTTAAGTCACCACTTCCCTGACAAGAGTGACCTGTGCATTTCCAAGAATGGCCAGTTGAAGTTGTGTGAGAGTATAGTACAATTAATTGGAGGAGGGAGGTTAGAAGAATATCTGTGGTATCCAGTCTAGATAGAGGAATTTGCCATACATTTTCTGTGGGAACTCCAAACAGAGTCATAGAAAGGGAGTAAGCAGAGTCAGATAGAAGTTGTGTAACCACTGCAGGAGACAGATACCAGACACTGGATGGAATCTTACTGGTAGAACACAACCACATGGCAATATACAGATTAGTAGAACTAGGTTAATTTAATATATAAGAGATAGGTAGCAATATGCTTAAGTAATTGAACAACTATTCTTTTACTTAATACTGTCTCTGTGTAGTTATTTGGGTCTGGGTGGCTACAGAGGTTGGTGTGCAAACATGGGTCTGACTACATCCACATAAAACATGAGAAAGCTTGGGAAAGAATTTTAGACACAAAAGAACAGATTTATACATGGCTTCTTTTTTTTCTCTGTGAATCTCTCGCATGTGAGTCTTTTTTTTAATTGAGAAAAGGAAAAAAAGTTTCCCCCTCCTCCCAGCCTCCCATTTCCCTCCCCATCCTCCCAACCTTCTCCCCCTCCCTCCACTCCTCTCCCCCTCCCTCTCCAGTCCAAAGAGCAGTCAGGGTTCCCTGCCCTGTGGAAAGTCCAAGGTCTTTCCCCCTCCATCCATGTCTAGGAAGGTGAACATCCACACTGGCTAGGCTCCCACAAAGCCAGAACATGAAGTAGGATCAAAACCCTGTGCCATTGTCCTTGGCTTCTCATCAGCCCTCATTGTTCGCCATGTTCAGAGAGTCTGGTTTTATCCCATGCTTTTTCAGTCATAGTCCAGCTGGCCTTGGTGAGCTCCCAATAGATCTGCCCCACTGTCTCAGTGGGTGGATGCACCCCTTGTGGTCCTGACTTCTTTGCTCATCTTCTCCCTCCTTCCGCTCCTCATTGGGACCTAGGGAGCTCAGTCCAGTGCTCCAGTGTGGGTCTCTGTCTCTATCTCCATCGATCACCAGATTAAGGTTCTATGGTGATATGCAAGATATTCATCAGTATGGCTATAGGATAGGGTTGTTTCAGGTTCCTATCCTCATCCTCCCAAGGAACTAACTGGGGACATCGCCTTGGGCTCCTGGGAGCCACTCTAGGTTCAAGTCTCTTGCCAGCCCTAAGGTGGCTCCCTTAACTAAGAATTGTGCTTCCATGCTCCCCTATCCAGCCTTCTTTTATCCCAATCATCCTGTTTCCCCAAGTTCCCCCCATCCTCCCCTACTCACTTTTCTCTCCCCATCTCCCCATACCCCCAACCCACCCCACCCCCAAGATCCCACTTATCTCCCTGACAATTTTGTCTACTTCCCATAGGCAAGAGGATAACTATATGTCATCTATAATAGTCAAGCTTGTAGTCATGTTAGGTTTTCTAGATATACAGAAACATATTTCAGATGGATAGTTATTCTTCAAATCTTTCAAAGACTAACAGAATATGGCATTTATAATGTTTAAGAATTTAGGATTTTTCATAACAATGAGACACATCTGCTTCTGGGATAACCAATCTCTTCAAGAGGATGATGGGCATTGAAGAAATTCATTATGGAATTTGCCTTCACTGTGACAAGGCTAGCCATGTAGGCAAGAAACTTCTCTTACCTGGACTGGTTGATATTATGCTGTATGAACTGGACATGCAGAACACACAAAAGAATGACTGTTAAAGTTGCCTAAAGAAGGGGAAACAGTCCTTCACTGTTCCTGACTAATGAAAGAGTCTACCAGACATTCTGTAGGACACAGAAGAAAGTGACTGACGAACTGCCAATAGAGCCAAAAGAGTCTTTCAGATTTCCAGCTTCATGGAAAAGTCTGCAAGACACTAGGGCCTATAGGCTAAAGATGATTGTCCCAATGTTACAGAAGAACCTTGGGTGACTGTAAAGGCAGTGAGATTTCTCTGTCAATTCTAGAGTTTTGGAAGTTGTTCACAATGCACTTTCTGTTAACTTAGGTAATATTATATCCTTCTGGAGTCTTTGATAGAGTTGAAGAATAGCTATAATTATAGTATTTCTTAGTTTTTATAAAATATAAAGTAGATATAAATATTGTAACTGTAATTCACACTTGATACCTGTTTTTATGTGTAATTTAACTATGTTATAGTTAAAACCTAGCTTTTTATTTAGACAGAAAGGAGAGGTGAGGCGGCATTCCTCTCTGTATGCTGTGAATATGTTTTATTGCCACTGATTAATAAAGAAGATGCTTTCAGCCAATGACTTACCAGAGTAAAGTCAGGTGGAAACTCTGAACAGAGATATAGGGAGAAAATTGGTGTAGTCAGAGAGAAACCATGTGATCACTGCAGGACACAGATGCTGGATGCCAGACAGAAACTTACCATTAGGCTACAACCACATAGCAATGCAAATTAATAGATTAATAGAAATGGGTTAATTTAAGATAGAAGAGCTATCTAGCAAAATGTTTAAGTGATTGGCCAAGCAGTGTTTTAATTAATACAGTTTCCATGTGGTTACTTTCAGTCTGGGTGGCCAAGAACAAATGAGCAGCTTCCATGTGGGAGTGTCATATATCAATCTGTTGATTTCATTGGTTAAGCAATAAACAAACTGCTTGGCCCTCATAGCTTAGAACATAGGTGGGAGGAGTAAACAGAACAGAATGCTGGGAGGAAGAGGAAGTGAGCTCAGACTCGACAGCTCTGCTCTGGAGCAGGGACACCATGCTCCCAGCTCCCGGGTAGATGGATGCGATTCAGCTCCTACCCAGGATGGACGTAGGCAAGAATCTTCCCGGTAAGACCGGTGCTCACAGATTATTAGAAATGGGTTGATCGGGATATCAGAATTAGCCAGTAAGGGCTAGAGCTAAAGGGCCAAGCAGTGTTTAAATGAATACAGTGTCCGTGTAATTATTTCAGGGCATAAACTAGCCAAGCAGGTGGCCGGGGTACTGGGGACACAGCCCTGCCGCTCTTATTTCAACACTTCCACCTACATATCGTGGTGCAAACTTTTAGCTATAGCACTTAGAAAGCACAGCCAGGCAAAAGATCTCTGACCTCTTTAAGTTTAAAGTCACTCTGGTCTCCAGAGCAACTTCCATACCATTAGACAGGGCTCAATAGTGAGACCCCATCACAAGCAGAAACACCCTAGTGCATTTAGTAGGTATATTGGCACAAACCTGTGAACACAACACTACAGAGATTGAAACAGGAGGATCAGATATTTAAGGCATTCATCCACTACAAAGTAAGTTTGAGAACAACCTGTCTCTAATGTTAATCTCCTACCTAAAATGGATTCCAGCCTCTATCTTTTAGGGCCAGAGATCAGCCACAATGGAATATACTCAATATACAAATGCTATGTGTGACTCCTACACGTTAAATATCCTCTTACTTTTCCCTTCTCAATGCTTTCACATATCATGGTGCCATTTCTTTCTTCATGCTCCCCATTTCAAACTCCATCCATAATTCCCTTCTCTGTATCTATTCGCTCAGCACTTTCTGTTTACTACCCTCATTTCTGTTTCTTCTTATTTTAGGACACAAGGAAAACCATAGAGAAGATTTGTGACTTCCTAGGAAAGAAATTAGAGACAGAAGAGCTGGATCTGGTCCTCAAGCACAGCTCCTTCCAAGCCATGAAAGAAAATAACATGTCCAATTTTAGTCTCCTCCAAGATGTGGTTACTAAGGGTTTGAAGCTCTTGAGAAAAGGTAAAGAACTTTTCTATGTCAGAACACGTGGAGGGCTTCTTTCTCCAAAGAGATTCTAACAAAGAGTAGGGAATGCTTCAGAAGTCATTGCTTCTTACTTTGCATTTTCTCACAGACCATACTGGGGAATATTTCCATGGTGATGATGTGAGCTTCAGGAACTCCAAAAACAAATAATTTGTTTTTGGAGAGCACCTGGGGATTGCAGATGGTTGTGCCCAAAACCAACAATAGAAAGCAAAGAAGTGGACCTGTTACAATGAGGCTTTACAAGGTTTCTTGTACTTTGACCTTGACTCTAAAAAAATGTCTAATGCATGGGATCAAGGAAATATCATGGATGATAATCATAGATATATCACTTCCATTAATGGCTTGAAACATGTCAAGATTGCTGACTCACAGAAAGCTGAATATAGACCCCATAAAGCTGAAGGAATTTTCCAACCTAAATTTGAGTTGCTTCAGGATCAGGGCTACTCAGTTTGTTCTGTATTGTCTCTGCTAGAATGATAATATCCATCTTTTCCATGTCTGTGATACCTCTCTACACTGGGATCAGATTATGGGTGTGGTTTCATTGCTATAAAATTTAGATGTAATTTTGCCAGAGTGAATCACACCTGATTAACAAATTACACCTCATTAACAAATAATTGGTGTGATGGGACTGAGGTGGAAGACAGAATGAGTAAGATGTCAGGTCTTTAGGGGTGAGTAAAGAACTTGGATAGAGATACAGGAAACAGAGGGTAATGGGTTCAATTTTCTTCTTCCAATAATTGAAATGCTTCAGCCCTAACCTTCAGTTCTCCTTCACTCTAGAGAGTAAGGAATAGGTATTAGAATATAACAAGATCAGTAATATATGTGTGTGTGTGTGTGTGTAATTTAAAGTTGTTAGCATATTGCATTTAATCCAATACCCTTGTATCCTCCCAAAATGATGTTTGAAGACAGAGTTAAGTACACATACATTTCACCTCAAAAATATGATCATGTATACACTAAGGACTGAGGCATCAGGGAGAATTCCCTGCTGTTGACAAATAAACTCAGATTCTCTGATCCAAACTCTGTGGAGATGGAGTTGTCTGTACTAGAACTTAAGGTCTCAACTAAAGAAAATTTGCATATTCTTGGATATGAATCAGAATTCAATGAATCAGAATTTGGCTGAGGTAAAAGAGTATGTTTACAGAATAAAACAGTAATGAAATGCTAAAAGAAGGAAATAGCATGTTTTATAGAGAAGCCTATGAAAAGTGACAAGCAAAAGTGTTGACAGAGACACACTGGAGTCGATGCAATACAATTTAGGACACAATTCCATGAGGACAATGGTCATTTTCTCTTTTCCAGGTACATTCTTCCAGGATGAGAATACAGTAGGATTATACTTCATTTTGTTCTAAAACTTAGTATGATTCATGTATCATATGCCTCAGATATGTGTGTGTGCATGTATATATGTGTGTGTGTATATATGTATGTACTTGATCTGACTCTATAAGTCATTTGTAATTTAGTTATCATACAGATTATATATGATATCCATTTACACATAGCTTTTATTCTGGGGAATTATTTTCCTTGTACTAACACTTATGATAATTCATGATTCCCACTGGTAACCAGGTCATTGAAGAGGGAGACCAACTTTCTGACCTACTCCACCCTTATTTATGAGTTAAAAATAGAGGATGCTGAGATGCATATGTTTGGAAAAAATTTTGAAAGAATAAAATGTCTGAGTTTTCTGTCTTACCTGGTTCCCACAGTCATTAGGTCCCAAAGAAACCACACAGAATTCTACATTAACTATAAACTGATTGGCCCATTAGCTCAGGCTTTGTATTAACTCTTATAATGTATATTAGCCCATTATTCTTATCTGTGTTAGCCATATGGCTCAGTACTTTTTTCAGTGAGGCAGTCACATCTTGCTTCTTCTGTGGTGGGGCCAGGAGTGCAGAGGAATGGGATCCCACCTTCCTTCTTCTTTCTGTTCTCATTGACCTGCCTCTACTTCCTGTCTGGTTGTCCCACCTATACTTCCTGCCTGGCTACTGGCCAATCAGTGTTTATTTAAAATATAATTGACAGAATATAGACAGTTGTCCCACACCAATCAAATGCATGAAAATGGAAGTTAAAGCACAAGTGATGTCATTCTGTCTTAAGACAACCTACTAGCTATTCTGAAAGCCAGGCCTATGTCTGCAAATGTTTCCTAAGCTCATTCACATGCAGTACAAGATTGACCATTTCTTCCTGTCATACAACACCCAGCACTAACAATGTGAACCTCTCACTTCTCCTTCTAAATAAAAGTTATCCAGACTGTAATACAATATATATTGTATTGTATATACAATATATTGATTATATTTATCATAAGTATTCATATTGAAAGTACATAAATTATATTAACACTTATTTCTTAACCTTATTTTTCTTAGGTCTTTTATCACAGCAATAACAAAAGTCAATAAGCTAAGTTTCAATCACTTATTAGTAAATCATACCATTAATACAGGCCCAGTACTAATATACAAAATAGATTGGAAAATGCATGTATATTTCTAATATACATGTATTGCTCAAAGGAAAAGACTAATAAAACTTTCATTTACTTATAAATAATAAATTTTTTACTTTACTATGTAGTTTGATAACTATATTTAGATTGTTTCTTTTCAATAAAATAAGGGAGGGAGGAAGAGTGTGGTCTACAGATTATAATTGCTTTGTGTGTGTCTCCAATTAAATGTAACAAATTTGTCTATAGAGTGTCCTCATGTATACTGAAAATTCATGTGTATTGTGATACTTTAGATTTTACTGAAATCCTTTTTCACTTAGGATAAAGGACAAAGGTTGAAATCGTATGTATATATATACATATATATACAAACTTCATATATATGTATATATTTGTTTATAAAATATATTTATATATACAAATATATGTATTTGTTTATATAAAAACAAAAATAAATATCCCCTTTTTATAAACATCTTCAATGATTCTATTTCCTTACAATTTTACCAGTAGGTTTTTAGTACTTACCATAAGAGCCAGCATTGAGGCTTAACATGTCAAATTAGCCCTCACAATTCTAAAATTCAGCAAATGAAATTGTTGTTGTATTATGAATTAAAAAATAAGGGCTTGCAGGGAATAAGGGGAATAAGGGACTCACCATTGGATAAACAGGTGCTGACTGATAGCAAGAGCATTTATGTTTAGGAAAAAACATTACACTGCTATTTTCCTTTTCAGGAAGCAGTAGTTTATAAAATCTTCATAATGAAAATAATAGTCACTGATTGTGAATAAATATCTGAAAGTGTCTTAAACTTACTTTCATATTGATGCATATGCCTGTTTTGTGTGAAAGGCCTATACAAAAAGCACACATATAGTTTACCTTTTGTGTGCAAATAAAAAAATTCAACCTAGGTGGAACAAAGAGTATCTCAGTTAGTTCCATTGAATTCTAACTTCAGGAGAGTTAATTGAATCTGCAGACATATGTTTCTGTATTCTCTCTGATGAGTATTTATATTTGTTTTGCTTGGGAGTTTTCTGCACATGCATGAATACTAAAATGACTTTTATTTATTTTATATACCAACCACAGTTTCCCCTTCCTATCTCCTTCTGTTCCCTCCCACAACTACCTTCCACCCCCCCCCCCGTCCACTCCTCCTCAACCACCTCCATTCAGAAGGGGTATGATCTACTATGGGATTCAGCAAAGAAAGGTTTATCAAGTTGCATCATGACCAAGATTCTCTCCATTGCATTATGGGGCAAGATATCCCACCATAGGAAATAGGCTCCAAAACATTTAGAAATAGATGCCTTCTTATTTAAATCCAAGGAGACAAAACTATTTCTCCCCTGCAACTGCCCAAAGGCACCATGAGAACTGAGCTAATGGCACACACTTAGGGAATTTCCTTCTGGAAACATTGTCTATTCACTAAATTAAGCTCTTGTCATTATCCAGCCCTTTCTTTGTAACAGGAGTAAATGGGTATGGAGTACAGGAAGGATGTTAAAGTAGAATTGTAGTTACAGACCTAGTCAGGAGCTATTAGTGGGAAGTATTACTTATGAGTACCCATTTAGCATGATAGCAAATCTGTTTTACCATCTTTATTAGTCTGGTAATATTGAGAAATGTGCTCATTTGTTTTTATTACTGAACAACAGTACTATAAACCAAGAAATCCACCTTCTTCTTAAATTTACTTTTTTATTATTTTTCAAAAAGAAAACAAACTATCCTTTTACATTTTACATACCAATCTCAGTTCACACTACCTCTCCTCCTCATCCCCTCCACCTACCCACCCCACCACCCATTCACTCCTAAGAGAGGATAAGGCATATTGTTTTGGGAAAGGTCCTCCATACTATATCTAGACTGAGCAAGGTATTAATTCAAAGAGAATAGGTTACAAAAAGGCCAATACAAGCAGTAGGGATATATCCTGGTGCCAGTTTCAGGGGCCCCACCGTCTGATCCAGTCATAGAACTGTCACCTACATCCAGAGGGAAAAGTTTAGACCTATGCTGTTTCTGTCCCTGTCTGACTGGAGTTAGTGAGCTCCCATTAGCTCAGGTAAACAGTTTCAGTTGGTGTCCCCACCATGGTCTTGACCTCTTATTCATATTCTCACTCCTTCCATTCTTCAACTGGACTTTGGGAGCCCAGTCTGATGCTCCGATGCAGGTCTCTGCCTCTGTTTCCATCAGTTGATGGATGAAGGTTCTATGGTGACATTTAAGATATTCATCAGTCTTACTAAAGGGCAAGGTCAGTTCCTCTACTACTTAGGATCTTAGCTGGGGTCATCCTCGTGGATTCCTGGGCAATTTTCTAGTGCCGTGTTTCTTCCTACCCCCAGTAACGGCTCCCTCAATCAAAGCATCTCTTTCTTTGTTCTCATCTTGACTATCTCATTCCCTCAAGTTTTGCTCATCCCTCTCCTTCTCCATATAGTTCATGATTTTAGAGAAGCTAAGTAACAAGGTGAACCTTAAATTTAGCTTTGATAATTTTTCCATTTAGATCCCAGAGACTCAAATTATTATAGAAAAATGTTCAATTATAAAACATGAGACAAAATGATGATATTTCTTGCAAGTTAAACACTTTTACTTTGTCAAACTTACATTGACTTTCAGCTGGAAGCTCTCCAAAGAAACAAAATATATGTGGTTAATTTGTTTCTCTAATTATTCTGTCCTAACATTGATGGTGTTATTTAAATTGGAAGAATTAGAAACTAGGTTTATGTACTTTGTACATTTTTCAAGATGATTTTCTTGTGGAACATTTTCAAGTGACCTTAAGAAAGTACCCTTTGGTCTGCTTTCTTCTGAAAAGTTATGAACCTTGATACATTATTTACTTATCCATTAAAAAATGCATGAGGATAATGTTGGCATTCTAAATTCCTACATTAGATTGGTTCCTTTTTATATGGAATATATATATATATGGAAATAAAAGAATAGTTTTAAATTTAATTTCATTGTTTACCATTAGATACCTAATTCCCTAAATCATAATAGTTGTAAAGTCATGTTATTAAGCATTATATTATCCTTGCTGGGAGAAATTCTCTACACTTATTTTAATTGTTCTTTAGTTTGTCTTTTCAGGAAACTAGAAAATACCTGGTCTTGCCTCTGGAGAGCTATTTAGAAGAGCTACTCTTTACCTGGGAGAGTAATCTGGCTAGAAGGGATTAATCTGGTTTTAATATTCAAGTAATAGTTTTTCGCAAGCAATTTTGATCATTATTATTCCATATTTAGATACTACAGAAATTCCAGGAAAGAGAGATGTTCATCTTGTTAAGCTACTTTTTAGTTGACCAAAGTTTTATAAAGACATTTTCACAATCAAGGCATGATGGAAGAAATGTCTTCTGACAAACGTCACCAGTTTTATCCCTTATTACTTCAGAGTGGATTTTTCCTAGACAGAGTGCTTGAGTAACTAATCATTTTCACTGATGTTCTGAGAATACATCAATCTGAAACACAAAGGAAAGAAGAACTAGGAAGAATCCCACTATTTGCAAGCCAAAACAAAAGCCAGGAAAGTTCTGGACAAATTATATTGTGAGACATGTAGCCACAAATACTATGAGTAAGTTCCTTTCCAACAAGAGTTAAGACATCATACAAGTAGGGTTATCCTGACCCCTGACACAACAGAGTTTGATGAGATTTTTAGTAAGAAGAAATGATGAGAAATATATGTTTGTAAAATGCACAGGATTTTGACATATTTGGACTTAGAGCATCATTGTGTACCTGCAACGTCATGCTTCTCTTAACTGAACTCATTCATTCAAATGGGTAGTCATATTGAATTTGCTGAGATTCTGGTAGTCAGTATCCACTCTGGCTTATCAGGAGACACATGTACTGTGGGAAAGAATAAAGAAAACTGTACTAATGATCATGATAAAAATGAAGCTGAGAGTAGAAATGGATACTGATAAGTTCTCAACATAAGAAATGACACTCTCATAGTCATATCAATTAAGGATATATTATTTGAATGTGCTATATCAATAATTACCATTTACTTATGAATTCTTTATATTTTCTTTTATAAATACTATTGAGGATTTAAAATTAACATACATAAAGTATTGAGATGGACTGGAGAGATAGCTCGGATGTTAAGAACACTGCCTATTCTTCCCGATGTCCTGAGTTCACTTCCTGGCAACCACGTGGTTGTAGTAAGGAGTGGCGAGGCTGCATCCTGCCACCCAGCTAGCTTTACACCCAAAATAATTACACAGAAACTGTATTCTTTTAAACACTGCTTGGTCCATTAGTTCTAGCCTCTTATTGGCTAATTCTCACGTCTTTGATTAACCCATTTCTAATAATCTGTGTAGTACCACGAGCTGGTGGTTTACCAGGGAGGATCTTAACCTGCATCTGTATCCGGCGGGAGAATCATGGCAATTGCCTGACTCGGCTTCTTTCTCCCAGCATTCTGTTCTGTCTACTCCGCCTATCTAAGCTGCTGCCCTATCAAAAGGGCCAAGGCAGTTTCTTTATTATCCAATGACCTTCCTCCATCACATGGTGGCTCACTATATCTGTAATAAGATCTGGTGTCCTCTTTTGGCCTGTAGAAATACATGAATACACAATGTTGTATACATAATTAACAAGTAAATCTAATAAATGCATACAATATGATAAGGAAAAGGATGATTTCTATGGCATATCTTTTTTGGCTTCAAATATGAAAACATCACTATTTGTTAACATCTCAGGGACAAATTTTTCTTCATCAGCAAAATGGAACAATGCCAATACATTTCTCACTTATTTTGGAATGCTTTTTAAAAATTCCATACTGAGCATGTTCTCTATATCTGATATGCTTTATAAAATGAAGCTTTAGACAATTTAAGAATTATTTTACCTTTCAAATATTTAGATACATATTCTATGCATATATACAAAAGGGAAATTAGTAGGGAATATCAAAGCATCACAACCATGAAATTAAATACAAAACCAGCAGCTTCAGAGTTCTATATGGAAAGAAGAGAAGAAGGGATGATTACAATGACATTAATATAGTAACAAAAAGAACAAGACATGATTACATGGAAGATATAAGCACTCCAGGTGAAGGAACACACAATACGGTGTGAACAGTTAGAAAATTTAGGATTACAATTAGAGACATATTGGAATGCAGTGATCAAAACCAAAGAAAAGTAAAAAGGGAAGGGGATGAAATCATTTCGATATTCATGCATCACAAAACACCATACTGACTAAAAACAGAATCTTATGACATTCACAGTTGGCACTTTCTAGGTCTCCAGAATCTTATATAATCATTGATACGACTGCCAAGTTGCTCACCTTTGTGTGTGTCTTCAGCTACAAAGGATCTGCTGCTCTCAATCTTTGCAGGAACTTACATTCATGTGCATCTAAACACACGTAATTAAAATTAATTTTAAAAAAATATTTTAAAAGTTGCTTGAATGTTTTGCAAAACTTTTATAAGTAGACACTGGAATGTAGAAAGAACAATTAAACTCTATGGAAAATTGAGATAAGAAAATTCTGTTGGGTTGGATATTGTGATAGAAGCAGATGTAGTACAAATCAGGAATAATCGACAAGTCAGAGCTAGTGCTGATACAGTTAGATTGTGTAGTTGACATGATGAGAGAGAAGGTGGGGCATTATTTCCACATAGGTATATGCCTGTTTTCATATTATTTCAAAATATATGAAGGGATAACCAGGGAGTCACTGGTAGTTCTATTTTATATACTGTTTGGGTATTGTCAAGCAGAAGGTAAGAGCGTTTTAAGTTAAAGAGTGATAGTTTTTTTTTTTCAAATGTAAAGATTTGTTTTATTTCTATTGGGGGAAGGAAGAGGATAGATATAACTGTTATCCAATTTTCTGTCCACCGTGTACACACATACCCACACACATACATATACATACACACCCAAAAGTTCCCCCCTAAAAGCAAAAACCACCCTCAAACTGTATTAATACTTCATATTTTGACCAAAAGAATAGATCCTGGGAAGTGCAAAATGCAAAATCAAATGACCGAGAAATGCTGATCAAACAGCATTATTAATATACAAAATATTTATATTACTGAACTAGTAACAGGTGATGTTCTCCATGTCTGTAAAACTTTGGAACAACAGAGCTGATGTTAAATCTAGTCCATGCCAGCTTCCAAAACCCAGAGGATTTTAGTTAGCTTCATTTTTCGATGCTTCATCAAAATTTTCTACAAGATCTGGAACATTATCATCTTCTTCATCAATGTCTTCTGGTTTTGGTGCTTTACTATCCAATACTTGCCATAGGAACTGCTCAGCTAACTTTCTAAGGCTCGTTAAGCTGTCAGCACCAAGCTGACTTAGCATTCCAGGAACCATTTCTGTGATTGGTTTGGCTTCTGCATGACCAGTAATTACAAAGGTGTTAGCGGACAGGGAAGCTTGGACTTCGGGGTTGTTGAAATGAATAACTGTTCCATCATCTTTAATCATGTTCACCTCTTCAATACCAGCTATATTGTTCACAGCCAGTTTCTTTAGAGAACTCTGAAGCTTCTTGTCATCAGCAGTAGCTGTCCTATGCACCACCTTCTTCTTTCTGCGAGCTGTACCCTTGCCCCCTATCCGGACCTGAGCTTGAAGTTTGGCTAACTTTTCTTGATTCGTGCTCTTGGTAAATCTGCAGCGGGGAGGGTCCTCCAACACCAGCACGCAGCGAGAGCAAGATGAGGAGTGATAGTTTTAAGATCATCATTAAACCATCTTTGTGTCTGCTTCATATTTTCCAGGAACGACTGGAGACTGGAAAAACTACTTTACAGTAGCCCAGGCTGAAGCCTTTGATAAAGTGTTCCAGGAGAAAATGATTGGTTTCCCACCAGAACTGTTCCCATGGCAATAAGTTCTCAAAATTATTAAATCATGTATTGGGAAGTGTGAATGATCGGGTGTGAAAATGAAATAAATCCTGTTCCTGAATTGTGTAATATTTAAACATTTACTAGTAGTGTTATAAGTAATGGTAATAATAGTTAGGGTTGCACTAGTTGTAGTGTGTGTGTGTGTGTGTGTGTGTGTGTGTATACATGTCTGTGTGTAGTACCTTCAGGGGCCAGAAGAATGCATTGATTCTCATGGAGTTGCAGACACGTGATGCTGTGAGCCACATGCTTTGTGTCCTAGCAATTGAACTCAGTTTCTACACCAAGCTAGTGCAGGTGCTCTTTACCTCTGAATCATCTCTGCAGCCCTGAATCTTAGAGTCTTGAATCATCAAATAATTCTTTGCTTCTTTTATTACTGGTCTGCTATACATTATCAGCTAATCCCAATTTGCTTTATGGAATTCCAGCTTTAAAATAATCCTTGTAATCATTTAAAACACATAAAAACTCTGCAAGAAGCTATATATTTTACTGTGCCATTTGGGCAAAAGGAATAAATACTTGTGTTTATAAATTTAGATATTTATGAACTGTATTTATAGAGGTCTTTAAACATCAATCAAATATCCTATGGTGTAAGACTTTTTTAATTGTACCTTTGTGCTCATTATATTATACCTGAATTTTACTTTTTCTTCTTTTTTAGTGAATGTATAAAATCATGGGTTTCATTATGAAACTTTGATATATGCACATCATTGTAATTATTCAGTATTGCTCTTCTACTGTCCAGATTTGTGCTTTTTCTCCTGTTCGTACTTTCTATTCCCACACCATTCCCCTCTGGTTGCACGTCATATAGTCACACTTATATTTAAATCTGAATATGCATATGGGAGAAAGATGAAATAATGTTTTTCTATTTTTATAGTTAAGGGGAAGTTTTTCCTGATAGATATGATGAAGAATACAGCCAGAGACATCTGGGAGAGTCCAGAGTAGGGGGAGAAAGTAATAGACTGGTGGAAGAATTGACCAGGTCATGATTTGGGGATCAAGAAAGGAATACCAACAGAGAGGCAGTTGAAAGAGAGAGAATCACTAAGATTACCTAGGGATTCAAAAGATTGTCGGGGGATTATATAGGAATCAAAAGTTGGGGAAAGGAAGCCTATGTCAGGAGGAATTTAGAGTAGGTATTGGGGTAAGAAGAGCTGAAAGGAGATGGGACACTGGATATCTGTTTGGACTCTGTAACAGTTACTTTTCCAAAGAGCTTGAGGCCAGAATGCACTTTGGTATGCTAATAGGCAACACAGCTAGCTATTTTTCCTGAGTATTATTTGGCCTGACATACCAGCTAATTTGTTGATAAGGGCCAATGGAATCTCTTCTGTAACTGCTTTTTAACTGAAATTTGGATGATGTTGTCAGCACCTGAGAAGGTTGGAATGTTGATCAATGATTTGGAGGAAGAAGAGGAGTGCTGGCTGTGCCATCTCTTTTGCTTTCTTTTCAGGTTCTCAGGTACCATCTAGGGCTAGCAAAGTGCAAACAGATTTGGAACTGTCTGAAAATTCTGGTTCATGCTGGAGGCTGAGGACAGTTTGAATTTCCATCAGAATTATCTAGTTTGCATTAGTTTTCAGCAAGTCTTTGGCTTGCTGGTTTCAGTTTGGAGCAGTTTGCAGTCTTTAAGTGATTGGAAATCAAATGGGACAGAAATCGATTAGAGAAAGCAGGCAAAGTTAAGAAATAATGCGCTTCGGGAGCCACCGATTACTGTCCAGCCATGGCCAAGTCCAAGAACCACACCACACACAACCAGTCCTGGAAATGGCATCAAGAAACCCGGGTCACAAAGATACAAATCTCTCAAGGGGGTTGACCCCAAGTTCCTGAGGAACATGCGCTTTGCCAAGAAGCACAACAAAAAAGGCTGAAGAAGATGCAGGCAAATAATGCAAAGGCCATGAGTGCACGTACGGAGGCCATCAAGGTCCTGGTGAAGCCCCAGGTTGTGAAGCCCAAGGTGCCAAAGGGCCCCAGCTGCAAACTCACCCATCTGGCTTTAATGGCTCACCCCAAGCTTGGGAAGCGGATTAGAAGCTACATGGCCAGGGGTCGTAGGCTCCAAAAAACAAAGCCCAAGGTTCAAGCCAAGGCAGAGGCCTCAGCTGCAGTTCAGGCTCCCAAAGGTGCCCTGGCCCCCATGAAGGCCCCATAAAAAAAGGTCTCAGTCTGCCAATGTGAAGACAGATGGACTGGTGTGAACAACTACACAGTATTTGCAGATGATCAGGACCGTATGCTGTTTTTACAAATAAACTTGGGGCAAGTTCTGTTTTAGAAAGAAAGAAAGAAAGAAAGAAAGAAAGAAAGAAAGAAAGAAAGAAAGAAAGAAAGAAAGAAAGAAAGAAAGAAAGAAAGAAAGAAAGAAAAGAAAAGAAAAAAAGAGAAATAATAGAAAATAATTTTCTTGGCTGCACCTTTCCAACTTCTTTTTTTTTCTTTTTTTTTATTGAGAAAAAAAATTTTCCGCCTCCTCCCAGCCTCTCACTCCTCCCCCTTCCCCCGACTCCTCTCCCCCTCCCCCCACTTCTCTCCCCCTCCCTCTGCAGTCTGAAGAGCAGCCAGGGTTCCCTGCCCTGTGGAAAGTCCAAAGTCCTCGCCCCTCCATCCTGGTCTAGGAAGGTGAACATCCAAACTGGCTAGGCACCCACAAAGCCAGAACATGATGCAGGATCAAAACCCAGTGCCATTGTCTCTGGCTTCTCAGCAGCCCTCATTGTCCGCCACATTCAGAGAGTCCGGTTTTATCCCCTGCTTTTTCAGTCCCAGTCCAGCTGGCCTTGGTGAGCTCTCAATAGATCAGCCCCACTGTCTCCGTGGGTGGGTGCACCCCTTGTGGTCCTGACTTCTTTGCTCATGTTCACCCTCCTTCTGTTCCTCATTGGGACTTTGGGAGCTCAGTCCAGTGCTCCAGTGTGGGTCTCTGTCTCTATCTCCATCCATCGACCGATGAAGGTTCTATGGTGATATGCAAGATATTCATCAGTATGGCTATAGGATAGGATCATTTCAGGTTCCCTATCCTCAACTGCCCCAGGAACTAACTGGGGACCTCGCCTTGGGCAACTGGAAGCACCTCTAGGTCCAAGTCTCTTGCCAACCCAAAGATGGCTCCCTTAATTAAGATATGTGCTTCCCTGCTCCCCTATAGTGAGTCTATAATTTGTTATCCTAAAGAAGCTAGATAAGAAGGTGAACCCAAAGAAAAACATATAGCTATCCTCCTGGGTATGGGAAGTAGACAAGATTGCCGGGCAAAAAATCGGGATCTTGGGGGTGGAGTGGGAGGGGGTAAGGGGAGATGGGGAGAGAAAAGTGAGAAGGGTAGGATGGGGAGAACTTGGGGAAACGGGATGATTGGGACCTTTCCAACTTCGATACCTCTTCTCCTGGTAGTTGCAATATGGTATTAGTCTGGAGACAAGGGATAGCAAAAAGAGAATTAAAGAGAGAGATGCCACCCTTAGGAATAGACAGTACATAGGGTAGGTGGGGAAGCTTAATCTGTTGATTGCCAGGGGTACATATGTGGAATCTGTCCGACCAGTGACAGGTGAACCCAAATCATGACTCCTTGAAGTGCCCATGAATTTTTAAGCTATTAAAAAGAAATAAAATTTTGTATATATTAACTTTGCCACATTGCTGATAATCTGTACTGAAATAGTCACTGTAGAGAAAACAGTTAATCAGAGACTGTAAATCATGTAGAGTAGACTCATGCCTTACAGACATAGAAAAAGTTATTGTTTGCTGTTAAGAGCATGAAAACTTTTTCCTCTGTCCAGAAGGATGGATAAATAAAGATTGAAATGATATCCTTATAGCACACTAAGAAGAAAATTTGCATCTATATCTAGAAAACAACCAAATGATTTTAAATTTTTGAGCTTGTGGCTAAGAAAATAGCAGTCAGTACTTTATCAGGACTAGATTAATAACTTATCAGAGCTACATTGATTAATGTTAAAACAGTAATTGTGTCACATTTTCTTTTTCCATTCTTCTATTGGGGGGCATTTAGGTTGTTTCTAGGTTCTGGCTCTTACAAATAATGCTGCTACGAACATAGTTGAAGAGATGTTCTTGTAGTATGATTTAGCTATTTTGGTGGGGAGGTATAAGCCAAGAGTGGTACTGCTGGGTCTGGAGGTAGGTTGATTCTCAATTTTCGGAAAAACTGCAGTACTGATTTCCAGAATGGCTGTACAAGTTTGCATTCCCACCAGCAATGTTTGTAGAAGGACTGGCAGGCCTGCTTTTTGTCCCGCCCTGCTACTTCACGGCTAGCATTACACCCGAAATAACAACACACAAATTGTATTCTTTTTTTTTTTTAGGGGGAAAAAAGTTTATTTTCAAGGACTGTGGCAACAATGGTGAATAAAAAATGGTATTTCAACTATAAAAAGGAGCTGATTTCATTTGATCCTGGTGCACAGGGTTCGTGGTAATGAACCCGAATCTGAGGCAATATTGCTACCCTCACACCTCCACCCCTAGAGGAACAATGTCAGTTTTTGAGAGCCATCAGCCTAGATAATAAATACAGCAGGTTCCTATGTAGCTGCTTACACAAAGTCAAGAGTTAAGAAGTAAAACAGGCTATTTGCTTCTTCATGTACTTTTTGGAACATTCTGGTGAGAAAACATTTTAAAATCTACCAACTCAGGCATTTAGGCCAAGAGGACCCATAAAGGAGACTCAGAATGAAAAGCTGTCTAAGAAATGAAGCCGCTCTACAGATCACAGCTGGAGACATCAGCCCTACTGGTGACAACAGGTCACCAAAACCGAAGAAACTAGTGCTGAACCTGCCTCCCACGGGACACCCAACTCACACGCGGGCTCTATCTCTCCAGATCCACCAGATTTTGTCTCTCCCCTGTGAACAATCCTCAGGAATGACCACGGAAACAGCAATCGTTGCAATCCGCTCCATGGACCAGTTCTTGGAGAGAGATGCTCATGCATGCAGTGCTTTCTACTGCTACAATCACAGCATTCAGAGGCAATGGAACTTAAGCTTCCCAGCAGCCTTGTCCTGTAGTGTATGCAGACCAGCGCTGGTCCTCAGGCTCTACCATGGACAGTTCAACTGGACCGCCTGCGTATACCCTGCTGTAATAGCATTAATATTAGACCTACTTTAAGATTGTTGTCGACTTTACAGCTAACAGTTGATTCTTTTGCAGGCATAAGGAGGAAGGGGTGGAGAAGTCTTCCCTTCAAATGTTTAGTCATCTAACATCATCTGCTCAGGAGTCCACACCCAGGAAAAGCCCTGAATACTCAGCTGGAAAGCTCCGTTTTCCTTTACTCATTTTATTAATGGATTCTATGAGCTGTCCAATATGTTAATATCGGGACCCTTCTCATTTCAATTTCTCATGGTCTTATAGTAAATACAACAGTGGAATACTGCAGTATGAAGAAAACTGAGAGCTGGCAGGAAACAACTAAACACTGCTGTAACTCAGACTAAAGAACAAGCTTGCGTCTTTTATAACATGACAGAATTCCCAGCTATATAAGCTTTCATTACAGTAAATTCTTATACTAAATGAATTTACTAGTATATGAATTGTTATACTAATTTACTTATCTCTTCTACCAGAATTCCAAATGTATTAATTATTCATTCAATAGTTCCCTCCCATGGCATTGGTATTTAAAACCAAGTAACAGTACTTAGCACTATGTAATTTAAAAGACTTTAGGAAATAGCAAGAGTTGGTTCACTTTCTGCTATCAGTTGGTCAAGTGGAGTCATCTTTGGGGACATTGGTAAGCAGCAAATGCTTCCTGGTCTCAGTCACTGCTTCTAGTCTCCAACTCTAGAACCCTGGGTTGCACATACGCTCAGATTCTCTTGGGAAAACCCTCAAGCTACAAGCACATGGCACTCTGCGCTCTCTACACTGAAATTCATGCTCTGGTCATAGAAAAAACACATTTCAAACCATTTCCTGGCCTTTCATAACTCCTATTTCTCACCCAGTCCCACCCACCCTCCCCAATTCACGAGATCCAAATTAGCCAATAAAAAAGTCAAGCCTTAAAAATTATCTTCTGGCACACACCTTTAATCCCAGCACTCAGGAGACAGAGGTAGGCAGATCTCTGTGAGTTTGAGGCCAGCCTGGTCTACATTGAGAGCTTGACGACAGCCAGGGCTATGCAGTTTCAAAAAAAAAGAAAAAAAAGTCTCCCCTTCCAGGAAGTCTGAATACAGTCTGTATCCTTATATCCTTCCCTGATGAGCCTCAGTTTTAAAAGGTTCTGATGAGGGACCAAAGAGCAAAATAGATGACCAGTTGTCGGTTGGGTTTTTTTTTTTTAGTGTTGGGGATCAAAACCAGGACCCTGACAATGCTAAACAAATGTTCTACCATTGAACCCCAGGTTTTTTAAGCAGAAGGTACATAATCATATATCCAAGGGGTGTGATTTATCTGGAGATATATACTTGCTGCTGAGGGCTGATTAACAGAGAGATCAAGAAAAGTTGGCTTTCTGGAGTCCCCTGGAGCAAAAATAATGTTCGTGACCATGAGTTCCCCCACATATGGCAGACAGATGCTACGGTGTCATCTTAGGGACACTGGTGATTCTAGCTGAACTCTCCTACACTGGGTCCAGGTTTCTGGCAAGTTCTTCATCTTTATCCCTTTGGTTGGCAGTTCATGAGTGGGATACTTGGGAATTCATTTGATAAACAGGACGTAAAAGGCCATTACAATGCAGGCAATTGCAACAGCAGCATGCAGTCGGGTCCCAATCACAGCAGCTTTGTAAAACACACCCCAAACTCCCTTCTTCTCTGAGAGCAGCCAGGTTTTGAGACGAGGTACTTTCTTGAAGTAGGCACAGGTGCAAACAAAGAGCAAACCAAACACCAGAATCCCGTCCAAGGAGTACACGTTCGTCATGGCGGTAGGGCCCGGCGGGATGAGGGTCCGGGTTCAGCAGTAGTGGCAGCGAAGGCGGGGGCTCCCGGCTCCCACTTTGACACTTCCCGATCCGGGCCTGGGTCCAAATTGTATTCTTTTAAACACTGTTTGGTCCATTATTTCTAGCGTCTTATTGGCTAATTCTCACATCTTGATTAACCCATTTCTAATAATCTGTGTAGCATCACAAGGTGGTGGCTTACTGGGAAAGATTCAGCATGTCTGACCTGGTGGCTGGCTCCACGGCGTCTGCGTCACTTCCCTTCTTCCCAGCATTCTGTTCTGTCTACTCCACCCACTTATATTCTGACCTATCAGGCCAAGCAGTTTTCTTTATTAATTAACCAATGAAACAACAGAGAGATAGAAGACCCACGTACATCATCAACCTATATGTTTTTAGGTGATACCATGCTGTTTTCATCACTCTCACTCTATAACAGAGGTTGATCTCAGGGATGGTGATGCCTCTGCAAGTTCCTTTATTGTATACAAATGTTTTGGCTATGCTGGGTTTTTTTATTTTCCTTCTGAAGTTGAGTATAGTACTTTCAAGGTCTGTGAAGAATTGTGTTCTTATTTTGATGGGGATTGCATTGAATCTATATATTACTTTTTGTAGGATTGTCATTTTTAGTAATTGATCCTATCTATCCAAAAGCATGAAAAATCTTTTCATTTTCTGGTATGTTCTTTAACTTTCTTCTTCAAAGATTTAAAGTTTTTCTTGAACATGTCTCTCAGTTCTTTGGGTAGAGCTACTCCAGCATATTTTATGTTATTGGTGGCTATTGTGAAGGGTGATGCTTCTCTGATTTCTTTCTCAGCTTCTTTATCATTTGTATATAGGAATGTTACTCACTTTTTGAGTTGATCCTGTATCCTGCCTCATTCATAAATGTATTTATCAGCTGTAGAGTTTTTTGATTCACATATGTATACTATCATATCATCTACAAATAGCAAAAGTTTGACTTCTTCCTTTCCAATTTGAATCCACTTGATCTCCTTTTGTTGCTTTATTTATCTAGCCAGAATGTCAAGAACCTTGTGGAATATATATGGAGAAAGTGGACAACCTTGTCTTGTTCCTGAATTTAGTGGAATCATTTTGGGTTTTTCTTCCATTTATTTGATGGTCGCTGTTGGCTGGCTGTATATTGCTTTTATTATGTTTAGGTATGTTCCTTGTATCCTTGATCTCTCCAAAACCTTTATCTTGAAGGGGTGATAGATTTTCTCAAATGCTTTTTTCAGCATCTAATGAGATGATCATATCTGTTTTTTTTTCTTTCAGTTTATTTATATGGTGGATTAGATTAATAGATTTTCATATGCTGGACCATCCCTGCATCCCTGGGATGAAGCCAAATTGATCATGGTGAATTATTTTTTGGAGTGTTCTTGAATTTAGTTTGCCATGATTTTATTGAGTATTTTTGCATATATGTTCGTGAGTGAGATTGTTCTATAATTCTCTTTCTTGATTTAGTCTTTGTGTGGTTTCAGTATCAGAATAACTGTAGCCTCATAAAATGAGTTTGGCAATGCTACTTTTCCTTCTATTATGTGGAATGATGTGGGAGTCTTTTCTGTGTGCTGTGATTACCATTAATGAATAAAGAAACTGCCTTGGCCTGTTCATAGGGCAGAACATAGGTAGGCAGGGAGAACTAGTCTGAATGCTGGGAGGAGGAAGGTGGAGACGAGACTCTATGGAATCACTGCAAGAGTCAGACATGTCGAATTTATGCTGGTAAGCCACTGCCATGTGACAATATACAGATTAATAGAAATGGGTTAACTTAAAATGTTAGAGTTAGCCAATAAGAATCTAGAGTTAATGGGCCAAATACCCACTGAGACAGTGGGTCTGTCTATTGGGAGCTCACCAAGGTCAGCTGGACTGGAATGAAAAAGCATGGGATAAAACCAGACTCTCTGAACATGGCAGACAATGAGGGCTGGTGAGAAGCCAAGGATAATAGCACTGGGTTTTTTTTTAATTTTTTTATTTTTTTTAATTATTTATTTATTTTAAAGATTTCTGTCTCTTCCCCGCCACCACCTCCCATTTCCCTCCCCATCCCCCAAACAAGTCCCCCTCCCTCGTCAGCCCAAAGAGCTATCAGGGTTCCTTGCCCTGTGGGAAGTCCAAGGACCACCCACCTCCATCCAGGTCTATTAAGGTGAGCATCCAAACTGCCTAGGCTCCCCCAAAGCCAGTACGTGCAGTAGGATCAAAAACCCATTGCCATTGTTCTTGAGTTCTCAGTAGTCCTCATTGTCCGCTCCCTTGGCCTGCTCTCTTGGTCCACTATCTTGGTCTACTCACTTCATTTGCTCTCATGATCCATTCTGTGCACTCACAGACTGTGCTTGAGAGTTCCTTTCTTGGTCCTCTCTCTCTTGGTCTTTTCTGTGTAGTTGCAGCCTCTGTTTCAGAGTTCCTCTGAGTTCCCAGGAGATAGGAGGATGTGAGGGCTGAGTGTAACTTGCAATTTGCAGTGTTCAATAGATGGGGTGGAGGTGTTGGAGCATCCTACCTGCAAGAAGCTTCTCTGCTGGCTGGCTAGAGAAGCTGAGGCAGGTGGGAAAAAGAGAGTAGGGTTCCCCACTGGTTGGGTGGTTACTCACCTCTTGGTCCTGTCTGTATAGTTGCAGCTTGTGTTTCAGAGTTCCTCTGAGGTCACAGGGGGATAGAAGGGTTTCCTCCTGGAGAATTTAAATTAACTAATGTGATATATAAAGACTGTAGTGATAAGGAAAAATATGACATTAATTGTAAATCATTTTGACCACAAATACACATCTTTCACTGTCATGCTGGGTAATATCTCAAGGATTAATTTTTTCTCATTAGAAAAGTGGAAACACCAACAGGACCTTCCTCACTCATTTGTGAGTGCATTCAAATCTCATACTCAGTATGATATATATGCCTGACATGCTTTGAGTTTTAGCAAGTTAAGAAACATTTAAAGCCGGGTGGTGGTGATGTACACCTTTAAACCCAGCACTCAGGAGGCAGAAATAGGCAGATTTCTGTGAGTTCAAGGCCAGCCTGGTCTACAAGAACTAGTTATAGGACTGCTAAGACTGATACACAGAAAAATTCTATCTCAAAAAAAAAATAAAAAGAAGCATTTTACCTTTCAAATATATTATATACATATTTCATGCATATCTACAAAAAGGAAATTCATGGAGCATATCAAAGTGCCAGATCTATGAAGTAAAACACAGAAAATGGTAGGGTCTCCAGCATTCTAAGTGGAGGGAAAATAAGAAGAGGTAGTTACAGTGGCATAAATAAGGACACCAAAAGACAAGATGTAATTTTATGGACGACATCAGTCTTCCATATTGAAGGAGCACACAATTCAGTGGGAAATTTTGAACAACCTTGTGTTTCTAATTCCAAAACTAAACAACTACTGGAACTGATTAATATGAACCAGTATATGGATAAAATGGGAAATGCTACAAAGCACAGGGAATGAAATAATGAAGATCATCAATCAACAAACACCACGGCTGAATGGAAAGAGAAGTTCTGGGATGTTCTCACCAACAAGTAGCTGGGTCTCCTGTAACTGGTGGAAGTATCAATATGGCTGTCATGCAGCTCACAACCGTGTGTATTTTCTCCTCCAGGGAATCTGTTGCCTCCAACCTCTGCATCTACGTACATTCATGTGTACCTACACACACATAAGTAAAATTTTTAAATGCCTTTAAAGGTGTTTGCACATTATAAAAAACTTCTATAACTGAGCACTGAAAAGGAGAAAGAACAATTAAAGTGTGTCTTGATCACTGAGATGAAAAGCAGAGTTCAGTTGAATAGTTCGATGAAAACAGGTGTGGTGGGAGGCAGGAATAATCTGGGCATATGGAAATGTAGAGCCTGTGCTGCTGCTACTAGATTCTATAGCTGATAGTTTGGGGACTAGAATGTAGGACGTGATTTCCACAGAAGTAGATAGTATGTATTACATGATTTCAAGTCATATGAATGGTTCACTAGGGGTTCACCAGTAGTTCCACTTTGTTAAATTTATGTTCTTCTTCAAACAGATGGTAAGAGCTTGTGAAGGAAGAAGTGAGTGGTATAAAGATCATTACTAACCCATCTATGTGTCTGTTTCACATTTTACAGGCACAACTGGGGACTGGAAGAGTCACATTACAGTAGCACAAGCTGAGGCCTTTGATAAAGCATTCCAGGAAACCATGGCTGGATTTCCTCCAGAGCTGTTCCCATGGAAATAAAATCTGAACACTAGAATCTTATATCTATACTGAATCTTATATGAAGATGTTTATTTTTCTGTCATTATACATGTGAATGACTGGGTGTGGTCATAGAATAAGTACCTGTTATTTAATTGTGGATAATTATTTTAAAATACAATAGTAGTAATAGTGGTGGTGATGGTGGTGGTGATGGTAAAGGTGGTTGTATTGATGTTGGTGGTGTGTGCACATTTTTGTGTATAGTCCCTTCGAAGGCCAAAAAAGTGAATCTATTCCCTGCAGTGAGCTACAGTTACTGTAATATGCTTGGTTTGGGTCCTAGGAAGTGAATTCAAATCATCTACATTTGCAGTACAGTGTTCTTAACCTCTAGCTCCAAATCTTAGAATCTTGAGTCATCAAATATATGCTTTTTTAGTTACCTGCTTGTTAATACATTGTCATGAAACTCCAGTGCCCTTCATGGAACTCAGATTGAAAGCAGTCTTTGTTAAATATTAAAAATAAATAACAGTATAGGAAAATGTATTTTTTTTACTCTGTGACATTTGGGCAAAAATGGCCACACTAGCTGATCAGAAGCAAGCCTCCTAAAGGAAGGCTGCTCCTCCACCCCTGATCAGATCCATTAATCTACAAGTCCCATTCTGCCTCCAAGCCCACTTGACCTCAGCTGCTCCCTGAGACACAGACAGTGATGCACAGACTGGACCAAAGGGTGAGAGAACCAGCACCCCAGCATAGCCCAGAAAGCCTGCATTTTAAAACTGCACGACTTTTTTTCTTTTGCTATGACTGAGTCAGGAATACCTCTCTTAAAGGAGCTGTGGCACACCACCAGCAAACAGCAAGAAGCTGTGTTAAACTCTATATTTGTTTGTCTACAATTAAGATATCTCAGGTTTTTTTTAAATTTTATTAAAATTTTCCAGTTTGATCACATGCTCCATCAGTCCCAGTCTAGCTGGCCTTGGTGAGCTCCCATTAGATCAGCTCCACCATCATATTGGGTTGGCACACCCCTCGCGGTCCTAACTTCCTTGCTCATGTTCTACCTCCTTCTATTCCTCATTTGGACCTTGGGAGCTCAGTCCAATGCTCCAATGTGGGTCTCTGTCTCTATCTCCATCCATCGCCAGATGAAGGTTCTATTGTGGTATGCAAGATATTCATCAGAGTGGCTACAGGATAGAGCTATTTCATGCTCCCTCTCCTCAGCTACCCAAGGACCTAGTTGGGGACATCTCCCTGGACACCTGGGAACCCCTCTAGAGTCAAGGCTCTTGCCAACCCTAAAATGACTTCCTTAATTAAGATATATACTTCCCTGCTCCCATATCCATCCTTCCATTATCCCAACCATCCCATTCCCCCAAGCTCTCCCCATCCCCCCTTCTCACTTTTCTCTCCCCATCTCCTTTTACTTCCACCCCACCCCCACCCTCGAGCTCCCAATATTTGTCTGGCAATCTTGTCTACTTTACACCATCACGTTGTCACCAATTTGTAGTAAGGAGTTCACTTGTTTGTCCTAGCCACCCAGAACTGAAATAACCACACAGAAACTATATTCATTAAAACACTGCTAGGACCATTAGCTCTAGCTTCTTATTGGCTAACTCTTATATTAATTTAACCCATTTCTAGTAATCTGAATATTTTCATGTGGCAGTGGCTTACTGGCAAAGCACATCTATCTCTGGTGGCAGATTCATGGTGTGTCTCTGACTCAGCCCTTCTTTCTCCCAGCATTCAGTCCAGTCCTCCCCACCTACCTAAGTTCTTCCCTATCAACAGAGCAAGGCAGTTTAAAGAGTAGACTCCAACATCACAGTGTTATCTTTCCTTTTTATGGTTGAGGGTGGGGTTTTTATTGTAGATATGAGGGAGAATACAGCCAGGGACATCTGGAATAATTCAGAGAAGCTTCATGTGAAAAACAAAAAAATCCAGAACAGCCAAAACAATCCTATATAATAAAAGAACTTCTGGGGGGATCACCATCCCTGACATCAAGCTCTACTATAGAGCTACAGTAATGAAAACATCTTGGTATTGGCAAAAAAAAAAAAGATGGGTGAATCAACAGAACCAAATCAAAGACTCTGCTATTAATCCACACACCTATGAACACCTGAATTTTGACAAAGAAACTAAAATTATACAATGGAAAGAAGAAAACAAATTCAACAAATGCTGCTGGCATAACTGAATGTCGACATGTAGAAGAATGTAAATAGATTCATCTCTATCTCCAAACACAAAACTCAAGTCCAAATGTATCAAAGACCTCAAAATAAATCCAACCACATTGAACCTCATAAAAGAGAAAATGGAAAGAATCCTTCAACTCATGGGCACAAGAGACCACTTCTTAACTATAACTCCAGTAATACAGACACTGAGCAACAATTAAAAAATGGGACCTCCAGAAATTGAGAAGCTTCTGTGAAGCAAAGGAAACAGTCAATAAGACAAAAAAAGTAGCCTATGAAAGGCCTTACCAACCTCACAACACACAGAGGTCTGTCTCCAAATTTTTATATTTTTTTCTTTTGTTTTTGAGAATACAATATTATTGTATAATTTCTCCCTTTGCTTTTTTCCTTCTAGAACCTTCCATATACCAATACTTGCCCTTTTTCAGATTCAGTACCCCATTTTATTAATTGCTATTATATCTATGTATACATATATATTCCTATATATAACCTGCTCAGCCTGTATAATGTTGCTTGTATGTATGGACCCTTCCACTCTTGGCGAGCCTCTTTCTCAGCCAGTCTTCATCTGTCATTCATGTCTTTTTTGAGTGTGAGTAACAAATACTCAAGGTGGGTGGGAACATGATTCTCTCCTTATGATGTGTGGTTATGAAACACAGATATTTAGCATCTTCTGCCACAAAGAGAGTTTTTAGATATAATCTCCACTAATGGGTGATAATTCCACAATTTGGACATTTATCTGTGTGAAAGCCATGTGAGTATATTTTTAACAAGTTATGGACTCATGTTTTAAATAGAGGGTAAAGTACAAATGCATTACAGTATCTCTCTGTTTTTGTGTTCCACACAAAACTCAAGCCTATACAATCTGTGTGTATCAGACACTGCTGGTTTTCATGGATCTAAAAGTGGAGTATATAGAAGCTTTGAAATGTAAGCTCAGCTTTGCCATTTTGTAGGTTTATGTTTAGGTCAAGTAAAATTTTTCTTTGAACCTTGCTTCAGTCTACCTAATACTGTTGGTAAAGTACCAACCTCGGTTCTGAGAAAATGAGAAAACATTACCTTTAGTGCTAGTGACAAGAGCCTCAGGAAATAATAACTGTCCAGTTGAGCAAGAAAGGAATAATGGGTTCTTTTTGATATTTGTCAGTCTTTCCAGAGACTAAGATGTTCTGGTGTCTGATCAAAATGTTCTTCAGCATGTAGCACAAGATAAATCTTTAGACCATCCCTTGCTCACTATGTACAATTTTTATCATAATTTCCATAACTTCATGAATAATCAGGAACATATTTGCCATGTCACTGTGAAAAGTTATGATCATTATAAAGAGGATTAGAAGAATACTTTTTAACAAAGAAGGAAAGATATAAATAATTCAAATACCACTCTATAAATAAGAGGTATGGGAAAGAACCTCTCATTCTCAGAAAAGTATATATATATGTATATATATATATATATACATATATATATATGGATTGTGATAGTTCTAGTTCAAAACTGTGTTATGATAGAAAATAAGTAACTTCAAACAGTACCAATTTCTCTCCCAAATTAGGCTCCAAATGCAAAAGCAACACTTCAGAGTCACTAGGACGGCAAAGATTGAAAAGAGAAAATAAATTTTGTCTTCTGGTTTGCTATCTCCTGGTTTTCTATTCATATACAATGAGTTGTTCTGTAATTGGGCAAAGACAATAATTTCAAATGAATATATGGATATTACTTTTCTGTCCATGTCTCAAAGAGAAAAGGATAGAGATTAAAGATAACAAAGTGAAAAATTTTCAGATTGGCTGTCTTTTTTGCAAAGCCAAATTCCCCCAAAAGACAACACTTTTAGAATGACACCATGGAACACATTCTAAGATAGACATTGAGTCACTCTACATTTAGGACAAAAAGATTTCACTGTGTCTGAGAGTTCGTTCATTCTTGAATTATTTATATCTTTCTTTCTTTGTTAAAAAGTATTCTTCTAATCCTCTTTATAATGATAACTTTTCCCAGTGACATGGCAAATATGTGGAGGAAGTTTGTGTAAGCAGACAGAGTAGGAGGAGCAGAAAGGGAGAGTATAAAGTCAGAGGCAAGGTTTGCTCCTGTGTGTGCCATCTGCAGGCAACTAGAGGTGATGAGACATCTTGTGGGCTGGCTGTTAGCTGTCTGCATGTATGGACTGGATGCAGGTGAGGTGGAAAAAGCAGGGTGAGAGTTGAAGGGGAAGAGTCGAGAGCTAGTAAGGACTGAGAAATCCTGACCACCCAAGGTCCACTTGAAAGGCAGAAAGAGGGAGAAGATGAGCAAAGAAGTCAGGACCGCGAGGGGTTGGTCCACCAACTGAGGCAGTGTGCCTGTTCTAATGGGAGCTCACCAAATCCAGCTGGATTGGGTATGAATGAGCATGTAATCAAACCGGACTCTCTGTTTGTGGCTGACAATGGGGGCTGACTAATAAGCCATTGATAAAGGCATTGGGACTTGTTTTTACCGCATGTTATGGCTTTGGGGGACCCTAATCTATATGGATGCACAGCTCCCTAGGCCTGGATGTGGGGGAGAGGGCCTTGGACTTCCCACAGGGCAGGGTTCCTACCCTCTTTCATACAGGGTGGGTTAGGGAGGAGGGGATGTGGGGGAGCAGGAGGGGATTGGGAGGAGGAAGGAAGGAAGGAAGGAAGGAAGGAAGGAAGGAAGGAAGGAAGGAAGGAAGGAAGGGAGGGTAAATAATTGAATGGAAAAATAAATAAAAAAATAAAATTAAAATGAATAAAATAAAAATTTAAAAAAAGGAAATGCTGACGATCAACTGTTCATAATAGCTTTTCAGTCTAGCAAATCGAGAGCAGAGAGTCATGGGTTCTACTTGTGTTCTTCCCCTCCTTGGTTGAGTGAGCACAAAAGAGAAGATTTTACCTGTGAAAGGGCCTCAGTATCAGTAGTTACACAGCAATAAAAAATTTTCATAAAAGAGGAATGCTATGTTGGATTGATTTAGAAATTTCTGCAACGTCTGTTGCTAAAGAAACAAGGTTTAAAATAAATAGATATGGCCCCAGATATTCTTTGCATCACAGTAATTTATTAATGCATTCTTAGCTGGCTATTCACTGAAAGTATCTGTTTCAAGTGTTGAAAGTATAAGTTTCAAGTACACATGACACGGGTTGCCAGTGGGGCAGATGTCAGGGTGAGTGGAATCAGATTCAGATTTGTGGGAAGATATTTCATCTTGATTCCTTATATAAGTCACTTGAAATTTGAACTACATGAATGGCATCCTCAGGAAACAAGGAAATGGAATGTAGAGCAAGGGGTCTCATCTTACAGTGTAGTTGTGAGGGTCAGTCAGGAACGGTAGAGGACTTCCTTAGAGTGGTCAGCATCCTACAGCTATGTTCACAGGAATAGAGTGCTACAGAAAGTTGGGCTTTTCATGCATTGCAGCTTGAAAAAATGCAGAGCATTAGATGGGGTACCCTGCATCTAATGAAGAGAGAGAATGTTTAATTGTTGTGCTAGTATGTTTTAAAGAAGTCTCAAGTAGCCCAAGTAGATCTCATGTTCACTAGGTAAACAAAGATAGCCTTGAACTCCTGATCTTTCAGCTTCTACCGCCCGAGTGCTGAGATTACAGACAAATGTCATCATCCCTACTCAATTTATATGTTGTTGAGATCAAGCCAAGACTTTTGTGTGTGCTATTCAAGCACTCAACCAACTAAGACATATTCTCAGCTCTTAGATAAGATTAAACTTTTTGTTGGTACCAAAAGTTTAAAGGAAATAAAAATAATCCAAGCTAGAACGCAATCAGTAAAGAGGCCAATTATATTATTGTAAATCTCAATAAATTTTGTGTAGGAGAAAAAAAGCAATGCAAGATAAAATATACTCAGTTGAGAAGTGACATTCACTCATTTTGGTTTAGATGGTCACATGGCTTAATATTGTATCTTTCTTTTATTCCCCAACATTCTCAAGTGCTCTTTGCAGTGTCTTGCTATATCACAGTCTGAGTAAGTTCTCTAAGGTTATTATTTACATTTGTACTGTTCACATCCAGTACGGAAATATCCTGGCTACAAGGATTCTTTTGATTAGTTTTATAATTAGCATGCAAAATAATGGTTTTAATTAACTATAGAGTTTCTCTCATATGAATTTGTATGAGATATAAATTATAAGGCATCAAGCATAAAGTATGGTTGTAATGTATGAGTACTGTGAGGTATAAAGTTAGCTGTATGACAAATGTACGCACTCTCTATAAAGCATCATTTTCCCTATAGTCTCACTTGCATTCTTTGCTTTTACTGATCTTTTTCCATCTCTAGCCTCCTGTGTCCTTCTGCCCTCTTCTGTAGCTCTCCTTCCTCCCTTCAGTAGACTTCTTTCTGATTTCAGGTCACATATAATCTGAGTGATGATTAATTATGCCAACCAACTTGATAGGATCTAAAACCATATAGGAGACAAGATTATGGACATATCTCTGAGAAATCATCTAGATTATGCTAGCCTAGGCACGCTTGTAAGAAATTATCTTGGTTAGATTACTTTTTTTTATTCAGAAAAAAATTTCCTCTTCCTCCCATCCTCCCACTCCTCCGCCCCTTCAGCCACTCCTCTCCCCCTCCCCCCACTCCTCTCCCCCTCCCTCTGCAGTCTGAAGAGCAGCTAGGGTTCCCTGCCCTGTGGAAAGTCCAAAGTCCTTGCCCCTCCATCCTGGTCTAGGAAGGTGAACATCCAAACTGGCTAGGCACCCTCAAAGCCAGAACGTGATGCAGGATCAAAACCCAGTGCCATTGTCCCTGGCTTCTCAGCAGCCCTCATTGTCCGCCATATTCAGAGAGTCCGATTTTATCCCCTGCTTTTTCAGTCACAGACCAACTGGCCTTGGTGAGCTCTCAATAGATCAGCCCCACTGTCTCCGTGGGTGGGTGCACCCATTGTGGTCCTGACTTCTTTGCTCATGTTCACCCTCCTTCTGTTCCTCATTGGGACTTTGGGAGTTCAGTGGGTCTCTGTCTCTATCACCATCCATCACCAGATGAGGGTTCTATGGTGATATGCAAGATATTCATCAGTATGGCTACAGGATAGGGTTATTTCAGGTTCCCAATCCTCAACTGCCCCAGGAACTAACTGGGGACCTCGCCTTGGACATCTGGAAGCACCTCTAGGTCCAAGTCTCTTGCCAACCCTAAGATGGCTCCCTTAATTAAGATATGTGCTTCCCTGCTCCCCTATCCAAACTTCCTTAATCCCAATCATCCCATTTCCCCACGTTCTCCCCATCCTACCCTTCTCACTTTTCTCTCCCCATCTCCCCTTACCCCCTCCCACCCCACCTCCAAGATCCCGATTTTTTGCCTGGCAATCTTGTCTACTCCCAAACCCAGGAGGATAGCTATATGTTTTTCTTTGGGTTCACCTTCTTATCTAGCTTCTTTAGGATAACAAATTATAGACTCACTGAACATTATTTATGGCTAGAACCCAATTATGAGAGAGTACATACCTTGTTCATCTTTTTGGGTCTGGGTTACCTCACTCAGGATACTATTTTCTATTTCCATCCATTTGCATGCAAAATTCGAGAAGTCATTGTTTTTTACTGCTGAGTAGTACTCTAATGTGTATATATTCCACACTTTCTTCATCCATTCTTCCATTGACGGATATCTAGGTTGTTTCCAGGTTCTGGCTATTACAAACAATACTGCTATGAACATAGTTGAACAAATGCCCCTGTCATATGATCGGGTATCTCTTGGGTATATTCCCAAGAGTGGCATTGCTGAGTCTGGGGGTAGGTTGATCCTGAATTTCCTAAGAAACCAAAACACTGCTTTCCAAAGTGGTTGCACAAGTTTGCATTCCCACCAGCAATGGATGAGGGTACCCCTTCCTCCACAACCTCTCCAGTAGAGGCTATCATTGGTGTTTTTTATTTTAGCCAATCTGACAGGTGTAAGATGATATCTCAAAGTTGTTTTGATTTGCATTTCCCTGATCGCTAAGGAGGTTGAGCATGACCTTAAGTGTCTTTTGGTCATTCGAAATTCTTCTGTTGAGAATTCTCTGTTCAGATCAGTGCCCCATTTTTAATTGGGTTAATTAGTCTTTTAAAGTCTAGTTTCTTGAGTTCTTTATATATTTTGGAGATCAGACCTTTGTCTGTTGTGAGGTTGGTGAAGATCTTCTCCCAGTCAGTGGGTTGCCTTTTTGTCTTAGTGACAGTGTCCTTTGCTTTACAGAAGCTTCTCAGTTTCAGTAGGTCCCATTTATTCAATGTTGCCCTTAATGTCTGTGCTGCTGGGGTTATACCTAGGAAGCGATCGCCTGTGCCCATCTGTTGTAAGGTACTTCCCAATTTCTCTTCTATCACGTTCAGTGTGTTCAGACTGATATTGAGGTCTTTGATCCATTTGGACTTGAGTTTTGTGCATGGTGATAGATATGGGTCAGTTTTCATTCTTCTACAGGTTGACATCCAGTTGTGCCAGCACCATTTGTTAAAAATACTTTCTTTCTTCCATTGTATACTTTTAGCTCCTTTATCGAAAATGAGGTGTTCATAGGTTTGTGGGTTAAGATCTGGGTCTTCTATATGATTCCATTGGTCAACTTCTCTGTTTTTATGCCAACACCACACTGTTTTCATTACTGTGGCTCTGTAATAGAGTTTGAAGTCAGGGATGGTAATGCCTCCAGAAGTTCCTTTATTATATAAGACTGTTTTGGCTATCCTGGGTTTTTTGTTTTTCCATATAAAGTTGATTATTGTCCTCTCAAGATCTGTGAAGAATTTTGATGGGACCTTGATGGGGATTGCATTATGTATAAATTGCCTTTGGTAGAATTGCCATTTTTACTATGTTGATCTTCCCAATCCAAGAGCAAGGGAGATCCTTCTACTTTCTGGTATCCTCTTCATTTTCTTTCTTCAATTCCTTAGAGTTCTTGACAAATAGATCTTTCACTTCCTTGGTTCGAGTTACCCCAAGATATTTGATGCTATTTGTGGCTATCGTGAAAGGTGATGTTTCTCTGATTTCCCTCTTTGCTTCCATATCCTTTGTGTATAGGAGGGTGACTGATTTTTTGGAGTTGATCTTGTATCCTGCCACATTACTAAAGGTGTTTATCAGCTTTAGGAGTTCTTTGGTGGAGTTTTTGGGGTCACTTATATACACTATCATATCATGAGCAAATAATGAAAGTTTAACCTCTTCCTTTCCAATTCAAATCCCTTTGATCCCCTTATGTTGTCTTATTGCTATTGCAAAAACTTCAAGCACTATATTGAAGAGGTATGGAAAGAGTGGACAGACTTGCCGTGTTCCTGATTTTAGTGGGATGGCATTGAGTTTTTCTCCATTTACTTTGATGTTAGCTGTCAGTTTGCTGTAAATAGCTTTTACTATATTTAGGTCTGTCCCTTGTATCCCTAATCTCTCCAAGACTTTTATCATAAAGGGATGCTGAATTTTGTCAAAAGCTTTTTCAGCATCTAATGAAATGATCATATGGTTTTTTTCTTTCAGTTTATTTATATGATGGATTACATTGATAGATTTTCATATGTTGAACCAGCCCTGCATCTCTGGGATGAAGCCTACTTGATCATAATGGATAATTTTTCTAATGTGTTCTTGGATACGGTTTGCCAGTATTTTGTTGAGGATTTTTGCGTCGATGTTCATGAGTGAGATTGGCCTGTAATTCTCTTTCTTGGTTGAGTCTTTGTGTGGTTTTGGTATCAGAGTGACTGTAGCTTCATAAAAGTAATTTGGCAATGACTCTTCTGTTTCTATATTGTGAAATACATTAAGGAGTATAGGTATTAGGTCTTCTTGGAAGTTCTGGTAGAGTTCTGCATTGAAACCATCTGGTCCTGGGCTTTTTTTGGTAGGGAGGTTTTTGATAACAGCTTCTAATTCTTCGCGACTAACAGGTCTATTTAGATTGTTCACCTGGTCCTGGTTTAACTTTGGTAAATGGTATTTATCTAAAAACATGTCCATTTCTTTTACATTTTCCAGTTTTTGGCGTACAGGCTTTTGTAGTAAGATCTAATGATTCTTTGAATTTCCTCTGTTTCTGTGGTTATGTCCCCCTTTTCATTTCTGATATTATTAATTTGCATATTATCTCTCTGCCGTTTGATTAGTTTGGATAGGTGTTTATCAATCTTGTTGATTTTCTCCAGGAACCAGCTTTTTGTTTCATTGATTCTTTTATTGTTTTCTGTGTTTCTTCTATTTTGTTGATTTCCGCCCTCAGTTTGATTATTTCCAGTCTTCTACTCCTCCTAGGTGAGTCTGCTTCTTTTTTTTCTAGAGCTTTCAGGTGGGCTCTTAAGTCTCCAATGTGTGCTTTCTCTGTTTTCTTTAAGTGGGCACTTAGTGCTATGAACTTTCCTCTCAGGACTGCTTTCATAGTGTCCCATAAGTTTGAGTAGGTTGTTTTTTTTATTTTCATTGAATTCAAGGAAGACTTTGATTTCTTTCTTTAGGTAGAATTGTTGTTGAATTCTAGCTTTAATCCATGGTGATCTGATAAGACACAGGAGGTTACAAATATTTTTTGTAACTGTGCAAGTTTGCTTTGTTACCGAGGATGTGGTCAATTTTCGAGAAGGTTCCATGAGCTGCAGAGAAGAAGGTATATTCTTTCCTATTTGGGTGGAATGTTCTATAGATGTCTGTTAAGTCCATTTGATTCATTACCTCCATTAATTCTCTTATTTCTCTGTTCGGTTTCTGTCTGATTGACCTGTCCATTGGTGAGAGAGGAGTGTTGAAGTCTCCTACTATTAGTGTGTGCCGTTTGATGGCAGCCTTGAGTTTTAGTAATGTTTCTTTTACTTACGTGGGTGCTTTTATATTAGGGGCATAGATATTCAGGATTGAGACTTCATCCTGATGAATTGTTCCTGTTATGAGTATAAAATGTCCCTCTCTATTTTTTCTGATTGATTTAAGTTTGAAGTCTACTTTGTTAGAAATTAGTACGGCCACACCTGCTTGTTTCTTAGGTCCATTTGCTTGATAAGCCTTTTCCCAGCCCTTTACTCTGAGTAGGTGCCTGTCTTTGTGGTTGAGGTGTGTTTCTTGTAAACAGCAGAATGTTGGATCCTGCTTTCGTATCCAGTCTTTTAGCCTGTGCCTTTTTATAGGTGAGTTGAGTCCATTGACATTAAATGATATTAATGACCAGTGGTTGTTAACTCCGGTCACTTTTTTAGTAGTAGAGTTTGTGTGTTTCCCTTCTTTGAGTTGTGCTGGTGAAGGGTCTCTAGATGTTTGAGTTATTGTGGTCATTGCTGGACTCCTTGGTTTGTGATTCTCCTTCTATTATTTTCTGTGAGGCTGGATTTGTGGCTACGTATTGTTTAAATTTGTTTTTATCCTGGAAAATTTTGCTTTCTCCATTTATAGTGAACGAAAGCTTGGCTGGGTATAGTAGTCTGGGCTTGCATCCATGGTCTCTTAGTTTCTGAAGTACATCTATCCAGGACCTTCTGGCTTTCATGGTTTCCATAGAGAAGTCAGGTGTAAGTCTGATAGGTTTACCTTTATAAGTAACTTGACCCTTTTCCTTTGCAGCTCTTAATACTCTTTCTTTATTCTGTATGTTTTGTGTTTTGATTATTATATGGCAAGGAGATTTTTTTTTTGGTCCAGTCTATTCGGTTTTCTGTATGCTTCTTGAACCTTCAAAGGAATATCGTTCTTTAGGTTGGGAAAGTTTTCTTCTATAATTTTATTAAATATATTTTCTGGACCGTTAAGCTGTACTTCTTCTCCGTCTTCTATCCCAAGTATTCTTTTTTTTTTTCACAAGAAATACATGTTTTATTTTAAGAGTGCATCATTTGGCTTTCATTTAAATCATGTTGAAATCTCTCTTTACATTGCCTTTTCTTTTTTTTAATTTATTTATTTATTAAGGATTTCTGCCTCCTCCCCGCCACCGCCTCCCATTTCCCTTCCCCTCCCCCATCAAGTCCCCCTCCCTTATCAGCTCGAAGAGCAATCAGGGTTCCCTGACCTGTGGGAAGCCCAAGGGCCGCCCACCTCTATCCAGGTCTAGTAAGATGAGCATTCAAACTGCCTAGGCTCCCACAAAGCCAGTACGTGCAGTAGGGTCAAAAACCCACTGCCATTGTTCTTGAGTTCTCAGTATTCGTCATTGTCTGCTATGTTCTGCTAGTCCGGATTTATCCCATGCTTTTTCAGACCCAGGCCAGCTGGCCTTGGTGAGATCCCGATAGAACATCCCCTATGTCTCAGTGTGTGGGAACACCCCTCACGGTCCTGAGTTCTTTGCTTGTGCTCCCTCTCCTTCTGCTCCTGATTTGGACCTTGAGGTTTCTGTCCGGTGCCCCAATGTGTGTCTCTGTCTCCTTTCATCGCCTGATGAAGGTTAATATTCAGGAGGATGCCTATATGTTTGTCTTTGTATTCACCTTCTTATTTAGCTTCTCTAGGATCACGAATTATAAGTTCAATGTCCTTTATTTATGGCTATAAACCAAATATGAGTGAGTACATCCCATGTTCCTCTTTTTGGGTCTGGCTTACCTCACTCAGGATAGTGTTTTCTATTTCCATCCATTTGTATGCAAAATTCAAGAAGTCCTTGTCTTTTACTGCTGAGTAATACTCTAATATGTATATATTCCATACGTTCTTCATCCATTCTTCCATTGAAATGCAAATCAAGACAACTTTAAGATACCATCTTACACCTGTCAGAATGGCTAAAATAAAAAACACCAATGATAGCCTTTGCTGGAGAGGTTGTGGAGAAAGGGGTACATTCATCCATTGCTGGTGGGAATGCAAACTTGTGCAACCACTTTGGAAAGCAGTGTGGCGGTTTCTCAGGAAATTCGGGATCAACCTACCCCTGGACCCAGCAATACCACTCTTGGGAATATACCCAAGAGAGGCCCTATCATACAACAAAAGTATATGCTCAACTATGTTCATAGCAGCATTGTTTGTAATAGCCAGAAACTGGAAACAACCTATTCCAATCATTCTTAGGTTTGGTCTTTTTATTGGGTCTCAGATTTTCTGAATGTTTTGTGATGAGAATTTGTTGGTTTTGCTGTTTTCTTTGTTCAGTGTGTTTATTTTCTCTATGGTATCTTCAGTGTCTGGCATTCTTTCTTCTATCTCTTGTAATCTGTTGTTAGTACTTGTCTCTGTAGTTCCTGTTCGTTTACCCAGATTTTCCATCTCCATCCTTCCCTCGGTTTGTGTTTTCTTCATTGCTTCCATTTCATTCTTCAAGTCTTGAACTGCTTCCCTTACCAGTTTGATTGCTTTTTCTTGTTTCTCTTGATTTTCTTGGGTGTCTTTGAGCAATTTATTCATTTCCTCTACCTTATTGTTTGTAATCTCTAATTGTTTATGGCAGTTTTTCACCTCCTGTTTAAGGTCTTCTATTAATTTCATATAGTTCACTTTTGAGTCGATTTCTTCTAATTCTTCTAGAGTAGGGTGTACAATTCTTCTTATTTCGGGATCCCTGGATTCTGGTGATGTCATGTTGCCTTTCAGGTTGTTGGGGGAATTCTTGCATTGGCGCCTTCCCATCTCTTCCTTCCAATAGAGCCCGGAGAGCCTGGTGTCTTGGTCCAGTCTTTGCTGTGATTGACTTTCTGGGTTTATCTCTTCAGTGTAGAAGGAGGAACTGTTCCCATCCAGATGGAACTCCTCAGCACCAAAGCATGGACGCCTGGTAGTCCAATGACCCGAGGACACAGGGGGGAACTTGGGGGACAGGGTGGGGACGAGTAGAACACAGGACACACTGCCGCAAAAGCTGAAGGTGCAAGTGCACCCTTTCTGGGGGTCCTTGAGGCCTGCCCCTTAGGTAGGCTCTCACCGCTCTGGGTGGGTAGCCTTAGTGTAGGAGCAGAAAACTGTTCCTGAGCAAGGGACCTTGCAGAAAACACAGGCTTGGGGGGGGGGGTCGTGTGTAAGAAAGACAGCCCTTCAGAAGGAGCTGGGGGAGGGGGGTTTGTGCTCTCTTCCGGGACAATCCGCCCCTGGATAGCACACACTCACCCGTCCAGATGGGATTCCTCAGCAACTAAACAGGGCCGCCTGGTAGCCCAATGATCCAGGGACAAAAGGGTGAATGGATCAGGGATGGGTGGTATCCAGAAGAGCAGAGGAGAGGCTGGTGCACAGGCTGAAGGTGCCTGGGCTCCCTTACAGGGGACCCTGAGGCCTGCTCTGGGTGGGTAACCTTAGTGTAGGAGCTTAAAACTCTTGGTTAGATTATTTTAAGTAGGATATACCCTTAAAGTAGATGGCACCGATTTATTGGTTTGAGTTATAGACTTTATAAAATGAGAATGGTAACTAAGCACAAAAATCCAGCTCCCTCTGTTCCACAATTGTGGATCCAATGTGACCAATATAATTTATAGATATGGAAATATGTTGCTACATATATATGAGAGAAAAATAGTACTTGTTTTTGTAGAAGGAATTGTTTAATCCATTTTCCTTCAAGTGAAATAATTTCAGCCCCAGATCTGTACCCAAAAGAAATACTCATAAATTTATGTACTCATAAAGAAATGCTGTGTCAATCACATTTTCCCACAAGTGTCTATTGAATTTTGAATTAGAACCAACCTGAACATGAGTGCTTAAAAACAATCCCAATCCAAATTTACCTGAAAACCCTCCTTACTTTTGCCTTCACTTTTTCCCTTTGCCCTAGGTCCCTTACATATGACTAACATTTACTATGACACCAGGAATCTCCCTACAATGTTCTGCTAATTCCCAGTAAATGTCATTGCCCTTCAGAGATATTTTTCTGAGTTGAAATCTGTTGAACAACAATAAGTAGGAGGAATTTGAATTGTACTTAATATTGTGAATGACTCTAACCTACACCAGGGAAGATATCTGGAAGAGTAAGAGCTCAATCTGAAGTGTGATTTCTCATAGTTTGACATGACATTTCCTGGGTAGATATGCAGCCCCAACTTGATGTGGCATCGCAGAATGTTGCTGTGCATTTCATAGTTATTCTGAGTATGTATTTTTAGGAGGTGGCTTACATTTTGTCCATTATTTCTGTCTTTCAGAATTGATCTCTCATTTACATCCCCCCAAACAAGGTAAGACAGCCAACTCTATTGGACAGACTCTCAAATGTCAGCCTCCAACCCTTAAAAGCCATTATTTTTAAAGTTCTTGCACTTTTCTTTCATGTAGCTTTTCCTTGTATTATTATTCTGATATGAGGGCCTCCCCCAGGTCACAGCAGACAAATATCAAAAGTACAATTCAGTAACCAATTCCTAGTCACTTAAAAAAAAATGCTTTCTTCTCCATTGGGACTAATATAAGAGAATGTAAATTTCTTTACTTTGTTTTTTCCTTTTTCATTAACAAATAATAATTATCATGTAGGCAGTTAAACAATGTTTGGATGTATATTCACACCAAGACTGGTTAAATCAAAGTAATTAATATAAATCATTACAACGTGAATTTTTAATGGTCAGAGCATAAGCCACCTGAAGCTATTTCTTATTCTAAGAACTAGAGAATGTAAGTAGTTAGTAAGTGGAGTTGGGTTAGTGATTAAAAGTGTGCCATTCAGCACGGAGCAATACATTGGAAAAAGTCACAGTTTTACTATTGCTGCAAACAGGACAAAGAAAATGCTGAGGATGAGGAAGAAAAATAGGAGAGGATGAAGAGGGAAAAGAAGGAGAAAGAGGAAGAAAAGGGGAAGAAGCAGAAGAGGAAGGAGGAGGAGAAAAGGGAGGGAGAAGGGGGAAAGAAAGAGAGAGAGAGAGAGAGAGAGAGGGAGGGAGGGAGGGAGGGGGAGAGAGAGGACGGAAGGAAGGAAGGAAGGAAGGAAGGAAGGAAGGAAGGAAGGAAGGAAGGAAGGAAGGAAGGAGGGAGGGAGGGAGGGAGGAAAAAGGGAAGGAAGGAAAAGAGAGAGACATTGTTGACAATGAGATATTGGAGAGATGTTTTTTTTTCAAATATTTGAACCTATAGGGATCATTTATTATTTAAAGCACTACCATTACCTTGTTGCTGAGTTGTATGTTTTTTTAACTTGATTTTAGTATTTTTTTTATTGAGAAAAAAATTTCCGCCTCTTCCCAGCCTCCCACTCTTCCCCCACTATTCCCCCCCCCCCCAGGATAAAACCGGACTCTCTGAATACGGCGGACAATGAGGGCTGCTGAGAAGCCAGGGACAATGGCACTGGGTTTTGATCCTGCATAATGTTCTGGCTTTGAGGGTGCTTAGCCAGTTTGGATGTTCACCTTCCTAGACCAGGATGGAGGGGCGAGGACTTTGGACTTTCCACAGGGCAGGGAACCCTGGCTGCTCTTCAAACTGCAGAGGGAGGGGGAGAGAAGTGGGGGGAGGGGGAGAGGAGTGGAGAGATGTTTTAGAGATTACTTTGGCAAAACAGGAAATTTATTTTTTCCAGAATAGAGGGAAACAGATATGTCCTGGTGTCTGTCTGTCGCTGTGATAAAACATTGACCTAAACCAATTTGGAAAAGAAAGGGCTTTTTTGGCTTACACCTACCAACCACAATTCATCATTGAAGGAAGTCAGGGGAGGGAACTCAAGCAGGAACAGAGGCAGTAAAGATGGAAGAATGCTGCTTCCAGTCCAAAACTCCACAGATCCTTCACAGTCTTCCCAAAGAACAAGAGTCGTGGAGGTGAAACTGCAGTAAGAATGTAATGTATGAGAGAAGAATAAATTTAAAAAATCATGAGGCATCCCCACACCCATGTGGAAGTTCATCTCTCTGTGGACAGTTTACCTTGTGTTGATTCCTACAAATGGAAATAGAAAGGTCATTGGCTGTTTTTACACTCGTTTCTAATACAGATTTCCAAATTGCCTCCCAGGACTATTTACTCTGTATCTTTCTTGAAGAGGTGGCCTGAGGTTTAACTTTCTGTTATGTTTCATCCTAAGTATTTGTGTCATTGAGTTCATGCTTTTGAGTGATAATTACACATAATGTATATTAAAAGGTGTGACTGAACAGGAAGAAAAGAACAAGACTGTCAAGTCCATTTTAAGGAATACCAATATCAATTCCTATTCTAATTACATTTGGTTGCCATGATAAAATACAAAAATCAGCTTGAGAAGGAAGGGATTATTGGTTAACATTTAACAATCCCAAACCATCACTGAGGGAAACCAGGGCAAGAACTCGAACAGGGGCAGACGATGGTAACATGGAGGAATTCTGCCAATCTGCTTGCTCTTTGTTCCTTGTTCATACTGCTTTCTTGTAGAAAACAGGACAGCCTTCCAAGAACATCGTCCACTGTGGAATAGACCCTCCTACATCAATCGTTAGTCAAGAAAAAGCCCTACAGATATGTACACAGGACAATCGGACAGAGAAAATTCCTTGATTGAGATTCATTCTTCCCAGGTGACTTTAGTTGGTGTCAAACTGATTGAAAACTAGTCAACAAAGATGGTGAGAAGAACTCTCACCAGAGAAGAACTCTGACAAATGAGATCCCTCTCTGCTAAAGGACTTTCGTTGAGGAAACCAGCATCTTCAACCTGAACCCATCTCTGAGACATAATGAAGCTTCCTTGGACGTTTTGCAGATATTTTGTGTCACAAGCATGAAAGGCAGCAAAAGATACTGGCTTTAGATGTATTGGGGGTGGGTAGTGAGAGAGCGATCCTGTCTCCAAAACAGGCTTTCCAAAGTCAAGTCTGAGTCATGCACGATAGCTCAGACTTGCAATCACAACACTCAGAAAGCTGAGACAGAGGGACTGTCATGAGCTACAAGTAAGTCTTGGTTATAGACTGAGTTTAAAGTGTATCTGGGTTACACAGTGAGACCAACCTCAAGAAGCAAGCAATTTCAAAGTTAGTTTACAATATGAACTAATTTTATATTCTGAAATCATTCTCTTTTCCAGAAATTTCCATTGCTAACTGTATCTTTCCATTCATCTATGGTGATGAAGTCCACTACAATTGTATCTCCACCCACAGTGACTTTGACTGGTGTTCCCTTGACTTTTACTTCCAAGGAAGGTGGAGATATTGCACAGCACTGGGTGAGAGTCCTATAAGAGTATATATAAGATGGCAGGACCCCAGAGGAAAAAGATTTTGGATTTTGGGGAAAAAATAAGCTCAGATATTGTCTTCTCTGCATAATTTGCAGAACTTGAAAACAATCTGATAGAAAAAATAATTGTTTTCTCCACAGGTATTAATTTGAGGACAGTATTCATAGTTTACCCCTTATCCATCTTTCTATGCAGATCCTCCAATATGTATCTTCCCTTTCCAATTTGGAAAAATGTCCATTAACGAATGCACCAAGCAAGGCTACATTTTGAATAGGAGTTGGTGTTCACTGACTGACAACTACAACAGAGATAGGAAATGGAAGCAATGCTCTCCTTACAAGTAAGATGGTGGGAGAACGTGGAACAATGTCCTATGAGTTACGAAAGGAGCAAGACATTAGGTTGATGACTGAGGAGCCTGAGATCTCGGTCTGTTGGCTATGACTTAGTCAAGGGCCAACAGACACTTCCTGTGAAGTATCTCCTGTTGAGTACAGCAGACTTACCAGACTGTGTAGTGTTGGTCACAAATATTCAGTTCGGCTTTGTAGCACAAACACAGTCACAAATAGAACAAGTACACTGGATCATCGGCAAATCTGACAGGCTGGTGTTCTTTACATGCTGTTTAATAATTACAGTTGCGTGTTCATTTTGTCATCGCTGTGACAAAACACCCAAGGAAAGCAACTCAACCAAGGAAGGAAGGGTTTACTTGGGTTCTCATTTTGCTATGGGGATATGGCCCATCATGGTTTGAACAGTGGCTTAGGACAACTGATTACACTGTGTCTGCATTCAGACAATAGCAAAAGAATGTACTGATACTCAACTGGCCTCCTTTTTCCTTGCTATACTGTCTGAGGCCTCACCTGAGCTGTTGTTGCCTATATTTGAGTGAGTTTTTACTCCTCAGTTAAACCTTTTCTGATATGCATGCATTTATGTCTCCAAAGTGATACCAATTTCAGTCACATTAGCAATGATTACTAATTAGCTGCCTCATTATGAATGCATTGTTTTACAGCTTTAAAACTTGTTTTGAGTCAGGAAATAAGTATGAGATAGAAACTCAGTGAAACACGGAAGCAGCATAACAAGAGAAACATCAGCGTTTTTTCTGTTCTCCTCCCCTGGAACTCCCTCCCACACAAGATGTGTGTTTGTGCTGCCCCACACACCTACACAGATACAAAATTTTAAGGTCTTTAAAACATAATTGAATCTGCTCTCCCCTTTGTCGTTATGGCTTGATCATTACCTAAAACATATTGTGGGAGCTTTCCCTGTGAATGCATCAATCTCCACCACTTTCTTGTGTGCATGCATATCAAATTTTAGATGGTTGGCGATTCTCCATCATCCACATAGGAGATTTCTGATTTAAACAAATTTCCTGACCATTGACAGTGATCAATGAATTAAGTGTCTTTCAAACAGAAGGCTGTACATGTTATGTTATTTTTTTGAGTATATTCAGTTTTTATAATCAGGAATGCATGCACTCTTCTTATATCACATCTCCTGCCCCGTGGACCCATACTATTCTGATCTCTCCTCAGAGAGAAAAAAAACTATTAGAGAAGAAGACACATGTAATATTGATCTTTGGGCAGGAGGGGAGACTGAGACATTCATTCTAATGTGTTCTTTCCATCTCAGTTTTTAGGTAAACATGGGTGTTTTTGAAGAGGCAGATGTTACAAATCCATCAGATGTCTCTCCAAATACAATTCTTTTGTCATTATGGAACATTCTGATAATAAATGCTTGATCTCTTGTCTACACTGGTGTTTTGCTTTCCTAGGATGGGTGGAAAGAACAAATCACATTGATAATCAATTAATTCTCGCATGGTGGTGTTGTAACCCAGGGGAAGGTCTTGAGGTGGCTGGTTACAATGTGTCTGCAGTCAGAACACAAAGGGGTGGATTCTGGTGCTCAGTAGACCTACACCTGTTCCACCGAGAGACCTCAGTACATGCAATCATGCTACCCACACTTCAGTGTGGATTTTCCATCCTCAAAGTCTTCTGAAAATGCTCAAATCAAAAGTACCTCTAGTTTGAGGCAAGTTAACCAAACTCTCATGGTACCTAAAGCTTCTCATAAGTTTTAATTTTTGATGGAAATAAAATATGCAGCTTAAAACTTTAGAGCTGAAACTCATATGAAGTACTGTGAAACACTTGATTTTAACAAGTTAAACATCTGAGTTTAACAAATCAGTGGCATTTAATACAATCAGAATGTTGAACAACGACCTCCACCAAGTTGCAAACATTTTTATCAGCATGGAAGGAAGTTCTGTCCCCACTAAGCAGTAATCACCCACCTTCTTTTCCCCCCAGACCCTGACAACCACAAACCTTTCTTTTGCTATAAAGTTAACAATTGTGGATGTTCCCCATCACCAGAATCATACAGCATGTGACAATTTGTGCCTGACTTATTTTCATCAAACTAATACTTTGGAGAGTGGCCCACATTTTTCCATCTCACTACTTTGTTTCTTACTATGACCAAATAATACTCCACTGTGTGGGTAAACTACCTGCTGTTTATCAATTAATATGTATGTCTTGAAAGTGCATGTCTGTTGTGTGGAAATTGACTAATTTTCTTTTTTATCACATGCATTTTATTTACTTTTTAAATTTCATTTTACCTTCCCACCACAGTTCTCCTACCCCACCACTCTCCCACCTCTCTCGCCTCCCCCCAAGCCTATCCCCCACACACTTCTCCCAAGGGTAAGGGCTCCCATGAGGAGTCAACAAAGTATGTCACATTAACTTGGGGCAGAACTAAGCCCCTCCCCGCTGCATTAAGGTTGAGCATGAAATCCCATCATAGGGAATGGATTCCAGCAAGCTAGCTCATGCACCAAGAATAGATCTTCGACTTATTGCCAGGGGCTTGTCAGATAGTCCAAGCATCATCTCTGTCTCCCACATATGAAGGCTCTAGTTTGGTCCCATGGAGGCTCCACAGTTATCAGTTCCCATGAGATCCCATAAGATTGGCTCAGTTGTCTCTGTAGATTTCTCCATCATTATCTTGACCTCCCTTGCTAATATATTCCCTCCTTCCTCTCTTCAACTGGATTCAAAAGCTAAGACATTCATGTTTAATTAACCTGTTACAAGTGTCTCTCATATTTGAATTTAGAAATTCATATCTTTCACTGGGTTAAGAAAACTACAGTCTCACTGATTATATTGTCTATGTTGTTAGACTTTCTGAACTTATCTTTCTACACCATGGATTCTTGGGGGTTTGTCTCTTGAATATATTTAAGTTCTTGAATTTGGGCCATGCTTATCTCATCATTTTCTCCCTACCCTTTTCTATATATGTGTGTGTATGTATGTGTGCATACATGTCTGTGTTTATATGCATGTGTGTTCATGGGGGTGCAGTTGGCTGTGCCTACGTGCTTGAATGCCAGATATCAACTTTGAAAGTTTTAAGCTCTAGCTCACCACTTTATTTGGGGTGATAAAAGCAAGGTTTCTCACTGATTGTAAAGCTCATCATTATAGCTAGGCTGGATGACCAGCAAGCCACCAGGATCTGTAGCTTCTACCACCAACCCCAACCAGTGCAGAGGCTATAGATACAGAAATAGATTAGTATAGATATGGTAGGTTGCATGAATTTAATATTGTCTCAACTTGTTCTATCTTTTATCCCCCAAATTCATTCCTTTGATTGGCCTTATCTAATGCTGACACTTGTCACGGTGCTTTTTATTTAATTGATTGATTCTTTTATTCTGGTATTTCTATTTGGTTCTATTCTAGGCTCAATTACTTTGTTTAGCCTCAACTTCATGCGATTGGATGTTTCCTCTAAAGGTTTGGTCGTCTCATCCATATTGTTAACTTTCTCCTTTAGATGAGTAATTGGGCTTCTTGCTTCATCTATACACTTGAGTCTTCTATATGATTGCTAATCTTTTCATTTTTTATTTTGATTTTTTCTTTTTATTATCATTATTATTATTACAAATTTTCACCTCCTCACCTCCTCCCATTTCTCTCCCCTTCCCCCAATCATCCTCCCCCTCCCTCTCCAGTCCAAAGAGCAGTCAGGGTTCCCTGCCCTGTGGGAAGTCCAAAGTCCTCCCCCTCCATCCAGGTCTAGGAAGATGAGCATCCCGACTAGGTTCCCACAAAGCCAGTACATGACATGGAGTAGAATCAAAACCCAGCGCCTTTGTCCTTGGCTTCTCAGTCAGCCCTCCAAGTCAGCCACGTTCAAAGAGTCGTTTGATCACATGCTCCATCAGTCCCAGTCCAGCTGGCCTTGGTGAGTTCCCATTAGATTGACCCACCGTCACAGTGGGGCCCCACTCGCGGACCCCTCGCGGCCCTGACTTCCTTGCTCATGTTCTCTCTCCTTCTGCTCCTCATCTGGACCTTGGGAGCTCAGTCCAGTGCTCCAATGTGGGTCTCTGTCTCTATCTCCATCCATCACCAGATGAAGGTTCTATGGTGATATGCAAGATATTCATCAGAGTGGCTATAGTATAGGGCCAGTTCAGGCGCCCTCTCCTCGGCTGCTCAAGGAACAAGATGTGGACATCTCCTTGGACACCTGGGAACCCCTCTAGACTCAAGTCTCTTGCTAACCCTCAAAGGGCTCCCTTAATTAAGTTATATACTTCCCTGTTCCCATATCCACTCCTTCTCCATCCCAACTGTCCCATTCCCCCAAGTTCTCCCCATCCTCCCCTTCTCACTTCTTTCTCCCTATCTCCCCTTACCCCCATCCCACCCCCAACCCTAAGCTCTCAATTTTTGCCTGTAAATCTTATATACTTCCAATATCCAGGATGATAACTATATGGTTTTTTTGGGGGGGTACACCTTCCTATTTAGCTTCTCTAGGATCATGAATTATAGGCTCAATGTCCTTTATTTATGGCTAGAATCCACTAATGAGTGAGTACATACCATATTCATCTTTTTGGGTCTTGGTTACCTCACTAAGGATAGTGTTCTCTATTTTCATCCATTTGCATACAAAATTCAAGATGTCATTGTTTTTTTACTGCTGAGTATACTCCAATGCATATATATTCCACACTTTCTTTTATCCATTCTTCCATTGAGGGACATCTAGATTTTTTCCAGGTTCTGGCTATTACAAATAATGCTGCTATGAACATAGTTGAACAAATGCTTTTGTAGTATGATAGGGTATCTCTTGGGTATATTCCCAAGAGTGGTATTGCTAGATCCTGGGGTAGGTTGATCTTGAATTTCATGAGAAACCACCACACTGATTTCCAAAGTGGTTGCACAAGTTTGCATTCCCACCAGCAATGAATGAGTATTCCCCTTACTCCACATCCTCTCCAGCAAAGGCTATCATTAGTGTTTTTTATTTTAGTCATTCTGACAGGTGTAGGATGGTATCTCAAAGTTGTTTTGATTTGCATTTCCCTGATCACTAAGGAGGTTGAGCATGACCTTAAGTGTCTTTTGGCCATTTGAACTTCTTCTGTTGAGAATTCTCTGTTAAGATCAGTACCCCATTTTTAATTGGGTTAATTAGCATTTTAAAGTCTAGTTTCTTGAGTTCTTTATATATTTTGGAGATCAGACCTTTGTTTGTTGTGGGGTTGGTGAAGATCTTCTCCCAATCAGTAGGTTGCCTTTTTGTTTAATGACAGTGTCCTTTGCTTTACAGAAGCTTCTCAGTTTTAGGAGGTCCCATTTATTCAATGTTGCCCTTATTGTCTATGCTACAAGGGTTATACGTAGGAAGTGGTCTCCTGTGCCCATATGTTGTAGACTATTTCCCACTTTCTCTTCTATCAGGTTCAGTGTGTTCAGATTGATATTGAGATCTTTAATCCATTTTTAAATGACACATAAACATGATGATTCAACATATGTATGGTGTACCATCTGATGTGTTCATGCATGGGTACATCTTGTACTGTTTAAAGCAATTCAAACATATCCATCTCTTCAAATATTTAGCATTTCTTTATGATGAACAGTTAAACAACTTTTATTGTTGTTTTTTGGATACATAGTATACTTCTACCCCTCTTTGTAGTTTACCAGAGTGTTTTCCTCTGAATAAATTGTTAAGGTCAACTTTCCCCATCCTCACTTCTTTCTAGTCTCACTTCCACTTTTTTTACCAACTGGGTTTCTGTGCTTCAAATTTTCTCCCATAACGTAAACATATTATAATTTATTTTTAAACTTTATTTCTATGCTTTATCTAAATAATTTTTAATTTAAATATATTTTGATTATTTTTCCCTGCCCTCAAGTCCTTCCATACCCTCTCCCCATCCACTCAACTTTAAGTTCTTTCTCAAAATAAAAAATAAAAACCCAATATAATGATTAAAGCCCCTAAAACCAAGAAAACAAAATAAAATAATACCCAAAAATGAAAAGGAAAAGCAAACAATAAACTTTAACCAAATAAAAGCACCCATGCGCGAGCGCGCGCACACACATAAACACACACACACACACACACACACACACACAGCTGTGGATCCTATTATATGTTGGTCAACTACTCTGGAACATGAGGCCCTGGAGTAGTTCATAGCTTTATCTTGTATTTTAGCCTTTTTATTACCTTTGATTTCCAGAATTGAATGAGGAACTGTGAACTCCTGGAAATGTTATAATGATTCATTGCCTCTTATCTCTTTTGTTTTATGCATGTATTGGGATAGCTGTGTCTCAATCTCTCCCACCTTTGTGTTTGTGTGTGTTAGATATACATGTGTTCACAGGGATCAGATGCACTTGAGTTTGTATACATGTGTGAATGCCAGAGGTTGATTTTGAATATTTCTCACTGTTTCTCTCCACTTTGTTTTTGAGGCAGCATCTGTTGCTGAACTTGAAACTCACCATTAGAGGTAGGCTGGCTGGCCAGCAAGCCACTAGGATCTGTTGCTTCCATTCCCACTCCCAAGCAGTGCTGAGGTTACAGGAATGTTTCTCATGCCTGCTTTTGTGCAGGTTCTGGGATCCAAACTTAGGTTCTCATACCTGTCCAGTATACACTTTACCCACTGAGTTGGCTGCTACACAACCTGTTTCTTGCTAGTTCTATTTCCCTTTCTCCCTATCTTTTGGTCTGTTTGTTTCATTTTACTCTACTCTTCTTGAAGACTTGTGTGTGTCCCTCTGCTACTGAGGGGTGGCATTGACTGTGTAACAATGCGAATCACCTATTTGGTTGTATAGTGTTTTCCTCAAACTCTCCTTCCAGGAAGAAGGGGAGGCTCAGAAGACCCTGGCGGTAAACAAAATGTCACACGTCTCAAAAGTGGAAATTTGCAAGGTTTGTTAAAGTCCTTTTACAGCTTTATTAAGGATTTAAAAACTGCTAGAGACAATAATATGTCCAGCAAAACTACTGAGAGGACATTCTTGGACCCACTAGAGTTACAAGTTGGGCAGGGAGATTCAAGGTGCAGGTTCCATGAGTTGTCATCACTGTTAAGGTGTGCTTTTCTGTGAGACAGCTGATTTGGGGGCAGGGGTGAATCCTTGCTCTTGTAAGTAACCCCTTACCATACTCATCTTAGTAGTCACAATAAAAATTAATAAGTTCACCAGGTTGGACTTTGGTGTTATCATTACTTTAATCTTTTGGGAGTTTTGAATCTAGTGTGTGTGTGTGTGTGTCTGTGTGTGTGTCTGTGTGTGTGTCTGTGTGTGTGTCTGTGTGTGTGTCTGTGTGTGTGTCTGTGTGTATTGTCTCCTCAGGAAAACTCTCTCACACAACAAATGTATGCTTTGACATTTTTTCCAGAAGCAGAATATCCAGATAGACAAGAGCATAGACATTTATTATCATAATACTCCTTAATGACAGAGAATTGTAGCTAGCGAAGCAACCAATGAATCTGTAACTTCTGTCTCTTCAAAAGCACACAGCTTACCTAAAAACTGAAGAGAAGGTAACATGTTAGAATGAATATCTTGGTTCTCCACCCTCCCAATGTCAATGTCTCATTTGTATCCCCTGCTATTAAACAGTCTTTTCTCCTCTTTGATAGGAGATTAGAATAGCATGAGTCCATTTGGCATAATACCAATGGCTTCAGAAGGCTGCACATATTCTTCATTGTAATGGTTTTTGAGGGATGGGGATGTGTACATACACATGTGTGCATGTGTATATATATATATTTGTGTGTGTGTGTGCGTGTGTGTGTGTGCATGTTTGAGAAATGGAGAGAGAGAGAATATAAGGTAAAGAAGTAGCCGAATATTGATAAGGAGGTTCTGGAAAAAGAGGGGGCAATACAATCAAAACATATTGCATAAAATATTTAAATAAAAATTTTAAATACTAACTGAATAAAAACTGAATATACATCTTGTTTTTTATAATGACATAAAGTTATGCTGTCCACTGTTTGAAAAATCCATCCATCACTGTCAATGTTCACAAGCTTTGTTTTAATTGGAAGCTTCATATATGGATGATGGATAATCTCTAACCACTTAAAATTTGACAAGCATGCACACAAGAAAGTGAGGGAGATTGATGTATTCATAGGGAAAACCCCCTCAGTGTGTTTTAAGTGATGATCAAGCCATGGTGACAAAGAGGAAAGCAGATTCAGTTATATCTTAAAGATATATGTATCGGTGGAGATGTATGGGGTGGCACAAGCACCTGTGGAAGAAGGGAGTTCCTGGGAGGAGAACAGAAAGAATGCTGATGTTTCTCTTGCCGTGTGCTGCTTCAGAGTTTCAGTGAGTATCTATGTCATATTTACTTTGTGACTCAGAACAAGTTTTAAAACTGGAAAACAATGCAGGCATAACAACATGACTAATTAGTAGTCATTGCTAATGTGATTGGATTTGGAATCACCTAGGAAACACATATGCAGGCATGTCAGAAAAGGGTTAACTGAGAAGTAAAAACTCACCTAAATGTGGGCAACAACAGCTCTTGGACTGAAGCCTCAGTCACTAGAAAAAGAAAAAAAAGGAGTGATCCAACTGAGTACAAGCCTCTGTCTGTCTGTCTGTCTGTCTATCTGTCTCTGCTGAATGCCGATACAATGTGATCAACTGACTCGAGTTCTACCCCACCACCCCTTCTTTCCGTACCACCACTGGCTGTGTTCCCTCAAACCAGGAACCCGAGAAAACCCGTCCCTCCTTTGTTGAGTTGTTTTCATCATGTATTTTGTCACAGCAATGACAAAGGTAAGCAATGCACGTGTCATTATAATCATGAAACAACATTAGACACCAGAATATCAGCTTTGCCCATGGTCCAGTACAGTTGTTCTGTTTGTGGTCACGTTTGTGCTGCAAAGCTGAGCTGAATATTGGTGACCAGTACCACACACTCTGAGAAACCTGCTGTACTCAACAGGAGATACTTCACAGGAAGTGTCTGTTGGCCCCTGACTAAGTCATAGCAGGAGGAGACGGAGATCTAAGACTCCCCATCCATCAACCTAATGTCTTGCTCCTTTCGCAGCTCATAGGACATTGTTCCACCTTCTCCCATCATCTTACTTGTAAGGAGAGCATTGCTTCCATTTCCTATCTCTGTTGTAGTTGTCAGTCAATGAACACCAACTCCTATTCAAAATGTAGCCTTGCTTGGTGCATTCGTTAATGGACATTTTTCCAAATTGGAAAGGGAAGATACATATTGGAGGATCTGCATAGAAAGATGGATAAGGGGTAAACTATGAATACTGTCCTCAAATTAAGCCCTGCTGAAAAAACATTGAGCTTTTTTCTATGATTTTTTTTATGTAGGAAAGACCATTTTCTGAAATCTAAAACATTTTCTCCAGATTCTACACACTGTCTCTCGGGTCCTGAATATCTAATAGACACCTTTATAGGACTCTTACCAAATGCTTTGCAGTATCTCCACCTTCCTTGGAAATAATAATCAAGGGAGCACCAATCAAAGTCACTGTGAACAGAGATGCAGCTGTGGTAGACTACCTCATTATAGATGAACGGGAAAGTACAGTTTTGCACAGGAAATTCTGGAGAAAAGAACAATTTCAAAATGTAAAAGATGCTCAAGATGGGAAATGAGTTTATTGTATTATCTTTTGTTTCTTTGATTCCAGGTTCTCATTAGGCTGACCTTGGCTGGCCTACAACTTGCTATCTAGACCAGGCTGGCCTTTAACTCAGAGATCCACCTGCCTCTGCCTCCTGATCCACTTGCCTCTGCCTCCTGAGTGTTAGCATTAAAAGCATTCACTAAGATGCTTAGCAGGAATTGACTTTTTAATTTTTGTATTTCATTTAAATTTTAAGCAAAATTTCGCTCCTGTAATGTAGTCTGTCTTAGAACTCTGGAGCCAAGACTGGCCTCTAACTCATGTCAGTCCCCCTGCCTCACCATTCCCAGCTGGAACTTGATTTTAAAATGTTCATTTCAGTGAGGCACGGTCCTGCTCTCCCAGAATGCCTGCATACAGCTGCAGCTGGTATCACTTGCTACCTTTCCTGTTTGTGACAGAAAATACCAGCAAATCTCCAACAAAGTCAGAGATTTCCTCAGTGGGAGGTCCGTTAGCAGTGAGAGACTTCATTTCCAGAGCTCGTAGTCTGGAACCTTTCCTATCATCTGTTCCTCTGATTTACTAATGCGATCCCCAAACATCTCTCCAGTCCCCCACTGCCATCTACAAGCATTGCCATCACTTATAATTTTCTCTGCCCTGTCTGCAACAATAGCATCTTCACCTTCTCCATATGCACTGCTCCACTCTGAAGGACCTGAGCTCACTCATATCATAAACTGAGCCATACATACAGACGACCCACTGACATTCTCTTGTTCTTAAGAGAAGAAAAGGTTTTGACATTGTTTATCTTTCCTTATAAAAAATCTGAATCTTTTCAGCATAATTCCTAACTCATTCTAAATATTTATCCACATACCCACAGATAAGTGCAGTTCTTCCCTTCATCAAAGACACTTCTTTTGGCAACAGAGACCATTGCAGAAAACCACAACTGGTCAAAAAACAAAGAACAACTGATCATAAGGTTCCCATTCCCAGTGAATACATCTATAACACAGCTTCATCACAGAAGACCCAGGGAAAATTGTGGAAGAAGAACAGAAAAATTGTAAGAGTCAGAGGACCAGAAAATCTACTGTGAGATTGTGTCTCCTAGAAATGAAAGGAAAGCTTCACCCACGATAGCTCAACAATATAGTTGCCTAAACAAGACCTGAGCAAGGACAAAATAATGGACATGCTAACACAGAAGGGGAAAATATCACTGAACCTCACCCCTAGTCAAAAAACGATAGGAAACTAAAGGACGCTGAGAGTGGGAGAAATCGTTTTCTTCTCATAGAGGAGTCTCCTACTTGATTATCCAATACCAAGTGGTCAGCCCTAAAATCATGTACATGCATGCATCCCTGTACAGATGCGGCAAGCTATGACTATATATGTAAGAATATATAAGTATATATTACAGAAGAGGAGGCCAGGAATTTGAGAGTAATATAGAGGGAACATTGGAGAAGTTAGAGAATGGAAAGGAAATAAAGGGAAGTAATGCAATGATATTTTTTAAAGATAAAAATTTTAGATGATATTTGTAAAAAGATGGTTTTATTAATCACATTAATGACCTTGATTTAATGACTCATATGAACCTACATAAAAACATCAAAGTTGACTCCATACATGCATAATAACTATTTGCCAAAGAAAAGAGAATAAACTATCAAGTACAAAATGCACATGGTGCCTTATCAGAGTCCCAATGGGTAAAAAGTGCCTTTCTTGAGTGACAAGTGAGTTCTTTAATATTGTTTAGCTGATGTGACCCAGGGAATCCTCTTAGGTCAGAAAAAGTTTCCATGGCAGGAAAGTGTGCACCTCTTACTCCTTGAGGGGTGGAAGCTGACATTTAAGATGCTGCCAGACAGAGGTTGCTTTCTTACCTTCCTCTGGAGGGTGTAAATAGGGAATCAAGTCTAAAAGGCAAAAAAATAATAATTGGTAAAATGTAACCCCCCTTCTAAAGCACTGCATATTCAGAATGACTATGACACACACATCAGTGTTCTGCAACATCTCATCAAGCTGGGCTTGTATATCTGCCTAGGAAATGTCACTGCAAGCTTTGGAAAGCCAGGAAGCTCCATCCACTCAGATGTGAGCTCTCACTCTTTTGATGTCTTCCCTGGAGTAGGCTAAAGTCATTCCATGCAACACAGGAGGGAAATAAAGCCCTGACAGCAAGTGATGTGACTCCCTTGGTCAAAGAGAGTAAATATCACATCATGATTCAGTATGCTTTCATCTTGACATCCAGCCTTTATCAGTCCTTACTTGCTCTGAATTCTCCCCCTCCAGCCTTCAACCCCTCTCTTCTACCTATCTGCTTTCAGTCCTTTCTTAAATACAGCTACTCTGCCTTGTCATAGACAAGAGTTACTTAGATAACTATGTCAAAGCATTCCAAGTTGCGTGATTCTTCCTCTTTAGATCTCTTTAGATCTCTGGTAATGAGAATCTAAATCCTTTCTAAGAGATGAGGATATGGTTCAGTTGGTTGAGTGCTTGCATAACATTCACAAAGAAGCCCTGAGTTTGATCCCAATAACATATAAACTGACTAGGGATAGAGGTGCTCATCTGTAATCTTGGCACTCAGAAGAAAGAAACTGGGAAATCGGGAATTTAAGGTTATCTTCATCTACATGGTGAGCATGAAATCTATTTGGACTCCATGAGACTCCTTCAAAACAAACTACTACTACAACAAAATGTTCTGCCTCTCTCTTCATTAGACACAGTACCCCACACTCTGTGCTCTTCAAGCTGCCATGCACAGCAAGTCCAAATTTCTCTAGGACTCTGCATTCCTGTGGACACGGCTGCAAGATGCTGGCCACTCTAAGGAACTCCTCTGCCCTTCCTGATTAACCCTCACAACTACACCATAAGATGAGACCCCTTGTTCTGCATTGAGGTTACTTGTCTTCTAAGGATGTCATTCATATGGTTCAAATTACAAATGACTTATAAAAGGAATCAACATGAAATTTCTCCCACCAAACCTGAGCCCAGTCTCTCTGAAATCTGCCCCACAGGCAGCCCATGTAGTGTGTGTTTGAAACTTACAGACACTGTCAGTCAACAGCCAGCTAGGAAGGCATTAATAGACCATCCTAATGCAAAGGATCTCTGAGTCCATACACTATTTATTTTAGAACTTGCTTCCTTAAAAACAGACTTTGCAAAAATTTTCAAAACAACCTGTAATAGTATCCCTCTTTCATAAAGGCATTTTTATCACTATACAGATGTTGAAACTAGGGCTTCCTTACATGTAAAGTCACCTGTTCTGTGCTCACTCAACCAAGGAGGAAAAGAACGAACAATAGTTCAATCCACAGCTCTCCACCCTCTGCTTGCTGTACTGAAAAGATGTCATGGACTATTGATTTCCAGCCTTTCTCAATCCTTACTTGCTCTGGGTTCTCCCACTTCAATTCTTACCCCCTCTTTTCCACCTCACCTGCATTCAGTCCATACATGTAGACAGCTAACAACAGCCAGCCCACAAGATGTCTCATCACCTCTAGTTGCCTGCAGATGGCACACACAGGAGCAAACCTTGCCTCTGACTTTATACTCTCCCTTTCTGCTCCTCCTACTCTGTCTGCTTACACAAACTTCCTCCACAGTGAATTCCCTTTGTCCTAAATGGCATAAAATGATTCAACATCTATCTTAGAATGTTCCTTGCTGTCATTCTGAAAGTGTTGTTTGCCCTGTAGGGGAGCTTTGGCTTTTCTAACATGACAGCCAATCTTTGAAAATCTTACAACTTTAAAAGATGTAGTCTATGTGTTCTTCTGGGTTCTTTAGAAATTAAACATGGAGATATAATAGTATTTATTCTACATAGCACCACGCGGGTGCATTTGAGATTGCATCCATCTCTTGTCTGATTTCTTTTTTTAAAAAAAATAATTTATTTTTATTTTATCTACATTGGTGTTTTGCCTGCATGTATGTCTGTATGAAAGCATTGGATCCCCTGAAGCAGGAGATACAGTTGTGAACTGCCATGTGGGTACTGGGAATTGAACCCGGGTCCTCTGAAAGAGCAGCAATGCTCTTAACCACGGAGCCATCTCTCCAGCCCCACTCTTGTCTGATTTCAAGAGCAATAATTAACCAATAATTTGTCCTTGGGGATCAGGAAAGAAGAAAGGAGAGGATAGAGAAAGAGAGGGAGGATGGGAAAAGATGGAAATGGAGAGAGGAAGGTTAACAGTGAAGGAGATGTTTAGAAAATTGAACACCAAACCTGAAGTAGATGTCTCCATTGCAACTGACTTGGTGTACTTCAAGACAATCCAAAACAAACAACAAATGGTCTTAAAGCCCAATCATGGTAAAAAGTGGGATTAACAGTCATTAGCCACCAACTGTCTTTAAAGAAATCAGTGATTCTTTTTTCAGACATTTTTTTCTGTTGTAACCATATGTAAACATGAGGGGAAATGCTGATAAAGGCAGAGAATCTGAAGATGAGTTTCAAAAACATAGGCTTTTTATACTTTGACTAAACTAATGTAATGGCCATAAAGCCCCTCCAATGTTGCCATGGATAACAAATATCCTTATCAGATGCAATTAAGAAACACACAGGCTAGCAGTGCTTCTTGAACACACCCTTAGAAGTCTCATCACATGTGAGATCCTGTACTTGATTCCACTAGAGCCAAAGACTTAGAAATTGGGGACCAAAGAGTCAAATCATCCATTAAAATTAAGTGTCTCATAAATAAGTGAAAAGTCATGGGTTACTTTCAAGCATCCTGAGCAGAACTATCTAGCTCATCTCCACCCCAGAGTCCTCGAGATCTTACAGGTTAAAGATCTTTATAGTGTGCCCACTCACTGAGACAGTGGGGCTGATCTAATGGGAGCTCACCAAAGACAGCTGGACTGGGACTGATGGAGCTTGTGATCAAACGGGACTCTCTGAACATGGCAGACAATGAGGGCTGACTGAGAAACCAAGGACAATGGCACTGGGTTTTGATCCTACTGCATGTACTGGCTTTGTGGGGGCCTAGTTTGTTTGGATGCTCACCTTCCTAGACCTGGATGGAGGGGAAAGGACCTTGGACTTCCCACAGGGAAGAGAACCCTGACTGCTCTTTGGACTGGAGAAGGAGGGGGAGGGGGATAGGGAGAGGGAAATGGGAGGAGGTGGACATTTTTAATGAAAAATAAATAAAGAAAAAATAAAAAAAAGAATACCTGATCTCACAGTCTTTGGAAATGCCATTTCTCCTTCGGAAATAATTGACTTAATGCCAGTTACAACTTAGCTCACATGTGTGAAAAAAGCAAAGAATCCCAGTCCAAGAAACAAAAGTTATTTTTGGAGCCTATTTTGGGAGGAAAGTGGTTACTATTTTAGTTAATTCTTGTTCATTATTTTCCATCATAACACAATCTCCAATCAGAGCTATCACAATCCATCTCCAGTATTACACACTTCTCCAGTAATGAAAGGTTCCGGATCATATCCCTTATTAATAGAGTGTGGCAAGTGGTTGGGAGTTAGCTGCTTTTTACCTCCTTTGTTGAAGAACATTCTTCTAATCCTCCTTACTGTGTCATAACTTTTCCAAAAGAAAATAGACATATATGCCCCTGAATACTCATGCAGTTATGCAAATTCTGACAAATTTGTGCATAGTGAATGAAGAGCGGTCAAAAGCGCCTTGTTGTGCATGCCAAAGGACATTGTGATCAAAGGACAGAGCACCTCACCCTCTGGAAAGACTGTGATGGACATCAGAAAGAACCCATTATTCCTTTATGTCTCAACTGAATAGTTATTATGTCCTAAGGCTATTGTCACTTGTGCTAAAGAGAAAGCTTTCCAATTTTCTCAGAACCAAGGCTGCTATTTAGCCTACAGCATTTGGTGGATTGAAGCAAGTTTGAAAGAAAAAATTTACCCAAGGTCAAAAACCTACAGAAAGGCAGAGGTAGACTTGGATTTTAGAGCTACTATGTATATACCCGTTTCAGGCCAGTAAAAATTACCAAGGATTCTGATACACAGGGAATCAATAGAGGCTCCATTTCTGTGTGGAACATAAAAACAAAAAGATACAGTAATGAGTTTGCACTTTTACAGTCTATAGAACCTGTAGACCCGTGTCCTGCTTAATAGAATGTTCTGGAGAAAGAATGGGCAGGAGTAGGAGGGAGAACTGTGTCTGGAATGGAAGAAGAAGAAGAAGAAGAAGAAGAAGAAGAAGAAGAAGAAGAAGAAGAAGAAGGAGAAGGAGAAGGAGAAGGAGAAGGAGAAGGAGAAGGAGAAGGAGAAGGAGAAGGAGAAGGAGAAGGAGAAGGAGAAGGAGAAGGAGAAGGAGAAGGAGAAGGAGAAGGAGAAGGAGAAGAATTTCCTAAATCTACAACAGTCATGCTAGAACCACTGAGAGGTACTGGAGAAAAGAAGAAGCAAAACACTGAAGAGAAATAAGTCAAAGGACTAGGAGAGGACTCCCTGACTAAACTTGCTATGGAAAGATGATGGCCAGAGTTCAGATCTTCAATGCCTACATAGCAAAAATGCCTGGCAGAAACAGTGGATCACTTGCACTCCCAGTGCTGAATTGCTGAGCTCTGAGTCATGTGAGAGACTCTGCTTTTAAAAAATATATATTTTAACTAAAATAGAATTACATTATAAGGGTCAAAGAAGCCTGTATTTACAGGAAATGGAGACCATCACAGAACACAGAAACCCACAAGTGGACACAATGCAGACATCAGAAATTCTGGGGATTCCAGCCTCAATGAATAAACCTACATCACATTCCTTCATCTATAGAACAGGAAACATTGTGGTAGAGGGGTGGGAAGATTACAAAAACCAAAGGACCAGGATATCTACTGTGCGACTCTCTTCTAGTAATGGCAGTGGAACAAGAGATGGAGAGATGGCTCAGCGTTTAAGAACATTGTCTGCTCTTCCAAAGGTCCCGAGTTCAATTCCCAGCAACCACGTGGTGGCTCACAACCATCTGTAATGGGGTCTGGTGCCCTCTTCTGGCCTGCAGGCATACATGGAAGGAATGCTGTGATTATCCGGGCGGTGGTGGTGCACGCCTTTAATCCCAGCACTCGGGAAGGCAGAGGCAGGCGGATCTCTAGGAGTTCGAGGCCAGCCTGGTCAACAAGAGCTAGTTCTGGGACAGGCACCAAAGCTACAGAGAAACCCTGTCTCGAAAAACCAAAAAAAAAAAAAAAACCAAAGGACCAGGATATCTACTGTGCGACTATCTTCTAGTAATGGCAGTGGAACAAGAGCAATGTCAATAGACATGCTAGTGCAGAAGAGGAAGTTTTCGCAGGTCCCCCAACCGTAGGCAACTGGGGACTGCTGAGAACAGGAAAGCTAACCTCTCCCTGAGACCTTGTTTTAAAGTAGAAGGTTGAGAGTGACCAAAGTGGACAACTGCTGTTGTCTTCTGTCCTCTCCACACATGCACACAGACATGCACTCCATACAGATATACACAGACAAAAATTAAACCCAGCAGAACACAGTTCAAGCTTCACAGTTCTTCGGTATCAGGAGTAAGCTGAAGCCCCATCCAAAAATTATGTCAGGCATCCAAGGTAAACCCAGACTGGCAGTCTCCACTCCAGACAAGCCTAGAGCTCTTTTGGGCCTTGCAACAAGGTGCAGACTTTTAATGAGATGGTAATTCCTGTGGGCAGTGGGCAGAAATCTTACTTTGTTGTTCTATACAATTCAAGGAGCATCTAGTGACATCTTCAGAGTGAATCTGCTGTTTAAAACTGAACTTCTCCAGGAACCTGAGACAGAGAACTACAAATATGAGAGCCTGGACTCAGCCTGATACAGCCACAGTAGGAGACAGAAACCTAGGACACAGTTATAGAGAGCAGGAGGGCTGGATGCTGTCAAGTCAATAAACAGCAGTTAGTAGGAGCTCAGTTCAAGGTCTGAAGTATATAAGGAAAGGTGTCCAATATACGGTATATAAGAAAGGGTACATAATACCAAAGATGAGGTATATAGGTATATTAGATACAAGATAAGGCATATAAGAAAAGCCTTTCTCCTCATGGCCAGATAATCTCCTCAAATGAGAATAACTATTTTTCTAGCTCTGTGCCTGATGTCAGTGGGTGGAACAACCTCTGGAGACACTTGTCTGTCATACATGCCTGCAGAGTAGAAAACCCTGAAGGTCTAGCTGCATCCCTCCAGCGGGGATATCCACATCTGCAGGAATTTGGGGAATTATGATGACAAGGCTTCCAACCATGTGGGTGTCAGTGCCATTGTTTCTCACATTCCCAACATGCCCAGAAGAAATGTCCCCTTATTCAAACATCAACCCAACCCAGGAGGTACAGAGTAATGTGAGAAAACCTGACCAAGTCCAGAGACAACACAAGCTCATTTTGGCCAGTAGAGGGCACTGTGGCACAAAGAAGAGGCACTACGAAAGCCAAGTCATGTCTCTAACAAAGTCCAATGCCGGCTCAGCAACCAGTGTAAACTACCCAACAGACAAAAGCCAAAAAGTCCAACTGTCCTTCCTCCTGCCCAATTAACTGTCAGTCTCCAGTCTTCGAAGACCCAAAAAGAAACTGAGCTAACAGTTCTTTACTTTTTTGACACTTTTTAAATTTTTCTTTCTTTTTTTTTTAACTTCACCTCTGGTGTTTTCCTTATCCATCTCTTCACTACATTTTTCAAAGTATATTCACTTAACTGCATTTTAAAGGTTTGTGATCTTTATTCTACTTCAATTTTTTTAGAATTTTTATTTATGTGTATGTATGTTTTGTCTGCATGTTGTCTCTGCACCATGGGCCTGCAGTGCCCACAGAGACCAATCTCTGAAAGTAGCTGCTTTTTCATTGCTGCGACAAAATATTTAACAGAATAAATTTAGGGATGAAGGGATTTATTCTGACTCATAGGTTTGGTGTGTGTGTGTGTGTGTGTGTGTGTGTGTGTGTGTTATGGTAGTTTAAATGATGTGTATCCCCTATTCTCTGACATTTGAATATATTGTCAACAGTTTGTGGCACTGTTTGGGGAGGCTTGGGATATGTGATCTTGCTTGGAGGAAGTATGTCATTAGGGACAGGCTTTGAGGTTTCAAAAGATTTGGTCCATTCCCAAATTTGTTCTCTCTGCTTCCTGTTTGTGGTTTGAGATGTGAGCTCTCAGCTTCTGCTCCTGCTGCCAATCCTTCATTCAGCCATCACAGACTCTAAACCTCTGGCATTGTAATAGGCTCAATTAAACTCTTTATTTTATAAGTTGCCTTCATTGTGTTGTCTTCTCTCAGTAATAGAAAACCAGTGGATATAAGTGTTTTTCCCACGTGTATCTTAGCGCACTATGTGTGGGACACTTTTGGAAGCCATAAAAAAGTGAAGAGTCCCCTGACACTGGAAGATACAAATGACTGTGAGCTGCCATGTGGATACTTAGAACTGAACATGGGTCTTCTGAGAGAGTGGTAAATGCTCTCAACTCTTGAGCCATTTCTCCTACCCATTTACTCACAGGTTTAGCATTCAGTCCATTGCGATAAGGTAGAACACTGAGATCAGCTGTAGCTACGGAAAAAGGAGCATGAAACAGCTAGTAGTTGTGTTCACCATCAGTAAACAAAAAAATGGGTTCTAGTGTTCCATTCACTTCTTTCTTTGTCATCAGTCTATCACCCTAATGATGTGGGAGTGTCATATATCAATCTGTTGATTTCATTGGTTAAGCAATAAAGAAACTGCTTGGCCCTCATAGGTTAAAACATAGGTGGGAGGAGTAAATAGAACAGAACGCTGGGAGGAAGAGGAAGTGAGCTCAGACTCAACAGCTCTGCTCTGGAGCAGAGACGTCATGCTCCCCTCTTCTGGGCAGATGCATAGCTCTGCTCTCTGAGGCACACGCAATGAAACTCCGACCCAGGATGGATGTAGGCTAGAATCTTCCTAGTAAGCGCACCTCGTGGGCTACACACATGATTAGAAATGGGCTAGTCCAGGTGTGAGAATTAGCCTAGAAGAGGCTAGATAGAAATGGGCCAAGCAGTGTTTAAATGAATATAGCTTGTGTGTTGTTATTTCAGGCATAAGCCGCTCTTATTACTACACCCTAACACATGGAGCAGTGCTACTCTCATTCAAGGTAAGTCTTCTTCTCTCAGCAGAGTTGTCCTATAGAAATGGTGAGGCAAAGTAATATAGGTTGACATCAGCCAGTCCAACAAATATGAAAAATTACAACCAACTTCTCTTCACAAGTCAATTAATACGGACTCACTAGGCAATTACAAATCTCTTGCCTGCCTCAGAAACAGGTACTCTTTCCATTCAATTTGCAGTTCCTGGAGGGGTGATAATAATATTTATACAGAATTGTTATATGAATATCAATAGATCATGAATGGTGTGGGAAGTTCTTCTGTATATGTGTTGCTTTTATTGGTTAATAAAGAAGCTACTTTTGGCCAATGGCTTAACAGAATATAGCCAGGCTGGAAAAAGAGATAGATAGATGATAGATAGATAGATAGATAGATAGATAGATAGATAGATAGATAGATAGATAGATAGATAGATAGAAAGAGAGAGAGAGTGTATGCAGACTCAAAGAGACACCATGGAGCCACCAAAAGAGAATGACATGAGCTGCCAGCCTTGCTGGTAGTCCATGAGCCTTGTGGTAAAATATAAAACAATTGAAATGGGTTAATTCTAGATGTAAGAGCTAGATACCAATACGCTTAAGTAATTGGCCATGCAGTGATTTAAATAATACAGTTTCTGTGTGATTTTTTTCAGGAGTCTGGGCAGCTGGGAAACAAACAAGCAACCTCCTACTACAAGTGAATACAAGGCACATAGCACTCTGTCTTAGGTGTTGAATAAAATCTACTTGAGGAAATGTGAAATTTACTCTTACTTGGTATTTCCAAGAAATGATCCAACCACACAGTACATGGTCTTTCACTATCCAAGAGCTTGTGACCAAAAAGCTAGTCCCCTAATGGGGGAAACAGAAAAAATGGGGCTTAATCACAGAAAAGCTAAGCAAGGGTAGCATATATCAACAAACATCCTATCAGCTCAGTCATCCCATGCAAGAATTGTGGCCACAACTCCACTGACTTCAGATCCTGTTGTAACAAGAGCAGCGGGGCTGTGTCCCAGCACCCTGGCCGCCTGCTCAGCTAGCTTATGCCCTGAAATAATTACATGGAAACTGTATTATTTTAAACACTGCTTGGCCTCTTACTGGCTAGCTCTTACATATCGATCTAACCCATTTCTATTAATCTGTGTAGCTCCACAAGCTCGCTTACCAGGAAGGATCTTAACCTGCGTCTGCCTGGAATGGGAGAATCATGGCGACTCCTTGACTCAGCTTCTTTCTCCCAGCATCCTGTTCTGTTTACTCCACCTATCTAAATTCTAACCTATCAGAGAGCCAAGCAGTTTTCTTTATTATTACTTAACCAATGAAATCAACAGATTGATATATGACACTCCCACATCAAGATCCTCCATCAGAGCTTGGTGGTGTGGTTAATGCTGGCTAGATCCTTGGAATTTGTCTCAGGTAAAAACTTGTGCCTTCCCTCCTGCTCCCCAGAAAAAGAGACTCCACCGACACTGTCAACAGATGCAAGAGACACTATCAAAAATCATGATAATTTCAGACTCAAGGAGGCAGGCCAATGCTTGAGAAGGCACATGATGAAAAATTGAACATAGTCTTTGATGGCTTAGGACTCCTGATTCTTGGAACAAAAGGTTACCCAGTGGTCATATGCAACTTTCTTGGACAGTAACCATCATGAGCCCTGGTCCGTGCCTCCCAGGAAAAGCTGGCATACACCCTATCATCACATGTTTCCCATGTAATAGCAGGTAGTTATGAAGTGGAAATTCTCCCCTGACATGGACCCTGATATTTCTTCATCATCTATCTGTGCATCTCTCCATGTACTAAAGTTTGGTGAACTGTGTACCTTATTCATATGTAGCTCCTCCATGTGTTTGGATCTTGACCCAGATAGCACAGGTATGTTGGCCTTCAACACTCTCCAGTAATCATTTCCCTCATTCTTTCATGAATGCACACTACTTTAAACAAAACTGTAAGACAAAGGTGTGTGTGTGTCTCTGTGTGTGTGTGTGTGTGTGAGAGAGAGAGAGAGAGAGAGAGAGAGAGAGAGAGAGAGAGAGAGAAAGAGAGAGATTTGGAAGACTCTAAGGAGATATTTCTTTCATAGTAGGAGGCTCCAGTCCAATTCATGGTTGGTTGTCTCTGTTGTCTTAGATCATATGGGATCAGAATACCATAGCAAGTAACATATGGTGAAGAACCATTCACTTCATGAGGCATCAACAGAAAGAGGATGGCCGGGTGGTGGTGGCATATGGTTTTAATCCTAGCACTCTGAAGGCAGAGGCAGGTGGATCTCCATGAGTTTGAAGCCAGCCTGGTCTGCAAGAACTTGTTCCAGGACAGGCTCCAAAAGCTACACAGAGAAATGCTGTCTCAAAAAAAAATCAACAAAGAGAAGCAAGAAAGGACTTGTCTATCAACATCACCCTCAGGGGTTCACTGCCAATAATTGAACTCCATCCCACTAGGCTCCACCTTCTAAAGGTTTTACCACCTCCCATTGGGATGACTTTAACTCACAGGACTCTAGAAGACATGTAAATCTAAAACATAGTCCCCAGGCATGATGAATGACAACTGGAATCCCAGAACTGGAGAGGCTGAGGGACGAGGATTGCCAAGAGTTTGACACCAGATTTGGCTACATAGTAAGCTAACGAGTTAGCCTAAGCTACAGAATGAGTTCCTATCTAAATACTTGTGAATAACAATTCAAACCATCACAGATAATAAATTCTATTATTATTTCATTTCTAGTTGGAGAAGCTTAGTCACAGAAACTCATAATACACTTATTATGCATGATTTTTAATTTTTTATTTATTCATTTAATAGACACATGTCCTAGTAGGTCTTTATTGCTGTGTTACAAACCTTGACCAAAAGTGGCCTGTGGAGCAATCGGGCTGAGGAGGGACGGGGACTTGATTGGGGGAGGGGGAGGGAAATGGGAGGCGGTGGCGGGGAAGAGATAGAAATCTTTAATAAATAAATAAATTTTAAAAGAAAAGTCAAAGACCTGAAAAAAAAAAAAAACAAAAGTGGCCTATGGGTTGAATGGCTTATTTGTCTTACAGGTTACAGTTTGTCATCAGGGGAAGTCAAGGCAGGAACTAGAGTCAGGAACTGAAGCAGAAGTCATGGAGGAGTGCTGCTTACTGGCTTGATCCTCATGAATTTCTCAGTAGACTTCTTTATATCACTTAGCACCCACCCCTACAGTGGTCTGGGCCCTTCTATGTCAACCATTAATGAAGAAAACGCCCTGTATTTTTGCCAACAGACCAGTCTGAGACTCATTATCTCCACTGAGGTTTCTCTTCACAGATAAGTCTTGCTATTGTTAAACTGACCAAAAATTAATCAGGACACCCTGTTCTCTCTATCTCTCTATTTCTATCTCTGTCTGCTGTCTCTGCTCACTCTGTATGCTCACTCTCTCTATATGCTCTTGCACTCTATCTGTGTCTGTGTGTGTATGTCAAATTGCAGGAATCAGTTCTCTCCTTCCACCCTGTGGGTCATCGGGATGGAACTCAAGTCATTAGACTTGACTACAGGTGTCTTTACTCTCAAAGTCATCTCACTGAATCTACTATATGCCATTTCTTTAAGGTAGGAAGTAATAGAGATCCAAGATCATCTGAATGAGAAACTAATCCAAAAAAAGTTAAATCTAGTAATGTCGAGCATGAATTGGACAACTTCTGTATATAGATTAATTCTCCCCTTACATCTAAGATCACATTTGTAGTTGAGTAGATTGGGGTGGTATTACAGTTTTAAAAATTTAATGAAAGTTTTATTCTGGTGGAGGCTGATTAATAAATATGTCTATTAGTAGCTGCTAGAGATAAGTAATTTCCCAACTGGTACATTTTCTTCATTCCAGTTGACATCAATCTTCATATCTTTTATGGCCTTTTAAAATATTCAAAAATTATACATAAACATATGTAAGATGTGTAGTCTGCCATTTTAAAAATTTCATACATATGTCAGTGTGGTAGTTTGAATAAAAATGACCCCCATTATCCCTAGGGAGTGGTACTATCAGAAGGTGTGGCCTGCTTGGAGTGACGAGGGAGGTGTGTTACTAGTGGGCAGGCTTTGGGCTTTGCTGTCTCAAATGTTTAAGCCAGTCTCTTCCTGTTTCCTTCAGATCCAGATAGAGAATTCTCAGCTCCTTCCCCAGCACCATGTCTGCCTGCTTAACAACTACCATGCTTCCTGCCATGGCGATAATAGACTAAATCTCTGAAACTGTAAGCCAGTTCCAATTAAATGTTTTCTTTCGTAAGAGTTGCTATAGTTGAACCTGACGGTGGTGGTGCACATCTTCAATCCCAGCACTTGGGAGGCAGAGGCAGGCAGATCTCTGTGAGTTTGAGGCCAGCCTAGTCTACAAGAGCTAGTTCCAACACAGGCACCAAAGCTACAGAGAAACCTTGTCTCAAAAAAAAGTTAAATAAATAAACAAATAAATAAGAATTGCTGTGATCATGGTGTCTCTGCACAGCAATAGAAACTCAAACTAAGATAGTGTTATTATTTCATATTTTACTGACAATAACTAGTATTTCAAATCTTTTACAAATCACCCCAAACAGTTATTTTATACTTACCAACCAATAACATCTTATCCTCTCTTTCTTTTAGCTATGAGAAACTCCTGATTGATTTCCTGTCTCTATGAATTTACCTGGTATAGATACTTCACATAAATGCAAGCTGACAGCTAATTCTCATGGTTAGCTTGATTGGATTAATGATCACTGTCTTAGTTAAGGTTACTATTTGTGACAAAGCACCATGATTAAAAATCAAGTTGGGGAAGAAAGGGTTTATTTGGATTATACTTCTACATCACTGTTCATTACTAAATGAAGTCAGAGCAGGAACTCAAACAGGGCAGAATCATGGATGCAGGAGTTGATGCAGAATCAATGGTGGGGTATTGCTTACTGGATTGCTTCCCATGGCTTGCTCAGCTTGCTTTTCTATAGAACCCAGGACAGCCAGCCCAGAGATAGCACCACTCATCATGGGCTGGACTCCCCTGCATTGATCACTAATTGAGAAAATGCCTTACAGCTGTATATCATGGAGGCACTTTGTCAACAGGCTACTTCATCTCTGATGACTCTAGCTTATGTCCAGTTGACACACAAACTAGTCACTATAATCACCTGGGGATGGACCTCTAGCCATGTCTCTGAGAGCTTTAAATGAAGAAAGAGGACCCATGGTAAACACAGATGACATTGTCGTATAGACTCCTGGGTCCTAGGCAAATAAAAAGGAGAATACAGAGAAAGTGAGCTGAACACTAGCATTCTCCTCTCTATTTCCTAGCTTTGGATGCTACGTTAGCAGCTGCTCCATAGGCCTAAATAAACCCCTCTGCCTTTTAAAATAATATTTTAATTTACCCCTTGAAATTTCATGTATGCATACAATGTACCTTGGTCATATCCACCACCAGCCCCCATCCAAACCCCCACAGGACGCCCAGCACAGCTCCCTCCCTCCCTATTTCTTGTCCTCTTTTTGCTTTATATTTATTTATATTTTAGTCCACTGTCTGCTTACTATGGCCCACGTGTGAATGGAGGTCATTCACTGGGTACCAATATCCCCCAAAGAAAAATGATTCCCCTTCTCCCGGCAGTCATTGTCTGTCCATATCCCCTCAGTCAGAAGTGAGACCTAGTCCCTCCCTACCTTTGCTCAAATTTCTAACTGGCTTGATCTTGGGCAGGTCTTGTTCAGAGAATCATAGCTGCTGTGAGTTCATGTGTGCATACTCAATTCCAGGAGACAGTATTTCACTGCACAACTCTCCAGTCTCCATCTCTTTCATTCTTCCTGCCTGCTCTTCTGTAATATTCCCCTGATCCTTGAGAAGGGCAGTGTTCCTTTAACTAGCACATAGAGCCACATACACAATATGTTTGGTTTATTTCACCTAATTAGTTTCAAAGTTCATCTAAGTGGTAGCATGCTTTGACCTAGCTCCTTTTAAGTGATGATGGATAATATTCCATTGAATGGATAATCAAATTCTGGTGAGTAGCATCTGAGTTTATTCCACATTTTATGATTAATTGCAAAGAACTTGCTGCTTCTTGTCCCTGCTTTCAATTTATTTAGGTGCAGGATGAGGAATGGAGTTGGTAAGTTAGATGATAAATCTTTATTATTATATTTACTTCACAAAACTGTTATAAAGATGCTGTACATAGAATGATTAGCACAGCATCTATCATGTGTGTTCAATAGACTCTAGTTGAGGAGACACAAAATTTATTTCCTTAATAGTTCATGACTATGACCCAAACATAGATTAGATGATCTTGCAATAGCCAGATCTTGTGTCCAAGCAGGAGAAACAGAATGGCTTTGATGCATTGATTAATCACAAAAGAGACACCCAAGGTGTATATACAGCCTCAAGTGTCTTAACTCTGCTCATTCTATCCACTAATTTCAGTAGCAATCTGAGTGGATCTAACTTCTCACGTTATAACTTGATGGTATAGTTAGAGCTGCACAGCAATAGAAACTCAAACTAAGATAGTAAGTGTTATTATTTCATATTTTACTGACAATAACTAGTATTTCAAATCTTTTACAAATCACCCCAAACAGTTATTTTATACTTACCAACCAATAACACCTTATCCTCTCTTTCTTTTAGCTACGGGAAACTCCTGATTCCCATGAGTCTCTGGGATCATAGAGTAGCTACTTGTGGCTTCTTGCCTAAGAAAATAGACTCTCCCAATGTTATAAAAGATACAAGATATACTACCAAAATTATTTTAATAGCAACCTTGGGGAAGAAGGCCTGCATTTAAGGAGGCAAGTGAGTAGAGAGAGAAAGCAGACATACTATTAGATGCCTCGGGGACTCCTTCTCCTTGGCACAAAACCTTACTGGGGACCTCCCATGCTTACTTATAACTGCTTGGTCAGTGTCCATCACAAGCCCTACTAGGAGAAACTGGCATCAATCTCCCCATGACATACTTACAAAGAACTTCATCAACCACACTCCCTGTGCATAGGTGAATCGTTAAAAAGTAGAAAGTCTTTCTTGGCATGAATTCTAATAGTTATCCATTATCCATTTGTACATCTCTCTAGGGTAATGAAGTTTGGTGAACACTGTATATCCAACCCATCTATGTGTGTGCAGCTCCTCCACATGTTTTGAGTCTGATCCAGATGGCACATGGCACAGTTGTGCTGGGCTTCATAGCTCCCCAGAAGTTATTGCCATCATTCTTACATGAATGTACACTATTCAAAAATTAAATTAATAGGCAATAATACTGTTGAAATGTTAGGATGAGGGCAGCCATTGCCTCTCCCAGTTTTTTCATGCCTTTGGACATCTGTAAAACTCTGTAAGTCTGATGCCCAGGACATTCAGTTGCTGTTTCTATATATCTATCATATGGTCTTTAGCCAACAGCTCACATTTTTTATGCAGTAAATCTTTACCTTAAAGACTACATATTTCTTTATGTAGTATGTAAATCTTTAGCCAACAATTTACACATTTCTTCTCCTGGCTATCTCTCTCTACTTTCCTTACGACTCAATACCCTCATGACCAGCCTCTATGAAAGGCTTAATTCCTTGTTTGTTTAGGTTATCTGTCTATCTATCTACTTATCGCTATCATCTATTATATTTGTCTATCATATCTATTATATATCTTTCTGTCTCTCTGTCTCTGTGTGCATATCTCTCTCTCTCCCTCTCTCTCTCTCTCTCTCTCTTTCTCTCTCTCTCTGAACATTCTCAAAAACAAGGGAAAAATACAAAGTATTAAAATGATATTCTATGCCGGGTGATGGTGGTGTACTCCTTTAATCCCAGCACTCGGGAGGCAGAGGCAGGTGGATCTCTGTGAGTTCGAGACCAGCCTGGTCTACAGAGCTAGTTCCAGAGAGAACTAGCTCCAAAGCAACAGAGAAACCCTGTCTCGAAAAAAAAAACAAAAAAAAATAAAAAATAAAAAAATAAAATGATATTCTAATTTTTGTCTTGGAGTCAAGAAAAGGATGACAAAATAATTCATATAAAAGGTTTAGGCAGCCCTCTCACTTGGTAGGCACACCCTGAAATTTGTACCATCTGTACAAATCTGAGGTTCAGATTTTGAGTACATCAGAGGTGTGTTGTGTGCCATGGTCAGGAACGGGCTGCATGTGTCTGAAATGCACATTCATGACTTCACAAACACAAAGGACAATATTCCAAGTGAATGTAGCTTAGTCCACTGTGTCACCTGTTCTGATAGGAATGTTAAATAAGAGAACTGGCCCTCTTTGGAAACTTCCAATCTCCCTTTTTGAAGATTACCACCTGTACAGGAGATGAAATGGCAGCTGAGACTCACTGGAGATGGCAGGGCTAGGCCTGATCACATGCCAAGAGACTTTAGGAGGCAATAGGAGACAGGAATTTTCGTTGTCTTTGATGTGAGATGCCATCCCCTAGTTTCTACCACTGAATGAGACTGGGTAAGGCCTGGCTTCTACATGAAACAATTGTTCCCTTTCTTTTCTGATTTAATTATTTATTTTATAGCCCAACCGCAGTTTCGCTTCCCTCAACCTCCCTCTGCTATCCCTCCCAGTCCAGTCCTTCTTAGTTTCTGTTCAGAAAGGAGCAGGCCTCCCAATGGGTTTCTATAGAGCAAGGTATATCAAGCTGCAATAACACTAAACACCTCTCCTTGTACTAAGGCTGGCCAAGGCAACCCAGTATGAGAACTAGGATCTCAAGACCACCAAAGTGTTAGGGTCAGCCTGGCTCCCATTGTTAGGAGTTCCACAAGTTGACCAAGCTTCACAACTGTCACATGTGTGCAGAGAACCTAGGTCGGTCCCAGGCAGGCTCCCTGGTTGTTGGTTCAGACTCTGTGAGTTCCTATGAGACAGGTTAGTTGTTTCTGTGGGTTTTCTTGTCATGTCCTTGTTGATCCCTCTGACCCCTACAAGCCAGAGAAAGGATCATTCCCTTTCTAAAAGACTGAACTGCAGCACTGAGAAGACAACCCAATGGTAGAGCTTTGATTTAGCTTCTGAGAGGCCCCATATTCAATGCCAGTATCACAGACTCACACATGAAGAAGGCTGGAATAGAATATGAACACTGACTAGGACTGAAAGTGCTGAATTGAGTCAGAAGCATATAAGTAAACCTTCTAAAAAGCAGACCCTTCCCAGAGGAGGGCACATACCAGGTTTCTCTCTGGAGAACCCCCAGCAGCCAAAGTGTCCAGTCCACTCCTACCTGCCTCGCTTTTCTCGGCTCACATTTCTCTGGGGAACAAGGAAGTTCTCGTAAAGATATTTTGAACTGCCACACTGAAAAAAGTCCGAGATTACCTGGTCTGATGACCTTGTCCACAATGGCCTTGAATCTACATATTTGTGTCAGATCCCTTCACTGGGGTTCCCACCAACAGCTTTTTGTCTCTTCTACTGACTAGGAATGAGGCTTTTCTAAGATTCTTGTGTGATTCATAATTAAATAAGTATTGGAGTGTAAAATTGCCTTTCTCATTCATTATCCTCTTAGCCTTATGCATCACAACAACTGGCTACCTTGTCTCCCTGGAGTGTGGGTCATGTGTCTTAAGGTAGCATCTTAGTGATCATTTGTTCTGTACCAAATTCACTCTTTTACTTCTTTTAAATTTCTCATGAATGGCATGTTTTAAATTTTCTTTCATTTCTCCTTCCTTTTGTTTGTTCTTTCCATGAGCAATTTGAGTATTACTGACAATTGGTTTTGGGAGGGTTGGAGGGGTTGTTTGTGTGATTGTTTGTTTGAGACAGGGACTCATGTAGCCCACGCTGGCCTCAAACCCACAAGAATTACCTTAAACTTCTGATCATCTTGACTCCACCTCCTAAATTCTGGGCTTATAGGATTGTGACACCATGCTTGGTTTATGAGGTACTGGGAATGGAGCACAGGGCTTGTGCATGCTAGGCAAGTACTTCATCAAATGAGCTCCCTGCTGCTACATCAGTTCCACTCTGCAGCAAGTTCTGCATCTCCACTTTGCCAAGCCTTTATAAAATCAAAGTTTTCTTCCACAGTGAATGACTAGCATAGTATTGACCTTTAAAAAGTCAGAATTTCTGGGGTCTTTCATTATGGATTTACATTTGTACATAATCAATTACAATTACATAAAGTCACGATGAATTGAAGATCTGGTTCTTATTTGGTCATGCCATGCCAAGAGAAAATAATCATTACTATTGGAAAGCATGATCCCCTTTACAGTGTGATCTTTATTTTTTAATTACATTTATCTTAAATTGTGAGGAAGAAAGCAGGGTTCAAGGTGACTGTTTTCTCCTTCCATCATGTGGATTCTAGGGATCAAACGGGTCATCAGACTAGGCTTGGTGGCAAGTGAATTTACCCATACAACCATCAGCCCCTAGAATGTGATCTTCAAATGCTCTAATATTGCAGCAGACATGGAGGTAAGGGCCTGTAATCGCAGAACTCGGGAGGCTATGGTAAGAAACTCAACATTTTAACATGAACCTTGCTTATATACCAAGACATCATCTTTTTTTTTTTTTTTTTTGAAAAGCTATGAGTATCGCAAAAGGCAGATTGAGTGGGGTGGCTCTATGTGAACCTATTTAAGGCATAAAAAGCTGGATAATGGAGACCCAGGCTTCCATTTTGTACTGTGTTCTCACATTAACTCTTATGTCCAGCTCTAGACCAGACACCTTTCCAGTGCCCAAGAACTGCTGGCTTTGCTGCCTGGGTAAGAAAGGACACAAACACCAACCTCTAAGACTCAGATCTTTAGCTTTCTCCTTTCAGGAACTAAATGGGTACTGATTTCTGTTGAGATCACCTGGTAGCCAAAAAGACTCAAAAGCCCAGAAAGGTATAAAGATTGCTGCCCGGGTTCTAAGATGGGGGCCACTGAATAGGGGGCCCTGCATCCTGTCAACCCTCCATCTAACCAGGTTTCATGTAACCCTGCTAACAAGCTCACTGCAGCTATTCCCATCATCTTGGTACCTATAGAACCAAGTTCGTGGAAGTTAAGGTTTACACAGGCTCTTTCATGTTCTGGATGAAGAAGGAGGTAAGTGCAATCCCCACCCATCCACATGGTACCAGATACAGCCCCTATTGTCTAGTGTTGATAATTCCTCAGTATCTTCTATTTAAAATCCACTAAATTATGTTCAGCTATCTTCCAATTTAGAAAGACAATTTAGGAAGCTTTTGCTTCTCAGCAGAGTATTCCAAAGCTGCTTTGTCAATGTTGCTGTGGTGTTTCCATAGCAAAATTCTCATCTGTTAGGGTAGGTTTGGCGGTTTTCTGTCCCTCTTTTGAGTGAAAAAAATAAGGCATTTGCGGAGGAATTCTTCTCTGTCAGTTACAAATGGTGGGAGTGGAAAGGATGGAGCATGAGATAAGTTGGTTCAGATATAAAACAAAGTGGGCATGAAGCAGCGCATGAACTGTGTTCTCACATTTGGCCTTTCTTCAGCAATGTATGTTTACTTGACTTAATTGGAATATTTTCATCATCAAACCAAAATCAAGCAGAAGTTATGTAGATTTCTCATGTTCTCTTTGTTCTACACATGCATCACCACCACCACCACCCCCATTAACAACAGCCCCTTCTGAGCAGTGTGACTGCGACAATAAAGAAACGACACTGATAGGTTGCTTCTACCTGACATGGTATTTTTTTAAGAGCTTCATTTTATATACATAGCAAATAAAATGTGGAAGCTAAACAATAACTCTCCATAAAATACCATAATCCATCATTTAAACCTGAAGTCATCTACAGTCAGAGCATCATTATCTCACATCCTAGAAAAAAGAAAATTTAAATTTGAACAAAAGCTTGAAATCAAGATTACACCTCTTCCTCTCCTGACCAAAAGAAAGAGTAATACTCTTCCAAGGAAACTCAGTATTTCCCCCCAGTTTTCCTCTTCCTCTTTCTTCCTCCTCCTTCTCCTCCTCCTCATCTTCATCTAGTCAATCTCACCATTATATACAATATTTCCAAATGTGGTCTTTGTTGAAATTTGGAGTGAGTGAACACCACTTTTTTCCAAACACTTGCCCATCCTCTGTGCAATCCCAGTAGATCATGCGTCTGAACCAGAAGGGAAAGGCACATTGAGCATAGTCTGTAAGAGAAAGAGTCATTGGGAAGAGAAACACTTTCTTCTTTGCAGCAAATACACACAGACAGACACACACACACACACACACATGCACGCACACACACACACAAACATATACAGACATACACACATACTGACATATACCATCCATATATAGACACACACATATACAGACATTCATACATACATACATTCATACACAAACACACAATTCTACACAAGCTGCTCTTCCTTAGTACACCAATAACTTAAGAAAATTAGATTGGTAGTACCCTGCAATCCTCTTCTTCTTTTATGTTCTACTGGTAGTTTTCTTAAAAGATGATGGAGTCAAAACATTTCTAATATATCTTTGATTATATGTGATTTTGATGCTATCATAAATTATGTATCTCAGGGACTGGTAAGATATCTCAGTAAATAAAGTCTTCACTGTGCAAGCATGAGGACCCAAGTTCAGATCCCCAGGACTCAAATAAAAAACCAAGCATAGTATTACATGCCTCTAATCTCAACAGTGTGAAGTTAAAGACAAATGGACCCCCTGGACTTCCTGACCAGGTAGTTTTAACAAATTAGTGAGCTCCAGATTTAATGAGAGACCCTGTCTCAAAAAACATTAATAATAATAAAGTAGAAAGTAATAGAAGGAGACACATGACATTGGTCTCCACACACTCACAATTACACAGCCACACATACTAACACATATAGCATATGCATTCAAACATGACACCACCAAAGAAGTTGTGTATCTCTTATTTTCACTTCAGAATTTGCTCTGCATTCTGAGTTCTTGCCTATCACATGAAATTATCCCCAATACAAGGGATGACACTCTCACCTGTGGAGTTTAGAGTCAAGACTCTCACCTGAGAGAGAACAGTACTTCCAATAACCTTGAAAAGTCTTGTTCAAAGAACACCACTTGTGTTTTGCATTGAAAGTGACGCAGTCATAGAATATTTCATTTCTATACCAGAATGGAAAGACACATTCACCATCTAAAAGAAAACAAAAATCCTTTATTCATCATTCCTGAGCGTGTTGGTAATATTTTTTTAATTAACTAAATGAGACATCTGTATCAACCTACCACACACATACACACACAAGAATCAGAGAACATCTCAGAAAGGGAATGGGAAGAATGTAAGGGCAGGAGGATAGGAAGGGGATTGGAGACATAGTATTTTCTAGACATAGCATGACCATCACTCTCATGATCTCACTACAGCTGTGGGGACCTGCCTAAGATCAAACCAACAAGATGAGTCAACATTCCAACCTGCATCACTAATTGTACTCAGAGAGTTACCAAAACAGGAAAAAATGGAGAGGACATGAAAGGAGGAAGGGGTGTTAGGGACATTAGGGGATTGGAACAGGGTCTTAGAGATGGACATGGTCAAAATGCATTGTTTACATATGTGAAATTGCTGAAGAATAAGTATAAACTATTCTATATAATAGAAACTATTCTATATAATATATTTTTATATTTTTTAAAACTACTCTATTTTAAAAGTATTAAGTGAGTCCTTCCAGGACTGAAGAGATGGCTCAGTGGTTAAGGGCACATACACAAGAAGATCCGTGTTCAATCCCCAGCACCCCAGTGAGGCAACTCACACAATTCCTGTAACTCAAGCTCCAGGGGAATACCTATACCTCTGGCCTGCACAGGTGCCTGTACTCCCATGAACACACCAAAATTGAGACACAGGCACATACATAACCATAAACTGAAAGTAACTCTTTAAAAAGATGAGCTTTTCCTCCAAATCCCTGACCTCTGAGATCAAAGCCACAATCAGAACTATGAATGCCATTGTGGAAAAAAATGAGAACTTCCTGGATTCCACATGTTTAAAAACACATTCCTTATTTGACTCTGCCTAGGTTAATGCCATGTTTTTATATTGAAACATCTATACTATGGTTAGACAGTTGATTATAAAATAAAGTGTTTTTCTATCTCATCACTGTTTTGTTCACAATATCCCAAATTATTATTGGTTGGTTTTCATATAAATTTTAAAATCCAGGATTCTCTATGAAAATGGTAGAAGTGTGAAAGTATACATTTTTAGTGTTGGTAAGACGTCATGGTAGCATAGTTCGTGTTTTATCTGTTTACAAGGGTCATACATGATGTTTTATGAAAAAAAGGGGGGAAAGAAAAATTTACTAGAAGAATCATCAATGTTCCCATTTTATGGGATCAGAAGAGTACACAAAGGCACTGGAGTGTGGTTTAGTGGTTAAGAGCCCTGGCTGCTCTTCCAGAGGACCTGGGTCCAGTTACCAGCACCCACATGGATGCTTACAATCATTTGTAACTCAATTCCAGGGGATTTGATGCCCTCTTCTGGCCTGCCCATGCACTAGGCATGCATATAGTGAACAGACGGACATACAGACAGGTAAAACACCCATACACATAAAATAAAAATAAAGATAAAAATTCTAAGAGAAAGAACATATATTAATAACAAAAAATTTCTGATCAACTTACCTTCTATCTCTGGCTTACTAATGACAGAATCTGAGAGACAAAAATTTAAGTAAAGTTCATTTCAATCTTAGGCTTTAAAATAGACTTGTAGCAAATGACATTAATAGCTATGTTAGGCTAAGGAAAAGCAACATTGGCATGAGGGTATGTTGGGGATAACACACATGTACTGTTTTTCAGACTCAGTTCTATCCACCTAAATGGTTTATTTTATTGAAATCCTACATATTTTTCATTCCTAGGAACTGAACCCAGGCCTTGTGCACACTGGGAAAGCAATAAGCCATGCTCCCAGTCCCTCACTGAGAGACTCTAGGCAGATGATCTACCAACTGAGCCACACCCGCAACCCCTCACTGAGGGATTCTAGGCAGAGTCTCTACTAATCCCATACATCTCTTAATGACTTAAATTCAAAGTACATTTCATCATCAGTGTAAAAGAGAGTACCTTCTCTCTTATCAGTGTCTGTCTGGCTATTAACATTAATTATCCAGTCACAAAGACAGATTCTAATAATTTTTATCAACTTTTCAAGTAGCCTATTATTTTATATAGGCTTATAGGTTATTTCTCTTTCATAATATCAAATAAATTAGAAGTCCCCTCTCCAGTCAAGTTAACTAGTATTGTTGGCAATAGATAATCCCATATTTCTAAGGTTTAGTTGGAATATTACTCCAATTAAGAATGCTATTCATAGGGCCTGGAGAGATGGATCAGTGGTTAAGAGCACTGACTGCTCTTCCAGAGGACCCGGGTTCAATTCCCAGCACCCACATGGCAGCTCACAACTGTCTGAAGATCTAGTTGCGGGGGATCTGCCACCTTCACACCAATGCACATAACATAAAGTTAAATAAACCCTAAAAAATATTTTTTTAAAAAAGAATGCCATTCACAGCATTTAACTCGGAAAAACACAATGGGTCAAAGTTCAGAGAGTAGGTACTTATTGAGTGTTCAGCCATGAATAGAACATTCATATCATACGCACTACCCCTGGGGCTCAGGAAATATCATGGAAGAGGGGTAGATGGGTTGTAACAGTCAAAGAGCATGTAGAACCAAATCAAAGCTTCTGTGGGTACCAGCAGACACACACACACATGCACACACATACAATTAAAAGTAAAATAGTTCTTCCTAGAAATAGTAAATTAAAGTCATTAAGGGAATTTTAAAGAAAAACATGCTTTATAGTACATTCAGCTGTTATCAAAAATGACCATATGAAGAGACACAAGAAAGTTCTGCTTCAATATTTTCTTAAGTAGTCAGTCTTTGAAAAAAGAAAATAACAGTTTGACGTGTTCATAATGACATATTTAATCACTTGAAAATAGTGAAAAAATCATTGTTCTTTCTATTTTTTATTTTTAATATTTTTATTAATCTCATACATTATATTTTGATCATACTCACTCCATATAGAAGCTCCTTCTGGATCCGCACCTATTCCATACCTACCCAAATTTTTCCCTATATGCTATTGGGTATGTGGATATCCATTGGAGTGTGGGCAACTTACCTGAGTCAACCTCCTTGAAGAGAAGTAACTCTTTTTCTCCAGAAGCTATCAAGTAGCAATAACTCCTCAGTGAAGGGTGGGACTTCCTGCCCACTACTCCTGATAACCTATCACTACACTCATAGATTTCAGTCTTCCTCAGAGAAGCTTCTTTTTGTTATTACTGGCATTTAACAGACACCCACAACTTGTCAACATGCAGAGAACAAGACACTGTGGGATTTTCAACCTTAAATGGGACATCTACACCACACTTCTTCCTCCCCAGGCTCAGGGATCATCATGAATGAGGGAGTAGAAATATTGTCAAAGAAAGTACAGTGGATGAATTTGGGGAAACACTGTTTACCAGACACAGCAGTATGGTCGCACATTTGAATTTACAGCAACTTTGACAGCATACACAGGACCCACGCAAACTAAAGCCATACTAATTCCTCAACTATTTTTTAAAGGAACTTACTTTGCCTTGTATATACACATAAAGTAGTATTTCGTCTTTTAAAAATGTGGACTATCCACTTGTCACATATTTTTCACAACTTCTAATAAAAGGTTTTGAAGCAAACTTACCCATAGTTGGTGCATAATAATCTGAAAGACACAATTGGGAACAAATATTTATTTCAATAAATTTAACACTTAAAATGAAAAAAAAATCTTAGCAAATTCAGTTGTTGTGAAAAATCAAATATAAGCAATAAAAGGGGTAAGACAAGAAAACATAGGATACTGAGTGCTCAGCCCTGAATGGGACATTCATATCAAGTCCCTCTCCCTAGGGCTTAGGGAATGGTGCAGAAGAGGAAGCAGGAAAAAAAAACGTAAGAGCCAAAGTGTGGGAAGAGGTGTTGTGAAATTCTGCCCTTTAGACATGGCATGACTGGCACACTCACGAACTCATGACAACTGTGATTATCTTGCACAAGATCAATAGAGCAAAAGTTCCAGCATAAATGAGGGAGATGATCTCTCCAGGCCCATGCCTTACTGGAAAGCTGTTGGCATTCACAAGCTTTTGGGGGTGTGGTTACTGATAGGATTGTCATGCCTCAGTGGATAGGCACACCCGTGCATTCTTGAGTGCCATTAACTAGACTTACTGGGTTATATTTTTTTAAAAGGTTGAGGATGGGACATGTTGGAGGAAATTGAAGGGGGAAATAAGGGTATATTATATAAAATCATATTTTATTATGTGTGTATATGTATAAAATTTTTAAAACAATAAAAAATTAATAAAAATAAATAGAAAGCAAATGAGGTTAACATTTGCTAGCTTCTGATTCTATATTTTGTTCCCAAAATAATAATAATTTCAACTCTGGAATAAGATCACTCAAACCAGCCATCTGTGAAGTGTTTCCAACTCAGTCACTTTTCCTTCTCCAGGCCATGATCGTAAATAGTTTCAGCACGTACTGCTCAAGGCCTGTGTCTTCTGCCTTCCCACGTGCCTGTTCAATCATTGACTGAAGATATATGTGACATTTATTTTTTTCACCCCAAAGCCTACCAACCTATCACTGCCACAATGCTAAAACTTAATCGTTCGCATTGTCTGATTTCTCTGAAAGCAGAACACCTCTAACTTCTGATGACATTCTATCATCTTCAGACTGACTGTGGTGGAAACATGATCATTACAGCCTACACTGACTACCATGAGCAACATCACAAGCTTTCAGTATGCACTTCAGGGGCTCAGACAGAAGCCTCATAGGCACTTAGCAGGTAAAGGTGCTTACCACCAAGACAAGTCTAAGGATCTGAGTTAGATCCCTAGAACCCACATAGTGAAAGGGGAGACTCTGCTCTCACAAGCTGCCCTCTGATCACCAACTACATAGGCACTGTGATAAGCTACACACACACACACACACACACACACACACACACACACACACACAGTGTAAAACAAAACCGAGGTGACAACTGGAGAGATATGTCAGTGGTGAAGCATACTTGCTGCTCTTACAGAGAGAAAGCTTGGGTTCATTTCCCAGGAGCCACATGTCAACTCATAACCACCTGTAACTCCAGTTCCAGGGCATCTCTTCCACCCTCCATGGTCACCAGGAATGCACATGGTGCATATATATTCACAGAGGTAAAAACACTCATTTTTGGACAAAAAGGCATTGATGGGGCCCCTTGTAATTCTAGGAAGCAAATGTTCATGAACTGTCTAAAAGAGGAACATGAATAAGCAATAGATGGATGACCAAAAGTAAAGCAGTCTTATGTCATTCTAAGTAGAGGCTAACATGCCCAGGATGCATGGGATCTCAATCTAAATAGCAGTGATATAATAATAATGCATGTAGTGATAAGATGTTAGCCCCTTTAGAGGCCAGACAGTGAGTGTGGAGAGGTCTTAGGAACATCTTATCAGTTCTCTAGACATGTACTGTGTATAGTGTACATGGTAAAAGAGAGACCTGGGCTGGCAAGGTATCTCAGAGGAAAAGGGTGCTTGCTGCCAAAGCCTGATGACCTGCGTTTGATCCCTGGAATCCATATGGTGGAGGGAGGAAACAGACTCCTACAAGTCGTCCTTTGACTTCCACATGCACAGTGTGCATGCACATACACAAATAAACATTTCATTTTTAAAATAAAGACACACAGCTAAGGCAAAAGGTGTTATCTTCCAATGATGATAAAATAGGAATTCCAACTAATGGAAAATGGTCGCACAGTAAGAATCTCTTCTTCCTCTTTTATCTCTCATTTTTAAACACTTATCCATTCTGGCTTTTAGCTATTTTAAACCATGCCGAGGAGAACTTAAATGAGCATGTGCTCTCAGCCACTCCATAAAAATCAGAACGCACAGTTCTTCACGATCCTCACAATACTAAGACATGAAGCAGGATAAAGTCCCTCTGTAAATAGCTATTTCAGAGCCACTCAAAACAACGCAACTTGGATATTGAAATAAAATAGGTTTTACATAACTAAGTCTCATTTTTCTCCTTCTTTAGGCATTTAAAACATATAGAAAAGAAAACTTGCTCTGTAACATGGCATCTGGCTTTCCCCTTGTTAGTTTAGTCTTGCTAGTTTTGAGCCTTTTTGGCAGATCATGTTTTCTACACTTTAAAAAAAAACTGGGCAATAAAGAACTTGCCCTTTTATTTATCAAGACACACAAAATCAGGGTGGCCTCTCCCATACAGGACATCTCAGAATTTGTTACACATGGTATTGAAGTATGCAGCTACTTCATCAAAAACTCGCCCCCAGCCACACTCACTCCCATGCCTCACCTTCCTCTTGAAGACTGAACAGACTGTGAAGCAGGCAGATGGAAACCAATAGGGTACCCACGGGCTGGACCATGTTTCTCCTGTCAGAAAATGGTTAATAAACCTGGCTTACTCTAAAGATCTTGCAGACCTGGGATCCAGTCACAGCCTCTGCCTCTTCCTGGTCCCGTCATCTCTCCCCTCCTCCCTCTTCTTCCCACTCTTATGTCTCTGAACAGCTAGACTCAGTCTGCTAATTTTTCATATCCTTTTCTACTCCATTTGGCTTCCTATCTCCCCCGTCTCCTCATTTCTCTCTTCCTCCTCCATCTCTTATTTCTCTCCATGTTTTCATCTATTCCCATCTCTTTTTCTCATCATCTGCCCAGTTAATTTTATCTCTAACTCCAGATCCGCTAGTCTTCTACCACCTTCTCCCCTAATCTCTTGACCTTCTACCCCTAATCCCTTGGCTGCCTCTACTCTAGTCCCTCTCCTCCCTAACCCCTCCCCCCTCTTCACTCTCATCCTTAGCCTCCCTCTGCTGCTCACTGCATTCTCCATCTTCCTCTCTACTTTTCTTCCTTCATCTTCCCTCCCTCTCTCTACACTACAAAATTAAACCTCTAGCTTTGCAATGAATTAATACATAAAAAGAAAGACTTCACCTTAGTAGCACTAGGCACAAAGAAAAATAATGTTGAGTAAATTCAAGATGTTTCCATGAAAACAATCACCCAGGTCACATGAAGAGTCATGTGTCTACGGATACCTTAATTCAGCCTCATAAGCCAGAGTTTAAGAATACATTATAGAGACCCAGGGATGTTTCTTATATCATAGGACTCTTTAGAGAATGAATAGATTGGTAGATAAAGGGCTGGCTAGCTCCCTAAATAGCAATTGTTTTCATATTACACAAAGTATTGACTAAAATTTACCTTCAAAGGAAACAGAAACATTTTTCAGCAAGGCTACCTTACCTCTTTCTCTGGGAAACTTTACAGATCCTCTGTCTTGTGCCATCTGATGGTCACTGGTTGGGGCACTAGGAACATCATGACCCGGGCAGTACCGTCACCTGCCAGTACAAGGGAAATCTGTAGACAGAACCTAACTCTGGAAGCAGCAATGGATAGAGTCTGGCTTGGCTTGTAGAAAACATTGTTGCCTTTCTACCCAGGAGGGTGGCAGTTCCATGTGCCTATGAGATCATGATGCAGTGAAGAGGTTCAGGGGACTCAGTTCTGAATCCCCTGAAGTATAAGTTCACTTATACTTCTAATGGAAGATGAAAAAGATAAACAACTTTGCCAAAACATAGGTGCCAGAAAGTCAAGGCTAGAGTCTGAGAGCCAATCCTTTTACACTTTTCTTGGGGGAAAAACAAAAACAAAAAACTTTGATTGCTTGGTTGCTTGATTGGTTAGGTTTTTGAGACAGGGTCTCACACAACCCAGGTTGACCTCAAACTCTCAGTGTAGCTGAAATAGATCTTTAACTCCTGATCTTCCTGCTCCAGAGTGCTGGAATTATAGGCATGTTCCACCAAGCCCAGCTTCAGCAATCATTTTTTATTAAGAAATAATTATTGCATCCATTGATGTGATATAGTTTGAAGTTGTTGCATATTTTTAAAGTGTAGATGGTGATATCAAGTTAACCAAAAAAAATCTATCACCTCCAAAATGTACCTTTTTGTGAGCAAAGTACTGAAAGATTTTAATGTAATGATTTTATGTTTGAAAGTAACAAGGATAATCTTTCATTTTTTTACCTTTGAAAGCGATTTCAGGGGCTGGAGAGATGGCTCATCAGTTAAGAGCCTTAGCTTCTCTTCCAGAGGACGTAGGTTCAATTCCCAGCACCCACATTGCAGCTCACACCTGTCTGTAACTCCAGTTCCAGGGTTATCTGACAACTTTACACATGCATACATGCAGGCAAAATACCAATTCATATAAGATTTTTAAATTATATTTAAAATTTTAAAAAGAAGAAAGTGATCTCAGAAGACTTCTATTTTAGGATTTTTTTTCTTTTTCCCCCTTTTATTATATATTCTTATACAATATATCCTGATTACAGTTTCCCCTCCTTACATGTCTCCCAGTTCCTCCCCACTTCCAGATCTACTCCCTTTCTGTGCCTCATTAGAAAAGAATAGGTTTTTAAGAGATAATGAAATTTAACAAAATGAAGTATAATAAGATAAAACATAAATCATTACATCAAAACTTGACAATGCAAAACAACAGAAGGAAAAGGACCCTAGGAGAAAGCTCTAGAATCAGAGACATATTTGTTCATACACTCAGGAGCGCCATACAAAACTAAAAGCCATATTATATACACAGAGAACCTGGTGCAGACCCATGTCTGACTTGTGCTTGCTGCTTCAGTATCTCTGAGTTCATATGAGCTTTGCTCACGTTGATTTAGAGGATCTTTTTCTCATGGTGTGCTCCATCATCTCTGTCTACCTCCTTTTCCATGAGGATTCCTGAGCTCTGAGGGAGGAGATTTAATGGAGATTCTCTCTGTGTGTATGTGTTTCTGTGTGTGTGTGTCTCTCTCTGTCTCTGTCTCTCTCTCTCTTATGTGATGTCTAGCTTTGTGTCTCTGTATTTATTCTCATCTGCTACAGAGGATGCTTCTCTGATGATGTTTGAATAAGGCACTGATCTATGAGTATTTTATAGTATTTGGTTTTATCATAGGTTTCTTGGCTATCTGGTCTCTGGTTCTTGGTTACCCAAGCAGTTTTGGTTATGGGTTCAATCTCGTGGAGTAGATCTTAAGTCAAAGCAGACATTGGTTGGTTGCTCCCACACATTTTGTGCCACCAATACCCTAGAAAATTTGAAAGGTGTGAAAGATTGTAGATCGAAGGATTTGTGACTGGTTTTGTACTTATATTTCTCTTTTGGTAGCCTGCAGAGTACCTTTCCATGCCAAAGATACTTGAAGATGGGGGTGAAGGTTCTATGTAGGCACCAATTCAGCTCTCCATGCTCAATGAGTTGTGTGGGTGTTGTCCTCAGCAATGGAGCTATACATCTTGCCAAAAAAAAAAAGGTGAAAACACATTTCCAGGTGAAAATACATTCACTATGACCAGGGTTGTGGCTTTTCTGTAAATGATGGTGTACGATTCTACCAATAGTGGAGAAAGACTGATAGAAATGTGTTAGTCTCCTCATATTCACCTGTCCTGGTCATAATAGAGGGTGTCCCTGGGTTTCTCTCAGTAGAGTCTGTAAGGCACCTTGCAGGATCTCAGAGAGTTGGCCGGGGGGGGGGGGGGTGCTGCAGGGAAGGCTGCCAAACAAGTTAAAGTTATTCTGTGATTTCTCATGGGGTGAGCCAGGGGTGTTCTGTGTATGAGATGTTGCCTGCAGTAGCGCAGAATCCAGCCAGAAGGGTCTCTCATGTTTCAAATAATTCTGTGGAGGAGGTGAATTCTAGGCAGGGCCATAAAAGTCTCAATGCAACTTTCAGTTGGACCCTGGTCTTGCGGAAGCATCTGCTGAGGTTGGTTTAATATAGGCACTGGCAGGCCAGAGTTCTGGCCAAGAGGGCCACAGGTGGTGCTGAGAGCACAGGGGATGCAGATGCTGATGGGGGCATACAAGGGGCATATGAAAGGGGAATTTTTTCCAGTCCCTCAGAACAAAATGGGCTTTTCAGGTTCTGATCTATTCTAAAAAAAATCTAAATTATCATCATAGTCTTCTAGTTTTACTTGAGACAAGTCTCTCACCATTGTGTGCAAGTAGCAACCACAACTTGCCAGCAATCAATGAGGGAAAGTGATCCAGTGCCCTGAGTCCCCCATGACATAACTACTCCCTTATCCAGCAATCCCTCAGCAGGCCATCCTAAATGAAGGCCACTCATTTCTCAGAACATTATGGGTTCCCAGGAGACAGATTAACTTGATAGTCTTCCTATTCCTTTTTTTAAATTATTTACATTTATAACCTTACAATTACTGTGGCGTCCTCCCATTTCATCCCACTAGATGGCATTCACACACAGGAGGAAGACAGAAGAGACAAGTACTTCTGGATTGGTTTTCACTGTTCATCCATCTCTCCAAAGCACATTCTTAGGAATCCCATGCCAGCCCAAAACACAGACGTTAAGTGCTGTGTTCTGTTTCTTTACCAGAGTATTCAAACAGCCCTAGAACATCAGAAGTTGATCAGATCACCTTTCCATTTAGTCAAGTGGGCTAATAAGAACCAAAACCACATAAACCTAATTTTTACCAGTCTTTGATATAATCCCTGAACCTAGGTTCTGTTGACTTTCAGGGTCTTTGAAATGGTAATCCAGAGATAGAGAGATATTAATGGTAAACATATATATATATATATAGAGAGAGAGAGGGGGGTTGAAGAAAATATAAAGAGAAGGAGAAAAAGAAACAGGGATGGGGAAGGGAGAAAAGAGTCAGTGAATGAGAAGAGGGATATGTCTGAGACACAGCAATAGAATCACTAAGACATATAGAAAGACATGAAGGCAAAGCTAGAAAAAGATAATGTAGGTAGGCAAGAGAATGACCAAGGTCTCTTATTCTGGAATAATGAATTAACTGAGAATAAGACATCGGGCTTACCTGTGGTTTCATTTCCCAGCAGTTTACTGTGGGTCTTCCATAAGTCCTTGGCACTTCCTCACCTCAACTTCCTCATCAAAGAAATCCTGCTTGAGACCAAGAATAATATGTAGTCAATTCTAATAGGCAAAAGAAGGAATTACAGCCATCTTAAAAGAAATTCTAAGACCTTAAAATTACATTTAAAAGTTAGAATGAAGCTAGTAAGGTAGGTCAAAGGGTAAAAGTGTTTGCTGCAAGCCTCATGACCTTAGTTCCATCTCCAGGTGCCACATTGAGAAAAGAGAGCTGACTCCTGGAAATTGTCCTCTGATCGACACATAGACACATGCACCATGACAGGAGCACTCACATACAAAATACGTAAATAAACTCTAAAAGTTAAGTAAAATGTTTAAAAATTAATACATAGCAGGGTATAATGACATACATCTTTACTCCCAGCCCTGGAGAGGCTGAGGCAGGAGGTTAACTGTGAGTTCAAGACCAATCGGGACTACACAGTGAGTAAAGAACTAGCCTGGGTAACAAAGTGAGATCCCTGTTTCAAGGGGAAAAAAAATCAGATCAGCAATCCTCAGGATCACACCTAGCTCTGCAAAGAAACACCAGATGCAGCCTCCCTTGCCCCCATCCACACCTTCTGTGAATCCCATATGCCATCCTTCCCTGGCCTCCCTCAACATCACTGTATCCCATCCACTAACTCAGGCAGACAACCGCTGCTCAACCAAAAGCCTCGCCTGCCAGATGACCAGGTAGGCTGCCTGTAGACCTTCTCCACTCTCTTTGTTCCTCCAGATCTAATCTTCAGGGTGGCTATCTCACCTGGCCTCCCCTTCCCTTAGCTTTCAACACCAGCAATGAGCCAAACAGGCCAATACAATGGACAACATACAGATACCACATTCTCTGAAAATTCAGACAGGAAACAGAAACCAAGGAGCAAAACACACACCCAACAAAGATAAACCCAAAAATCAGTACCTAGACCTAGAATCACCCCAAACCCAGATGCCTAGATGCCAGATTAAGACCACAAGCAATAACAGCCAGGGCAATAAGAGCCCACCAAAGTCAAGCTATGTTCCGCAGCAGTCCCTGAATGTTCCAACTTAGCTGAAGTACAAGAAAAAGACCTTAAAACCAACTAGATGAATATGACAGCTGTCTTTAAAGAGGAAATTAACAAATCCCTAAAAGAAATCTAGGAAAACACAAATAACTGAAGGAAATTAGTAAATCCCTCAAAAAAAAACAAGGAAAACAGAAACAAACCATTGGAAGAAATGAGTGAATCCCTTTTTAAAAGCCAAGGAAAAAACAGTTGAAGGAAATAAGTAAAACTGTTCAAGACCTGAAAAATAGAAAGAGAATAACGAAAACATGGACTGCGGGATACAAGGAATGAAAAATTGTGTCTGAGTGTCCCCCATGCCCATTATTTCCTTGAATCGCCACCCTCTGCCCTTCCCCCCCACCCGCTCCTGAAGCTTGTATAATCCCTCTTCCTTTCTTCAGCAGGACTCCTGGAGCTTGGCCCAGTGCTTGGCTGTGGATCTCTGCATCTGCTTCCATCACTTAGCTGGCTTTTGGGAACTTGTTCCCCATGCTGGATTACCTCACCCAGCCTTGATGCATGGGAAGGTGCTTAGTCCTGCCTCAACTTGATGTGCCATGCTTTGTTCAAGTCTGTGGGAGGCCTTCCCCTTTCTGAATGGAGATAGAGGACTAGTGGATGGGAAGGAGGTACATGGAAAGTGTGGGGAGGGAATAGGAAGAGAGAAAAGAAATGGTGGTTGGTACACAAAATAAATTTTAAAATGCTAATTAAATTGAAATTTTAAAACATTTTAAAATGAATAAAGAAAGAATTATGGACATCAAAAAAAAGAAAGAAAAATTTAGGCATGCAAACAGGAACTACAGAAGCAAGTTTCACCAACAGAATACAAGCAATGGAAGAAAGACTCTCAAGCATTGAAGATATGATAGAAGAAAGGGATATATCAGTCAAATAAAATGTTAAATCTAAAAATTTCCTGACATTAAATCCAGGAAATGTGGGACACTATAAAAAAAAAACCTAAGAATAATAGGAATAAAAGAAAGAGAAGAATCTCAGCTCAAATGGTCAGAAAATATTTTCAACAAAATTAGAGAAGAAAATTTTTTCTAACCTAAAGGAGATGCCTATAGAGATATAAAAAGAATACAGAACACCAAATAGATTGACCAGAAAAGAAAGTCCTCTAGCCACATAATAATCAAAACACTAAACATGCAGAAAAAAATATTAATAGCTGCAAGGGAAAAGACCAAGTAACATAGAGAGACAAACTTATTAGAACTACCCATAACTTCTCAATGGAAACTCTAAAGGCCAGAAGGGCCTGGACAGACATGCTACAGACCCTAAGTAACCACAGATGACAACCAAGACTACTATATTCAGCAAATCTTTCAATTACCATAGGAGAAGATAAGATAATACATAATAAAGTCAAATTTAAAGAGTCCCTATCTAAAAGTCCAACCCTACAGAAGGTGCTAGAAGGAAAACTCCAAACCCAGAAGGTTAACTATACCCATGAAAACATGAGGAATAATTAATATGACACCAGTAAAACCAAAAGAAGAGAAACATACAAACAACAGCAAAACAACAGGAATTAACAGTCATTGATCATTGATATCTCTAAATATCAATGGTCTCAGTTACACAATAAAAGACAGACTAACATTGTCCCTGGCTTCTCAGCAGCCCTCATTGTCTGCCATATTCAGAGAGTCCGGTTTTATCCCCTGCTTTTTCAGTCACAGTCCAGCTGGCCTTGGTGAGCTCTCAATAGATCAGCCCCACTGTCTCCGTGGGTGGGTGCACCCCTTGTGGTCCTGAGAAGCCAGGGACAATGGCACTGGGTTTTGATCCTTCATCATGTTCTGGCTTTGTGGGAGCCTAGCCAGTTTGGATGTTCACCTTCCTAGACCAGGATGGAGGGGCAAGGACTTTGGACTTTCCACAGGGCAGGGAACCCTGGCTGCTCTTCAGACTGCAGAGGGAGGGGGAGAGAAGTGGGGGAGGGGGAGAGGAGTGGGGGCAGGGGGAGAGGAGTGGGGGCAGGGGGAGAGGAGTGGGGGCAGAGGGAGAGGAGTGGGGGCAGGGGGAGAGGAGTGCGGGAAGGGGGAGGAGTGCGGGGAGGGGGGAGGAGTGGGAGGATGAGATGAGGCGGAAATTTTTTCCTCAATAAAAAAAAAAAGACAGACTAACAGAATGGATACAAAAACAAGATCATCTTTCTGCTGTATCCAAGAAACATACTTCAACATCATGAACAACATTACCTCACGGTAAAGACATTCCAAGTAAATGGACCTAAGAAACAAGGTGGTGCAGCCATTTTAATATCTAACAAGATAGACTTCAAAATAAAACTAAAATTCCCCAAAAGAGATGGGGAAAGACATTACATACTCATCAAAGGAAAAATCAACCAAGATGAGATTTCAATTCTTAATATCTATGCCCAAAACACAAGGACACCCACCCTTATAAAAAGAAGCATTACTATAGCTTAAATAACATGTTGATCCTACTCACCGATGGAAACTTCAATACCCTACCATCACCAATGGACAGGTCATCCAGACAAAAATTAAACAGAGAAATGCTGGAGATAACTGATGGTATAAACCAAATGACCCTGACAGATATTTGTAGAACAATTCACACAAGCACAAAAGAATATACCTTCTTCTCAGAACCTAACAGAAATTTCTCTAAAACTGATCACATACTCAGACACCCAAGACTCAGTAGACACAAGGATATTTGTTCAACTATTTTCATAGCAGCATTATTTGTAATAACCAGAACCTGGAAACAACCGAAGAATGAATAAGGAAGTGGTACATTTACACAATGCAATACTACACAACTGTAAAAAACAATGACCTCATGAAATTTGCAGGCAAATAGATGGAACTAGAAAAAAAGTCATCCTGAGTGAGGTAACCCAGACTCAGAAAGACAAACATTGTATGTACTCACTCAGAGGTGGTTATTAGGAAGAAAGGATAGGATAATCAACCTACAATCCACAGCCCCAGAGAAACTAGATAACAAGGAGGGCCCAAAGAGGGAAGCATGGGCTTCCCTGAAAAGAGAAAATAGAAAAGATTTGGGTAAATGAGAGATGGGGAGGGAAGGATTGAGGGATGGAGGGGTGGAGGGATGGAGGGATGGGAACTAGAGGGAGCAGGTTGGGCAGGTTGGGTGCAGGAGGTGGGTGGAGGCAGGATGGAGGGAGGGAGTAACAAAAGAGATATCTTGTTGGGGGAGCCATTTTGGGGTTAGGGAGAAACCAGGTACCATGGAAACCCCCAGGAACATACAAGGATGACCCCAACTAAGACTCCTAGCAATGGTGGCGAGGGTTTCTGAACTGGCCATCTACTGAAAGTAGATTGATGACATCCCTAATTGCCATCATAGAACCTACATCCAGTTACTTAAGGAAGCAAAGACAGAGATCCACAGTCAATCACTGAGCTGAGCTCTCAGAGTCTTGCTGAAGAAAAAGAGGAGGGATTGTACCAGCCAGGGGTGTCATGACAGGGGAACACACAAAGATAATTTGTATCGGCGAGAATAAATGCAGGCAAATATTGAAGAATATAAACAACTTTAATAATTAAATAAACTTACAAAACCAGGGTTCCAGCGTAGCATAGCGCAGGAGGCAGGAAACAAAAAGGAGGGCGCAGCCTCTGCCCGCTCGATATATCAGTCAACAATTGCCCGAGGCAAACCCGCCCTAAAAGGGGCGGGTATAACCCTACAATAATTGGCCTGAGCTCATGGGAGTTCATGGAAGTTAGACCAACAGTCAGGGAACCTGAATGGGACCTACCTAGGCCCTCTGCATGTATGTGATAATTGTGTAGCTTGGTCTCTTAGTAAGGCTACCAGCAGTGAAAACAGGACCATGGCGCTGAGCTAGCATTTGGTAACCTGTTCATCGTGTTGGATTACCTGGCCCTGCCTCAATGTAAAGGGATGAGCTCAGCCCTGCCTCAACTTGATATGCCATGCTTTGTGCAAGCCCATGGGAGGACTGCCCCTTTCTGAATGGAGATGGAGGAGTGGATGGGGAGGGGGATAGATGAGAAAAAGGAGGGGACAGGAGTAGAGGAGGGAAGAGAAACTGGTTGGTACGTAAAATAAGTTTTAAAAAAAGTTATTTAAATTAAAAAATTGTTTTTAAATTTTTAAAAAAAAGATTTAAGAAAATTGAAATTACTCCCTGCATTCTAACAGACCACCACAGATTAAAGCTGGATGTCAACAACAGAAGCAACAGAAAGCTTACAAACCCATGGAAACTGAAAAACTCTCTACTGAATGAAAAATGGCTCAAGACAGAAATAAAGAAATTTAAAACTTTCTAGAATTGAATGAAAATGAACACAGAGCATACCCAATCTTCGGTGCAAGTGTTACTAGGAGGAAAGTACATAGCACTAAGTGCTAAGTAAAAGATCAGAGGGATCGCACACTAGCAACCTAACAGCATGCCTGAGAGCTAAAGAACAAGATGGGAAAATCACATCAAAAAAGAACAGATGGCAAGAAATAACCAAACTGAGAGCTGAAATCAATAAAATAGAAACAAAGAGAACAATACAAAGAATCAATGAAACAGAGTTGATTCTTTACGGAAATCAACTAACTTGATTATACAAAATAACTCCAAGATGTAGAGAGAATATTCAAATTAACAAAATCAGAAAAAGAAATCAGGGAAACTTAAGAGCAGACATCAAAAAAAAAATCTAGAGAATCATAAGAATCATTAAAAACCTGTATTCTGCCAAATTGGAAAATCTAAAAGAAATAAATAATTTTCTTGATAGTTTCCACTTACCAAATTAAATCAAGATTAGAAATTTTTTTTCAAAATAAAAGCTTTATTTTCAATCATTGTTTCTTTTCCTGATGTTCCAGAAGAAGGAATTCTAATCATTTTCCCCATTGCCCAATTATACACTCTATACTAAGGAAAAGTAAGCTGAAGGGATCTAAATCTAACCAACCCATTTTATTGCTATATTTTGGTTTTTTTCTTTTTTCTTTTATTTATTTTTTTATTGAAAAAATTTCTGCCTCCTCCTCATCTCCCATTTCCCTCCCCCTCCTCCCACTCCTCTCCCCCTCCCCCCACTCCATTCCCCCTCCCTCTCGAGTCTGAAGAGCAATCCAGATTCCCTGCCCCATGGGAAGTCCAAGGTCCTCCCCCCTCCATCCAGGTATAAGAAGGTGAGCATCCAAACAGGCTAGGCTCCCACAAAGCCAGTTCATGCAGTAGGATCAAAACCCATTGCCCTTGGCTTCTCAGTCAGCCCTCATTGTCCGCCATGTTCAGAGAGAGAGTCCTGTTTTATCCCATGCTCTTTCAGTCCCAGTCCAGCTGACCTTGGTGAGCTCCCATTAGATCAGCCCCACTGTCTCAGTGGGTGGGTGCACCCCTCAGGGTCCTGACTTCCTTGCTCATGTTCTCCCTCCTTCTGCTCCTCATTTGGGCCTTGGGAGCTCAGTCCGGTGCTCCAATGTGGGTCTCTGTGGCTAACTCGATCCATCGCCAGAGGAAGGTTCTAAGGTGATATGCAAGATATTCATCAGTGTGGCTATAGGATAGGGTCATTTCAGGTTCCCTCTCCTCAGTTGCCCAAGGTACTAGCTGGGGACATCTCCCTGGACACCTGCAAGCCCCTCTAGAGTCAAGTTTCTTGCCAACTATAAACTTCGTGAAATAGAATCAGTCTTTAAAAGACTCCCAACACAAAATAGGCCAGATCAGACCGTTTTAACACAGAATTCTACCAGCCAATTCTCCTCAAATTATTACACAAAACAGAAACAGAAGGAACATTGCTCAATTCATTTTATGAGGCTGTAGTTTCCCTGATACCCAAATCATGTAAGTTGGTAGAAACAAGGTGGGAGGTTCTGAAGGAAGGTTCCTTTATCTGTGAAGGAACTTGAGGAATGAGGAGAAGCAGAGTGTTTGTACAGTGTGATGCTAAAGATGCCTGCCTGCATCTCAAGGCTTGAAGAACTAGAATAGATGAGTCCTTCCTACAAAGTCCTTGGACTAAGCTCTTCACAGATGCAGGAATATTTGCTCCACCCCTCTGCAGTAATGCTTGTTCTCCTAATTCTAGAATGGAGAAAAATGGTGATATAAAGGGATCCTCTGAAGATCTCCAAAGACATCTAAATATGTAAAACTAGAGATGAGATGAGGGAAAGAGCAAGAAAGGAGAAGGGGATGGGAAGAGAAGAGAAGAAAAGAGAAGAGAAGAGAAGAGAAGAGAAGAGAAGAGAAGAGAAGAGAAGAGAAGAGAAGAGAAGAGAAGAGAGGGACAAGATAGAGAAGGAAAGAGATAGGAGAGAGAAGAGAGGAGAGAGGTAAAGAGAGAGGAGAAATGGAAAGAAAAGAGAGGGAGGAGAGAAGAGAACAGAAAGGACAGAAGGAGAGAGAGGAGATAAAATGTTTCTGTACGATTTTAAAGACACAGAATAATTTTCTGACAGACATTGTGGATGATGTGAGACCCAGATATGCAGTGACTTTGTTGGACTCAGAAGGTAACAGAAGGTCAAGCAGCCCAGCTCCCAAGCAAGTACTTTTAAGCAGTGTAATACTGCCTGCCTAGGTCTTAGTACCTGTACAACAACTGTTAATTTGATTTTAATCTTATCTTTCTCCTCACCAAAATTAGGAAAGCAAGCCTAGCCATAGAGGGGTGGTTTAAAGATTCACATAAAGAATAGTGTAAGGTAGAAATGGATTAAGGTTAAAAATTTAACTAAGATGTAGCTATCAGGTTTCTAGGAGGTAAGGATACAAGCATGGAGTTGTAACTGGTAAAAAGATCTGGAGGACACAGCAAAAGTTGTTTCTCTCCTGTCTCCATAAATAGGAACTGAGGCAGGAGAGATGGCTCATCAGTTAGAGCACTGATAGCTCTTCCAGTGTGGCCCTGGGTTTGATTCCCAGCACCCACAGGGTGACTCGCAAACATCTGTAACTTCAGTTCCAGGGGATTTGGAACCTTTTTCTGACCTCTGCAAGCACCAGGTGAACACATACACGCAGACAAAGCACCAATACACATAAAATAAATAAACAAACATAGATAGGAACTAATAGCTAGTTTGTGTGCCCCCTGCTTCTCCGAGTAGATGAGTCCCCTCCTTCCTCTACATATGTTTGTATTGAAAGACCTGGATAAATCCAAGGTTTCCCTCCCCCAGCAGGAAGAAAATAGCCGAAAATCTAAACAGGAAGAGAAGAATCAGGAATCTAGCATTAGCCAGTTCAGTGACTGTATTTCAGGAACTAGCTGAAGATAAAGTCAGATTATAATCTTGAGAAACTGGAAGTTTCCCCCTTGTGATTATCATTGTACTGTGTTTTAGGAACTAGCTGATTATGACCTTGGGAGTGGTCCTGAGAGGCAGGGAGTTGCCCCCTTGTGACCATCACTGGATTTTTGGAATTTTCTGTGACCCTTTTGGATTACTGGGCTGTGGTTTCTTCCCTTAAAAACTCCTCCCGGTCACTCAGGGTCAAACTCTTCCTCTGCATGGGTTATGAGTCTCGGCCCCAGTGCACTGGTTCCTGTCTCATCTCATCATTAAAGCCTCCTGCGATTGAAGCAAGGACAGTCTCTCCTGAGTTATGGGGAAGTTGTGTTATCCCGAGACTTGAGTGAGAGTCTCCCCAGCACTGGGGGTCTTTCATTATACTATACTCAGGGGAGCCTCTCAGTCAAAAGTAAATGTGGCCTAGTCATTCCTCTATCTCCTGATTGTAGGCCCATATTTCTGTATGGTGTGGCAGCCAGTCTCTAAAGCCATAGTCAGTATCTGAGGAGGGTCACGTAGCCTACCAAACAGGCCTTCCCTACCTAAGAAAAGGTCAGCATGTTGTTGCTCCTTTCTTTGTAATTTGGAGGATGCCTGGTAGAGATGCTAATTCAAACTTACATGACAGCTAGCATACAGAGCAGACAGGTAGTTGTGGGCATGACGGAAAAGCCATTCAACTGGTTACCTAGGAGACAGAATGCTAATGTATTTCCCCTAAGTTAAGTTTTGGTATAAAGACTGTCTGGAGAATAAGCAAAAGGAATTCTTCAGGATGTAAACTCAGGACTTCATGAGGGATCTCTGAGAATCTCCCTCCCGATAAAGCCATGTGAATTGTGTCTTTATTCCACACCTTCACGCCGGTCCAGAGAGAAATAGTTTATGTTGGGGTCTGGTCAAGAAAAATAATTTATGGTCCAGGCTAGTACCAGACCCTGACACTTTTTCATGTCCATGATCACCAAGAGTATGTATTTACTTGGGCTTTATTCACCTCCTGTGTAGATTTTTAGGAACACCTACTCATTGCACCCACTACAATAGAAGAGTTCAACAAAAAAAAAGTGCTTCTGGGGTTGTATTTAAGAATATATATGAGTCAGGTGGTAATAGCACACACCTTTTTTGCATTCCTGAAGGCTTTATTTATTATTATTATTATTAAAAATTTCTGCCTCCTCCCCGCCTCCGCCTCCCATTTCCCTCCCCCTCCCCAGCTCCCCTTCCCCTCCCTCTCCAGCCTGAGGAGCAGTGAGGGTTCCCTGCCCTGTGGGAAGTCCAAGGTCCCCCTCCATCCAGATCTAGGAAGGTGAGCATCCAAACAGCCTAGGCTCCCACAAAGCCAGTACATGCAGTAGGATCAAAATCCAGTGTCATTGTTCTTGGCTTCTCAGCAGCCCTCATTGTCTGCCATGTTCAGAGAGTCCGGTTTTATCCCCTGCTTTTTTAGACTCAGTCCAGCTGGCCTTGACGAGTTCCCAATAGATCAGCCCCACTGTCTCAGTGTGTAGGTGCACTCCTCGCGGTCCTGACTTCCTTGCTCATGTTCTCCCTCCTTCTGCGTCTCATTTGGCCCATGGAAGTGCAGGCCGGTGCTCCAATGTGGGTCTCTGTCTCTATCTCCTTCGATCTCCAGATGAAGGTTCTATAATGATATGCAAGATATTCATCAGTATGACTATAGGGTAGGGCCATTTCAGGCTCCCTCTCCTCAACTGCCCAGGGAACTAGCTGGGGACATCTCCCTGGAGACCTGGGAAGTCCTCTAGGGTCAAGTCTCTTGCCAACTCTAAAATTGGATCCCTTAATTAAGATATATACTTCCCTGTTCCCATATCTACCCTTCCTTTATCCCAACAATCCCATTCCCCCAAGTTCTTCCCATCCTCAACTTCTCATTTTTCTCTCTCCATCTCCCCTTTCCCCCATCCCACCCCACCCCCAGTTCCCAGTTTTTGCCCAGCAATCTTATCTACTTACAATATCCAGAAGGATAACTATATGTTTTTCTTTGGGTTCACCTTCTTATTTAGCTTCTCTAGGATCACAAATTATAGGCTCAATGTCCTTTATTTATGGCTAGAAACCAATTATGAGTGAGTACATTCCATGTTCATCCTTTTGGGTTTGGGTGGCAGGAACGCAGCCTGCAGCTCCTTCTACAAGATTGGATATGAAAACAGGATCCAACATTCTGCTGTTTACAAGAAACACACCTCAACCATAAAGACAGATATCTACTTAAAGTAAAGGGTTGGGCAAAGGTTTTTCAAGCAAATGGACCTAAGAAACAAGCAGGTGTGGCCATACTAATTTCTAACAAAACTGACTTCAAACTAAAATCAATCATAAGAGATCAAGATGGTCATTTTATACTCATAACAGGAACAATTCATCAGGATGAAGTCTCAATCCAAAATATCTACACCCCTAACATAAAAGCACCCACTTATGTAAAAGAAATATTACTAGAACTCAAGGCAGACATCAAACCACACACACTAGTAGTAGGAGACTTTAACACACCTCTCTCACCAATGAACAGGTCAATCAGAGAGAAAACTAATAGAGAATTAAGAGAATTATTGGAGGTAATGAAGCAAATGGACTTAACAGACATCTATAGAACATTTCACCCAAATAGGAAAGAATATACCTTCTTCTCTGAGCTCATGGAACCTTCTTGAAAATTGACCACATACTCGGTAACAAAGGAAACCTCCACAGATACAAAGAAATATTAGTGACCACCTGTGTCTTATCAGACCACCATGGATTAAAGTTAGAATGCAGGAACAATGCTACCCTTCAGAAAGTCGACAAACTCATGGAAACTGAACAACCAACTACTGAACCACACCTGGGTCAAGGAAGAAATTAAGAAAGAAATTAAAGTCTTCCTTGAATTTAATGAAAATAAAGAGACAACATAAACATACTCAAACCTATGGGACATGATGAAAGCAGTGCTAAGAGGAAAGTTTATAGCGCTAAGTGCCCACTTAAAGAAAACGGAGAAAGCACACATTGGAGACTTAACAGCACACCTGAAAGTTCTAGAAAAAAAAAGAAGCAGACTCACCCAGGAGGAGTAGAAGACTGGAAATAATCAAACTGAGGGCTGAAATCAACAAAATAGAAACACAGAAAACAATCCAAATAATCAGTGGCACACACCTTTAATCCCAGTACTAGGGAGGCAGAGGTGGGCGGATCTCTGTGAGGTCAAGGCCAGTCTGGTCTACAGACTGAGTTCCAGGACAGCCAAGGCTGTTACATGAAGAAACCCTGTCTTGAAAAAGTGTGTGTGGGTTCTCGGGTGCAGTTGCTATTGCAGAGAGATGATGAGCTGAGAACATTGGCAAAATGGAGAAGCACAAAATGGGAAAAATGTAAACAAAAAAATAAAACAAAAGGGCAGACGACGCAGGCTGTGGGGACCGGAGCGGTGGCAGACGAAATAGGCCGCAGGCAACGGGGACTGGCAGGGACAGGCGCGGCAACAGACACAGACGGCAGGGCCCTGCACGCAACACTGAGAGCAGATCGCCCCACTACAATTAAATCAAAGAGGTAGGCCTTTGGTTGGCGAGGTCCCTGGCAAACGGGGAGCCTGGTCCTGTTCCTGAAGGCACTTCTGAGTGGTGAGAGGGATCTTGGCCCCCAGCAGGAGCCAGGAAACAGAGTGAGGGCATTTTGTAAGAGGAGCCCCTGGCCAGCAGGGAAACCTAATCCAGTTTAAAAGACCAATTAGGTAGCATCGATAGGAGGAGATGGGCAGGCGCCAAGGCAAAAATTCACTCAATAATCTGAAAAAGAACATGAAAACACAATGATCTTACAACAGAAGGACTTGAACACCCTAAAACAGAAGAAGTGTAAAAAATTGACTTTATGAAAGCAATAGAGTCCCTTAAACAACATGTAAAAAATGCTGTTATAGAAATGGATGAGAAGTATAACAAAAAGTTTGAAGAAATGAGTAAATATGTACATGATACCCTGGGAAACCAAGAAAAAACAATCAAACAGGTAATGGAAACAGTCCAAGAATTGAAAACTGAAATGAAAGCAATGATACCCTGGGAAACCAAGAAAAAACAATCAAACAGGTAATGGAAACAGTCCAAGAATTGAAAACTGAAATGAAAGCAAGGAAGAAAATGCAAACTGAGGACCAGCTGGATATGGAAAATCTAGGTCAACGAGCAGAGCCTACAGAAACAAGCATAATTAATAGAATACAAGAGATAGAAGAAAGAATCTCAGATACTGAAGATAACATAGAGAAAATAAACGCATTGATCAAAGAAAACAGCAAAGCCAACAAATTCACATCACAAAACATTCAGGAAATATGGGACACAATAAAAAGACCAAACCTAAGAATAATAGGAATAGAAGAAGAAGAGTCACAGCTCAAAAGCCCAGAAAATATTTTTAACAAAATTATGGAAGAAAACTTTCCCAACATTAAGAAAGATATTCCTTTGAATATTAAAGAAGCATACAGAACACCAAACAGACTGTATCAAAGAAAAACATCCCCTCACCATATAATAATCAAAACACAAAATATACAGGTTAAAGAAAGAATATTAAGAGCTGCAAAGGAAAAAGGCCAAGTAACTTATAAAGGTAAACCGATCAGACTTACTTCTCTATGGAAACCATGAAAGCCAGAAGGTCGTGGATAGAGATACTTGAGTTACTAAGAGACCGAGGATGGAAACCCAAACTACTATACCCAGCCAAGCTACTGTTCACTATCAATGGAGAAAACAAGATTCCAGGATAAGAACAAATTTAAACAATACATAGCCACAAATCCAGCCCTATTGAAAGTAATAGAAGGAAAATCACAACCCAAGGAATCCAACATTGACAACACTGCCTACAATAACTCAGGCATCTAGCGACCCTTCACCAGCACAACTCAAAGAAGGAAGACACACAAACTCTACTACCAAAAACAATAACAATAACCGAAGTAAACAACAACTGATCATTAATATCACGTAATATTAATGGTCCCAATTCACCTATAAAAAAGGCACAGGCCAAGTGATTGGATACGAAAACAGGATCCAACATTCTGCTATTTGCAAGAAACACATCTCAACCACAAAGACAGGCATCTACTCAGAGTAAAGGGTTGGGAAAAGGTCTTTCAAGCAAATGGTCCTAAGAAAGAAGCAGGTGTGGCCATACTAATTTCTAACAAAACTGACTTCAAACTAAAATCAATCATAAGAGATCGAGATGGACACTTTATACTCATAACAGGAACAATTCATCAGGATGACGTCTCAATCCTGAATATCTACACCCCTAACATAAAAGCACCCACTTATGTAAAAGAAATATTACTAGAACTCAAGGCAGACATCAAACCACACACACTAGTAGTAGGAGACTTTAACACACCTCTCTCACCAATGAACAGGTCAATCAGAGAGAAAACTAATAGAGAATTAAGAGAATTATTGGAGGTAATGAAGCAAATGGACTTAACAGACATCTATAGAACACTCCACCCAAATAGGAAAGAATATACGTTCTTCTCTGCAGCTCATGGAACCTTCTCGAAAATTGATCACATACTCAGTAACAAGGTAAACTTCCACAGTTACAAAAAAATATTAGTAACCACCTGTGTCTTATCAGATCACCATGGATTAAAGTTAGAATTCAATGACAATGCTACCTCCCAGAAAACCTACAAACTCATGGAAACTGAATAGTCAACTACTGAACCATACCTGGATTAAGGAAGAAATAAAGAAAGAAATTAAAGTCTTCCTTGAATTCAACGAAAATAAAGAAACAACCTACTCAAACTTATGGGACACTATGAAAGCAGTCCTGACAGGAAAGTTCATAGCACTAAGTGCCCACATAAAGAAAACAGAGAAAGCACATATTGGAGACTTAACAGCCCACCTGAAAGATCTAGAAAAAAAAGAAGCAGACTCACCTAGGAGGAGTAGAAGACTGGAAATAATCAAACTGAGGGCAGACATCAACAAAATAGAAACACAGAAAACAATCCAAAGAATCAATGAAACAAAAAGCTGGTTCCTGGAGAAAATAAACAAGATTGATAAACCCCTATCCAAACTAATCAAACGGCAGAGAGAGAATATGCAAATTAATAAGATCAGAAATGAAAAGGGGGACATAACCACAGACACAGAGGAAATTCAAAGAATCATTAGATCTTACTACAAAAGTCTGTATGCCACAAAACTGGAAAATGTAATAGAAATGGACACGTTTTTAGATAAATACCATTTACCAAAGTTAAACCAGGACCAGGTGAACGATCTAAATAGACCTGTTAGTCGCGAAGAATTAGAAGCTGTTATCAAAAACCTCCCTACCAAAAAAAGCCCAGGACCAGATGGTTTCAATGCGGAATTCTACCAGAACTTCCAAGAAGACCTAATACTTATACTCCTTAATGTATTTCACAATATAGAAACAGAAGAGTCATTGCCAAATTCCTTTTATGAAGCTACAGTCACTCTGATACCAAAACCACACAAAGACCCAACCAAGAAAGAGAATTACAGGCCAATCTCACTCATGAATATCAATGCAAAAATCCTCAACAAAATACTGGCAAACCGTAACCAAGAACACATTAGAAAAATTATCCATTATGATCAAGTAGGCTTCATCCCAGAGATGCAGGGCTGGTTCAACATACGCAAATCTATCAATGTAATCCACCAAATAAATAAACTGAAAGAAAAAAACCATATGATCATTTCATTAGATGCTGAAAAACCTTTTGACAAAATTCAACATCCCTTCATGATAAAAGTCTTGGAGAGATTAGGGATACTAGGGTCATACCTAAATATAATAAAAGCTTTTTACAACATACCGACAGCTAACATCAAACTAAACAGAGAGAAACTCAAAGCCATCCTACTAAAATCAGGAACACGGCAAGGCTGTCCACTCTCTCCATACCTATTCAATATAGTGCTTGAAGTTTTAGCAATAGCAATAAGACAACATAAGGGGATCAAGGGGATTCGAATTGGGAAGGAAGAGGTTAAACTTTCATTATTTGCAGATGATATGATAGTGTACATAAGTGACCCCAAAAACTCCACCAAAGAACTCCTAAAGCTGATAAACACCTTTAGTAATGTGGCAGGATACAAGATCAACTCCAAAAAATCAGTCGCCCTCCTATACACAAAGGATATGAAAGCAGACACGGAAATCAGAGAAGCATCACCTTTCACGATAGCCACAAATAGCATAAAATGTCTTGGGGTAACTCTAACCAAGGAAGTGAAAGATCTATTTGACAAGAACTTTAAGGAATTGAAGAAAGAAATTGAAGAGGGTACCAGAAAGTGGAAGGATCTCCCTTGCTCTTGGATTGGGAGGATCAACATAGTAAAAATGGCAATTCTACCAAAGGCAATTTATAGATTCAATGCAATCCCCATCAAGGTCCCATCAAAATTCTTCACAGATCTTGAGAGGACAATAATCAACTTTATATGGAAAAACAAAAAACCCAGGATAGCCAAAACAGTCTTATATAATAAAGGAACTTCTGGAGGCATTACCATCCCTGACTTCAAACTCTATTACAGAGCCACAGTAATGAAAACAGTGTGGTATTGGCATAAAAACAGAGAAGTCGACCAATGGAATCGTATTGAAGACCCAGATTTTAACCCACAAACCTATGAACACCTCATTTTCGATAAAGGAGCTAAAAGTATACAATGGAAGAAAGAAAGCATCTTCAACAAATGGTGCTGGCACAACTGGATGTCAAGCTGTAGAAGAATGAAAATTGACCCATATCTGTCACCATGCACAAAACTCAAGTCCAAATGGATCAAAGACCTCAATATCAATCCGAACACACTGAACCTGATAGAAGAGAAATTGGGAAGTACCCTACAACAGATGGGCACAGGCGATCGCTTCCTAGGTATAACCCCAGCAGCACAGACATTAAGGGCAACATTGAATAAATGGGACCTACTGAAACTGAGAAGCTTCTGTAAAGCAAAGGACACTGTCACTAAGACAAAAAGGCAACCCACTGACTGGGAGAAGATCTTCACCAACCCTGCAACAGACAAAGGTCTGATCTCCAAAATATATAAAGAACTCAAGAAACTAGACTTTAAAATGCTAATTAACCCAATTAAAAAATGGGGCACTGATCTGAACAGAGAATTCTCAACAGAAGAAGTTCAAATGGCCAAAAGACACTTAAGGTCATGCTCAACCTCCTTAGCCGTCAGGGAAATGCAAATCAAAACAACTTTGAGATATCACCTTACACCTGTCAGATTGGCTAAAATCAAAAACACCAATGATAGCCTCTGCTGGAGAGATTGTGGAGGAAGGGGTACCCTCATCCATTGCTGGTGGGAATGCAAACTTGTGCAACCATTTTGGAAAGCAGTGTTTCGGTTTCTCAGGAAATTCAGGATCAAACTACCCCTGGACCCAGCAATGCCACTCTTGGGAATATACCCAAGAGATGCCCGATCATATGACAAGGGCATTTGTTCAACTATGTTCATAGTAGCATTGTTTGTAATAGCCAGAACCTGGAAGCAACCTAGATGTCCTTCAATGGAAGAATGGATGAAGAAAGTGTGGAATATATACACATTAGAGTACTACTCAGCGGTAAAAAACAATGACTTCTCGAATTTTGCATGCAAATGGATGGAAATAGAAAATACTATCCTGAGTGAGGTAACCCCGAACCAAAAAGATGAACAAGGTATGTACTCACTCATAATTGGGTTCTAGCCATAAATAAAGGTCAGTGAGTCTATAATTTGTTATCCTAAAGAAGCTAGATAAGAAGGTGAACCCAAAGAAAAACATATAGCTATCCTCCTGGGTATGGGAAGTAGACAAGATTGCCGGGCAAAAATCGGGATCTTGGGGGTGGGGTGGGAGGGGGTAAGGGGAGATGGGTAAAGAAAAGTGAGAAGGGTAGGATGGGGAGAACTTGGGGAAATGAGATGATTGGGATAAAGGAAGTTTGGATGAGGAACAGGGAAGCACATATCTTAATTAAGGGAGCCATCTTAGGGTTGGCAAGAGACTTGGACCTAGAGGTGCTTCCAGATGCCCAAGCCGAGGTCCCCAGTTAGTTCCTGGGGCAGTTGAGGATAGGGAACCTGAAATGATCCTATCCTATAGCCATACTGATGAATATCTTGCATATCACCATAGAACCTTCATCTGGCGATGGATGGAGATAGAGACAGAGACCAACACTGGAGCACTGGACTGAACTCCCAAAGTCCCAATGAGGAACAGAAGGAAGGTGAACATGAGCAAAGAAGTCAGGACCACAAGGGGTGAACCCACCCACGGAGGGAGTGGGGCTGATCTCTTGCGAGCTCACCAAGGCCAGTTGGACTGTGACTGAAAAAGCAAGGGATAAAACCGGACTCTCTGAATATGGCGGACAATGAGGGCTGCTGAGAAGCCAGGGACAATGGCACTGGGTTTTGATCCTGCATCATGTGCTGGCTTTGAGGGTGCCTAGCCAGTTTGGATGTTCACCTTCCTAGACCAGGATGGAGGGGAAAGGACTTTGGACTTTCCACAGGGCAGGGAACCCTGGCTGCTCTTCAGACTGCAGAGGGAGGGGAAGAGAAGTGGGGGGAGGGGGAGAAGAGTGGGGGAAGGGAGAGAACTGGGGGGAGGGGGGAAGACTGGGGGGAGTGGGGGAGGAGTGGGAGGATGGGAGGAGGCAGAAATTTTTTTCTCAATAAAAAAAAGATATCTATAAAACAAAAAAAAAAAGAAGCAGACTCACCTGGGAGGAGTAGAAGACTGGAAATAATCAAACTGAGGGCAGACATCAACAAAATAGAAACTCAGAAAACAATCCAAAGAATCAATGAAACAAAAAGCTGGTTCCTGGAGAAAATAAACAAGATTGATAAACCCCTATCCAAACTAATCAAACAGCAGAGAGAGAATATGCAAATTAATAAGATCAAAAAAGAAAAGGGGGACATAACCACAGACACAGAGGAAATTCAGAGAATCATTAGATCTTACTACAAAAGCCTGTATGCCACAAAACTGGAAAATGTAAAAGAAATGGACACTTTTTTAGATAAATACCATATACCAAAGTTAAACCTGGACCAGGTAAACAATCTAAATAGACCTGTTAGTGATGAAGAATTAGAAGCTGTTATCAAAAACCTCCCTTCCAAAAAAAGCCCAGGACCAGATGGTTTCAATGCGGAATTCTACCAGAACTTCCAAGAAGACCTAATACTTATACTCCTTAATGTATTTCACAATATAGAAACAGAAGAGTCATTGCCAAATTCCTTTTATGAAGCTACAGTCACTCTGATACCAAAACCACACAAAGACCCAACCAAGAAAGAGAATTACAGGCCAATCTCACTCATGAATATCAACGCAAAATTCTCAATAAAATACTGGCAAACCGAATCCAAGAACACATTAGAAAAATTATCCATTATGATCAAGTAGGCTTCATCCCAGAGATGCAGGGCTGGTTCAACATACGCAAATCTATCAATCTAATCCACCATATAAATAAACTGAAAGAAAAAAACCATATGATCATTTCATTAGATGCTGAAAAAGCATTCGACAAAATTCAACACCCCTTTATGATAAAGGTCTTGGAGAGATTAGGGATACAATGGTCCTACCTAAATATAATAAAAGCTATTTAAAGCAAGCTGACAGCTAACATTAAATTAAACAGAGAAAAACTCAAAGCCATCCCACTAAAATCAGGAACAAGACAAGAATGTCCACTCTCTCCATACCTCTTCAATATAGTGCTTGAAGTTTGAGTAATAGCAATAAGACGACATAAGGGGATCAAGGGGATTCGTTTTGGAAAGGAAGAAGTTAAGCTTTCGTTATTTGCAGATGATATGATAGTATACATAAATGACCCCAAAAACTCTACCAAAGAACTCCTACAGCTAATAAGCACCTTTAGTAATGTGGCAGGATACAAGATCAACTCCAAAAATCAGTTGCCTTCCTATATACTAAGGATAAAAAAACAGAGAGGGAAATCAGAGAAGCTTCACCTTTCACGATAGCCACAAATAGCACAAAATATCTTGGGGTAACTCTGACAAAGGAAGTGAAAGATCTATTTGACAAGAACTTTAAGGCATTGAAGAAAGAAATTGAAAAGGACACCAGAAAGTGGAAGGATCTCCCTTGCTCTTGGATTGGGAGGATCAACATAGTAAAAATGGCTATTCTACCAAAATTAATCTATAGATTCAATGCAATCACCATCAAAATCCCATCAAAATTCTTCACAGATCTGGAGAAGATAATAATCAACTTTATATGGGAAAAAAACCCAGGATAGCCAAAACAATCTTATACAATAAAGGATCGTCTGGAGGCATTACCATCCCTGATTTCAAACTCTATTTCAGAGCTACAATATTGAAAACAGCTTGGTATTGGCATAAAAACAGAGAAGTCGACAAATGGAATCGAAAAGAAGACCCTGACTTTAACCCACAAACCTATAAACAGCTGATTTTTGATAAAGGAGCTAAAAGTATACAATGGAAAAAAGAGAGCATCTTCAGCAAATGGTGCTGGCAAAACTGGATGTCAATCTGTAGAAGAATGAAAATAGATCCATATCTATCACCATGCACAAAACTCAAGTCCAAATGGATTAAAGACCTCAATATCAGTCAGAACACACTGAACCTGATAGAAGACAAACTGGGAAGTACTCTACAACACATGGGCACAGGAGACCACTTCCTACATATAACCCCAGCAGCACAGACATTAAGGGCCTCATTGAATAAATGGGACCTCCTGAGATCGAGAAGCTTCTGTAAAACAAAGGACACTGTCACTAAGACAAAAAGGCAACCCAATGACTGTGAGAAGATCTTCACCAATCCCGCAACTGACAAAGGTCTGATCTCCAAAATATATAAAGAACTCAAGAAACTAGACTGTAAAAGGCAAATCAACCCAATTATATAATGGGGCACTGAGCTGAACAGAGAATTCTCAACAGAAGAACTTCAAATGGCCAAAAGACACTTAAGGTCATGCTCAACTTCCTTAGCGATCAGGGAAATGCAAATCAAGAAAACTTTAAGATACCATCTTACACCTGACAGAATGGCTAAAATAAAAAACACCAATGATAGCCTTTGCTGGAGAGGTTGTGGAGAAAGGGGTACACTCATCCATCGCTGGTGGGAATGCAAACCTGTGCAACCACTTTGGAAAGCAGTGTGGCGGTTTCTCAGGAAATTCGGGATCAACCTACCCCTGGACCCAGCAATACCACTCTTGGGAATATACCCAATAGAGACATTATCATACAACAAAAGTATACGCTCTACTATGTTCTTAGCAGCATTGTTTGTAATAGCCAGAGCCTGGAAACAACCTAGATGCCCCTCAGTGTAAGAATGGATGAAGAACGTATGGAATATATACATATTAGAGTACTACTCAGCAGTAAAAAACAAGGACTTTTTGAATTTTGCATGCAAATGATGGAAATAGAAAACACTATCCTGAGTGAGGTAAGCCAGACCCAAAAAGAGAAACATGGGATCTACTCACTCAGATTTGGTTTCTAGCCATAAATAAAGGACATTGAGCCTATCATTCGTGATCCTAGAGAAGCTAAATAAGAAGGAGAACCCAAAGAAAAACATATAGGCATCCTCCTGAATATTAACCTTCATCAGGCGATGAAAGGAGCCAGAGACAGGGACCCACATTGGAGCACCGGACAGAAATCTCAAGGTCCAAATCAGGAGCAGTAGGAGAGAGAGCACAAGCAAGGAACTCAGGACCGCAAGGGGTGCACCCACACACTGAGACAATGGGGATGTTCTAATGGGAACTCACCAAGGCCAGCTGGCCTGGGTCTAAAAAAGCCTGGGATAAAACTGGGCTTGCTGAACATAGTGGACAATGAGGACTACTGAGAACTCAAGAACAATGGCAATGGGTTTTGATCTTACTGCACGTACTGGCCTTGTGGGAGCCTAGGCAGTTTGGATGCTCACCTTACTAGACCTGGATGGAGGTGGGTGGTCCTTGTACTTCCCACAGGGCAGGGAACCCTGATCACTCTTTGGGCTGATGGGGGAGGGGGAGGGAAATGGGAGGGGGCGGGGAAGAGACAGAAATCTTTAATAAATAAATAAATTTTTAAAAAAAGAAAGAAAAAGTGTGTCTCTGTGTGTGTGTGTGTGTGTACATACATTTGGCAAAAAATAATGAAAAAAAAACCATGAATTTGAAGGAGAGCAAGGAAGGATATATGGGATTGGAGAGATAAAAGGGAAATGGGAAATTATGTAACTTTTTATAACCTAAAAAGATAAAAGAAGTAAAATGAAAAACAAGTTCCCAAAAGTCAGCTAAGCACCAGGGACAGGTCCTGATCTCACTACTAGGAGCCTTACAAAGAGACCAAGCTACACAACTGCCACTCACAGGCAGAGGGCCTAGGTCGGTACTGTGCAGGCTCCCTAACTGTTGATCCAGAATCCATGAGCTCCCATGAGCTCAGGTACACTCTCTCTGTGGGTTCCCCTGTCATGGCCCCCTGGCTAGTACAATCCTTCCTTCCTTTCTTCAGCAAGACTCCCAGAGCTCAGCCCAGTGCGTGGCTATGGATCTCTGCATCTGCTTCCATCAGTTACTGGATAGAGTATCTCTGATGACAATTAGGGCAGTCATCAGTCTGACTACAGTAGAGGGGTGGAGCTCAGTCCTTCCTCAACTATATGTGTCAGGCTTTGCTCAAGCCCATGGGAGGCCTGTGCCTTTCTGGATGGAGATGGAGGAGGAGTGGATGGGAAGGCGGGTAGATGGGAAGGGGGAACATAGAAGGAGAGAAGGAAATGGGAAACTACAGTCGGTATGTAAAGTAAATGAAAAAAAAGTTGCTTAAATAAAATTTTAAAGTCAAAATAAGACAAAAATTAACTTTTAATATTTTTTTAAAATTTGCTTCTGAATGAATACATAAAAGCATGCATTAAGGAGGCCCTCATAAGAGCTGGGCATAGTGGCACAAACCTTTAATCCCAGCACTCAGAAGACAAAGGCAGGTGGATCTCTGTGAGTTCAAGGCCAACCTGGTCTACTTGGTGAGTTCCGGCACAAAGCCAGAACTGCATAGTGGAACCCTGTCTCAGGAAAGAAAAAAAAGGAAAGAAAGAGATACCTTCATAAGGGTTGAGAATATAACTTGGCGTTGGGACACCTGCCTAGAATCCACTAGTGAGAGAGTGAGGTGTGACTTGAATGAAGAATAATTGTCTTGCACATATGAGCTCCTGGGTTTAACCCCCCAAATAATTCCATCAGCAGCCTATTGAGAACAGATGAGACAGCAAGAGGATGGGAGCTCTAGATACCCAAAACCTAGTCAAAGGAGGTGATACCCAACCCCACAAAAGTTGTATTTTGACATTTACATGTGTGCCATCACACACACACAATTGTTATAATATTATTGTTAATAATTATTATCATTAATGATTATTGTTAATATTATGCTATTGTTAATAATCATAGTAATATTATTGTTAATAATTATAATAATTTATTGTTAATAATAGTTATTATTATTATAAGTAAATTTTTTGTATTTTTAGACAGAGTATCTCTATGTAGCCTTGACTTTCCTGGAACTCAATCTGTAGTCTAGGTGGGCATTTAACTTAAAGAGACACTCTGCCTTTCAAGTGCTGAGATTAAAGGCATGTGTCACCATGCCCAGCTACTATGCAAAGTTTTTTTAAGAAATAAAAATAAATTCAATATAAACTAAACAAATGAGGGTCACAAGTAGAAATGGTAGCTAAGCCTCAAGTCAAACCCAGATCACTCACCACCAACTCTTGGAGTCTTGTGTTGCTTAGATGATATGCTTGTGGATCATGAAGGAGATGGTGCGAAGGAAAAGACCCAGCTGTCAGAATGGTTGATGAGAACAGTAAGTGCCAAACACTGACTACTCTAAAAACTGGTCCAAGAGAGATGTGTGCTGCGTGAAGATGTAAAGCCACCATTAAGACTGCATGCAGTGTGCCTGGGGTCTTCGGGTGAAATTCTGGGTAGAATGTTGACTCTGCCATACCTCACTGCCTGGACAGCACAGTACTAGTTTTCTTACTAGTACAACGAGGATTAGAAAAAGTCAGAACTGGACTCTGAGGCACAGGCCGTGATGCTTTTCAGGAGGCTGAGGTAGAAAGAGTCTAAGTGCAAGGCTTGTCTGCACTACAGAGTGGATTCGATACCAGTATGGACAATTTAGCAAAATAACTGCTTCCAAATAAAAGGTAAAGAGGATGCTGGGAATGTATCGCAGTGGTAGAGCACCTACCTAGAATTCACCATGGAGGGGCTAGAAGCAGGGACATGACTCAGCACTAGAGACCTTGCAAACTGACAACTCTTTTTCTGGATAAGGCCTAAGAAACACTCATAAATTCACAGGCTTTGGTTACTCGAGGATGCCTATCCCAGAGTCACTGGTGGACTATTAGAGGCCATAGAACACTGATCTTTCAAACGTGTGATTCCCTAAGGATTAAGGGATAGGGATGTTACTATAACAGAAAAATTCCAAAATATCATCAAACACAGAAACTTTTTTTTCTTGCTTCTTCCTATAGTTTAAGTCTTAAGCATCTTCACTTTCTTTTTATTTATTTACTTATTTATTCTACAGCCTGACCACAGTGTCTCCACCTTCTTAAGTTCTATTATTAAAGACTTACTCTTCAGGTTAGGTGCTATAAAGAGGTGATAAAATGTTGGAGAGGTGGAGCCAAACAGGAGGCCCGGTAGGACATGGTCTTGTTAAGAGTTATGGAACCCCAGTCTCACTTCGGTCAGGCCTCCCCAAGAACACACCTAAATCCACGTGGGGGAAACTTGGTGTCCACATTATTGCCTCTGCACAGATTTACTGGAGTATTTGTTTACTGAGTGCATGTTTGTTAAGTGACCTTAAGTTCAAGGTTCTCTATTATGAACAGGAAAGGCAGCTATAAATCAAATCTTGTACCTCCAGTGAAAAAGTTTATACTGAATGGGACTGTAGATCATAGGCAATCCTTTCAAACTGGGGAGTTCTTTCCGAGATATGCAGAATAAAACGTGGTAAAGACCGTTGTTGCAGGTAGCAAGCAGTTTGTCATGGGTAAAGAACAGGAACTACAGACAGTGAGAGACGAATGACATTCAGGGTGGGATAAAGGACATGAGAATAAAATAAATGACAAGCGAGACCATGGGGGTAAGGTCAAAGAGATGCTCATCAGAGAGTGAGAACACACAGGTCAGTAGGGTCTGGATTATGGAGGATTGTAACCCAGTTAAGAAGATTAGGCCATCTGCTGAGTTGCTTCACAGATGGCTAATAGTATTCATTATGTTTGGGTTCTTACTAACAGCTCTGAAGAATAACCTTAATTCCATGCAAAGGGACCATCTGCCCTTTTTCCATATCTACAACCTACCATGTATTTAGAGAATCTTATAGTTGAGGAAACACTTTGGTGATGGTGGTACTGATGCTGCTGCTGCTGATGGTGGTGCTGACAACATGACAGTGATGATCATGACAGTGTCAGTTGATGTTCATTAAGCAGCACCCATGCTTCATATGTGTTTTAAGTTGTTTCAAGATTTAAATGTATTTAAGCTTCACAATATCTCTGAGAACCACAGGTAGGAAATACCATGTTCCTTAAGAATCCGCAACCACATTAACCCATTAGTGAAGTTCAAAAGTAGAAGTCTCTTTTTCATTCTTACTAATCTGCCCCTCATGGTCCAGAACAAGTAATGAGACAATTCTTCAAACACTTTGAAGACTGACTTCATGTTACCCATCCATACTAGTAAAGGACTGACTGTTATAACAATACATTGTTCAATGTTCAAGTTCATTTAACACATCATGGTGCAAATTGCAATTTAAAAAAGCATTTGCTGGTAGACAGAGGGCAAGGTCCTTCTGCTTCGTCTCTATCATATCCAGGGACTCAGAACTCTTTCTTAGAGTTTTCCAACCTTGTCCCTATTTGAAATTTAGGTCCCAATGACTCTTTGCTTTGGAGAGCATGCCTGTGCATCATGGGACATACAGAGGTGGCAGATGCTAGGACCAGAAATCTCCACCAGTTGTAACAACCAAAAAATGTCTGAAATTTTTGTCTAAACTCACTTAGTACTAGTAAGGAATACACTTTCTTCTCCTTGACCAAGCATGTTGATGTGTATTTAACTGGCAAATGACAGAGGATGGTGGACAGAGGCTTCTTTGAAAATTGTTTTGAGCTAGAAGACATCAAACATCGTTTCCACTACAGTGTGTATTGGAGAAGGAAGGAAGAAAGGAGCGATTACCTACCAGTTTATTTTACTTATGGAATCCATCACTGTTGTTAAAGGAGAGAACAAAGTAGGAAAATAAAGGATATCAGAGAAAGGCAGGAATAGAGGCTGTGAACCTGGATTAGCAGGCTGGAAAGTTTAGCTGGCATTCCATCTTTACTCCAAAGAAGGCATTAACTTTACATTTCTCCTTAGGTGGTATGAACGTGTGAATATTGGCTAGAACAGCACTTTCTGAGATAGATGTAAGACCAGTATTAAGTATCTAGTATTGAGTAGTGAAAAATAAATAAATAAAGTAACACCTTACACTTTGGCTCTAATTTGCATTTTAGCTCTTCTTACGATTCTTTTATTTTAAAAAGGCTGCTTAGCTTTCTTTCCTCTTGTATTCTGTAAACTTGGTTATTCTGTCAGTTGTTGACCTGTGACTAACTCACCACTATGGGATCTACAGATATCCTGAATAAAACATGAAATTCTCATTTTCATACAGAAAAAAATAAAAATATCAAGGGATCATATTTCTCAAACTTAACAACTCAGATGTCACCCTTTTCTCTATTTGCCACATCTAGATACCACCAAAAACTACTACTTACTTGGAATTTTCTTTAATTCTGATACTCTTTAGTTCACTAAAGAAATAAAGTCATTATTTCTTTGACATAATAAAAGGTAAGCAGTGCCTTCTATGCAGAGGAAATGCAACTAGAAAGTGCTATGAAAAGCCTGGTGTAACATTTCACTAGATACTACTGTTCAAATAAGGTTCTAAGCTACGTCCTGGCCTCCTTTTTGCTAAAAGGGGAGATTATGAAATTAGACAGTGGAGATGTACCCGCATTAAATTGAAGCTTTTCCTTTTCATAATCAGAAGGATTCAAAAGACCATTGGAAAGGGATTTATTTTTCTCTCAGTCTATGATGTTTTAAAATGACTCATTGTGTATCCCTGTCTATTTATCTAACACGGTCCTGTCTCACACTAAAATGAATTTTTGTAACATTGGTGGTGCCTGTCCTCTCTCTTAGAAAGGTGTCAGGGATGACATACCTTGCTTACCTTGGCTGTGTCTGAAACGTCCTAGTAAGTCTTAACTGTCAATTTGATGCAATCTAGAGTCACCTGAGAAAGGAACCTCATCTGAGGAATTACCTAGACCAGATTGGCCTGTGGACATATCTTTGGAGGAAGGTGTTGATTGTTAATTGATGTAAGAGAGCCCAGCCCACTGTGGGCAGTGTCATCCCTATGTAGGTGGTCCTGGGATATATAAAGTTAGCCTGACAAATACGATAAAATAAAGGATAACTATGCTGTTAGAATCCACAGACACAGAAAAGCTAAGTAACAAGGAGGGGTAAAGGGGGGAAACCCCCTGGGAAGTGGAAATAAAAGAGATTTTGTGAGTGGACTGAGGGTGGGTGGGAATGAGAATATGAGCAATCAGGTAGGGTGGAGAGGGAGAGTCCTGAGAGACTACTGGAAAGAGGGGGTGCATATGAGTGTCAGGTAAAACTCTGGCACAAGGGAATCTCCCAGCAATCTACAAAGATGATCCCAGTTAAGACTCCTAGCAATAGCAGATACTAACTGGCCATCTCCTGTGACCAGGCAAGACTTCAAGTGGAGGAGTGAGAAAATAACCTAGCCACATAATCTTCCACCTACAGTCTGTCCTGTCTGTGGTATGTGTTGAGGTCAGGGTGGTCTAGAGACTGAGGGAGTGGCCAACCAATGACTGATTTAGCCTAAAACCCATTCCAGGAGAATAAGCGCACCCTTGACAGTGCCTGGAGCATCAGGACCCAAAGGCTGGATGACTCAAATAGAACTAGGATAGAACCAAGCATGACTGGAGGGGAAAATGTCAAAGTAATGATGCCTAAGTCTGTTCTGCTATTCTTATAGATTTGTGCCTAGTCCAGTTGTCATAAGAGAGTTTTCACCCAGCAACTATGGGAAAAGATTTAAACCCACAGTCAAACGTTAGGTGGGACCTGGGAATCCTGCAGAAGAGGGGGAAAATATTGTAGAAGTCAGAGGGGTCAAGGGCACCACAAGAAAACTCACAGAATCTACTAACTTAGGCTCATAGGGGCTCACAGAGACTGAATTGACAACCAGGGAGCCTTCATGGGACTAATCTAGACACTCTGCATGTAAGTGACAGATTATAGCTTGGCTTGTTTGTGGGACTCCTAAAAGTGGGAGCAGGGGCTGCCTCTGACTTTTGCTGACTTTTGGAACCCTACACCTACATACTTGGTCACTTTGCCCATGGCAGTGGCGGGGGGGGGGGTACTGCTCAGGCTTACTGCAACTTGATATGCCCTCCTCCTCTCCTCTTCTCTTCTTTCTCTTCTTCCTCCTGATCTTTTCCTCCTTCCCTTTCCTCCTCCTCCCCATTCCTCCTCTTTCTCTCCCTTTTCTTCTCCTCTTCCTCCCATCATCCTCCTCCCAACATCTTTCCATTAGAGCAAGATTATATTACAGGTTCCTCTCTCATAAAATTCATTCCCATAAAAGTGAAACCAAGTGCTCATGATTCATTCTCTGAGCCAAGAGGGAGTAGGGGTCTACCTATTCCTCACTCGGGTGTTTCTAATTACTGTCTTGAAACCATGCAAAATCCCCTTTTACTTTTTTATTTATAATGTACTTTAAACCATTGCATACTTATTTATCAAACTGTAGCCCCTGGTTCTATTTTCAGTGAGAAGAGGGAGACATCATGGTATATATGATGGGAGGAAGAGGAGAAGAAAAGGGAGAGAAAGAGGAGGAAAGGGGAGGAGGAGGAAATGGGAGGAGGAATCTGCTTCATCATCATTGGACACCTTTCCAGCTTAATCAGCTTTAGAAATGCCGCATCACTATTATAAGAACAGGTTGTGCTAACCATGGTGGTTCTAGGTCAGCCTGGTACATATATAAAGTTCTGGGCCAGTTACGTAGTGAGATCCTGTCTGAAAAATAAATGAATAATAAATAAACAAATAAATAATGATCAGTTGGGCATAAAGGGGATGCTAGAGTCAAAGGTAGTAAGGTCTTAAACACTTAAGGAGGAAAGTAGAGGGGCTTGCTGCTGGTGTGAGATCATCAAACTGGCCAAATAAGAGGAAGAGTAGAGATGGCCATGCTGTCAAACTACATTCTAAATATTTCTAGATATAAGTAGATTTTTTTTCTTTTTCCAAAGCTATTTTTTAACTTTGGTCAGAGAAACTGCTTCATGCTGTGGGTAGTGGTTAATACAGACACTCATAACTAGCCAAAGTGCTGAGTACAACTAACTCTAGTGCTCTCCTCCCACCAAAGCTCAGGCAATATAACAGAAGAGAGTGGCTGAAAAGAAATGTAAGAGTTGATGGACGGGGGAAAAGCTGTGAAATGCTGATTTCTGGACACAGCAAGGCTATGGACTTCATTAATTCATAGTAGCAATGGTTAGCCACACAAGATCAAGTCAGTCAAAATTCCATCACAGATAAAGTCAGGGCCCCTGAGGCCCCACCCCTATTAGAAGAGTCGTCAGCTGTTTCAAATGGGATAATCACTCTCTTTGGGAACACTGCCAATGGCAGGCTGCACACGTCTCCGTAGATTTAATCATCCTGTGTTCTCACTTCACCTCCCTCCAGATTATCATCCGAAGAAAGCCATGACCATACCTTCACTCTTCGTGTTTATGTCTATGGATGTTTTGCCTGCACACATGTATGTGCACCACATGCATTCAGTTCTCACGGAAGCCCACGAGGGAGTCGGATACCCTGGAATTGATTGACATTACAGGTGGTTAGAAGCCACCATGTGTGTGCTAAGAATCAACCTGGGTCCTCTGGAAGAACAGTACTCTAAACTACAGAGCCATCTTTTGAGACTCATAGTTGAATATTAAGAATCCTCATTTAGAATTTTCTGAGTCTTAGCATGCTTTCCTCTGGGTTGAAATGTTTCGATTCAGAGAAAATTACTACATAAATACCAAAAGAAAAATGCTAAAAATAGATTCAAATGGTCCCCAGAGAGTGACAAACAGAACAACCATAAGCAAGAGGATGGAACACATATTATTATTTTACTTTTACTTTATTTCAGTCATATAGATTGAGGCTATTGGGTCAGAGATCAGATGACATATTCTATAGGTTTACCTAAAGAACACCAAAGCAAGAAAAGATTGGAGGAAGGCATGACACGAATTCTTTATCTTGAGTGATAAAGAGGCTGAAGTGTCCAGATCCATGTATGTTAGGATGGAGTCCATGAACCACCTAAGTAAAGTAGAGACTCGCCTGGAGCAGCCCAGGACACATCAGCACAGAGGCAGAGGGCTTCTGCGAATGGCATTGCAGTCACCTGGCTGAGCTAGGGATTTGAAGAATCCTATCTTTTTTCCACCGCTTCACCTCCCTCGAGATATTTTGCAGGGGATTAATTCCCTCCAGGGATCAGTTTGCTCTAAACCTTGATAATCCAGATTAATGGTTTAGCTCAGTTCTCCCTGGGTTATCTCACACTAAAGCAGGGACATGGGTATTTACAGGGAAGCGACAGACTGTGCTTCTGGGAAACTCAACCTTCAAGGCCTCCTCTGAGCTAAGACTTATCAGGCTCCTCATCACATCCTGTGAGGAGCGGGACACTCTCTTGCCAAGAAAAAGAAATGAAGTTGTTGTTAGAAGAGCCAGGCGGAAAGTAGGCTGTGTGTGGAACTTTTTGAAAGATTTTCTTTTCTTCATTCAGACTGTGAAAAAAGTTCCCCACACCATCTTTTCCAAAGGAAGACACAGAAGGAAAATCTGTGGGAAACAGAGAATTAGGGAAAGATGTCATGGTCCCTGGAATGTTTGAGTAGCAACTGATCATAGTACAATTCATATTTATGCACACATTCTCCCTTCTACATTTGCTTGTACACGTCTCTTCCCCCAAGTAGCAAAGCAACTGTTTGCAGCCATCCCCAAGTCCACACTGTGGCAAGTCCACAGCCACCCTACACCCTACACCCAAGGGCTCCTGGGAATCCAGATCTCTACAAGCATTCAACCCATGTTGACAAGGCAGCATGTGTCTGCAGCTTCTTACCTCTTCAACGAGACATCATCTTCACAAACTCTGAAAAAGAAAATTTCCTGTGAAGTTCCTCTTGGTGAAAGCAACTTGTTTCACATCTTATTCCCTTGAAAATAGGTCCCTCACTGACCCTGGGGTTCACTAATTGTTGTTGTTATTGTTTTAATGTGTATTGCTGTTTTGCCTACGTGAGTGCCTGTGCACCACATGTATACAGTGCCTGGTGAGAACAGAAGATCTCACAGGAACTGGAGTTGGGAACTGCCATGGGTTCTGGGTCCTCTGGAAGAGCAGCTAACACTCTGAACCACTGAGCCATCTCTCCAGACCTAGCTCACCAGTTCTTTGTTAAGCTGCTGATCAGGGACTGCAGTGAACCTCTGATCACGACCTCTGTCCTCCACAAGTTACAGGCATGTGCTCATGCCTGAATTTTTTCTTACATGATTGCTAGGTATCCAAACTCAGGACCTTAGGCAAATGTTCTTACCCACTGAGCTCTGTCTCTAACCTTTGTTCTGTCTTTTAGCCCTCCTGATGCCATCTCACAGAAAAGACATAGAAGCTAGTAAGGGACACTGGCCTGATTGTGGTCCAGTGCACAGTGAATGGGATGCCCTGAATGAACAGATTGCCCATTACTTTGTCTAGATGTAATGGCAGATGAATTTGCTGGCTCCACCACATCTTGAGGTCATTTTATCCTTCCCTTGCTTATAGCTGGCCTACAGATCTGTCTGATAGCCTCACCTCCACCTCTTTCCCATTTTCACTGAAGCACAAGGTACATCTGTGACTGGTAAGATTCAGCAGGTACCTAACAAATTTATTAAGTTTCCATTTGGGGACTTGTAGAGCAGATGTGGTGCAGTGCCTAATGCGGCTTTTAAACGGCTGAAGAGCTGGATCAGTGCTTGTTACAAAAGCATGAGGATCTCAGTTTGAATCCCTGGTACTCACATTAAAAATTCCAGTGTGCATCTATAGCCACAGGGTTATAGTAGGTGGTAAGAGGAGGACTGCTGGGGTTTGCAAGTTACCAGCCTAGCTACAGGTTCAGAGAGAGCCTCTGTGTAGAGGGAATACAGTGGAGAGTGACAGAGCTGGACACCCAATGCCCTCCTCTGATCTCTGTGAGTGTGTATACACACATATATGGTACATTGGCTTCACACACAAACACCAGCAAAAGGAAGGGGTGAGTGGGAGATCCTCAGCTGGCCTGCAGCCTGGAAACAAACACAAGGTAAGTTCCATGGAAAAGAGAAAAACTGTCTAGAAGGCTCATAGTCAAGTTTAATGTACTCAGGCAAGGGGAAGGGAAGATTCTTAGCAACTGGTGATTGGCAGGTGTCCTTGAGGGATGCGGAAGTCTTAGAAGTGCAACAAGTAGACAGGGCATGTGATACAAAGGAAGAGAAGTTGGAGGATGTGCAACAGGAAACACATTCCCCAGGGCACAACAATTCACAGAAAGGTTGAAGAAGACAGGACTGGGTGAGCTGAAGCAGCATGGACTTGGAGAACAGACTACACATGGCCCCCCATGCCTGAAGGCAATAACTAGATGCTAAGTACTTTAAACCAGAGAATATCACAATTTCAACTTGATGTAGCCAACCTATGCCTCCTTCAGCTATGAACCCATAGTGTACTAAGTTTATAGTTATTATCAACTTGACACAGTCTAGAGTTGTCTGGGATGAGGAAACCTCAACTGAAGAACTGCCATCATGAGATTCACCTGCACACATATCTGCAGGTATTGTTTGGGGGCCAACTGATGCAACATGTTCCACTGTGGGCAACACCATTCCCTGGGCAGGTGGTTTCTGCGTGAGAAAGCTATCTGAGCAAAGACCAGTGAGTGACCTGTTTTATCACAGCAACAGAAATGAAACTAGAACATACCTTCAAGCGCAAACTTGGAGACGTCTAAGGAATAATGATTTGGAGAACACATGGGGGAGGAACAGATGTAGATTCCTGGATTTCTGTCCAATACATTACCTTCAAAGTCAACAGTGCCATCTCCATTGATGTCAGCCTCCTGTACCACCTCGGAAATCTCCCGAGGTGTGAGCTTCTCCCCTAGCAGCCTCTGCATGGCCTGCTGCAGCTCTGCCAGTGTGATCTCCCCATCTCCATTGGTATCAAACTAAACAGAAACAATGGGGCTAGATCAGCTTCAGTGGTGATACAGCCTCAGAGAAGATCGGGGTTCCAGGCCGCTCAATAGAGGTCAGGAACCAAGCTAAGTACTAAGGACATGTCGTCAACTGGAATGTTGGCTCCTCGAGGATAGAATAGGGCTTCTTTTAAATTTGTATCTACATTATTTTTAACAACTTTGCTGGGATGTAGTTGATATCTAAAGAGCTATGTATGTACAATGCACACAACTGGATGAGTTTAGACATATGCATGGATTCATGGAATCATCACAACTACTGTGACAGATATCCATCACAGTCAGGAGCTTCCTGGTTCTTCTTAGCTTTTGTTTGTTTTCCATGTCTTTAAACAAATTATTACATTTGTTGTTTGTTTGTGTGTGGGCACATGCATGCCATGGTGTACCTGTGAAGGTCAGAGGATAATTTGCAGGAGTTGTTTCTCTCCTTCCACTATGTGAGTCCTGGGGATTGAACTCAGATCATCAGGTTTGGCAGTGCCTTTACCCACTGAGCTATCTTACTTACCCCATGTTCTTATTCTTATCAATTATCAATATATTTTATAAGTTATTATGACTATTATATTATTATAAATGTTTGATAGAATATTTTATTTATTCCTTGACAATTTTATCCATCCATTAAAATTTTTAATTATGACATTTGCAAGAAGATATATAATACAGAAACAATTGTGTTAAACAAAATAAGTCAGATGCAGAAAGACAAAAATCAGATGTTCTCTCTCATACAAGCAACATAGATTTAAATTTGAGTATGTATGTACATGCATGTATATGTCATGATACTAGAATGCAGACAATGAGAGAAGAGGGACTTTTAAGGAAGGAGAAAAGAGGGAAGGAAATAACAGAATACATGTGACATGAAAGTCAAAGAAGGACCAAGACCTTGCACACTCTAAAGCAGTGTTCTACTGCAAAACCACACTCCCAGTCCCTCACTGTGGATTCTAGGAAGGTGCTTTGCCACTGAGCCATGCCCCAGCCCCTCACTGTGGAATTCTAGGTAGAGGTTCTATCACTGAGTCACATTCCCAGCCCTCACTGGGGGATTCTAGGCAGTGTTCTACTACTGAGCCGTGCCACTAGATCCTGGAGACCTTGTCTGTTTCTTGTTATGTTCAGTTAGACTTGCCTCCCTTCCACAAACATCTTCCTGTACTATAGCCTCTGTAATAGAAGTTTCCTTCCCCAGAATAGCTCTGCCCTTCTGGAAACAACAAACCCATAGATTCTTCCTTCCTGTTGCAGAAACTAAGATTAGAGGCTCCAGAATTTGCCTTGGGAAACATGGGGTATTGGATATAATTTGCAATCCTTGATCCTTGGGTTCTTCATATGTATGATGGGAATAAGTGTGTGCTTATTCCTAATATTGTGTATAAGGATTATATAAGATGAATGCATATTGCCAGGTGTTTGGAATATATGATTCTCCTTACCTTTGTATCTAATCTCAACTAGTTTATTTTGGTGGGCACTGCCCATGGTATGGACTAATAAAACTATCCCCTTGAGGTCTCCCGCACCCCTCTCAGCATTATGGAGTTATTAACTCACCTCCTTGAAAGCATCTCTCATCTCTTGGACACCAATCATCCCTGCCGTCTCTGCAAGCAGTTTGGGGGTCATCAGCTCCACAAAGTCTTCAAAGTCTACACGGCCACCAACTGAGGAAGAAAGAGCATGGTTAGCCAGGATTCCATAGGCTCTGAGCTTCTATCCCTGCACTTTCCCATTTAAGTCAGAGTAGGTCAGCTGCCATCTTCCTGCATGCTAAGGGTTTTCTTTGAGTCTCTTCTATTATGACATGGAATTCAATCTTGTTAACTCACATCCATGCCTAGGAGTCAGGGTAATTCTAGATTCAATCACAGAATCAACTTAGGTTTCCATTTAATGATGCATCGCTGAACAGTGCTACTCAGTAACACTGGATCCAAGTCCAGGTGTGTATTCAACATCCATCAAGCTACTCTACTGATAAGAACTCTACTGATATGGTAAGAGCTCACTGGGGAATATGACTTTTCCCACAGTGGCATACTTTCTACAACATGATGAATAAGTAAGCTATGATCATGTCTCTACTTGATTGACAGGGAAACTAAAAACCAGGAATATTCCAGAAATATTCCATTGTTCAAAATGTTCACAAGGAGTACATAATAAAAGATAGACTTAAGGGGCAGGGAGATGGCTTATCAGGAAAAAAGTATTTGCTGTCCAGTTTGATGACATTGAGTTTGATCCCCAGGACTTACATGGTGAAAGGAGAGTATTGACTCCAGCAAATCGTCCTCTGACTACCACACAGACGCCGTAGCATTCACATGCACCCCCTCTTCCACCAACACACAAAACATACAAAAGCAATTTGAAATTTTTAAGTGGGAAGCTGGGCAGGCTCAGCTATTAAGAGCACAGTCTGTTCCTACAGAGGACCTGAGTTTATTTTTCAGAACCCATATGTTCATGACTGTGTGTAACTCCAGTTCCAGGGAATCTGATGCCCTCTTCTGGCTTCTGCAGGTGCCAGACACAAACTTGGTGCACAAACGTAAGTACAGGCAAAACATTCATACACATGATATTTTAAATCTTTAACATTTTTAGTGATAAAATGTGCAACTAGTATCTAGATCCATCTTTAAAATCCTCTTTCTAACCACTTCAAATGCAGCACAGTCAAAAAGATGTTTTCTGGCAGACAGCTCTTTCCCCTTAACAACCTTCCTATTTAAAGTGCTACTCTCAACCTGAACACCTTTCTCACTCCCACCCTGTCCCAACTCTGGGCATGTCCCCGACCCCTGCCCTCACGGTTCATGCGGATTTGTTGGCCCAGCTCAGTCAACTCCATCTCTGTAGGCATGTAACCCATCGTCCTCATGAGATTGCCCAAATCCTTGTAAGAGATGAACCCATCTTGGTCCTTGTCAAATTCAAGAAATGCTTCCCGGAGTTCTGAAAAGGAAGAGAGAAGAGCTAGTTGTAGAGCAACCTGAAACAGTCAGTAGAGAAGACTGGTATCTCTTGAAATTATCCATAAGACACAACTAGAGATTAAATGTATTCTACGAAGAAACTATTCTTCAAATACAGAATACAGTTTCTTCGTAGAATACATTTAATGAACTGAATGACTCATTTTTGAAAAAGCAGGGATTTGTAAAATGTGCTAGTGAGGTAACCCCTGAGAGCACTGGAGTCCTCAGAGTCTTAAGTGAAGTTACAAGGGATCTCAAAACAACCAAAGGGAAAAAGAAGCAACGTTGAGTTTCAAATGAGGCAGACACACCCCATCGATACTCGGGAAGCAGATCCTAAACTGACACAGAATGAGCTGTGCAAATTACATTTAACAGGGAGAGAGAGGAAAGGAATGTTCACATGAAAGAATTTACACAAAAATGCAGGAGAGGGCAGATGTGGGTGGCTAACATGGAAGGGCATTCGAGCAAGGAGTTACCATCAATCTCATCCTGTCCCAGTGGCCTCTCCTGAAAAGAACACAAGAACGAGAGATTGGAGGAATCCCACTTCCCCAGACAAGCCCATTGTTCTATCAAGCTTTCTGGTCCTTCACACTCTTCCACTAACTTTCTTCTTCCTCCTTCCATCTCCACCTCCCATCCCCAGCTCTTCTCTGACCACCCTTTTCTCCCATCCCCTCCCCTTTCCTGTCTCCTATCCTTGCATCTTAATCTCTGACTCTCTGTCCTAAACATAAGAGTGTTGGAACCTCTTCTCTAGATGAAGAAAATATGTCTCATCTACTGTGTTCAGAGGGATGTCTGTGTCGAGCTCTTTTACTGTATTTAAACCTCAGAACCATGTCAGTGAGGTAAACTCAAATATTCTCATCTCACCCATAAGAAGCTGAAAAACAGAGAGATTAATGAGCCTACCAAAGGTCACACAGTTCATATGTAGAATATCCCCCTCCAAGGGAGAGATAAATCAATTAATCCTGTTTTCCTTTTATTTATTTGCCTATTTAATCATTTTGAAATGCAAGCATTTTCCAAGTACTTGTGAGGTATCAGAGGACAACTTGAGGCAGTTAGTTCTTTCCTTTCTTTATCCTGGGGACAGAATTCAGGTCTTTGGACTTAGCAACAGGTGCCTTGACCTGCTGGCCCTCACTGGCCCTTATTGAACTATTCTATTCTAGTATGTATGTATGTATGTATGTATGTATTTATTTAGACAGTTTCATGTAGCCCACACTAGTAGCCAAAAATGACTCTGAACTTCGGATCCTCATGCCTTCATCTCCCAGGCACTGAGGTTACAGGAACTTCCTACCACACCCCCTTTTTATGGATCTGGGAATTGAACCCAGGGCTTCATATGTGCAAGATAAACTCTACCAGCTAAGATACATACTCAGCCACTTCATCCTTTTAAGAAATGAGTTTTTGTTAACAAAGAAACAGGTTTGCGCTGTGATGTTGTCACACATCTGCATCGCCAACCTTTGCTGTCTTTGGCACCGCCACCACCTCTAGCACATGTTCCTCTCTCCCCAGCCCCATTTCTCCCCTAAAGTAACACCCTCTTCTGCTTTTATGACACACATACTCCTTTGAGATCACTCAGAGGTCAGACACAGTTCTCCTGGCTCCCATGCCCAATTCTTTCTGCTACATCCCACTGACTCCAGCACCTCCATCCTCATTCCCAGTAAGCATCCCCTTGTGTGAAACCAGTGTTCAGAGTGCTTCATGAATATTCTGTGTCAGTCTCACATCTGAGAATTGCTGGTCATTGTTCTCTACCCACAAGTACACCCCAGGGTAAGCGTGATTAGCAGGCATGGTGCCTGGGAATTTACTCCTTATCAACCTTATAATTGGAGACCTCCTCACTTTGGATTCTTCTTCTCTTGTTCTTATGCAAGCTCTTACCTTCCCTCAGCTCTCTTCCCTCTCCCTTCCCCTATCTTCCCTTCACTTCCTTTCTCCTGTTTCTCTTCCCTGTCCTGCCTTGCCCCACACCTTGACCCACGTCCCCTCCCCTTCTCTTACCTTCCATTTTCTCCCCTCCCTTTCTACCTTCTCCTTTCTTTTCTTCCCCTTTCTGGTGATTTTAAAGGCTTACAATGAAGAGCATGTTCCTAAGAATCAAACAGGACTAAATACACGGAGCACTGGACTGAGCTCCCAAAGTGCAGTCAAAGAGAGGGAGGGGCAATAATATGAGCAAAGGGGTCAAGACCATGATGGGGATACCCACTGAAACAGCTTACCTGAGCTAATGGAAGCTCACCGACTCTGGTCTGATAGTGGGGCAACCAGCATAGGACCGAACTAGACCTTCTGAATATGGGTGACAATTGTATGGCTGGGGTAGACTGTGGGGCCACTGGCAGTGAGACCAGGATTTATCCCTACTGTTTGTACTAGTTTTCGGAATTCATTCTCTTTGGAAGGATACCTTACTCAGCCTGATATAGTGTGGAAGGCCTTGGTCCTGCCTCAAAGCAATGTGCTAGACATTATTGACTTCCCATGGGAAGCCTTACCCTTTCTGTGGAGTGGATAGGGGTGGGGAGAAGGGAAGGTGGAGGGAGCTAGAAGAGGGAGAAAGTGGGAACTGGGATTGGTATGTAAAATGAGAAAAGGTAGTTTTTTTAAATAAATAAATTTTAAAAAGTAAATAAATTTTAAGTAAATAAATAGGTAGATCCATAAATTGTGCCACTGATTAACTGTATAGACTTAAAGCAAAATACTTCATGATTTAAAGGTCTCAATTTGCTCCCTTGTAAAACAGGAATGAAATCATACCCAACCTCATGTGTTATTCTGAGGACTGAATGCCACCAAGCCTTTTTCACAGGACTAGGCACACAGCAAGACTCAATAAGCAGTAGCTATTTTTAATACCATCATCAGCATCATCAACACCATCACTATACCCATCGTCATCAGAAGCGGCAGCACCACCACCATCACTATCACCACTGTCATCCCCATCATCACTACAATCACCATCAACATTGTCATCACCAGCAGCAGCAGCAGCAGCACCATTATCACCAGTGTATGATTTATAAAACAATGATGTTATCAAGAACGGCTCCATCCCAATCCCTTTTACATTCCTCTCACTCCACCATCCTGGTTTGCTCCTGACTTCTGATTGCTGATCCTTGTGTCTATACGGTGCTACTTGAACTCAGTTTACGCTCTCTCCACCTGCTCCCCTTGTTGCTCAGCATTTGCACACCAGTTTTTCCCATGCCCCAGATTCCCTTGCTCTTCCTGCCACCTCACCCGCTGCTTCTCAGCAATGCCTTTCCTCAAGAAGATGCAGGCAGGGCCCATGGGAAACTGCATGGGGGCAAGTAGAGTTCACCAAGCTCTGATGTCAAGATGGCCCCTCCTTCCTCCTCCCCTGCAGCAGGCAGCCCAGTTCCTGATTGCTTCAAACCTTTGCCAATTCTTCTTGCCCTTCTTGGACTCTCCTCAGTCCCTGTGACAGATCTGTGACAGCTTGTGGGGAATCTCTAATCAGACAGTGGAGGGATAGGAGCTCTTCCTACCTCCCCATCTGGCTGGAGTGAGATGGGAGGGGAGAGCCAGTGTGAGCTTCTGAAACTCTTTTATCCCCAGAATGGAATTAGATAGTACATTTTGAAATGGGGATTAAAGTGAAACCTCTACTCATTTGCTGTTCCAACAAGCATTTTGAACATTCATCTAAGCCTGACCTTTGGTGAGTGAAAGTTGGAAAGGATGGATGTGGATTTCATAAGTCAGTCATGTGCTCAAAGGAGCAGGATGCAAGAACCCTTGATACCAGGTCATATAGGTCTTAAGGGAACATGTTGTTGCTGTGCTAAATAGGTTGAAAAACTGCCTTCTAAATATTTAGTGCTACAGTTGACTTTGACTAGAAAAGCCTCCTCTGCAGTAGGCAATTGGTAATGCAGAGACAAGAGCTGGTCAAAGTGCTGAGAATAAATGTCTGCTGAGTGCCCAGCCCTAACTGGGACATTGCTACCAACCCCTTCCTAAAGGTTGAGGAAACATTGAGCAGTGTGGATGAAAGAAAGCAAGCACCATAGGATGTGGGAAAGTACTGTGAAATATTGTCTTCTGGATGCGGCATATTCATTGCACTCATGCACGTACTGCACCTATGGTTACTTGCACAAGATCAAGTCAACAAGATCAGTTAGCAGTGGATTTTCAGAGAAAGAGAGAGAGGTGTTGAGAGGTGTCAGGCAGTGTGGATACACTCAATAAATACTGTATATGTATATGAAATTGCCAAAGAATATATAAAAATAAAAAGAAACCACTTGATATGAGGTGTTGTGTGATCTCCTAAGGAGACATGAATACATGTCTATTCTCCCCAAGATAGGGCACAAGCAGCCAACCAAAGAAAAGATTCCACCAAGCCTGACTCGGTGAACCAATGAGTTTATTGGGGTTGCCTACAGGGATATGAATGGTGAATTATCACCCAGATGCAGCTGCATCACCAAAAAAATCCATCTCAGCATGGATAATGATTTATGAATGCCATATACTGGAAAATCCCTACACAACTTGCATACACTTCCACTAAAGAGTACTATATGGCAGTTTGAAAGAAAATGGCTCTCAAAGGGAATGGCACTATTAGGAGTTGTGACCGTGTTTGAGTAGGTATGGTCTTATTGCAGGAAGTGTATCACTGTGGAGGCAGGCTTTGAGGTCTCACATATGCTCAAATCATGTCCAAAGAGACTGACCATCTCCTGTTGCCTGTAAGATGTTGGATTCTCAGCTACTTCTCCAGCACCATGTCTGCCAGCATGCTACCATGTCCCACCATGATGATAATGGACTGAACCTCTAAATTGTAAGGAAGCCAACGCAATTAAATGTTTCCTTTATAAGAGTTGCCATGGTCATAGTGTCTCTTCACAGAAATAGAAACCCTGATTAACACAAAAGTTGGTACCAGGGACTAGGGTATTACTGTGATAGAAATGGTTTTGTTTCGAGGAATTTGAACTTTGGTACTTTGGGTTAGGAAAGCAGTAGAATGGATTAAGTGCTGCTTAGTGGGCCATACCAGTAAAAGCAAACAATGGTGCTGAATGTGATTTGATGAGCTGGGCGTGGGGCAGGGGCTGGCTCAAGAGGTTTCAGAGGAAAATAATATTAATATGTGGCCTAAAGATCATTTTTGTGATATTTTAGCAAAGAAAGCAGCTGCTTTTTGTCCCTGTCCAGTGTATCTGAAGCTAAAGTGAAATGAATTAGTTCCATTGGCAGAGGAAATCTCAAAACAGCCTAGGATAGACTCCGTCATGTGGTTACTAGTACTCATGCTTATAAAGATGCGTAATGGAAAGGAACATTCTGAGAGAAAACAAAGAACCATGAAGTGGAATGGAACTAAGTTCTGTGTTCAAGGAGATAAACAGACCAAGAAATGGAATAAAGGGAATGGTGACCTAGGACAAGATCCCACCTAGCTAAATTTCCCACCTGTGAAAAGGAATTAAAGAAATGATTAGACCAGGATGTGATGATGTACACCTTTAATCGTAGCACTCCAGACAGCAGAATATCAGATGTCTGCCTCTGGCCTCTTCAAGCCCATAAATAGGACCATGCACACACACATGAACACATTTTTTTTTGCCTGACACAGCATCCATCACTTTTATGATTTTCCTGAATTTGATCAACTATCAAAACTACCAAAGCAACTACTCATACCCTTCAAAGGGTCAAGGTCACAGAGTGAAGGGAAGATTGAGAACCTCACTGAACTTGGCAGACACCAAGATTTGAACAGTGCAGCACAGGACTCTGAGCCCAGACCCTTTTACCTCAGATGTTGGTATTGTGACAAATGATAACTCATTAGTCATTTTTTGTATTCCTTGCCTCGTGTGTACATCATAGCAACCTCTCCCTTCATATTCTCATAGCCTGGTATCTCCTTAATCAAGAATTTGCACTTGGCATTGTCCCTTTGGAAGATTTGTCAGGATGTTTTGAGGATATGGCAATCAACTTGCTAAGGTGAAAACTGGAAAACAATAAAAAGAAGACCTGGATAGAGGTGGGCGGCCCTTGGGCTTCCCACAGGTCAGGGAACCCTGATTGCTCTTCGAGCTAATAAGGGAGGGGGACTTGATGGGGGAGGGGGAGGGAAATGGGAGGCAGTGGCAGGGAGGAGGCAGAAATCCTTAATAAATAAATAAATTTAAAAAAAAAGAAATTCAAAAAAAAAAAAGAAGCCCTGGGTGAAGGGAAAGTGGTTCAGTCCTGGAAAAGGCTAAATTCATTCTTAAGGTGTCTCTGTGTCTTCTTTCCACGGACCCACATGAACCCACATCTGTGCCAAAAGAATCTCATCTGCAAACTCTGAATTTCCTTTTAATGTCAAATCTACAAGCACATGAGGTATGGCATTGACTTTTGGGGAGAAATAAACAATTCAACTCGTATCAGTCTTTAACATTTAATGAGCCATCAGGAAGAGTGAAGTCATATTGTTTGTAGGAAAATGGACAAACCCGGAGCCCATCACATTAAGCAAAATAACCCAGCCTCAAAAAGACAAGTATAATGATTTCCCTCCTAAGTGTAATAGCTATCTTGCTATCTGCCTACCATCTTTCTTCTGTCATCTATTTATCATCTATCTTAACCATCTACCTTGTATCCATCTGCTAATTATCTTATCTATATACCTTGTATCTACCATCTATCACCTATCTACCTATTTTACTTATCTTTATCTATGTATTACATATGTTGTAGAAGTAGAAGGGGGACAATTTGGTGGAAAGAAAGAGGTCGAAAAAGATGAAGGACAAGAAGGAAATTAGAAAAGAAGAAAAGACAAATATGGCATGTCTTTTTATATGCAAAATTTAGGTTAAAATACAGATTTATGCACACATACCTATGACACAAGAGCAGGAGGGGAGTATTTGGAGGGAGGAAGAAGACCCACGTGAGAAGGAAGTGGGGCCAAATGGAGGTAATGGGGAACAAGTATTAATAAAGTACAATTACCTATGTCTATAAAAAGCCATGATGAACCCAATTATCTTGTATGCCATCTAAAAGTAACAAATTTTTAATCAAAAGAAACAAACATCGGCTTGGGGGAAAAATAATGAGTACTGCCTCTTGAAAACTTTGTCTTTACCAGAGCTGCTCTTAGGGTCTTAGGACTTCATTCATGAGCCTTCCAGGACACAGACACAATTATCTACTCCACAGATGATGAAAGTGAGGCTCACATGTGAAAGGACTTGCCTGTGCTCTTACAATGAGGAAACTGTGGGACCAAGGCCCAAATCAGATATAGAGTCATCGAGCTTGACCTCGGACTTACAGGTGGGAGGGAGACAGGCAAGCAGAAAGGAGGGCTGAGTCAGCAGATAAGACAGCCAAGGAAGGCACCTATCTAAAACAGACTGAAGGGAAGATATTGAGGGAGAAAAGTATGGAAAGCAAGCCACACAGCATGTCAGGGAATGAAGAATAAAGGATACATCAAGGGTGACATAGGATACAGCAGGGTGCTAAGAGACTAAGAAATGCATCATCAATCTGTTAGTCAAGCAGAAAGCGTTTACAGAGTTTTTTGGCTCCACAGAGATGGGCCATGATTTCAGATGAGATCTCTCCTTTTAAAGAGGCAAGCAATCTGACCAAAGTGTAAAATGAGCAGTTATGGACGAGGGGAGGAAACTTTTAAACAGCTTTGGTCTCAACCACTACATCCATTTTAGCCACATGGATATTGGACATTGTGGCTCTGATGATGAAGGAGTCATGTTCCAGCTTCAGGGTTCCCTGAGGGAGCTGAAGTTCATACTTTGCTACCTTTTGCTCTGGAGACCCATTTCCCTGAATGATGTCATCAAAAACACTCTCCAGGTCTCTGGAGACTGGCTTGGTTATGATGGCTAAGGCAAACTTAATTCTGTGAAGCGCATAGTTGAAGGGAATAGAGAACAGTAAGGCCAGGTGGACACTTGGGCCCTGGTAGATCAGCATGCCCACAGTGCCCTGGAAGCTGGAGCTCTTCTTCACAAAGGAACAGCTGACGGTGGACTTTGGAGACAGCACAGGTGGTGGGTCCACTAGTAAATGCCCACTCCGTAAGTAGTGCCTAGGAAAGAGAAGTTACAGGTCACTATTGCTCTAAGAAGATGACCTTGCTTGTTGGAGAACAGAACATCTGGAGGCCTGTATAAACCATGCATGGTTCAAAGGAATTTATTTTTTTCATTTATTTTATCTTATTCCACAAGAATACCTACATTTAATCTCAGCTTCACTGTCTAAGGGGTGTTCCCATCACCTATGCTTATTGTATAAGTATTAGTTTATCTAATGATGTCAGTCTAGTAACAACTGTTCAGATCCAGAACAGGAGTTAATGACTTAGTCTACATCAAATATTAGATCTCTCAGAATCCACATCGTATTTCATTCTGCATTTTCTGTTTCTTCACATTGAACCACCACTAATGGCTTTTCTCCCACTTATTCAACAGGTTAAAGTCTTTCTACTCCAGATTCTTTGCATGTGGTTCCCACAGACATCATAATCAGCACTCTTTCCCTGTGCTTTGCAAACCTGATTCACCTGTGCGCCACTTAAGGGCTTGATAACAAGAAAACCAAGATCACTGCCTATGACTATAGGCAGCTGTGAAAAACTGCATTCATCTCTGCCGCATGACATGGTGCCCACACTGGGGAGGGAATGTCCCACCATCAAGCCTTCCATGTAAATGAAACCCACGTGAGAATGAAAGGGCAGTAGGTCCTCAAAAGATAAAACCATCCTGGACAGGAACGCTGTACTCACACACTCCCAGCAGTTGTGCTTACCTGCACAAGATCAGTCCACAGCCCCGGATGGGTTGGTGAGGGGCACAGAATCTCACACCCTGCATGAGGAGCTACTTACAAATTTAATAGCTTCTTGTGGAGAGAAAGTCTATTTTCTTTATATAGACTTATGTCATCCCAGTAAGTCTACAGTCCGACCTCTGGTGGATGACCTAACACCCACATATATGTGGGTAGCACCAGATGAACTCATTGGGTTATTAAAAAAAATGGACATGAAGTCTGGAAGAAGACCTGGGGGCATCTGAGAAGAATTGTAGGGGATTTGGGGGAGTAAATATGATAGAAAGCTATCAAAATATGTATTTCTCAAAGAAAAAGTAAAAAAATACTACATTTTTAAAAGTAAGATTGATGGCTTGACAGTTAAGAGCATTTTCCACTCTTTCAGAGGACCCAGGTTCAATTCCCAGCACCCACACGGCAGCTCACAATCATCTGTAGTTCCAGTTCCAAAGGATCTGATGGCCTCTTCCAACCTCTATTGGCACTGCACACACAACGCACATGCATATGTGCAGGAGAAAATATTTATACATATAAGTTAAACAAATAATTTCTTAAAGTAAGAGCTTTGCAAACTTATGTAAGCATGCTATTAGCACATATGCTGTAAACGGGAAGCTAAGACTTAAACTGGCTACACCTATCTGATCTGCCATCATACACTGAGCCTTGTCTCTGAGCTGGAAGCCCCTGCACAGATGTCCTATGATCACATATGATATGGGGCATGGGGATGGCTTAGGACAGACTTGGGAGAACAAGAAAAGGATGAGACTTACAAGGGCTCCTTGAATATTATGTCCGTGTTGTTGGATATCTTAATCTCCACAGTCCGAGAGCTTTGGACATTCTGCACTCTGTATCCCAAGAAGTCCTCCTTATTCATCCTTGGCAAGTTGTCAGTTTTCCTGAGCGTGGAATGACAAGCAGCTCTGAATATCATCTGACAGACATTTCTGGATCCAGGGGCAGTAACTGGGGACTCAATATCAGTTGTGAAGGGCTGTGATGGGTGGTCATTTAGTGTATACTCTTTGCTTATTAGAAAATCCTCAGCCATCTGACCTCCAAGGAGGCCCCAGAAGCCATGGCAACCCAGTCCACTCTGCTTTGTGCTTCAGAAAGTCACTCGCTCCAGCACTATTCACTGTCTATCTCCTCCCCTTCACACACGCAAGCTGTGGTGGTAAGAAACAGTTTCTGTCATGCCATAAACTTTTATTTTTAGTGCAGAGGATGGAGCCCAGGTTTCATATAAATTAAATAAGTACCCTACCACTGAGCTACAACCTGACCCCTCACTGGGGGATTCTAGGCAGGGGCTCTACCACTGGGCCATGTCCCAGCCCCTCACTGGGGGATTCTAGACAGGGACTCTACCCTTGAGTCACACCACCAGGCCCTCATAGGAAGAGTTCTAGGCAGGAGCTCAATTTCATCTACACCCACAATCCTCCCACCAGATGTACTGAAAGTTAGTTCTGCAACAGATATTCCTTAGCACCAACTCAGAGATCAGGGCAGTTACAGCTGCTGATATAGCCTGATACTCACCCAGCCACTTTTCTCATCTCACTGAGGATATTATCCTTGTTTATTCGAACATTCTCCCTAGAGACCCTCAGCAAATCTACCACAAGTTCTGGTGTGTAGAAACAAGATGGTTTCATTGTCTCATATTTTTTTCTCCATGTGTCAATGTCATCTGAAATAGAACCAAACCAAGAAAAAGATTTGTCAAGTTAGGATCGTGCCCATTAATGTAAGAAGTTTGTAAACTATTTTTGTGGACCAAATCCAGCTGGCACACTTGACTTTATAAATAAAGAGGTGTTGGTATATTGCTTTATAAAGTGAAGCATTGTTTTACCATCTATCCTCCATACCTGAACAAAGAAGAAAAATGCCTCCTTTTTCATATTAATATGTATTGCTCAGAACAACAGCTAATGTAAGTGACTAATAAATATTTGTTAAAAGAATAAAGAGAGAAGGCTGAAGAGATAGCTCAGCAATTAGGAGTAATAACTGCTCTTCCAGAGGAAATGAGCTCAATTCCTAACACCCACATGGTGGCTCACACCATCTGTAACTTCAGTTCCAGAAGATCTGATGCCCTCTTCTGTCTTCCTTGGGTACCAGGCATACGCATGGTGCACATGCAGAAAAAACACCCATACACATAAAATAAAAATAAAACATCTTTTCAAAAAATTAAAAGAAGCAAGAGAGTACATACACTAGATGAGTATGGTAGTGCATACATATCACAGTAACACTTGGAGACCAAGACAGGAAGATTATGAGTTTGAGCTAATGCTAAACTTCACAGTGAGACTCTGTCCTAGAAATAAATTTAACAGGAGCCAGAGGAATGGCTAGGAAGAACTCAGACTGCTCTTTCAAAGGACTGGAGTTCAGTACGCAGAACCCATGTCAGGTGATTCATAACCATCTGTAACTCCAGCTCCAAAGGATCCAGTGCTTCTATCCTCCTTGGGCATCTACACTCACGTACACAGACAGGCAAACACACATACACATAACTAAAAAGAACAAAAATAAACCTTTAAAACAAAACCAAGGCCAGTAGAAAGAAACAGGTTAAAGCAACGTGTGCAAGTCAGCACTCGGAAGGTTGAAGGAAGGGGAGCCTGAGCTCAAAGCCAGCTTTGGCAATAATAGGGAGACACAATGTACAGAAAGAGAAAAGACAGGCTCTCTATGTTATCCCTCCGAGGGAATCCCACTCCATAGGCAGCGTAGCAGAGAGCTCCAGGGGCTCCAGTATGATAAACAGCAGTGCTGAGACTGCCAAGCACAGTGCTACATGCTGAGAACCACCTAGGACTGTTCACCTAGGACTGGATAATAAATGTGGACATGAATGTCCCAACAAAAGGAGGAAACAGACATAAATGTCAAAGAGAGAAACAGAAAGCACGATGCCCTTTTGGAAGCCCCACAGTGGACAGGATGAGTTTTAGATGTTGAAATGTGGACTAGGCATCCCTAAAATATAGCCCCAGACAGCCAGAATCCCATGGCTCCTTACCCTGTTCTTCCTCCCACACCTACCTCCACAGTTGTTCTTGTTGAACAGAGTAAAATGCATGACAACAGGTCCAGTTTCCCCCCTGAGGATATAGCAGCTCTCTGGGGCTTTGGCCCACTCCTTCAGCTGATCCTCTCTCACTTGAGGAAAAGGGATTCCATAGCGTTGGCAGTAGTCCGCTGTGGTCCTGACGGTCTGAGAAGGGGAGAATAGGGACCCTTGAGACACACTGGGACTTCAGCAAAGACCTCAGGAGGAGGCTGGAAAGTACATGGTTGTTTTGGGTTTGGTTTTGTACAGAAGATATCTCTCACTCACTGTGGGTCAATGAATAGTTTCTTCAAGGCTTGAGAATAACTTTAGGGTTCTGTATGAAGAACAATGTACTCAGATGAGGGGTCACCTACACATATTTGGAGCCAGTTAATCTCATTTCCTCCCTGAGAGACTCTTGAACCTCTACCTCCCAAGGAGGGATGGATGGTGAGAGACAAAGCCAGTTTCCATTACTGGCTAACAGAAATGGAAAGTCAGCCATGCAAGTGCTTTTAAATAGCCTAATGATTACCATGGAAGTCAGCCAGTCCACTTCCCATTACTGTAGCAAATACCCAAGACAATCAGCTTACAAAGAGAAAAGGTTGGTTTGGGCTCAAGGCTTGGAGGTTCCAAGACATGATCACTTGGCCACATGGTGAGAGAGAATGACAGAGCAAAACTGCTCATCTCACAAGGCAGATAGATAGCTGTCCTTTGAAAGCATGCACCCAGTCAACTAGGGACTTCCCCCTAGGCCAGTGTTTCTCAACCCGTGGTTATCAACACTTTAGGGGGTGAATGACACTTTCACATGCGGTCACCTAAAATCATTGGAAAACACAGATATTTACAATAGGACACATAACTGTAGCAACATTTCAGTTATAACCTAACAACAAAAATAATTTTGTAGTTGGGAATCACCACGGCATGAGGAACTGTATTAAAGGGTCACAGCATTAGGAAGGTTAAGACCTGCACTAGGCACATCTCCTCAATGTTCTGACACTCCCCAATCACAACACCCTAAGGATCAAGTTCAAACACATGGGGCAGAAGTTCTTAACTTCTGGGGTACATTGCAGATCCAATTATCACAGCCATAAAAAAAAACAACGTAAGTGTGAAATATAAATCTTTACCCACCAGCATTGAGGCTAAGCATTTGCCACCAAGCTTGATGATCTAACTTTTAATAAACACAAGTATACTTTTATATATCTGTATGCATTGCATAAGAGGTGCAAATCCATATGATATAAGTGTGTATATTTTAAAGACAAGATATATAAACTTATATATATACACTTACTTTGTGTGCATGTGTATGTATGTGTGCACACACGCAGGTGTGTGCATGTATTGCTACAGGGTGTGTACCATCAGAGGACAACTTATGAGATCCACCACATGGATCTGGAGGATGGAACTCAGGTTGGTAGCAAGTACCTTTATCTGCTGAGTCATCTTGCCAGTCAACAAGGTTTTAAAAGTGTGATCATTATGCGTGTCTATGCATGATGTGGGGTGTACATGCCATAGTGCCCCAGACAACAATTGCCCAATGTCCACTCCCCAAGCAGACCCTGAGTTCCTTCCTGCACTGCCCCATCTCTGTCCGGGCCAGCTTATCTTCTTCCCTCAAATACATAAGTTTCTTTTCCGTTACCTCTAGTGGATCTCCGGCACTGAAGTCAAACGAGAGGATGAGGTGAGCGTCACGAGCCGGAGGCAAAACAAGCGGGTAGGGAGTGTTGATAGCCAAACCAGCATCCACCAGATGTAGAAACTCCCGGCTCTGCATGGCCTCATCTGTGATGTTACCTAAAACCAGGAAAAGACTTGTCTAATCTAAGGTCAGAATGTAGGGTATAGGAAGCAGTTTGAGCAGACAGAACTGTTGTCTCAGACAGGTGAGTGGAGACCCATTCCAGTAGGGTTCACTTCTGCTGTTGTCTGAACATGGTTTGAGTGTGCTCCTCAGAGACTCGTGCCCAGGAAGACTGGTCTGCAGTGTGAGGTGCTGATGTGGAGGAACCTTTTAAAGGACAGACCAATTTGGAGGTGGAGGCATCAGCCTTGGAAGGGATTTGTGTGGCTGTAAATTATTAGTTCTGGAGAGAGCAAAGTACTTATACAATGATACCCATCCATCTGTGACTATGTCCCTTCTACACATGGCTTCTCCATTACATTATATTGCAACCAGGAACACCCAAACCAGAGGGTGAACAGATGGCGCCACCTCATTTGGACTTTCATCTTCTAATGCTATGAGTTAAATAAAACTGTTTTCTTTATAAAGTACATGGCCTGGGGTATTTTGTTATAACCAATGAAAATAGAATGATACAACTTCTCAAGGCATGTATGGTGCTGACCAAGCTAATAACATTGTGAAGCTTATGTTCCTAGGGAAATTACCTTTTCTCAAACTACAAAGGCATCAAGGCACAAGATGTTGGTGGTAGGCAGTCTCATCACGGAAGAGTGGTAAATGTTTGGGAATTGGCATAGTCTTGGAAGAAGTCATTCATAGAGCAAGATGACAGAAGTTTATAAAAGATATACAGAGACCTAAGAGTATCCCACAGGCCAGTGTATATTCTGTCTGAATGATGGAGGGCAGATCATGAAAGGATAACCTATGGCGAATGTCTACATATTTTTAGAATCAGAGGAAAGCACCACTATTTCAGGGGCCTTACTATACCTTCTATTGACACCAGAAAGACTATGTGTCTCTTGTTAGGAACCACTACCATGGAGAGGCTCTGCCACACACATCATTGAGCACCATGCCATCCCCACCCCCACAGCTCCACGAAAGGGATGAGCTGAGATCACTTCATGGCCCTCATCCTCCATAGCTCACCACAGCCCATTAGAGATTAGGAAGGCAGAAAGGGGCGCATTCTCACCGTTTTTATAGAGGAAGTTGTAAACAGTTCCCCACTCCCACTTCAAACAACAAATTGCAGTTTTACTCAGAAAAGTAAAAGTGTCCTGGAAATAACCTAGATGCAGAAATGGAAAAGTAGAAATTAAGTATCATGGGCTGGCATGGGTTGGCACTCCTCTAAAGTCCTATGGTGAAGCACTGACCTCCAATGTGACACAGGGTTTGAGTAGGGAAGTCCTACCCTATAGTAGATGGCAATGTCCCAGGGGCTTGGGTCCCCAATTTAAAAAAGAGAAAAAAGTGAACTGAACACCAGCATCTCTCTCTCTTTCTCTTCCTCTGTTTTTCTCTCTATATGTGTCTCTTTCTGTCTCTCACTCTCCTTCTCTGTCTCTCTCTCTCTTTTCTCCCTCTCTATGTCTCTCACTCCAACTCTGTCTCTCTGTCTCTCCCTGTCTCTCTTTCCATCTTGCTCCGTCTCTCTGTCTCTCTTTCTGTCTCTCGGTGTCTCTCTGTGTGTCTCATCTCTGTCTCTTTCTGTCTCTATGTCTCTGTCTTTATGTCTCACTCTGTCTCTCTCTCGTCTATCTATCTCTGTGTCTCTCTGTTTCTTTTGTCTCTCTCTTTCTCTGCTTCCTGTGGGCAATGTGACCATCTACCTCAAACTCCTTTTGCCACGGTAGATAGTATCTCCTTAAACTATCTCTCTGTCTCTGTCTCTATATGTGTGTGTCTGTCTGTCTCTGTCTTTGTGTCTCTCTATGTCTCGCTCCCTGTCTCTCTTAATCTCTGTCTCTTTCACCCTGTCTCTCTCTCTCTCCTTCCTGACTGTGAGGCAATGGGACCAGCTGCCTTATACTCTTCTGCCATGGTGGACAGTATGTCTTTAAACAGTCTCTGTCCCTGTTTCTCTGTCTCCATATGTGTCTCTGTGTGTCTCTATGTATATCTCTCTGTATGTGACTCTCCTCTCTCTTTTTTCTCTCTCTGCTCTCCTTTGTCTCTCCTGTCTCTCCTCTGTCTGTCTCTGTCTCTCTCTCTGTCTCTCTCTCTCTCTCTCTCTCTCTCTCTCTCTCTCTCTCTCTCTCTCTCTCTTTTTCTCTCTCTCTCTCTCTCTCTGCCTTCTGACTGTAGGGCAATGTGATACTCTTTTTGATGAACAGTATCTCCTTCAACTTTGAGTCAAAATAAACCACTCTAAGTTGCTTGTGCCAGATAATTTGTCACAGGGATAAGAAAATGTGACAGATACTAATGGGGAAGATAGGAGGAGGCTGATAGTGCTGGCACTTACTCCCGATCCAGTTTGTTGGTCTAGACTTGGGACCCAAAGGAAGCGCTTTTGTCCTCATGAAGCAGTACAACAGATATTCAAGAAACTGCTCCTTCTCCTTGGGAGAGATCTCATTCCAATTCTGGACCGCCTCAATCAGCCAGAAGTACTTCTGTTCACCAAACACATCTGCCACAAGAAACCCAACTGATTACCCGCTTCAGGACAGACCTGTGCCATCTCTTGAGAGTCACTGTTTAGCCTACTCCATCTCATCTCTTGTGGCAACCTGAATGTGACTGTGCTGTAGAGCAATTTGCTCTGAGAGAAAGCATTCCATCCTTCAGAGAAGCCTATGAAAGCTCAGGAAATATCAGGCAGCAGAGCTTAGTTGCATATACAGTCACTTACAGGGGGGAGGGAGAAGGAGAAAAGAGGGCCACATCTCCACTGTGAGCCACCTGGCTGTGTGTCAACCCCCTGCTTCCCTCACGCTCTCTGGTCCCTTAGCATCCACACAGTAGTTTGCAAGTGTGAGCTCATGCACAAACCTCTCTTAGCACCCAGAACATGCTGCAGGGCCTGGAGTTTATCCTTGATGCTGGGGTCATTCTGATCTTTAAGAAAAGCCATCATTAAATCCAAGAGCACTTCATCCACCTGTGTCTCTGGTGCTCCCATGTATGCCGCTGCTCCAGCTGCTGATCTAGGCTCTGCTCAGAGATAAAAGTAGCCTCCCATGAGAGTGTGGAGAGACCATCACTGCCTGTCCCCATAAAAGTCTCTTTGTCACCCCATTCCTGACACTGCTGTGTACAACCCACCCAGCTTCCATGTATTTTACTTAGAAAACTCCCACATGAAATTCACGAACCTAGATGTTCCTCTCAGGCCCACCTTGGCTGACAAAAGAAAAGTACAGAACAGAAGCCCACCTCCCTTGTTACATGTAGCACAGAGGCATGAGTCCTCTTGATAAGGCTTCTTACCCTCCCTCATTACCTCTTTACTGGAAGAGTAAGGAACACACAGACACACGCACACAAACACACAGTTCCAGCTGTGGTTTCTCTGTCTCCCCATCCTCAGTTGCCTCATCTGTCAAAAATCTCCTGAGTGGGGGTAGGGAGATAACTCCATCAGTAAAACACTTGCTACTCAAGCATGAGGACCTGAGTTCAGATCTCCAACACCCACTTAAAAAGTCAGGCAAAGGGGCACACACCTGTAATCAGCAATGACGGTGGAGATGGGAGCATCCTAGAGGTTTGTTGGCCAGTCAGTCTAGCCAGTTAAGAAATTCCATGTTCACATAAGGTAGAGAGTGATAGAATATGGCACCAGACATCATCTTCTGGCTTCCACACACATGCACAGCACATGTACATGCATCACACACGCACACAGAGAGCACAGGTGAGCAGACGAGGTAAGAATAGCACTTCACAAGGTGACTATCAGCATAACCATGACATTCTGCACAATCTGTGGCTGGCTTGTTCAGCGTCTCATCCATGTCCTCATCAGTTATTCAGAACACAGCAGGGTGCTTACCTGCCATAAACAAATGTCCCTGGTTCAATTTTGCTCTCAGGTCTGCTAACATGTCTGCAAGAAGGTAAAAATGTAGAATGTTTATCTGTACAATGCAGTCACTGGCTATGGTGTTGACTATATTTTTTTTTCAGTTTTTGAAGACAGGGTCTCATATTGCCCAGATTGATCTCAAACTCCCTTCATAGTTGAAGATGACCTAGAACTCCTGATCCTCCTGCCTCCACCTCCAAAGTGCTGGGATCATAGGCATGCACCACCAGTCCTGGTGTTGAGTGTGTCCGAGGCAAGTTTCTCTAGGGCTATTCCTTTATACTATTGGCCACAGCAGGCTGGAACTTTGCTGATAATGACTCTCAAGACCTAACTCCATGCCTCCCTTCCAACTCTACCTCCAGTGAACCCATATTGGTAACTTGAAATTGGACGGGACAATACATACCACTATAAATCAAGGCTTCTTCACCAGAGAGCAAGCCTAGTATACCCACTAAGGAAATGAAACATGACTTCACCTCCAACTTTAGCCTCTAGGTCATTTAAAAGTCATCTCTGAAAGGCTGGGGAGGGTACTTCTGTCTCAGTTATAGGAGGTATAGTGTCACGGAGCATTTGGTTGGCCAGAGCATATTAACATACTGCTCAGAGCTGTGATGTAACACCATTCATTCCTACATCAGTGCTCAATTGACAGTGAGAATACACAAGTAACTCAGCATTCTTATGACTCCATGGCTCTCAAAAAAAATTAAAGTTGAATGTTGGGAAGATGATTCAGTAGTTAAGAGTACTGCTGGGTTATCCAGAGGACTCAGACCCAATACCCAGTACACACATGACATTTCTCAACCATGTATAACTCCAGTTCCAGGGAATCCAATGCCCTTATCTAGCCTCTCCAGCCACCAGGCACATACAGATATACATGCAGACAAAAGATCCATGTACACAAAATAAATAAAATGTTAAGATAGGGTCTCTCTATGTAGTCCTGGTTGCCCTGGAACTTTCTATAGAAACCAGACTGGCTTCCAACTCACAAAGAACTCCTATCTCTGCCTCCCAAATGCTGAGATTAAAGTGTTACCACTATGCCTGGAAAAAATAAACAAAATTTTAAATTCAGGTGATTTTAGCATCCAGTTCTTTGGGTTGTGGTAAGGATAATAAAATAGAACAGATAATAACTGCTATTGTTACCCAGTGCTTTTACCTACCAGGATCCATCCTTAGTACTTTAGAGGAATTCACTCTTTAAATCCTTACAAATACTGTTATCGTCATCTATGTGGTGTAGATAGAGCAACGAAGATGCAGAGAAGGTGGAAAAAGGAGGTCACATGTAACTAAGCGCCACTGTTGCCAAGGCAGCCCACACCCAGCCACTCTGCAGCAGTCCTGGATGCCCCAGTGGTGGCTTGAGAGAAAGCACTAGCATTAGGAAATATAATTATAGGCACAATGACAGTAGTCTCCTCTTCTGTCACATGAAGAAAACTGAAAATTAGTTTCTTTACATAAAATATCTCTAGGCTTTGGCTCTTGGGTTCCCCTCAAATACTCACCACAAATAAATTTCTTAATTTCTTCTCTATCAGCTATAGCACTTCCCCATAAACCTGGAAAGAAAAGAGAAATCAAACTAAGACTTCCTGTAATTAAAGTGAATCAATAAGGTTCCATTACACGTGAATCCTGTGGCACAGTGTTGAATGCTTCATTTGTGAGGTCACATATAAATCCCATACCCGCACTCTAAACCTGCTTATCATGTAACCTTGGATTCAGGTGCCTCCTGGACCATTTAGAAAGCAATCAGGTATCTATCCGTCAAGCAAGGGAGTCCCTGGGAGATGCTGAAGGCCATCCTCTGGAAACCCTAAGACCACTCCTTTTCTCCTAGCAATAAAGAAGCCTAGCAGAGCTAGGTACTCAGAGAGGTCATTCTTTCCCAACATCTACTCCCCACCTCCACTGAATTCCATCTGATCCCAATACTGACCTCTCAGGTAATTCAAGTCTCCCTCAGGCTCAGATCTAACCAATTTTCCATTCTTAAATCTGCTTCCAAACTGCGTGATGGGGACGTAAGCCCCAAGTGCAGGGTAGCCAGCATGATGAGGGGTGAATTCGAACCAGGACTCTGGGGAGGCAAAACAAGAGTAAACTATAAGCTCTGAACCTGGAACATAGTTGCTGGAGGAAGGGATGCCATAGAGAAAGGAATGCTAGCCAAGAGACTAGAGATGGGCTGGCTGATATCAAATATTTGGGGATCTCTTCCCCATGCCTCTGAAAGCCTATTCAGATGGAAACAATTCATTATTTCAAAAACCCTGCATCCATTACTTCCCCAAATGTAAGCTTCATACCCACCTCTCTCTTCAAATTCATCACAGATGCGATGTCAGAATGTTGGGGTGATGGAAATTCCAGACATACTGTGATATGAGGGTTATCTGGGATACTGTGGACTGAGTGACTACTTATTATAAGAAGGATAAAACTGGGGCTGGAGAGATGGCTCAGTGGTTAAGAGCATTGCCTGCTCTTCCAAAGGTCCTGAGTTCAATTCCCAGCAACCACATGGTGGCTCACAACTATCTGTAAAGAGGTCTGGCGCCCTCTTCTGGCCTTCAGGCATACAGACAGAATATTGTATACATAATAAATAAATATTTTTTTAGAAAAAGGATAAAACTCACATAATCCTGTTTGTTCTAGAAATTTCCATCAAGTAGCTATGGAAGGCACAGATGACAATGTCTAGGAAGACAGATGAGGAAATAATTACAAGAGTCCTCAAGAGAGATGCTGATACTTGGTCCACATTGTGGAGAAGACAGCAGTTGCGATGTTGAAGGTTGAGTTAGAGAAGGCGTGGAGTAGAGGTCTCATTGTTCATTAGGGAATATTTGTAAAGAGTGCAGCTATTCAGACATGCTTTACTGAGTAACTGTCTTCCTCTACAAGGGAAGGCCACCCTCTCCAAACCAGTGTACAGCTCAGGAGGGGCATATGGAGTGGTTAGAGAGGAAGGAACCTCCTGGATAGCCAATAATATCAGTCAAATCAACCTTAGTCATCAATGGAGTGGCGGATGTTACAGCCAAATTAACCTTACCTCTGAGCTGATGGGGGAGGTCTATGAAAAGGAGATCACCTTTACCCACTGTAGTGGAAAAACCATACAAGGACTATGCTGATTAATTTCAACTTTCAACCTGGCATGGGCCAGAATACCTGCTAAAAGAGGGGCATTTTTGCATTCTTTTTTTTCTAATACCAACCATAGTTCCCCTCTCTCTTGTCCTCCTACTTTCCCTTACTTCACTCCCACCTCAGCACCCCGCCATCCACTCCTCAGAAAGGGTAAGGTCTCCCAAGCAGAGTTAACAAAACCTGGTACATCAAGTTGAAACAAGTCCCTCACCCTTGTATCAAGACTGAGCAAGGTACCCCACCATAGGAAATGGGCTCCAAGTTCAGGAGTCTTAATGGGTAATAGATCAGGTTAGCCTATGGGAATGTCTGTGGGAGTCTTTCTTGATTGTTAACTGAGATGGGGAAATTCAAGCCTGTTGTGAGTGTCAGTATTCTCCAGGCAGAATCAGTATAAACGGAGGGAAAGCTAGCCCAGAGTAAGCAAGAAAATAAGGATACATTTGCATATTTCCTCCCTGCTCTTGACTTCCCCTAAATAATGGGCCATAACCTGGAACTGTCAGCCAAATAAACTCTCTCTTTCCTGGGCTGCTTTTTGTTACAGTAATTATGAAAACAACCAAAATGAAACAAGATCAAGGACACAGACAGGGACGAGAGAAATAGAGCATTGACCTCAGGAATTTCCAAGCTTTAAGATGCTAGGATGAGCAAGCACCTGGAATATGGCTTGACAGATATTGAGAAATAGGGGCAAACATATCAAACAAATAAATGCATTTTATATATAGTAAATTGGGTGAAGAGTTCTTGATCCCAGGGCAAAGATTGTGGCTGAAAAGAAAAATGAAACATTAGGAAAGCCAGCAGCACTGGGGTAGTTATTGGAGCCATGGAGAAAATGACAGTAAAGAGTCATGCCACTGTATCTCCAACCTGGGTCCCTCACTTCACCCATATTTCAACATCCTTTGTCACCTAATGCAAGTATGGCCCGTGTGGTAGTTTCTGGGAGGCCTGTTTGCTCTCTGTGAGCTGAGCATGCTATTCTATCCTAACAGCCCATTTTTGCTCCTGGACCTCCCAACGGGGAAGTCTGGAAGAAACATCCATACATTCCACTCAAAGCCTTTTTGGGGAGATGGAACCCAGAGTCCCATGCATTCAAGGCAAACACTCTACCACCAAGCTATATCCGTAGCCCTGTTCAGTATCTTTCATTCCCTTGCTGCCTCCCCTCCCTTCAATTTTTTTCTTACTCCGAGTTTTTCTCATCCTCCAGTCAGGCTGAAGGTCACCATCAATGGCTGCAAAGATTGGATAGGGCAGCAGTCCTTCTTCCACATGCTTCTTTATGCTGGACAAGTTAGAGTTCTGTAACTATGGAAGAAAAGTACCCAGAATGAATGGGGTAGAAGCACAAGGGGATGATTTATTCTTCCCAAACTCAGTGGGATCTTTGCATATAGTGCACCTAGTTCTGAAATAGTCCTTTCTTCCTTCTTCATCTATGAAACCCATTCCACATGTGTGGAAATCCAAGGACAACATGAAGGAGTCAGTTCTCCTTCTACCACGTGGGTTCCAGGATTGAACTTAGATCTTCAGGCTTGACCACAGCTATCTTGACAGTCCACTGTTCATATTCTTCAGTGTAGAAAACAGACAGTGCTCATCTACAGAGTACAGTGGGGTACCTCAAAGGATGAGACTAGAGAAGAGTCAGAGAGTCCACTGCTGAAGAAAGCAGTCCCACAGGCCAAGAATGAAGAGAGAGATCATGTCCCTATTCATCTGAAGGAATTTTATTCTCTTTGAGCAGCAGTTCTCATTTGTCTCTTTCTCAGGGTGCTAATCATCACCATTCTGTTCTTCATTCCTGTGATTTTACTATCTTAGACACCTCAGAGACGTGGAATCATGTGACTGGCTTGTGCCACCTAGCATAACTGAAGGGGATAGTTGTCATACAAACCATTACCATCTGTCTCACAAATCACACACACACACACACACACACACAGAGAGAGAGAGAGAGAGAGAGAGAGAGAAACATAAGAAATTAGCATTTTGATCATGATAGAGTTCACAGATAAGTGCATGTATCCAAAGTCATCAAAATGTGTTTGAAATATATATGTATGTTCAACTGTGCACATATCAGGTATACCCCCATAAATCTTTAAAAAAAATAGTAAGTTAAACCGTGAGAGGGAGGGTGAGAGAGAAGTGCAGTGATGTAGGTGGGTCATCTGTCTATGTATTACTTTCATTGGTTAATAAAGAGACTGCCTTGGCCTTTTAATAGGGCAGAAAATTAGGTGGGTGGAGTAGACAGAGCAGAATGCTGGGAGGAAGAAGGCAGTGAGGCAGACGCCATAGCTCTCCTCTCTGAGATGGATGCAGGTTAGAATCTTCCCGGTAAGCCACCACTTCGTGGTGCTACACAAATTATTAGAAATGGGTTAATCAAGATGTGAGAGTTAGTTAATAAAAGGCTAGAGCTAATGGGCCAGGCAGTGTTTAAATGAATACAATTTGTGTGTTGTTATTTCGGGTTGTAAAGCTAGCCATGCGGAAGCCGGGTGGGATGAAAAGCAGGCCTGCCTACAGCTCATCACTACAGTACAGGAAAGAGAGAGGATGGAGAGGGGACTGGAAAGATAGCTCCAAGATTGAAAACACCTGCAGAGGACCAGGGTTCAGCTTCCAGCACCCATGAGGCAGCTCACAAGCATCTGTAACACAAGTTCTAAGGGATACAGTGCCCTCTTCTGGTCTCTACGTACAGTGCAAGCATGCAATGCATATACATAAATGCAGGCACTCATATACAAATAAAACAAAAAATAACTTTAAGGAAAAGGAGGGGGAAAGGTAGGAGAGGCGGAAAGGCAGTGAGAAAGGGAAAAGAGGGATAAGAGAAAACAAATACATCGTGGGTTCCTGTTCTACTTCAACAGTTCCAAATAGCATCTGTTCCCCTAGGAAACACAGTCTGGTAGGAATTCTAACAGTATCATTCAAAACTTCCATTTTCTCTCTTTTTATTCCTGTCTCTCAGTTCAAGCTGTGTCTGTCCCTCTCATTTCTAAGAATGGCACAACCAACCCAACTCAACCAAACCACAAAACCAGAAGAAATCTACTGGAGAAAGAACTCTTGGGGCTGAGTTCCTACTGTCATCCTGACTCTCCCATGATGAGTTCACCCTGCAGGTCACAGACATTTGGATCATGGTAGCCATCTGCCCTGAATAGAGCTGACCAGGTGATATGCACAGACAGCCTGGGGATGGATTCTAGAGCCTGCTGACTAGAGGGTCTGGAGGTGACCACAATGGCACTCTGGGCCTGGGGAAAACTTTTCTAACTAAGAACACAGAGATGTAGAAAACTCCAGTCTTTCTGGGGTAAAGAATAAAATATGAATACAAGCAGAGAAAAGTAAATTCAAGAAAAGAAATGATCAAAGACAGAGATGGAAAAAATAGGTGCCTTGGAGCCTCTTGCATTTGGATGATTCTAGATGTTTCTATGGTCCTCATAATTTCTACTCACTTTACTGCACAAACCACTCAGAGTCTGATTCTTCTACTTCCAAACAATCAACCCTGGCATATTTTTAGTCTTGAGGTAGAAGTTCCGAGTGACCAGATTTGGAAGAGCTGAAAGAAGATACTGGTCAAGTCTTTTGGGACCCCATGTCCTATACTAGGAGTGACTTACTTCTCTGGTTTGCCTGGAAACAACAAAATAGGCCCAAAAGTCAGTCAAGGAGTAATTCTTTTTCTTTGATGCCTGTATGGCTTTCTCCAAGTTCTCTCCAAAGTGCCATCTATTCTCCTCATATCGCTGTTTCAGCTCCTCTTCCATCCCTTCCGTATTTCCATTATTGTTGTAGAATGAAGACAACGCCCTGGGGACAGAGAGAAGAAATGAACTGAGGATCAGAATAGTAACCCCAAAATGCCATTAACCCTGACTGTCTCTATCATGTAACAAGCCAGGGGAAGAATGATTAACTGTCAAAACAGAAATTAAGTATGCAAACAAGAATGAGAGTCCATGGAACACTCACGCATATGAAGTATGTGTGGTATGATTCTTTTATTCAACAGATAGGACAGTGAGAGCAAGATAGAAGAAATACATCATAGTTTAATGTCAGACTCCAGGCCAGACTGCTACCCTGCCCATCATACAGATGACACAGTCATGCGCCTACTAAGATCATAGTCTATGAAGATCTAGTTAACATATTCCCAAATACCAGGACCTCTAACCTGGGGAAATAAGTTTACATCAAAGAGGGTACAGACAGATACACATCCTGCTCCCCCAACTGCTTCCATAATGGGAAATCAGAGAGACTGACTGCAGCATCATGCTGAAACCTACCTCTGAGACCTATAAAAAGGACTCTACCATGTGAGTCCTGACTCCTGTCAGAGCCCCCACCCTGTTGTCTGTCTCATTGCTGAACACTGAACTCTGTTGTTATCTATGTGTTGATGGCATTAATAACTGGTGGTTTGAATGAGAATGTCTTTTATAGATTCATGTGTTTGAACTTGGTCCCCAGTTGGTGGCACTGTTTGGGAAGGTATTGGAACTTTCAGGAGGTAGAAACTTGCTGTAAAATACATCACTGAGGGTGAGCTTTGAGAGTTCACCACTTCACCATATTTTCAGTTCACACTCTCTGGTTTCTGCTTGCACAGAAGATATAATCTCAACATTTTGCTCCAACTTCCTGCTGCTATGCCTCTCCTACTATTACAGACTCCCCTTTAAAGCCATGAGCCCAAATAAACTCTTCCTTATACAGTCACTTTGGCCATCATGTTTTATTACAGCAACAGACAAGTAACTAAATAGTAACTTCTAATAAAGTTTTAACCCCCACAGTCCATCTCAGTGTTCCTCTGAATTCCACCTCTGAGACTGGATCCCAATCCTACATATGACAGGCAAATAGTATTTGTTTCAGATGAACATCTATCAAGTATGTGACTGTTACATCTCATTTGGTTTCTATTGCTGTGATAAAATGCTGACCCAAACCAACTTTCAGAGGAAAGGGTTTATTTGGCTTACAGGCTAAATAATACTTCATCACTGAGGGAAGTCAAAGCAAGAAATCTGGTATGGCAGAAACTGATGAAGAGTTCATGGAGGAATGTTGGATCCATGGCTTTCTCAGACTGCTTTCTTATACAACCCAGGACCACCAGCCTAAGGATAGCTGTAGCATTTACCTAAAGTATTACTAGTGGAATACTGACCCTTGTAGTCGGAGGCTGTTCATTCATTCCCAGCTGCCCAAACTCAAAATAACCATACAGAAACTATATTATTTGCAATACTGTTTGTCCAATAGCTTAAGTGTATTGCTAGCTAGCTCTTATATCCTAAACTAACCCATCTCCACTAATCTGTGCATGACCACAAGGTCATGGCCTACCGACAAAGTTTCAGCAGGCTCTAGCAGAGGCCTCTGTCTCCTGTGGCAGCTACATGGCTTCTCTCTGACTCCACCTACTCTCTCTATATATCTTTTTCAGCCTTGCTATATTCTGTTATGTCATTGGCTGAAAGCAGCTTCTTTATTAACAAATGGCAATAAAACATATTGATAGCATACAGAGGGAAATCCCACATCAGACCCTGCTGGTCACATTTTCCTGATCCAAAAGCCCCAGAAGTCCCCCTCATCCCAATGCTTCTCTCTTCCTGTCCCTCTCTTTTTCCCAAACTTCCTCAGTCTTCCAACAGCTCTATGACTAATCCCAGTCAGTCAATTGCTGGCTCTATCCTTGATTCAAGGTGGCATTATTGGCACAGCAGGGCAACAGTGTGAAGAATTCTCTCCCAACAGGTGGCACTGCCTGCAGTAGGCTAAGTCCTCACATATCAAACATTAATCAAGAAAATGCACTCACAGTCTTGTCTACATGCCAATCTGATGGAAACAATTTCTCAATTGAGGTTCCCTCTTCCCTGATGACTTAGGTTCATATAAAGTTGTCAAAGAAACCAACCAGCACAATCGTCTTCATAATTAGCCCTCAAAAGGATCATTCTCAGTTTAGAGAAGCAGAAAGAAGCTCTTTCTCAGCATCACACAGGTATTGAAAGGGAACTGGATTTGTTCTCCTACCATCTTCCTGCTTTTTACTTTCTTTACCTGATATTAGATGAACAAGCTGAGAACATGCCTAGATGGAGAAAGGTTTTCAAAGGAAAACTCCTTACCAGTTCCTATAAGGAAACTCAATACTGGCTAGTTCAGTCAGAATTTTTTAATACTTTTAAGAATGTGCATCTATGTGTATGCATGTCGCTGCACATACAAGGATGCAAATACATATCCAAGTGCCCATGGCAACACAATGAACCTTAATTTCCCCAAGTCACATTTGTCAAGTGCATTTTATTTATGTTATTGTGTGTGTCTGTCTGTCTGTGTGCATGTGTATGTATCTGCATGCACACATGTGTGTGGGGGTGCCCACGGAAGCTAGGAGAGAGTGTCATCCTCTGCAGCTAGATGGGTGTTGTGAGCCTCCTGAGGTGGGACCCAAACTTCAGTTCTCATGACTGAGCAGCAAGTGTTCCTAACCACTGATCCAAGTATCCAGCCCAATTTATCAGGTATTTTCCCTCATTGCTGTGTCAAAAATGTGCCTTCCATATCATAAGGGATCATATTCCTTCAAATTGAGTCAAACAAACCCTTCCTTAAATTACTTTTGTTGACTATTTACCACAACAATGAGAAAAATAACTAATCCAACAAGTGCTTCATCTCCACCTACCACTCATTCTCTGTGCCATCCAAAAGCTTGTGTAGCTTAATCTGTTACTGGAAAGGTACCAACATTGAATAACAACATCTGCCCTGGGCTTGAATCAACAGATGTCAAAACTGATTAACAATGTCTGCCCTGGGCTTGGAATCAGGAGGTGCCAAAATTGATTAACAATGTCTGGCCTACTTTGTTGATTCCCCAGGGGAGTTCTCTCCCTCTCTGAGGACTGGATGGGGGTGAAGTTGGGAGAAGATGGGGGTAGCAGAAGGACCGGAGGGAGACAGAACTGGGGATTAGTATGTAAAATCAGATTATTTTATAAGTTAATAAAGAAATAAATTAAACAATGCCCGCCTTTGGCTTGGAATCAGCTTGTCAGGCATGAATGCTTCTGAGCCCTTTGGATAAGAAAGTCTACATAGATTTAACACAAAAATCTCTCATAAAGACCAAAGAATAAAAAGGGGCTGTAGTCCACCCATCTAAAGTGTAAACACTGCCCTTGAACTTGAAAATGCTAGAAATGGGGCAGCAGCTTCTGCCTCTCTCCTTTCTTTCTTTTTTTTCTCTCTCTTCCTCTCCTTTTCTGTCCCCCATTCTCTCTCTCCCCTTCTTCCCCCCTCCATAACCCCTTACTCTTATATCATTCCCAATACTTCCTAAATAAACTCTATACCCAATTCTCTCTGTATGACTTATCTGTCTGTCTCCCACCCGCGTGACATGGCTTTGGGTCACTTGCCACCGACCCACATGGGACCAGCCTTGGGTCACCTGCATCATGAATGATAACAGTGGTTTGTGACTCAGCCAGGTGGCCTGAGGCATGCAGGGACCCTAGACCTGGACCACTTTCCAACTTCCTGTGCCTGCTCCATTGCTGCATATGGATGGTAAGGTCTCCTTCTCCAAGCCAGCTTTCACCGACATTGACATTTATCTCTGGTTATTCCCTCAGCCGAGGACTGGAATCTTGTTTCCCATCATGGACTGCAGTCACTCAGCCACTTGGAGTGGCCCCAGTCCCCACCCTTTGAGCTGACAAGCCTTAGGGTGACCTGACCTATCACTCAACCCTCACTCTATCTCAAAAACAGAGTTTGCAGACAGCTAGCCTTTGGGTCTCGTCTTTCTCTTGTGTCCTAGGCAATGGAAAATACTAGCTGTCCAACCTCAAAGCAGGTATGTCTTTTACAGACCCTAAAACCGCTGCCTTATTTACAGATTTCTAACATTACCTGCCTTTGCACTAACAAATGGCCCACATACCCCTTAAATAACACCCTAAACTGGGAGCTTTCTAACTTCAGCAAACAGACAGATTAGAAAGTTTCTATCCAGTTGTGCTAAGCTATGTCCCACCAGCATCTCACAGCCATACGTTTTTCCTTTTGCTAGGCAATACTCCACCCACCCACCTGTAAATGCTCCATTTCTCAATCCTATTCCTTTTCTCACTCCTATTCTGTCTCTGCCACTGCTACCTCTGGTCCCACAGGAACCGGCAAAACTGGCCTCACTGCCTGTGGCGGCTGGTGGCTCTGAATGATTTTCCTGTCTACTTCATGTTATAAAAGAATGTAAGAATGGTGTGGCCAGACAGATATGGTTCTGTTTTAAATGTATGCCCTACACGTCCTTTATGTCTTTCTTGTTATTTGTATCTGTTTAAAAATCCTGCTGCAGCTCTGAAAATGTTGTTTCTCTGTGCAACACCTGACTGCTGCCATCTAGACTAAGCGCAAGGAGGACAGGTCAAATGACCTCACCACCCTCTTGACTAAGGGCAGGGCAGGTAACCAAGTCATCATTTTTACTGAGGTAATCCTTGCCTAGTCTCGCCATTTACTTATGGGTTTTGCCTCTAAATTCCTCTCACTACCTCTGTTACATGCGCATTTTGAGCAGCATCATGCTTTCGGTAGGACCCACCAGAGCATCCTCTTCACCAAACTCCTGTTTAGCATGTGTGTGTGCATGCGTGTGACTTTTGAGTTAACTTTATATGTGAGCATAAGTTGGCTTTAACTCTGTGTATATATATATATGTATGAAACTTAAATTCAACCATGTATATTTGTACATGTACTTACTGTTAAAAACGTTGTAAGTAGTCCCAGTCCTAATTAGCTCTGTTCACTGAATCTCATTCCAGATTAAGAAAGCAATAAGTCTTAAGTATTTTAAACTGGTATGTACTTTTAAACCTGTTACAACATACAATATATGTAATCCAACTCTGCTTTAAAATATATTCTATATAATGATAAAAATTTAAGGTTATAGCGGGGTGGTGGTGGCGCACGCCTTTAATCCCAGCACTCAGGAGGCAGAGGCAGGTGGATCTCTGTGAGTTCGAAACCAGCCTGGTCTACAAGAGCTAGTTCCAGGACAGGCTCTAAAACAACGGTGAAACCCTGTCTCGAAAAAAAAAAAAAAGAAAGAAAGAAAGAAAGGAAAATAAAAAAATTTAAGGTTATAAAAAATCTATTTCAAATTAACAAAAGCTAACCTATATCCTTTTCTATACGCTATACTCCACTACTGTCAGTTTTACAGTTAAGCTTCTATTGTAAACAGTTTTTTCTTCTTTGTCTTTCACATGTACAGCTCTCACCTGCTAAGGTGAAAACCAGTACAGTCAAACTTGGACTCGGCTCTCCAGGCACATTCTATTCTGTATTTATAACTTATCTATGCCTGATAAACAGCCCTCAAGTGTTTAGAGATCTGGAGAATATGGCATTTAAATGTCTAATTATTAAAAGGCTTTATAACAGAGAGACAGATTGGCTCCTAGCAACAGCACACCATCTCCTCCAAAGAAGACAGGAGACAGATGGGCACAGAATTGGCACAGAAACGCGTCCATCTGCAATTTGCTTCATCATGTGAAAGCACTAACCACTGACCAAAACTGCCTTTCATCTAAACTCCTGAAGCTCTCCAGACAGTGGATGAAGAAGTGGTGGAATCGACAGCTTAGCTGCTCATGGCGAGGTAGGCTTGCCTTCCTACGGATTTCCTAACTCACAGGATCTTCTAAAACATGGAAGGCCCTGCTTCTAACAACAGAAGGCAAATACAGTCCTGATGTCCCTGCCCTCAACAACTATGGAGGACCCAGAGTGGCTCTAGGTAGGCAATCAAGTAAGTTCTCTGCCATTTTTTAAAATCAATAACTCAGGTAAAATTTTATATTTCTCAAAGATCTCTGATGCGGTTTGACAGCTGAGAGGTCTTGCATTTAAAAAGGACAACCTCACCAAACAAATTTCAGTATAACTTCTTACCATGTTCTAAATAAGGGGTGTTTTAAGATATACAAATGCAAGCTATTAAGGTGTGTACCTGAAAGTTATAAAGGTCTGAGGACAAATGCAAGTTATGAAATTTCTCTCTCATACTGCTGCTTATAGTCTTAATAAAATGCCAATAAGCTATTAATCTACTACCACTACTGCAAGATCGAGATTTTAAATTCCCTTTGGTCATCTTCTAAAGATACCTTCCATTGTACAAAAACATCTGTCATAGTTATTCTGGCATAAATATGCTGCTGTTTATATAATGTATGTATCTAATGTATGTTTTACAAACTCAAAAAATTCTTGTGAGTTCCAGGGAGCCAAATTGAAGGATTCACCTTAAACACATCAGACACACAGCTCTCTCAATACCCAAGTCCTGGCATTCCCCTCAATTACCAAAACCTAAAGAAAATTTTTTTCTTCCTAAACTTAATTTGCCCTCTGCTCTGCCAACACCTTGCCAAGTCAAAGAGACACCAAACAGTTCCACAACAAATCCTGAACAGGAATGAAAGAATCAGCTATCCCAGGACATGACCCTCTTCCTCGATAACCCAGCTTTCTCAGATACCCCAAGACTCCAACATCCACAGATAAGCAAGAAGCAGTCTTGAGAACCCAGTGCTCTCATCCCCTTAACCTATCATGCCTAATTCCTTGCCTTATTATAAGAAAAAGGTGGGAATGTTTTAATCTGCTGGCCTGGTCTGCCACCTGGGTACCCTGTCCCTTTAAGAGACAAGTCCCAATCTCCCTCTCCTCCCCTCCCCCAGGCAAGCGGATCTCCCTCCCCCACTCCATCTCTCTCTCTCTCTCTCTCTCTCTCTCTCTCTCTCTCTCTCTCTCTCTCTCTCTCCATTATTCTTTGGAAAATGCAGCTTCTTCCTCTCTCCCTCCTCCCTTTCCCCTTCTTTCTTCTCTTTGTCTCTCTTCCTCTCTTTGTCTGTCTCTCTCCCCCCTTCTCTTTCTCTCTCCACTTCCCCTCCCCCTTATTAACCCCTTTCTCTTATACCATTCCCAATACACCCTAAATAAACTCTATACCCATAGTCTCTCTGCATGGTGTATCTGTCTATCTCCCACCCTCATGGCCTTGGGTCACCAGTGTCATGAATGATAACAGAAGGTAAAAAGAGAAAAGGGAAAATTGGAGTAACAAAAATGTCAATATAATCAAAGTATATTAAATGCATAATGGAAATGTCACAAAGCCCCATCTGTTATATAACTGACAGACTATTTTGAAGAGAACTTTCAGTCTGGGGAAATGTCTGAGTAAGAGTGCCTGCTATGCAAGCATGGGGATTCAAGTTTGAGTCCACAACATTCATGTAAAAAGTAGGCATGGCATCTCCTGTAATCAGACTGGTAGCCACCCCAATTGTTACCAGAGAGCCTCCATCTGACTGGTGAAAACAGATGCAGAGATCCATAGCTGAGCTCAGAGAATTCTGTCAAAGAGAAAGATTGTACAAGCCAGGGGGGTCAAGGTCTTCACAGGGGAACATACAGACACAACTAACCTAGATTCATAGGAGCTCACAGACTCTGGACCAGCATGGACTGACCTAGGCCTTCTACATATGTGTGGCAGTTGTGTAGCTTGATCTACTTGTGGGAGTCCTAGTGGTGGGAGCGGGGCTGCCCCTAACTCTTTGGCTGGCTTCCCGAAACCTATTCTTCATACTGAGTTGCCTTGCCCAGCCTTAATGGAGGAGCTCGGTCCTACCTCAACTTGATATGCCAAGCTTTGATGACACCCATGGGAGACTTGCCTCTTTCTGAACAAAAATAGAGGAGTAGATTAGGGAGAGTTGGGGAGAAGGGGGGAAGAGAATGGGAGGAGAGGAAGGAGGGGAAACTGCTATCAGGATGTAAAATATGAATACATTTAATTAACAATTTTAAAAGGTAGGCATGGATGAACATGCCTGCACCACTAGCACTGGAGAGCAGAGACAGGTGGATCCTACAGTCAGCCAAAATTGTGTGCTTTAGACTCAGTACGAAGCCATATCTCACAGCAATAATGTAGGACCAACAGAGGACACTTGATAGCTGCCTTGCTCTGGTCATCACAGGCCTCCATAGGAATATGCACAGCCAACACCCTCACATGCAGCAGTAAATCTGAGAGTGAGTCTGTGAAGGTGTTTACAGAGACATTTAAATGAGATGAGAAGACACACCCTCATGTGGTCACACCATTCCCCATGCTAGACCCAGATGACGCTCAGCTGAGCACCAGCACACCTCCCTCTCTGCTTCACAAACTGCCCTTACTGCCATGACGCACAAGGCTTTCAAGCTGAGAACCAAGGGAAACCTTTCCTTTGTTCAGTTGCTTTTGTCGGGTATTTTGTTACACCAAGAAAAGTGAAAATACATCAGTGCACAACCAATCCATATATGGAAATATCACAGCATACAACATAAAATACACATCTGTCCATTTAAGAAATGGAAAACAAAAGACAGCATGCATTTGGTATCTGGAGGAAGATGCTCTCATTCTGATATCAAAAAACATGGTACACCTTCCATCCTCACACACAACACTTACCAAGTAGACCCGGAGACCCCTGCGAGGTATGTGACAGCATCCAACAGGCCAAGTTCTTTCATCTCACTCAGTACCCCAAGACAAGCGATGTGGGCCCGCAGCCCCCCACCAGAGCCCAGGACAGCAATCACTGGAGCCTGGGCATTAGAGGAAGGACAATTAGAGCCAGTAGATAATGTGAGGAATAAGAGGGTATCCAAGGTCCTGCTTGGGTAGGGTGACATCTGTACCATGTCGATTCTCTGGCAGAGTAAGTTCATACCTATTTACCCACCCTTCCTGCTCATCCTGGATGAGCTGAGCTGCAGAGCCTAGGGACAAAAGAAGCAATCCCACCAATATGGAGCCTCACTTATGCTTACCTGGTCGGCCTGGATGTTCAGCTTTTGCAGAGCCTCTAACACCTTGGAGCTGCGTTTGTTCACAGCCGCCTTCTCTTCTTTCTGGAGTCCAGTGGCAAAGTAAACATCAGAGCTTCCCAGGACAAAGAGGAAAAACAGGAACTGTCAGGAATTTTGCAGTAAGTAAACAGAAATTACCTAGAGTTCTGTCCTCCAAAGAACTATCTACCAGCTGCAGGTTGCTCAGGAGCAAAGGTGATCAAGGGTTCTGAGTTTAGTTTATCAAATAGTGAAAACATAAACTAAAGTGCAGCCAAGGGCCAGCCAAGATGGCTCTGAAGGTAAAGGTGCCTGCCAACAAGTCTGATAAGCTGAGCATACAAGAAAGGGAGAGAACTGACTACCCCAAGTTGTCTTCTGACCTACATGTGCTGTGGCAGGTGTGTGCCAGCATGTGTGCATGCATGCATTCACACACATTCATACAAATAAATGAATATAATTGCTTTGAGAGGGCTGGATACTTGACTCAGCAATTAAGACTGATGGCTGCTAATAGTCTGGAACTGGAAGCAACCTAGATGTCCTTCAACCAAATAATGGATAAAGGAAATGTGGTCCATTTGCATAATGGAGAATTATTCAGCAGTTAAAAAATGACATCATGAAATCTCAGACAAATGAATAGAACTACAAAAAAATCATCCTGAGTAAAGTAACTCAGACCCAGAAAGATGAACACAATATGTACTCACTTATCAGTAGATATTAGCTATTAAGGATACTCACTATAATCCACAGTCCCAGAGAGGCTAAGTAAAAAGGAGGTTTCCGGGGGGGGGGTTGCATGGATCTCCCTGGGAAGGGGAAATAGAATAGGTTTTGTGGGTGGACTGGGAGCAGGTGGGGATGGGAACAGGCAGGACCAGGTTGGAGAAGAATGGACAAAGGGAGAGAATACAGGGAGAGACTACTGGACCTGGGGGGCATTTGGAGGCAATTTGGGAACCCAGTGCAGTGGAAACTTCCTAGAATCTATGAGGCTTACACTAGTGAGGACTCCTGGTAATGGAAGACATAGAGCCTGAACTAGCCATGTTCTGTAACCAAGCAAGGCTTCAAGTGATGGGACCGGGACAACAACCAAGCCACAAAACCTTCAGTCTACAACCTGTCCTGCCTACAAGATATGCTGAGCAATGGTGGCTCAGAACTTGTGGGAGTGGCCAACAATTTGAGACCCTAACTACAGGAGGGAGACCATGGCTGACACTACCTGGATGGCTAGGAACCAGAGACTGAATAGCCCAGAGAGCTAGGATAGAACTAAACATGTCTGCCCCCCCCCCCAAAGTCAATGAAATGATTACTAATTCTGCTATATTCATAGATGGCTGCCTAGCCCAGTCTTCATCAGAGAGGTTTCCTATAGAAGCTGATGGAAGCAGATGCAAAGATCCACAACCAAACTTTAGGTGGAGCTCAGGGAATCCCAAAGGAGAAGGAGGACTGTAGGAGCCAGAGAGGTTGAGGATACCCAGAGAACATGGCCCACAGAATTGACTAAGCAGGGTTCATATGGGCTCACAGAGACTGAGGTGGCAATCACAGAACCTGCATGGTTCTGCGTTAGGCCTTCTGCATATATGTAGTCCTTGTTTAGTTTGAGGTTTTGGGAGGACTCCTAAAGTGGGAGTGGGGTGTACCTCTGACTCTTTGGCCTGCTTTTGGGACCCTTTTCCTCCTACTGGGTTGCCTCATCCAGCCTTGAAATGAGGGTTAGTGTCTAGTATTAATGCATCCTGTTATGCAATGTTCAGTTGCTATCCCTGGGAGGTTGCTCTTTTAAAGGGAAACTGAGGAGGAGTGGATTTGGGGAGATGGAGGTAGTGGGGGGACCGGGAGGCATAGAGGGAAGGGAAATTGCAGTTGGGATATATTGCATGAGGCATGAGAGAAGAATAAAAAGAAAAGAACACTTGCTGTTCTTCCAGAGGACCCAAGCTCGGTCCCTAGCACCTGTATTAGGCAGCTCACAACTGCTTATAACTCCAGTTCCAGAGGATCCAACACCCTCTTCAAGCATCCAAACTTATATACAAATAAAAATAAATCTTAAAAGAAAATACAAAGAGCACACAATAGTTCAGCAAGAAATTTTGTCATGACTTGTTGAAATGCCAGAATTCAGGATATAATGGCTACAAACACCTGGTGCCCTCAATATTTTCAGGGTCTGTATATGCAAATTCAGCAACCCTCTGAGAAACTTACTGGTCCATTAAAGAGGCACAGACACTTTCCAGCCACTATCCACTGAAGAAGACAGTGGATCACCTGCTCCCAGAACTGAAAGCCAAGGGTATGTGTGGATCACTGCAGGTACCGCGATGTCTTACGTAAGAGAACAGGACACCTCGGAGTATGGGTGTCTGCAGAGGGCTAGTGCTGGTCTGGAATCAACACTCCATGGATACTGAAAAGTGGCTGCATTTTATAACAGCATAGCAGAAAGCAATTCAGTGGTTCTCAGAAATGCTGCACAGAAAAGCTGGCATGGTGGCTTATGCCTGTAATCCTACCACTTAAAAAATTGACATAAGAGGATATTGATTGGGGATCAAGGCCTCACAGTGATGCTTGATCTCAAAAAGGCAAAAGAGAGAGGTGGGGAGATGACTTATTCAGTAAAATGCTTGCTGAGCAAGAAGATTTGAGTTCAATCTCTAGCATCCAAGTAACAAAGCAGTGTGTGCCTGGAACCTCTGTGGAGGTGAAGCTAGGACAAACCCAGGGACTTGCTACCCATCTGATCTACCTAAATCTGTGAGCAACAGTTTCAGTGTGCGACCCTGTCTCAAAAAATAAGGTGAAGAGCAACTGAGAAAGACATCTGATGTCGAGTTCTGAGCTGCACACATATATAAGCAGCAAACAAACAACTGCAATGTGACCCAGAAATTTCAGTCCTAGGTATATAGTCCAAGTAATTCAAAGCAGGTGTTCAAACAAAACCTTGAAAACCAACCTACAAGTTGTTCATAATAACTAACAGGCAGAACCGACCCATTGTCATCAAGTGATGAACACCCAAACAAAATGTGATCTAGTTGAGTGATGGTTTATCACTCAGGAATCAAAAGTTTCCTGTACATTCTACATTGTAGGTGGACCTTACAAAGGAAATCCTCAGTGACAGAGACAAACACAAAGGTCATATCTTATATGACGACCCTACATCGAGAACAGGATCTAACACTCAGTGAAAGGAAGCAGGTCAGTAGCTGCCTGGGAGTGGAGAGGATGAGAAGTGGAAGAGATGTTTAGTGCGGTAGGGGGTTCCTTTTGGGGTGCTAAAAAATATTCTGAAATTAGGCAGAGATGACACTTGGACTTCCCTGAAAATGTGATAATTGCTACTGATTTGTTTACTTTTACATGATCAAGATGGTAAATTTATGTGTTTTACCCCAATAAAAAATAAGTAGTTAAGAAACTAAACTTCACCTGTTTGGAGGGCATCACTATGATGGCACTTGCCTTCAAGTCTCATGATCTGAGTTTGATTCCTCAAACCCATATGGAAAAAGGAAATGACTCCCATAAATTGTCTTTGACTTCCACATATAAACTATACCACATGCACACCCTTCATATACACTCTAAATAAGTGAATGTGATAAAAACCTTAAAATTTAAATTATACCCATGACTCACTGCTTATGTATACCGGATGGTTGTGACGTGGGAGACTCTTCAGGGTTCATCTTCTCAAATTCTTCAACTACTTTCAATATTGCTTTATTCTGTGGCACAGTCACGTCCCACTTTGTGGTGAGTTAATGGAGTTCAAAGGTCAGTATTGACTCTAGTTGTGGTTTCTGTAGAAATGAACCTAGATGAGTATTCTTTAAGGCACATCAGTCGACCAGTACAGTCTTACTTTGTAGTGATTATCTGATAAATGTCATGTCATGGGTTGAATTCAAGTAGTCATTTTAAAAAAAAAATTGAGATGAGGCACAGAAAAGAATATCTGGGTCCTTGTTGAAAGCCTATTAGAAGATTCTCTGGCTTTGAACCAAATATTTTTGTCTCTTCAGCCACTGGCTCTCAGCCCAGGAGGGCAGTGATTCACTCAAAGTGAAGTTATTGATATGGCTGCTGGTAGGATGAGGCTAAGCTGAAGGGCAAAGGCATATCGTGAATATACTACCTTCCTGGAGGACAGTCCACACTGTCTCCTACCCAATACCCCACCCTTAGGTTGGAGATTCAGAAGACCAGACTCCTTGGTGGACACTGAAAAGGAGGCCACCTTGACTACATCCCAACCATTTAAGAACAGTGAGTTCTAGGGCTAGCCATGACACCTGCCCTGCCCTTGCCCTGCTCCAATCTAGAAATTCCTCACTTCAAAAATGGCTTAGATATTTCAAGTCTTTGTAGAGTTTGCTAGAAGATGGACTGAGAGACTGGACACCTGTACCTCTCCAGCTTCCCCATACACGTCCATCCCCAAAGACTCCTCTATCCTGAGGGATGAACTAATGAAAAGAGCCAAATTCCATCAGACAAAATTAGGTCTGGGGAAAGAAACTACCATTTGAGAGTTGCTATTGCCAGTGACTATCCGTGCTGATATGATTCACAGGTCAACACAAGATGGACTTTTAATTTCAAAAAAGGTTGCTTTTATTCAATTTACAAAATTGCTCCATCCCCGTACTACCTGAATTTCTTGAGCAATTTAGCTGGTAACTGCTGTCCCCAGCAAGGACCCAGCACCTTCACTATTAGGGTGTCAAAGTACAAACAACTTCAGTGACACAAACACATATAAGAGAAAGTTTGGTTAAAGAAATATTTTGGTACTTACAGACCCTGGGGAATCTCCGCAGGCCTCCAGCACAGAGGAAAGATAGACAGGAGAGAGTGGCAACCGGCAGTATATACTTGGGCTAGCTCTGGGGTTGCTTCAAGTTATCAGGCAAATGCCTGGGTGGTACATTTAAAGGAAACCCAGCCTGTAGAGGGAGAGGAGAAGGGTGCTTTCTAACTTTTATCTGTGTTGCAAGCTGGCACCCACTGGGTGTGGTAAAGAAGTACCTGGAAACTGTCAAAAGAGACTTACTTGGAAATGTTGTTCTTGAGATTTAAGTTAAACATTAAGAAGTACAAGGGAGCCATCTTAGGGTTGGCAAGAAACTTGGACCTAGAGGTGCTTCCAGATGCCCAAGCCGAGGTCCCCAGTTAGTTCCTGGGGCAGTTGAGGATAGGGAACCTGAAATGATCCTATCCTATAGCCATACTGATGAATATCTTGCATATCACCATAGAACCTTCATCGGGCGATGGATGGAGATAGAGACAGAGACCCACACTGGAGCACTGGACTGAACTCCCAAAGTCCCAATGAGGAACAGAAGGAGGGTGAACATGAGCAAAGAAGTCAGGACCACAAGGGGTGCACCCACCCACAGAGACAGTGGGGCTGATCTATTGCGAGCTCACCAAGGCCAGCTGGACTGTGACTGAAAAGGCAGAGGATAAAACCGGACTCCCTGAATATGGCGGACAATGAGGGCTGCTGAGAAGCCAGGGACAATGGCACTGGGTTTTGATCCTGTATCATGTTCTGGCTTTGTGGGAGCCTAGCCAGCTTGGATGTTCACCTTCCTAGACCAGGATGGAGGGGCAAGGACTTTGGACTTTCCACAGGTCAGGGAACCCTGGCTGCTCTTCAGACTGCAGAGGGAGGGGGAGAGAAGTGGGGGGAGGGGGAGAGGAGTGGGGAGAGGGGGAGAGGAGTGGGGGGAGGGGGAGAGGAGTGGGAGGATGGGAGGAGGCGGAAATTTTTTTCTCAATAAAAAAAAAAGAAGTACAAGCACCCACACTAAAGCTATATTTTTTTTATATGGATGTTATTGCTTCAAAGGAATCACAGGTTCTCTCACTTCTACCCCTGATTTTGCTGATTTTTCAAAGCAGTATTGAATATGTATTCAGGTTTTATTAGAGCTTTCAATTTCCCAATCCAACTTTTCTGGGATAATAAAAACTTGCGTTAAGTGGAAATGTGGTGTTATCTGTGTTATAGTTTCCATCGTAACTGAGATTATACTTGCTATTAGTAAATTTTGTTCTTTTAGACTTGACAAGGAAACTGCAACTCATGAAATCTCGATGGAATGGTTGTCCAAACAAGACCTGTAAAATGAAAACTCTAGTTGACATGTAAACACGAGTGGGGAAAAAAATCTTATATGGCCCCACCCGTAAGTGAAGAACTACTGGCAATTAATGACTGCTGAGAGGGAAAGGCAGTCTTCTTTTCAAAGAATGTGCCAAATAGGTTATCAAATCCAAAGTGGTCCCCAGAAGCACATGCACATACAAGCAATATTAAATAGACTCATTATGGCGTATGTGGTGCGGGTATGGGTGTGTGATTTATGTGAGCATAAAATAGAGATCAAGTATTTGAGGGAGAGATGCAGCAGGAACTAGAGTGAGGAGGTGGGAGATGTGGAAATGCTGTAAATACAGTATTTATATAAAATTCTCATAAAATTTTTCTTAAAGTCCGTAATAGGTTGACCATGTTCCAGTGGCAGGCCACAAATCCATGAACATATGAGCAACACAATGGGACTTGATGGGTGGGGAAATTAAGAAGGACACAAAGTTGGATGGATAGGGAAAGAAAAATAGATCTGGGAGGAATTGAAGAAGGGTGAATGTGGTCAAAACACACTGCATAAAATTCTCAAAGAATAAAAGTTTTAAAAACTAGGTTTTGCTCTTTGACAATTCCATACATGCATATAATGTGTTCTGGATCCACTTCCCCATCCTCTCTTCCTTCCCACCCATGCTATCTCCCTTTATTCCTTACAAATCTCCTTCCCATATTTACTAGTTTTTGTCTTTAGTGTCAGCTATAGAGGGAGAAGTGGCTCACCAGACCCTACCACATACTCTTCATCTATTGGCACTAATAGATTCTGGAAGAAAGGATGTCATGGTATCCATTGCATACACACTGGTGAGTACACCAGGCTCTGACAGGTCCCACCTCAGGGACACATGGACACCCCTAGTTTAATTCTATGAAGCTGTACCTGATTTTACCCTTTTACCCTCTCCTCTCCTCCTCTCTGTTGATGCCGCCACCATTAAATATCTCTCATATCATTTCATTCTCTTGTGCTCTCTCTCCCTCCCCTTTCTCTCGCCATCCTTTCCTTTTTGGTTTTCTTAATGCCTTGCTCCTCACAGCCATTTTCTTGGTAGCATTCTCAGCATCTACTCTGTTCCTCCTTTTTTACTTCTTTCTCCCATCTCTGTTCTGTACTCAACAGTACCCTAAGAAAAATACTGGCCTGAGACCAAGTGCTGGCTCCATTAAGCCAGAGATAAACCTCATATTTTTCAATACCTGGTCCCCAGTTGATGCCACTGTTTTAAAAGCGTGTGGAACTTTTAGGACACAGAACTAGCTGGACGATGCAGGACCACTATGGTGGGCCTGCCACATTGGAGGCCAGCATCCCTTCTGGTTTAGCGCTATGCTTCATGGAAAGATTAACTAGATTCTCAGTGAATCTCAGCCCCTATGACAGGGTCCCAGCACCATGCCTTCCCTATCATGGTGGGTACCTATCCTTAAATCATGGGTCAAAGGAAATGCTCTCTTCCTTAAGTGGCTCCTTTCAGGTCTTCTGTCACAGGTATGAGAAATACAGTCTTTGAGTTCAGCTCCCTCATCTTGACAGTAGGCAAATGACTGTGATGCTCAAATGACAAATATTGAGGCTGTCCCAGGACACAGCAGCACACTGAGATTGCCTCCCACCCCACTGCTCCAATCTCTCCTGTTCACTTACCCCCCTCTTCTATTTCTCTTCCTTTCTCCTCCTTATTCTTGGCCAAGCACAGCACTTAAATAGGTGACTTGTAATATTCTGTGTTTGCAAAACAATGTTACTTCCCATTAATTTCTGAAGAAAATGGTTACTTAAATCCCCTGGGTCACAGGGCCATTGCCTATAGATAAGGACATTATCCCATTATTCTGCAGAAAATAGTTACTTAACTTGCCAGAAAGATCATTGTCTTCAAAATGGGGACATTACTTCCTTTGATTTTCAAGAAAATACTTAAATAACCAAGGTCTTAAGGTTCTTATCTGCAAATTATAGACAACAGCATGTCTTGCAGGGTGTTTACATGAGACATGAGTATAATCACTTACAACATACCTTGCACACAGTAAGCAACATCTATATGTAAATGATTAATCTTATCAGTTGTTACCAGGTGGTGGTAAAAGCCAAACATGAAAAAGGAATGATGTGAAATTCCTTTCTACTCTTTGGTTTTTGGTTTGGTTTCATTTTTCAAGGCAGGGTTTCTCTGTGTAGTCTTAGCTGTTCTGGAACTCCACTCTGTAGACCAGACCAAACTGGCCTCAAACTGACAGATTTGCCTGCCACTCCCTCTGATGTGTTGGCATTAAAGGTATGTGCTACCACTACCCAACCTCTCTATTATTCTTAAGAAACTACATTTTTCCCACTTCAGGAAACTTGTTACTGATTTTCTCATATCTTTCCAGAATTAACATAGGATTAACAAATGTATTAACAAATTAACAAATAACAAATGTATAGTAGTATAATATGCAAACATATATATTATACATACACACTATACACACATACACACTATATATACACACTATACATGTGTATATCTCATGTACATGTATTTGTTATATATACACTATACACATTCACCACACACTACATATAAATTCTATATATACACACATACATACTACTCATATGCACACACTATAACTATAAACTATACATATAATTTACATATATGCTGCATACGTGCATATCATATATACATATATGCACATACATAGACAATGGTATGTACATCCCTGCATACTTATATCTATATTATATGGATATATAACACATCTATACTACATACATATATATATGAATACATACATAAATATACTACAAATTTACAGATTTATAACATCCATATACATCTTCATACAATATATATCACTACATATTTACAGATATACACTATATCTGTATTTATAATGATAGATACATGTATGTAAACATAAACACAAAAGACATATACTGTGTATTCTCATATACACATATATATCACATATGTACGCATTGTGTGTCTGATGGTATGCTAGTACACTTTTAACAGCTGTCATTCTGTAGCAGGAAGATGTTACCTAACTTGAGCTCCTGGGATACAGACTATGACCCCCAGTTTGATAACAGGGACCCTGGCTTGCAGTACCTGGAAATTCTTGTGGTGGCAATAGTCTCATCACAGGTGATTTTCAAGCTTATAACATGAGGACTGTGGAATTGAGAAGAGGGGCCAGACAGAGAAGAGGAAGGAGACCAGTAGGAGCAGGTAGGGGAATGGGAGAATGAAGGAGAGCAACAAAAATTTTGTAAAGAAATGCCACAATGAAACATACTACCTTGAATGCCAACTTTAAAAACTAATTTTTAAAAATGTAAATATTCACTAATGGCCAGTGTGATCAGGCTTCAGTTCAGCACTTATGATAACAAGGAGAGAGAGGAGGGGTGGGCACAAAATTCATGAGGGGTTTAAAGCCGCTAAATCCTTAGGCAAGGGAAAGTACAGGGGCCTAGGTTAGGAAATATGGAGAACTGTAGAATTCTAGATGCTGTCCAGTGATCCAGAATAGAGTGTGGGAAAAACCTGGGTGTCTGGTCATCTGCTGATTTGGCACAGTCACAAAATCTAAATGGCCCTGACAGCTACCAGTTACTTTTATTTTGGCACCATTCACCATGAAAGGGAGGAAAGAGATCAAAGGTATCCCAGAAAAACCAGTCTGCATTGATGGTTTCAAGCAAGCATTCCTCAAATGATTAACCACAACTGCTGGCCAAGGGCAGGGTCAGGATTTCTTAGGCAAGGTGCTCAGGGGTGTTACCATGGCCAAGATCTGAGAGACAGAGAACAGCTCCACACAGATCTCCAAAACCAGTTTTTTATACAGTCCACTACATGCAAGTGACAACACAAGCGAAAACAGGGGGTTGATTTCAAGTCTCCCAGTCTCATCAGTACTGACACCGTTTTCTCCAGGTCAGCTCCAGACAGCAGCAACAATGTGATTCCCATCCTAGAACAATGATGGAACGGTGCTAATTCCTCCCTGAAGAAGAATGTTCCTACTTTTATATTAGTTTGCCACACCTTTCTACTAAATCACTGGAAATATTCTGTAGTTATGAACAGCTGAAATTTCCATTCAAAAGATTTCTGGTGTGTTTCTCCTGCTATTTATATGAATTCTTTAAGCCAATTTCTTTTTGATGTTTTGTTCATGGTGAGAATAGATATTTGACAAAATTTGCTAAGACCATTCACAAATGCTATAAGTCCTGTTACAAATTCATTATTCAAGATAGAAAGCAGGATTATTTCATAGGTTCTAACAGGGTCTAGGAGCCAGAAGCAGTAGTTCCTGTTTCCAGTCCCCTCTTTCCCATAATGCTCCACTCCTGCCAACAAAACCTATTCCAAGTAAGGGGCACAGCAAAGCCTGCAAGTAGTGACTACACAGAGGCCCTCCTCTTCGCTTTGCAAAGAAATCCTCAAGGCTGCATGTCAGCATAAAAAGTCTTTTTACCCCCCAATGGATTCTCAGCTTTTGATAATTTAAAGAAAATCCTGAACATGTATTCCCAGACACATTCATTTTCTGTCTGCTATCCCGCTTCAGTCTGTGTCACCATTGCTGTCATCCTGTCCATCTCCTCAGGAGATTTCCAACTCCAAAGCCAGTTTTGATTTCTAAGTGAGTCATGACTATTATTCTAATTTATATTCAGAGATTCTTACATTCAAATGACCTGCTCTCATAAGTCATAATTCTTTTTGCTTGGTGATCCTATCTGAATAATTACCTTTTCCTCTTTAGACATCTAGATGTCCAGTGTAGGGATAAGTCCCGCCCCTTAGGGGGCGTGTTTGCCGCAGGCTAATGTTTACATATAAATCTGGCAAGCGTACTCACAGTGCTTGCTTCTGCTTTTCTGGTCTCCGCGGGAACAGTGGTTCTGTAAGTCTATTTCTCCATTAAAACTGTATATATATTTTTACAACCTGTCTGCATTCGTTTACGCTGTTACATTTTGGCGTCCAACGTCGGGCTATTTTTCCCCCAACTCAAGCATGTAGCCCACTAGCTAACACAGCACGCTCCCGGGTGTCGTTTTTTTAGTTCGTGATTTGGGCCTCAGTGCCGAGTCCGAGATACACTGGGCCACACAGGCTCATTCTGCCCCGCCTGCTCGCCAGAGCAATTAACCCCTCCCTGCCTGCCTTGGCTAAGTTTGCAGCAGAACCCCACTGCCTGAATTAGCAGAAGCTCAAGTAGCTGTGGTTTTGCAACAAAAGCCGCCACAGCGGCAGATTTGGTCTGATACAAAGTGACTTGGCCAGGCGGTGGTGGCGCGCGCCTTTAATCCCAGCACTCGGGAGGCAGAGACAGGCGGATCTCTGTGAGTTCAAGGCCAGCATGGTCTACAAGAGCTAGTTCCAAGACAGGCTCCAAAACCACAGAGACCACCACTGGCAGGAACCGGTCATTGCAGGTAAAAAAAATTTCTTTTATAAATAAAATGTCTGAACACGTTACCATTCAAGAATTTAACAGTTTTTTTAATTGTACCATGTGGGAGATTTTACAAGAGGTGTCTATCACCCCACATCTATGGATCCTTCTGGGATTCGTAGTTTTCATTGGCACTAAATGGTTTGATAATAGAAATATGATAAAGTCTTTAAGAGACGAATCCAGGATTCTTAAGGCAGAGATTGAACACTTAAAAACAATTGAGAATGACAACAATCTTCTCAAGAATCAGTTTGAAGTTCTCCAGGAAGAGAACAGATCTTTGTTTAACATGACTCAATCAACTGAGCAAAATTTTAAAAAGGTACAGGCTGATGTTAAGGAGAAATCCATTACTATGGAAGAGGGAACAGCTGATTTGGATCGTAAGCTGCAGTCCCTTTCTGTAGGAACTGAAACATTAGTGGCTGATATTAAGGAGAAATTCATTACTGTGGAAGAGGGAACAGCTGATTTGGATCGGAAGCTTCAGTCCCTTTCTGTAGGAACTGAAACATTAACTGAGAGAATCAAAACTGGTGAATGTGACAATCGGATTTTGTCTAAAGCTTATGACAGATTGGCAGAAAGATTGTCAATACAAGAAGGAATGGTTTATGCCATAAAAATTATGTCCAAAGATGAGATGTTATCTCTAATGGACAAACTTCATACTTTAGAATCCTCAATGAAGGCTTTGGAACATAATTCTGGACAGGAGATTCAGACATTGCAGAAGGCAATGGTGAATAGAATTGAAAAGATTGAGGAATTTCTAAATTCTGATGAAGAAGAGGAAAGGGTAGAAAGGCAAATTTTAACTCCATCTGTGGGTAAATCTCTCCGGGACAATTTCTACAAAGCCCTACCTACAGGTCTACCTGCCTTTCCAGTAATAACAACAGAGAAGGTGATTGGTTCCAGAAACCCTAGGGTCATCAAGGAAGATACATGGGAGCCTGTCCGTATGAATGATCTCAAAGAAATTAAACAGGCTGTCATGACTTTTGGGAGGCACGCCTCTTTTGTTAAAGAGATGCTAAAATCTTGGGCCAAGACAAGCAGAGCAACCCCCTCGGATTGGCTCCAGCTGAGCTCTGCGGTACTTGAGAGTGAACCACAATTGAAATGGAAATGCTTATTCAGGCAAGAGGCTAAACTTTTAGAACAGCAGGAAAAAGCGAAGGGAAATGACATTTCCCTAGATAAAATTCTAGGTGGAGAGCTCTTTTCCGACCCTCAGGAACAAGCTAATTTGGATGAAAACACACTCTCCATGTATACTACAGCAGCCTTAAGGGCTTGGGACAGGGTACAAGACCCAGGACAGAGAATGGAATCATTTGTCAGAGTTAAACAGGGTCAGAGAGAACCCTTTAGTGACTTTTTACAAAGACTAACTAAGGCTGTACAAATAGGGATATCTGACCCAGAAGCAAGACGTATAATGATTGACTCTTTGGCTTATGAAAATGCAAATGTGGAATGCAAAAGGATTTTGGGGCCTTTAAAGCTCAGATCAGCGCCCTTGGTCTTGCATACACTCAATGTTGATACATTTGATTATGGCACTAAAGCATGGGTAGAAGAAGCAATTTCCAATGGTAAAAGGAGACACCAGAATACCAAATGTTTTAATTGTGGCAAAATGGGTCATATGAAAAGGAATTGTACACAACAGATTTTCAGAAATAATAATAATGCATCTTCTAGAAATAACAGAAATAGGAGGACTCAGCCTTCATGTTTATGTAGAAGATGTGGAAAAGGCAGACATTGGACAAATGAATGCAGGTCTACAAGAGATAGACAAGGCAACCTGATACAGACGGGAAACGTGAGAGGGGGGCCTCACAAGCCCCCATGGCAAACATGGTTCAGTCATTTCCAGTTTCTGCAGAGAACGTGCCTCGTCAGGACAATTAGGAAGTCCCATGCCTACTGTTACAAGCAATAATGATCAGAAAGATAAGTTATGTGTGTTTTGGCAAACTTCTATAAATGATCAAAGACCTAAACTGAGAGTGTGTGTAAATGGCATTTTTATTACTGGCCTGCTGGACACAGGTGCTGATGTAAGTATCATTACCCCAGAATCTTGGCATCTGTATTGGCCTCTTCAGAATGTAAATGTTCAGCTCCTGGGAATTGGAACCCTATCTCGAGTAAGGCAGAGCACGAGATGGGTTGAATGTATAGGGCCAGAGGGACAAATAGGAAAATTAAGGCCATATGTAGCCAATATTGCAATGAATTTATGGGGTCATGACCTATTACAACAATGGAATACCCAAATTAACATTCCTGCTACTTCTAGAGCCTATATTTCTGAGAATAATATTAAAAGATATTACAAATGGAGAAAACCGGCCATTCAGGCTGTACAAGAACAAGCAATTGATGTCCCTTCAGAGATACCAACAGCCTTGACTCTAAAATGGTTGACTGAGAAACCAATATGGACAAAGCAATGGCCATTAGCTGAGGAAAAGTTACAGGCTTTACATGAACAATTAGATGCTGGACATATAGAAGAATCTACCAGCCCCTGGAATTCTCCTGTATTTGTGGTTAAGAAAAAATCAGGTAAATGGAGAATGGTGACAGATCTCAGGGCCATCTGGAATTCCCTTGCCCTCTTTATTACCAAAAGGATGGCCTCTCATAGTTATTGATTTAAAGGATTGTTTTTTCACTATACCTTTACAAAAAGAAGATAGAGAAAAATTTGCCTTCACAGTGCCTACTCATAACAATTCTCAACCTTCGAGGAGGTACCACTGGGCTGTCCTCCCCCAGGGTATGTTAAATAGCCCCTCACTGTGCCAATATTTTGTGAACCAACCATTGCAAATAATACGCAAGAAATTTCCCAAATCTATAGTATGCCATTACATGGACGACATTTTGTTATCTGATTCAAACATGGATACCTTGAACAGACTGTTTGAAGAAATAAAGATACTTTTACCTAAATGGGGATTGCAAATTGCTCCTGAAAAGATTCAGAAGGGAGATTCTGTTAATTATTTAGGTTATAAAATAGGTTTGCAAAAAATTAAGACACAAAAGGCACCAATTAGGAGAGATCGCCTATGGACTCTTAATGACTTTTAAAGACTGTTAGGAGATATTTCCAGTCTACAACCAGCTATTGGAATAACACCTAATCTAATAATTTATTTGAACAAAACCTTGGATGGTGATAAAGATTTAAACAGTCCCAGAGAATTAACAGCTGAAGCAGAAAAGGAACTGACAATGATTGAGGAAAAATTACAACAGGAACATGTGGACAGGGTGAATCCAGAGCTCGATTGTATTCTCGTCATACTAACATCAAAAATTTCTCCTATAGGAATTTTAATGCAGAGAGATAATATTATCCTGGAATGGATCTTTTTATCACATAGACCAAGTAAGAAACTGAAAATTTATGTGGAAAAAGTCTCTGAGTTAATTATAAAAGGCAAGCTGAGACTTCATCAACTAGCAGGCATAGACCCAGCAGAAATTATAGTGCCTTTCACTGCTGATGAACTAAAGAAATTATGGGAAGATAATGAACCATGGCAAAGAGCTTGTGCTAATTTTTTGGGGGAGACATTAATAACAACTATCCAAAAAGCAAGAGGCTTAACTTCATAAAGAGAACTTCTTGGATCCTCCCTCGAATCCTCTGTGATGCTCCAATAACTGGAGCCCATACATTCTATACTGATGCCAATAAATCAGGGAAGGCAGGTTACAAATCAGAAGACTTGGGTAAGGTGGAACAAAGTCCTTATGATTCTGTCCAGAAGGCAAAATTATATGCCATTCTTATGGTGCTAAGGGATTTTAAATAACCTATTAATATAGTCACTGATTCACAATACACAGAAAGTTATTCTACATATTGAAGCTGCTGAATTTATATCTGATGATACAGAACTAACCTCATTGTTTCACCAGGTTCAAGATTTGATCAGGAACAGGCTTTGCCCTATGTACATAACACACATCCGATCCCATACGGGTCTGCCAGGTCCTCTAGCACAAGGTAATACAGAAATTGATCAATTATTGATTGGTAGCATGCTACAAGCCTCTGAATTTCATAAAAAACATCATGTTAATAGCAAAGGTTTGAAAAAAGAGTTTTCTATTACATGGCAACAAGCTAAGGAGATTGTAAAGAAATGCCCTACTTGCTCTTTCTATAACCAAATGCCACTGCCTGCAGGGGCTAATTCAAAGGGCACCCAAAGGAATGAAATTTGGCAGATGGATGTGTTCCACTTTGCAGAATTTGGCAAATTAAAATATGTTCACCACACCATTGACACTTATTCAGGTTTTCAGTGGGCAACTGCTTTAAGGTCAGAAAAAGCTGATTCAGTAATCACTCATTTATTAGAAGTCATGGCTATCATGGGTATACCTACACAAATAGAGATGGATAATGGTCCTGCTCATGTCTCTAGGAAAATGAAACGGTTTTTTGATTATTACAATATCAAGCATGTTACAGGTATACCATATAATCCTACAGGTCAAGCAGTCATAGAAAGATCAAATCGAACTATAAAGGATATGTTGAACAAACAGAAAGTGGTGGAAAACACCCCCCCAGAAATAGGTTACATAATGCTTTGTTAACCTTGAATTTTCTCAACGCTAATGAGAAGGGAACAACAGCTGCAGAAAGACATTGGATAATGGAAAAGTCTGCTGAACTAAATCAACCAGTTTATTTCAAGGATGTGCTGACCTCACAATGGAAGCCAGGAGATGTGCTGCATTGGGGAAGGAGTTTTGCTCTTATCTCCACAGGTGAGGAAAAATTGTGGATACCATCAAAATTAATAAAGGTTCAGTTTGAAGAAGAGAAGCCACTTGGAAAAGATAAATAACAATTCATTCACAAGGATGGTGAGCATACTGATGGTAAGAAATACAGATAGGTTGGGGGCAGGGTACTTTTCTTATCTCCACAGGAAAATACTCATCTTCAAAGAAATTAAGAGACCCTGAATATTTAATTAATGATGGATGGACACATTTTGTAAGTATAATTAATATATATATGTCTTATTAAACATTTCTTTATAAATATGTAGAGCTGGTTTTGAAGTTGAACTCTGGCTCAGTCCCTCTCCAATTCCAAACCTGTTGGTAAGAGAAAAACCCAGAGTTTCTAAAGTTTCTGTCTCATGTCAAGAGCCATGATATGGGACAGAAAGAAATATGAGTTTAGAAAACATCTTTGCTTTTCTTCATATCTATCATACTTTTCATTGAATATATCTATTATGCCTTTCATTGAATATATATATATATATATATATATATATATATGTCTATATGATTAATGTTTAAGTTTTTCACAATGAACAATGAGTTTTTCCTGAAGTGACATTTGAAGTTTCCAGGAAGAAGATGGGGCCCCACAACAACAACTCTACCTGGCTGATATGACGTCATGATACTGATAGCGCTACTACAAGACCTGTTTTGGGTACCAGCTGCACAAGACGATCCCAACTTGGTTAGCTGAAATGGTGCACATCTTGTACAACATTCTGACCAGACCTCCACAAAATACTCAGAGACTATTTGCAATATTAAAAGACATTGATCTTGAAATTTAACCATCATTTTACTTTCACAGGATCCCCCAAAAAGAACATCGCCCCCATGACAGCTGGAAGTAATTCTAGAGATCGACGTCCCCTTTCCAAGTAAAGTTTGCCCCTGGGTTTAGGGACATCATTTAGGGGTTGGGAGGTTGGGGGAGGAATTTTATAAGCTCAGGGATCATTTTGGAAAAAAAAGAGAGAATGATGGGATAATAGATTTATAATTGTGAGCTACTGTTTTCAGACAAATATATTGGTATCGATTCTTGTATATTGATACAAAGTTAAATTATATTGACTATTGTAGGCATGCATGTTTCTACCTCTGTTTAAAACATTTTTTATGTATGACATATATTGTATTGATATATATATATATTGTATATATATACCATATTGCAGTGTACATTTCTACCTCTGATTAAGATACTTATATAATGTTTGTATATTTATATATTTACCATATTGCAATGTATATTTGTACAGTGTTTATATTTGGAGGTCATTATCCTCATTTGTTACAGTTGTTTATTGTCTTAATCTTTAAGTTAGATAGATATTGAGAATTATATAGATTAATAGTCATCTAAGTTTGTCATTTATAATTAGATTAGTCAGGTTCTTTAGATATATAGAGATTATACTCAGTATAGATAATCTTCAACCTCTTCCAAGAGCTGTAGAAAATGGCCTTTAATCTAACTCAGAGTTTCATGATAGTGAGACACAATTGCTCCTGGCAACACCGCTCTATTCATGAGAGAATGTTGAGCACCAAAGACACTCCACCTGGAGCCTTTCTTTTTGGCAGAACTGGCCTTTGGGCAAAGAAATGCCCATACCTCAACCACTGACAGAGATACAGAGAATGCATAAATGGATAAAACAGGACTGTCATATCCTGCCAAGACAGGGTCAGATAGTTTTGAAAAGTTCCTTGCCTTTAATAATGGTATGTCAATTATGTTAGGCCTTAGCCAAAGTTGGTTGACTCAACATTGCAAACGAGACTTTGGGTGATTGCCCAGGTAGTCAGTTGTCTCTGTCAATTGTTGCACATTTTGGATACATCTCATTTGTTAAGTAATAGTTATTCCCTTCTCAGATCTTTGACGGAGTTGAAGATTATATAATTGTAGTTACTCTCTACATTATTTAGACTCCTTGAGATAGAATGTTTAGCAAAACTTTTGTTCTCAATATTGTTTGTTATATTTATTATTTGTTATTATTGTATATAGTATTATTTGGTTTAGTTCTGTCTTATTTAGACCAAAGGGGAAGATGTAGGGATAAGTCCCGCCCCTTAGGGGGCATGTTCTCCTCAGGCTAATGTTTACATATAAATCTGGCAAGCATACTGGCAGCGCTTGCTTCTGCTTTCCTGGTCTCCGCGGGAGCGGTGGTTCTGTAAGTCTATTTCCCCATTAAAGCTGTATATATTTTTACAATCTGTCTGCATTCGTTTACGCCGTTACAGTCCAGGGTCTTTTGACTTTTTGAAGATAAGTATTTTTTTGCAAAGACAAGAACAAAACCCTGCCCCAACCCTTAAGAGGTTTCCTTACCTGCTGTGTTGTCACCTCTGTGAATGAGCCATCATTTCTCTTTCTCAACAGGTTTCTTTTTTTCAATACAAATTTTTATTAATTTTGGTAGTATCCATAGCTTTTCTTATCCTGTGGAAACAAGAGCAAAACCCCTTCCCCAATGTAGCACATTTCCTGGTTTCCATTGTGAGGTCAACAAATCCTTGAAATACACAGGCTTATTTGATTCAGAAGACCTTTATATTATTCAATATCTCTTTGCTGCTCTTGTCCCTTTCTCATTAGCATTAAGAAAATTCAAGGTTAATAAAGCATTATATAATCTATTTCTAGGGGTATTTTCCATCCCTTTCTAATTTGTTTAAAATATCCTTTATAGTTTGATCTCTCTATAACTGCCTGACCTGTAGGATTGTTTGGTATACCTGTAATATGCTTTATATTATAATAAGCAAAAAACTGTTTCATTTTCTTAGAGACGTATGCTGGACCTGATCTGTCTTTATTTGTGCAGGTATACCCATGACAGCCATAACTTCTAATAAATATATGATTACTGACTCAGCTTTTCTGTGCATAAAGCAGTTGCCCACTGAAAGCCTGAATAAGTGTCAATGGTGTGTTGTACATATTTTAATTTGCCAAAATCTGCAAAGTAGAACACATCCATCTGCCAGATTTCATGCCTTTGAGTACCCGTTGGATTACTCCCTGCAGCCAGCAGTGTTTGGTTATAGGAAGGACATCGCTTTATAATCTCCTTAGCTTGTTGCCATGTAATAGAAAACTCTTTCTTTAAACCTTTGCTATTGACATGTTTCCTATGAAATTCTGAGGCCTTAAGCACACTTCCAATCAATAATCGATCAATTTCTGTATTACTTTGTGCTAGAGGACCTGGCAATGTATATGGGACAAAGTCTATTCCTGATTGTATCTTGAACCTGTGTGGATAATGAAGTCAATTCTATATCATCAGGTATAAATTCAGCAGTTTCAAAATGCAGGACAACCCTTTCTGCATATTGTGAATCAGTAACTATATCGAGAGGTTCTTTAAAATGCCCTAGTACCATGAGAAAAGCATACAATCCTCACTTGTGGAGAGAATTATAAGAGCTTTATTCCATCTTACTTAAATCTTCTGATTTGTAACCTGCCTTTCCTGATTTATTTGCATCACTATAGAATGTACAGGCTCCAGTTATTGGTGTGTCCTGTACAATGCAGGAAAGGATCCAATTAGTTCTCCTTATAAAGTCAATTCTATCACTTTCGGGTTGTTATTAATCTCTCCTAAAAAAAATAGCACAAGCTCTTTGCCAAGGTTTACTGTTTTTCCATAATTTTTTAATTTTATCAGTAAAAGGCACTATTATCTCTGCTGGGTCTATTCCTGCTAGTTGACAAAGTCTCAATTCTCCATTTATGATTAATTCAGAGACCTTTTCTACAAAAGTTTTTAATTTTTTACTTGGTTTATGTGGTAAAAAGATCCATTCTAAAATAATATCTTTTCTTTGCATTAAAATTCCTGTAGGGGAAATTCTGGAGGCAGTATGACTAGACTGCAATTAAAATTTTGATTCACCCTATCCACATGTGCCTCCTATAATTTTTCTTCAAACGACAATCAATACCTTTTCAGCTTTAGCTGTTAATTCCCTGGGACTATTTAAGTCTTTGTCTCCATTTAAGGTTTTGTTTAAATGAACTATTAGATCAGGTGTTATCTCAACAGCTGGTCATAGATTGGAAATGTCTCCGAACAATCTATGAAAACCATTAAGAGTGCTCAATCGGTCTCTCCTAATTTGTGCCTTTTGTGTCCTAATTTTCTGTAAACCTATTTTATAACCTAGATAATTTACAAAATCTCCTCTTTGAGTCTTTTCAGGAACAATTTTTAATCTCCATTTTGGCAAAACTTTCTTTACTTCATCAAACATTCTAAGTATGTACATTGAGTCAGACAGCAAAATGTCATCCATGCAATGGTAAATTATAGATTTAGGAAATTATGTATTATTTCCAATGGCTGACTTACAAAGTATTGGCAGAGGGTGAGGCTATTGAGCATTTTCTGTGGGAGGATAGTCCACTGGTATCTCCTAGTTGGCTGAGAATTATTATAAGTAGGCACTGTGAAGGCAAATTTTTCTGTCCTTTCCTTGTAAAGGTATAGTTAAGAAATATTCTTTTAAATCAATAACTATAAGGGGCCATCCTTTTGTTAATAGAGGAGGCAGAGAAATTCCAGATTGAAAGGGCCCATGGGTTTAATTACCTTGTTGACAGTTCTTAAATCTGTCACCATTCTCCATTTACTAGATTTCTTTTTAAGAACAAATAAAGGAGAATTCCTAGGGCTGGTTGATTCTTAAATATGGTAAGCATCTAGCTGCTCCTGTATCCGCTGTTCTAAAGCCTACAGTTTGTCTTCTATCAAAGGCCATTGTTTAACCAATATTGGATTCTCAGCCATTTTAAAGGTAGGACTGTTGGTACCTCTAAAAGTTTGTCAATTGTTTTGTGTTCTTGTACAGCCTGAATGGCTGGTGATATTTGTGTATAGTACCTTATAATAACCTTCCCAGAAATAAGAGTTTATGGGACTGCAGGAAGGTTGACCTGGGTATTTCATCGCTGCAGCAGGTCAGTACCCCATAAATTCACTACGATATTAGCCACATATGGCCTCAGCCTTCTTCTCTGTCCTTCTGGCCCTTGTGCTTGGTTTCACTTGAGATAGGGTTCCAATTCCTAGGAATTGAACTTCTGCCAATTTGGATACCAAGATTCTCAACTAATGATACTCACATCCGCACCCATGTCAATCAAGCCCACAATTACAATGCCATTTATGCATACTCCTAGCTTTGGTCTTCGATCATTTATAGAAGTCTTCTAGAATAAAATAGTTTCCTATTTCCTATTAGAATTTTTGATTCAGTCTCCATGTTTATTCCATCATCCAGAACAGTATGGTTTGTTTTTGTTTTTGTTTTTGTTTTTTTTTTTACAGAAGGCACTGGATTTTTTAATTTCCTGGTGAGACATATCGTCCACAGTGACTGGAAATGACTGGACCACTTTTGAGTTGGGGGCCTGTGAGAGACCCCCCCAAGGAGTTTCCCAATGGTATTAGGTTGCCTGGTTTTTTTTGTTGTTGTTGATCTGCATTCATTGGTCCAATGTCAGCCCTTGCCACACCTCCTACATAATCCTACATAAATCCATAAACCTTTTATTTTTGCCATTCTTAGAGGAGACATTATTTCTAGGAATTCCTTGTCTACAATCCCTTCTCAGATGTCCTATTTTACCACAATTAAAACATTTAGCATTTTGATGTCTCATACTTTGGAAATTGCTTCTCCTACCCAAGATTCAGTATTATAGTCAAATGTCTCAGTGTTTATTGTATGTAGATTCCATTAATCCACTGGTGCTGATCTAACCTTTAAAGGGCCAAGTATCTTTTTGGATTCTAAGTTGGCATTTTCAAAAGCCAGAGATTCAATAAGTACTCATCTAGTTTCTGGGTCTGTTACTCCAATTTGTATAATTTTAGCTAATCTTTGTAAAAAGTTACTAAAGGTTTCTCTCTGGCTCTGTTTAACCCTGGTATATGATTCATCTTCCTGATTCTTGAATCCTGTCCCAACCATTTATGGTTGCTTTGTGGCATAGGGACAAGGTTTGTTCATCATAAAAAATTTGAGGCTAAGGGTCAGCAAAAGTGTCCTCACCAAGAATTTGATCTTGGGTAGTCTTAAGTCCTTTGCTTTTCCCTGTTGTTCTAAAATTTTTGCCTCTTCTCACAAATAACATTTCCACAGTAACTGTGGCCCATCACCCAGGACTGCTGATACAAATTGAAGCCAGTCATGTGGAGTGGCCTTATTGCTAGAAGCCTCTTTACCATCTCCCTAACAAATGCTGAATGCAAGCCCTAAGATACTACTACTTGCTTAATTTCTTTTAGATTTTTCATTCTTATAGGTATTCATCTACCTTCTTTGGATCCTTTTGGGGATTTAGAACTTGATGCTTTGTCAGAGTAGATTACAGCGTAGGAAGCTAAAACCCTGGTGTACTGACACGTACTGGTGAAGTTAAATCCTGTCCTTGTAACTTCTTTCACTGCCCATCAGCTCCAATAATTTCCTCAATCACTTTAAATCTTTTTACTACTGTCTTTTGTAAAGTCTGAATCTCCTGGCCTATATATATTTCTAGTGATTTCATTGAGGCACCTAGCCTCTGGTCTTCATTCTGCACATGTGATTCCAAGGTCTGAAGTTTTTCCTTTAAAGATAACACTTCATCCTTGGACATTATTTGGATAGCATGTAGATTGCCTTCCTGGAGAGATACTCTATCTGCTAACCTATCATAAGTTTTTAACAGATTTTGACTGTCAAATTCAATAGTATGAATTCTTTCAGATAATTTTTCAGTACTCTTTAACATGAATTGAATTTTGCCTGTCAAATTAATGTTAACCTTTTCAATAGTATTATTTTTTCTAGGTTACTTTTGATTTTCAATGGTATTAATCCTGTCAGCTAGCTTTTTATTATTAGTCTGTAAAGACTGTATCATTTCTAAAAAAACCTCATTCTTGACTTTGTTGTCAAACCATTTTCTTAAGGATATAATATAAAGAAAAAACTGAGTCCTAATATCCAATAAATGGATGTATCACAATAACCATATGAGCCCTGCAGAATACACTCCATAGTATCAGCAAAAAGGTTATTAGAATTTTGCATGGTAATTGTTGGCCATTACACAACTTTCAAGTTTACTGATTTATTTATTAATCAAATAGTTACCTTTGTTATTAGATTTAATAAATTGCTGATGTAGGAGGTTCTTCTATTTCATTGGTTGAATAAAGAAACTGCCTTGGTCTTTTGATAGGGAAGACTTAGGTAGGCAGAGTAGACAGAACAGAATGCTGGGAAGAAGGGCAGAGTCAGAGATTGCTGCCATGGAGCCAGCTGCCAGGTCAGACATGCTGAATCTTTCCTGTTAAGCCACAACCTTGTGGTAAAATACAGATTATTAGAAATGAGTTAAATCAAGATGTGAGAATTAGCCAATAAGAGGCTAGAACTAATGGGCCAGGCAGTGTTTAAATAAATAGAGTTTTCTGTGTGATTATTTCAGGTATAAACTAGCCAGGCGGCGGGACATGTCCCACCACTCCTCTTACTATAAATTGTTTTAGGTATAATAATCTTTATTGCCCAGCAGGTTTCGCAGTTGCAGCTGCATGGCGAAGACTTGCAACTGATGGCAGTGCAACCGGTGGCGACAAGAACAGTCCTGTGCGGCTTTGGTTTTCAGCCTTGGTGCCTGACAAATATGCTTGGCTTGACAACTAAAAGTAATTAAATCAATTCCACACACAGAGCAAGGAGCCTAGAACTTATAAGCAGGGAGCACAAACTGTAAGCTGCGCAAGTTGCCACGCAGCAAGGAACGAGGTAGTGAGGGGTGGGAGGTGTGCGTGAGTCTGGAAAATTTCCAAGTCACCTCACTTAGCTCCTCTGTGGCGGGGTTTTACAAAAAGCCCATTTAGTAGGTGAAAGCAAGAGAGGTGAGCGGGAGTGGGGGGAGGCCTTCTGGGCTGTGGACCTTTGGATGTTTTAGACCAGTCCATCCAGTAGGTGTGAACTTGGCATCTACGTGGGGCACCAGATGAAGACAGACACTAAAAAGAAATCCCACACTAGCTCAGAATTGAGTATAATAGAGGGTTATTTATTTAGGGGTAGATTCACACATCACAGTCATCTGCTCAGGAACAGCAACCAAATCCAGCAGCCAGAAGAGAGAGGGAGCATGCACTTTACATCAGCATTTATTAGAGGCCACTCCCAAATGAGCTGGTAACTTAGAGGCTACTGGCTGAAGGAGTTCCTACAGCACCCTGGTGTGGATAAGGTTCTTTTACCAAAAGACATAGAAAATAACTGTACCTATGAGGGGGAGCTTTGAGTACGAGCCTCAGTACCCCTCAGGGCTCAGAATTGGATATCTATAGCAGGCAAGGAACTGAGGGTAAAAAATTAATTCAAGTACATTACCTCTGCATGTTTTCTATTTTTCATGTGAGGGGAGAAAGTGAAGAGGTGTGGAGTAGAATAAGGGGAAGAAAGGAGAGTAAGGGGAAGAAGTACAAAAGTAGTGAGGAGAAGAATAAAGAGTAAGGGCTGATCACGAGGTTGCTAGTTTTTCAGACATAGTTGGGAAATTCCATAAGCAAGAACAATGATATTATGCATATCAAAATTACAAAGAGGTTAGGTAGAACCTGACAAAGCTGTACTCTGGAACAGGTGACCTGACCCAGGAAAGAGCCAGCATTCAAGGGGAAGTACCTGGCATTCCAAACCATTAGTTAAAGTTACTAAATGTTCCTGAACCAAACTCACCCATTTTCCTCATCTAATCTCTTTTGTGATAACCAGCTTTGGGGATGCCCAAATTTGTTGGTTAGCAAAGGTGGAGCATGCTGCCTTTCTCTCAGTCCTATCTTCTATAGAAACTTCTATGTGGTCTGTTAGCAGGTAATTTTGTGAGACTGGTTCTATGTAAATTTGACTGTTAGAGCAAAGAGTGAATGCCATAGCTCCAAGGCCTCTTGGCATGGGGGAATAGAGCAAGGTTGCTCCACTGGCTGTGTAGAAGACACACTGCTGAGGTGCTTTGGGAACAAACGCCATTTCAAAAGGAAGAATCATGGCTTCACAAAGTTTCCACAGATATGACAGTGACTTTTCCAAAAGATAAGTGTCCCCGTAGCTCTGCAAAACAGGTTATTCTATGTGGACGTGTACATAACACTTCATGTGGATCTGCCTATTGGTCTGTCAGTTGTGCATTCACTGTAGAGTCTTGTGGGCTCCAACATGAACCAATAGAATAGCTTCATGGGAGGAGGTAGATGAAGCCATGCATGAGACATTTAAGACAAAGTCTGACTCATTTCGTGTCCATATGGAAAAATGTGAATTCCATTCACAATTGGGTGGTTTAAAAACTCCTTCCCAGCAACCTTTGTAGCAGGTGTAATCACGTGACTGAGATCTGGTCATTCTGATTCACCTTGAATTGGGAGTGTCGCTTCCAGTTCTTCAACCCCCCCATGTTGCTCTCTGAAATATACTCAAATCCCTGTTCTATCATCTTTCCACCTAAACAGGCCTGTGACAACTTTTAAGATGAGCAGGATTTCACTCTCTGGGGAAAGATTATTGAGCTCATTGCTCATCTAACTCCAGGCTTGTTTCTTCAGTGTCTACATACTCTAGACATCAGCATGATTCCTTCCTAGCAGACTCGATCGTAATAGGTTCCATATTCTTATGGGTGTGCGTGAGGTCCACATGGCATACTTACTGTGAATATAAGGCCTGAAGCAGAGAGCTCAAGCTAAATCCTGTCTCAGCCCTCCCCCATCACTCAAAATTTCCACCTGTTAAATGCAAATCACTTATAAACTAAAGGGGCTCACTGGTGAGAATGAGAGGAAAATCAACGGCAAGGCAAGAAGTTAAAAAGCCACTTGGTTCAGGCTCAGGTTTAACACAACTAGATCCCACAAGTACTGTGCTAGCCGGAGAACATTAACCCCTGTGCTTCAAGCTCCTTCTTGCCTCACCTTATTTAACTCTTTTAACAGCCCAGGCAGGATGCCAACTGTAGCCAACACAAGACCCCAAAGACAACTGTTTCTGTGTGTATATATACATGCTCCTATTGGTGTATTCATGTGGGTATGCAGGGACATGTGTGCTTATGTATGCTTAAAGTTAGTGTCAAGTATCTTCCTCAATCACACTCCACATTAGTTTTTGAGGTAGGTCTGGTCTTTCACTTAATCTAGAACCTGGCAATTCAGTTCATGAGCCACAGGGATCCTGCTGTCACTATTGCTTCTATGTTGGCATTATAGGCACATACTACTATGCCTTACCTTTTTTTTAATTATGAGTTCTGGGGCAGACTGGACTTATATCTTCATGCTCACACAGCAAGCACTTTACTGACTAAGCCATCTCCCTGCCTAGGACAACTGCTTTTAAAGGGCTTTGTGAGGGCAGAGTTGTGTCAACTTGACATAAGGTAGGGAAGATGGAATCTTGACAAAATGCTTCCATTAGATTGCCTGTAAGCAAATCTGTAGGGCATTTTCTTGATAGACGATTGATGTGAGAAGACCTGCTCATTATGGGGAGTGCCACCCTTGGGCTGGTAGTTCTAGGTGCTATAAGAAAACAGGTCAAAGCCGGGCACTGGTGGCGCACGCCTTTAATCCCAGCACTAAGTCAGAGACAAGTGGATATCTGTGAATTAGAAGCCAGCCTTGTTTACAGGACGAGGGCTGTTACACAGAGAAACCCTGTCTCAAAACACAAAAAGGAAGGAAGAAAGAAGGAGGGAGGGAGGGAGGGAGGGAGGGAGGGAGGGAAGGAAGGAAGTTAGGAAGGAAGGAAGGAAAAGAAAAACAGACCATGCAAGTCATGAGGAGCAAGCCAGTAGGCAGCACTTCTCTGTGGCCTCTGCATCAGTTCCTGCCTCCAGGTTCCAACTGTTACTTCCCTCAGTGATAATGAAGTGAACCTATAAGCTAAAATAAACCCTTTCCCCCTGAAGTTGCTTTTGGTCATGGTGTTTTATCACAGCAATAGAAAACTCAACTACAGTAGGCTTTATTGCGTCCCAAGAGAATGGCTCTCGCTGTGCAGACCTGGATATATCTCCTCCAGTTGGTGGCCAGAGACTTGCTGCAGGTCCCTAGAAAGATGCCAGGGCCCAGTTCTTTCTGGAACCAACTCAGAAGAGCAGGGCTTTCTAGAAGATTCTCCCTCTCATCTTAGGGGCCTTTCTTTCACATCTGCCTAAGTTCTATAACACATCTCTGTCTTCTCCAGCCTCAGGTGACCTTCAAGGACAAGACAGGCTAGGGCTATCTATGCCTCTGTGAGGACCACAGTCCCTCCTGAACCACAAGAGAAAAGGAAAGGAACACTGCAGGATGACTAGCAGTGATGCCTAGTCTCTGGTCATGTGTCAAAGGAAGCTGGCACTCATCTAGTACTTCTGAGCACCTGTCATACACAAGACATTATGTTCAGGACATAGCCATGAGCAAAGCAGTCAGTCACTTCCTGATCTTGTGGACTAAACACGGAAATGCTCAATTGCGGATTCTAAGATGATGCCTGGTGGCAAGATGGTAGGTGACACACACTGGAACCACACACCTGGCACTGCAACCACTGTCTCCCAAGAGACAGCATTAGGAAGATATGGAACTGACTGCCAGCCAGGCCACTGGATTGAAGCCATGAGTGCTGGTGCTCTTGACCAGGGAGCTTGGTGGCCCCTAGCAGTATCAATGTCCTCATCTGTATTTGCAGAGACAGCATGACACTGTCAACCTGCCAGATACCGGGAGTTCAAAGAAGTTAAAACATGAAGGCTCTCAACTACTGCTATTAAATGACAGCACTAGTGACATGTGGCTATTTACAATACAATGAGCTCTTCTAGTCTTAGGTGGCAATGGCCATGCGTTGAGTAGCTGGAGGCTGCCGGACTGTAGGGAACTGGGAACCTGTGTAGCACCAGGCATGTCATATACTATACCCCGTGTGAGCTCAGAGTAATGCCACAGAGCTCAGTGTAGACCTCCTCACAGAGCAGGTATTTAATAGTCATTTATTTAAGAAAATGAAACATCACAGTACCAGTATCCCACCCCTATTTCCCCACACACACACCAGTCAACACCACCAAGCAAATAGTACCCAGGTTCCCTCACTCTCCACTCCAGGCCCAGCAGGCCAGGGGTTAATAGCAGTCCTCAAAGTCGGAGTCCAAGTCTGAGCTTTGCTGGTTCTGAATCTGACTCTGCTTCCGGTATAAACAGGCCACCTGAGGAAAGGGTAGAGGGTATCAGCAGCTCCTGCCAGCTACTCCTACCTCTATGGCTCCTGGCAAGAACCAACCGCCTTCCCAGGGCCTCACCTGGTCACTGGTAGTGGCTTGCTCTGGCTGCTTGTCTCCACGGACACGAATGAACCGAGGGAAACGAAGGGAGATACCTTTTTCTTTGTCCACCTGTGAGAGAGAACAGTCATGGGGGTAGGGGATGGCAGGTTCTGCAGGGCTCCAGTTGCAATAATCTAACAAGTGATTCCCTAGTCTCTTCCTCTTTCCTGACTTGGGCCTTAGCTTATGGGACTGAGCAATGGGCTGTAAAGGTTAAAGAAGGTGTCAGCACATTTGAAATCTTGGTACCCAGTGTGCTGTAACACTCAGGAAATACCAGCTGCTATTGTTATCTGTGCTGTTAGCATCCTGATGAGCACAAGTGCTGAAAACCAGCTAGCAGCTCTCAATTGTCAAGCAGCTATGAGCCAGTTACCTCAGCTCTCTGTGATGCTCATGCTCACCTATGAACATAGGCACAGATTGGCAATGTGCCAGTTACTAAGCTATGGCTGCATCACTGGAAGTGTATAGGACAAAGGTCAACTACTTGCACTTGGTACCAAGGGCCCTTGCTCTCTAGTATATAGTAAGTGTGATTTAAAGAGAGAGAGAAAGATAAACCAAGCCTGGAACAACTTGCTTGCAACCCCAGCTGCTCAGGAAGATGAGGCAGGAGAATTTCAAGTTCAAGACCTGTGTGGGTTGATAAGAATTTGTCTCAAAATAAACAATATCAAAAGCACAAAAACAAAAACAGAAACACACAGTAAAAATAGAGGAAAGAAAGAAACGTATGATAGAGCATAACACCCCAGTGAGGGGCCAGGGATGGGGCTCAGAAGTAAAGCACCTGCCGAAAGTCCCCTAGTGAGGGTCTGATCAGCAGTAGAGAACTTGTCCAGCATGCACCAGGCTCTGACTTAAATAACAAATAACCCTAAAAAGCAAAAGCCCAGGGGGTATACTTTTCAAACTACAGGTATGATTATACTCAGAAAGTATATGCCAGTCATGCTTCAGGACAGGAAGAACGGTCAAAGGAAAAGCCTTAAATTTGAGTGGTACTATCTCCTGTGTGCTGCCTACTGACTGCTATAGCCAACAAGGCTACATCACTGATCTGTTCTGACACTGAGACATTAGCCACGGAACTGCAAAACTTGGTAGCATGACAACTAATTCTGGGTGAAGTAGCAACTTCAGTCATGAAGGAAACATGGGGGGGAGGGGAAAGCTGAATTTTCACTTAAGTCTAGGTTCTCAAGTTACTGCAGAGACGAAGGTCAGATGCTACCAAAGGGAACAATGTCACTGTCTTCTTACTACAGCTGAGAATATCTGACACCCAAATATATTCACAGCTTTTTAATCAATACACAGGAGGAGCATGACCCAGAGTGCCTCCCCATCAGTTCTGCCTTCCCTCCTGGAGTCTTTCCCAGACCCCAGCACTCACCAAGCCCCGTGCAGCAGGGTAGATGGGGGACAGAGAGAGATCTGCACACTTCACCTCCCACACGACACTGGGGTCCAGCCAGTGGTCTGGAGCCACTGCCCCATCAATTCTCACATAGGGGCGTGGGGTTGGCAATACCAGGGCCTGCAGTGAGCAGAAGGAAAGGAGATGAGGTTAAGCCTCAAAGCCAGGGCTTTGGGAGAGAGGGATTGGAAATGAGGGAAGAGAAGAAAGTAGAGATGTTTCTCTAAGCAGTCCTTAAGACCAAGAACTAGATATGGAGTATCCAAAGGAAATAGAAAAGGGAAAAATTAAGACACCATTGGGACTGAGAAGAAATACTAAAGATACAGAGAGGCAGGAGCCCAGAGAGACATACACATACATACATACACATACACACACACACACACACACACACACACACACACACACACACACACACGAAGGGAGAAGTTTGAGGAGTGAGGCACAAACCTAAGGAATAGCAGAGAGATATCCAAGAATAGGACAAAGATGGGGTCTGACCTGAAAATACCATTATACAGGACAGAGATTCACACCTCAAAATGCCTGAGACCAGTAAGAGAGATAGTCCTTCTCTAGAGGCTCATAGCACTTCTAAGGGACAGCTCCCAGATGTATGCTGTGCTGGGACATGCAGTCCCTTGGCCAGCATCTCCAGGAAGTAGTTGGCAGATCTGGCACTTGAACCTAGATGTTCTCAGAATCCATGCTGTCAGCACCCTGGCACAGGTGAGTGTGTTGAGAGGCACTGGGTAGTCACAGGGCCTACCTTCAGGCTCTGGTGATGCTCCTCCAGCTCTTCATCACTGAATCCAGTTCCCAGCTGCAGGAGAATATGGCAAATTAGAAGCTCATCTGACCAGCTAGGGTGATGCTACTGAACATTGGGCCAAAACTCATAGGAAATAAATGAAAGGCTGTATATGTCACGTACTGACATTTGTTTTCTAGAAAGATCCATCTCCTCTGCCGTATCTCTCCAATGTCTAGGCAAGATCTCTACCACTGAGCCACAGCCCCAGCCCCTCACTGGGGGATTCTAGGCAGGGGCTCTACCACTGAGCCACACCCCAGCCCCTCACTGGGGGATTCTAGGCAGGGGCTCTACCACTGAGTCATAGCCTCAGCCCCTCACTGGAGGATTCTAGACAATACCTATACTGCTGAGCTACATGCACTGACCTTGTGACTCTCCTACCTCCCAAGAGCGAGGATTACAGGCTTGCACCACCACTCACCACTCCTACTCTTAACACTACCAGCAAACTTAAAACTATCATTTAGGAAATGCTAAAAAGGAAGTAGTCATAATCTATGCTGGCAGCTAGCATTAAACCGGTTATGTAAGTTCCTAGCTAGACAAGTCCTGTCTGAACTGATAGCCGTATTATTGTTTGCCTTCTGTCCTAACAATAATGCTTTTAAAACCCCATTCTGGATTAACACTGTAAAAATGCAAAAATATTGCAAAATATATTTTTGGCCACAGACTAGTGCCCAAAATATGACAAATTACAAGCCACCTGATCACATGGTAAATGTGAGATATGACTCATTTATTCAGACAGTGAGCCTGCACATGCACATCTCAGAGTGTAACTGTATCCCTCCCCATCATGTGACCAGCACCCAACTCCCCAGGACCTTGCATATGGCCTGCAGCTCTTCACTCTCTTCATCATAGGCAGCCAACAGGAAGCCCCCATACCGGCCAGCACGCTTCCCCCGACCCAGATAGGCACCAATCACCACAAGATCCAGAGTGTCACCCACACCGTCAAGGTAATCCTTCTTCAGCTAAAGGAGAGAAGTGAGGGATGAGAGGGGAGAAGGGCAGATGGGCTTGTCCTTAAGTACTTGAGAACTCCGAGGAAGAGAAGCAAAGCTCATGGGGAAGCTGCAGCTGAAAGGACTTTTATCTTGAAACAAAGCAAATGGTTGGAAGTATGTGAGGGGAATCATCTTTTATCTTTCCAGGCTGAGCAGGAATCTGGATTCTCCTGCCTCAGTCTCCAGAGTGTTGGGGTTACACTATGTGCCACACCCAGCTCAGGGGTCTTCTTGTTTCCCTCTTTGCTTCAGTCCCCAAACAGTCAAGATTAACTTACTCAATCCATTCCTTCACACTTACCCATCCACTCCAGAAACACGAGGCACCAGCTAAGTGCCAGACAGGCACAAGAGTGAACTACTGCTAAGGCAGGGGAGGTTTACACACAATGACTTGCTTCCAGACAGAAGAAACGGACCACAGCCAAGAGGAAATGCACAGCAGGCCTAGCTTGCCCAGTGATCCAACTGCCTGCCATCTTGTGCGAGAAAACATTCCCCCACACCCTTCTCACTTCTGCCCAAACCTACATCACACTGGCTTATTCTCTATAAAGTAGCCAGAGTACCTCTGCAAAGTGACAATAGGATCAGACTTTCTCTGAGACCCTGCTGACTTCCTGAAACCTTTAGAAAAGAACCCAGTTTCATCTCACAGGGTCCAAGGTGCTACACAGTCTACAGCCTGCTCCCCTGACCTCCCCTGCCCACCCTGTAGCCTCCTGGCCCTTGCACTTGTGGCTCTCCAGTCCAGCTGCTCTACCCTCATCTTCACACGGCCCACCCCTTCCTGCTGTCCAGAGCTGGACCCAGATGTCCAGCTGGATGGCTTTTCTGTACCCAAGCCCTCCCTAACCAGGGTGACTCTTTCCTCATGAGCTCACCAGAGACAGTTTATCTTGGAACAACCCTGAGGACTCTCCTTTGTGTACTTCATACGACAATGACACAGCACAGGGAGCACAGAGACCTGGCTTGGCTTCCTCACCCTGATATAGTTCACAGGGAGTTGCAGGAAGAGCCATTAGTCATGCTTTGCTGAGGCAGGACATGTGACTGGGCTGGAATCATATAACGGGACCCATGCTCAAACAGGAAGTGTTTGGAGACTCCGCTGCATAGTGGGGACAGACATCCATACTGGGGAAGCCAGGCAGAGGCCAGAATCACCTTGAGCCAATTGTGTGACCTCTTGGCGATCTCATAGGTGGCATCAACATCCAGGGTCTTCACCATCAGCCCCTCACAGGAGTCTGTAGGAAACATGGAAGTCTGGTTGCAAACCAGTGGCTCACGAGGCCTGAGCAGGCAGGATTCCAGGCCAATCTCAGGGGTCTGGAAATGGAAACATGGCCAGCCCAGGCTACAGCAAGGTTTCAGACCCTGAGAGAGATCTGGTTGCACTCACCCTTCACCGACTGCTCCAAGAACTCAGCGATCTGCTCGATATCTTTGGTGTCCAGGGAGGTGGCAAAGACAAACTCGCCCTCCGTCTCCACAAAGTTCTCCCGGAGCAGTTGCCGGCGTCGAGACAAGGGCTGGCGAGTCAGGGACTGAGGAGAGAAAGTGGACAACACTGAGGAAATAAAAACAAAAAAAGCCCAGACCTTGACAGTGTACACAGGGGCCACACATAACACATGGTTACAGAAAGCTGAGGAAGAAGGAGCCAGCAGCCAGCAGGACTGCCAGAACTCTAACTGCAGGTGGAGGGATCAGAAAAAAGCAGAGCCTCCTAGTATGCTCAACTCAGGATTACCTAATGGGAAGCCATCATCCAGCCAGCCAGAATGAACACTTTGTGGAGTTATAATTTAGTGTTTATCTATTATTAATTTGTTTATCATAATATGAAGATATGGGTACCCATGGCATATGTGTGGAGGTCAGAGGATAATTCTGTGGAGTCAGTTCTCTCATCTTCACACAGGTTTCAGTCATGTTACAAAGCTTGCCAAACAATCACTTTTATATGCTAAATGCTATCTCGTAGGCCCCATTTCTTGTCATTTTAAATACTACCCAACAAAGGTTAGAGCCATGAGATTAATACACATTTTCAAAAGGATCATCCCCACACTAACGAAGGACTGAGAATCCCCTTCGAAATGAGAAAGTAATTATCAATGCAATGGTCCCTCAATATCTAAGGGAATGAGTCTGGGAGCCCCTCCCCCCATCCCAGTTATCAAAATTCATACATGTTAAGGTCCTTTATAAGCAATGGTGAAATAAGTTAGGGGTTGATGCCTGCTTGCTAACTCAGGAGGATGAGGCAAGATCACACACATACAAACTTTATAAACACAGACAAGACAGACAGAACCTGAATAAGATGTTATCTATCCATGGGAAAGCTAGCCTCTGCTAACCTTACTTCTCTATAACAAACTCATCTGTCTGGTCAAAACAATCTGCACTCTGTGGCTCAATTAGCCAGAAATGTATAGACCATTATTTCTCCTCATAGCCCAGTGACAGATTCAGGTCTAGACCAGGTATAGAGATTTGACTGGAACTGTCCAGACAAGACATCAAGAGAGAAGCAGAAAGAAAAGTTAAGAAAAGAATGGGAGATCTTGTCACTCAGCCCAACCCCCAGAGCACACAGGAGGAGTTCTCTCCAGGCTGGTTAAGAACGATTTCTGTGACAGGAATCATCATCTTCTTAACTAGTACCCTAAGTGACCATTTTCAAGCTTTCATTCTTAAGACCCTTTATAGCCTTTTTTTTTTTTTTAATTTTTATGCTTTTAGCAGATACTGGAGATATAAGATGATTTCATAAATAGTAGGCAGGTACTTTACTTCTGAGCTCCAGCCCCTCACTGGGGGATTCTATGCAGGGGTTCTACCACTGAGACACACTCCCAGCCCCTCACTGGGGGATTCTATGCAGGGGCTCTACCACTGAGACACACTCCCAGCCCCTCACTGGGGGATTCTATGCAGGGGCTCTACCACTGAGACACACTCCCAGCCCCTCACTGGGGGATTCTAGGTAGGGGATCTACCACTGAGCCACAACTTGTTAAAAAGAACTTGAGAACTCTCTTCAAAGGGCTTCTATTTAGGGGTAGGGGAGAGGTGGTCATTACTTCTTGATATTAACGATATTAAGAAATTTAAAATATAGTTAATTCGTTAAAAAAACAGTGCATTCAATATGTCAAAATAGCACTTATTTTTTTCCCCCTTTTTATGTTCTGCAAACAGAGTTTATGGCCTTGAGCCTGCCAGGCAGGTACCCTATCACTGTACTACACCTACCCACCTCCAGACAGTGTATGTTATAAAACACACACCTACTTAAAGATGGTGAGAAGAGAGGCACTGGCTGATTAACAGTATGCAGACCTTTTTGCTCAACAGAACAGAGGCTGGTTTTTCCACTGCTTCTGAAATCACTGGGAGAAAACTCCACTTCTATCATAGAGATGTAAAACTGCATGAGGAGTCCTCAAAAATCACTGCAAGGGGTCTGGGGGCCTCTGGCCTATTGAGCCCAGACTTAGAAAGTCCCTGCCTGAGCAAGACACAGCAGCTCAGTGATGGAGCAGAATCAGAAAGGGAGCCAGAGACAGCTCCAAACTCACTCCAACCTGCCACTCTGTGTGGCCACCTGTCACAGAGCAGAACTCACCTCTCCGTTGAGGAAGATGAGATCAAAGGCATACAGACACACCTGCACCTGTATCTCTGATGCATCCACCTCCTAGTAACAAAATAAAGAACAGGCATGAGGGAAGGGGAGGTGACCTGTGCCCTATCCCATCGTGCCCCTCTCCCCAGAAAAGGTCACACTGCCGAGGAGGCAGCAATGCTGGAGACACAAGTCCTGAGGTGAGGATGGCTTCTGGGAAATCCTGACTTCATTCTCCTTCACTGCATGATTTGCTTTCCACCCTCCCCTGCTGCTAGCTAATGGTGACAAAAATGCCACAATTCTAGCCAACTAGATGTAAAAGAAAAACCAGCTGAGGTAATGGATGTGTGACCTCCCCAATAGACCTTTCATAGAGAATGAGATATAGGAAAAGGACCCTTCTATCTTTCCTAACTGGGATCCTGAGGTGAGACTGTGATGGCTGGAATGATGGTAGTCACTACGCCAAGGCTAGGAGATCCACATCCAGATTCACTCTGACCCTTAGGGGGCCAGGCAGGACCCAAAGTCAGGACCGGGAGGAAAGAGACAGAGTGTGGCTATGCAACAGGGAGTTGATGGGCTGATGCTACCTTGCGCTTTCGAGTGGTGAGCACTTGGAATGGCTGGATCTGCTTCTTTTCCCGATCCCAGGCCACAGCCTCAGTGTCCAGGATGAAAGAAGTGACAGAGGGGAGTTTAATCTGAAAAGTGAGGATAGAGGTCAAAAGACAGATGCAGGCCAATGAATTCCTTTTCCCTCCATTGTTCTCATGAACCACAACTGACCTCAGCAAGATACAAAGACCTTCCTGAGTCCTCACTAAGGGGCACTAGCTTTCCTGGTGACTTGCCATTTGGCAGCAGCACCCACAGAGAAACTTCCCTCTTCCTCCAACCACATTCAACTTCCCCTGAACCCTTGAGGTTCCCCTCTGAGGTCTCTGAGCCTTCACCTCACCACACCCTGCCTCAGCCACCCCAACTACTGGTCTCCAATCCTGCACTCTACAATAGCATCTCTGGCCAGCAGCCAAGGTGACTTTCACAAACCCTGATTATTACTGCTAGGCTTACTATTAAAAGTGGTGTCACTTCTTTGGGCTCTGGAGAACTCTTCATCAGCCCCAGTCCTCTCTTCACTTCAGCCAATCAGCTGGCCTGTATCTCTGAGGGGCAGGTATCTCACAGCACTGGGCCTTTGCACACCCAGCTCCCTATGCAATGCCTGCCTTCCTCCCTACCCTCTTTCCTATGGTCTGCCTCCCCTGGGAAGCCTTCTTTTCCCTCACTAACACTGGTACAATGCCAGGGATTGCCTTTCATGTTACATCCCAGAGCTAGCTTTATGGTTTAAGACACTGCATGCCAATTCAAGAATGTCCAACTCAAATCTCCTTTTCCCTAAGCGAAAGGAACTAAACATAGGGCCTTCAGGACTACATGCCATGAGTGGTATGCCTTCAGCCTTCATTGGTGGACTCAAGAAAAGTGCTCTACTGCTGAGTCACACCCCCAGTTTCTCATCGGTAGACTCTAGGCCATTGTTCGAACACTAAGCAATGTCCCAGTCAGCTATGGTTCTTAGGGTCACAGATACTGGACCTTTTCTTCAGAGTCTATAGTGCACCCCTCTAATGAAGGCAGCAAGCCCTGGTTGTGTTCCCTACCACAGGCTACAGCACACAGCAAATGCCTAATCAACATTTGTTAAGTGAATGGGCACAGAAAACATACTCCATAAGGGTACTTCCAGGTAATAACAAAACCAAGATGGGCTCAGTGGTTAAGAGCACTTGATGTTCTTACAGAGGAGTTGGGTTCAATTCCCAACATGGAAGAAAAACAGAGAAACTCCTAGCCCAAGGCCTAGCCCTGCTCTGCCTCTGAGCTACTTGTAAAGCCGCAGCTGCTCACAGGCCAGTGCCCTTTAGGTCCTCTCTTGGCCTCATTACTGGACAGGCTTCAGACTGATCCAGGATTCTACTAAGGATGTTAATCAGAGCCTGTGCTAAACAGTGCCCACAAGTTGAAGCCAAGGGGGTCAGGGGTAGGGGTCCAAGAAAGCATTAACTTCCCTATGGGCTGGGTGAGACATAGCCTAGAACCTCCTTTTCCCTTTGTTTCTATCTGGAAGTGTGGCAGTTGCAGGGAGACAGGAATAGGATGCAAGCTAGACAACCAAGGACAGTGGAATCAGAACAGCCTTGAATCACCTGCCTCCAGACTGCAAAAATAAGCAACATCTGCTCAGGCCATGCTGAAGCAAGGCTGCTACACACAGCTACACATCTGTCAGTCTCCTAGTAAGCCCCAAGTAAGGTTGGTCCAGAGAGGCCTATACCACAGCTCAGCAGGCAGACACTCACCTTGGGGATGCGGCTGATGATGTCAGGGTACTTTCCTGTGTTGTCTTCCTGGTTCCTGCTGAAGATCTTTACCTCTCCACCTTCCAGAACATGAATCTACCATCACAAAGAAGGGAGAGAAAGTCAGGCAAGCCCTTCCTGTGTGGCACTGTCTTCAGACCCCACCTTCACTGGTAAGTTTGGGAAGCTCAATGAGATACTACACAGATCTGAGCAAATCATCTTAAGTGTCCTGGTACTTGTAACCTGTGTATGGTATCTACCATCTTCTTCTTCTTTTAACACTTATATAATGTGTGTATGCATATGCATGCTTGTGTGCATGCATGTGTGCACAAGATTTACCATACTGTTGAGTGTAGAGGTCAGAGAACAAGCAGAGGAAGTTAGTTCTCTCCCTGCACCATGTGGGTCCTAGGGATCGAATTCAGGTCATCAGGCTTGGGAAAGCATCTTGCCTTCTGAGTCATTTCACCAGCCTGGTTGCCTGCCTTCATTGCTTCTGACTTCTCATTTCCCCACCTCCCTTTCTTTGAAAGCTCATCCACCTTGCTGAATGCAACCAGACCTGTCATGAGTTGTGCTACAATTAAACCATTCTGGATTCTACTGTTGGCTTAGTTGTTTGAATGCTGTCTGGTCACAAAATTTAAGCATCTCACATGTACGGTATCTTTAACATATATATGCATATGTTTATAATCATGACCACTATTATAAACTATTTTCTGGTTGTCTTCTCAGTATTATTCTGAAGACTCACTGCTTAGGCTGCACATGTGGAATCCACTGCTGTGACTGCCTCAAGGCCTCAGGTACCACTCACCTCATGTGCTATCCCTTCCTCATGTGATAAACGCCAAACTAGTGCCAAATTCCACAGATACAGAAAAGCCACAGCACACTTCCTCAGCACCAATGCATTGGTCCCAGGAGGTACATGCCTGTCACTGCACTAAGATCACACAAGGACCTCCCAGAATGGCAACCATAAATCATATTGTATTCACCAGGCACCAGGGGAGTCAGCATCTCCTGATGACCCTTCTGTGGGTCAGAATTTCTAGCAACCCCATTTTGCCATAAGCTGGAGATGATACGTACCGCACTCACTGAACAGACGGGAGATTAAAGCCAAAAAGAGGACTGTACCATTCAGGACCTGTACTGAGTATCTTCCTCACACAGGAAGGGCTGTGCTTAACCCATACCTGTGCCCGCTGCCCATCGTATTTATACTCGCAGGTGAAGTCCACTTCCTCAAAGCGCTTCAGTACCTCGCTGACACCCCGAGTGGGATGGGCCAGCATTGGTTTAAGAGGGATCCCTGGGAGGAGAAGAAAGCAAATTAGGATGGCAGAGGGAAGGTGATCAATCAAGGAATTAGAGGGAGGCAAAGGCTACCAATGTGCCCAGGACCTACTACTCTCTTCTCCTGCCATCATGTCAAGGGGAGGAACACCCACATTTCAGAAGAGACACTTGGGTCCCCATACCAGCCTCCCTTATTATTCCTGTAATCAGGAATAATAAGAGCTTCTGGAGTCCACAGGAATCATGTAGTGAGATTTCAGTGGATAAGGCAGAAGGCTGACCCAGCAGAACAAATGTATTCTTACGGAGGCAAAACCAGTTCACATGGTGCTGGGCCTACCTCCTTTTGCATATCAACTGATTCTCACAGTGAATCTCTTGTGAAATCATAAGCACTCTCGGTGTAAGATTCAGCAGAGTATACACAAGTGGGCACGACTCTTTCCCATGTACTGGTATACTGGGTCATCCCCCTTACTCTGTGGGACCTCCAGTGGGAAATTTTGACTTGGTTCCATAGTCTAATCTCCACTTCACTCCCTGAGATACATCAGAAGCCACCTCCCTACAACTATCTCCCATTTGGCAGGACATGTAGTCAGGAAAAGAGTCTTTCATATAGATCACATTTGGGACTTTCAAAGATAAAGAGATGTCCAAGCTCAGGGAATTGTCTTTGTTTTGTGTGATATAAAAACTGGAAACTTTAAGCCAGGCTGTGGTGGCACACGCCTTTAATCCCAGCACTCGGGAGGCAGAGGCAGGTGGATCTCTGTAAGTGTGAAGCCAGCCTGGTCTACAAGAGCTAGTTCCAGGACAGGAACCAAAGCTACAGAGAAACCCTGTCTCGAAAATCCAAAAAAAATAAATAAATAAAAAATAAAAACTGGAAACTTTACAGAAGAACAGAAGGAAAAGAATAAAGAAACTGATGCAGAAAAATATGTAGTGGAGAGTTCATTTTCACCCTCAAATAAAAGTCCCGCGCCTGCTGTAAGTCTTCTTCTGAACCCCAAGGGGACACTGAGGCTGGCACTCAGAGGTCCCCAATAAAGAGCAGTATACGGTCACATCAGTCACATTCTTGGTTTTGCTGTTTTCTTTGATCAGTGTGTTTATTTTCTCTATGGTATCTTCAGTGTCTGACATTCTTTCTTCTATCTCTTGTAATCTGTTGTTAGTACTTGTCTCTGTAGTTCCTGTTTGTTTACCCAGATTTTCCATCTCCATCCTTCCCTAGGTTTGTGTTTTCTTCAATACTTCCATTTCCTTCTTCAAGTCTTGAACCGCTTCCCTTACCTGTTTGTTGCTTTTTCTCTTGGTTTTCTTGGGTGTCTTTGAGCGATTTATTCATTTCCTCTACCTTTTTGTTTGTAATCTCTAATTGTTTATGGCAGTTTTTAACCTCCTGTTTAAGGTCTTCTATTATTTTCATGTAGTTCACTTTTGAGTCGATTTCTTCTAATTCTTCTGGAGTAGGGTGTACAATTCTTCTTATTTCGTGATCCCTGGATTCTGGTGATGTCATGTTGCCTTTCAGGTTGTTGGGGGAATTATTGCATTGGCGCCTTCCCATCTCTTCCATCAAGTGGAGCCAGGAGAGGCCTGGTGTCTTGGGCCAGTCTTTGCTGTGCTTGACTCTCTGGGTGTATCTCTTCAGTGTAGAAGCAGGAACCATTCCCGTCCAGATGGAACTCCTCAGCACCAAAACATGGACGCCCGTCCAGATGGAATTCCTCAGCACCTAAACAGGGCCGCCTGGTAGCCCAATGATCCGGGGACAAAAGGATGAACGGAGCAGGGTGGGGGGCGGTATCCAGAAGAGCACAGAGAAGATCCTGGCGCACGAGCTGAAGGTGCCCGGGCTCCCTTACAGGGGACCTTGAGGCCTGCCCGGTAGGCAGGCACTCACCGCTCTGGGTGGGCAACCCCAGTGTAGGAGCTCAAAACTGTTCTTGAGCACTGGTCCCAGCACACAGCAGGGCAGGGTTGGGCATCAGTCACATTCTTTATGAGCAACATGATTAGCTCCCCTCTTTCCCTGATCATATAGGCTTTAGAGCAACAGCTTCAAGATAGCAGAGGGACAAAAAAAAAAGGAACCCAGGTCCTTGAATGACTGAAGCACAGACACATGCTGCCATGGCCACCTGCCAGGCTCTGAATATGTAGGCAAATTCTCCTTGGCCAAGCCACTGCCTTCTGGGGAACCTTTGTTGCTGCAGCCCATGTTCCACTAAGTTATATCAGAGAAAAGGGAAAGGGTCTCGGCAAAGGGAACAAGTACTCAGAAGCTATGTGGGTGCAGCCGCTCACACCGGCTCAATGCAGGATAGCAGTCCCAGCTTCAAGGGCCCATGGCATGGTACCTGGGCTCAGCCTGCAGTGCTCTGGGAGACGTTCCAGGCCATGTTCCAACAGCACAGGGATGATTCGATCCAGGTCAGGCACCTCACTAGGAAAGGATTAGAGAGAAGATAGCGGGATGACAAGGTCTTTTGTTTTCTTCCGTCGTGTTGGGTGAAGAGGTAGAACCCAAGGTCTTAAGCATGTGAAGGAAATGTTCTGTTGCTGGGTCACACCCCCAACCCAGATCAGGATGGATCTAAGCAGACATTAGGGGTTTCTAGGATGTGGATTCTAGGCAAGCACTAAACTGCTAAGACACATTCCCACTCTGATTTTATAAGACAGGATCTTGCTACATACCCCAAGCTGGCCTATAACTTGAGATTCCAAGTGTGTACAACCACGTCCAGCCCATAGAGGCTCTTTCTAGAACTTGAAAACTGTCTTGTCTATATACAAGTCCAAGTACAGAGATACCAGACCTGGGCTCCTGAACACCTCTGCTTCACTGTGACCATGTCCCCATGTGTTCTACTCTTAGTCACCATACAACATGCTGATTGGCTCCCTAGCATGTATCTTTGCTCATGTCCTGAGAGCAATACCTGTGTCCCACTCAAGGCTATTGCTCACTTATTCACAGACAGAGTCTGGCAGATCGTAGAGCCTCCAGAGGCTGAGCCACTGGGAGATCTGTAAGAAACTCATGACTGTTGTGCGCCCAGTATCCAGAGCAGTCGGGCCCAGGTCAGGTGCCTTGGGGATATTTATGGAACCACTCACTGCTCTCTTTCCTCTAGCATGGTCACCAAGTCAAAGGTCCTTGGTCAGCTGCTAACTAAAGTCCCTCCATGTGGCTCACTACAGAGCCCTAATCCTCTCTGTGCCTGTAACATCTATTATGAGTGGTCACCTGTCTCTTCTCTGGGTACCTTAGGGAGTCTTGTGCCTGCCTCTCGCTGCTCACAACCCAGTGTCATCCCTGTCATGATCATGGTCCCTTGCTGTTGTTAGACCCATGTCAGACACTCACGTGTTGGCCATCACTCTGCCCCATCCCTGCATCTCACCAGAAGGTCTGCTTCAAGATCATGCCTTGTTCTTCCAACCACATCTTTCTGGCCTCTGCTGTCTTGCCCTTCCCAGCATCCACAACAGCAGGGGGAAATTCTACGAAAAGACCCACCACCAGTTTAGTGATGAACATGACCCTCAGCTACTCCAGGGTTCATGGTCCCAGAGGGCAGTATGTGGTATATGACATGGAAAGGAATGAGGTAAGCTGCCCAAGAGCATTCAGAAGAGAATCAGGCAACAGATGGAGAAGGGAAGCCCTGAAAAAACAGTGATGGCATAAAAATAGGCCAAAACTACTCACCTTGGCCAGGGGGTGTGAGGCTCACAGCCTGGGCAAGTGCAGCCAAGACCGACTGCTCAGCCAGCCCAAGGCGCAGCCGTCCACTTAAGGACCTGAGGAAAAAGCATCAGGGGTGAGCAGGCTGGCTACTCTCTAGTTTTGCCCTCTACAGTTTGCCTGCTCCTGTCTACCCAATCTCCCCAATCTCCACCTTTTGTGGAACCTCTTCAATGTCCTATCTTCATAGCCTCAAAGGAACCCAAGATTATCACATAACCCCTAAATGACAAGAAAACTAAAGCCAGTCAGGAATGGCTATGACCACTATTTATCCCTGGGAGAAGGAAGCAGGAACCTCACAAGTGACAGGGTATGGGCTTGAGGAGGGAAAGTCACAGACAAGACTCTGCTAGTGGGTGTCACAGTCAAGAACCTGACCCAGCCCTGGCTGTGGTTTAAGCCAGTCACTACACAGGTAGCTAAACCGCCTGCACCTCCACCTCTATCAACTGCAGGCTCTACCTGACAGAGTGGCTGGGAGAACTGACGACATCAAACAGTAGGTACAGAGCAGAGCACCTAAGAAATTGTTTCAAGACACACTTCAAGAGAGGTCAGTGACTTTCCTTCTACCGTCATGATAGCTTTATGTTGAACTCAGGCCAAGGCAGACATAAGTAATCAATCACAGATTTACCCTTGAGCTCCAGGATCCTTCTCTAGGTAGGATCACCAGTGCAGGGGAGTTCACCCATGAAAGTAAATTATTATAGTTTAATAAGAAATATTCCCTACAAACAGGGAGAGGAAAGAAAGGGAGAAGGGAAGAGGGAAGGGGAATGGGAAAAATGTATATAGTTAAATAAAAACAATTTAAAAAAAAAAAACAAAAAATAAAGAAATGTCCCCCACAAGCTCACATTTTAATGCTTGTCCACAGCTGGTGGTACTATTTTGGGAGGCTGTGGGAACTTCAGGAAACAGGGCCTAGCTAATGGAAGCAGGCCACTAGATCACTGTGCAGCAGATTATACATGCCTTGGTTCTAGTCTTACTGTTTCCTTGTCTGCTATGAGGAGCCTCTCTCTCTCTCTCACACACACACACACTCCTGTTGCCACACACCCTATCAAGCTTTCCCCACCATGATGAACCCAAACCTTCCAAATCATGAACCAAAATACTCCTTTCCTCCATCAGGCAGTTTGACCACAATAATGCAAAAGTAACTAACAAGGATTCCTATGCAAAGTCAGAACTGCTGGTACTTTTCTCATCAGAAGGCAGTCAGGTTTTTAACAGCACCTGGGGCTGTCAGGTGCTCACCACTACGCCCATATGCCTCCCCACTCTCATGAGCCCCATGTTTACCTGGCAATGAATCGGGCTTCTGAGTGGCGGCAGGCGACAAAAAGGCCCTTGATGATGTCCACCTTCTTAGCCATGGACTGAAAAAGTGGAGAAGAGGCACAGCACCATCAGAGGAGGAACCAGACAATCTTCAGCTTTGGAAAAGCTGCCACCGCCGCCGCCACCACTACCACCTGTGGTAGCCTCTTGCTCTGAGGGCAATGACAATGAACTAGCTTTCTGCCTCTCTCCTTTATCCAACAAGCATTAACAAGAGTTCTGCCCTCCCCACCCAGGAGGCATGGCATTAGGTTCCAGGGTCTCCAGAGAACAGGATGAGACACTGTGAACCACACAAGCAGAAAAGAACACTCAGCTTCCACAGTCAAAGCAGACAGTCCCCTCCACATGCTTTGCTTTAGGTCCGAGGACATCTGGGTGTTGGGATGAGCCACTCTGCTCCACTTACAGCACTGCCAGTGAGCCGGGCAATGTCACAGAATTTGGTAAAGACCCCGGAGGTGGTGAGTGGAGGTGGGGGCAGCATGAGTCTCTGAGTGCTGCGGCTGTTTTCGGCCACCAGTCCCACATCACCCTTCTCAGCTACCTCAGCCCGGATGGACTCCAGCTGACGACCTTGATGGAGGAGACAGCAGGGAAGGAAAGGGGATGGAAACATTGTGGCTACCTGTCTCCCTTCAATGGCTGGATGCTTCTCCAGCTATCTAGGCTTGTGGCGTTTCCTCTTTCCTACAGATCACTTCCTTAGTACAGAAGAAGGCTAAGCAACAGCCATTCAGAGGAAGACAAGCAGCTGAGTGAACACACCCAGACTCAGGGACACGAATGGACGGGACTAAAATCCATGGGATGGGACGAAGTCAATGAAGAGTGAAAAGGGCTTCCTGTTCAAATCTTAGTCTCTAACAGTCTCCAGCTTCCTGTTTATTTTGTTTTTGTTGTTCTACCTTTCAAAAATAGCAATAAAAATATGGGCTGTGCCTTAACCTTGTTTATGGTTAAATCAGAGTCACATTATGGTACACTTGAGGTACGAACAGGAGGCTGGCAAGATGGACAGGCAGGCACTCATGGCAATTCAATGGCTGAGTCTGTCCCATTGCCTGTCTTCACCCCTCCTTTCCATCCCATACCTCTTGTCCCAACAGGCTGGGCCTCCACACCCTTAAAAATCTGGTCCTGTCAAGTACTCTTCCCCACTGGCCTCTTCCTCTAACCTGTCCCACCCCCAACCCCTTCACACCCTCCAAGTGTCACCTCCTGTTGGGGCTTCCTACCTGTGGCCTGGGCAACTGCCTTGAGGAGGACACCATCACCTACGCCCAGCTCTAGTCCCTGCTGAGGTGGCCCAAGGCGGCTGAGGCTGAGGTAAAGGACAGGGAGCAGGTCTGGGGGTGACAGGGCCACCACAGAGCGTAGCAGGTTGCTCAGTGTCTCCACCATCTTGAGGCTAGAGGAAAGAGTTGGAGTATGTCCACCTATTTCAAGGTCAATGGGGTGTGGGGTCCCAGGAAGTGAGGGAGTGGGCAAAAGCAACAAGAGAAAGGAGAGGGACGAAGAGCCAAGGAAATAGTGACAGCTTGCCTATGGAGGGTGACTGTGAAAAGGACAATGAAGATGGTAGTAATCACTAACGGAACAGCTGCCATGTACAGACACTTCCCCAAGAGGGTGCTGGTTTACCCTTTCCACCATTTGTCCCCTCTGAGATAGGTGGCATCATTATCCCCAGTTTACAAGTGAGAAACAGGCATGGAAAGAATGAGACTTGCCCAAGGTCATGAAGCATCAGGCTGAGGTTCAGGACGAGGTTGTCCACTCCAGGACACTCGGCCACTGAAAATGATGGCCATGCTGCCTACAAAACTTTGGTTATAGTGACACAAACAGAAACTGTGGGCTTCCTATTTGCCTGGCTTACATGGCCAAACTGAAGAGGCCATGTAGGCTGGGGATGTAGTCCAGTTGGTAGAGTGCTTGCACAGCATACACAAATGCCCACACAAACTGAGCACAGAGACACACCTCTAATCCTACTACTCAGGAGATAGAGGCAGAAAGAGCAAATCAAGGGCAGTATGAGCTACATGAGACCTGTGACAAAACAACAAACTTTTAAAGAAAGGCTGTGTTTTCTTACAACAGATGTTGGAATGTGCAGACACCTTCCTTCCGAAACCCTTATCTATTCAGCTCCAGAATGGGACATATCTTGAAATAAGAACTCTGTAGGTAGGACTAAGGATAGAGAAGAAAGCATGCTGGATTAGAGTGAACCCTAAACCCAAGGTCTCTCAAAGAATAGGACAGAGAAAGAGAAGGTGGTAATAATACAAGCCTAGAAATGCTAAGGTTGGCTGGAGTCCCAGAAGCTGGGAGAAATTGTGCCAGGTTCTTTCCCCAAGTCTGAAGAGGAGTCAACCTGCTAACCAACAACCAAACTGTTGCCACCACTTTAGGCTTCCTGAGTTGTGAGAAAATCATTTTCTATTGCTCTAATTCACCAAGTGGCAATCTGTTTCTGCCACCCTAGGACAGCAGCAGAGGTGAAACAGTGGGTGGATATAAGAAAAGGAACAGGAAATTCCCACAAGGTTGCTAAGAGGGAAGCTGCATAGTGGAAAAGCCAGGCATTCAGCTTTGGGACCAGCTGATAGGGGACTAGGCCAATGTAGTGAGAAAGCATTGTCTGAAACTAGTTTGAGGATACATGCTGCAAATCCAAAATGAGACCTTCACCCAAGTGGCCAAAACTTTCAGCAAGTATCAAGGTCACAAAGGACAGAGACAGATGGAGGGGATGCCTGCGGACAGGCCAGCTAAACACCACAGGCGGGAACCCCAGACAAGAAACCCGAACAGAAATGGGTATCACAATGCAAATGAAGGCAGGAATCTCTAAGTCTTGTGTTGACATCTTGATTCTGACCATCTTGGTTCTGACCATGATCCAAAGCCTGAAAAAGACATCAACACAAAGGAAGCCAGTAGTCCAGATATATGACGACACTCAATTACTTTTGAAGGTTTTCTAAAAAATCTTTCCAAAAACCTTTTAAAAAAGAAACAAACAAATCGGATAACCCTGTACCCCATGATTTTAGGCTATGGTCAGGTCAGCCAACTGCAGTTCCTTCTAAGTAGATAATGTATGAGATTTTCCAAAAGCTAATGTCTCCCCTATGTCATGTTGATAAATTCAGTCTCCACAGAAGGCAGAGATGTATGTTTTCTCCTTTATTCATGGGGAAACTGAGTCTCAGAGAGGTAGACCAAGCCACCTGCCATGGGCACAAAGCCAGAAAGCAGAGCAATGTTAAGTATCCCCTTGACCACCTCACCAGCTGCTGCTATAAACCACTTTCTGGTACTCAAGGCCCTTCCCATGCCCTCCATCACCTCACTGTAGGGTTACACTCCATGGGAAGTTCTTAAACATTCCCAAGGAAACATTTCTAAGGACAAAGCATTGAGGGCAGCCTAAAGATGTATAAAAATGAAGGAATGTTATAGGAAAATTTAAATATTCCAGAAAAGCTTAAGCCAACATGGAGAAGTAAAAATGAGATTGATCAAACAAGCACAGGCTGAATGAGTACACCCCATAACACTTATACCACAGAAGAAAGCCCTAGGAGAAAGTCCAGAAAGGGACAGGACTGGGAAGAGAGGCGAAGGAGCCACCACAGACTACTGGTGCTGATGTTGTGCATCACTGGGAGGGAAAGCTCTGCATTGGAAGTGTGGCAAGCAAGGTCACCCTCGCTGTAACCAAGATTAGACTACACTCACTTGAGATGTGGAAGCAAGACTGAAATCATTTCGTGTGAAACATTTCCTGTAATTCCTAGAATCTGTTTCCTAACCCTGCAGATCCGGCTGACCCTTGTTTCTCACACAGGCACATTCAATCTTTGACACTGCAAAGTCCACACTCGAGAACAGTGCAATTGATTTACAATCAACAAGAGACAGTTCTCACGATGCATTAAGTGTAAGATTTCTGTGTTGAGCTACACTCATAGCTATCTTTGAGCACAGGTTGGACCTGGGCCCACTTAGCGCAAGAGAATATGACATTAGAAACGATGCTGTTGTGGCACACGTCTCTAATCCCAGCACTCAGAAGACAAAGGTAGGCAATCTCCGCGTTCAAGGCCAGCCTGGTCCACATAGTAACTTCAGGCCAGCCAGGGCTACATAGAGAGGCCCTGTCTCAAAAAGAAAAAGAAATGATGCTGAGAGTCTTCTGAGCCTGGGCCTCAAAATGATGTGAGCCATTTTTGTGAATGGACAGTGACATTGATGGGGAGAAGAGATGAGGAAAGACCGCAGGGAAGGAGGCAGCACACAATGCCATGCTCTGGACAGAGCCACAGAGCATCTGTCCCCAGACATGAGTAATTAATTACCGAGCAGAAACCTCCTCTATCTTCTCAAATGTCCGGGCCACAGCAAGAAAAGGAACCCTGGGAAAGAAAATAGATGCGAGAACCATTTGAATAGGCCAACATATCCTGTATCCAACCTGCCTCCTCACAACCTCCTAGGGGATAGTCTTGAAAACACCAAAATGCAGAGGCAACTATCCACTATCCCTTCCCATGGTGCTGTGTCCCCAAAATAGAGATGGGAGAGATGTTACAGACCTTCCAAAGAGGTCAAAGTCACAGCCTCCCACAGTCACAGTACAGAAGTAAGACAGCTAACTCCTTACTTCTGGCCGTGTTTCCAGCAGGCATCTTCAATGGGATGGTAGTTACTCTTGGAAGGATTGTAGTTTGTTGGATCCAGGGTTCTATAAAGGCAAAGGAGAAATAAAATTGGGTAACTCTGAGGAATGTTTCTACTGTGTTTTAGCTGACTCACAAGGCCAAAGGCCACCAATACCATCCCCTCACTGGTAGAAACTAGGCAGGAGCTCTACCACTGAGCCTCTACTGCCTCACTGATTGATTCTAGATAGGTGCTCTACTAATGAGCCACACTCCAAGCCCCTCACTGCAGGGGTGAGAGGGGGAATCCTATGCAGTGGTTCTACTAAATCATATCCAGCTCCTTGCTAGGCAGGTGCTCTACCACTGAGCCTTGCCACCAGGCCCTCACTGGGCAACAATTCTGAACAAATCCTCTACCATTGAGTTACAACCCCAGCCCACATGGTTTTGAGTAAAGCAAGAATGGGGTCTGATCCCATTACTTTGTAGGATGCTTATCCACCTATCCACCTGATTGTCCGTCCATTCAACAAATTTTCTTGTGTTCATAACCGGTGATATAAGAATGGCCTAATCATGATGGGCAGTAGTGGTGCACGCATTTAATCTGAGCACCCGAGAGGCAGAAACAGGCAGATCTCAGTGAGTTCGAGACCAGTCTGGTCTACAGAGCAAGTTACAGGACAGGCTCCAAAGCTACAGAGAAACTCTGTCTCAAAAGAAAAAAAAAAAAAAGAATGGTCCAATAACAATAAAACAATCACTTAGCAGCCGAGAACCACAACTCTAATTCACAGTAGTTATCAGAAAAGAGAAGCGGCTCTAGGTGGTCCATACCCATTAGCCACTCAGGGCTGGCAAAGAGGTCGGTCCTCAGGAGAGCCCAATGAAGATGCTTGTTGTTTCTGACATATGTGCTCAACCTGGTAAGCAGGATGGTGGAATCAGAGTACTAAGAACTGAGGACAGAGTGCTGGGTGGGGACCAGTGGGCAAAGAGGCTTGAGATTTTGTTCTGGGGTTAGTGCATAACCATTCTGACGGGTGGATAGGTGATCCCCATGATTACATTGCTGTGCCGCATAGGTGCCCCCAGTCCTTTGACAGACAGACAATCCTTTGGAGGCTGGCTGGAGGTCAGGTAAGATGCCAAGCAATCAATGCATATGCAAACTCTGTCTCTGAGCAGTTCTTATTCTGTCTGCATCCTACGGCTTTGCAACAGGGGCCAATGATGTCTAAAATACTGACCAATGCCCAAGCCCTCTGAGCGTAGGAAGCCCAAGCTGGGGCTGAGTCATGGGATGAAGACGGGAATGTCCTAGATGTTCTCATACCTGGGCACGACTTACCCCTTGGTCTCTTCCTTCCTTAAAGTACCTGACTCTTCTTTTTTCACTTCAGGTTTCACTGCTGGCTTCCGGGGAGCTGCAAGGGAAGACAGGGAGTAGAGGACCTGACTCCTGACAGTCCCACCTTCCAAGCTTTGTCCAGCCAGCACTGCCTGAGCAGAGTCTGCAATCTGCTGGCTGCACAGCCTAGAGGAACAAGGGGAGAGAGGTGCTCACCAAAGAAGCTGCTGAGTGTCTTAGCACTTCTGGCAGGAGGTTTGCTCTGCTCCTCTTCCTGAGGATCCTGTTTGACGCCAGCCTTACACACTGGAATGTTCTCTGTCTTTGGCAGGGTTACTGACTCTGAAGTAAGAAAGGTGATACAAACTGTTTCTACCTATAGACTTTAAGAGACCAACTTCCCTGTATCCTAGAAGTGGAAAATCGAACAATTCCGACCTTTCTCCATCCGTTATGTAAATTCAGGGCCTCTCTGGCCTGATGTTCACTCCGCAGTGCTAATGGAAGCACAACTAGACTGGAAACGGAAGACTTAGGAATGGCAGTGAAAAGAAACCTCAACACCCAGCATCTGCCTGAAATCCCAGCCATTCGGGATACCGAGGCAGGAGGATATAGGAAGATCCTGTCTCAGACAAACAGAAACAGAGCTGGGGGTGTGACTCAGTGGTAGAGGACTTGTTTAGAATCCCCCAGTGGGGGGGAGCTAGGGGATGGTTCAATGGTAGAGCTCCTCCTGCCTAAAATCCCCAGAGTGGGGCTGGGAGTGTGGCTCAGCAGCAGAGCACTTGCCAAGTACCCACTAGTTAGAAGGCTGAGGTATGGCTCAGTGTGTTAACAGAGGACTGAGATGTGTTAAACACTTGCCTAGCATGTGCCAGGCTCTGCGCTCCACCACCAGGACCACAAAAAAAATAACTAAAACCTTAGTGTGATTTGAACAGTCTCACTTTTCTTGCACTTGTAGGAAACCAGATCCAAGTATGTCTTAAAACTGTCCTTGTAAACGTCACCTATGACACAAGGATCTCAAGGACACCAGGGCATAGAAGCTGCACCATGGCCTCCAAGGCCCTTCCGCTTCTGAATCTTATAACTAAGTTTAGATGTCACTCTTAATAAATACCTACTCAGTTCACTGTATTTGATTGGCACTTCTGATGTCTAAAAGCACAATTATTTGAGGGCTCTTTCCTCTTTTCCCTCATACAAACAATAAACCCAACAGTAAAAACAAAATCTATGATAACCTTGGGAGTTCCCACTTAACCCAAGATGGAGAGTCGTGCCTTGTTTTAAATGGCCCACCCTACAAAGACAAGTACCACCCCAATCAAGATCATGAAGCTGGGGGAATAAGCAACTCACCAGGGGACTTTGCAGGCTCAGGGGGCACTATGGACTGGCTCCCCTCCTTTTCTTCCTTCTGTTTTACATCTTCAGTCTCTGTGAGACTTTCTGTTGGGGTCTGTGCTTCTGGGGATACACAAAAAAGTTAAATGGCAGTAAGGCTTAGAGGCACTCCCACCCAAGAGATAGTCCAGGACAGGAAGGTCACAAGTTCAAAGCCTGCCTAAATTACAGAGTAAATTCAGTTTTTTGTCTGGGCAACTTTGTAAGACCCTGTTTCAAAAACAAAATGATGACATGTAACTCAGCAATCCAGCACTTGCCTAGCCTGTACATTTTTATTTACAAATGTAATGAAAAGTTATGCCCCGGTAATGATAACACCAAAGACTAACTTGGGGGGAATTTGCCTTAGGACGAAGATAACTCCTTTTACTTTGAGATACTCAGAATGGCTAAAATCTCCAACTTACAGTGAAATTTTTTACAGACTACAGATTGCCAATAGGAAATCAAGTCTCCACCAAATTAATCAAACCTGCCATGGGAAACTGAGTCTATTTTTTTTCTTAGCACATAAACAAAAACCTGACTGTGTCAGAGACTGCAACTGATGGAATCACAGTCAGCCCCCATGATCACTGGATCTAGCCCCACGGCTGTTTCCCTGCACTGAGTCTAGAGTCTCCAAAGGAACACAGAGACACCTGCTGGACACTAAATGAAAAACTAGCAGAGGGAATTTTGACTTTTCAGTTGTCTCAAAGTAGAAAGTATATCTCAAAGTACATCCTTGGATAAACTCACCACCAATGAAAAATAATTCCCCTGAAAATGGGATGTGTTGTATGAGAGAAGAATATATTAAAAGAAAAATACACAAAAAAAAACTTCAGCAAAGCAATGGTTAAAAAAAAAATTATTATTATTTCCATTAAATAAAAACAAAATTAGTTATATACAATACTGAATTAAGCCGGGCAGTGGTGGCGCACGTCTTTAATCCCAGCACTCAGAAGGCAGAGGCAGGCGGATCTCTGTGAGTTTGAGGCCAGCCTGGTCTACAAGAGTTAGTTCCAGGACAGGCTCCAAAGCTACAGAGAAACCCTGTCTCGAAAAACCAAAAAAAAAAAAAAAAAAAAATCCTGAAATTAAGGCAAAAAAAAAAAAAATAGTTTCAAACAGTTTTCAGGATGAGCGTCTATGTACTGGAATATGGAATGTTTATTTATTGAAACAGGGTCTTGCTATGTGGACCAGACGAACCTCTAACAAGCAGTGATACTCCTGCCTCAGCATCTTGAGTACTATGATTACACCATGTCTGGCCCCAAGTGCAAAATGTTTAAATAACAGATCTGGAAATCCAAACTTCCTGTACTGCACACACCTCTCCTACCCTTGAAGGTCCCCATTCCATATCATGGGTAGGTGCATACACACACACACACACACACACACACACACACACACACACACACACACACATACACACACACACGATCCTCTCATCCTGGTCCCTCACCTTCTTCCTTCTTCCTTTTCTTGGCTGCTCTGTCTTTGTCCTCATTCTGCTCCTCCACAGAGTCCTGAATTGTCCGTTTTGGGAGCTGCTTCCGAGCTGGAAAGGCAAAGGGAGCACTGTGGTTGACCATTGGTTTATCTGCGCTTGCCCTAGTGAGATCAGACACTGCCTGGTTGATGGGGCAACTTAGAAGGTTCCGGATCTTTCACACCTGCCACAGTTACTTCCCCAATAAAAATCTCATCCTTCAAGCTCTGAATCTGTGACCTTGAAAGTTATTTAACCTCCATCTTGCCCCTTCTTACATTTTAAGATAAAAAAGTTCAAGTAAATAACAACCTGGTGTCTGACAGCCTGTGGATTCAGCCACTACCCTAGCTCATGTCTCACCACACGCTAGCCTCAAGCTGCCGCTCTTCTCTTCAAGCCATACTGTGTTCGCTAGAAAAACCAGAGTCAGAATTCCCATGTCTCCTACCTCAGGGCCTTTGTACATGTGGCTCCTATCTGGGATAGAACCTTGGACCTAGGCATATGGACAACGGGCTTCTGAGCTCCCAGACCACCCCTGTGAGTTCTACCCATAGAAGCATACAGGGAACTGAATATGTGATATTAAACTTTAGCACTTGGGGGGGCAAACTGGAGAACCTAGTTTTAACCATACATTATTCTGAACACAATTTCAATTCTAAATTATTAGCAGTTTTGCTTTTTTTTTTCTTTCTTTTTTTTTTTTTAAATGCTAAGGGTGTAGGTTCCTATTTGAAGGGACTCTAGCCAACACCACTTTGGCAAACATGGCTCTGGCAGCCTTGCCCTTCTCTCCCATTCCCTCTGCCTTACTTAAAACCATTAGATTGCATTCCGAAAGCTAGCCACCAAGGTCTATTCCCTTATTTGGCTACTTCCTCCTCCTGAGGATGACTATCAATCCAGCAATCAAAGTACTGAAGTCTAGCAATCAAAAGCCTTTTGGCTCACCTAATTAACATGCCTAATTAAAATTAAACTCCTCTTTTTAAAAGAGTTTATAAACGGAGTTTCCTCTTTTAACTTTATAAACCGCCATCTTTGTATGTGCCACCTCTGTCTCCTTCTATCCAAAGATAGTCCTTTGTTCCCCTCCCGGACAAATATCACTTCCTCCTCTCTCCCTTGTTCCCTTCCCCTTCTCCCTCATCCTCTTATCTATTTCCTGCCCTTTGTCTCTCTGAGGCAAATAAATCTCCTTTGTGCTGAGAAGTTGGTCTTGGAATGTCCTGAACCAATACTGATTGGCTATTCATTATAACTTGACCATGTCTGGAATTCCTAGGAGACATACCTCTGTGTCTATGAGGGCATTCCTGGTGGTTTTTAACTGTGAGAGACTCACCCTGAATTTGAGTGGCACTATGCTATGGGCTGCAATGTGACCAATTGTCATGCCTTCCCAATCATTATGGACAGCACTCTCAAAGTGTGAACCAAAATAAACTTGACCTTTAAGATGCTTTTGGCAGGGATTTTGTCACGGTAATGAGAAAAGAAAAAAGAATACACTAAGTCTTCAAAATCTGACATGCTATATGTACACGTCAATTCACACATCAGGTTTCTGTCATGAATATTTAATCTGTGTTTGGGTTTTTAAAAATTGACAGCATTCCATATCAAAAGCAGATTCCCACACCCAAGTTTCTCATGGGATACTGGGAAGTCTTCCCTTTTTGAATTCAGCTGTGGTAGACCACCCTGTATGAAATGCTTGGGTCCAAAAGTATTGCAAAATTTGAGGTTTTCAATTTTAAGTCTACAGACTGTACCGGCTGAACTGGCGAGCATCTCAGATATGATGGATCAGGCATGCTCATTCACCCTGGCTTCACAATATCCATTAATGAAAACACCACAACTTTACAAGTACCCATCTCAAGTCACCACATTATAAGTCATCAGAGCAGGCTCACAGCCCCGAGATCACATGTGGCCTCTCACCTGGCCCTTCTCCATACCAACTCTTCTCCCAGGCTCATTCTCTAGGATGTTCTCCAGGCAGTGTCCCCAACTCTGTTCCCTGTGCCAGAACTCTAGACCTAAGTGACTAAGATGCTCCTGTTTTACTCACACTATCTGGAATTCTCTTTCTTTTTCCTATCCTGCCTAGCTCTCTTTGCCTTTCAGGGATCAGCTTAGACTCTCTTCCAGAAGTCTCCATACCTGCACCTTTGTGCTCTTACCCAGAGCTGTGGGTAAGTACCACTCCACATGACAATCACAATCTCCTACATGTACTGAGTGCTGACTGTAGGCCGAATCAGCCTTGAATCCTGGCTCTTCTGGGCTGTTGGCTCTGTACTTCAGATCACACATACCTCTGCAAAGGTGAAGTTGCTTGCCTCAGGTCACACAGCTGAGGGACAGTTAACCGTGCTCACCATCAGGAGTACTATCATCATGACCACCATGGAAAGGAAGGAGTTAACCTGTCCTTACCAGTGCGACGCTTCGGGAATCCTGATGGGGAGATATCCATGGAGGGGCTGTTGAAGGAAGGACTATTCTCAGGACATGTGTCAGGGCTGGAAGGAGAGTTCTGTTTGGAGTCTGACACAGACTTCTGGAAGGAGACAAAAAGAAAAATTCTAGAATAAAGAGAACGTATGCATTACCTGGCAGTTGTAGCTACCACACTTGAGAGCAGAATGGACTCGTCTCTAGTGTCTGCCATATTTCTGGTTCCTCGGTCTCATCCCTACTCAGGCTACCTTCTCTCACCAAAACACTTTTTCACTCCATTATGAATCCCATATTAATTCTGCCTCTTAGAAGTAACAGAATCTTCCTTTTCCAGCTGTACATCTGGTGGCCTAACTAAAAACTGATTGTACCAACCTCCCTTGGAATTAGTAGAATCACAGGCCTGAGTACTACATTTCTCTGCCTCCTCTGCAGCTAGTGTGCTCGAGACTAAGGACTGTTTTTTCAGTCTTCCTTGTATCTTCCACAAGGTGCAAGGAGCAGACTAATTCTTGCATGTTATTATGTGACACTATACACCATGGTATGCACACGCATTACCACACATTGATAAAAAAAAATTTTCTTTTACATAGAAGCAAGAAGTCACAAAGAAATATGACCACGGAAAGCATAGACAGAGACCATAGGCTGGCTCAGCAGATGAAGAACAGGCTTCTAGAAGCATGAAGTGGTCTTCCCTACAGGCTCAAAAAAAAAAAAAAAATGGCACTGCCAATACCCTAAGATAACCCACTCAGGTACCTGACCTACAGAATTATGGGATAACTGTATCATAGGAAGCACTATATGCTCTCCATGGTGCACCTGAGGCATGACACTGTCAAGGTGCCGAATGAGCCCCACATCCGAGAGAAGAGGTAGACTGGGATCCTGTACCCAAACCTCCTGCTTGAAGTCACAATAGCAGAGATTACTTGTCTCCTGGACCATGTCCCCAGAGTCTTCCTGTATAGCTACTGCACTCAGCTGTGTAAGTGAGCAGGAAACTGGCAGGCTAAAGGTCAGCAAGATGGCTTGGTGGGTAACAGTGTTTGCTGCACAAGCATAGAGACCTGAGTTCTATTCCTAAAACTCATGAGAAAGTGGAAAAAGAGAACACCACAAGGCTGTCCTCAGACCTCCACTCACACAGCAAGGATATATACACAAACACACAAAAATTAAATTTAGAAAAGAAACCCAGCAGGCTGTTGGAACCTACCTGAACTTTGGGGGTGCCAGGAGCTTCATCTTCCTCCTCCCCTTCACTGCTTAGGACCTGGGCCGCCTTCCTTCCTGGCCTCTTCACTGGAGAATCACTCTCAGACACCAGTCGATTCCTCTCTTTCAATGCTACCCTAGAAAATGGGAGGGAGATGTGGGCCAAATGGCAGGCAGAATGGGGACACTGCCCAAAAAACTGCATTCCCTTCTCTTCCATTTCAGTGAGCATCTTCCAGGTACCCCCATGGCATTCACTCTTTTTTCTTTTGAGATGGTCTCATGTAGCCAAGGCTGGCCTCAAACTCAGTATTGTATCAGCTGCTGACTTTGAACTCCTGATTCTCTTGCCAAACCTCATCAACACTGGAATTATGGTGTGGGCCACCATATTTAACTTTGTTATATGCACTTAAGTATTCTTCCCTCAGTCCCTCTCTCCACCCTGAGGCATCCTGCATGTCCATGTGGTGGTAACATGTCATGAAAAGCAGATGAATTTCTTGGCAGGGACCAGGCACCAATTTAACCATATGGAGACCTTCTACCTTAGTCACAGGAGTTTCAGCATGGTACACACCCAGGCAACAGCGTAACAGCCTAAAGTCTTACATAAAGAAAGGGAGACTACTATGCTAAGTCACTGTCCCTTTGATGCTAGCTCTGAGCTCCCAGCTTATGGAGACATAAGCATGATGGCATGTGTGCTGGTAGCAGTCACTCAAGTGCTTAGTGTCCTCAGAAAGCTCACAGTCACAACAGAGGCCACCATGAGAACCAGCTACTCCATACTTCCTGATGATAGGCACTAATTCTACAGAACGTCTTTACAAAGAGGGAAGCAGGTTCATGCTCAGCACCACAGAAAGAGTTCTAAAGACTTTGTAGAATAGAGGAATGACCATCTACTTGGTTTGCCTCAAAACCCAGAGTGTCTAGAGCTATATCAAGCATATAGAAAATATTTGAAAGCTGTTTTATGAGTAAATGTATACGTACAATCTCAAGAACATAATATAGAAGCAATATATAAAAGACTCGTTTTTGTTATTTAAAAGGTAAAGGTGCTTGTTAATGTGTATGGATTACATGTGAGGCATTGTGCCAGCCACTTGAGCTCTTACAGTGGCAAACATGTAGACCCCAGGATCTAGCATGAGAGATACATATCAGATATTCATCAGATATATTAAGCATCTACTGTGCCAATAACCATGTTTGCTGCAGCACTGCCAACTGGTCACAGTGCCTTCCTCTAAAGGAAAGAGGTCAAAAGCTTTTCATAGATTTTTTTTTTAAAAAATGTATTCACTTATTTTTATGTACACGAGTGCTTTGCTTACATGTAAATCTATGTACCACTGAATGCCAAGTGCCTGCAGAAGCCAGACGGTGGCACTGTATCCCTGGAACTGAGTTATAGCTGGGTAGGAGCCACCACCTGAGTGCTGAGCCATCTCTGCAGCCCCTAGATCTATCATCATCATCATTATGTGTCTAATGTGTGGACAGATGCAAATGAGCACAGGTGTTTCAAGGCCAGAGGCACTCGATTCTTCCAGAGCTGGAGTTACAGAGAATTTTTGAGCCACCTGACATGACATGAGTGCTGGGAAGCAAATTGTAGTCCTCTGCAAGAGCAGTTTGTGCTCTTAACTGTGGTATCATCTCTCCAGGTCCAAGGTCAAATTTCTACCTTAGTTTTGAGTTAATGTTTTTACAATTACCATGTACAATTCCTATGTTAGACAAACAAAAATACCTGCATACATAATTAAGAATAATAAAAAGCAAATCTAAAATATATAGCATAGAACTGTTATACCCACAAAGAAGAAACAACCTAAATATTCACAAAAAATTAAATGCCCAATAATTTCTATAGTATATCCATAGAAGGGAATACAAGACAGAAAAAGGACTGCGCCCATGTTCCTGAATGAAAAAAAGTCCTCTAAGCCATAATGTTAACAGAAGCAAGCTGATGAATAGTAATACATTATATACATAGCATGACCTAAGTAAATCACAGAAAACAAACCATCAGTTGCATGTGCACAGAGCAATGCATATGTCACAGTGACCAACCTCAACATCATAGCTTGACTCCACGTGCAGAATACCTCTTCTGCAGTATGCAGTGTGTTACAAACGGTACATGGGTTTACTCACTGACCCCATGCAGAAAGCATGTTGGATACTAGGCACCTTTTTACTCATGAGGAAGATAGAAGTGAGGTCTCCTGCTCAACATCTCAATTTGGGGATTATGAACTAAATGTATTCATATCCATGCTCTGTCCCAAAGGTTACCTAAGCAAGGCCATACACTATCTTTCCTGAGACTGTATGAATCAAAATGTGGCCAGCATCTCTACCCCATGGATAGGGTGTGGTCTTAAAAAAAATGCAAAGCATACGGGAGCGGAGCCCCGACAAGAACTCTGAAGTATTAGATTCAGCTGTGCCTAAAGTTGGACCTGCCTTTTGGCTGTCAGATATCTAAATTAAAAATATCGTTTTAAGGACTGATACCTCTGCATTAGGTTTTAACACACAAAAGAATCTTGACTGCTAAAGGCACATGCTCTGCCCCAGCCCCTTACATACTTTGGAGGGGACTCCTTCTCTCCGATGCTGTTGGCTGTCTCCTTTTCAGGCTTCTTTGCTTTACCCTCTTTGGTGGGTTGGAAAAATGACCTGGAGGAGCACAAGGGGGTGAGAGACATTAATAGCACCAATGCTTCACCTACCTGGGAAACACCTGTAGCTCCAGACATCCATCCCCAGCCAGGCAGGGCCACACACCAGGGATGTAGTTTAGTGGTAAAGGGCTTCCCTAGGATGGGCAAAGACCTTAGGATTTATTTGATTCTGAACAGTAAAAAAAAAAAAAAAAAAAGGAGGAGGGGGAGAAGCAGCAGAAGAAGTAGTAGTAGTAGCAGCGGTAGTAAAGGGAAGAAGGAGGAGGAGGAGGAGGAGAAGGAGGAGGAGGAGGAGGAGGAGGAGGAGGAGGAGAAGGAGGAAGAGGAGGAGGAGGAGGAGAAGAAGGAGAAGAAGAAGAAGAAGAAGAAGAAGAAGAAGAAGAAGAAGAAGAAGAAGAAGAAGAAGAAGAAGCAGCAGCAGAAGCAGAAGCAGAAGCAGCAGAAGCAGCGGTAGTAGTAGTAGTAGTAAAGGGCAAGAAAACAAGAGAACAGATAGCATCTGAATAAAAGCTGTCATCCCAGGAGATTTGTGTCTCCCGGGTTTCCACAGTGGAAGTCCAGGACTGAGTCTGCTAGTACCCTTCCCTCCTTTTCTCTAATGCACCCCTCTCTCTGGTTTTCCCTTAGTTCAGGCCATGAGTGGCCTACACTTCCACCTATGACACATGGACACATGACTCAGGCCTCACCAATTAGTGCAGTGCACTGCACACCTATAGCCCACCACGATTTTCCCAAGCCAAAATATGACTATTGCTGCGTCAGAAAGGAGGTACTCTCATACCTGAGTGGTGTGGAACAATTCTGTATCTGTCAATGTTTTAAATAAACGTTGATTGGCCAGTAGTATAGGCAGGACAACCAGACAGGAAATAGAGGCGGGGCAAGGAGAACAAGAGTATTCTGGGGGGGACTGGAGAGATGGCTCAGCTGTTAAGAGCACTGCCTGCTCTTCCAAAGGTCCTGAGTTCAATTCCCAGCAACCACATGGTAGCTCACAACCATCTATCTGTAATGAGATCTGGTGCCCTCTTCTGGACTGCAGATATACATGCAGACAGAATACTGAGAATACTGTATTCATAATAAATAAATTAAAAAAAAGAGAGAGAGAGAGTATTCTGGGAAGAAGGAAGTTCTTTCCCTCAGTCCTGTGCAGACACCAAAGAAGCAGGATGTGACCTGCCCCGAAAAAGGTACCAAGCCACGTGGCTAACACAGATAAGAATAATGGGTTAATATAAGTTATAAGAGTTGATAAGAAGCCTGAGTTAATGGGCCAATTGGCTTATCATTAATATAGTCCTCTGTGTGATTTCTTTGGGGTTTACCAGCTGTGGGAACTGGGCAGGACAGAAACTCCAACAAGCAAGCCCTCATGTTACACCTGAGATTGCTGATCAGGTGTCAGCCTGAGGATGACAACATCAATGATAACAGAGCTGACCACAGAGAGACAGACCATGTCAACATTTTACTTGTTGGATCTATCTAGCCAAGCCTGGAGTTGCACACTGCAACTATGGAAACCAAGTACCTTCCTCTCTCATGTTCCTAAAGCCACCTTGCCTTAGTATAGGGTTTCTGTCCTGTGCATGCCTAAGTTTTGTCCACTAGATATCAAAAGCAAATCCCAGACCCCTGAAATGCCTGAACCAAAAATGTCTCCAGACATCGCCACATGTTCCCAGGGAGCATAACTGCTGAAAACCAACACATTAAGGACCCATACTCTGCAACTAAAAATTAATTAAGGAGCTAATTGATTCATTACTTTCTCCCATGTCCTACTTCTCATTTTCCAAACCACTCAACACTAGGAAATTTCGACTTCAAGACTCACTCAAGGTCTTCTCAAAAAATGCAAATTTGACACAGAAAGCCCAGAGTTTGGACAGTGCATTATGTAGACACTATCTCTTGCAGGGGGGAGGAAGCTCAAGAATCAGGACGCTCAAGACACTGAGGAGGCTCAGACAATTACAAGACTCACATGCCCCTTCCCAAGCTTTATATAAACAGCCAACAATTACTGGGGGTTGAGAGGGATTCTTCAGTGGAGCAGCCTGCAGACTGAGCAGAGAGCTCCAGCAATGCAGTTTTCCATGCTGGGGTGGGCTTTGGAGTGAGCGGCTGCCTTTATGTCACCAACTTTCCTATAAGTGACACCAATAAACTTAGTGGTTCATTAAGCTAAACTTGGGTGGAATCATTTCTTTGGCTTGTCATTGGTCCCCTATCTCCCAGGAAAAGTCACAACACAAAGTGCCTGGAGCATGGCAGGGGCCTTACATAATACTTCTCTGCATGGTGGCGGCGGAGTTCTCCCCTTTCCTCTCTTGTTGTTTCTTTCTCATTAGTTGTACCTGAAAAACAAATCCAAAGACCTGCTAAGGATGCTGGCTGTGCAAAACCTAAGGGGGGGGGGGGGGGCACAACTACCTTCCTTAAGGAAATAAAGAAGAGTTGGGTATGAAGGCACATGCCTTTAGTCCCAGCATTCAGGAGGAAGAAGCAGGTAGATCTCTTGAGTTCGAGGACAGCCTGGTCTACAAAGCTAGTTCTAGAAAAGTCATGGTTGTTACATAGAGAAACTCTTATTTCGAAAAAAAAAAACAAAACAAAAACCTGCAATCAGAGCTACAGAGATAGCTCAGGGTAAGAGTGCTTGCTGGCAAAGTAAGAGGACATGAGCTTGAATCCCCAGAACCCACGTTTAAAAAGAAAAAGCTAGGCACGGCTGTACAAGCCTGTAAACCCAGTACTGTGGGGTGGAGACAAGTGGAGAAAGGCAGATCCAGTCAGCCAGACTAGCTAGAACAGAGCAGTGACCTTCAGGGTCAGTGAGACCCTGTCCGCAGACAGTAAGGCGTGGAGTAATATCACACACATGGGCCTGGATTCCCTCCCACAGTCATGAATTACCAAACACATTACATACATAATCCCTGGTGTGTGTATACACACACACACACACACACTCACACACCAGAAACAGCTATACAATCAGAAATATGCATTTCCTCCTCAGGAAAAACACCCAATTTTATAAACCAATATGAAACTTTAATTAAAATTTATTATTAAAAGATAAAATTTCCAAATCCGAAAAGGGACGTCTTCTTTTCCATATGGTTCCTGCTTTCCATCTAACAACAAAAAATCACTGAGAGTATGCAGACGTTTTCTCAAGTTTTTATTCTTTGAGAGTTAAGTTCCTTTATTCTTTCTCCTCCGCCCGTCCCTGCTCCCGTTATGGTCCTGAGGATAGATGCAGGCAGGGTCTGGAGCTGCTAGAAAGCACCCTCACTAATCTACATTGCCAGCCCTCTTTGGCTGCCTGCCAGCTTCCCTTTCCAAACGTCCCTCCTCACCTTGACAACTTCCTTCTATTCTTGCTAGCCAAGTTTTTCTCCCTCCCCAACTCCACACACAGTAAGCAACAAGCCCTGGCCCAGCCCTAAGTGTGTCCAGGCCTCACCTCCAGACCTCCATTCTTGCCCCACCAAGGCCCAGGCCTGTATCCCTTTCTGGCAGCCACCTCACCTTTTACCTGGCTCTTGACACTCATCACACCAAGCTTCTCTCGTCTTCACATAGGAGCGCTATCTAATCAGTAACGTCACCTTGCTCTCACTACAAGACTCCGTGCGGCCCCATTCCGTCTAGCATCTTACAGTGATTGACAGCTGGCGTCCAGGGTTAACACAGCAACACTGAAACCTTCCCTGCAGCCCCAGGCCGCCCCTCCTCACCCGACGCTTTCAACGCCCGTGGCCACGCCCACCACCGGCCTTTCTCCCCGCCCCTCCGCCGCGGGTCCCACCCCTTTCAAGGCCTTCAGTCCTCAGCAGACGCGACACTTCCAACCTGCTGCGGACCCTGTCCGCGAGCCAGCCGGCAGCTCTCCCTCCACACCGGCTCCTTGTTGCTCTCTCCCTGCGCCCTCGGCCGCCGCGACGCCCCCACGCTCGTTCCGCTCCCCGCCCCAGAGCCGGCGAAGTTCACCGGCGACGAGCGCTTAGGGACGCTCGCCGCTCCCCCGCCCCAGCCCCAGCCACACTCCCACGACCCCACTTGCCTCTCGAGTCACTTCACCAGACGCCGGACTTGCTTGCTCGGCGACGCGAACCGGAAAGCCCGAAATTCGCGCCACACGGATTTCGCGCGCAGACTCTGGCGGGCGGGGTAGAGGGTGGAGACAACCGAGGGCGGGTCCCGGGCGCCTCACGCGGCGCCATTATCGCCGGAAGGCTGCTGGGAGTTGTAGTCTCCGGAGCATGAGACAGCCTAGAAATGGGACGGAGTGGGGAGGGGAGGGGCGCTGTCCCGCACAGCATGCTGGGAAGCGGCCCGGAGCCTGTCCTCCCCGTGGACGAGCCGGTGAGGCTGCGAGGTCGTAAGGGTGACAGGCGGGGATAGGAGAAGGGTTGGTGAAAAGCTGCCTTGCCAGACACCGCGGGAAGAAAGGCGGTAGACCGCGCGGGGCATCCCGGGAGCAAGGGCCGGGCCGGGCTTGGGCGCGGGGCATTGTGGGAGGTGGACGCTGCTCCGGGTTGGGTAGGTGAGTTGAGGGGGAGGGGGCGGGAAGGGTGCACTGCTTGGGGAGTGGAGAAGCACCGCTGTGTAGGATGGTCAGGCCGGGAGGGGCGGTGGTGAGACGGGCTGGGAGGATCTAGGGAGCTGGGAATCAACAAGAAGGGGCTGTGCGAGGGAGGGAAGGCTCAGCTGGACGTGGGGGGAGCATCAGGGGTGAAGAAGCCCGTCTGAGGACAAGGGGCCAAGTCCAGAACAAAGACATTGAGAATAGTAGTTATTGCTGGGAAGAGGGGGCTACAACTTAACCCAGGAGGAGAGTAAGTCTTAGGAGGAGTATGAGCCACAGATGACTGTTGGTGACACTTCTGAGTTCAATTGACCACAAGTGGGCCACACCCCTGTAGGCTAATGGCCCATGATAGGACTTGGGAAGGGCATCTGAAAATAAGAGCATCCCTGGGAAGCAGAAGCCACAGATCAATATAGCAATTTAAGGCGGTCATATCTTAGGGGCAACGGCTGCATATCTGATAAATCTAGGGGAAGAGGAAGCCAGAGTTTATAAAGAATATAGCTGGGGTTTGAAATCTATGCCTAGCTATGAAGGTAGATATGAGTTACAGTCAAATGTAGACTCGTGGGAAAAAGAAGTTCCAGATGAAAGTTATCACCAGGGGCAGGAGACACATTTGGGAGAAGGAGAAATCTTAGCCAGAGACTAGGAATACATCTACAAAGATGTCCACAGCTGAGCTGCGAGCACATATTTAGAACTGATTCCCTTGTACCTAGAGATCACATTTAAGGCAACTGGGACTAGAATAGAAATTAAGTGCCAGCTGGACCTAGGGAAGGTAGACCACAAAAATGGGATGGAGATTCCTTTCTGGAAACCAAACAGTAAAACCACTTTGATTGGCCCAGAGATATATACGAGGCATCAGCAGCTGGTTAGACAGTCTGAATAGGGTAAAATGGGGTAACCCAGGTGGGGATGGGTCTGATGTCCAGTTCTTCCCACTTCCACTCAGGGCCTCAGGATGGAGCTGACAGAACCCCCACCAGGCACAGCAGTGCAGAAGGAGGAACAGGAATTGTTGGATCGAACCTTCTTCTCATGGGCTGAATTCAGCCGCTTCTTCGACAAGTGGTGCCAGCAACGGCTGGTGGTCTTCTCGGTGAAGAGCTCCACACACGTGGCACGCAGCCCCTGGGCCAGCGCGCCCCCTCTCTACAGGCTCATCCACGTGCTCAAGTACAGCTACGTGCTGCTGGTGTGCAAGGATGTGCGCATGCCCAACCAGTCCACAGCGTGGTGCGTGATCCTGAGCTGTGACCCTGCAGGGGGAGGGGAGCCGGGGGGAGCCAGACAGCTTCCTACCCACAGATTCAGTATCAGGGAAAGAAGCCACTGGCTCTGCCAAGTACAGAGAGGCCAAGCAGAACAGATCAAGGAAGGACACTTTCTGAGACAAGGAGAGAAACTGAGCCAGGGGACAAACATACTGCAAAATAACCCATGCTTGATATACAGGGTTTAGTAGAGGCCATGAAAGAGAGTGAAAACACAATGAAACAAGCTAAAATGAAATGGGAGAATTGCTTCCCCAAATACCAGAACCAGCCAGAGAAGTAAGAGGGCCAGGGTTTGCACTAACCAGGTTTTGCACACCTATGAAGAGCAACCTGGGAGTCTGAACTGCAAGGAAAGCCACAAGACAGGCAGATATCTGTATTCAATGTAGAGCCAGATCCTGTGCTGGGAGCTGGGGTCATTTCAGACTAAAATCTGCCCATCTGTAACTTTTTTACTGGCCAGGAGGATTGATGGTAGCAGAATAAGCATGCAGGTAGGTCCTGGCAAATGTGTAGTGCTACCAGATGATTGGTTGACAATCCAAGAAGGCCTCTCAGGGCTGGGGATGTTCTCATTGGTATGTCTCCAGTCTTCATCAAATGTAGGACAAGAGAAAACCGTGCTTCTGGATAGCAAATGGTCAGCTGCTGAGATAGGCCTTGAGAGTTCCTTTTTGTTCCTGTTCTCTTTACTGCCTCATACTCAGAGTTGCCTCTGCTTTACCCTGCCTGTCTTGGGTGTGTGAGTGGGGGAGGGGAGATAGAGAGAAAGATTGAGACTGATAGTTTGAGGCCATGGATAATAGAGTGCTTAAGAACATAGGCAGTTCCTATGGGCTGGCTGCCAAATGCCAGCTCTAGTGTGTGTGTGTAAGACCTTAAGAATACAGACTATGCCTTTGGGCATAGACTCTTAACTGTACTGCTTATTAAAGTGAGGTACCATTAAGTGATAGATTTCACACCTCCAAACCTCAGTTTTCACATCCCTGGAATGGGGCTGTCACATGTATACCTGCTTCCCAGGACCATTGTGAGGATATATGAGTATGAATAAGAAGGCATTTGCCCCATGCTTGGCACCCAGGGCAGCCAGTTAAGTGACAGTTGTTACCAAAGTAGGGGCATAAACGCGGGACTGGTGTCTACCTATGACTATAGTCATGGAGGAAATAACTCCACCTTCCTGGGCCTCTGCTTGCTCATTTAGAAAATAAGGAACACAGAAGTATCTGTGACATAGGTTTCGAATAAATGAATTAATATCTGTTAATTGTTTGGGTGGACATCTCACACAGGGTAACACTCCACAGCTGTTCTTACCCAAGGTATTTCAACATTTGTTGTGGAGGTATGCTCTAGCTTGTTCCTTATTCTAGAAGCCGAGATACAAAGATCATGTCCAGAGCATCAAGCTCATGTCCTCATACAACTGTCTAGAGAGGGAGCACTTTCATAAAGGACAGGGCTAACCCAGTCTCTGCCTTTGCTAGCAGAACCAAATTCAGCATTTAGCAGCCATTTACTAAGGTCTTCTTGTGTGTCTGTGTTCTTTACTGGGTGTTTTCAGACCAGAGCTGATTATCTCACCTCTTGAACTACTCAGAACCTAATGAAGGAGACAAAGGCAAAGGGAATGAAAGGGAGGAAAGAAAAAACACAACACAGAAAGGAAGAGAGAAATTTCAAATAGTCATATAGAGTAGCGAGCATCAAATTGAGGGTGGAAATGAGAGATGGATAAAAGGAAACAAAAAGTGGTCCGCACTACCTAAAATCTTTTTTTTTACATGTATTTATTTTGTGGAAAAGGGAGGAAGCATGCCACAGTCTAGGTGCAGAGGTCATAGAACAACTCAAGGGAGTCAGTTCTCTCCTAACTCCATGTGGGTACCAAGGATCCCTTCGGCTTGGCTTGACAGCAAGCACCCTTACCCACTGAGCCATCTTGTATTTGGAATATTAGGAGAGGTTCTAGAAAGGTTTCTAGAAGAGATGCCCAGTAAAAAGGTCCTTGGAAAGTTTATTTATACACTTGGGCAAGTACAGTTTTTTAACATATGGTGTTTACTATCTGTAGTTACTGTCCCAGGCATTCTACAAATGCCAGGAAGAGCCATTGGGCAGGGGTTGCATGGCTGTGGAGACAGACTATTGCCTTGATTTGAGCCTGATGACCTAGTAGACAGAAAGATTTGTTCCTGGGTAGAGCTCTGTAATGCAGGGGTCATTGGCTAGTTTGGGGACACTGATTTGAACTCATCATTTCTGAGCTCATGAACCTGCCCAGTTGCTCAGAGCGGGCCCTCTCGAGTACCACAATCCAGGGACAAGCCATTGCTTTAAGTCCCTAACAGGGATGGTGTCAAAATCAGGACTTGGCAGCGCTGAGTCCAGGGACTGAGACTTCATTCCTATGATACTGAGAAGTTCCGAAAGGCTGTGAACAGAGTCAGTACTAATTTAGGAAAGTCTCATTCATGTGTGTAGACAAAGGCTGCTCAAACCCAAAATAATACTAATTGCAATACTGTTTGGCCAATAGCTTAAGCATATTTCTAGCTAGCTCTTACATCTTAAATTAACCCATTCCTATTATTCCTGCGGACATTTTTCTCCTTGGGCCGCTACATGGCATCTCTCTGACTCTACCTTCTTTCTCCCAGCATTCAGTTTAGTTTTCCCCACCAAGCTCTATTCTACCCTGTCACAGGCCCAAAGCACCTTCTTTATTAACCAATGGTAATAAAAGGTATTTACAGCATACAGAGGGGAATCACACTTCACATATGGGCCGTGGTCTGGAGGACAGAGTTGAGAGTCAAAGGAGGAAGCTGAGTATCTGGGGAGTATTTGAGAATCACACTTTCCATAGATCCAGTGGCCTTAAGTTGCCCTCCAAATACCTCCTGCTCTCCAGCACCAGTGTCATTTCCCCTAACACTTTTCCTGTAGGACTGTATTCCTTAACCCTTCCCAACATATCCCAACCTTTAAAAACACAAAATCTTTAAAATCTACAAGATGAAGAATGATTATGTTGGGCCAGTGAGATGGCTCAGTGAGTAAAGGTGCTTGCTTCCAAATCTGACCACCTAAGTTTGATCCCAGGGATCTAGATAGTAGAATGAAAAAAAATGACTCCCACAAGTTATCCTGAGCTGCACATCTGCCCTGACACAATTTTCTTTTATTTAAAAATGAACAAGAAGGGAACACTATTTACTTTTGGATGAGAAAAAATGTTTTTATGAAGGAGGAAAGAATATTAGGTTGGTGGCTGTAGAGATGGAAAAACAAAAACAAAACCATGGATGGTCCAGAGATGTTTTGAAAACATAACAAGCAGGGTATAGTGATGAGTGGTTTTGATGAGATGAGAAGGATGGCTAAATGTGTTGCCAGGTGTTTAGGTGGAGTTCAGTGATTCATTCAGTGTACAGTTGTCTTTGATATCTGTGAATTGATCCCCAGACAGCAGAGTCCACAGGTGCTCAAATTATGTAGCATTTTCATATACACCATGCCTATCTTCCTGTGAAATTTAAATACCTATACATGGCTGCAGTACCTACTGCATGCGTGTGTTTAATTGTGTTGTGCTGCTGGGGGAATATAACAAGGAAAGTATGTATATATGCATGCAGTACAGATGGTTTGCGGTTTTTCTTTTTCCAACCAACTTTGATCTAAAATTGGGAGATCTGCAGGTAGAACCAGAAGGTATGGGTGAACCACTATATATATTTGCTGAGCTTCTTTGGGGGCCAGATGATACTCTAGTAATGGATAAAATGGGTAATTCTTATCCAAATTTGCATTTAGAGGTGCTGGCATTATATGTCATCACTATATGCCCAGGAAAATGGCACATTTAGACATCCATACTTTGTTATGTGAGATACCAGGACCCCACAGAAGACATGTGTTCTCTGTCAATATGAATGCCTTTACAGAGGAAGTGGCATCCTCTGAATGGAGACCTGATCTAGGCGCAGAAACCACCCAGGATCAAAGGGATCAGGCCAGATTCCAACAAATGCCAGTGACCTCGCCTTAGAAAATAAACGGGTAGATCTCAGGAATGTACCATTTTTGGTAGATCAAATGTGGCTGCGTGTTGCATCCACCTGGTACCACTGTGAGGCCTATAGGTTTGTTTTATTTATTTATTATAATATATTTACTTAAGAATTTTCTGGTTCCAGCACTGAAGCGGGGAGACTTCAAGGCCAGCGTAAGTTGCACAGCATGACTGTGTCTCAAACACCAAAATAGATTACTTTTCTAACTTTAGATTTTATTATTTTAAAAAGGGGGAAAGTCTCAAGTTATTTAGATTTTTTTTCTTTTTGATCTGCTGGCTTCTTCAGTGTGCATATAGAGAAAAGAAGTGTCTCAAAGGAACTTTTCATTATGCTGTTGATCTGAGGCCAAACACCTGTCTCATGAGAGATTGGAGACAATGCAAGACCATACTGGGGGATCTGCTACTGGCATTTACTAAATGACCAAGGAACTGTGACTTCCCTACTACATAGCAGGCTGTGTATGTTACAGGGATCATAAAACTAAGAAACTTTGGGAGCTTCTTTCAGTCTGAAACTCATGAAGTTTTATTGAAACACAACCATTCTGTTGATTTGTATATGTATTTGTGTATCTTTTGAAATATATCTACTATCTGACTCTTGGCAGAAAATGTTTGCCAACCACTATTCTATAGGAAAAACCCTGCCAGGGGAAAAGCACTACTCCATAGAGAAATACTGCAGAACCCTCTTTCAGAAAGATGTCAGTTTACATACTATTATTATGAACTTACTGATTTTTTTTAAGATCCTGGGATCAAACCCAAATACTGATTTGTAATTCCTATTCTCATTCATTCTTTACAATACTAATTATAACTCCCAAAATTGATGCCATGCAAAGGGATTTGCTCCACAGTTCGAGAACCACTCATACAAAAAGGTATCAAAAAGCGTATCTATGACTATAAAGTGTATCTATTGCATGACTGTAAAGTCTTTTAATAGTTGTCAGGGTCATGAAATGGAGCATTAGTCAGCATGTGGAAAGCCTGGGAAGATCTATAATAGTCTTCGAAGGAAGCACAGAAGGTGCCCATTGTCTTTGTCTCCTGTTTTGTAAACAATTACCATAAATACAATGGCTTAAACTTTTTTTTTTGGAGACAGGGTCTCATATAGACCAGGCTAACTTTGAGCTTGCTATGCAGCTGAGGATGACCTTGAATTCCTGATCCTCCTGGGCTATGCTCCTGGAGGTATGGGGACAAGAATCCTCTACCCTTCCAGCTTTTGGAACCCACACAAGTGCTCTGATCCTTTCTCTGAATCTTTTACTTTCTTCTCTCCCTCATAAAGATCCTGATGATGATATCAGACTCCTCACCACTACTACAATCTAGAATTGTCCCATTTCAAGATACTTAATCACATCTGAAAGTCCCTTGAATGTTAGGTGACATATATATATAGTTCTGATAACTAGGATGTGGACACTTGTGATGGGGTACCAGTTTTCTCACAAAGGGTTTCTTTCCAAATTGCAACACACATATAGGAAAACATGTACACTATGCATGTTCAACATGATGACTTTGCCAAAATAAAATGCATGCATAAAAATTCTAGAACTAGACCAGGTGTCTAAAAAGGCCACTACTTTCAAGCCTAGCAGTAGAGGTGAACTTAGTCTGCATTTATATTTAACACAGATGGGAATCCCACAATGGGCTGCTCTTCTGTTCCTGACTTTGTTGAGGTACATCCACATTGGAAATGGTAATGGTTAGTTGGTTCTTAGTGTTGTTTGGTGTCACATTTTTAAGTGTATATCAAAGCCTGTTTTCTTGACACATTGCTGTTGATCTGGGTTTCAGGTTCTGGCTGGTATACATAGTCCTGTTTACATGCCAATCATTGTCTTTTGTTGCCTAGATGCAGGCAGTCAGTCATGTTGATTGAGATCTTAAGATATAGGATTCCATAGGTAGGTACTGCCCGGGTTCTTCAAAGTGTCCTTGACACATCTATGGCATGATGGGAACTGTTGTCAGTCTCAATTCTTGAAGTTTCCTGTTTTTCATTTGTTGGTTTATTTAAGAAGAGTTCTGGCTGCACTGCCCAGTCTAGTCTGGAATTCCTGGACTCAGGTGACGTTCCTACCTCTAGAAAGAGTAAAGTAGCTGGATATACAAGGTTTGAAAGCAGAACTATACAACTTATTGCTTGTGGTTTTGAAAACATGGCAAGGCAAAAGACATAATTGCAGGTAGTGATTGCCTCCGAGTACAGAGGAAAGGGAGAATTCATTAAGGCCTCATCTGGAGATGGTATTGTGAAACCAGAAGAGATACAAGACAATCTGAAGTGTTTTTCTACGATACTATATTTCTTTACTTATTGCATGTGTGCCTGTGCATACGTGTGTGTGCACATATGCATAGCAATCAGAGAACAGTTTGCAGGAGTCTGTTCTCTTCTTCCACCATGTGGGTTCTGAGAATCCAACTCAGGTCATCAGGCCTGGTGGCAAGTGTCCTTACCCACTGAGTCATCTCTTACCAGCCCCTAAGTATTTTATTGCTAAGATTTTCTAGTGGTCATATAATAAGGTATATGGTCAGTCACTGGACAGAACTGGGTGTGGAGGTATAAAACTTTTTACCAATGTGTAGTGCTTACTGTGTTGTATATGCTAGTTCAGTCTTTTGGGGGGTCTTAAGCATGTCAATTCTTTTTCAGCCACACAAGGATCCTATTACCAGACAGAAAATGAAACACAGAGACTTATACAAATTCACCCAGCTGATGTATTCTTAAGGCTCTCCACTCTTCTCTATCCTTGAAACTTAATGAGAGGAGGAGAGGGGTGGGAGGGAGGGGGAGAAAAAAAACAAACAGAACTGAGAATGCACAGAGGGTTGTGACAGAGGCGCTGGTGGTTCCCTCTGCAGGCCTCCCCAGCCCAGCTGCCCAGCCTTCATCACTGTCAAGCTGAGCCCTTTGCGGGATCGACTCGTGGTGTCTGAGTGCCAGCTGACCCACTCGCACCCCGCCTGCCCACGCGAGTTCGCCTACCACTTTCGCCCGGGCCACTTGCTGGCCAATACCTGCCTGCCTGTCCGCATCACCAACCAGATCTCCAAGCAGTTTGTGGCCCCTGCTGATGTGCGCCGCCTGCTGTCCCACTGCAAGGGCCCAGACCACGGGGTCCTGGATGCCCTCCAAGTGCTTGAGGGGCTCTTCCGCACAGATCCGGAGGCCAAGGTAGGGTGGCACAGGAGGCAGCATTGGGAGGGAAAAACCACACTGACAGATTTCATGAGTTGTTCATCCATCCTCTTGCCACACATCATTCCTTCATCCGTTTATTCAGTAAGCACCTGGTAGAGTGCTTAAGGTGCAGCCACAGAAAACACCCGTTAGTGCAAGCTGCCCAACAACTTTCTACCCAGTGCAGACTCTCTGATTCTGTGTTACATTATATGGGAGCCCTAGACGTGCATAGCCAATGAGAACTTGAAATGCAACCAGTACCATAAGAGTCTGAGTTCATTTTAGTTGATTGAAACAACATGTATGGCTGTTGGCTGCCTTATAGAAGTACCATAAGAGTCTGAGTTCATTTTAGTTGATTGAAACAGCTTGTATGGCTGTTGGCTGCCTTATAGAAGTTCTAGCGACAAAAACAAAAACACCCAGATAGGATGTCAGTTGCATACTAGGAAAAAGAATACAGGTGAGGGAAGGGCAATCTAAATTTTTTTCAACATGGACTATGCAAACAGAAAGTACATAAATAAGTCCTCTGTTTAATGAATGTTCCCAAGGATTATGCCCCTGAATTGGCCACCCAGGAAGCTGTGATATATAATGCAGTAGAGTGAAAAGTATTGTAAAACAAGCTGGGGGTGTGCAGAAAAAATGGTAAGATACTGTTGACTCTCTGTTTCTTTTTGTGCTCCTGGAGATAGAACTCAAGGCCTATTACATGTCAGACAAGTTCTCTACTACTGAACAATACCCCTGCCCCTCACTGGGGAATTCTAGTCAAGGGCTCTACCATTGAGTCATGCCCCAAACCCTCACTGGGGGATTCAGGACAAGCACTCTACCTCTGGACTGCATCTCCAGCCCCAACTTTATACTGATAGTAATTTTATTTCTGTTATTCAGCATAGTAGCCATTGCCCTCATATGCTCTTGATCATTTAAAACTACTAACATGAAGGAGGAGCTGAGTTTTTGGTTTGTTGGTTGGTTGGTTTCTGTTTGTTTCATTTTTTTATTGGTTGTGAGGGATACACACATGTGTCTGAGGTTAACTTTGGTTACTTTCCAACATTTTAAAAATGTATTATATTTATTTTTTGTGGGGGTGGATATACAGGTGTACCCATACCACAGCTTGCATGCCGAGAGAGGTCAAAGGACAATTTGCCAGAATCAGTTTTTCCCTTCTACCATTTAGGTCCTGGGGATCAAACTCTGGTGCTCAGGCTTGGTTGCGAGCACTTTGACCTGCTGAGCCACCTCCCTGGTGCCTCCACCTCTGTTTTTTGAAGCAGAGACTCTCACTGAACCTGAAGCTCATTTGACTAGGCTGGCTATCTGGCCAATAAGCTTGTCTCTGCTTTCCCTAAGCCCCACCACCACGTGCTGATTTTTTTAATGTGTGTTCTAGGCATCTGAACTTGGGATCCTGTACTTAGTGGCAGGCACTTTACCAACTCCTCCATTTCCCCAGTGCAGAACTGGAGTTTTTAAGTAATTGAACTTAAATAGACATCATCACTAGTATGGCTTTTACATCAGGTAGTGTAGAGCTGTACACGCACAGGTAAGTTTGCATTTATGTTTTATATATATATATATACACACATATATATATACACACATATATATATACATACACACACATATCCAGTAGCAAAGCTATGAGTTCATGAGATATCAGTTGAAGTGTTTTATGTACTTGGACCTTAGTCACCAACCCCACATCTGCCTCTCCCCATCCTGTTATACTCATTCTCTTTCCTAATAACCCTCCTTGATTTTCATTATGTATATTTTCTGATTGTACATCTGAGAGAAAACACAATATTGTTCTGTTTCAGTCTGACTTGCTTAATATGATCTCCAGGCCCATCTGTGTCCCTGTAATTGACACATGAGCTAATATTGTTCTTCTTTATAGCTGATTAAAACTCCATTAACGTTAGACCCCACCCTCCCTGCATATGTGTGCATCTGCGTGCAGGAGCATGCACATGCATGTGTATACACACACCACTCAATAATGCTGTCTATTCTACACATCATTTGCATTCTTTTTTCTGGTTGTTTCTTTGTTTGAGGCAAGGGCTTAAGTTGCCCTGGCTGGCCCGGAACTGGCTGTGTATCTAAGAATGACCTTGAACTCCTGCTGGAAATGCAGTAGTATGCTATCATCCTAGCACACAAATGGTTTGTCTTGCCTTGCATGCTAAAGAATACCAAATGCCAACATCTTTCCTTCTTTCTCTGGGACTTGGTCAGGTCCCCTGAGAAAAGTCTTCCCACCTTCTGATTGGTGGTGAAGGCCAGGCTGCCAGAGTCTAGCAACCATGTGGGGAAGAGACTGGAGCTGGCAGTCAGCATGATGCATGCCAACCCTGCATGAAGCTTGGAATCTCCCTCCTTCATTCTCAGGTGGGCCTGTGTCCCCAGGGCCAGCAACCTTTTCCATTTACCCTACTTACAGAATAAACCTCCAGTCACTTGGGAGAGTGACAGCCTAGAGGGAGAGAAGAAACCCAGGGTTTCCAGCAGCCTCACCTGGTCTTATGGGAATGTCCTGTGTTGCCTTGTCCTGATGGGGGATTCCACTACTGGTTTCTATTACTTCCCACCTGCTCACTTAGGGTTCATAGTTCTTGTGGGTGGGATGACAACCCATTTTCTCACCTGATTTCCAGTTTCTAAGGTAAGTTTTGCACATGGCATCTTTTCACTTGAGAGGTTGAGGAGAGAGTGGGGTACTCAGTCCATCCCCTTGCATAGTTTCCCTCAATTTCTTTCATTTATAAGTTCTTTTAAAAGAGTTCTATATTATAAAGCACACCAGTATTCTGAGTTCTTTATTGTCATCCCAAGACTAGATAACAGTGTTCCTTTCACTTTGCAGCAGTTTTCTAAGTAAAGGTACATTGGCTTTACATCACTATACTCAAATGTCCAAGGCCATGAACAAAGTAAAGAGATTCATTTAGTTCATAGTTCTAGAGGTTCAGGTCAAGAATCAGCAGCCATATTGCTTTGGGTCCTTGGCATGATGGTACATCATGTGGGGAGCATGTCGGAGAGCAAGCTTCTCAAGATCCTGGCAAGACAGGAAACGGAGAAGCTGCAAGGCCAGATGGGGTCACAGTCTTTCAGATACATATTCTAATGAACTAAAGACCTCTCAGAAGGCTCCAAGGAGCACAAGCCTTGTAACACATACACCATTGTGAGACACTGCTAGTACTGAAAGGCATAAGCTCAGCTCCTGGCCCTTTTCTTTGTATTTCATTGACCATAGCAAGGCATGATGCTGCTTGCAAAGCACATAAAGTACAAATGCTAAGTGCCCAGGATAGAGAAAACTACAGTCACTTGTCATGGTTTGAATGTGAAATGCCCCCTATAGGTTCATGTGCTTGAGCACATGGTCTCTGGTATGTGACACAGTTTGGGGATGTTGTAGAGCCTTAAAGAGATGGAGCATGGCTGAAGGAAGTGGGACACTGAGGGAGTATCTTCAGTCTTTATAGCTTGGTCCAACTTCCTGTTGGAGCTCTGCTTCCTAGCTGCAGTCACAGGTTACCAGCTGCTTCACACTCCTCCACACACCAACTCCTGCCATGAAGGACTGTAGCCCCTCAAACTATAAGCCAAAATAAAATCTTCCTCACCTCAGTTGTTTCTTAGCAGGTATTTGGTCACAGTGATGAGAAAAATAACCAGTACAGTATGCAAAGGACAAAGACAACCTCCCCAAGTTTTGACAATATTTATATCCCATCAGCCATTTTGAGGGAATATAGTCAAAGCTAGCAATGTGATTTATTGCTATTGATATGTTCTGAAAGCTTCCCATACATTATGACTGTGTTGTTTACAAGCTGTGGGAGAGTGAATGCATTATGAACATGTAATTTAGGTTCTTGGAGCTCCAGTTTGTTCATCTGTAAATGTAAATTGATGATGATGGATGTTGACGATGATGATGATGATGACGAGATGACGACAATGATGATAGACACTATTTTATATGGTCGTCAGGTGAGGGTTAAGTGTGTGTGTCAGAGAATGTGTGAATTTTGCTTTAGGAGATGAACAAATGTCTGTATTCACCCCCGATAGGGCATCAACAACACATACCCAAGAAGCAGTTCCACCTAAGACTAGCTTTGAAAACTGGTGAGTTTATTTAGGAACATGGCAAGTTTACAAGGAGCTACACGACTGGGGTGGGGGGAGGTCTGTTTCCAGCAACTAGTAACAGCCTATACATCTTTGGGGAGGGACTGGTTTTCTTGAGTCATTCCCCACTATCATACTGGAGCTTTGTTGGACCCAGTCCTGTGCAGGTCTTAGATAAAGGAGTGTGTGTGTGTGTGTGTGTGTGTGTGTGTGTGTGTAGCGCTGCTAAAATCTGAAAAGAGCAATGTGATGTATTGTCTAGATGATGTAGATGACACTCTTCCACAGCAATGAAATGGGTACAGAGAAAGAGAGAATCTGGAAAGTAAGAGGTCTTTTATACCTTAACTATTAGCTACTATCATCACACCCTCATTTTCCTCCATTCAGCACAAAGTAGAGACTGATACCACTCTGATCATATGAATGGGAAAGGTGGACTTGGATACAGGGAGGCGTGAGTGGGAGTGATAAGTGCTGTGGTCTCTCTATTAGCATTTCTAGCCTCTACCCACTACCTGCACACACCTGAAATAGTGCTGCTTAAGCTTTTCCATCTCTGGAGACACACCAGTGTGCACAAAGCCAGATCCTATGAGTTTGGCCTTCTGCCCAAGCCATGTGGACTCAAATCTCTGACAGTTACTCTCTTGATGACCCAGACAAGCAACTGGCCTCTCTGTGTCTCAATTTCCTCTCTGAAAGAGGGAGTGGATAATTACAGGGCATGTTTTGTGGGGTTATCAAATGGTTTGGAGGGATGTCTACTAGAGAAGCCACTTCACGTATGACTAATGTTCCTAAACACTTCATTCACCCAGAATCATCAACTTAAGATGTATTTATCTTTGGTTTGCTGCCTGTCCCACACTCGGTATTGCACCTTATTTACACCCTTCCATGCCTAGAGCAGTACTCTGCATATTATGTTTGCTCTATAAGTGTTTGGAAGAAAGCTAAACTTGTTTACAATATAGAGCACCACCTTTATCAAATGTCAGCACATTTGGCTCTCCCACACACACATACACGCTGCCACTCCTAAACACCTGAACCTATCTCCTAGACCCACCACTTGCTAGTGCCAAGACTTGGGCAAATCACTCCTCTGGTGCTGTTGGAGACCTTTTGGTGACTGTGAGTGTTAGTGATTCACTAGACACAGAACACAGAACAAAACACAGAAGGCATCTTATACTCACAGTTAATGGTTTATTACAATGAAATGACACAGCTTAAATTGAAATGTAAACAACTCCATGTGTCTGCGCTACAGAATAAAATATGTGAGTTAAACATATTTTAAGCAAATTAAAATGACACTAAAATGCTAGAGGCTGGAAGGATGGGTCAGTGGTTAAGAGCACTGCCTGCTCTTCCAGAAGACCCAGTTTAATTTTCAGCACCCACCTGGAGACTTATAACTGTAACTAATTCCCAGGCATCCAACACCTCTTCTGGGCTCCAAGGGTACCAGACACACATTTGCTTCACAGCCACACATGCAGAAAAACAATACACAAAATAATTTTTAAAATTAAGCAACGATGTGTGAAAATATTGTAGTAGAATTATAACTGAGTCATTAATAAACTTACTGTATTTTTTTCTTAAAATATATTGAATCTCACCAGGCATGGTGGTGCATACCTTTAATCCCAGCACACAGAAGATAGAGGGAGGAGGATCTGTGAGTTCGAGGCCAGCCTGGTTTACAGAGCAAATTCCAGGGCAGCCAGGACTGTTACACAGAGATATCTCAAAAAACTATATATATAAAATCTCATCCTTTGGGGTACTAAATGTGTGATTTTAGAGTTAGGAAAGCAATGTCTTTCTTCTCTTTGAATTCTGCCAAACCTGTTATTTAGCAGATATCTGTCTTTGTGTGTGCATGTGTGGCTATGCATATGAGTGGAAGCATGTTGCATGTGCCTGAGCATAAGAGTGCACATGTCCATGCAGAAGCTAGATCAGAGCATCATGTCTTGCTCTATCTCTGTCTCATTGCCTTGAGACAGGATTTCATGCTGAAGTGAAAAGTACTATTTTCAGCTAGACTGGCAGTCTCCAAGCTCTCAGTATCTGTCTTTGCTTCCCAGTGCTGGGGTTACACTTACAGCTGTGTCCAGTTTTCTATATGGGTGCTGTGGATTTGAATCAGGTCCTCATGCTCATTCTGCCCATTGAGCCATCTACTCAACCTGTCCCCAAGTTTTTAGTATATTTTATGAAGGCTGAACATGATTCAGTGTTTTTTAAATAGTCTTGCAGGATGAGGTTGGATTATAGCAGAGTGGCTGTGGAATGATCTCTGATTAAATTGGATTCAAATTCTGTTTCCACTGCTGTGTGTTATTTCTTACAGAAGCTGGCTGAAGGAGTCCAGGACTGGCCCAATAACTAAAGAAATATAGCTCAATTGGTAGAGTCCCCTGGATTCCACCCCCAGCACCTAATATAAAACAAGTGTAGTGGCACATGCCTGTAATCCCACATTTTTGAAGGTAGGCAGAAAAATCCGGAGTTCAAGGTCATCCTTAACTACATAGTATGAGACCAACCTAGGCTACATGAAACCCTGTCTTGGGGTTGGGGGAGTCTGTAAACAGATACTCAGTGTGGTCATTATGAACTTGGACTCTTAGAAAGTGCATACTCCTTCTTAGTAATGATGCTGCTTGCACCAGGCAGTATACAAGACACATTGATGCAGTTCATTCCTCTAGTCACAGGACTTGCTGTTGCCATTTTAGAGATGAGATGGAGGTGACTCAGGCTGCCAGAAGCCACTCTGCCAGAAGGCAGGGAGTGCAGGACCTGGGGTGGAGCAGTCTGGTCTAGAAAGCTTTGTTTTTAACTGCTTCTCCCTCACTAGGAGGAATAAACAGTTCCTACAAGAGGAAACCAGCAGAAATGGAGGTTAAAGAGGAAACAGGCAGGGAGGTAAAATCAAGCCATGAGGTAGACAAGAGAGCCTCAAATTACCACCATTTGATCTACCTCCATTATCTGCTACTTACCAGTGACCCTCAAATTAAAGCCATGTGGACTCCCAGGGAGGCTTGTCTAAGCAAGTTCAAAGTCTCAGCTCCAGCAGATGCAGAGTGGGTCCAGGCAGTTGCTTGTCTCTTGAAGCTCCTGTTGCTGGTAGTGGTCTTAAGGCCCTTGCATAGACTGCTCTTGGGTGCAGGAAGGAATAACACTCGGCTTCCAGGAATAGCAACTAGAGCTGAAGAGTATAAAGGGTCTAACAGTATCACAAATATCCTAATATCATATCCGATCAGGGTGTCCTGGTCGCAAACGCAGGAGAGCTACTAGTTTACAAGAGCACTTGATTTTGATTTTATTACACTGTCACTTGCCAATCAAAAGATTCTATGCAAATGCATGAACGAATGGATTTGCATTTCTACAGAGGCAGTATGTGCCCTGGGAACTGGGCAGGACGCGCATGAGCGGACATGGACACACACACACACAGTGTGCCCTGACTTCTTTCCTTGCCTCCCTACCCTTGCCCGCAGGTGAAACTGGTGTTTGTAGAGGACCAAGCAATAGTGGAAACGGTGTTCCTCCTGACATCACGCACCAGGGCACTGCTGCGGCGCTTCCCGCGAATCTTGCTGGTTGACCGGCTGCCTGGGCTGCAGGGCGCGCTGGACTTGATGGCAGTGCTGTGCGTGGACAGCGCAGGACGTGCGCGCCAGACTGCCTGTTGCGTGGCGCGCCCCGGCACGCCTAGCCTGCTGAGGTTCATGCTGGTCTCCCTGCTGCAAAGCGCTCCGGATGTCAAAGGCCGCGTGCGCTGCCTCACAGCTGGACCTGAGGTGGCTGGGCAGCTGCGTTCAGTTCGCCAGCTGTTGCCGTGTGCGCGCGTGCAGATCTGTCGAGCTCAGGGTCTGGAGACTCTCTTCAGTAAGGCACAGGAGTTGGGCGGTGCCAGCCAGGAGGATCCAGACCTATGGCCCCTCCTCTGCCGCCTAGCAGATTCAAAATCCTATACAGCTTACAGTGAGGCGCTGGCTGAGCTACGTTCCCAGGCTCCAACTGCCTTCATCAGATACTTTGAGCATAACTGGGCACCCCGCCACGACATGTGGGTACGTTTCCGTGCCTACGAAGCAACCCGTGACCTGGATGCCTGTGCTTTAGTGCGTGGCCATCGAAGGCGACTTCTTCGCCGCCTCAGCCCTTCACACAGTGTGGCTCAGTGCCTTCGCGACCTAGTGGCCATGCAGTGGGCTGATGCGACTGGAGAGGCAGCCTCCGAGGGTGCTCATGGTGACAGAGTGTTGCTGGAGAGTGAGTCTAGGAATAGGGCACAGATGGAGAAAGAGAAGGTGAGGGGTACAGAGGCCAGCAACTGGAGAGGGTCTGAGCGAGAAAGTGAGAAAGGAAATGGATTACAGTTGAGAGATGGTCAAGGAGTCTGGTTGGAGAATCAGAAGGTGAAGGGCCCTGAAGGGACAGGAGCCCAGCTGGGAAAAGAGCACTTGAGAGGGCCAGAGGTCAGAGACTGGAGGGGAACCCAGGTAGAGGATGGAAGGGTTAGGGTGCTGGGGTCCACAGACCAGAGAGACACCCAGGCTGAGTCTGAGAAGACCAAAAGTCTTGAAGGAATTTCCTGGAGGGACATCAAATTGCAAGAGGAGACAGCACATCCAACGAAACCTCGAGATTGGAAAGGGCCTCAGTTTGACATGGAGAAGCGACTAGACATTAGGAAATGGGGGGATGGCCATGTGGAGAAGCTCTTAGAGTGGGTCCCTGAGAATGGGGATCAGAGGGGACCCCAGTGGGGCTGTGAGGGGCAGAAAGGATCAGAGATTGCAGAGGACAGAGGTGGGAGGTTTCGAGTCAAAAGAAGACGGGGCCTGGAGGACATCGTTGTTGTTCATCTGGAGGATGCAAGAGCTACAGACATAGCAAATGGAGAGAAAGGGGGCCCCCGAACTGTGGGTTCCAAGAATGAAGGACAGCAGATGGAATTTGGGGACTTAGGAGGGAGGCTTCCAGGGCTGGGGAATGGTGTACCATGCACCACCCCTATGCGGACTGTGTTGGAGGGTCAACCAGAATGGTCAATGACAAGGGTCGAGTCCCTGGCTGCAGGGGAGATAGTACAAGACAGAGGTGAAGAAGGCCCAGGGGAGTCAAAGAGGCTTTGCCACCCCTGCAGAGATGAGGGGGTGGACTGTGAGCCACTAGCCAAGTTCCGAGCTGCCTGTGGACCAGAACTGACAGACCTAGTAGCCGAGGAGCTGGCCTTCGCCAGGCAGCACGGAACCCGAGGTTTTCACTGGACCGGAACTGGCTTTGCCCTTAAGGATGGCACTTCAGACTTCTTCCTGGATGGGGCCCTGACACACTGCAGCTGCTCGATCCATGCTGCCAGACACCTGCCCTGCAGACACCTTTTTGCTGCTCGTCTCCTCACAGGGGCAGCCTTGTTTCACATGGATTTGCTCAGAGATTGCTGGGGGAGATCCCAGGAACCCTGACCCTGTGCACCCCTGCCTGCTACCCTCCACATGGAGGGCAGGAACATATTCTTTGATCCCAAAGATAACAGGGCTCATGCCCAATGGGTCATCCCAGCCCTTCTAATCACTTGAGTCATCTAAGGACCTCTTCTTGGCCCTCTTCTACATCCTATGGGATGCTGACTATGGTCTCTGAGATCCTAGAGCCACACCTGTGGGAAGTGCTAATGGCCCAGGCACATTAAAAGGACATTACTCTGGAGAAGAATGCATGAGGAGAGGTGTAGACAGGATCAGCCAAGACAGAAAACAAGAAAAGGACAGAGCTGGGACAGGGAAGGCTCAGTGGAGGTCACATAAAGAAGTCAAGGTATGGGGACACTGACAAGTAAACTGAGAGCCCTGGGGACTACAAGATTCAAACCGGAGAGGCCAGGGAGAATGAACAAGACTGAAGGAGAAGAGAAAAGATAGAAGGGGGGAGACGTCTGAGGGAAAAGGGGAGAAGAGATAGGAGGGAGGGTAAGAGATAGGACTGGGGAAGTGAGGCACTGAAGAGAGGGTGGAGGGGGAGGAGACAATTTTAAGGGAATATGACAAAGCATAGGAAGAGAAAAGATGGTAGTATGACCTGGGGACTTGGCCATTTCTTGGGGTGGGGTAGAGGAGATGGCTCTGAAGATCTAGTGGGACAAGCTAAAGACTGCCTCGGAGGGAAGGGAACTAACTAAATGGCTGTGCTTTGACATGGAATAAACAGCATTATTTTGGTCTCCAGGCTGAGTTCATGGCTTCTGCGGGGAGGGAGGGACACAGATCCAGAGGAAAAAAATGAAACGGCCCAGAGCATCCCATTGTTCTTTCTGTCAGTGGATTTCTTCTGGGATGAATGGAGGGCTCACAATTAATCCATTGCTAGGACAGCTGATGTCCCATCCCTCATCCTTCCTCTTCTAAACCACTTCACAACCATAGCAATTTCCAGACATTTGGCCATGCCCAAGTCCTCTGAGTAATTAGTTTGGGAATGGGATTTTGGCCCATTGAGTCTTCTCAAGCAGAGGCAGGACTTCTAGGAAAGATTGTCTTACTCTTTTGGTTTGGTTTTTTTTTTTGTTTGTTTGTTTTGTTTTGTTTAGAAAGGTTTCTTCTCTGTGTAACAATCCTAGCTGTCCTGGGACTCCCTCTGTAGACCAGGCTGGCCTTGAACTCCCAGAAATCCACCTGCCTCTGGCTCCCAAGTGCTGGGATGAAAGGTGTGCACCACCACCGCCCAGCTGTCTTACTCTTAAAATGTTCCAAGATGAGATGTGTGGTGATTCTAGGCCTACTCTCCACCAATCACCTTAGGCCGGTGTGGAGATGAAGGCCATACTGAGAAGGAGCAGAGAACTGGGAGATGCAGAACATCTAATGTCAAAGAGATGGCTCATCGGGTTAAAATTTTTAAAAAAATAAAATTTAAAAAAGGTTGCTTTGCCAGGTGGTGATGGCACCTGGGAAGCAGAGGCAGGCAGATCTCTATGAGTTTGAGGTCTAGTCTACAAAGCAAGTTCTGGAACAGCGAGGACCATTACACAGAGAAATCCTGTCTCAACAAAACAAAACGAAACAAACAACAACAACAACAAAAAAGGTTGCCTTGCAAACCTGATAAAATGAATTCAACCTCCAGAACCCACATTGGAAGGAAAGAACTGGCTCCCAAAAGTTGTTCTCTCACCTCCACATGCATGCATTCACACACACACACATACACACACACACACAGAGAGAGAGAGAGAGAGAGAGAGAGAGAGAGAGAGAGAGAGAGAGAGAGAGAGAGAATAATCTAGAAATCTCGATTCCTGCTGGACTCTGGATCCAGGTCATAGGCTTTGTTCTGGTGTAGTGCTTCTGAAGTGAAGGTGTTAATGATGAAGAGTAGCTTGACACTGGGGTTCTGTGTGCACAACTAAATGGGACCTACATCAAGAGTAGGCTACAAAACCCAGCTTGAGGTAGATTTTGTTTGGGCTTCCATGTAGACATGAAAAGTAAAACTTGTTGAGGCACAGAGTTGGATTTGGCAGGTCAGGGAGGAGCAATAACAAAGATGATGGTTCTGTTACTGATGCATCACAAGACACACTTAGAATAGCAAAAAAAAAAAATTAAGGTAAAAGACCACTCTGGTTCAGACAAGGTGTCAAAGACTCTAACTACACCAGAATGTGGGGTGTCCAATGACAGGTTTCTTCTCTTTTGTTCTGCCCTTTGTGTGTTGGAACACACACACACACACACACACACACACACTGCCCCTCCTGGACAAAGAAGATACCTGTTTGAAGTCCTAGTATCAAATGCTCAAATTTAGATCTTATGTGATCCATAAGTCACAATGTTGACTGGACCTCCTGTCAGTTGTCTATGGCTACACCGATGCTGTGCTAACAACGAAACACATCCTAGATATATAATAATAAACATTTATTGCTGATGTGTCTTGGGTCACCCAAGAGGATTCTCTACACCCTTGTTCCCCACAGTCCACAGAATAACATTGATATGGGAGAACATTAGAAATAGGGGTGGGAGTGGCTTGGTGGTTAGGAGCACTCTCTGCCCTTGCAGAGAACCTAAGTACAGTCCCTATTGCGACAGGGGGTGGCTCACAACCATCTATAACTCTAGGAGATCTGATTCCCTCTTCTGGCCTTCATGGACACACAGAAACACACACACAGCAGAGAGAAATTAATTTTTGTAATAAATCTTTTTTCATATTTATTTTATTATTATTTTATGTTCATTGGTGTGAGGGTCAGATGCCCTGGAACTGGAGCTACAGACAGTTGTAAGCTGCCATATGGGTGCTGGGAATTGAACTCAGGACCTCTGGAAGAGCAGCCGGTGCTCTTAACCACTGAGCCATCTCTCCAGCCCGAGAGAAATTAAATTTTAAAAACAGAAATAGAGCATAGAAAGAGATTTAGGTAAAGGAGTATGGCTCTCATAAGGAACTTCACCTTGAAAAAAATGTTTGCCAAAAACTAAAAACAGAATGAAGCTTATTTTTGGCTCATGAACAGTATCTATTTTTTAAAAATGCCCTTAGAGAAGGCAAAAAGAAAAGTCAAGGTTAGTGACCCTCATAGTTTTTGTCAACTTGAAAAGCCTAACTAACTGAAAAGGAGGAATCTCAGCTAAGAAGCTGCCTGTGTCCTGGTTAGGTTTGGTTTTGTCAGCTTGACATGAGATAGAGTCAAATGAGAAGAGGATCCTCAGCTGAGAATATGCTTCTATCAGATTGTGTGTGGGCAAGTCTGTGTGTTGTAAACAAGAGCGGCGGGCTGCTTCCCACCACCCAGCTAGCTTTATACCCCGAAATAATTACATGGAAACTGTATTCTTTTAATCACTGCTTGGCCCATTTCTATCTAGCCTCTTCTAGGCTAATTCTCGCACCTGGACTAGCCCATTTCTAATAATCTTTGTAGCACCCCAAGGTGCGCTTACCGGGAAGATTCTAGCCTACGTCCATCCTGGGTTGGAGCTGAATTGCGTCCATCTACCCGGGAGCTGGGAGCATGGTGTCTCTGCTCCAGAGCAGAGCTGTCGAGTCTGAGCTCACTTCCTCTTCCTCCCAGCCTTCTGTTCTGTTTACTCCTCCCACCTATGTTTTAACCTATGAGGGCCAAGCAGTTTCTTTATTACTTAACCAATGAAATCAACAGATTGATATCTGACACTCCCACATCATCTGTGGGGCATTTTCTTAGTTGCTAATTGATAGGGGAAGGCTCGGTCCTCTGTGGGTGGTGCCACCCCTTGGTAGATGGTCCTGTGTAATATAAGAAAACAAGCTGAGCAAGCCATAGTGAGCAAGCCAGTAAGCAGCGTTCCTCCATGGCTTCTGCTTCAGGTTCTGCCTCCAGGTTCCTGGTTTGAGTTCCTTTCTTGGTTTCTCTCCATGGACTGTAATCTGGGATATGCAAGCTAAATAAACCTTTTCCTTCCCAAGTTGCTTTTTGTCATGGCATTTTGTTTCAGCAACAGAAAGCAAACTAAGATAACCTCCATCAGGTTGCCTTGTGGACATGTCTGTGAATCATTTTTCTTAGTTATTAATTAATACAGAAGGGCCCAGCCCACTGTGGTACCATCTTTAGGCAAGTGGACCTAAGCTGTTTAAGAAAGATAACTAAGCCAGGCATGGTGGTGCTCACCTTTAATTCCAGTACTAGGGAGGCAGAGACAGGTGAATCTCTGTGAGCTGGAGGCCAGCCTGGTCTACATATTGAGTTCTAGGACAGCAGAGCTACATAGAGAAACCTTATCTCAGAAAAGAAAAACAAAGAAAAGAAAAGTAACTAAGCAAGCCAGTAAGCAGAGCTCCTGCACTGGCTTCCCTTGATGAAGAACCAGTTTCCAGTAAGTCAAATAAACCTTCCTTCCCTGAGCTGCTTCTGGTCATGGTGTTTATCACAACAGCACAAAGCGAACTGAGAAAGCAACTCCTGGGCTGTGCTCCAGGCGCCCAGCTGCTGAGTAAAGTCAGTCCCTTTGGGCCAGTGCAAGACTCATCTACTGAAGACCACCCCTGAGTAGTGTCCCTAAATCACCTCACCCCATGCTTGGACTTTCTCTGCCTCATCCTCTGGAAGTTTATCATGTATTGACCAGTATGAAAACATATTGCCTGGACTTGCATCCTTTTCTCCATGCACGAAGTTTTCAGTTAGTTAACCTCTTTATGTTTTAATTAATGTGTTTACTAATTAACTTTGTATATGTGTGTGTGTGAGTGCCTATGCCACAGCATATATGTGGAGGACAGAGGATGACTTGCTAGAAACTAGGTTCTTGTTTCCATGGGTTTCAACCCTGGTGGTCAGGGTGAATGCAAATGCTCTCAGCTGCTGAGCCTTTTCCTGGCTCCTTTAGGTTACAGTTTGGGGATAATAATAGCACTTACTTCACAGGGATCTGTGGGGTAAATGAATGTATGTACAAAGATTCTAATATTACCTGCATTTCTTCTTAAAGTGTCCTGTCACTATTAGCTACTGTTTTTGATCAGTGACCTATGAAATTATTATCAGTCTATAACCAACACTCCACCCTCCCAGTAAGGAAAAAAAAAAGTCTTGTTAGTTCTCCATTGTATCCAGGATTTCTGGTGCAGAGTAAGCTGTGAGGTAGAAAGATGAAAAGAAAATGGCCGATCAGCTGGGAGGGCTGCCGCTGTATCGTTCCTGTGGCAACAATACCTGCTTACCCTTTAGATCCCAGCTTCAGAAACCTTGTCCCACATCCATTGGTCATCTGCTGTGGTGCTGTAGAACGTAGGAAACTACAACTTCCATCAGGCTGGGCGTCGCTCCGCCGTGTGTGTGTGTGTGTGTGTGTGTGTGTGTGTGTGTGTGTGTATGCCCTGCGTGCTTAGCTAGAGCGCATGCGCAGTGTCCAAGCCTTGTTACTAAACCAGAGTCTTTGGCACCAGCGTCTGCCCTTAAGTAGCTTGATTGAGAGGTTGTGGGCTCTTAGTCTGAGAAAGGGAGAGTAGGAGAATGGGGAAGGTGTTTACTAGGGGAACAATAGCACTGCTCTCAAGTTCAGACAGTTACTGGGCCCAGGTCTTGGTCGCCTGCACTTGTGTGTGGTTTCCATGGCAACGGGCGCATCTCATTATAATGGAGAAATACGAAGGTTGTTGTTGCCATAGTGATTCTCGTGCAGAAGGAGATGAAGGGACGAGAGATGGGGGAAAGGGGGGTTTTTAGGATTGTCAGTCAAGGAATTTAATGACCAAAGCGAGCTGGGATACATGGAGTGTGATAGGGGGATTGGCTTGAAACAAGAGGAATTTGACTATTATTAGGGAAGTTGGAATATTTCGAAGGAGAGAGAATGTTGTGAATATGTCTGTAATAAGGAGACTGGAGAGGACCTGAAGATATCACTCAGTGGTTAAGAGCACTGGCTGCTCTTGCAGAGGACCAGGGTTCGGTTCCCAGCATATACATGATGGTCCACAAACATTTATAACTCCAGTCCCAGGAGTCCTCTGGCCTCTACACACACCAAGCATGTACATGGTGCACAAACATACACACAGGCAATACATCTATACACATGAAATACAAAAATAATAGAATTTTAATAAAGTGATGTGGGGAGGTCACTGGGAAGCCAGTATGTGAGAAGATGGGGGATTCTTTGGGGAAATTGGGAGTGCCCTAGGGGAAATTTCCAGCCATATCAATGTGATCTGTAGGGTTCCTTGTAGGTCAGGCATCAACAGCCATGAAGAATACCACAGCTAGCAGGACAGAACATAACTAGAGGCAGAATTTCAAGTCTCTGAGTGATACAGAAACAGAGCATTCTAGTCCCTGTGCGAATGGCAGGGCCAACCTGACTGAATGAATGAGGCACTTTCAGAAACAGGCACCCAATGCAGGAAGATAGGCATGAATATTAGTGGGGAAACTGGGGTTCCTTTTGGGGGCTCTTGGTATCATTAATAAAAGCATTTGAAAGTGACCATTTTACTAGTTTTGGAGGGATAAGAAAACAACAAAACAGGACAGCCAACCTATAACCTTTGGCTATTGCTGGGACAAGGGGTTTGGATAAAAGAGAAACCATGCCTTTGAGGTTAGGGTTCAAGAAAGTCATGTTCAGCAAGCATCTGAATGGCAGATGGGGGGGGGTCTTCAGGAAAATACTGAAGATGTCCATACTATCATAGAAAGAGGCAATCTATTACAGGGGAAAGCAAAGTGGTGCACACCCTTAATACCAGCACTCAGGAGACAGGGTCACTGTGAATTCAAGGCCAGCCTGGTACACATCTGAGTTCCAGACTAGTCAGTGCTACATGGTGAATCCCTGTCTCAAAAGAAAGAAAAACACATAAAATGGAGAACACTCTCAAGAATGGGACTGGTCTAGTGAGCTGAAAGACAACAAACTCCAAGTAGCCAGGTTACTGGGCAGATGACCCTTTATATGATATTTATTACACTTGCATCGAGCCACACACACACACACACACACACCATTTGCATACCCAGAATTCTTCCAGGACTCTTGTTTGTTTATTTTTTATTTTATTTATTTACTTATTTTATTTATTTTTTTGGTTTTTTCGAGGCAGGGTTTCTCTGTAGCTTTGGAGCCTGTCCTGGAACTAGCTCTTGTAGACCAGGCTGGCCTCAAGCTCACAGAGATTCGCCTGCCTCTGCCTCCCGAATGCTGGCATTAAAGGTGTGCGCCACTATGCTTTCCAGGACTCTTGTACAAACCAGTCTGCACATACTCTCTTCAGTGATGATGCCCATGTTGGAAAGGGCTTCCAGTCTTCCTCTACATGTCTGTGCATGTTCTTCTCGTTGTATGAAGTCTAGGCTGGGTGAGCTTTCAGCCTCTGTGGCAACTGGCTGCTTATGCTAATTTTGATGTGACAGCCCCAGATTCCTGCATATTAACTAAATGTCCAAGTAAGAAAAACGAAAACCCACAACCAGACATGGGAAAGTGAGAGACCTTGCAACACTCAGCCCCAAAGGGGGTGTCTGTTGAAATTTAAAATAATGTCTCCATCAAATCCCTCCGCTCAGGGGTCAGGGAACCTTGTAAAAAAAAAAAAGAGGCAGAAAAAAAAAAGTATATAAGCGCCAGAGGGGGTGGAGGACACCGAGAAAACAAGACCTTCTATACAGCTCTGCGGGGAAAGGCTCTCCAATGGCAGTATTGCAGTTCTGAAAGGGAGAGTTTCACCAAGTATTACAAGTGTGAAGGGAAAGGTATCCTGGCAGTTGGAACCCAAGGAAGACCACAAAGTAACACCACAGAACAAACCTCTCACCAGAGATGTTCTAGGAGAGACACAAGAGGGTGTGCTCAGGAGAGAAGCAGCAGGGAACTGAGCAGGAGACAGGCTTATAAGGTTTCTTGGGGGAGGAGTTTTCCAGGATGGGAACTGATGGGATTTGAAGCCAAGCCCAGGTATTGGTGGGACTTCGAAATGATGGGTTTCGATAGGTTTTTAAACCTGGAAGTGGGCTCTAAGTCAGCGTGATCAAGGCTCATATGAACTCATACAGATTGATGCAGCATGCATGGGGCCTGCTCGGTTCTGCACCAGTCCTCATATGAACTCATACAGATTGATGCAGCATGCATGGGGCCTGCTCGGTTCTGCACCAGTCCTCATATGAACTCATACAGATTGATGCAGCATGCATGGGGCCTGCTCGGTTCTGCACCAGTCCTCATATGAACTCATACAGATTGATGCAGCATGCACGGGGCCTGCTCGGTTCTGCACCAGTCCTCCACATACATGTTACGGCTTCCAGGTTAGTGTTTTTATGGGATTCCTGGGTGTGGACAAGTGGGTTTCTGTTTCGTGTGCCTGCTCTTGGATTCTTTTCTTTCTGTTTGTTTGTTTTGTCCAATTCTAATGTGTTCATTTTGTTTTAACTTATTTTATTTTATTATTATTAGATGATAACAACACAATGAAGTAGTTAAATGCACACAAACCATATCCCAGTTCCAAATGTTATTTACCCTGTGACCTTGGGCAATTAACTGACTCTTCCTGTCTATAATTAGTTTTAATTTACAACATGACAATCTAGAGTCTAAGCAGTTGTCTAGATCAGGATGGACTGTAGGCATATTTATGGGGTAGTTTCATTATTGTTAACGTGTGAGAAAGCATGGCCCCACTATGGGCGACACCATTCCCTAGGAAGGGGATCTGGACTATCTAAGTATAGTGAGAGTGATAAACCAGGTGTGCATTCATTTCTCTCTGCTCTCCACTGTGGAGGTGATGTGACTAACTGGTTCAATAGTATTTTGCTTACAATTTTACTGCTGTGGTAAGACAGTGTGACCAACTTTTAGTTCATGTTTATTTGGGGTTTACTACTCCAAAGGGTTTGAGACCATGGCCATCGTGATAGAGAACATGGCAGCAGATAGGCAGGTATGGCACTGGATTTGTGCCTGAGATCTTGATCAACAACCATGACACAGAAGGAGACTCCTAACTTGGAATGGTGTGGACTTTTGAAACCTAAAAGCACACACATGTAGAGGCCCATGGTTGATGTCAGGAATCATCTTTCATCGCTCTTCTACCTTATCCATTGAGAAAAGGTCTTACAGTCAGGCCCAGAACTCACTGATATGGCTAGCCTCACTAATTAAATTCCTCTGGGGATCCCCTGTCTCTACTTTCTGAGTCTCAAATAATAGCTTGGCTGCTATGCCCATTCAGCATGTACGTGGGCTCTAGGGATCTGAACATGGGGCCTCATAATAGCATGGCAAATGCTTTACCCACAGAACTATCTACTCAACCAAGATGCTCACAAATATGGCATTCAATCATCTTGTTCTCATTTTTGCCATTTTGTTCAATTATTTGCTTGCTGCCATTAAGATAGTGCCAGAATATTTCCAGCATGTTTAACAAGGTGATAAGTAAAAATTGCTCAGGGAAGAATAACTTCACAGATCATCCATACATGAAATGGTCAACTTTCTACTCGCTGTATTTTTCTTAGGATGAAAGTCAGCTTTATTTCACATCACAATAGGATGGAGAACTTCAAATGTAAGGTGATGGGGAGGACTGAGATGCCACCCTGCACCAAATTGGTGTCACTGGGCATTCAAGGTGCTTGAAAGTTAGAGCCCATAATTCTTGGCAAACCTCATGAAAACAAAGAGAAAAATCAAAACAATAGCACCAAGCAGGGTGAGCAAAAGCAGGCTGGTAGGTCACTTATGTTGTATCAAGAGAGGCGGGGCTGTGTTCCGGCACCCCGGCCACCTGCTCGGCTAGCTTATGCCCTGAAATAATTACACAGACACTGTATTCTTTTAAACATTGTTTGGCTTCTTATTGGCTAGCTCTTACATATCGATCTAACCCATTTCTATTAATCTGTGTAGCTCCACGAGCTCACTTACCAGGAAGGATCTTAACCTGCGTCTGCCTGGAATGGGAGAATCATGGCGACTCAGCTTCTTTCTCCCAGCACTCTGTTCTGTTTACTCCACCCACCTAAGGGTTGGCCTATCTAAATTCTACCCTATCAGAGAGCCAAGCAGTTTTCTTTACCACTTAACCAATGAAATAAACAGATTGATATATGACACTCCCACATCACACTTAGAATAAGCAATGTGATTTCCAGCCATAAAATGACCCCAGGTTTCATTGCCCTTAAAATTTAGGACCATTATCTAATGGACACTCTGTAATTTAAGAGTTCACATGTGCATATGAAGTTAACTACAATACTATTACATATCAAATTAGTTCATTATAAAAGCAAACACAAGGTCATATGAAAAGTGTTTGTTTATTAATGTATATTTGTTCCTATGAAGTCTTCAAAGTGTCATATTAAAAACATATCAACTCTTAAAAAAAAGTAAGGCAGCTACATGCCTATAATCCCAGTACTTGGGAGGTGGAAGCAGGAGGAGCAGGATTCCAAGATCATCTCCAGTGCTTAACAAGTTTGAGGCCAGTGTGGCCTATATAAGGCCCTAACTTTAAATGCAGTATCTGTTTGTTGCTACCATTTGAATATTAAGAACACCATGATTATTTTGCTCAGATGTGGTCAAGAATTCTCTAAGGAAGATAGATGGCGGTTTGGGATGTCAAATTAGCCATGACAGCCTCTTGTAAAAAAGGAACATTCAAAGTTTGAAAAGGAAGAAATGAATTTGGAAATAATTTTCCTATTGTTCATCAAAACATAAGAGCAGACGATTGGGTAGCCTGAAGATAAAGCTCCACTAATCAGATCCAATACTGGGCTATTCTTAGGTCTGTAGAATGAATAGAAGGTAACAAAGGTGTTTGAGAAATAGAAAAACACAAAGAAGCTCACAAGCAGAAGGATGCTGTGTGTGGCTTTCTTTTCAGAAGAGGCCTGGGAAGAGTCACTGGAACTGTGGACATGCCGCGTTCTCCTATTGTGTCTGAACAGGAGGGTCACCATGTAGAGGCTGGTCCATATCATGAGAAATACAAACAGGATGTCTCTAATTGTTAATGCGGTTACAAGTGACATGGTGGTGTGGTGGCGAACCTGGTTACTTCGGCAATATGTCTGGGGATATCTGGAACCCACAACAGTGAAGTTGATTTGGCCCTTTACGTTTTCAACCATTGGAATATAGAGACACGTATTGATGATCCAGATGAAGAGGAGTGATGGCAAAATGCAGGACTCAAGCTTGGATTTAAGCCATGCCCACTTGGATTGAGTAGGACTGACAGTGATGGCTTGAAATGCACTCAGTAGAGAAGTAGTACAGATAGAGAGGCCCCTGGTAACACTGTATGCATACAGAACTGCCTTACATCCCACATCATGGAAAAGGAGCTTGACTGCAAAGGATGCCATGACATCTGGTATCAGCCTGAACACAATGCTCAAAACGTTGACAAGTGTCAGATGTGTGAAGATCATATCTATTGGCCTCTTCAGATGGGGCTGAATTAAGAAGACGTACATGTATAGTATGAAGAGCAGCGAGTTTCCCATGAATCCAATGAAAACTTCTGACAGGAGAAAGAATCCAGAAATTAGGTCTCTTGGAAACATTATCTTGAGGAGGTCTTTGATGCTCTGATTGGATAAGACAGGCCAACAAAATATAGATGCATGATGTTGTGAGATTAAAATTAATGGACTAGGTGGATGACGACAGTAATTGACAGAAGAGCCCAAGGAGAAGGTAGTGAGATGCACACTCTGCAGCCAGGATCAGAGGTGAGCCTTCCAGGAACTGGATCCCATGATTTCTGCCTGAGAGTAGAAAAGTCGGGGTTAAAGAGCTCATATGGAAATGTATTCATATTAGTATAGGAACCTGGACATATCTGACTCAGATGAAAGACATATTTATGTTGTACAGAAATAAATCTGAATATCAAGAAAACAAACTTTTTAAAAAGGATATAGTTAAATTGAGAGGCCTCAAATGATGAAAGGCAAATGGCTGAGAAACACTTTTATAAAATGTCCAGAATTGTTAGTCATCAGGGAAATGAAAATTAAAATGTAGATTTCAACTTATCCCAGTTAGAGTGACCAAGATGAATAAAACGAATGACAGCACATGCTGGGGAGAATGCAGAAAGAGGGGAAAATTTCTCCAGAGTGCTAACCACTGTAGGCACTATGGAAATAAGTGGACAGTTCTCAAACAGCTGAAAGTTGATCTACCACAAGATTCAGTTATGCCACCCTTGAGCATATGACCAAAGGACTCTACATATTATGGCGGAGATGTAGTACAAAGGACTTTACATATTACTGTGGACATGTAGTACATTGCTCATCTGTGTTTATTATTGCTATGTTTAAAATAGCCAGAAATTAGAAACAGCCTAGAGTTCTATCAACGATAAATGGATAATGAGCATGTGATAGCTCTGTGTGTGTGTATAACGTTCAGCTTTTCAGAGAAAAAATGGAATTATGAAATCTGAAGGAGAATGGATTGAGGTAGAAACAATCATCCTGAGTGAAGTAACCCTGTCCCAGAAAGATAAAGGCTGCAGTTTCTCTCCCGGTATACTCTTGCTTTGTACTGTCTCTTTAAACCAATGCATTCTAAATTATTTTACATTTCTATAGAACATTATAGCTCAGGATAAGAGTGCAGGTATTAGTTGTTCTAACCTTGCTTTAGACTCTATCAAGACAAGGATCATTTCAACAACTAACTACCTATCAGAGCTATCCAGGTACAGACATTTAGCCTTGTTACCTCCGACTTTACTTTCTGAGACAAACATCACAGATTGGGACATATGTGGCTCACACAACTTGTAAAGGCTCCTGAAATAGAGTGAGAAGAGCTAAAGCTATACCTGAGTATTTAACTGTACAAAACACAAATCTTACCCAAGAATGTTCGGCCCCAACCCAGTGTTCATGCCGTGATAGAGACACCTAATCTGACCAAGAACTGTAGTGTCTTGCCAAGTGGTTTGTGTGAATATTTTGTATGCCTCTATTGAAAGATAATTTTTGCATTCTCATGCATAGTTACAATGACACTGATACAAGTTGGGGAGCCATAAACATGAAAACTCCAATCAATGCCGGGCAGTGGTGGTGTATGCCGCCTTTAATCCCAGCCTTCATGAGGCAGAGGCAAGTGGACCTCTGTGACTTCAAGGCCAGCCGGGTCTACAGAGCAACCTGGTCTACAAGTTCCAGGACAGGCTCCAAAGCTACAGAGAAACCCTGTATTGAAAAAAAAACCAAACCAAATAAAAGGGAAGAGGGGAGAAAACTTCAACCAAACTATAGATCCTGAAGTATCCGGAGAGGTGAGAACAATGACATATGGTCACTGAGTGACCGAGCATCAAACACACCTCTTTTTCTCTAATTCTTCTTTTATTATTCTTCTCTTATATTTTACAACCTGACCATAGGTTTTCCTTCCTCTTCTCCCAATCCCTCCTACATCTCCTCAAGATCCATTCCTCCTCCACTTCCCCTCAGAAAAAGATAAGCCTCCCAGGGATATCAACCAAACATGGCATATCAAGTTAAAATAAGACTAGGCACCTAGCCTCATTTTAAGGCTGAAGGAGGCAACCCAGTAGGAGGAAAAGGATCAAAAAAGCAGACAAAAGAGTCAGAGACAGTTGCCACTGCCACTGGTAAATGTCCCACAAGAAGGCCAAGCTACACAACCTTATACATATGTGTAGAAAGCCTGGGTCAGACCCCTACAACTCCCTGGCCATTAGTAGTCTCTGTGGGCCCCTATGAGCCCAAGTTTGTTGATTCTGTGAATTTTCTTGTGGTGTCCTTGACCCTCTGGCTTCTGCAATCCTTCCCCTCTTCCACAGGATCCCCCAAGCTCTGTATAATGACTGTCTGTGAGTGTCTGCATCTGTTCCCATCAGTTGCTGAATGAAGCCTCTCTGATGATTATGCTAGGCTCTGGTCTACTAGTAGAGCAGAGTATCGTTTCACTGACTTTTTTTCCTGGCCTCTGGTTGCTGGCCCTCCAGGTAATGTCAGGTGTTGGCTCCCTCTTGTGACATGGGTCTCAAGCTGGACCAGTCATCAGTTGTCAACTTGCTCAAGTTCTGCGCCAGCTTTACCCCAGCACATCTTGCAGGCAGGGAAAAGTATAGGTCAAAGGTTTTGTGGGTAGTTGCCCCAATCCCTCCATTGAAAGCCTTGCCCGCTTACAGAGATGGCTGGTTCAGGCTCTGTATATCCCAATACTAGGAGTCTTTGCTAGAGTCACCCTAGTAGATTCCTGGGAGTTTCCATTGCAATAGACTTGTACCTTGCTGGTGAAATGCACCCCGCCCCCTCTGCAATGCCAGGTGTCTGTCTCAGCATTTTCTCCCTCCATCCCCACCTGTTCCCATCCCCGCATACTCTGATTTTCTTCAAATCTTATAGACCTTTCATCTTCTACTAACACACCTCTTTGCACACAGGAAACAGTGCTGCAGAACTAGGTTCTGGCCGTGGGCCAAAGAGCAGCCCAGTGACTCTGATCCAGTCCAGTTGAACTGTGTGCTGGAGCTAGTCAGGGCCAGTCAGCTTTCCAATGGAATCTGAATCACCCAGGCTCAGTTACATGCTCATCAATGCAGAGAGAAATCTATACCCTCAAGGGGATCCTTATTCCATGGCTGGCTTTTCAGATCAAGATCCTAGATAGAAGCCATGTGATGTACTCAGGGATCAGGATGGACACAGATACATTTAAGCCCCTGTCCACAAGACAGACACTGGAAATTTCTTTTATAGACTCTGTAGCATCTGTGAGATGCAGGCCATGCTCATGATTTGGAGAAAACTAATCCATCCAGATTACTTTCATTAAAATATCTTAGAAAGGTGGAGATGGCCTTGGTCTCTCCTATGCACAGAACTGAAACACATGATTAATATTCAGATTAAAAAGGCGGGAGACTGGACAAGCTGCAGGGATGTGTCTAGGGGCTGAGTACATCATGGGTGGAAGTGCCAAACCAGCACAGACCATGGAGACAAAGCAGAAATGAAATCTGAGGGCCTGAGGCTGAGTCTCTGGAAATTCCAAGCAGACAGACTGAGAAGGAACTTTCCCTACCAACTCACTGCCTTGGGATGCAGACTCAAAGGGACATGAGACCTTCACTCTCAAAGTGGGTGTGGTCCTGCTTAAAGGCCTTAAAGGCTTGTCTAGAAAGAGACCACCTAGAGACAAGCCCCTCTCCTGCCATTGTCTCTGGACCTTACTGGGGCCACAGGTGAAGAAGAAAGAGACCACATGGAGACCAGCCCTTCTCCTGCCACTGTCGCTGGACCTTACTGGGGCCACAGGTGAAGAAGAAAGATACCACCTGGAGACCAGCCCTTCTCCTGCCACTGTCTCTGAAGCACAACTGCTCCACTGCAGGTTAAGCTGGGCTGGCAATCACTGTATCTGCTGCTGTTACCGTCCCTCCCCACCCCACACACACTGTAGGGAAACGTAAATTCAGCGTGGACTAACTCACGCAAGATAAAAGAAGCAAAAGGAGTGGGAATAATAGAGAAATAAAGCCTAAAGGAGGAAAACATCCACCCTAGCAATGTGCAAAACTGAGCACACACGAAGGCATCTACCATCATCACGCCTTCAAATAGAGGAGCTCACCACCAGAATCAAGGGGAAAAAGGGTTGAAATATCTGAATACCTTTCCAGGTCCTATTTTACAGAGGATCCATGATTGCATGTAGGACTCAAACTCATGGTTTAAGCATGAAGTAAGCAGATCAACTCAGGGCCCAGATAAGACAATTAGCAAAGTGAATGAAAAAGGCCGGCAACTGGAGACGGTAATTAAAGACTCAAAGAAAAAAAATAGCAAAGTAACTAAGACTCTGAGAGCAAACAGAAATGCTGCCAATCAATCAATCAGAAGCATAGCTGAAAGCTCCAGCAGCAGAGGAAGACTAACAAAAAAAGGAATTTCCAGGCTGGAGCACGACATCAAGGACTATACCAACCACAGTTCCCCATGTGGCTGGCATGTAAAATAAATTAAAAAATTTTAAATTTAAAAAAGAATACAATACATTGAGGTGTATGTAAAGAAAGGAATGAGTAGGGCTGGAGAGATGGCATGGATCACTCTGAGAAGGGGAAATAGATGAGATCTGCTGGATAAACTGGGGGTGGGAAGGAGGATGGGGGAGGACATGGGGGATGGAAAGGAACATCAGGGATCAGGGATGGTCAAGTTGAGAGAGGGGCCATTATGATGTTAGAGAGAAACCTGGTGCCAAGAAAACTCCCATGAATCCACAAGGACGACCCCAGCAAAGACTCCTAGCAACGATGGAGAGGGTGCCTAACTGGTATTCCCTTGTAATTATATTGGTGACTACCCAAACTGTCATCACAGAACCTCCATCCAGTAACTGATGCAGATCCAGAAGCAGATGCAGAGATCGACAGCCAAGCACTGGGGTGAGGACCAGGAGTTCTGTCAAAGCGAGGGAGAAGGGATTATATGGGGGGGTCAAGATCATGAGGGAAAACCCACAGAGATAGCTAACCTGAGCTTGTGGGGGCTCGTGGACTCTAGACCAACAGCTAGGGAGCTTGCATGAACCTACCTAGGCCCTCTGCATGTGGGTGACAGTTGTGGGGCCCCTAGCAGTGGGACCAGGATCTGTCCCTAGCACATGAGCTGACTTCTTGGAACCGATTCCCTATGGTGGGATGCCTTTCTCAGGCTTGATGCAGGGGAAGGAGCTTGGTCCTGCCTCAGTTTGATGTGCCACGTTTTATTGATTCCCATGGGAGGCCTTACCCTTTCTGAAAAGTGGATTGGAGGGGTGGGGTAGGAAAGAATGTGGGAGGAGGGTAGGAAAAGTGTGGCTTGTATGTAAAATAAATTTTTAAAAATTTAATTTAAAAAAGAGCACTGGCTGCTCTTCCAGGGAACCTAGATTCAACTCCCAAGACCCAAATGGCAGCTCACAGCTGTCTGGAGCTCTAGTTCCAGGGGATCTGACACCCTCATATACACATGCATGCAGACAAAACAACAATGCACATAAAATTAAATTAAATTTTTAAAAAAGGAATGAATGTGTCCAGCCAAATCTGTGGCATACACTCAACCAACCCACAGTGGGGTAGAGCATGGTGAGTTAATCTACAGGCACTGACGAATTAAACAACAAAACTAGAACCGATGTTTCCCAAACTTATAAAGAAATAATCATACACACACACACACCAAATAAATACACCAGAGAGGAGCCAAACAAAGACATATCATAGGCAAGATATCAAAAATGTGAACCCCAGAACCTGTCTTAGATGTTATAAGGGGAGATTGTCAACCCATCTACCAAGGCTCTCAAATCAGCAACCCCAATAGCCAGGAAAGCTTGAAATCATAGATTCCCAGCCCTGAAAGTCACTGGCTTTTCAAACACAGTTGCTGTGCCCAGCAGAGCTCTCTTCCATTTGCTGGAGGGGTAAGTGCATGTCAAGAAAAGCACAGACCAAGGCAGTCCTCAAAGCTAAGCTGGCAGTGCAGAACTTACTTCTAACATTCCTGACAACAGTGGGAAGAATGCATGTTTGGAGAGGGGCGACTGGAGAAAGGAGAGCTTGAAAGTAGTCAGTACCTTGTAAAGAATATGCCCCTCTGAGACTTCACACTGCCCCAGATGAAGGAAACAGCATCAGGATTAGATGTAGATGGCAGCTGGGAAATGCAAATACTTGCTAAAAGATGAGATCCTAGGGCGAGAAAGATGGCTCAACACTTAAGAGCACTTGCTGCTCATCCAGAGGACCCAAGATTGATTCCCAGTGCCCATATGGGAGCTCACCCCTGTCTGTAACTCCCCATCCAGAACTGACACCACCACACAAACATACATGCAGGCAAACACCAAGGTACATAAAATAAATTATATATAAATTATTTTATTTATGTATAAATACATTTATAAATACAAATTTATATTATATATGAATTTATATATATATATAATAGATATATATGATGAGTAGCCAGGTGGTGGTGGTGGCACCTGCCTTTAATCCCAGTACTGGAGAGGCAGAGGCAGAAGGATCTCTGTGAGTTCAAGACTGGCCTGACCTACAAAGCAAGTTCCAGGAGAGCCAGAGCTGTTACACAGACAAACCCTGCCTCAAAATATACAAACAAATAGATAGACAAATAAATAAATAAAAGATGAGATTGTGGGATCCTATGCCAGTACATACAGCTGGGAGTTTTAGGAACATGGAAAAGGTCTGGGGTGTAACTTCCCATAAAGGACACCAGAATTGTAAGGAATCCTTACTGAATCCTTGGCTGGAACACATGCTAAGATGGAGAAAGGTAAAAGTGTATATGAGGATAAAGAGATGGAGCGAAAATAAGAATGAGGAAACATTACAGTTGACAGGAACCATGAGACAAAATACCTGATAAGATCCCAAGCTGGGAAAGGGACATACCTCCCTCTCTTTCCAGGCCCCAGTATCTGGGACTCCTCAGTAGAGGCGACTGCAGCCCAGGCAGGTATGTTAAGAAGGCTTCCTTAGCACACTCACAATTAAATTGCACACAGAATGGCAGAATGTTTCCTCCCCATGGGCATGGACCCTGATGCATCGATGGCCTTGATTTAGCGCATCACTTTGGGGCACCCCGAGGAATGCTGTGACAGTTCCCACCTCTACAATGAGTCTCCAGTGATGGGGCACCCAGAGGAACGCTGTGACAATCCCACCTCTACAGTGAGTCTCCTGGTGATGGGGCACCCAGAGGAACACTGTGACAGGTCCCACCTCTACAGTGAGTCTCCTGGTGATGGGGCACCCAGAGGAATGCTGTGACAGGTCCCACCTCTACAATGAGTTTCCTGGTGAACTTGTTAAGCTAACTTGGCCAGCTGTCTTGGAGGACACACATTTTTCCAAGTTGAGCTACACCAGAGAGTCAACTTTGGGATCTGAAAAGTCATTAAAAGTTAGTTCTCCTGCAGTGGCAGAGATCACCACACTCACTCAAACAGGCTGCGCACTGAGCAGGACCCCAGAGAACGCGCTCCCTGTTCCACAGGAGGCCACTGTGCCCCCTGCTCCCACAGTGTGCTTTGAATTTCTTCATGCTCCACAGAGGGCATGATTCCAGACTGTGAAGTTTAGTTTTGCCCCTTGTACAGGGATCAGTCATGGCTGTAATACACTTCTTTTTCCCAAAAGCTCCTTATTTTGAAATTACTTACTATGATAATAAATAAAGATTTCTTTACTTACTGTGTTAAATATTCCTGATCAACTCATGCTGTACATCTCAAAAGAACATGAAATTATGCATAACCCACATGGCAAATAACCTGGATTCCTCAAATGTGTACTTATAAAGTCAGTATAGCCCTTCCTTATTTCCTGGGACAACTATTGAGAACATTTCATATAGCCTTGACTTTTAGGTTTAATGCCTAAAAAGCAAAATTAAAATAAAAAAATCAACCATGCATGGTGACACACTAGGGAGGCAGAGACAGCTTGCTCTTCATGAGTTCTAGGCCAGTCTGGATACCCTAGTGAGTTTCAGGATAACCAGGGCAAAATAGAGAGACCTTGTCATAAACCAACCAACAAACAAAGTATATAACTGAGAATTTAGGGACTTTATTTTAAGTGAATATAATCTAAGTCCTGTCTTCAAAATATATTTTTGTAATTGTATGTACATACATTATTTGTAGATAATTCATTCCCCCCTACTATTTTGTGTTTCATTTCATGAATGTACCACAATTTTCCTTCTATTTTTCAGTTAAAAGATGAGATCATGGGATCTTATGCCAGTAAACCTGGGGAAATCAGTTGATTTAAGATCCTACAGCTTAGCAACCAGATAAACCCAAATGAATCAATAACTCTAATGATTCGTTGAGAAGTTTCCTGCAGCATGGTTTGATCATATTCACCCTCCCCTGCACCTCCAGTTCCACCCCTGCCTCACTATCTCACCCACTGTCGTGTTTCTCTTTGCTTCTCTCTCAACCACTGAGTCCAAATGTTCTTGTGTGTGTGTGGTTCTTATCCCGTAGTGTGGTTGATATGCAGAAGCCACACATCAGTGAGAACTGATCTAGTCTTCCTAGGCAGTCATCAAATGTCTATGTGCATACTCTCTGCTTCCATGCTGGGATTTTTGTCTGGTTTGAGCTTGCCCTAGTCTTGTAATGCTGTGAATTCATATGTGCCTGAGCTCTGTTGTGTCCAAAGACCAGTTTCCTTGAGATCACCCATCATCTCTGGTTCCTACAGTCCTGTTCCCACTCTGCAAAGATCCTTGAGACTTGAAGGGAGGGGTGCGATGTATACTTTCCATTTAGGGATGAGCTCTCTGAAGTCTCTTATCCTCTACATGTTGATTATTTGTGGGTTTCCGTGTTCATTGCCATCTACTAAAAAAGCTTCCTTGGTGAGGACAGAGGTACACTAATTTATAGATAAAACAGTAAGTCATTAGAAGTCATCCAATTCTTTGCCCATTTAATAGAATAATAGTAATAGATTTCCTTAGAGCTTATACACTATCTAGCCACAGGTTCTCAGTCTGGTTAATAGTACCAGGTATGGGTTCCATCTCTGAACTGGGCCTGAAATTTAGTCAGGAAATGGTTACTTACCCTGTAATAATCATACCACTGTTGTGTCAGTGAGCATCTCTTGTCAAGCAGAATGTTGTGGTTTTTCACTGGTTTCCCATCTGGGTGAGACTGATAATTACTTTTCACCACTAGTAGCATGCACAGAACCATCTAGCACTATGAAGGCTAGCGAATAGGAATGAAGCTTCCAGGTCAGTACTCACTTGATTTATTTATGTTCTGTGACTAAAGTACGTGTTGTTATCTTGGCTACTTTCCCATTGCTGTGATAAGATACCATGACCCAGGGAACTTGTAAGAAATTTGGAACTTACAGATTCAAAGTGTTGCTTTGTTTACCAGCTACCCAAGCAGCACAGAGATCCGATCTGGGCACCAGGAGAGGCATCATTGGGGTGAGTGAATTTCTGACCCTTGGCAGCAGCCCGGAAAAGGGAACTCAGACGTTCCTCATCCCTCCTACACTTCCTGGTCATCCTGCAGGGGCTATACTGCCCGATACCTCCTCTCTCTTTCTATCCCACCCAGCTTGCATCCAGAACCCCCACCCCTGTCTGCCTCCCTCCCCTCTTTGGCCACATAACATCTCCCAGCTCAGCCTGTTCAGGCGCTGGGACCGAATCCGAATCGGGAGGGCAACCGGGAGGGTGGTAGTTCCTTTGTCTCAATAGCCTGCCTGCAGCAAGCAAGCACAGATATCTGATCTAGGCACCAGGAGAGCCATCACTGGGGAGTGACATCACTGGGAAGGTACATCAGTGATCCTGCAAAAGAAGATCCATAGGGGAGCATTTGGAGGAAGAGATCTGCAGGCGCCAATGCAAGAATTCATCCAACAACCTGAAAAACAACATGAAACCACCAGAACCCAGCGACCTCACAACAGGAGGACATGAACACCTTAATCAAGAAGAAATAGAAAAAACTGACTTTATGAAAGTAATAGAGGCCCTTAAACAGCATGTAAAAAATGCCCTTATAGAAATGGATGAGAAGTATAACAGAAAGTTTGAAGAATTGAGTAAATCAGTGAATGATACCGTAGGAAACCAAGGAAAAACAATCAAGCAGTTAATGGAAACACTTCAAAACTGGAAAACTGAAATGGAGGCAAAGAAGAAAACACAAACAGAGGGCCACCCGGACATGGAAAATCTAGGTAAATGAATAGAGACTATAGAAACAAGCATAACCAGCAGAATACAAGAGATAGAAGAAAGAATATCAGATTTTCAAGATAACATCGAGAAAATAAACACAGTGATCAAAGAAAACAGCAAGTCTGACAAACTCTCATCACAAAACATTCAGGAAATATGGGACACAATAAAAAGACCAAACCTAAGAATAATTGGAGTAGAAGAAAGAGAAGAAGTGCAGCTCAATGGTTCAGAAAATATATTTAATAAAATTATAGAGGAAAACTTTCCCAACCTAAAGAAAGATATACCTATGAAGGTTCAAGAAGCATACAGAACACCGAATAGGCTGGATCAAAAAAAAAATCCCCTCGCCATAAAATAATCAAAAAACAAAGCATACAGAATAAAGAGAGAATATTAAGAGCTATAAAGGAAAAAGGCCAAGTTACTTATAAAGGTAAACCTATCAGACTTACACCTGACTTCTCTATGGAAACCATGAAAGCCAGAAGGTCCTGGATAGATGTACTGCAGAAACTAAGAGACCATGGATGCAAGCCCAGACTACTATACCCAGCCAAGCTTTCGATCACTATGAATGGAGAAAACAAAATTGTCCAGAATAAAAACAAATTTAAACAATACGTAGCCACAAATCCAGCCTTACAGAAAGTAATAGAAGGAAAATCACTAACCAAGGAGTCCAACAATGACCACAATAACTCAGACATCTCGTGACCCTTCACCAGCGCAACTCAACAAAGGGAAACACACAAACTCTACTACTAAAAAAGTGACCGGAGTTAACAACCACTGGTCATTAATATCAATTAATGTCAATGGGCTCAACTCACCTATAAAAAGGCAGAGGCTAAGAGATTGGATACGAAAACAGGATCCAACATTCTGCTGTTTACAAGAAACACACCTTAACCACAAAGACAGGCACCTACTCAGAGTAAAGGGATAGGAAAAGGTTTATCAAGCAAATGGACCTAAGAAACAAGCAAGTGTGGTCATACTAATTTCTAACAAAGTTGACATCAAATTTAAATCAATCAGAAGAGATGGAGAGGGGCATTTTATACTTATAACAGGAACAATTCATCAGGATGAAGTCTCAATCCTGAATATCTATGCCCCAATATAAAAGCACCCACGTACGTAAAAGAAATATTATTAAAACTCAAGGCAGCCATCAAACCGCACACACTACTTCAACACTCCTCTCTCACCAATGGACAGGTCAATCAGACAGAAACCGAACAGAGAAATTAGAGAATTAATGGAGGTAATGAATCAATTGGACTTAACAGACATTTATAGAATATTCCTCCCAAATAGGAAAGAATATATCTTCTTCTCAGTACCTCACAGAACCTTCTCAAAAATTGACCACATACTCGGTAACAAAGCAAACTTTCACAGATACAAAAAAATATTCGTAACCACCTGTGTCTTATCAGATCACCATGTATTAAAGTTAGAATTCAACAACAATGCTACCCCCAGAAAGCCTACAAACTCATGGAAACTGAACAGTCAACTACTGAGCCATACCTGGATTAAGGAAGAAATAAAGAAAGAAATTAAAGTCTTCCTTGAAATCAATGAAAATAAAGAAACAACGTACTCAAACTTATGGGACACTATGAAAGCAGTCCTAAGAGGAAAGTTCATAGCACTAAGTGCCCACTTAAAGAAAATGGAGAAAGCACACATTGAAGACTTAACAGCCCACCTGAAAGCTCTATAAAAAAAAAGAAGCAGACTCACCTAGGAGGAGTAGAAGACTGGAAATAATCAAACTAAGGGCTGAAATCAACAAAATAGAAACTCAGAAAACAATCCAAAGAATCAATGAAACAAAAAGCTGGTTCCTGGAGAAAATCAACAAGATTGATAAACCCCTATCCAAACTAATCAAACGGAGAGAGAGAATATGCAAATTAATAAGATCAGAAATGAAAAGGGGGACATAACCACAGACACAGAGGAAATTCAGAGAATCATTAGATCTTACTACAAAAGCCTGTATGCCACAAAACTGGAAAATGTAAAAGAAATGGACACTTTTTAAGATAAATACCATATACTAAAGTTAAACCAGGACCAGGTAAACAATCTAAATAGACCGGTTAGTCGTGAAGAATTAGAAGCTGTTATCAAAAACCTTCCTACCAAAAAAAAGCCCAGGACCAGATGGTTTCAATGCGGAATTCTACCAGAACTTTCAAGAAGACCTAATACCTATACTCCTTAATGTATTTCACAATATAGAAACAGAAGAGTCATTAGCAAATTTCTTTTATGAAGCTACAGTTACTCTGATACCAAAACCAAACAAAGACTCAACCAGGAAAGAGAATTACAGGCCAATCTCACTCATGAACATCGACGCAAAAATCCTCAACAAAATACTGGCAAACCGAATCCAAGAAAACATTAGAAAAATTATCCATTATGATCAAGTAGGATTCATCCCAGAGATGCAGGGCTGGTTCAACATACGAAAATCTATTAATGTAATCCAGAATATAAATAAACTGAAAGAAAAAACAATATGATCATTTCATTAGATGCTGAAAAGCCATTTGAGAAAATTCAACATCCCTTTATGATAAAAGTATTGGAGAGATTAGGGATACAAGGCTCATACCTAAATATAATAAAAGATATATACAGCAAGCCGACAGCTAACATCAAATTAAACGGAGAGAAACTCAAAGCCATCCCACTAAACTCAGAACACGACAAGGCTGTCCACTCTCGCCATACCTCTTCAATATAGTGCTTGAAGTTCTAGCAATAGCAATAAGACTAACGTAAGGGGATCAAAGGGATTCGAATTGGAAAGGAAGAGGTTAAACTTTCGTTATTTGCAGATGATATGTTACTGTACATAAGCGACCCCCAAAACTCCACCAAAGAACTTTTACAGCTGATAAACAGCTTTAGTAATGTGGCAGGATACAAGATCAACTCCAAAAAAATCAGTCGCCCTCTTATACACAAAGGATATGGAAGCAGAGAGGGAAATCAGAGAAGCTTCACCTTTCACGATAGTCACAAACAGCATAAAATATCTTGGGGTAACTCTAACCAAGGAAGTGAAAGATCTATTTGACAAGAACTTTAAGGCATTGAAGAAAGAAATTGAAGAGGATACCAGAAAATGGAAGGACCTCCCTTGTTCTTGAATTGGGAGGATCAACATAGTAAAAATGGCAATTCTCCCAAAAGCAATTTATAGATTCAATGCAATCCCCATCAAGGTCCCATCAAAATTCTTCACAGTTCTTTAGAGGACAATAATCAACTTTATATGGAAAAACAAAAAACCCAGGATAGCAAAAACAATCCTATACAATAAAGGATCTTCTGGAGGCATTACTATCCCTGACTTCAAACTCTATTACAGAGCTACAGTAATGAAAACAGTGTGGTACTGGCATAAAAACAGAGAAGTCAACCAATGGAATCGTATAGAAGATGTGAATTTTAACCCACAAACCTATGATCACCTCATTTTCGATAAAGGAGCTAAAAGTATACAATGGAAGAAAGAAAGCATCTTCAACAAATGGTGCTGGCAGAACTGGATGTCAACCTGTAGAAGATTGAAAATTGACCCATATCTATCACCATGCACAAAACTCAAGGCCAAATGGATTAAAGACCTCAATATCATCCCGAACACACTGAACCTGATAGAAGAGAAAGTGGGAAGAACCCTACAACAGATGGGCACAGGAGATCGCTTCCTAGGTATAACCACAACAGCACAGACATTAAGGGCCACATTGAATAAATGGGACCTACTAAAACTGAGAAGCTTCTGTAAAGCAAAGGACACTGTCACTAAGACAAAAAGGCAACCTACTGACTGGGAGAAGATCTTCACCAACCCCGCAACAGACAAAGGTCTGATCTCCAAAATATATAGAGAACTCAAGAAACTAGACTTTAAAATGCTAATTAACCCAATTAAAAAATGGGGCACTGAACTGAACAGAGAATTCTCAACAGAAGAAGTTCAAATGGCTAAAAGACACTTAAGGTCATGCTCAACCTCCTTAGTGATCAGGGAAATGCAAATCAAAACAACTTTGAGATCTCATCTTACACCTGTCAGAATGGCTAAAATCAAAAACACCAATGATAGCTTTTGTTGGAAAGGCTGTGGAGGAAGGGGTACACTCATCCATTGCTTGTGGGAATGCAATCTTGTGCAACCACTTTGGAAATCAGTGTTTCGGTTTCTCAGGAAATTCGGGATCAACCTACCCCTGGACCCAGCAATACCACTCTTGGGAATATACCCAAGAGATGCCCAATCATATGACAAAAGCATTTGTTCAACTGTGTTCATAGCAGTATTATTTGTAATAGCCAGAACCTGGAAACAACCTAGATGCCCTTCAATGGAAGAATGGATGAAGAAAGTGTGGAATATATACACATTAGAGTACTACGCTGCAGTAAAAAACAATGACTTCTCGAATTTTGCATGCAAATGGATGGAAATAGAAAACACTATCCTGAGTGAGGTAACCCAGACCCAAAAAGATGAACATGGGATGTACTCACTCATAATTGGTTTCTAGCCATATATAGGGGTCACGGAGTCTACCATTGGTGAACCTAAAGAAGCTAAATATGAAGGTGAACCCAAGGAAAAACATATAGTTATCCTCTTATGGGAAGTAGACAAAATTGCCAGGGAGAAAAAATTGGGATTTTGTGGGTGGGGTGGGATGGGTGTAAGGGGAGATGGGTAGAGAAAAATGAGAAGGTGAGGATGGGGGGAACTTGGGGAAACAGGATAATTGGGATAAAGGAAGGTTGGATAGGGGAGCACGGAAGCACAATTCTTAGTTAAGGGAGCCACCTTTGGGTTGGCTAGAGACTTGAACCTAGAGTGGCTCCCAGGAGCCCAAGGCGATGTCCCCATTTAATTCCTTGGGCAGCTGAGGATAGGAAACCTGAAATGACCCTATCCTATAGCAATACTGACGAATATCTTACATATCACCATAGAACCTTCCTCTGGTGAAGGATGGAGATAGAGACAGAGACCCACACTGGAGCACTGGACTGAGCTCCCAAGGTCCCAATGAGGAGTGGAAGGAGGGAGAAGATGAGCAAGGAAGTCAGGACCACGAGGGGTGCACCCACCCACTGAGACAGTGGGGCTGATCTATTGGGAGCTCACCAAGGCCAGCTTGACTGTGACTGAAAAAGCATGGGATAAAACCGGACTCTCTGAATATGGCGAACAATGAGGGCTGATGTGAAGCCAAGGACAATGGCACGGTGTTTTGATCCTACTTCATGTTCTGGCTTTGTGGGAGCCTAGCCACTTTGGATGTTCACCTTCCTAGAGATGGACAGAGGGGGGGAGGACCCTGGACTTTCCACAGGGCAGGGAACCCTGACTTCTCTTTGGACTGGAGAGGGAGGGGGAGAGGAGTGGTGGGAGGGGGAGAAGGGTGGGAGGAGAGGGAGGGAAATGGGAGGCTGGGAGGAGGCAGAAACTTATTTTTTCCTTTTATCAATAAAAAAAGAAGTGGCAATAAGAGGAGAAGACAAACAAAAAAAATTTCAAAGAAAACAATAGATCCCTTAAAGAAAGTCAAGAAAGAACTATCAAAAAGGTGAAGGAAATAGATTAAGGGTGTAAACCACTACAGTTGGTTTTGAATCAGCTTTTTAATGAGGTGGAGAGAAAGAGAAGAGGGGGAGAGTTCACTATGTTGTGTTGCTGGGGACGTGGAGAGGATCTGGGAGGAAGTAGAGAAGGGGGATGAATACGATCAAAGCAAACTGTATGAATTTCTCAAAGAAAAAATAAAACATTATTTTTTGTCAGAAGCATGTATCACGAGCTATTGCAGGCTTACCCTGAATTACAGCTGACTCTGAAAGCTGTTGCTGTCTTCTGTAATTTCACTTGTGCAATAACAGCGATGAATCTCCCTATGCCCATGCATTCTCATACAATGTGTACATGTAGTCTTCTGATTGCATCTCAATTTTATTGGCACACATATCCATGAATGGTCAAATAGATGACTGTTCACTTGGCTATATAGTTTTGACATATAGAATATATACTAGGACATGCTTCATAACTAGATCTATCATCCCATGAGGACTACAGACACCTAAAGTCGGTCTTGCCAGCTACACACTATTAGTTCATTTTCACCACAGAACAAGTTCAACTAGACTAAAGGCTTTTTGTAAAAAAGAAACATTATCACTTACACAAGGCCAGAGTCACAGATGTCCAACCAAGGTTACTAAGAAAAAGCATGCCAATTCTTCACTTGCCAGTCTACTGACAACGGATCTGTGTCTCAAACTCATCACTGAGCACTACGCACCCCCACCCACCCCCAAGTCTGGTCAAGGATTTGCTTTTATGGTTTGGACCTTGTGTTGCCATTGTGAGTGGCTCAGCTCCTTATGGCTTCAATGTTCCTGTAGGAGAAGATTTTAGAACAAAAGAAACTAGAAGAAGCATGGAGGAGTTAGAGGTAGGATGGGATTATTAGAGTAGAAACAGCAATAGAGAGAGCTTGAAATGAAAAGCATGAGCCTGTCTGTGTGAAGTTACTATAGAAATCCTCTCCACCCTTTCATTCCTGAGAAGCACTTTACCTTAGGAACCCTGGGTAGGGGCTGGAGCCGGTCTCACAGTCCCCACAATTTTTAAATATTATCCCAAAATTGCAAAATCATGTTTTTCAAGGTATATCTTACATTCCTTAGCGGACAATGAGGACTACTGAGAACTCAAGAACAATGGCAATGGGTTTCTAATCCTACTGCACGTACTGGCTTTGTGGGAGCCTAGGCAGTTTGGATGCTCACCTTACTAGACCTGGATGGAGGTGAGGGTTCCTTGGAATTCCCACAGGGCAGGGAATCCTGATTGCTCTGCGGGCTGAGGAGGGAGGGGGTCTTGATTGGGGGAGGGGGAGGGAAATGGGAGGCAGTGGCGGGGAAGAGACTGAAATCTTTAATTAAAAAATAAATTAATTAATTAATTAAAAAAAAAGAAACATAAAAAAAAAAGAATTTGTAAAATACTGACCTGGGGAGATGGCTCAGTGATTACAAGCAGGAGGGTCTTTGAGGGGGTTGGATTCCCAGCATGCATGGGGGGGGGGAGCTCACATTCACCTGTAACTCTAGTCAGGGGGTCTGATGCCCTCTCCTGCTTGCTGTGGGAATTGTATGCACAAGTTGCACAGACATACATGAGGAAAAACACCCATAGATATAAAATAAAAATGATGGGAAAATTTGAAAGAAATTGTAATATGATTCTTTCCACTTAGAATAAAAATTGCTAAATTCTGAATTGTGTGCTCCAAAGCCATTAAACCTGAAAGTCAAGGCTATATGAAATGTTCTCAATAGTTGTCCCAGGAAATAAGGAAGGGCTACAATGAGGGATCCAGAGTTATTTGCCATGTGAGATATGCATAATTTCATGTTCTTTTGAGATTTACAGCATGAGTTGTTCAGGAATATTTCACACAATAAGTAAAGAAATCTTATTTATTACCATAGCAAAGAATTTCAAAATAAGAGCCTAAGGGAAAAAAAAAGTGTGTTACAGCCATGACTGGTCCCTGTACGAGGGGCAAAACTAAACTTCACAGTCTGGAATCATGCCCTCTGTGGAGCATGAAGAAGTTCAAAGCACACTGTGGGAGCAGGGGGCACAGTGGCCTCCTGTGGAACAGGGAGCGCGTTCTCTGGGGTCCTGCTCAGTGCGCAGCCTGTTTGAGTGAGTGTGGTGATCTCTGCCACTGCAGGAGAACTAACTTTTAATGACTTTCCAGATCCCAAAGTTGACTCTCTGGTGTAGCTCAACTTGGAAAAATGTGTGTCCTCCAAGACAGCTGGCCAAGTTAGTTTAACAAGTTCACCAGGAGACTCATTGTAGAGGTGGGAACTGTCACAGCGTTCCTCTGGGTGCCCCATCACCAGGAGACTCACTGTAGAGGTGGGACCTGTCACAGTGTTCCTCTGGGTGCCCCATCACCAGGAGACTCATTGTAGAGGTGAGAACTGTCACAGCGTTCCTCGGGGTGCCCCAAAGTGATGCGCTAAATTAAGGCCAACTATGCGTCAGGTACCACAGGGTCCATGCCCACGGGAAGGAAACATTCTGCCATTCTGTGTGCAATTTAATTGTGAGTGTGCTAAGGAAGCCTTCTTAACATACCTGCCTGGACTGCAGTCGCCTCCACTGAGGAGTCCCAGATACTGGGGCCTGGAATGAGAGGGAGGTATGTCCCTTTCCCAGCTTGGGTTCTTATCAGGTATTTTGTCTCATGGTTCCTGTCAACTGTAATGTTTCCTCATTCTTATTTTTGCTCCATCTCTTTATCCTCATATACACTTTTACCATCTTCTTTCCTTTCTCCATCTTAGCATGTGTTCCAGCCAAGGATTCAGTAAGGATTCCTTACAATTCTGGTGTCCTTTATGGGAAGTTACACCCCAGACCTTTTCCACGTTCCTAAAACTCCCAGCTGTATGTACTGGCATAGGATCCCACAATCTCATCTTTTATTTATTTATTTGTCTATCTATTTGTTTGTGTATTTTGAGGCAGGGTTTGTCTGTGTAACAGCTCTGGCTCTCCTGGAACTTGCTTTGTAGGTCAGGCCAGTCTTGAACTCACAGAGATCCTTCTGCCTCTGCCTCTGCCTCTCCAGTACTGGGATTAAAGGCAGGTGCCACCACCACCACCTGGCTACTCATCATATATATCTATTATATATATATATAAATTCATATATAATATAAATTTGTATTTATAAATGTATTTATACATAAATAAAATAATTTATATATAATTTATTTTATGTACCTTGGTGTTTGCCTGCATGTATGTTTGTGTGGCGGTGTCAATTCCCCTGGATGGGGAGTTACAGACAGGGGTGAGCTCCCATGTGGGCACTGGGAATCAATCTTGGGTCCTCTGGATGAGCAGCAAGTGCTCTTAAGTGTTGAGCCATCTTTCTCGCCCTAGGATCTCATCTTTTAGCAAGTATTTGCATTTCCCAGCTGCCATCTACATCTAATCCTGATGCTGTTTCCTTCATCTGGGGCAGTGTGAAGTCTCAGAGGGGCATATTCTTTACAAGGTACTGACTACTTTCAAGCTCTCTTTTCTCCAGTCGCCCCTCTCCAAACATGCATTCTTCCCACTGTTGTCAGGAATGTTAGAAGTAAGTTCTGCACTGCCAGCTTAGCTTTGAGGACTGCCTTGGTCTGTGCTTTTCTTGACATGCACTTACCCCTCCAGCAAATGGAAGAGAGCTCTGCTGGGCACAGCAACTGTGTTTGAAAAGCCAGTGACTTTCAGGGCTGGGAATCTATGATTTCAAGCTTTCCTGGCTATTGGGGTTGCTGATTTGAGAGCCTTGGTAGATGGGTTGACAATCTCCCCTTATAACATCTAAGACAGGTTCTGGGGTTCACATTTTTGACACCTTGGCTATGATGTGTCGGTGTAGTTCCTCTGTGGCGTGTCTATTTCGGGTATGTTTGGATGCTAATTTCTTCTATAAGTTCTATAAGCTGGTGGGAACCACCAGCTCTAGCTTTTTTGGTTAACTCCTCAGTGCCTGTAGGTTTTTTCTTGCCATGCTCTACCCCACCTTGGGTTGGTTGAGCACATTCCACAGATCTGGACATGCTCAATCCTTTATTTGCACATACACACTGTATTATATCCTTGATGTCATCCTCCAGCCTGGAAGTTCCTCTTTTGTTAGTCTTCTCTGCTGCTGGAGCTTTCAGCTGATTTGATTGATTGGCAGCATTTCTGTTTGCTCTCAGAGTCTTAGTTACTTTGCTATTTTTTTTCCTTTGAGAAAGGAAAAGTTCCTGGACCTTTCATTCACTTTGCTAATTTCTTATCTGGTCCCTGAATTCATCTGCTTACTTCATTCATGAGTTTGGGTCATGCATGTGGTGATGGATTCTCTGTAAAGGAACCTGGAATGGTGTTCAGAAATTTCAGCCCTCCTTTTCCTTGAATCTGTTGGGGAGTTCTTCTGTTCGAAGGTGTGATGATGGTTGACGTTTTCGTGTGTGTGTGTGTGTGTGTGTGTGTGTGTGTGTGTGTGTGTGTGTGTGTGTTGAGTTTTGAACATTGTTAGGGTGGATGTTTTTCTCCTCTATGTTTAATTCTCATCTGCTCACACCCATCTTCTTCTTTTATTTATGTATGTCCACTGTTTGTGTTCAGCTAAATTTATGTTTCCCCCCTACAGTGTGTGGGGTGGGGAGGGACGGTAACAGCAGCAGATACAATGATTCCCAGCCCAGCTTAACCTGCAGTGGAGCAGTTGTGCTTCAGAGACAGTGGCAGAAGAGGGGCTGGTCTCCAGGTAGTATCTTTCTTCTTCACCTGTGGTTCCAGTAAGGTCTAGTGACAGTGGCAGGAAAGGGGCTTGTCTCTACGTGGCCTCTTTCTAGACAAGCCTTTAAGGCCTTTAAGCAGGACCACACCCACTTTAAGAGTGAAGGTCTCATGTCCCTTTGAGTCTGCATCCCAAGGCAGTGAGTTGGTAGGGAAAGTTCCTTCTCAGTCTGTCTGCTTGGAATTTCCAGAGACTCAGCCTCAGGCCCTCAGATTTCATTTCTGCTTTGTCTCCATGGTCTGTGCTGGTTCGGCACTTCCACCCATGATGTACTCAGCCCCTAGACACATCCCTGCAGCTTGTCCAGTCTCCCGCCTTTTTATCTGAATATTAATTATGTGTTTCAGTTCTGTGCATAGGAGAGACCAAGGCCATCTCCACCTTTCTAAGATATTTTAATGAAAGTAATGTGGGTGGATTAGTTTTCTCCAAATCATGAGCATGGCCTGCATCTCACAGATGCTATAGAATCTGTACAAGGAATTTTCATTGTCTGTCTTGTGGACAGGGGCTTAAATGTATCTGTGTCCATCCTGGTCCCTGAGTACATCACATGGCCTCTATCTAGGATCTTGATCTGAAAAGCCAGCCATGGAATAAGGATCCCCTTGAGGGTATAGCTTTCTCTCTGCATTGATGAGCATGTAACTGAGCCTGGGTGATTCAGGTTCCGTTGGAATGCTGACTGACCCTGACTAGCTCCAGCACACAGTTCAACTGGACTGGATCAGAGTCACTGGGCTGCTCTTTGGCCCACAGCCAGAACCTAGTTCTGCAGCACTGCTTCCTCTGTGCAAAGAGGGTGTTTGATGTTCAGTCACTCAGTGACCTCATCTCATTACTTTTGCCTCTCAGGACACTTCAGGATCTATAGTTTGATCGAAGTTTACATGTTTATATCTCCCCAACCTGTATCAGGACCATTGTAACCATGCCTCAGAATGCAAAAGTTATCTTTCCATAAAGGCACACAAAATACTCATACTAACATGTGGATTTCTCATGATCTTCAAGACATTTCAACTCTTGGTCATGTTAAGTCTCTCCATGGCATGAATGCTGGTTTGTGCCAGAGAAAAATCTTAGGTTAAGTTTTTTTTTTTGCCATGTAATGGTGGCACACACCTTTAATCCCAGCACTTGGGAGACAGAGGCAGGTGGATATCCATGAGTTCAAAGTCAACCTAGTCTACCAAGTGAGTTCCTGGACAGCAGGGCTATAGAGAAACAAACAAGCAAGAAAAAAAAAACCTTGAAAAACCAAAAGATTTGTCTTAAGAAATAATTAACACTTTTAGCTATCAGGGAAATGTAAATCAAAACTACATTGAGATTCCATCTTCCACCCATCAGAATGGCTAAGACTGAAAATGGAAGTGACAGCTCATGCTCATGAGAATGTGGAACAAGGGGGACACTCCTCCATCACTGGTGGGAATGCCAACTTGTACAGCCACTATGGAATCAAGAAGATGGTTTCTCAGAAAATTGGGAATGAATTTACCTCAAGACTAAGCTATACCATTCTTGCGCTATACCCAAAGAATGTTCCATCCTACCATAAGGACATTTGCTCAACTATCATCATTGCTGCTATATTCATAATATCCAGAACCTGGAAACAACCAAGATGTCCCTCAGCAAAAGAGTGGATAAAGGAAATGTGGTAATATTACACAATGGATTGTATTTCAGTGGCTAAAAAAAATGACATCATGAAATTTTCAGGCAAATGGATGAAACTAGAAAAAAAATAATCCTGAGTAAGGTAACCCAGACAGAAAAAAAGCATGATATATACTCACTTATAAGTAGATATTAGCTATTAAGTAAAGGATAATCATGCTACAATCCACAGACCCTTAAAGACTGGGTAACAAGGAAGGCTTTCCTAGGAAGAGGAAAAAGAATTTTTGTGGTTGGACTGGGTACAGGAAAAGATGGGAATAGGAGGGGTTAGGTAAAGCAGAGTGATGGAGGGAGAGACTACTGGAATTGGAGGGCATGGGAGGCGGGTAATGTGGAAACCTAGTACATTGGATTCCCTGGAATCTATGAGGGTTGATGTAGGTGGGCCTTCTGTCTATGTGTTATTTTCATTGGACAAAGCCTATTCCTGATTATGTCTTGTACCTGGATAAAGAAAGAAGTCAACTCTGTGTCATCTGGTATAAATTCAGCGGTTTCGATATGCAAGATAACACTTTCTGCATATTGTGAATCTGTAACTATATTAAGAGGTTCTTTAAAATCCCTTAGCACCACAAGAACGGCATGTAATTCTGCCTTCAGGACAGAATTATAAGGGCTTTGTTCCACCTTATTCAATTCTTCCGATTTATAACCTGCTTTCCCTGATTTATTTGCATCAGTATAAAATGTATGGGCTCCAGTTATTGGAACATCACGTACAATTCTAGGAAGAATCCAGGAAGCTCTCTTTATGAGGTTAAGTCTATCACTTTGGGGATAGTTGCTATTAATTTCTCCAAAAAAAATAGCACAAGCTCTTTGCCATGGTTTATTGTCTTCCCATAACTTTTTTATTTCCTCAGTAGTAAAAGGCACTATAATTTCTGCTGGGTTTGTACCTGCTAGTTGACGAAGTCTCAGTTTACCTTTGATAATTAATTCAGAGACTTTTTCCACATAAATTTTTAATTTTTTACTTGGTTTATGAGGTATAAATATCCACTCTAAAATAATATCTTCCCTCTGCATTAAAATAAAAGCCTTTTTTGTTTAAACAGAAAAAGGGAAAATGATGGATGAGGGTCATCTGTCTATCTGTTGCTTTCATTGGTTAATTAATAAAGAAACTGCTTGGCCTGATAGGTCAAAACATAGGTGGGTGGAGTAGACAGAACAGAATGCTGGAAAGTAGGGAAGTGAGGCAGTTGCCATGCTTCTCCTACCCAAGACATAGGCTAGAATCTTTCCCGGTAAGCCACCACCTCGTGGTGCTACACACATTAATAGAAATGAGTTAATCAAGATGTGAGAGTTAGCCAAGAAGAGACTAGAGCTAATGGGCCAGGCAGTGTTTAAAAGAATACAATTTGTGTGTTGTTATTTCGGGTGTAAAGCTAGCTGTGCAGGAGCCGGACGGGATGAAAAGCAGGCCTGCCTGCAGCTCCTCACTACAGAGGGTGATCCTAGCAAGGACTCTTAGTAATGGAGGATATTAAGCCATTTTTTTAACCAAGCAAGGCTTACAGTGATGGAACTGGGACACCAACCCAGTCACAAAACCTTTGACCTATAGTCTGTCCTGCCTAAAGATGTGCTGAGGCAATGATAGCACAGAACTTGTGGGAGTGGCCAACCAATGGCTGGTCTAATTTGAGACCCATGCCCATGCCACAAAGCCCCATGCCTGACACTCCAGGAATTGGATGCTGGGTAACCCAAAGACTTAGGGTACAACCAAACATGACTAGCCCAAACAAAAAATAAACTAATAAACAACCACAATAAAAAGAAATTACTCCAAATGATGTTTTGCTATACTCATAGATTGGTACCTACTCCAGTCATCATCAGAAAGGCTTCCTCCAGCAGCTGAGATACACAGACCCACAGCCAAACATTAGGCAGAGAGTGATCCCAGGTTGGATGTCTCCATCGGGTTCCTCCTCATGGAGCTTGGGGAACCCTGAGGAATGGGGCAGGAGGAATTGTGAAAGCCAAAGGACACCAGGAAAGCCTGGCCAGCAATACCAAACAGCTCATAGGGACTCATGGAGACTGAGGCAACAATCAGGAAGCCTGCATGGGTCTGCTCTAGGTCCTATGCATATATGTTATAGTTGTTGGCTTGGTATTTTGGGGGGACCCCTGACAGTGGGAGTGTATCTCTGACTCTTTTGCCTGCTTTTGGGACCCTTTTCCTCCTACTGGGTTGCCCTGCCCAACCTTGATAAAAGGGCTTGCTTGTACCTGGTCTTATTGTATCTTGTTCTGCTGAGTTTGATAGATGCCCATGGGAGGCCTACTCTTCTCTAGGGAGGCAGGGGGACTGGATTTGGAGGAGGGGGAGGGGGAGGGAGAAGTAGGAGGACTGGAGGAAGGGGACATTTCAGTCAGAATGTATTGTATGAGAGGAGAATAAAAAATTTTTAAAATTCATGTTTTGTATAGTTGAATACTCAGGTATAGTTTTAGCTCTCTCCACTTTATTTCAGGAGCCTTTAAAAGTTGTGTGAACAACATTTGTCCCAATCACTGACGTTTGTCTCAGAAAGTAAAGTCGGGGTTAACAAGCTAAATGTCTGTACCTGAATAGCTCTGATAGATAATTGTTGAAATGATCCTTGTCTTGATAGTGTTGGGTAATAGAGTCTAAACCAAGGTTAGAACAACTAATACCTGTACTCTTATTCTGAGTTATAATGTTCTATAGAAATGTCAAATAATTAAGAATATATTGGTTTAGAGAGAAGGTACAAGGTAATCACAAAGCCAGAATGCACGGGGAGACAACGTTCAGTGTTTATCTTTCTTTTTTGTTGTTGTTGTTGTTTTGTATTTGTTTTGTTATTTGAAACAGGGTTTCTCTGTGTAATCCTAGTGGTCCTGGAACTTGCTCTGTAGACCAGGCAGGCCTCAAACTCACAGAGATCCACCTGCCTTTCCCTTCTGAGTTCTGGGATTAAAGGCGTGCGCCACCACTACCAGGCCAGCATTTATCTTTCTCGAACAGGGTTTCTTCACTCAGCATGATTGTTTCTATCTCAATTCATTCACCTGCCAATGCCATGATTTCACTCTTCTAAACAGCTGAGTGATATTCATACAGATATCACATTCTCCTTACCCACTCACCAGTTGATAGACATCTAGGTTGTTTCCAATTTCTGGCTGTTACAAATAGAGCAGCAGTGAACACGGATGTCTCTGTGGTAGGAATTAAGAGTCCTAGATTTTGTGGTACCTCAATTCCCAGGTCCCGCAGGAACTGCCATACTGATTTCTATAGCAGCTCTGTCATTTCCCACGTCCACCCTCTCCCTGCATCCCTCACATGTGCTGTCATTGTTTTATTCATCTTGGTCATTCTGGCTGGATTAAGCTAAAAATCTCATAATAATCTTAACTGGCATTTCCCTGATGACTAATGATGCTAGACCTTTTTAAAAAGTGTTTCTCAACAATTTGTCTTTCATTTTTGAGATCTTTCCATTTTCCAGGCAGTGGTGATGCGTGCCTTTAATCCCAGCACTCAGAAGGCAGAGGCAGGGGAATCTCTGTGAGTTTGAGGCCAGACTGGTCTACAGAGTGAGTTCCAGGATAGGCATCAAAAGCTACACAGAGAAACCCTATCTCGAAACCACCCCACACAAAAAAGAAAGGAAGGAAGGAAGGAAGGAAGGAAGGAAGGAAGGAAGGAAGGAAGGAAGGAGAAGAGAGGGGAAGGGAAGGGAGAAGAGAGGAGAGGAGAGGAGAGGAGAGGAGAGGAGAGGAGAGGAGAGGAGAGGAGAGGAGAGGAGAGGAGAGGAAAGGAAAGGAAAGGAAAGGAAAGGAAAGGAAAGGAAAGGAAAGGAAAGGAAAGGAAAGGAAAGGAAAGGAAAGGAAAATAGAGAACTCTCCATTTAACATTTTATTTTATACCTTTTTTTAAATTTGGGTTGCTTCCTTGATGTTGAGCTTTTTATTTTTATACAATGTCTATCTGTCTTTCATCTGAGTCATATATGTCCCAGTTACTATGCTAACATGCTATGTGTTTCCATATGAGCTCTTTGACCCTAACTTCTCTACTCTCAGGCAGAAATCATGGGATCCAGTTCCTGGAAGGCTCATCTCTGATCCTGGCTGCAGAGTGTGCATCTCACTACCTTCTCCTTGGGCTCATCTCTCAATCACTATCGTCATCCACCTCGTCCATTAATTTAATCTCACAACATCATGCATCTACATTTGGTTGGCCTGTCTTATCCAATCAGAGCATCAAAGACCTCTTTAAGATAATGTTTCCAAGAGACCTAATTTCTGGGTTCTTTCTCCTGTCAGAAGTTTTCATTGGATTCATGGGAAACTCGCTGCTCTTCATACTATACATGTATGTCTTCTTAATTCAGCCCCATCTGAAGAAGCCCATAGATATGATCTTCACACATCTGACACTTGTCAATGTTTTGAGCATTGTGTTCAGGCTGATACCAGATGTCATGGCATCCTTTGCAGTCAAGCTCCTTTTCCATGATGTGGGATGTAAGGCAGTTCTGTATGCATACAGTGTTACCAGGGGCCTCTCTATCTGTACTATCTTGCTACTGAGCGCATTTCAAGCCATCACTGTCAGTCCTACTCAATCCAAGTGGGCATGGCTTAAATCCAAGCTTGAGTCCTGCATTTTGCCATCACTTCTCTTCATCTGGATCATCAATACGTGTCTCTATATTCCGATGGTTGAAAACGTAAAGGGTCAAATCAACTTCACTGTTGTGGGTTCCAGATATCCCCAGACATATTGCCGAAGTAACCAGGTTCGCCACCACACCACCATGTCACTTGTAACTGCATTAATAATTAGAGACATCCTGTTTGTATTTCTTATAATATGGACCAGCCTCTACATGGTGACCCTCCTGTTCAGACACAATAGGAGAACGCGGCATGTCCACAGTTCCAGTGACTCTTCCCAGGCCTCTTCTGAAAAGAAAGCCACACAGAGCATCCTTCTGCTTGTGGGCTTCTTTGTGTTTTTCTATTTCTCAAACACCTTTGTTACCTTCTATTCACTTCACAGACCTAAGAATAGCCCAGTATTGGATCTGATTAGTGGAGCTTTATCTTCAGGCTATCCAATCATCTGTCCTTATGTTCTGATGAACAATAGGAAAATTATTTCCAAATTAATTTCTTCCTTTTCAAACTTTGGATGTTCCTTTTCTACAAGAGGCTGTCATGGCTAATTTGACATCCCAAACCACCATCTATCTTCCTTAGAGAATTCTTGACCACATCTGAGCAAAATAACCATGGTGTTCCTGGGTACCTAATATTCAGATGATAGGAAATGACAGATACTGAATTTTTTATCAGTGAAGAGATTTACTTTTTGACATGGTAATCTATTAATAATGAAAGCTTTCTTTTCTGTCTTTGGAATGTTGATCTTATACTAAAATTTTCTAAAATAGGAATTCAGAAAGACATTGTTAAACCATAGTACAAAGTAAAACAAGAAGGAATTATAAAACTCTTAAATTTTGAACTCCTATTACCGGCAGATGGAGATTAGAAAAATATATAAAGTATGACTAGGACAAACATTCAAAAATTTAAAAATTATTCAGAGTTGCTTTCATTTTAAATAAGAAAATTAATGAAATAGATTTAATAAAGCATGCTGGAGAGATGGCTTAGAGATTAAGAACACTGTCTGTTCTTCCATAGGTCCTGAGTTCAATCCTCAGCAACTACATGGTGGCTCACAATTATCTATAATGAGATCTTGTGCCCTCTTATGGAATGTAGGCACATGTGCATGTGGAATATTGTATGCATAATAAATAAATAATAAATCAATATTTTTAAAAAATATTTAATAAAGTATATCATATTAAATAATTTTCATTGTAGAATAAAATAATAACAGACTTTATGTTTTTCATGTGCCGTTGTCTCATTTTGGTTTGGTATTTTTTGTCTTGCTGGGTTTTTGTTTTTGATTTTTGTTTTGGGGCCTTTGTTTTGGAGATTTTGAGAGTAAGAAGGAACATTAAGTTGCATGAGTAGGGAAGTAGGGAGGATCTGAGAGTAGTTATGAAAGGGGAAAGAATATGACCAAAGTACATTGTATGGTTAAAAAACTTTACATAAAAGTGCATGTTGTTCAAATTCTGTATATGTGTACATTATCTATAGTAACTCATCTATTTATTTCCAGATTTAGCCTATTATTGACATTACAAGAACTAATTTAATTTATTTTATAGTGGAGACTAAAAATAATACAAAACTCAATAAAACAAAGAGTTGGTTCATTGAAAAATAATATCGACAAGCTCTTAGTCAACCTAACCAAGAGAAAGAAAAAGACAACTTGATATAATATAGTTCTCAACCTATAGGTCAGACCTGCATATTGGATATTTACATTATGATTCATAACAGTAGCAAAATTGTGGTTATGAGATAGCAATGAACTAATTTTATGCTTGGGGTCACTACAACATGAGAAACTGTATTAAAGGGTCACAACATTTGGAAGGTTGAGAACCACTGATATAAGTAGAGATGGAAAGGGGTACATTAAAATCAACAATAACAAAATACAGGGTATCATTAAGGAATACTTTGAAAACCTTCATTCTAAATGCTGGGAAATCTAGAAGAGATAGATAAATTTCTAGACATGTGATATGGGATTCCCCTCTGTATGCTGTGAACACCATTGTTTAACAAAGAAACTGCTTTGGGCCTCTAGCAGAGCAGGGCAGAACAGAGATAGGCAGGGAAAATCAAACTGAAAGCTGGGAAAAAAAAGGCAGAATCAGGGAGAAACCATGGAGCCACTGCCAGAGACAGGCACGCTGAAACTTTGCCGGTAAGCCACTGCCACATGGCGATACACAGATTAACAGTGATGGGTTAGTTTAGGATATAAGAGTTAGCCAGAAATATGCTTAAGCTATTGGCCAAACAGTATTGCAAATAATACAGTTTCTGTGTGGTTATTTCAGGAGTCTGGGCAGCCAGGAATATACAAGCGGACTCCTAGGACATGTATGATCTACCAAAATCAAACATATTTCTAAAGCACAATGAAATTGAAGAAATACTAAATGGTCTCCCAAAAATGAAAAAAAAAAACATGTTGAGCCTTCATCTGAGATCTTCAACATCAAATTGGGACTACTGAGGCACTGAGCAGTTTCCAGGTTCTTAACTTCTCTGGTCTGATGTAAGACAGCCATTATTGGACTAGCCCCACCAGGCAGTATAAACCAATTTAATAAATCCCCTTCTAATAATTAATAAAACATTAATTCTGCTTGTTCTGTTCCTCTAATCATGTTCAGATTCAGACATTTAAAGAAGAACTGACAGCAACAGTCTTCAAACTATTCCATAACATTAAGAAGAAAAGGAACATTGCCAGTCTGTTTCTGGTGTACCACTATTACCTTAACACCAAAATCAAATGGAAATTTGGCAAAAGCCACATAGACCACCTCCTCTGATGAAAAAGTCTCTTATTGAAATATGAACAAGTAGGGTGGTGGCAGCACATGCCTTTAATCCCAGAACTTGGGGGCAGAAGCAGGCAGATCTGAGTTGTAGGCCAGCCTAGTCTACAGAGAGAGTTCCAGGACAGTCAGGGCTTCACAGAGAAACCTTGTTTTTGAAAGAAAGTAGAAAGAAAGGAAGGAAGAGACAGAAAGAAAGAAAGAAAGAAAGAAAGAAAGAAAGAAAGAAAGAAAGAAAGAAAGAAAGAACCCATAATAATAAGATGATGATGATAACATTGATAATAATAATAATATCAGGAATGAGCCAAGGGTGACCACTCAGCTCTTACTGGATGTAGTACTTGAAGTCTTAGCCAGAGGAATAAGGCATAGGAAGAAATAAAAAAAAAGATACAAGTAGAAAAGAAGGCAAATTATCCCTATTTACAGATGACATAAATCTTTAACTAAAATGTCTTAATAATGTTACCAGAAAACTCTTAGTTTCTGACAACTTTCATCAAAGTAATAAGATACAATATCAAGAAACTAAAGTTAGTAAATTTTTCCTGGAGAAATAATGAACATGTTGAAAAACCAAGAAAAAACTCCCAATGATGGTAACCTAAAACTAGACTACCAGGCAGACACAGCGTAGCTCTTTCCCTTATAGCCCATCTGCATTTGTGTCAGCCACTGATCTGCAGAAACAAGGAAGCCCGGTGGCCACACTGGACTGGGACTCAGGTAGGAAATTCTCACTATTCTTCCATTCTCCATTCACTCTCTCCTGGCTTCCTATCAATCCTGTAGCAGACTGCTTGCAGGAGCCCCTCTTCCCACTACACCCCCATTCCCTGAGGACTCTACCTCTTAGTGCAGACCTGACACCCCTACTTCTTTTCTGCAGCCCCTCTTAACCTTTCCTTCTAACCCATCTCCATTCCTCTCTGCCACCCACTGAGCTGCAGAAGTACTCTCTACCAAGGACTCCACAGGCACCACAGTTTCCTAGGATCCAGAGAGCAAACAGCAATCAAAAAACAGAGCAACCACCCAACAAAGACAAGACCAGACATCAACATCAAGAAACACTTCAACCATCATAACTTCATATGCACAAAAACACAAACAAGAATAACCAAGACAATACACCACCATAACCCACTATCCCTATTATAGTAAGCCCTAAGTTTTGCAATACAGTGAAAGAACAAGACAAGGACTTCAAAATAGCTATTATGACTGCATGTTCAAGGAACTTAAAAGGGAATATGAATAAATCCCTTAATGAAGTCTGAGGAAATATAAAGAGTTGAATAAAATAATGAAAGCAACTAGAAATATGAAAGCAGAAACAGAATCACTAAAGAAAATCCAAGCTGAAATCAAACTGGAAATGAAAAATTCAGGAATTCAAGCAAAAACCTCAAAGGTAAGGCTCACCAACAGAGTACAAGATAGGAAAGATAAAATCTTGGGTGTTGAAGACAAGATAGAAGAAATGAATAATTCAGACAAAGAAAATTTTAAATCTTTTAAAATATAGGCATAAAACAGCCAAGAAATCCAAGGCACTAATGAAAAGACCAAATCTATGAATAATAGGGACAGAGGAGGGAGGAGAAACTCAAGTCAAAGGTACAGCAAATATTTTTATCAAAATCACAGAAGAAAATTTCTCCATTCTAAAGAAAGAAGTGTCTATTATAGTACAGGAAGCGCAAAATACCAAATGTACTGGACCAAGAAGATATTCACCACAGCACATAGTCAAAACACTAAACATACAGAATGAATAGAGTATTAAAAGATCGAGTAACATATAAAGACAACTTATTAGAATTACACTCGATTTCTCAATGGAGTTTCTAAAAACGAGAAGGGCTTGGATGGATGTTCTACAAACACGAAGAGACTACAGATGTCAGCCCAGACTACTATACCCAACAAAGCTATCAATCACAATAGGCAAAGAAAAACATTCCACAATAAAACCAAATTCAAACAATTTCTACCTACCAACTAAGTTACAGAGAAGCAGTAGAAAGATAACTTCAACCTGAAGAGGTTAGTCACATCCAAGAAGACACAGGAATAAATAATCCCTATTCAGTCAATCAAAACTTGAAGGGGGGCACTGAAGAATTAATCTAATTAATCTTTATCAATAAAAAATTGGGATAAGACCCTGGAAGATAAGAGAACAGGGAGCAACTGCCATTTGTCTCCTAACTCTTTTGTTTCTCTGTTTGAAATGACCAAGGCCCTCTCTGCCCTGCCTTACTACTTCCGGTCTCCTCTCCCTACAGTGCTCCAAACCTCTATGGTTAATTTTGGTCAGCTAGTGGCTGGCCCCGTCCCCTGACTCTAAGCAAACTTTGTCAGAACACAATCAAAATATCACACCTTTCCCCCTTTTTGTCTAAATAAAAAGCGGCAATTTTATTTAGACACATAACAGAAAAACAAGAATCAGTGAACACTGTTCATTGGTAACTGTCAACATTAATGGTCTCGATTCCCCAGTATAAAGGCGCAGACTAAAAGACTGGATTAGAAGTTCAAATCCACCTTTTCTACTTCTTTCAAGAAACAAACCACAAACCTCACCATCAAAGATAGACATCACCTCAGGGTGAAAAGATGGAAAAGGACCAGGCAGTGGTGGCACACGCCTTTAATCCCAGCACTCGGAAGGCAGAGGCAGGCGGATCTCTGTGAGTTCGAAGCCAGCCTGGTGTACAGAGCGATTTCCAGGAAAATTCTACAAAGCTACAGAGAAACCCTGTCCTCGGGGGGGGGAGCACAAGGAATTCTGCTTAGGTGGGTGCTAGCCACCCACAGGCCAGCGAGGGCTCTCACGGCCAAGGATGGTGGGAAGATATCCACATGCCCCGTGATGAGCAAATATACGGTTGGAGAAATGGGAGAGAAAGAGAAGTGGAAAGATTCATGTGCTGTGGAAAGAGGTAGAACGGAAGGAACGAAGGCAGTGAGTAGTAGGCTGATGCAAGAGGACTGTTTGCCACCTGGGGCCATGGTGACATGGTACCTGAACAGGGGGCCCGCAAAGAAGAAAAGTCAGGTGAGTGGATCTCAGTAGCCAATATGGGCAGTACTCCCTCTCATAATAAAGGAACACAACTGAACATACTGAAACACTCTAGAGAGTGGGCAGCTTTCCCTCTCCAACAGTTTAATAAGTTCTAGGAGAAGGTGCTAGACCTTTTTCCCTGGATACTCACTGGACACGTATGGCACAAGAGTACTTAGGAATAGGTAGTACTGCTCGCCCAGCAACACGAGGGAGAAGCCCTTCCTCCTTATTTCTTCCTCATCGTCGCAGCCATCATAAATTGCCTTAAAGGAACTGGCTTGGGGGGTTTTGTTTGGTTTGACTTTTTTGTTCTTTCCGTCCTTAACTTTGGTGGTTGGAGGCAGAGAACCATGGATATCAGGTGGCACCGCCCAATTCTTTGTCCACTTCTTTGCTGTACTCTGAAAGAACACACACACAAAAAAAAAAAAGCTGCGGGCAAACTGAAATCACTGCCCACTTCTTTGCCCGACTCTGTAAGCAAAAAAGGCAGGTGAACTGAAACCACAACCCACCCCCTTGCCCAACACTAGAAACAAAAATGTGGGCAAACCAGGAGTATCTTCTATCCACCCTGCCCTAGAACAGCTGTCTACTGAAGAGAACGGCCGCCCTCCATATACCATTCAAAGTGCTAAAAATCAGCTTGTATCCATGCCCAATCAAAAAACAAAAGACCAGATTGGTCGCTATTTTCATTACCCCCAACAGCGACACCTAATCCTTGGACAAAGAACCCTCTGAGTTCTTGGCATCTCCTGCTTCTGCCCCTTCTGCCCCTTGCTTCCTCTTTTTTTTTTATTGAGAAAAGGAAAAAAAAACTTTCTGCCTCCTCCCAGCCTCCCATTTCCCTCCTCCTCCCCTCACTCCTCTCCCCCTCCCTATCCAGTCCAAAGAGCAGTCAGAGTTACCTGCCCTGTGGAAAGTCCAAGGTCCTCTCCCCTCCGTCCATGTCTAGGAAGGTGAACATCCAAACTGGCTAGGCTCCCACAAAGCCAGAACGTGAAGTAGGATCTAAACCCCGTGCCATTGTCCTTGGCTTCTCATCAGCCCTCATTGTTCGCCATGTTCAGAGAGTCCGGTTTTATCCCATGCTTTTTCAGTCACAGTCAAGCTGGCCTTGGTGAGCTCCCAATAGATCAGCCCCCACTGTCTCAGTGGGTGGGTGCACCCCTCGTGGTCCTGACTTCTTCCTCATGTTCTCCCTCCTTCTGCTCCTCATTGGGTCCTTGGGAGCTCAGTCCAGTGCTCCAGTGTGGGTCTCTGTCTCTATCTCCATCCATCGCCAGATGAAGGTTCTATGGTGATATGCAAGATATTCGTCAGTATTGCTATAGGATAGGGTTGTTTCAGTTTCCCTATCCTCAGCTGCCCAAGGGACTAACTGGGGACATCGCCTTGGGCTCCTGGGAGCCACTCTAGGTTCAAGTCTCTTGCCAACCCTAAGGTGGCTCCCTTAACTAAGAATTGTGCTTCCGTGCTCCCCATCCAGCCTTCCTTTATCCCAATCATCCTGTCTCCCCAAGTTCCCCCCATCCTCCCCTTCTCACTTTTCTCTCCCCATCTCCCCTTACACCCATCCCACCCCAGCCCCAAGATCCCACTTTTCTCCCCGGCCATTTTGTCTACTTCCCATAGCCAAGAGGATAACTATATGTTTTTCCTTGGGTTCACCTTCATATTTAGCTTCTTTAGGTTCACCAATTGTAGACTCCGTGACCTTTATTTATGGCTACAAACCAATTATGAGTGAGTACATCCCATGTTCATCTTTTTGGGTCTGGGTTACCTCACTCAGGATAGTGTTTTCTATTTCCAACCATTTGCATGCAAAATTCGAGAAGTCATTGTTTATTACCGCAGCGTAGTACTCTAATGTGTATATATTCCACACTTTCTTCATCCATTCTTCCATTGAGGGACATCTAGGTTGTTTCCAGGTTCTGGCTATTACAAATAATACTGCTATGAACATAGTTGAACAAATGCTTTTGTCATATGATCGGGCATCTCTTGAGTATATTCCCAAGAGTGGTATTGCTGGGTCCAGGGGTAGGTTGATCCCGAATTTCCTGAGAAACCGAAACACTGATTTCCAAAGTGGTTGCACAAGATTGCATTCCCACCAGCAATGGATGAGTGTACCCCTTCCTCCACAGCCTCTCCAGCAAAGGTTATCATTGGTGTTTTTGATTTTAGCCAATCTGACAGGTGTAAGATGATATCTCAAAGTTGTTTTGATTTGCATTTCCCTGATCGCTAAGGAGGTTGAGCATGACCTTAAGTGTCTTTTGGCCATTTGAACTTCTTCTGTTGAGAATTCTCTGTTCAGTTCAGTGCCTCATTTTTTAATTAGGTTAATTAGCATTTTAAAGTCTAGTTTCTTGAGTTCTTTATATATTTTGGAGATCAGACCTTTGTCTGTTGTGGGGTTGGTGAAGAACTTCTCCCAGTCAGTAGGTTGCCTTTTTGTCTTAGTGACAGTGTCCTTTGCTTTACAGAAGCTTCCCAGTTTTAGTAGGTCCCATTTATTCAATGTGGCCCTTAATATTAGTCTGTGCTGCTGGGGTTATACCTAGGAAGCGATCTCCTGTGCCCATCTGTTGTAGGGTACTTCCCACTTTCTCTTCTATCAGGTTCAGTGTGTTCGAGCTGATATTGAGGTCTTTAATCCATTTGGACTTGAGTTTTGTGCATGGTGATAGATATGGGTCTACATTCAATCTTCTACATGTTGACATCCAGTTCTGCCAACAACATTTGTTGAAGATGCTTTCTTTCTTCCATTGTATACTTTTAGCTCCTTTATCGAAAATGAGGTGTTCATAGGTTTGTGGGTTAAAATCTGGGTCTTCTATACTATTCCATTGGTCGACTTCTCTGTTTTTATGCCAGTACCACACTGTTTTCATTACTGTAGCTCTGTAATAGAGTTTGAAGTCAGGGATAGTAATGCCTCCAGAAGATCCTTTATTGTATAGGATTGTTTTTGCTATCCTGGGTTTTTTGTTTTTCCATATAAAGTTGATTATTGTCCTCTCAAGATCTGTGAAGAATTTTGATGGGACCTTGATGGGGATTGCATTGAATCTATAAATTGCCTTTGGTAGAATTGCCACTTTTACTATGTTGATCCTTCCAATCCAAGAGCAAGGGAGGTCCTTCCATTTTGTGGTGTCCTCCTCAATTTCTTTCTTCAATGCCTAAAATTCTTGTCAAATAGATCTTTCACTTCCTTGGTTAGAGTTACCCCAAGATATTTTATGCTGTTTGTGGCTTCTCTGATTTCCCTCTCTGCATCCATATCCTTTATGTATAAGAGGGCGACTGATTTTTTGGAGTTGATCTTGTATCCTGCCACATTACTAAAGCTGTTTATCAGCTGTAAAAGTTCTTTGGTGGAGTTTTGGGGGTCGCTTATATGCACTATCACATCATCTGCAAATAACAAAAGTTTAACTTCTTCCTTTCAATTCGAATCCCCTTGATCCCATAATGTTGTCTTGTTGCTATTGCTAGAACTTCAAGCACTATATTGAAGAGGTATGGCGAGAGTGGACAGCCTTGTCATGTTCCTGAGTTTATTGGGATGGCTTTGAGTTTCTCTCCGTTTAATTTGATGTTAGCTGCCGGCTTGCTGTATATAGCTTGTATTATATTTAGGTATGACCCTTGTATCCCTAATCTCTCCAATACTTTTATCATAAAGGGATGTTGAATTTTGTCATATGCTTTTTCAGCATCTAATGAAATGATCATATGGTTTTTTTTCTTTCAGTTTATTTATATGATGGATTACATTGATAGATTTTCGTATGTTGAACCAGCCCTGCATCTCTGGGATGAAGCCTACTTGATCATAATCGATAATTTTCCTAATGTGTTCTTGGATACAGTTTGCCAGTATTTTGTTGAGGATTTTTGCGTCGATGTTCATGAGTGAGATTGGCCTGTAATTTCTTGGTTGTGTCTTTGTGTGGTGTTGGTGACTGTAGCTTCATAAAAGGAATTTGGCAATGACTCTTCTGTTTCTATATTGTGAAATACATTAAGGAGTATAGGTATTAGGTCTTCTTGGAAGTTCTGGTAGAATTCTGTATTGAAACCATCTGGTCCTGGGCTTTTTGGTAGGGAGGTTTTTGATAACAGCTTCTAATTCTTCGCGACTAACAGGTCTATTTAGATTGTTCACCTGGTCCTGGTTTAACTTTGGTATATGGTATTTATCTTTAAAAGTGTCCATTTCTTTTACATTTTCCAGTTTTGTGGCATACAGGCTTTGGTCGTAAGATCTAATGATTATCTGAATTTTCTCTGTGTCTGTGATTATGTCCCCCTTTTCATTTCTGATCTTATTAATTTGCATATTCTTTCTCTGCCGTTTGATTAGTTTGGATAGGGGTTTATCAACCTTGTTGATTTTCTCCAGGAACCAGCTTTTTGTTTCATTGATTCTTTGGATTGTTTTCTGAGTTTCTATTTTGTTGATTTCAGCCCTCAGTTTGATTATTTCCAGTCTTATACTCCTCCTAGGTGAGTCTGCTTCTTTTTTTTATAGAGCTTTCAGGTGGGCTGTTAAGTCTCCAATGTGTGCTTTCTCTGTTTTCTTTAAGTGGGCACTTAGTGCTATGAACTTTCCTCTCTGGACGGCTTTCATAGTGTCCCATAAGTTTGAATAGGTTGTTTCTTTATTTTCATTGAATTCAAGGAAGACTTTGATTTCTTTCTTTATTTCTTCCTTGATCCAGGTGTGGTTCAGTAGTTGACTGTTCAGTTTCCATGAGTTTGTAGGCTTTCTGGAGGTAGCATTGTTGTTGAATTCTAACTTTAATCCATGGTGATCTGATAAAACACAGGAGGTTCTGAATACTTTTTTGTAACTGTGGAAGTTTGTTTTGTTACCAAGTATGTGGTCAATTTTTGTGAAGGTTCCATGAGCTGCAGAGAAGAAGGTATATTCTTTTCTATTTGGGTGGAATTTTCTATAGATGTCTGTTAAGTCCATTTGATTCATTACCTCCATTAATTCTCTTATTTCTCTGTTTGGTTTCTGTCTGATTGACCTGTCCATTGGTGAGAGAGGAGTGTTGAAGTCTCCTACTATTAGTGTGTGCCGTTTGATGGCAGCCTTGAGTTTTAGTAATGTTTCTTTTACGTACGTGGGTGCTTTTATATTAGGGGCATAGATATTCAGGATTGAGACTTCATCCTGATGAATTGTTCCTGTTATGAGTATAAAATGTCCCTCTCCATCTCTTCTGATTGATTTAAGTTTGAAGTCAACTTTGTTAGAAATTAGTATGGCCACACCTGCTTGTTTCTTAGGTCCATTTGCTTGATAAACCTTTTCCTATCCCTTTACTCTGAGTAGGTGCCTGTCTTTGTGGTTAAGGTGTGTTTCTTGTAAACAGCAGAATGTTGGATCCTGTTTTCGTATCCAATCTCTTAGCCTCTGCCTTTTTATAGGTGAGTTGAGCCCATTGACATTAATTGATATTAATGACCAGTGGTTGTTAACTCCGGTCACTTTTTTAGTAGTAGAGTTTGTGTGTTTCCCTTTGTTGAGTTGCGCTGGTGAAGGTTCTCTAGATGTTTGAGTTATTGTGGTCATTGTTGGACTCCTTGGTTAGTGATTTTCCTTCTATTACTTTCTGTAAGGCTGGATTTGTGGCTACGTATTGTTTAAATTTGTTTTTATCCTGGAAAATTTTGCTTTCTCCATTTATAGTGAACAAAAGCTTGGCTGGTTATAGTAGTCTGGGCTTGCATCCATGGTCTCTTAGTTTCTGAAGTACATCTATCCAGGACCTTCTGGCTTTCATTGTTTCCATAGAGAAATCAGGTGTAAGTCTGATAGGTTTACCTTTATAAGTAACTTGGCCTTTTTCCTTTGCAGCTCTTAATAATCTTTCTTTATTCTGTATGTTTTGTGTTTTGATTATTATATGACACAGAGATTTTTTTTTGATCCAGCCTATTCGGTATTCTGTATGCTTCTTGAACCTTCAAAGGAATATCCTTCTTTAGGTTGGAAAAGTTTTCTCCTATAATTTTATTAAATATATTTTCTGGATTATTGAGCTGTACTTCTTCTCCTTCTTCTATCCCAATTATTCTTAGGTTTGGTCTTTTTATTGTGTCCCAGATTTCCTGAATGTTTTGTGATGAGAATTTGTTGGTGTGCTGTTTTCTTTGTTCATTGTGTTTATTTTCTCTATGGTATCTTCAGTGTCTGACATTCTTTCTTCTATCTCTTGTAATCTGTTGTTAGTACTTGTCTCTGTAGTTCCTGTTCGTTTACCCAGATTTTCCATCTCCATCCTTCCCTCGGTTTGTGTTTTCTTCATTACTTCCATTTCATTCTTCAAGTCTTGAACCGCTTCCCTTACCTGTCTGATTGCTTTTTCTTGTTTCTCTTGGTTTTCTTGGGTATCTTTGAGCGATTTATTCATTTCCTCTATCTTTTTGTTTGTGATCTCTAATTGTTTATGACAGTTTTTCACCTCCTGTTTAAGGTCTTCTATTATTTTCATATAATTCACTTTTGAGTCGATTTCTTTTAATTCTTCTAGAGTAGGGTGTACAATTCTTCTTATTTCGGGATCCCTGGATTCTGGTGATGTCATGTTGCCTTTCAGGTTGTTGGAGGAATTCTTGCCTTGGCGCCTTCCCATCTCTTCCTTCAAATGGAGCCAGGAGAGGCGTGGTGTCTTGGTCCAGTCTTTGCTGTGGCTGACTCTCTGAGTGTAACTCTTCAGTGTAGAAGCAGGAACTGTCCTGTCCAGCTGGAACTCCTCAGCACCGAAACATAGATGCCTGGTAGTCTGATGACCCGCGGACAAAAGGGAGAACTTGGGGGGGCAGGGCGGGGACGAGTAGAACACAGGACACCCTGCCGCAATTGCTGAAGGTGCGTGTGCTCCCTTTCGGGGGGGGGGGGTCCTTGAGGCCTGCCCGGTAGGCAGGCACTCACTGCTCTGGGTGGGTAGCCTTAGTGTAGGAGCAGAAAACTGTTCCTGAGCAAAGGACCTAGCAGAAAATGCAGTCTTAGGGGTGGGCATCGTGTGTAAGAAAGACAGTCCTGCAGAAGGAGCTGGGAGTGGGGGGGGGGGGGTTGTGCTCTCTTCCGGGACAATCTGCCCCTGGATAGCACACACTCACCCGTCCAGATGGAACTCCATAGCACTTAAACAGGGCCACCTGGTAGCCCGATGATCAAGGGACAAAAGGAAAAACGGGGCAGGCAGGGCGAGATCCAGGAGAGCACAGGCACCCCTGGAGCACAAGCTGAAGGTGCCGGGGCTCCCTTACAGGGGACCTTGAGGCCTGCCACGTAGGCAGGCACTCACCGCTCTAGTTGGGTAGCCTTAGTGTAGGAGCAAAAAACTATTCTTCCCGTGCTTCCTCTTTATGAAGCTATGATAAACCCTCCTTCAGAGTTTTCATAATTATTTCCAGCAATTCTCCCCCAGCAGCAAGGGGGACAACAAAGATGGAAACGACATAAAATGGAGACCTTACAGAGGATCCACAAGGCAGTCATGCAGAATGGGCTGCACTCTCCTTTTGTTACTCAGATGTTCGAATCCATGGCCACTACATTAAACACCCCTCAGGATTGAAAAATTATAAAGAAAACTGTCCTCTCTAGAGGGAAATTCCCCCAATGGGAAGCCACATTTTACGATGAAGAAGAAATTCTCTGGACAGGGAAATGTTGCTAGAAATGTTTCAGTACCCCGCCTCCCCGCATGCTTTACAAGGTGCGGAAGTATATTTTTCGGCCCCTGCACAAATGCAGGGACTGCCTAACTACTTTGACCAAGTGCGGCTCTGCGCCACAAACGCAATTAGCCACACCGCTGAAGAGGCTATTGTTCCGATTTTGGGACTAAAACAAAAACCCAGGGAGTATTTTGCAGACTGTCTACCGGGTGCAAGAGGCAGTAAATCGCCACTTGGGGGAGTATGAAACTCTAGCAAAGGAACTAATTTGGGATAGAGCCACCACTGAGGCAAGAAAAGTTCTTGCTGTGTTCTAAATGGGGAGCTGGAGGACTCCAGATACTGCTGCTAACCAAGTAGAGGCCCTCGCAGCTGCTTTAGCCACACACCTTGAGACAAATGAGGTTTTGAGACCAAAAAATAGCTACTGGATATGTGGATGTCGGGGACATGTTGCAAAGCAATGCCCAACCAAAACTCAGAATCCTGGGGGGAGATGGGGAAGGCCTCCATCTATTTGCCCTAAATGTAAAAACAGGATTCCATTGGGCTAGAGATTGTAGATATAAAACCACTAAAGATGGAAAGCCTTTAAACTTCTCATGGAGAAGCCCCAAGGCCCGGAAATAAGGGGGACCCCTTAAATACTTTAAATATCTATAGGGACTCACCGAGCAAGAATGAGACTTGGAATAAGGGGTGCCATATTTGGAGGCATTATTGACATAGGTGTGGAAAGAACATATTTGAAGAAGGAGGAAATATCTGCTTTCTGCAAACTCTGCCCTGGCCCTATGGCCAAGGGTGTTGGAGGGACAGTCACCATCCTAGCAGGTCTCTCGACCATTCTGGGAAGATAATGAGGGCAATTACCTCCCCCCTAATTTTGCTGGGCCTCCCCCAATGACCTATGAGGAAGAGATCTTTTGGAAGATATGGACGTGGTAGTCGCCACTGACAATAATACCTTTTGTGCTGATTGCATAGTTCATGATAAGCTTAGAATGGAATGCTACCCCCCAATTCTAATGGGCACTGATACTAAAGAGCTCCTTTCCCCCCTAAAACTTTCCTGGAACTCCGACACCCCAATGTGGGTAGATTAGTGAACAATGATGGTGATAAATTACCAAGCATTAAAAAAAATCTAGTTAGTGAACAATTAGAGATGGGACACATCAAACCACCTGTTAACCCCTGGAACTCTCCAGTTTTTGTTATAAAGAAAAAATCAGGCTAATCAGATTTCTCCCTGATTTAAGGGCAATTAATGCATCCATGCAGGCCATGGGGGCTACTCAGCCTAGCCTCCCTGCTCTCTCAGCCATTCCCAATAACTAAATGTGATCACTATCGACATAGAGGACTGCTTTTTTTCCATCCCTCTGCATCCTGATGACAAGCAGAGATTCACTTCCTCAGTCCCAACCAAGAATAAAAGATACCATTGGAGGATGTCCCCATAGAGCATGAAAAATAGTTCAACAATTTATCATTTATGTATGGGAGACTTTAAAACCAGTAGTTAAAGATGGTTACATTGTCCATTATATGGATATGGCATTTAATTCAACATCCTAACGCAGACCATTAAAAAAAAACTTGCTGACAAAGATTACAAAGGTCCTACTTTAAAAAGAACTACAGGTGACTGCTGAAAGAATGCAATATCAGAAGCCTTATGTGCTTCTGGGGCACACTATAAATAGTAATGCAATAAAGCCACAAAAGTTACAATTCAGATTCCCAACTCCTCCAGCTTTATCATCCATGCAGACTTCTTTTGGAAACCTTGCCTGGGTATGGCCTTGCTTTCCTGTTACAACTGGCCCATTGACCCCCTCTCTTTGCCCTTTTGCGAGCTGCAAAGAGACCTGAGGAATTCCTGATTATCACGGAGTAGGCTCCAAAAAAGAGAAAGAAAAAAGCCTAGGAATTGTTAATACAGGCTTCAACCTGACTATGCTACATAGATACAATTCAAATAAAGAACTCTGGGGATTGGCCATGCCAATGCCTGGATTACTTATCAGGGCTACAATAAATTAACCCCTGATCAGGTAGTTTACTAGGTACATTTAGCTTACTTCTCTACCCCTATAATTGACCCATTTAAAGATGGTATTTTTACACTGACTCTCAAAATTTTTAAGACTGTCCAGTTAATATTAGGAAAAGACCCAGATCAAATTGTGCTTCCCATATCCCAGAATCTATTAGCTTAGAATTTGTCCTCTAATCCCAAAACACAAACTTTTCTATTCAAGTTCCATGGTCAGATTGATAATCATTACCCCCAAAAATAAGGTTTTTGTCTATTTTGCCACAAATGTCAAACCTACATATTAGGTTTCTCAGTTCTACCTCCATCCAAGCTGCAGCTTGGGGGTTCATGGATGCAACCAAGACAAAACTCGGCTATGTTTTAGATTTAATAGGAAACAAACCTCAGGTATACACTCAATCTTTTAAAGGATCAGTTCTGCTCATTGAACTTTGGATGTTTTGACTATCAGGACCCTCTCAATATTCTTAGTGAAAGTCAGTATGCCACTAATGTGGTAAAATCCTTGCCCCATGCTACAGTAAAACCAACAGGGGCCCACTTTTTATGGCTGTGACTCAGCTCCAGATGTTAACTGAACAAAGATCTTCCCCTTCCTGTATACAACATGCCCACTCTCATCAGAACCTTCTGGAATAATTTCAGAGGTAAAGGCATTAGTGGATCAAGCTGTGTCTTCCCTCATGCTCTCCCCACCAGCCCAAGCTAGAGAGCTACATGCTTGCTTTCTTAACTCTGCAGCCTCCCTCCACAAATTAAACTCCCTTGCAAGCATCTAGTTTACCCCTATGCCTCCTGAGGACCACTCCTCCCACGGTGAAAGTCCTTGAGAATTGCACCTTAACTCTCTTTGGCAGATAGATGGATGTTGCTCATGTTCTGTCTTCTGGACGCCAAAATTATGCCCATGGGATTATTGATACTCACTCCTCCTTCATTTTTGCATTAACAGTATCAAAAGAAAATTCAAAAATGGCCATCTTTGCTATGGAAACCACCATGTTAACCATGGGGGTCTGTAGTCTATCAAAATAGATAATGGCTCCACCTATCCACCCCCTCAAAGTCTTCTGTGCTGACTGGAACATTGCTTGCAAAGCAGACATTCCCAAGGAGAAGCCATTGTCAAGCATGCAAACGCTTCATTTATAAAACAATTACAAAATGGGGAAATGGGATTCATATAATCCTGGTGTGGGAAGGTCATTGGTTAATTAATAAAGAAACTGCTTGGCTTCAAAGGTTAGAACATAGGTGGGTGGAGTAAACAGAACAGAATGCTGGGAGGAAGAGGAAGTGAGGTAAGACGCCATGCTTCTGCTCTCTGGAGCCAGATGCGATGAAGCAAGCTGTCAGGTCAGACATGCTGAATCTTTCCCGGTAAGACTGGTGCTACACAGATTACTAAATATGGGTTAGGCAAGATAAGTCACCACCTCATGGTGCTACACACATTAATAGAAATGGGCCAGCAGTGTTTAGATGAATACAGTTTGTGTGTTGTTATTTTTCGGCATAAGCTAGCCGGGCAGCCAGAAGCCGGGCGGCAGGAACACAGCCCGCAGCTCCATCAACATAATCCCACAAGAAAAATTAATATCAGCCTTATTTACGTTAAAATTTTAAATTTTGATAAATCTGGATTAACTCCCACTTATAAGCACTGGGGAGCCATGCTCCCTTGAGCTACACCATTGCCACTAGTCCTCCATCTAGCAAGACCCCACCATCAGTGGAAGGAGTCCTGCCCCCTGCTAACAACAGGGTGAGATTTTGCTTGTATTTATCCAGGAGAAGAAAAACACAATTGCATCAATGGGCAAGCTGTCAAGTCATTTACAAAGAATAGAGAGACTGTTGTCCACGATGGACAGCCTGTCACTGGACAAGGAGGACAAGGATCCAGTCCAGAGAGAGAATACTCGGAGACACAAGATGTGAGGAGCCAGAGGATCCCAGAGGCAGAGTCATCAACAGAGAGACCTATGCTGGCTCCCACCATAACTTGGGGAGCCCTTAAAGTCTTACTAACTCAGACTGAAATGTGTCCCTGGAGGGGCCAGAGACAGGACCTTATACCCTATTCCTGTCTATGTGTCCCATTATGCCAATCATTTTCAGGCCTAGGCTCAGTCTTCACTGTGGGCCGTGGATAAAGCCCCTCCATTTCTAATGCCAGTTTCCTGGGACCCTATTTGCTGATCATATACAATGACAACTCTAAAATAGATGATGCCCCCCCCCAGAAAATTCATCTATGCTTTCTCCCATTAATAGCTCTATTTATCTGGAGCCTGCCTTCCCCATATGGCTGGGTTTTGCCTCCATGGGGATACCTGCCCCCACCCCCAATTTTGTGCTCTTTGGCAAAGATGGTCACATGAGATTTTGCAGTTTGGATAAATAGTCAACCCCAGGGAGAAGAGTACTTTGCATTACCATACACCTTCCCCCAGACCAACAGTACCAAGGAATCTTATTCAGGAATGGACCCATGGCCAGGATCAAGGGCACTTTTCAAATACAATGCCTAAATGTTTCATTGATGCCCTGTACAACTTCTCACCCAAATATTCGCTATTTATGTGATGTTACAATCTTCGTGGAGGTTGGGATGTCTGCCCTGAATGAATCCTATAATTTCCTACAATTTCTTTTTTCTTTCTTTCTTTCTTTTTTCTGTTTTTTGTTTTTTGTTTTTCTCTGTAGCTTTGGATCCTGTCCTGGAACTAGCTCATGTAGACCAGACTGGTCTCGAACTCACAGAGATCTGTCTGCCTCTGCCTCCCTAGTGCTGGGATCAGTGGCATGTGCCTCCACCAACCTGCTCAGCTCCTACAATTTCAAGGATGTTTGTCCACCCACTGCCCTTGAAATTATCTTTCCTGAAAGCTTTCTGGGGCTCAATCCTTCTGAAACACATCCACAGGAGAATACCCCTCATATCTGTGGGATTTGATGCTTGATAATGGCTGGCCACCCCAATAAGTTTGGGGTTTTCCATAATTTTGTGGCCTATGACCCTGCTTAGATTTCAGACCTTTTGTGGAGATTCAGGGAGTTTATTTATTTATTTATTCATTTATTTTCTCCACTCATAAAGGAAATAACTCACAGTCTTTTGAGAAAAGCTTCCATTTCTGTCAATAGAAGCCTTTGGGGACCTGCTATTAACCTCTCCCACACAGGACATGCCTGGGTCCGGCCACCCTTCTTCTTTTCTTGATTTTCATACACTGGATCTACTCTTAACTGCTCTGAGATGAATTGTTCCCTAGCCCTGCTGGGACCCTGATTATGGCAACACCTCCTTATCTCTATGCCACCCTCCATTTGCTTGGTTTCCAGTTAATGCTACAGAGGATGGCAAGGGGATGTGATTTTAATAACAGCCTCCCACTGTATTGCCAAGATGTAGAGGGATATTTGTATTTCAGCCATAGTAGTAGCAATAGCCCTGGGTTTGTCTGTTTCAGTAGCAACAGCCACTGCAGTAATTTCCTTGCAAAATTCTGTACAGACAACAGCAGCCTTAAACAATATGTCAAGGTAAACAACAAAGCACTTGATACCCGTCGCCAAGTTAATCAGCTCCTCCTAGTAGGCCTACTTAACCTCCATCACCAAGTAGGTATTATACGGGATGAGACAAATGGCCTCCGGGATTTAGCTCAGGTAACCTGTGACCCCCCCCCCAATATACTGTGTTGTCATTGGACACCAAGACATTCCCAGGTGAGAGCCCTGGGAATCAGCATAACCCTCTATGGCAACAGGAGCCATGAATATCAACACAGACCCTGGCCACAGTAGGGCCATGGACCCAGATATGACATCCAGCTGCAGCTCTAGCCTAAATGCCTCCATGGCACCAGGTAGTAGCATGTGGCACTCACATCTGTATGATCCTGACTGCAGCATGTCCCCTGGGCACCAACATGGTCCCAGGTGGCTGATCAGATGACAGGCCACCACATGGCCTTTGGTTGTAACAGTAGCCACAGATGTTTCTCAGCCCTGGCTGCTAAAGGAACACAGAGCTAGATATGGCTCTTGGCAGCAGCCTGAGCCTGGAGGTCACTGTGGGGACTTTTGCTTTGGGGGCTGGGGTGATGAGGTCAGGGGAGTCGGGAATGAGTTACCCAGGAAGCAGACTCCAGAGACAGTGTCAGGGTACATCTAGTTTACTGTGGATGCTCTGGATTTCCAGACAACAGACTTAAGAGAACTTGCTGAGTGACCATGTTTTGTGATCTCATGGATTGCATATATTTACACAGAATCCAGAAACAAATGCTCATGGCTATGAAACTCAGAATAGCCAGCAAGAGAGTCCCCGAACACCACTGGACCCAGCCTCCCAACTGGGCCATAGCATCCTACCACCCCTTGGCTGTAACAGGGGGCACCTGAGTATTATTTAAAATTAAGGGAAATAGAATTTTACAATTTCAGAAGCATTGGTCACAATAGAGGGTGTAGCACAAGCCATATGATAAAAATGCAAGCAAGACATTTGTTGAATTATCCATAATGAGTCTACCTGCTCTTGCAATAAGGCAGTTTGCTGATTTAAATTTAAAAGTCCAAATTTTTTGTGAGAAATTAAGGACCTTGCTAACTTGTCCCGCCAATCTATCCACAGTGTCCACCACAAGAGACATTTGGGCTATTGTCAGTCCAGCAACTGTCGCAGCGGCAGCAGAGACCATAATCCCGCAACCACAGCAGCTATTACTCCGATATCATGTTTTTCTCAATACAGGGTCACTTCTGCTCAAATGGCCGTCTCTCAGACCAGCAAAGGAATGATCACTGGTACACGAACAGGGCAGCCGAGGAGCTTCCATTCCAGCAACTGCTCAGGCTGCAGTCTCTGGGAAAACAATCAAGAACAACATCTCCCTCCCCAAAAGTACTATTCCGAATCAGCAGGCCCATGGCTGTACCACCACATGTTAATACCACCTCTTAACAAATCTGGACTTTGGCTGATCCACTCTCCCCAAAGCAAAGCTCCTTGCAGATCAAAGCCGGCTACTGCAGGCCAGCAACGGGGAACTGAGGTAGGACATGATTATGTGTCACAATACTTTTTAAATCCTCCTTATTCGTGGAATACCAAATATTTCTCAGTCCCATAACCTTGCTAGATGTAGCATTTGAAGTAAAATCAGCTATGGAGGCATTACTACACAGTGATGTAAAAATGAAGAATTTTTATTTATATAAGAGTGATTCTGTGCCTCCCAACAATTGGTGGAATAAAAAGATGGATATAAAGGACTGGTCTGGCTCACTGGCATTAATATTGGGGGGGTTCCTTACCAGACTCCATACAGTCTGCTACGCTTGAGTGAGACTCACCAGGATGCTGACCGTCATCATTCCCATCCATAGCTTCATTATTGCTTCCTTTGACGGCACTGTCCATCAGTCGAATGTTATCGTTCTGGGATCCAAATAGGTTTGTCCTCACCTGGGGGAAAAACACATACAGCCCCCTTCACCCTAGCCAACAGGGGTGTGGGCTCCTTCCATTGACGTGTAATAAGGTCTTTCCATTGTACCCATCCCAAGGACGGAGAACTTTTATTCCAGTGTCTTTCTATGGCCCAGTGGCCCGCAAGGTCCACGGTTTAAAAATTTAAAACAAATAAAATAGAAGCCAATTGTGTACTGGGAGAGGGAATATACTCCCCCCTATTTATTTTTGTGAAATACTGTTTTAGAACCATATGCATTCTTTCTACTACAGCTTGTCCAGTGGGGTTGTATGGAATACCTGTAATATGTTTAATATAATTATCTACACAAAAGGTTCAAAATTTTCCACTAAGTATATGCAGGTCCATTATCTGTTTTAATAACATTAGATAAGCCCATATAAGCAAAAGCCAGCAGGCAATGAGCTATCACATCCTTAATTTTCTCCCCACTATGCAACAAAGCAAAAACTACTTTAGAGCAAGTATCTACAAAACATGCGTGTATTTCAGTTTTCCAGCTGAAGTAGGTGGGTTACATCCATCTGCCAAATGTCATTTGGCTTAAGTCCACGGGGGTTAACTCCTGCAATAGGTGCATTATGAAAAGGGGCACAAGTGGAACATTGGGTGGTAATTTGTAAGGCAGTAGCTCTAGAGCAACCAGTAGGGTGCTACAGGGATTGAGCATTAAAGTGATACTTCTTATGGAGTTTAGAAGCCTTTTCTTTGGGGCTGGCAAGTAATATTTGGGTATGTGCATTTGCGAGCTGATCACCCTCAGCCTGGGGTCAAGGTAATTGACTATGACCTCTAATATGACTCACAAAAGAGGATCCGGTCTGGACCACAATAAATGTTGCAAACAGCATAATTGCTGTTATATAAGAGACACAGGGGAAATATAAGGAGCGGTCTCTAAGGGAGCAATAATTTGAGACAAGTAAATACTATCAGTATATAAATTAATTGGCTCATCAGAAAACATTTGCAATGCTAGAATACAGGCTGTTATTTCAGTTGCCTGAGCAGAGACATCGCCAACAAGTGTTTGGGATATCAGATCTTGAGAAATGACCACACCATTTCCTTTTGGGGAACTGTCCATAAAAATTGTTCAAACTCCCACCAGGGGCCTATGTTTTACTATCTGTGGAAAAATAACAGGATGATTCTTGAAGAAATTTAACAATGAATGTTGGGGATAATGATTATCAATCATTGCATCAGTGTTAATAAATATAAAGTCCAATCATCATTATGTTGCTGTAAGTGCAACAATTGATATTTATCATAAGGGAGTACAATTTTGTCTGGAAATTTGCCAAAGGTTTGTATACTCACCCTCCTAGCTTTCCAGGGCAACTGCAGTACTAAATGATAATATGGAGTAATAACACAGGAAGGAGAAGCAGGCATATGTACTCACATAGTAAGTCCAGTTTGCAAAAAAACACCGGTTGGTGCAAATTGAGAAGTTAACACTAATAATTGTATGGGCTTATCATAATCTACCCTTTGTAAATGTAGCTGTTCTATACTTCGCATGAGCAATTTTAGAGTTTCTGTGGCTTCAGGAGTAAGCATTCAAGGGGATGAGGGGTCAGTATCCCTGGGTAAAATATCATATAATGGTTTAAGATCTCCAGACTTAATAGATAGTGAAGGGCATATCCATTGCACGTCACCCAAAGAGCGTTGCCAATCATGTAAGGTATTAAGATGAGCACAATCAGACTCCAACTTCTGTGGTTTAATATCTCCTTTTTGCAAAATGTGTCCAAGATAAGAATATGGGGGCATGGCTTGAACCTTTTCTGGTGTGATAATCAATCCAGCAGCTGCTAGGGCTTGTTGCATATCAGTGAATGCATCATGAACCTTTTCTAAATGTTTAGTGGCCAATAAAATATCATTCATATAATGAATCATATAAAGATTGGAAGATTTCTGTCCAATGGGATATAGTGCTGCTGCCACATAAGGCTGGCATATAGTGTGGCTATTTGACATGTCCTAGGGTAATATGACCCAATGGAAGCATAATACAGGTTCTTTAAAATTAGTAGAGGGTAGGCTAAAAGCAAATCAAAAGCAATCATCAGGATGTAAGGGAATAGTAAAGAAGCAATCCTTTAGATCAACTACAATAAGATGCCAATCTTTGGGGATAGCTATGGGAGACGGGAGCCCTTGCTGCATCGGCCCCATAATTTGTATGGTTTTATTTACTGCATGAAGGCCCTGAAGCAACATCCATTTACCATATTTTTTCTTTATTACAAAAATAGGGGTATTCCAGGGGGATGTGGATGGCACTATATGCCCAGCAAGTAATTGTTCTTGTACTAGAGCATGGGTCTCCTGCAATTTTTCTTCAGTTAGGGGACACTATTCCACCCATGCAGGGTCCTCTGACAGCCATGTGATAGGTATGGGTGCCGGCAGTGGGACAGTGACTCACACTAAAAATGTCCCAGCCTAATATGGTCCCCTGGAAGGTGACATCAGACATTAAAGGTGATGTCTGTCCCTGATGCAAAGCACCTAGGCCCTGGCCAGGTTGCCATCCCATAGCTTTCATCCGAGAGGTGGCTTTTCCTGAGGACACCTTTATAGGTTGTGTTACTAAGACAGCCCCCATCTCTGCTAAGAGATCATGTCTCCATAGATTGACGGGAAGGCTGGGAAGAACATATGGCTGGAGAAAACCCTCATGACCTTCTCCATCATGCCATCTCAATATTTTTGAACTTTTTTGATGAGTTGCTTGGCCTATTCCTTGTAATCATGCAGCACTGTCAACCAGGGGCCAAGCCTTAGGCCAAAATTGCATAGATAGCACTGATACATCCACTCCAGAATCCAAAATACCCTCAAAAGTTTTCCCTTCTATATTTATTTTGAGCTGGGGTTGCTCATTCAATTGAGAAATCCAAAAGGCAGTTGGCCCTAAGGATCCAAATCCCAGGTTGCCACGACTCTGTCTGCTAATTGCATTCTTGGAATTCAGATAAGAAATTAGCACTAATTGAGCTATATGTTCACCCTGAGGAATGGCCACAATCCCTTGGTGGACAGATGTCATGTTGATTTCCTCCTGATAGTAAGAATCCAAGATACCTGTGTGTATCTGAATTCCTCTTAAGATAGTACTGCTCCTTCCCAGAATCAGTCCCATAGACCCTGATGGTATAGAACCATATACATTCAGAGGAAGAGCCTGCACCCCCATTTGGGGCATTAAGACTGCTCAGGCAGAGGGGCAGAGGTCCAATCCTGCACTCCCTGTGGTGGTTCTGATGAGGTCTGCAATGCAAAAGGGTTGCCTTGTGGAAGGAATTGGATATGGCCACTGCCGGGGTCCTGCCTCCGTGGTCCTGCGGTCATTTCTCCATGCACTGGGATTCTGGAGCCCTGGAGCTGGGCCCTCCACCAGTTTTCCTGCTATTGATTAAAGGTAGGTGGCAGGGGTTTCTTTTCTATGTCTGTCTTGGAGCGGCAATCATCAGCCCAATGCGCTCCCTCTCTGCATCTAGGGCACATGCCGGATTTCTTCCCTCCTCTCATCATTAGTTGTGGGCATTCCTTCTGGAAATGGCCAGGAGCTCTGAAGTTAAAACAATTACAGCCTCCGGTCCCCAGTCCCTGTCCTCACATGTTTCCCCGAGGCTGAATAACCTAGCCTTGAATAAAATTCCCATCTATATCTCTGCATATCTTGTTATATTCATTTAAACTCTTTACTTTGTGAGGGAGTAAATGCTCAATATTTTTTAGCATTTTCAAATGCAAGTTGTTTTACTATGGGCATGGCTGCCGTGGCATCACCAAACAATTTCCCTGCTAACTGCAATAGTCATTCCACATAGTCCTGAAATGGTTCAGAAGGCCCTTGTAAAACTTTAGACAGCTGATCTCTCACCACCTTGTTGGGTAGAACCTTCCAAGCTTTAGTAGTGGCAGCTGCTATTTGTGCAAATACCACCAGATCATACAAAACTTGTTGCTGCAAATCGGCATAAGCCCCTGCCCCAGTCAACATATCTAGATTACGTTGAGTTTGTCTGGCTTGAACATTTAATCGCGCTATCTACAAACAGTTTTCCTTGTATTCTCCCCATCATAGAACATAGTCTCCCCCAGATAAAACGGCGTGCCATAATTGCTGCCAGTCACTTGGTGTTAAATTCAGAGTGGAGAAAGACTCCACCATGGCCAATGTGCAGGGTGCTTGGGCCCCATAGGCAGCAACAGCCTCCTTTAATTGCTTTATCTCCTTAAATTGTAATGGAAAATGTTGGCGCATCACCTGCCCTGGATTATTAGGGTCCAGTACTTCCATTACAGGTGCCACCCTGTGTGCAGAGTGGAAACACACCCGTCTATTTCCATCCTTGTTTGAATGAGACCACCAGCCTTCATCATGATAAGCTGGTGGGGCTGAAGGAGTTGGGGGGTGAATCTTCTCAGCGTTCTATGAAGATCTCTTATCTCCCTACGTATTATTTCCTCCTCATCTTCCAATGATTCCTCACTAGCCTCTAAAAGCTCGGAATCATCAGACTCCTGCCTTGCGATTGGCTGTTTTCTGAGCTGGGCAGAGTGGATTTTCTCTAATGATCCTCTCCCAACATTTTTCCCATTCCCACCGCCACATGTCCCCCTTTCTCCTTCCTGATCCTCCATAGAACACAGAGAGTCATAGAACACAGAGACACAGGTCTCTTTTTCCTGCATTTCTTGTAAAACTTCCTTAGCTGCTTCTACCTCCTGTTTAACTTTCACCCTGTCTGTTAACAGAGCATCTTTAACTAACCACCGCAATGAAAAGGTTGCAGGGGGGAAGCTGTTTGGGTCCACTCATTGTAGTTTCTTTTGTAGGTCTCTGCGCACCTCTTCCCAATCTGGAACATTCAGACCTCCTCCCATAATAAACCAGGGACTGGCCTGCTCTATGGTTTTAATAAAGGCTTCTATGGTTCTTTCTTTTACCGCTGTTCCTTGTTGCTCTAACAATCCTTTTACCTGAAATTGCAATTCTCTTTTGCTGCTAGCAGTTCCCATCTTGATTCCCCAATACATCCCTGCCAGCCCTGGACAACCCTGTCCACTTACCTCTCTTTCTCAGATCTTGGTAGAACCTCCACTTGCCACGCCAGCGCAGCTAGAGCCAAGTCCCAGGGAAGGACGTCAAGATTGATGGAACATGAACTCTGGATGTTGCAGAATCAGAAGCCTTTATTGTACCTCACCAAGGGGGTTTTATACTTAACCCACACAGGTGGGTCAACAGGATGGAGACCTCATCATGGGATCCTCGGGTTAGGGCCAAGGCAATGTGTACTCAGGAAGCAGGGTTAGTAAACAACTGAGAGCACAGAACTTGCAAGTTTCTCAGAAACCCAGAACAACAAGGGCAAGGAAGGTCACCAACAGGGGAGGTGAATAGAAGGCCAAGCCTCCATTAGGTCCTAACAAGAAGGGTGGAAGGACCTAGGCATGTCCTGTGTAAGTGAGGCTAATAGCAGGTCCCCAAAGGCTTCTATTGACAGAGAGAAGGGTTTTCTTGAAAGGTTGTGAGTTATCTTCATAAGTGGAGGCAAAAAAATTAACTCCCTGCATCATCACAAGATATCTGAGATCTAAGCAGACTACAGTTACAAATATATGGAAAGCCCCAAAGTGACTGGAATGGTCAGTCACTATCAGGCATTGATCCTGCAGATAATATAGGAGGGGTATTTGTCCTGTGTATGTATTTCAGAAGGATTGACCCCCAGAAAGTTGTCAAGGGCAATGGGCAGACAAACACCTTTGAAACTGTAGTATCCATTGGGGGCAGACATCCAAGCCTCCACAAAGATTGTAACATCACATAAATAGTAGATGTTTGGGTGAGAAGTTGTACAGGGCACCAATGGAGCATTTAGGCATTGAATTGAAAATGTGCCCTTGATCCTGGCCATGGGTCCATTCCTGAATGAGAGTTCCTTGGTACCATCAGCCTCCAGGGAGGTGTAAGGTAACACAATGTACTCTTCTCCCTGGGGTTGACTATTTACGCAAATTTCAAATTCTCCTGTGGCTATCTTTGTCAAGAGGACAAAATCAGGCGTGGAGGCAGGTATCCCCATGGAGGCAAAACCCAAACATATGGGGAAGGCAGGCTCCAGACAAAAAGAGCTCTTAACGAGAGAAAGCATAGATGAATTTTCTAGGGGGGGTATCTATTTTAGAGTTGTCATTGTATATGATCAGCAAATAGAGTCCCAGGAGACTGGTATTAGAAATGAGGGTCACAGAGTCTACAATTGGTGAACCTAAAGAAGCTAAATAAGAAGGTGAACCCAAGGAAAAACATATAGTTATCCTCTTGGCTATGGGAAGTAGACAAAATTGCCGGGGAGAAAACTGGGATTTTGGGGGTAGGGTGGGAGGGGGATAAGGAGAGATGGGGAGAGAAAAGTGAGAAGGGGAGGATGGGGGGAACTTGGGGAAACAGGATGATTGGGATAAAGGAAGGCTGGATAGGGGAGCACGGAAGCACAATTCTTAGTTAAGGGAACCACCTTTGGGTTGGCAAGAGACTTGAACCTAGAGTGGCTCCCAGGAGCCCAAGGTGATGTCCCCAGTTAGTTCCTTGGTCAGCTGAGGATAGGGGACCTGAAATGACCCTATCCTATAGCAATATTGACGAATATCTTGCATATCACCATAGAACCTTCATCTGGTGATGGATGGAGATAGAGACAGAGACCCACACTGGAGCACTGGACTGAGCTCCCAAAGTCCCAATGAAGAACAGAAGTAGGGTGAACATGAGCAAAGAAGTCAGGACCACAAGGGGTGCACCCACGGAAACAGTGGGGCTGATCTATTGAGAGCTCACCAAGGCCAGCTGGACGGTGACGGAAAAAGCACGGGATAAAACCAGACTCTCTGAACATGGCGAACAATGAGGGCTGATGAGAAGCCAAAGACAATGGCGCGGGGTTTTGATCCTACTTCATGTTCTGGCTTTGTGGGAGCCTAGCCAGTTTGGATGTTCACCTTCCTAGACATGGACGGAGGAGGGAGGACCTTGGACTTTGCACAAGGCAGGGAACCCTGACTGCTCTTTGGACTGGAGAGGGAGGGGGAGAGGAGTGGGGGGAGGGAAGAAGGGAGGGAGGAGGGGGAGGGAAATGGGAGGCTGGAAACTTTTTTTTTCCTTTTCTCAATAATAAAAAAGAAATGTCAAAATGGACATTCAAAGTACATTAAAAAAAAAAGAACTAGTGGCTAGTTGTTCTGCTTCTCTGATCTTTCAGTTTTCACCCCCTAATATCTGACTCCGAGTTTTTATTATTAAAACCAATTAGAACTGTCACTACACCACCAGTGTAGCATGGTAGGCCTACCAGGAGTCATACCCTGTAAGAAAACCAACCCTCTGCCAGCATCAATCAGCTGTCAATAGCTTCTCAGCTAGAGGTGAGACCAATGGCCCTTCTCCATGCTGTTATTTGGTTTGTCTTGAGCTTGCACAGGTCTTGTAGATGCTGTCCCAGCACTGTGAGTTCATATGTGCAGCTGCCCTGGTATGTCCAAAAATAGCTTCCTTGTAGTCACCCATCATCTGGCCTTTGTAAACCTTCCACCCCCTTTTTCTCATTGATTCCAGTACCTCGGAAGAAGGGGTGCAATATAGATAACCCATTTAGGGCTGAACATACTGCAGCCTCTTAGTCTCTCTACCTGGACTAATGGTGGGTCTCTGTGTTAATCACTGTCTACCACAAAAATAAACTTCTGTGATGAGATTCGAGACATGCATCATTTATGGGTATAACTATAAGTCATGAGGAGTCAATTTAATTCTATGTCTACACATCAGATCAATAGCAGTAGGCTCTCTCCTAGGGCCTATGTCCTACCTAGACTCAGGATCTTGGCTTGTTAATGGTGTCAACTATGGGTGCCATTTTATGGAGTAGGCCTTAAATCTAACCACAAAGTGATTTCTTGCTTCCATGATATTTGTGCAATTATTCCATCAGTGGGTATGTATGAAAAACAGGTCATTATTATTGCCTGCAGGGTTCATAGCTAGGTACAATTGATGACTGCCTTTCTTCCTCAGCAATACACACACACACACACACACACACACACACACAATTTTCAAACACCATGAACTGAAGCCTGAAGTGTCAAAGTTTCCATGTTAGTACCAGTTTGATTTCTCCATGTTCTCAGACTCAAGTTTGTGGTATCTTTAGCAACAGGGACTTACCATTAAGTTCTAGGGGTCAACATTGGTAATGTCTGGGTGTCTATGAAATATCATTCGCCAACAGTCTCAAATTAGGTGACTCATATTTGACACTGGGCTTTTTAGTTGTTAGCCTGTGGTGTCTAGAAGTGTTAATGGCATCCATTTACAGTATAATTCCAGAAATATTTATTATTTATTTAACATGTACATGTTTTTTGTCTGCATGTATATCTGTGATCTGTATACGTGCCTGGTGCTCATGTAGGCCAAAGAAAGTATTAGACCTCCTGTAACTCTCATATCACAGAAAGTTGTGAGCTGCCATGCAAATGCTGAGAATGGAGCTCAGGCAATTTGTTGGGAATGGAACCTAGTGTTCTTCATTGAACCATCTCACAAATTCATTTAAACTCTTTTATTTGTGTCTACTTTTATATTTTAGGAATCTTCTACAGTGTCAGGATTCCATAAGACTCTTTTAGAAGGTCTGTGGCATCAGTTCTTTCCTTCTCTGTCTTTCTTCCCAACCCCATTTACACCATCATGTTCTATCCCTCCTGATCGCTAAGTGTGATCCTCTATTACTAATGTTGCCTTACTAGTTTCCTGACCTCTATGGGTATTCCAAATGAAGCACGCACATTTGAAGATTCAAAGATAACATCCACAAGTGAGAAAATATGTGGTGTTTGTCTTTCTGGGTCTGGGTTACTTCATTCAGAAAGAGTGCTTATGGCTCCATCCATCTACTTGTTTTCTTAGTCACTGTTCTACTTCTAAGAAGAGACACCATGGCAAAGGCAACTCTTATAAAAGAAAGTATCTAATTAGGAGCTGAGAACTATGTCCTATCTTCAAGGAGACAGACAGACAGACAGAGAGAGAGAGAGAGAGAGAGAGAGAGAGAGAGAGAGAGAGAGAGAGAGAGAGAAAGAGAGAGAGAGAGAGAAGCCCGGCATGGGCTTTTGAAACCTCAAAGCCAACATCCAGTGACATACTTCCCCCAACAAGGCCACACCTAGTTCAACAAATTCACACCTTCTAAACCTTTTCAAACATTGCCACTCTCTGATGACTAGGCATTCAAATATATGCACCTATGGGGGGATGAATTCTAATTCAAAACTCCACACATGTGAATTTCATAATTATTTTCTCTTAATAGTTGGATAATACTCCATTGTGTAAATATATAACATTTTAACTATCCATTCATCAGTTGTAGAGGATTAATATCTAGAATATACTAAGAAATTCAAAAAAGCTGAACATCAAGAAAATAAACAACCCTATTTAAAAAATGGGACATAGTAATTATCCTTCATAGAGTTTTCATCCAGGAACTGATGGGAGTAGGTGCAGAGATCCACACAGTCTAGCACTAGGCTGAGCTCCAGGAGTCCAATTGAAGAGAGGGAGGAGGGATTATATGAACAAGGGGGGTAGAGATCATGATGTAAAAACCCACAGAGACGGCTGACCTGAGCTTGTGGGAGCTCACGGACGCTGGACTGACAGCTAGGGAGCTGGCATGGGAACGACCTAGGACCTCTGCATCTGGGTGACAGTTGTGCATCTTGGTCTTATATGGTGCTCCTAGCAGAGGCACCAGGGTCTATCCCTGACACATGACTGGCTCTTTGGAACCTATTCCTTATGGTAGGATGCCTTGCCTAGCCTTGATGCAAGGGGGAGGAGCTTGGTACTGCCTCAATTTGATATGCCATGCTTTTTTGATTTCCAAGGGAGGCCTTACCCCTTTGTATGGAAATAGAGGAGGAGTGGGGGGGGGGCGGTAGAAAGCAGGTGGGGGAGGGAGTGTGAGCAGAGGAGGGAAGAGAAACTGTGGTGTGGTCTGTAAAATCAATCAATCAATCAATCAATGGACATAGCATTAAACCGGTCTCAAAAGATGAAATACAGGAGCTGGGAGATGACTCAGTGGCTAAGCGCACTGGCTGTTCTTCCAGAGGACTTGGGTTTGGGTACCAGAACCCCACCGTAGTTCACAAATATCTGTAACTACAGTTCCAGGGGATATGATGCCTTCTTCTGAACTCTCCATAGCTATACATTCAGGCAAAGTACTCATAAGCATCATACAAAAATAAATCCAAAAAATAAAGATGATATAAATGGCTAAAAAGCATTTAAAAATGTTTTAATGTTTAAAATTTAAAATGTCCCACATCTTTAGTCTCAGGGAAATGCAACTTAAAACTGTTTTGAGAATGCATCTTAACCTAGTCAGAATGGCTAGCAAAATGCCATAGATATGAGGAAAGAGAATCACTTATTCCCTGTTGGTTAGAGGGTAAAATGGCACAGTCACTGTGGAAATCAATGTAGAGGTTCCTCCAAAGCTATAGGTTTACCACATGATCCAGCTATACTCTTGTATATATACCCGTGGTTGTTTCAATGAGAATGGCTCTCATAGGTTTATGTACTTGAATGATTGGTCCCCAGTTGGTTGATCTATTTCAGGAGGGTTAGGTAGTATAGCCTTGTTCCCAGAAGTGTGTCATCAGTGGGCAGGTTTTAAGATTCCAAAAATCTTTGCCCATTTCCCTTAGATCTCTCTGCCTTCTTTTTTTTCTTTTAAATATTTATTTATTATGTATACAATATGCTGTCTGTGTGCATGTCTGCAGGCCAGAAGAGGACACCAGACCTCTTTACAGGTGGTTGTGAGCCACCTTGTGGTTGCCGGGAATTGAACTCAGGACCTTTGGAGGAGCAGGCAATGCTCTTAACCACAGAGCCATCTCTCCAGCCCGATCTCTCTGCCTTCTACTTGTGTATAAAGATTTAAGGTCTCCCTTAAGGCAGGGGGAGTGGCTTGATCCTGTCCCAACTTAATTTGCCAGACATTGTTGACTTCCCTGGGAGCCCTACAGGTTAGAAAGAGTGGATGGGGGTAGACTGGGGAAGAGGCAGGGGAGGCAGGGGGAGAGTTGGCGGGGGGGGGGACTGTGAATGGAATGTAAAATGAAATTTTAAAAATTGATTTTAAAAAAATGGTGTAAGGTCTCAGTTACTGCTCTAGCACCATATCTGCCTGCCTGCTGGCATGCTCCTTGCCATGATAATCATGGGCTCCAACACTCTTAAATTATAAGCCACAAATTAAAGTCTTTCTGTTATAACTTGCTTTGGTTTTGGTATTTTGTCACAGCAATAGAAAAGTAACTAAGACAATACCTAAAGGACTCTCTATCCTATTGTAGAGATGCCTGTTTACTCATGTTCATTGATGATCTATTCACAGTTACCTCGAAATGGAAACAACCTAGATGTCCATCAGCTAATGAACAGATAATAATAATATGTCTTTAAATTAAAATTAACATATATGAATGTTCTGCTTGCATACATACCTGTTTATCATGTGTGTGCCTGATGACCATGAAGGCAGAAGAGGGTGTCAGATCCTCTAGACCTGGATATACAGATTGTTGTAAGCCACCATGTGGGTGCAGGAACTGAACCTGGGTCGTCTTGTAGAGCCAACAAGTGCTCCTAACTGTTGAGGCATCTCTCAAGCCCCACCTGTCCATTCTTACAATAGTGATATAAGTATAACTCATAAATAATGGCTTTTCCCCATTTAAGGTAGGCAACATTTATTTGGGGAAATTTGTTTGTTGAATGGTTATCACACATTCTTTAGAAGAGAATTGTTCAAGTTGGGTGTCACAGCGCAGACCCTTATCCCTAGTAATTGCAAGGCAGAGGCAGGTGATCTCTGTGATTTAGAGGCCAGCCTGGTCTACAGAGTGACCTCCAGGACAACAGGGGTTGCATAGTGACACCCTGTCTCAAGAAACAAAAATAAATAAATAAATAAAGCAGACAGTTTAAAAGAAGTTTTATCCAAGATACAAATAATATAGTTTGAATCTTCTAATTACATATTTTAAGAGGGAAAAAGTCACGAAGGAGAATTAAAAAAACTTATAAAATAGTCTAATGTGATGGTGCATGCCTTCATTCCCAGCACTCAGGAGTCAGAGGCAAACAAATCTCTTAAGTCCCAGGCCAGCCTGGTCTGCAAAACGAATTTCAGGAAAAGCCAGGGCTATATACAAAGATTCTGTCTCAAAAAACAAAATGAAGCAAAATCATATAAAATAAGCATTTTTGTTTTTTAATTAATTAAAATTTTTATTAATTAGATGTATTCATTTATTTTACATCCTGATCACATTTCCCCCTCCTTTCTTACCTCCCTCTCCCTCCTTCCCACCCCGCTTCAATCCACTTCTCTATTCCTCTTCAAAAAGGGTCAGGCCTCCCATGGGTTTTAACAAAGCATAGCATATCCAATTGAGGTAAGACTAAGCTCCTCCCCTTGTGTTAAGGCTGGTCATGGAAATCCAATATGAGGAACAGGTTCTCAAAAGACAGGCAAAGCATTCGGGACAGTCCCTGCTTCCACTGCTAGGATTCCCACAAGTAGATCAAACTATATGACTATCACATGTATGTGAAGGGCCTAGTTATATGTCACACATATGCAGGCCCCCTAGCTGTAGATCCATACTCAGTGAGCTTCTATGAGCCCTGATTAGTTGTTGCTGTGGGTTCCCTTGTGAATTGTGAGGTCCTTGAACACCCTCCCCCATGACTTGTACAATCCTTCCTCCTCTTCAGCAGTATTTCCTGAGCTCAGTCTAATGCTTGACTTTGGGTCTCTGTATCTGTTTCCATCAGTAGCTGGATGAAGATTCTCTGAAGAAAATTGGGATAGTCTCCAGTCTACGAATAGAGTAGAATATCATTAGGCATCATTATATTGACTTTTATTTTTTTCTCCAATTGTGTTTGCTTCTATCCTAGGTCTCTGGACCATCCAGGCTCTGAGTGCTGGCACTCCAGGTGGTGTTGGGGGTGGGCTCACTCTGGAGGTAATGTGTCTGAAGCTGGACTAGTCATTGATTGGTCACTTCTCCATTCTCTCCCCCCCCAATCCCCTGCACATCTCATAATCAGAACAGACTGTAGGGTATATGCCCAAAACTGGTATATCTGGGTCATGAGGTGGATCAATTCCCAATTTTCTGAGAAACTGTCATATTGATTTCCAAAGTGAGTGTATAATAATTAATTAATTTTACATCCTGATCAAAGTTTTCCCTCCCTCTTCTCCTCCCAGTCCCTATGCCCCTGTGTCCCTGTGTTTCCTATCTACTGCCCCTTCATTTCAGTTCAGAAAAGAGCTGGCCTCCCATGGGTATCAACAAAACATGGCATATCAAGTTGCAATAAGACTAAGTACCTCTCCATCTATTAAGAGTGGGCAATGCAACCCAGTATGAGAAATAGGGTCTAAAAAGTCAGCAAAAGAGTCAGAGACAGCCCCTGCTCTCACTGTTAAGAGTCCCCCAAGAAGATCAAGCTACGCAACTGTGACATATATGCAGAAGGCCTATGTCAGTCTCTTGCAGACTTCCTTGTTGTCAATTCAGACTCTGTGAGGCCCCATTAGCTCAGGTTAATTAATTTTGTGGGCTTTTTTAGTGATGTCCTTGACCCGTCTGGTTCCTAAAATCCTCTCTCCCTCTCTTCAGCAGGATTCACTGAGTTCAGCCCAGTCAGAATATCAAAATGAAAAAATGTTTGAAAAGTCTGTCCTATCTGTCTATCTGTCTGTCTGTCTCCTTGTATGTGTGTAGGACCATGTGTACAAAATATGTGTGGGTGTCATGGCACTCACACAGAGTTCAACATGACCACGTTTTGTTTTAAAATTTATTTATTTTATGTGTTGATGTTTTCGCTTTATATATGTCTGTATGAGGGTGTTGGATCCAATGGAACTGGGGTCACAAACAGTTGTGAGCTGCCATGTGGGTGCTGGGAATCAAACCCTGGACTTCTGGAAGAGCAGTCAGTGTTCTTAACCTATGAGTCAACTCTCCATCCCCAGACTACTTTTTTTTATAGCAAGGTCCAAGGTATTATAATTTAAGTTGACAGTAAATACAAAAATTAAAGAAATGATATAAATGTAATTTTTACTGAGACAAAATATAATCTAAGATTTGAAAACATACAACTTGTGTGAATTCTAACATGGACCATATCAAGGATCAATAGCCACACAGCTTCCAACTTATCACATACACAATTAAAGAGATTTATTTGTAGATGAGGACATCTGGCCTTCATATCATCCACCAAATGCTCTTTGAAAACAAGTAATTCTCAGTACTGATAAAGAAGAAATAAACTGCAAAATTATTTTATTATTGCTCATCAGTAAAAATGGGCAGAGAGTGGGGTAGAATGATGACACAATTACAATAATTACCCCCAATGTTGGTATTGTTTCATGTGAATACAACCCATAAAGGGTGATGAAATTGTTCAACCAGTAAAAGATCACAAAACAGCTCACCAGCAGCAAGATGCTGTGAGTGGCTCTGAGCTCAGGAGATTGCTGGCTGGAGAGGCTTTGGCTACGGAGATACTGTGCTCCCTTGCGATGTTTGTAAAGGAGAGTCACCATGTAGAAACTGGTCAACATCATGATGGTCATAAAGAGAACGTCTCCTATTAAGATACCACTTATGAAAAATTCTTGAGCAAAGTAATATGGTAGTATTCTTTTACAGTAAACATGATAATATCCATCACCAGTATCAGTGTAATTGATCTTAGCTACCACAGTCTCAATGACGTGCACATATATGAGCAGGTTGATGAGCCAGGAAAACAGGAAGGAGCAACAAGTCCATGTAGAGAGTTTAGGCTTAAGCCATGCCCACTTAGAGTTACTGGGAATGATGGTGATGGCTTGGAACGTGCTTAGAATGGAGGTAGTGCAGATGGACAAACCCCGGGTGACTCTGAACACATATAAAACTGTCTTACAGCCGGCATCATCCAGAAAGTGTCTGACTCCAAAGGATGACATGATATATGATATCATAGCGAATATGACTGTCAACATGTTGACAACCACCAGGTGCATAAAAATGGGATCGATAGGTCTGCTAAAGCGGGATCTGACTAAGAAGCTGTACACATACAGCATGAAGAGCAGTGAGTTCCCTATGACACCCACACAGAGCTGGGATACGAGGAACCCCCGCAAGATGGCGTTGCTTGGAGACATCACACAGTGATGTTTTAAATATTATTAGGCTTGTCAGGCCTTCACTGAAATCTAAGTGGGTTCAATTATAACTAATTACATACTGATGTCTGTGGGGAAATATAGTGGTTGACACTTTAGGAGGAGAGAAGGTTGGAGAAATGTCAAACTCCTTTGTTCCTCAGGTCCAGACTTGGTGCCTCCTGGAACTTCATTCCAGGGAGCCTTTTGAGAACATCAGAGGACAGAAGGTGTCGAAGCAGGTGTGCTTAATGCAAAAATCTTCTGAGTGCTGTTATATTAAGTGGCAGGATCTGTTAATAGGCTGAAATGCAAATTTGCAAGTCATAGGGTTTTTATTCAGTAGCTCATCTTGTGTATTTTAAAAATCCTGTTTGAAAAGTCTGATCTTTCCCAAGAAGACTGTGTAAAACAGAGACAGTAACATGAATATTTAAACATCTTTACAGTTTCGATTGCATGCAACACTCTCCTAAGGTATTTATCTTTAAATTCTCAGTAAAGGGGCTGTAGAGTTGGCTCAGCAGTTAAGAGCACTAGTGGCTCTTCTAGCAGACCCGAGTTTGATTCCTTGCATTCACTTGGGGGCTCACTACTGTTTTTAACTCCAATTTTAGAGAATCTGATACCTTCTTCTGGCCTCTGTGGGCACCAGACATGCACATACCATACAAACATACATGCAGGTAAAATGCTAGTAGATGTAAAAGAAAAGAATAAAAACAATTTTCCCCAAAAGTAGATTCTCCACTTGGGTTTTGTCTCTGAGTCCAGTCCTCTGTCACTAGCAAATTTCTGAAGCAGTTTAGGAGCTCGGTCCCTGTGAAGAGCTGCAGAACAGAAAGGGACAGTTGCTACTATACGTGCCCCAGTGTTGACCACATTCTGAGAAATATATTTTCTGTCACCATTTCTATTATTTGCCAGGAAATGAACAGAACTGCAGGTCATCGTGTTATGTGAAATAAGGCAGTCTCACACAAGTAAACACCATATATGTGCTCACATGTGGAATCTGGTAGAGAAATTTACAGACCCAATGGGAGACTCGTAGCCATGTGTAAGCAATGGAGGCTGGAGAGTGATACAGAGTATAATGAGAGTCACATTTGTAGATGTGTGTAAATATCATAATAAAACCTGCAAATGCGGTATTTATCAATAAGCCTTCATAAAGGCTCAATAATTTAACAACAATAACAAAAGCCAAATTGGATTAAGGGACTAAATGTGTAGCAAGGAGGGTGCTTGTTTGTTCCCAGCCGCTTCTCCCTGAAATAGTCACACAGAAACTGTATTAATCAAATCACTGCTTGGTCCATTAGCCCTAGCTTCTTATTGACGAACTCTTACTTATTAATTTAACCCATTTCTATTAATCTGTGTATCACCATGTGGCTGTGCTTTACTAGCTAAAGTTTTGTCTGACTACAGCTACATGGCTTATCTTTCACTCTATCCTCCTTTCTCACAGCATTCAGTTCTGTCTTCCCTGCCTAGCTCTGTTCTACCCTACCAGGCCAAGCCAGTTGTCTTTATTCATTTATGGTAATCACAGCATAGAGAGGGGAATCCCACATCATAAACATATGATTTTTCTAGCAGATTTCAAATGTAGTATATATCATCACTCAAGCATGACATTCCAGCTACCTGTTATTATATCCATGATTTAACAAAAATGCAAACAGGTCAGAGGTCATTGTTAGGTACAATTACATTGTGTAAATGCTGATGAGCACATAACTCCAGTTCTCATGGGAACATTAGATATTTGCTCTTTACTACATTGCATATGCTGTATGAGATTTAATGTTAATGAACATGTAGACAGTTTAGGTGGAAAAAGAATGACAAAGGAGCTGGGGAAATGTTGGCTCAGTGGTTAAGATAACTTGGGTTCAGTTTGCAGCACCCACATAGCTGCAAACAACCATCTGTAACTCCAGTTCAAGGGGATTTGGCCTCTCAGGCACTGCGCACATGGTTGTAGATATACATGCAAGCAAAACATCTGAACATAAGATGAAAGAAATGGCCAAGCAGTGGTAGCACATGTCTTTAATCTCAGTATTTGGGAGGCAGGCGCAGAGGCAGACAGATCTCTGAGTTTGAAGCCAGCCTGATCTACAGAGTGAATTCTGGGACTGTCAGGACTATACAGAGATACCCTGCTGTGAACAAACACATACACAAATCAACAAATAAAAAGGTAAATGGAATGACTTGGGGGGGTCACAAGGGGAGTGGGTAGGAAGTTGTGATGGGCCTAAATCATCCAAACATATTGTATAAATGTATGAACATTTTAGAAGATGGATAAAAAATAGTAGTAAAATGTTTTTCAACTAACCAACAGAAATATGTCATCTTAAATAAATAATACCACACAAGGATACTGATAAGGAAACAGAATTACTTTCTTAAGCAATCCCATGTCTTTTTTACATTCAAATTGTATTATCTATCTTCTTATTAATGTTAAATATATATATTTTTACTTTTCAGATTATAAGATAATTACATCAATTCACCTTGCCTTTCCTTCCTCCATATCCTTCCATGTATCTTCTCTCTTTCTCTCATTCAAATTCATGGCCTCTTTTTTTTTTAATTGTTGTAATGGGCATTCATATAAAGTATGTATTGTCGTGGTCTGGGACCATCCTGCACCACAAATTATTTCTCTGGACCAGTGGAGAGGCATGAAAATAAAGACACAACTACATCATTTTATCAGGAGGAGTTTTCAGGGGTACCTCATCAAATCCTGAGTTCACATCCTGAAAATTCACCTGTGTTTATTCTCCAAACAGCTTTTATACCAAAACATAAACTGAGGAAAAAGTTCATTAGCATTCTGTTTCCTAAGTGGCCAGATGAATGATTTTGGTTACATCCACACCAAACAGACTAAATTAACACCTCTTTCCAGGTGATCTCTCAAAATTACAAAAAAAAAAAAAAAAAAAAAAAAAAAAAAAAAAAAAGAAGCAGAGCAACATTAGCATATCCTCACCCTTTGTTTAGGATGGCTTCTGCTTGGATGGCAAGGTGACCACCTCCCGTGTGGCCAGGTGCAAACTGTGGCCTAAGAATCTGGCCGCCAAACAATGTAAAAATATGAGCCTGTATAATATGGCCCTACAATGTATGAAATTCCTAAGTACATAAGTACGACCTGCTCAGTCTATATAATGTTACTTACATGTATGTTTTCAGGGCTGACCATTTGGTGTTGGACAACCAATTGCTGTGCTCTTCACTGGGATGACTGTTCTTTCCATTCTCAGCATTCCTTGCGTTTCCATGTCTTTCATTATAGAAAATTTAAATTTGGGTACTGTTAGTAGTCAGGCATCCATAGCGGCCTACCCTTGGGGTCCTGAAAGATACGTCCTCAGCTGCAGCTACTAAGAGCACCCCTGTGTACATTTGCTATGTTCCCATTAAACGGTGGGTCTCGCCCACCTCCTGTCTCTTTCTCTACCTCTCTCTCTTCTGCTACTTTTGACCCCTGAGACCAATCTCTGAAACCTTCTCTGTCCCCTTTTCTGCCCCTTCTCTCTTCTCTTCCAATAAACCTCCCATGAAAGCCCTGCTGTATGGCATTTTAAAAAATTTAACAGGTACAGAAATACTATGACATGTAACTCTATACAGAATATCAAACTTAGAAAATTACAAAGCGAAAGCATACAATGGGATATTTCAAGAAATCTTACAATATTTGACAAAACTACCAGACATGAGAGAAATAGCATTTAAGTGCTCTGAGTGAGACCATTTATATAACACACACACACACACACACACACACACACACACATATTTAGGACAGGGTCTCCCCAAGTATCCCTGGCTGTCCAGACTATGTAGATCAGACTGGCTTCATACTGGCCTGTCTTTGCCTCCCGAGTGCTGTGGTTAAAGGCATGTTCCAGTATCCCTGGTCTTGAGACCATTCATATCTTTAAGATAGGTAACTCTCATAGCACAATCACCACAAATACAGATCTGTCTCTACCAGACACACAGGATGCGGGTGATAAACAACACCGAAAGTCATAGCTCATTTTGTGGAAAATTTTCCCTTTTCTGCAGTAATTATGAATTTTAGAGAAATTACACAAGTATTTCTCAGTACATTGAAAACAGGAATCACATATTAGTTATTATGTAATGAATAACCCCATCATGGCAATTAATTACAGACTTGGGAGATGGTTCATCAGTTAAGAGCACTGCCTGAGCTTCCAGAGGACCTGGGTTCAATTCCCAGCAGCCACAGGGAAGTTCATAACTGTCTGTGACTCCAGTTTCAGGGATCTGACACCTTCACACAGATGTATGCACAGGCAAAATATGAATGCACATGAAATAAAAGGAAATTCATTATTTTTAAATAATTTTTAAAAAGGAAACGAATTACAGAGTCTCTGTGACAGGAATATGTGTGGATAATGAATGAGAGGTTTGAAGATGCAATGACATTAAGAGGGAAAATAAAAATGGACCCTTAGGTAGGGCATTGAATCCAAAGACAAAAGCAGAGTAATAGGACACAACTGAGACTGAGACGTGAATCTAAAGTCAATCAGTCCTTGTAGAGACAGCATCAGGATTCAAATGTTGTTGCTGTGTGTGGTGTGCCACACCTTTAATCACAGCACTCAGGAGGCTGTTGGTTCTCTGCGAGTTTGAGGCCAACCTAGTCTACAAAGAGAGTTTCAGGACAGCTAGGGCTACACAGAGAAACTCTGTCTTGAAAAGCAAACAGACAAACAAAAATGTTGGGGATAGTAACTGCAAAAATGCAAATACTTGTTACAAGATTATATTATAACTATCTATGCAACAAGTTTTGGAAGTTTGAGTGAAAGGGCAAATTTCTCTGAGCTGTAATTTCTTTTGCAATATTTCAGAATTATAGAAAGAAATAAGTGCAATGATCCTCATAAAATTGAATCTTCGTCTAGAACAGATGGAAATACATAAAAGGAGGAAAATAGTGAAACTATTGTGGATTAAAGACAAGGATTGCTAAGAAAAGCAAGAAGATACAATTTAATTAACTTGTGAGAAAAACGTGAGAAAAAGAAATCTGAAAGAAAGTCCTAAGTCTACGAAAGGACAGAGGGGAAAGAGGAGCAGTGCGGTCACCGTACCTCTCTCTTGCTCTCGGAGGCTCACTCACAGTCCTGTGAATCCCACAGATGTGAAAGGTCTTGGAAAGTCTACCTCATAGCAGGAGCCATGACTAAATAAAGGACAGGATGACAGGACTCTTCCTCCCAGTGGACACGAACCAGCTTGTGACCCATGATGTCAACGACCTTGTTTACTGTGCATCATTTGATGCATCCCAGAGGAAAAGATTTACTCTCCCAGATGAAATGTGAATCTCAGGTAACTTTAGTAGGCTGAGTGTAAAGTCTGTATCTGAAGATGTGCATTGTCTCAAGATGAACTACACCAGAAAGTAAACTTGAGGACTGAGAATGTCATTGAAAGTTTTAAGACAGTGGTGGGAATTATCACAGCTGTTAGACCAAGCTGAGCACTGAGGAGGGCCACAGAGACCACTTGTACTGGTTTATTGGAGATGATTGTGCCGTCTGCTCTTACGGTGTATTTTAAGGTTCCATAGCCAACATGGCACCACACTTGAAGTTTTATTTTGACCACATAATATGTGGATTAGTCCTAGCTGTATCACATGCTTTGCTGAAGAATAGAGTTCTACCCTAAGATTGCTCAGTTTTGCAAAACAGACACTGTTTTCGGTCTTCCAAATATCTATGATTATACAGACAAGTCCCAATTCAGCCTGGATCAGAGAAACTTCTTATCAGAGGTGGATGGTTAATACAGAAACTCCTAAGTATTCAAAGTGTTGAGAATACCTGGCCATTAAGTCCAGATACATAAACACGACGTCTATTACATCCTCTCCAAGACTCAGGGAATACTGGGAGAAGAGGGGCAAAGATTGTAAGATCCAGAGCAGCACTGTTAAGAAACGCTGTCTGCTGGTTATGACATGGATATGACAACATGAGCACCCCATAGTGGTGCTCACCTACTCAAGGCCTGCATACAAAAGAGACAGCCCAAAGGACAGGTGGCTGGGTGTAGTGGATTCTTTTAATCCCAGTACTTGGGAGGCCGAGGCAGGTAGCTCTTTGAGTTTGAAACTAGCCTGATTTACAGAGCAAGTTCAAGATCAGCCAATGCTTCGTGGTGAGACCTTATTAGGTCTTATTGAGGAGAGAGAAAGAGGGAGAGAAGACTAGAAATCAGGGTCAGGAGAGGAGAAGGGCATTAGAGAAGGCAATAAGAAGTATATAAGCACAATGATGATATATATATATATATATATATATATATATACAGGTGAAAGACATAAGAGTTAAACAATTATAAAAGCTTACAGGCTACAGATGAATCATTGAGGGTCTTTTTTGTCTTGGTAGGATCTCTCTACAGAGTCCTGACTGTTGTGAAACTCACTTTGTAGACCAGGCTGGCCTTGAACAGCTGCCTGTCTTTGCCTACAAAATTCTAGATTAAAAGTGTATACCACCATGCCCAGCTGCAACATTAAATTTAATTTAATACCTCTCAAAATATTTTTTTGACCAAAACGATGCCATTTATTATAGAAACCATGTTGGCAAAGGCCCACTCAGGCAGATGTGCTGGAGTGGAGCTTGCAAGGTCCCTGTCTCCATTTTCCCTTGTGTCACCATCTAGGCCAGCTTTTCACACCCTATGCTGGAGTCTTCTTCAAGAAATCACACCCCATCAAGGACAACAGCCCTTTGATTTAAGACAAGGGCCACTATTACTCTCACCAGGATCCCAACACTCATCCTGATTCATGCAGATCTCTGCTGAAATCAGGGACCACAGAAATGCCTGGCTGGGTGAAGCAGGGGTTGCAGGATACTGGGGGATTATGTGAAGGTGTCTTTTGCCTGGTGCCTTGCAGCTTCATACCATCCTCCATCTCCTTGATCTGCTGTGAAGCCAGTGCTTGAAGCTGCACTCAGGTCAGAAGAACCTGTTTCTCCACCTCATCTGTCTTTTCTCTCTCCAGAGCCACTGAGAGCACCTTCCCCAGCAACTCCACTTTGTTCACAGTGATGTTAACACTTTCAGAAATTTCTTCAAAAGAGTTGTCCCTGTTCATCCAGCAGGATTTTCTTTTTCTTCTCTCTTCTCTTCTCTTCTCTTTTCTTCTCTTCTCTTCTCTCCCCCTCCCTTCCTTTCCTTTCTTTTTTATTTTTTTACAGTTGAGTCATATTATACTGTGTAAATGTACTACATTTTTCTTATCTATTTATAAGTTGATAGACATCCAGTTTGATTCTATTTCACAGCTTCTATGAAATTTGTTAAAATGCATAATTCCTCTTGTTATTCTTTCTGCGGGGGAGGGTGGAGACAGAACGCCAGACACACTGCGGTGTGGGGTTAGGAAGAAGACACAAGGCACATGGCAGTCTCACGTGGGTGCACTTTAATGGGGAGGGTTACCACAGGTGAGGGACGGGGGTGAAGAGACAAAAGGGAAGAGAGAAAGCGGCTTGTGGCGACCCCCATTTTTAACAGGGAACGCAGGGGCATTTGGGAGAAATGTCCTGCGCATGTGCGGCTTCTCGTTGAGCTGAGATTTGTAGTCCAGAAGGATCTTGTACATGCGTGGCTTTCCATTACACTGGTATCCGTAGTCCAAGGGAATGCTGGGAACTGTAGTCTCCAAAAGAAACAAAACCGCTGATCTTGGATTTTTCTCAGTTGTGTAAAAATGGTGACAAAGGCCTACACTAAGGTTACCCACCCAGAGCAGTGAGTGCCTGCCTACCGGGCAGGCCTCAGAGTCCCCTGTAAGGGAGCCCGGGCACCTTCAGCTCATGCACCAGGCTCTCCTCTGCTCTTCTGGATACCACCCATCCCTGCTCCGTTCACCCTTTTGTCCCCAGATCATTGGGCTACCAGGCGGCCCTGTTTAGTTGCTAAGGAATCCCATCTGGACGGGTGAGTGTGTGCTATCCAGGGGCGGATTGTCCCAGAAGAGAGCACAAACCCCCTTCCCCCAGCTCCTTCTGCAGGGCTGTCTTTCTTACACACTACCCCCCCCCCGCCCCCCCAGTCTTCGTTTTCTGCAAGGTCCTTTGCTCAGAAACAGTTTTCTGCTCCTACACTAAGGCTACCCACCCAAAGTGGTGAGAGCCTACCTACGGGGCAGACCTCAAGGACCCCCGGAAAGGGTGCACTTGCACCTTCAGATTTGCAGCAGGGTGTCCTGTATTCTACTCGTCCCCACCCTGCCCCCCCAAGTTCCCCCATGTGTCCTCGGGTCATTGGACTATCAGGCATCCATGCTTTGGTGCTGCGGAGTTCCATCTGGATGGGAACGGTTCCTCCTTCTACACTGAAGAGATACACCCAGAAAGTCAAGCACAGCAAAGACTGGACCAAGACACCTGGCCTCTCCGGGCTCCATTGGAAGGAAGACATGGGAAGGCGCCAATGCAAGAATTCCCCCAACAACCTGAAAGGCAACATGACATCACCAGAATCCAGGGATTCCGAAATAAGAAGAATTGTACACCCTACTCCAGAAGAATTAGAAGAAATCGACTCAAAAGTGAACTATATGAAATTAATAGAAGACCTTAAACAGGAGGTGAAAAACTGCCATAAACAATTAGAGATTACAAACAAAAAGGTAGAGGAAATGAATAAATCACTCAAAGACACCCAAGAAAACCAAGAGAAACAAGAAAAAGCAATCAGACAGGTAAGGGAAGCAGTTCAAGACTTGAAGAATGAAATGGAAGCAATGAAGAAAACACAAACCGAGGGAAGGATGGAGATGGAAAATCTGGGTAAACGAACAGGAACTACAGAGACAAGTACTAACAACAGATTACAAAAGATAGAAGAAAGAATGTCAGACACTGAAGATACCATAAAGAAAATAAACACACTGATCAAAAAAACAGCAAAACCAACAAATTCTCATCACAAAACATTCAGGAAATCTGGGACACAATAAAAAGACCAAACCTAAGAATAATTGGGATAGAAGAAGGAGAAGAAGTACAGCTCAATGGTCCAGAAAATATATTTAATAAAATTATAGGAGAAAATTTTCCCAACCTAAAGAAAGATATTCCTTTGAAGGTTCAAGAAGCATACAGAACACCGAATAGACAGGACCAAAAAAAAAAACATCTCCTCGCCATATAATAATCAAAACACAAAACATACAGAATAAAGAAAGAATATTAAGAGCTGCAAAGGAAAAGTGCGGCGAACCTCTCTCGACCAGCGAGAAAGAACACCACCACACGAGGATTCTACTCAGATCACGCTTTACTGGAGTCCTTGATTGAGGGGGGCAGGAAGGGAGAGGCAAGAAGGGAAGGGGCGAGAAGCAAGGGGAAGAAGCGAAGGGGAAGAGAGCGAAGGGGCGAAGGGAAGGGGGAGAAAGCAAAGGGAAGGAAGCAAAGGGAAGGAGGGGAAGAAATGAAGGGGCAGGGGGCACTACGGCAGCTGCTTAAATAGGGAATTGGCACACGGGTCGCCCTGTGATTGGCTGCCACCAACAGCTGACACCAGACTGCATCGGGATAGGCCCAAGGACCCTTATCCACTGCGCATGCGGGAAGTGGGGGACACGCGGCTCTCAAAGGCTTAGCCAAATATGGAGTTGTTTGTTTCCAACAAGATAGGATGTCGGCGCCATCTTGTAATGGCGACCCTGTCCGGCTCCCTGCAGTTCCCCCTTTCTTTTATAAAGACAGGCAGCTATTAAGTGGAGGGCACCAGGTCAGAGTCCAACCATGGTGTCAGATCTAAAGGAGAAGGGACTGGGACAAGGAGAGACCCTTCTCTCGAATGGTGAAGCAATTTACCTGTCCTGGGAACAGAGGGGTGCCTTATGATTCTTAGGTCGAGTGGGGACCAGGTCTTTTTCCCCCTTACCCATCCTAGGATTCCCAGTATCCTGTCTTAGGTCGGGGGATGTCCTGCCACAAGTCACCCATCCTTGGAGCTCCTCAAATAAAAGGTATCTAGCAAGATTTAAAGTAAGCAGATCACAGGGCACCCTGTCTTAGGCCATGTGGAGGGCACTCCTCGTGCCTGGCACCATGCCATGTTTAGCCGGTTTCTACAACCTCTGTATGGTGTGCTGTTCAGGTGAGGACTCCACAATATCTCCCATCATTGGGCCCCTGTATCAATCATTAGTGAAAAGACTGTGAGTAGCTCCACAAACAAAAGACATAATGATATAATTTTGGCACCAATAACTCCATCTTCCAGACAAGAAGAAAAGGCATTTTCCAAACCCAGTATTCACCTTTAGTCTGGCCTTAGGTATCCTTCTTCCTAAATGCCTACTCCACATAAAATTACGAGTGCTGCCTGCCAAAAATTAGGGAGGTGAAAAAGGGATCAAAATCTAAAATTTTTAACATATGCATTAAACCCAAACACTTTACAGCGTGTGTTAAACCTTTTCCAACATCTATAAGCAGTTACAAATATTAGATCAATTGTAGTAAGAGTACAATAACATACATTGTTGTCATCAAATACCACCAGTTCCAGTCTCTGAGCAACAGTGACAGGAACCCCAATCTTCCCCCTTCTTAAGTGAAGAGGGGTTAATATTTTAATTAAAATGAGTTTTGTGTCCCAAAGATTAAAACAGTTGTTTAGTCTGCATCAGAAGCAGCTCAGCATTTGTGCTTCGGGGCAAGTGAGATTTCTGAGTGAGGTGAGTTGGATTCATCTATCTGAAACACATCCTGGCACTTATCTCAGCCAGGTCTCCCTGGACTCTCCAGGCAAAACGACACCCTGCAGAGTGGGGTAGCAGGTTCTGTAATCAGGCACTCCTCTCCTTGGGGGCAGGAAAGGTCGGACCAAGGACTTCTCCCCAGTTGCCTCTGGAACTCCTCTGTGGGCATCTGCAGCCTTGACTCATCCAGGTCCAGATTTTATTTTCTTTCTGTGAAAAAAGCATAAACATATCCTCGACCCCAAATATATATAGGAATATATATAGGTCGGGTCTTTTTTTTTTTTTATAATGCATTGCAAGGGCCTTTTCACCTTGCCTTAACAAAGGTCAGCTTGGTGTTATTATGGCAAATCCGTTTGCGTCAGGATCTGCTTGCAACTTTTATGAGTTGCTTTGAAGGAGCCTTGTTATGCTCCACAATCTTTTTTTTTATCAACCATATATGTAGTTCTTCCATTGGAAGAGCCATTTGTAAAATTTAGCATAAAATCCTTTAAGGGATTTTTTGCTATAACATTAGCAAAATACAGGTGTGTGAATTGTAGCAATGATCATCTGGGAAAAGATTAATGTTTTTGGCCTTTGAATTGAGCAAACGCAATTGTCCAGGAATCAATCTTAAAATTATCAATGAGAGTTGCTGAGGAACCCCATCTGGACGGGTGAGTGTGTGCTATCCAGGGGCAGACTGTCCCGGAAGAGAGCACAAACCCCCCTCCCCCAGCTCCTTCTGCAGGGCTGTCTTTCTTAGGCAGGACCCAGCCCCCAGCACCCCTCCCCATCCCTGCCCTGCTGCAAGCTAGGACCAGTGCTCAAGATCAGTTTTAAGCTCCTGCACTAAGGTTACCCACCCAGAGCGGTGAGGGCCTGCCTACCGGGCAGGCCTCAGGGTCCCCTGTAAGGGAGCCCGGCACCTTCAGCCTGTGCACCAGCCGCTCCTCTGGTCCTCTGGATACCACCCATCCATGCGCCCTTCACCCTTCCGTCCCCGGATCACTGGGCTACCAGGCGGCCCTGTTTAGTTGCTGAGGAATCCCATCTGTACGGGTGAGTGTGTGCTATCCAGGGGCGGACTGGGGGAGGGGGGGGTTGTGCTCTCTTCCGGGACAGTATACAAGAGAGTCTACTGAGAATTACTGGGAGTCACGGTGACGGCTTGAAATGTGCTTAGAATACAGGTGGTACTGATGGACAGACCACGGAAAATTCTGTATATACATAAAACAACCTTACAGCCGACATCATCCATAAAATTGGGTACGTCAAAGGTTGCCACGATATCTGGTATCAACGTGAATAAGATCGTCATTATATTAGCTATTGTCAGGTGCAGAAAAAACAGATCGATCAACTTCTTAAAATGAGACTTAAAGAATAAAGTGTAAATGTATAAAATGAACAGTGATGTGTTCCCTATGACACCAACGCATAACTGAGATATGAGAAAGACACTCAAGACGGAATTACTTATAAGCATGATGTTTGTCAGATGTGTTAAGCCTAGAGTAACAGGTAAGTGGACTGTATCATAAATCCATTTTTGAAACGGCAATTGTGGGAAAATATAATGATTGCCAGCTCAGGAGCAGAGCTGATAAATGATGAAATGTCCAACTCCTTTCTTTTTCTTTTTGGTCTTTTTGGACGAGGTTTTTCCAAGTATCACTGGCTGTTCTGTAACATGGAACTTGCTCTGTATCCCAATCTGGTCTTGACCTCACAGAGATTCACCTACCTTGGCTTGTCAGTGCTGGAATTAGAAGACTGTGCCTGAACACCTGGAGATGTGTCCAAATCTATTGGAGGTTAGGTCCACAGATGACCTCTTAGCAACTGCATTCCAGGTATTCTTGACCGTCTTAGAGGACAGAATAAAGTGTTGGAAAGTAGGCAGTCGAATCCACCCGATACCCTGAACACTGTTATGTCAGATAGAAGGATGTGGTGACCTAGGTGAAAGCCAAATTTGCATGTTATAAGAATTTTAAAAGTTATGTATATTTGTGTATAGGCACTTTGCCTGTATGTCTATGCACTATATGCATGCCTGGGAATCAAACCCTGGCACTCTGGAAGAGCAACCAACAGTCTTTAACTGTGAAACCATCCATCCAAGCCCATGGAATGTTCATTCATCAGTTGATATTGTTTCCATGTTTATAACAATATTTGTTTCTAACACATATATAGTAACATGTGTACTTGAACGTCAGTGTTTTGGCTGCAGATACGTATCTGTATCTTAGTGATGAGTAAATGCTCAGACTTTCCATGTGGGACTCAGCCTCTCATTTTACCTTACAGTGTAACCAGCACGTCCTGAAGCATTTCTTTTCATTTTGTCTATTGCGCTGACAACTTAGAGCTGAGCTGCTGATATGCAGACAGTGACAGCAACGGTGAGACTGCGTATCCCACAGTGTTGAGCACATCTTCACAAAAGTGTAGTTCCTGTGACATTTGGTCATTGACACAATCAGGCTGATTCTGGCTGATAACCCACTGTAACAAAGAGTTATATATTTTGCAACATCTGAATTACATTTCCATTAGAAGATTCTTCTGTTTTGCTGTTGCAGAAGCAGAGATCTCAGGTCCACAGTTACACAGAGAATGGCAAAGACATGATACTCATGAAGTTTGACCTTAAATTTTACAACATAGTAATATCACCCATGTTCAATGGATTTGGGGGAGTTTTACTGTACATTAATTTTAGACCCATTCCTCCACTAATCTAATTATTCTGTCACCTGAAATACAAACCTTTTTGCTTTGGCAGACATATGTAAATTCCTCAGCAGTCTCTTTTATTCTGACAAGGTCAATTAGACTTTTTTCAGTGTGCCTGTCTGAATTTCTCCATGCACCACAAATCTCTGCCTACCATAGCCAAGGTATTCTATTATGAGTGATCAACATTTAAGTTACTTAATGAATTCCACTACACAGAGATATTGTTCTTCCACAATCCCAGTTATTCCTTATATCAGTGTTCAACTTGTTTCATGACTTGTCATTGTTTGCCACTGTCACAAATTATATAGTTAGACTGCACCCGCCCAACTCTAAGCTTTGAAAACACATCTCATCTCTACTGTGCCATATGGCTTTTGCTGACCCACATTCATTTCTTGCATCCTTCACATCTTCCCAAGTGTTATCCTGGATTGATAGTCATCCTCCTCGCCATTTACCAGAATTTTTTTTAGTCATCTTTTCTCTTTGCTCTGCATCGACCCTTAAATGCCCTAACTTTTCATAATTTTGTTACTCAGCATGGTCCTGAAAATTCCCTCCAGCAGCCAGGTTATTACAATTTTTTCCTGCAAAGAATAAAAGTTTGGTAAAAAATGTCAAGCTGTCATCTGAACCCAGATGAAACAGACTCACACTATGACATGCACAGGAAGATGCTATCAATGGAAAATGGAATCTAAAAAGATTATCAAATCCTATTTTTGACATTCAAAAAAAATGAAACTTGCCAGATTGTGGTGGCACACTCCTTTATTCCTAGCCTTTGGGAGACAGACACAGGTGGATATCACTCAGATTGAGGCCAGCTTGTTCTAAAAACAAATCAAAACACACAAAGAGTAGGGATGAAGCCGGGCGGTGGTGGCACACGCCTTTAATCCCAGCACTCGGGAGGCAGAGGCAGGCGGATCTCTGTGAGTTCGAGACCAGCCTGGTCTACAAGAGCTAGTTCCAGGACAGGCTCCAAAACCACAGAGAAAACCTGTCTCGAAAAACCAAAAAAAAAAAAAAAAAAAAAAAAGAGTAGGGATGGTAGTCAGGGGTAGAAGAGAGCAACAGTGGAAAGGTTGCCATACCTCCCTCTCACTCTGAGTGCTGAGGCTGCGAAGTCTTATTCAGGGCAGTGTGAATCCCACAGGCATGAAGCATCATAGGCAAGAAGTGTCTTGGAAAAGGTGCCTAGCAGGAGCCATTACTAAATAAGGGACAAGATAAGAGGAGTCTTCTTCCCAGTGGACACAGACCAGCTTGTCACCGATGGCACCAGTGACCTTGTTAACTGTGCATCATTCTGATGCACTCCAAGGAAAATTTCACTCTCCCAATACAATGTGTGTCCCATGGTAATTGACTAAACCAACTAAATAAGAATGCAGTCTCTGTCTGAAGATGTGTGTGATTTTCCCAAGCTGAACTACATCAGAAAGTAATCTACAGTCTAGAATATCATTAAAAGTTTTCACGCAGCTGTGGAAATTATCACAGTCATTATACATTTCTTTCTCTGTCTTTCCCTCTTACTCTCTCCCTTTCTCCCTAGGTTTCTCTCTCCCTTTCTTTCTCCCTTTCTTCCTCCCTCCTTCTCTCTGTCTCTCTCTCTCTGTGTCTTTTTCTCTTTCAAGATAGGGTTTCTTTTTAACAGTCCTGGCGGTCCTGGAAATCTCTCTGTAGGCCAGGTGGCCTTAACTCACAGAGATCCGCCCCCTGACTTCTGGGATTAAAGCCGTGCACCACCACTGCCTGGTTCTCTTATATTTCTTTTTAAAATTATCATTATTATTTTATTTTATGTGTTTAAATATTTTTAGCACTTGCATGCAATGTTCACAGAGTCCAGAAGAGGGCAATGGAACCCCTGGAACTGGAGTTACAGATGGTTGTGAGCCATCATGTAGGTCCTGGGACTCAATCAAACCAGGGTCTTCTGGAATAGCAGCAGTGCTCTTAATTTTGGGGCAAGCTCTCCAGCCCTAGCCCCTCATCTCTTATTAATTTTGTTCTTTTCTCTCCAGAATTTCAATAGTTTGGCTACAAATTTGTCAGTCTTGTTGATTGTTTTCAAAGAACCAACTCTTCATTTCACTGATTGTGTTTTTGTTGTTGTTTCTATTTCATTGCTTCAGCCCTGGGTTTAATAATTTCTTGCATTATACCCTTTTTGGGTGCTGTTTCTCCCAGGACAGCCAGAATTACATTAACAGACCTTGTCTCAAATAAAAAATTAATGGAAACTGAACAACTGAATGAAAAATGAGTTAAGTTAAAAATCAAGAAGGAAATTTTAAATTTGTCAGAACTGAATGAAAATGAATACACAGCATACCCAACGTTATGGGACACAATGAAGGTGATTCTGTGAAAGCAACTTGACAGCACTAAGTGCCTACATAAATAAAAATTAGAGAGATCTCATACTTAGCAAAGAGTTCTAGAACAGCAAGAAGAAATGGCACGTGGTCTGGGCCTCAACCTGTGGCCTTGTTGGTGTCTGCGGGCTGGGCCACAACCAGAGCCACACTGGTTTGAGTGGCCTGTGCTGCACCCAGGGTCTTGGTGTTGTTCAACAACACTACTGCTGCCAAGGGCTACATCTAGCTCTCTGTTCCTATAGCAGCCAGGGTCTGAGACAACATCCGTGGTTCTTGTTAAAACCAAAGGCCATGTGGTGGCCTGTGATCAGATCAGCCACCTGTGACCATGTTGGTGCCCAGAGGCCATGATGCAATCAGGGCCATACAGATGTGCATGGCACATGCTACTACCTGGTGCCGTGCTGGCATCCAGGCCAGGGCTGGAGCTGGGTGCCATACCTGCGTCTGTGACCCTAATGCCACCAGGGTCTGTGTTGATGTCCATGGCTCCTGTTGCCATTGAGAGCTATGCTGATTCCCAGGGCTGTCATCTGGGACTGTGTTAGCGTCCAATGACCACGGTGCCACTGGGGCCCCGGTGATATCTAGACCCGGGCTGGTACCTGTCTGAATATGTGTTCTTACCACAGTTAGGGTCTATGTTGAAGTCTGTGACCACATGGAGGCCCAGAGTATAGGTCAAAATCTCTGGCCTTGTTGGGATCTGGGCGCCATGATTCAGCTGGGGTCATTCAGATCTGAGTGGCCTGTGCTTCTACCCAATGCCATGGTGACTTCTGGACGAGAGCGGCAGCGGAGGGCCATGTCTAGGTTCATGGTCCCATCATGCTGAGGTCTGTGTTGAAGTATGGAAAGTCACATGGAAGTCCAGGGTTGAGGCCACAACCTGTGACCATCCTGATAAGTGGCCAGTGCTTCCACCTGGAGCCAGGTCATCTGGCCCAATTTTCTGCCAAGGGCCATGTCTGGGTAGGTGGTCCACCTGCAACTAGGGTCTGTTGATGTCTGTGGCCTGTATCACCTCAGGAGGCCATAGGAAGCATGGGTGGTGAAACCAGAGGTCCAAGCTGAGCCAGCCCCACTCTTCACTAGCCCTGCCTCTCGCTGGACCCTGCAGCAAGAGAGCTGGCCCCGACCCTCATAGGAGAGTCAGTCCGTGCACTGGGAGAGATAGACAAACCCCATACCACAGGTGAAAGAGAGCTGACCCTGATGGTACGGACATAGGGTAGCTGGCTCTGCCCCCTCCTCTGAGGTGGGCAGTCCCAGTGGCCTGGTTTGTCCAGCTCAGCTACCACCCAGACCCACAGCCGGGTCTTGAGTTGGCCCACCCTAACATCTACCCCATCTAGGGCCAGCTGAAGCTCGTGAAGGGATTGGTCCTAAGGAATGGTACCTGCAGGATGTCTATGACTAGGTGTGGCTCTGGCATGCCCCAGAGGAGTTTCAGGTAGAATCCAGTGACGACAGTGTACCAAAAACCAGAGGCCTTGAACCAGTCCAGTGACTCATTGCAATGAACATTTGCTAGAAAAGCTGATTAAGAAAACATGGTATATACTATGTGACATGCCAACTCCTAATGCAACCAGGATGAATGGAGAGGTGTTGGAGAAACCGGGAAAGAAGGAGAATTGAAGAGATTTGGGGGGCTGGAGAGATGGCTCAGTGGTTAAGAGCATTGCCTGCTCTTCCAAAGGTCCTGAGTTCAATTCCCAGCAACCACATGGTGGCTCACAACCATCTGTAAAGAGGTCTTGCGCCCTCTTCTGGCCTTCAGGCATATACACAGACATAATATTGTATACATAATAAATAAATAAATATTTTTAAAAAAAGAGAGATTTGGGGATTTTTTTATTTGCTATGTTCTTGTTGTTCTTTGCTTGCTTGCTTGTTTGTTTTATTTTGTTTTGTTTTGGGTTTTTTTTTTATTTTCTCTTAGTCATGGTCACTGCAGGGATGAGGAGAGGATATAGAGGAACTGGGGGTTGAGAAATATTAGAGTTCATGATTTGAAATTTTCAAAGAACCAATAAGGAAATTATGTCTAAAACAGAAATTGAAGAGGGCTCAGACTTGTACCTACAGCTGGTAGGCATATCCTGTACATATATTGAGTTGTATTTTGATTCTATGACAATGTGGTGCCAAATGAATTCATGTGCCTTGATCGAAGGCCAAATAGTACTAGAAATCTTATAATAAAAAGTAAAATCCTGATATCCTTTGTTTCACACAAATAAAAGAAAATAAAAAGATGGGAACGGATATTCCAAGAAAATGAACCCTAGAAGCAAGCAGGCATAAGTATTTTAATATCTGACAAAAGATACTTCAAACCAAAACTAATCAGAGTAGATAGGGAAGGATACTACATACTCATCAAGGGGAAAATCCACCAAGTGGATATTGCAAATCTACATGTATGCAACAAATGCGAGGGCACTCAAGGTCATAAAAGTAATGCTACTCCATTTTAAATCTCATAGTGCCCCTCACACAGTCCTAGTGGGTGACTTCAATAACCTACTTTCAGCAATATGCAGGTCTCCCAGACAAATTTAAAACGACAAATTCTAGAGTGAAATAACATCGTAAATCAAATAGACCTAACAGATATCTACAGAGCATTTCGTCCAAACCCAAGAGAATATGCTTTCTTCTCAGTAGCTCATGAAACATTCCCCAATATTGACTGCATATTTGGAAACCAAGTAAGTCTCGACAGATATAAGTAAATTAACATAACACCCTGCATCCTATCTGACCACAGTGGATTAAAGGTGGATATCAACAAAATAAGCAACACAAAGTACACTAAGTTGTGAAAATTAGGGCCAACCCATGGGGGTGTGCTCCTTTAATTCCAGAACTCAGAAGGCAGAGGCAGGAGGATCTCTCTGTGAGTTCAAGGCCAGCCTGGTCTATACAGCAAGTTCCAGGGTAGCCAGAATTACATTAACAGACCTTGTCTCAAGAAAATAATTAATAGAAAAGAAAAACAACTGGATGGAAACTGAGTTAAGACATAAATCAAGAAAGAAAATTAAAATGTGTCACAACTGAATGAAAATGAATACACAGCATACCCAAACTTATGGAACACAAAGAAGGCAATTCTAAGAAGCAAGTTCATAGGACTAAGTGCCTACATAAAAAAACAAAAACTAATATTGAGCCTATAGTTCATTATCTTTGAGAAGCTAAGTAGTAAGGTGAACTCTAAGGAAAACATATATAGATCCTCCTGGAAAGTTGAAACAGACAAGATCACATGACAAAATTGGGAGTATGGGGATGGGAAGAGAAGGGAGGGTAGAAGGGAAAGTGGCGGGAATAAGGGGAGGAGTAAGGAGAACTTGAGTGAATAGGATTGTCCAGTAGGAGAAAGGAGAGAGATGAAAGCAAAAAAACATCTTGATTCAGGGAGCTATTATATGGTTAGCAAGAGACCTGGCTCTAGAGAAATTCCCAGGAATCCACAAGGATGATCCCAGCTAAGACACTAAGCAATAGAGAGAGGGGCCCGATCTTGACTTGCCCTGTAGTCAGACTGATGAATATCTTAAATATCATCATAGAACCTTCATCCAGCAGCTGATGGAAGCAGAGACAGAAACCCGCATTGGAGCACTGGACTGAGCTCCCAAAGTCCAGTTGAAGAGTAGGAGGAATGAGAATATGAACAAAGAGGTCAAGACCATGATGGGTACAACCACTGAAACAGTCTACCTGATCTAATGGGAGCTCACAAACTCCAATCAGAATGGGAAGGACACCTTTAATCCCAGCACTCGGGAGGCAGAGGCAGGCAGATCTCTGTGAGTTCGAGGCCAGCCTGGACTACAAGAGCTAGTTCCAGTACAGGAACCAAAAGCTACGGAGAAACCCTGTCTCGAAAAACAAACAAAAAAAAAACAAAAAAAAAAACAGAATGGGAAGGAACAAGCATAGGACCAAACTAGTCCCTCTGATTGCGCTTGACATCTGCATTGTTGGGGCAGACTGAGGGACCACTGGTGATGGCGCCAGTATTTATCACTACTGCATTTGCTGGCTTTTGGGGGAACCTATTCTCTTTGGATGTATTGTTTAGTCTAGAAAAAGTAGGGAGGGACTTGGAGTTTCCCAAGGCAATGTGCCTTATCCTCTCTAAGGAGGGGATGGGGGTAAAGTGGGAGGGTATGTGGACGGAATGGGTGGAGGTGAGGGAGTGGGAACCTGTTTGGGTATGTATAATTAGAAAAATATGTAGTTTGTCTTCTTTTTAATAAATAAATAAAAGAAGAAAAAACAAATAAAAAACATTGAAGAGATCTCATACTAGTCACTTAGCGGCATACCTGAACAGCAAAAAGAAATAGCACCCAGAAAGAGTATACTGCAAGAAATTATCAAACTCAGAGCTGAAGCAACGAACTAGAAACAACAACAAAAATAGAAAGTGACAATGAAATGAAAAGTTGATTGTCTCATAGTAGAGAAAGTGGGAAGTACACATGCATGTATTAGCACAGGAGACCATTTCCTTAATAGAAACCCAGTAGCACAGACACTGAGAGAGACAATTAATAAATGTGACCTCCTAAAATTGAGAAACTTCTGTAAAACAAAATCATGGTCAACAGGACAAAACAGCAGACTACAAATTGGTTCTTGGAGAACAGTAAACAAGACTGACAAACTTGTACCCAAAGTATTGAAATGATGGAGAATTAATAAAATTAGAGATGAGGGGCTAGGGCTGGAGAGATTGCCCAAAGGTTAAGAGCACTGCTGCTATTCCAGAGGAACCTGGCTACATTGAGTCCCAGGACCTACATGATGGTTCACTACCATCTGTAACTCCAGTTCCAGGGATTCCAATGCCCTCTTCTGGCCTTTGTGAGCATTGCATGCATGTGTGGCAAAGACATACACGCTGAAAACTTTTGAACACATAAATTGAAAGAATATTTTAAAGAACTACAAAAGAGGCGGGCAGAGGTGGTGCACGTCTTTAATCAGGACTCAAGAGGGACAGGCAGGTGGATCTTGTGAGTTCAAGGCCAGCCTGCTCTACAGAGGAAGTTACAGGATGGCCAGAGATGTTCCACATAGATATCTTGTCTCAAAAAATAAAATAAAGTAAAAAGGGAGGAAGGAAGGAAGGAAGGAAGGAAGGAAGGAAGGAAGGAAGGAAGGAAGGAAGGAAGGAAGGAAGGAAGGAAGGAAGGAAGGCAAAAGAACCAGTGTAATTACTTGTCCCTTCTCAGATAATAGTGAAATAAAACTAGAAATCAGTAGCAAAAGAAATTGCACCAAGATGTGAAGGTTGAACAATACAGTTTTGAATGAACAGTGGGCCTTTGGAGACACCAACAGGGAAGTATAGACTTTCCTGGCATCAGATGATAATGGCTGTGATAATTTCCACAGCTGCATGAAAACTTTTAATGATTTCCTAGATTGTAAAGTTTCTTTTCTGATGTAGGTCAACTTGGGAAAATGCACACACATCTGCAGACAGAGACTGCATTCTTATTTAGTTGGTTTAGTCAATTACCATGGGATCCACATTGTATTGGGAGAATGAAATTTTCCTTGGAGTGCATCAGAATGATGCACAGTTAACAAGGCCACTGGCGCCATCGGTGACAAGCTGGTCCATGTCCAGTGGGAAGAAGAGTCCTCTTATCTTGCCCCTAATTTAGTCATGGCTCCAGCAAGGCAACCTTTCCAAGATGCCTCTTGCCTATGATGCTTCATGCCTGTGGGATTCACACTGCTCTGAATAAGACTTCGCAGTCTCAGCACTCAGAGTGAAAGGGAGGAGGTATGACAACCTTTCCACTGCTGCTCTCTTCTCCCCCACGTCTACCATCCCTACACTTTGTGTGTTTTGTTTTGGTTTTAGATTTATATTTCCCCTACTTCTCTGTCAGTTTAATCTGTCTCATTTATATTTTTATGTACAATACTTCTCTTGATCTTCATATACTTTTACTGTTTTTTTTGTTTTTAATTTTTATTCATGTATAGTATTGTGTGGTGATTTGCCTGTGTGTATGTATGTGCCCCACATGGGTGCAATGCAGCAGGAAAACAGAGATGTCAAATGCTCTAGAACTGGTATTACAGACAATTGAGGGCATCTGTGTGGTGTTAGTGATCAAAGCCAGGCTCCTAGGTAGACTAGCCAGTACTCTTAACCACTGAGATATCTGAAGCCCCCATTTTCATTCTTCGTTAAGACTTTTTCATATGGTCTAGTCAATGATTCAATCTCATGAGAATATTGCCCATCTATGACATTTTAGAATCTACAGTCTTTGGAGGGATGTTACATCTTAGAGGATTTTGCACATTCCTCCTAAAGCCTAGGTAGTCATGACATACTCTTTGAAGGTGCATTTGCCGTGTTCCCGACGCTGTCTGCAGCATTCTGTCCTAGTCTCTGTGTGTCCTCCCGCACAGCAGTGCGGTCTCACAGAGCAGTGCTGCAGTATTCCCTTCAAGGTGGTGGCCTGGCTTTATGTTTCCTGTGTATTTCTGTTGCTTGCTGTTGTTCTGCTTTTATTTATTCTGCTCCTTTATTTTAGATTTCATCTGAAGTCATTTTCAATATAATTCTATTGTTTCCTAAAGTCTTTTATTTATTTCACACACACATTTCTACAAGAGACACTCTACAGTTCATTTTCACAATGAACTTTTTTCATTCTGTCATTGCCAAGATATTCATTTGTTTTTAACATGATGGGAATTGGTAGTTTTTCACTTTCTGTTGTGTGAGGTATATGCACATATGTGACTGTGTGATTGCTTGTTCGTGTGTGTACAGGAGAGACACTGACATCATTTGCCTTTCTGTACATACTCTTAATTTTTTTGAGACAGAATCTCTCATTTCGCCTGGAGCACATCAGTTGGCTCAATCACTTGTTCGATGGGCTTCGGGGATCCACCTGTCACCAGCCTGTCTAACCTACCACACTCAGCCTTGTATAGGTGCTTGGTGTTTGAGCTCAGTTTCCAGTGCTTGCATGACAAACACTTTGATCACAGTGTCATCTCTCCATTCCTACTAAGTTTTCTATAATACAGCATTATACACATAAAATTTAGTTTAACAGCAAACTAGACCATTGAAGACCCTTTCTTTGACATTGGTTATGCAGTCACATTGGCTTCTCAATTCCTATGTGCCACATGGCAAACGATCGCTGCTGTCCTGTAACTGTGCAGTTCTGTTACACTGAGATGATCAGTTGTCCAGCTAAATATTTTTAAAGATTTTCCTTTTAAATTATTTATTTAATTTTTGTTTTATGTCCACTGGGGCTTTGCCTGCGTTCATGTCTATATGAGAGTGTCAGATCCCTTGGAAATGCAGGTACAGACAGTTATGAGTTGCTATGTGGGTGCTGGGAATGAACCTGGATCCTCTGAAAGAGCAGCCTGTGTTCTTTACCACTGAGCCATCTCTCCAGGTTCTCTAGCTCAAATTTTTATATCCCATTTTCTCTTTTATCTGTTGGCTTGGTTAACTGCAAGAAGACGTTGGTAAGATTTCCCATCAAGATGGGGATGGTGACAAACACTTTGACTTCCAGCACTGGAAAGCAGAGAGAGGCAAGCAATCTCAGTGAGTTCAAAACCAGTCCTGTCTACAAAGTGAGCTCCACGACAGTCAGGGCTAAACAGAAAAACCCTGTCTTGAAAAAAATTCCATCGTATTGCTTGTGATCGTTATGCCTCATCTAAGGTTCTAAGATTGATGATGTATAGATGATATTTATGTATTTTTATTCATAAATTTAAGTTTAATGTTGCTGCAAAAGTTAGCTGATTGCCTGTAGTAAGTGTGTCCCCTTAGCATTTCTTTTGTGAAATAAAATTTACTTAAGGTGAAAAATTTTTTAAGTTTGAAAATGTACTTCTATTTTTTTTTAATTTTGCATCTTTCTTAATTACAGTTGAACCCATATACAATGCTGTAAAAACTAATGTTTCCCATTTTCATTGTGACACTCTAGCTGTGGGCTGATCATCACTTGCACAGGGAAACTTTATCCTCTCCATTGTGCTTGATATATTTGAACTGGTGTAAAATGGTGAATCTTTTAGCACTCAGACAGAATGTGGATTTTTTTCATTCTCCCTCAATGTGCTAACATGCTGACGGTTTCATTCACAGAAAGAAAACAGAGAACACTTCCAGTTTTGCTCTCAGTAAAATTCAAATAGCCTATTTCAAATATTATGTGTCATCTGTATTTTGTGAACTCTGAATGTGATTGAATTAAGATGACCGATGTTATGTTTCATAACTTATATAAATATTAAAACAACTGGATAGCTTATTTCTCTGTTATTAATACATCTATATATTTGCTGAGGTTAATTTTTACTATAATTTTATTATAAAAATATGACACATATATGAAATTAAGTATGATAACATTTATTTTAAATTTGTCACAAATTTTTACATACATAGCAGCTGCTCTGCTGTTTAGGAATATGCCTATTCCTCATTGTTCAAATTTTCTTTTCTTTTTTGTTTGTTTTTTCCTTGTTTTTTGAGACAGGATTTCTTTGAGTACCACTAACTGTCCTGAAACTCTCTTTGTAGACCAAGCTGGCCTCAATCTCACTGACATCCACCTGCGTCTGCCTCTCAAAGGCTAGTAATAAAGGAGTGTGCCACCACAATCTGGTAGTTTCATTTTTTTTGAATGTCAAAAATAGTGCATGATAATCTTTTTAGATTCCACGTTTCATAGATAACATCTTCCTGTACAAGTCATAGTATAAGTCTGTTTCATCTGGGTTCAGATAACAGCCTGGCATTTTATCCCAGTACTCTTATTCTTTGCAAGAAAAAAATGTAATAACATGGCTGCTGGAGGGAATTTTCAGGAACATACTGAGTAACAAAATGATTAAAAGTTAGGGCATTTAAGGGTAGATACAAAGCAAGGAGAAAAGATTAGCAGAAAAGAAATTTCTGGTGAATGGCGAGGAGGATGACAATCAATCCAGGATAACACTTGGGAAGATGTGAAGGATGCAAGAAATGAATGTGGGTCAGCAAAAGCCAGATGGCACAGTAGAGATGAGATGTGTTTTCAAAGCTTAGAGTTGGGCTGGTGCAGTCTAACTATATAATTTGTGACAGTGGCAAACAATGACAAGTCATGAAACAAGTTGAACACTGATATAACGTATAACTGCGATTGGGGAAGAACAATATCTCTGTGTAGTGGAATTCATTAAGTAAATTAAATGTTGATCACTCATAATAGAATACCTTGGCTAGGTAGGGACTCATGTCAAGGCAGCGATTTGAGGTGCATGGAGAAATTCAGACGGGCACACTGAAAAAAGTCTAATAGACCTTGTCAGAATAAAAGAGAGTGCTGAGGAATCCATAGATGTCTGCAAAGAAAAAAGGTTTGTATTTCAGGTGATAGAAATAATTAGATCAGTGGAGGAATGGCTCTAAAATTAATTACAGGAAAACTCCCGCAAATCCATTGAACATGGGTGATATTACTATGTTGTAAAATAAGGTCAAACTTCATGAGTATCATGTCTTTGCTACTCTCTGTGTAACTGTGGACCTGAGATCTCTGCTTCTGCAACAGCAAAACAGAAGAATCTTCTAATAGAAAATGTAATTCAGGTGTTGCAAAATGTATAACTCTTTGTTACAGTGGGGTTATCAGCCAGAATCGGCCTGATTGTTTCAATGACCAAATGTCACAGGAAACACACTTTTGTGAAGATGTGCTCAACACTGTGGGATACGCAGTCTCACCGTTGCTGTCACTGTCTGCATATCAGCAGCTCAGCTCTAAGTTGTCAGCGCAATAGACAAATGAAAAGAAATGCTTCAGGACGTGCTGGTTACCCTGTAAGGTGAAATGAGAGGCAGAGTCCCACATGGAAAGTCTGAGCATTTACTCATCACTAAGATACAGAAACGTATCTGCAGCCAAAACACTGACGTTCAAGTATACATGTTACTATATATGTGTTAGAAACAAATGTTGTTATAAACATGGAAACAATATCAACTGATGAATGAAAATCCTGGGGCTTGGAGGGATGGTTTCACAGTTAAAGACTGTTGTTGCTCTTCCAGAGTGCTGGGTTCAATTCCCAGGAAAACATAGAGTGCACAGACATGCAGGCAAAGTGCCCATACACAAAAATATATAACTTTAAAATTCTTATAACATGCAAATTTGGCTTTCACCTAGGTCAACACATCCTTCTGTCTGACATAACAGTGTTCAGAATATCGGGTGGATTCGACTGCCTACTTTGCAACACTTTTTTCTATCCTCTAAGATGGTCAAGACTACCTGGAACGCAGTTGCTAAGAGGTCATCTGTGGACCTAACCTTGAAAGGATTTGGACACATCTCCAGTGAGTGGGGGCACAGGCCTCTAATTCCAGCACTGAAGAGCCAGAGGTAGGTGAATCTGTGAGTTCGAGACCAGCCTGGGATACAGAGCAAGTTCCAGAACAGCCAGTGATACTTGGAAAAACCTTGTCCAAAAAGACAGAAAAAAAGAAAGAAAGAAAGAAAGAAAGAAAGAAAGAAAGAAAGAAAGAAAGAAAGAAAGAAAGAAAGAAAGAAAGAAAGAAAAGAAGAAGAAAGGAGTTGGATATTTCATCACGTAACACCACTGCTCCTGAGCTGGCAATCATTATATTTTCCCACAATTGCCGTTTCAAAAATAGATTTATAATACAGTCCATTTATCTGTTACTCTAGGCCTACCACATCTGACAAACAACATGCTTATAAGTAATTTCGTCTTGAGTGTCTTTCTCATATCTCAGTTATGCGTTGGTGTCATAGGGAACACATCACTGTTCATTTTATACATTTACACTTTCTTCTTTAAGCCTCATTTTAAGAAGTTAATAGATCTGTTTTTCATGCACCTGACAATAGCTAATATAATGACGATCATATTCATGTTGATACCAGATATCGTGGCAACCTTTGACGTACCCAATTTTATGGATGATGTCGGCTGTAGGGTTGTTTCATGTATATACAGAATTTTCCGTGGTCTGTCCATCAGTACCACCTGTATTCTAAGCACATTTCAAGCCGTCACCGTGACTCCCAGTAATTCTCAGTGGGTGTGGCTTAAGCACAGACTCTCAACGTGGACGTTTGCTTTTTTACTTTGCTCCTGGTTCATTAACCTGGCCATCTATGGATATATGGTTGAAATGGTAATAGCCAAAACTAATTCTACAAAAGTTGGACATGGATTTTCACATGCTTACTGTCAAAACAGGAATTTTGGGAACCAAAATTCAGGATCATTTATGGGCATCATATTCACGCACGATCTCTTATATGTGGCCATCATGATATGGAACAGCCTGTACATGGTAATTCTCCTCTACAGACACCGCAAGAGAGCCCAGTATCTGCGCAGCACAAGCCTCTCCAGCCAGCAATCTCCTGAGCTCAGAGCCACTCACAGCATCTTGCTGCTGGTGAGCTGTTTTGTGATTTTGTATTGGTTGAACAACTTTATCACCCTTTATGGGTTTTATGCACAAACAAAAATTCCAAGATTGGAGGCAGTTAATGCATTTTGGGCAACATGCTATCCAACCATCTGCCCTTTTTTAATAATGAAGAATAATAAACTAATTTTGCACTTCACTTCTTCCTTTTCAGCACTGAGAATGACCTGTTTTCAACGTGCACGCCATGGCTGAACTGAAACCCACACTTTCTCAGGTTTGAATCTTCTTAATGATTCCCCTGAGAATAAAGAATTTGAATGTGGACCTCAAATACCTGATCTGACCTAGTTATAAACCAGACATTCTGTATGCTATTAAAATTCAAGCAGCTAACATTTTTTCTTTTTTAATGTATTTATTTATTATGTCTACAATTTTCTGTCTACTTGTATGCTTGCAGGCCAGAAAAGATAGACTTCATTCCAGATGGTTGTGAGCCACCATGTGGTTGCTGGGAATTGAACTCAGGATCTTCAGAAGAGCAGGCAATGCTCTTAACTGCTGAGCCATCTCTTCAGCCCTAACATTTTTTTAATACAACTCTGTGTTCATAATTTTAACACTTTCAACATTTACTACTGACTAAAGTTGACACTATGGAAAAAATGAATTCATTTTAAGTATTTTGAACAATAGTCTACTTCTCAATTTTTCTCTATTAAAATATTTCTAATCAAAAATTAATATACCCTTTGGAGCTTGGGTTGTTTTTTGTGAACTGTTCTGTCCTAAAGAATGTCTTTAAACCATTGAAAAAATAAATTTTCCTATCTTCACTGTTACCTACCTAAAGTACTGCTGTGGATGGGACTTTTTAGTGTTATAACTGACAGGTCTATAGTGGATGTCCTAGTACCATAGCTGTCTTAATTTACTGTTTCAATATGTTTTTAGTTATTTCTTTTATTTTTGAAATTATGATATAACTGCAGCATTTACCCCCTTTTATTCTGCTTTTCAAACCCTCCTGTATATGCCTCTCGTTTTTCTTTCTCAAATTCAAGGCCTCTTTTTTCATTAATTATTGTTACATACATGTGTGTGTGTGTATGTAGTCCATAAATACATAAATACTACCTGCTCAGATCCTATAATGTTACATGTATGTATGTACTCGGGCCTGACCATTTGGTATTGGATAACCAATTGGGGTGCTCTTTCCTGGGGATGACTATTTCTCCCACTCTTGACTATCCTTAGTTAGACACAGTTCTTTGTGTAGGATGCAAGCCTCCTAAATGTAGTCCTCACACAACATCAATGAAATTTCTCTTTGTGACAATGGAGATCATTACAGAAAACCACAAACAGTCGAAATGCAGAATAGGGAGGCCCAGTCCCAGTGGCTCTATGTGCAATATGGCTTCTGCACCTAAGGCTCAGGGAACAGTGATGAAGCCAAGTAGAATGTTTAGACAGCATGAGGTTGAGGGAATCGGCTGTGGGATTGTATCAACTGGTAATATCAGAAGTTGCACCCATGGAGGATCACCAACCTAGCTGTTTAATATTTGTTATATTTTTTCTTTTTAAAAAAATTTAATTGGAATAGAATTACATCACTTTCTCACTGCCTTTTCTCCTTCCATCCCCTCCCAACTACATTTCTCAAACCTTTACTTCTCATGTTCCCCCATACACTCTCAAATTTATAAACAATTTTCTCTTATTATTGTTACATACATATATATGCATATATATATACATACACAAAAAGATATAGATACAATCAGATAGGGCTGTTTCTGTTGTTTCTATAATATTTTACTCTTGACCATTCTGTATTGGACCACAATGAAGGGGATTCGTCCCTAGGTGAGAATAATTTTGTCCATAGGGACAAAAGCACACAGCTCACCACAACAGACATCCTACATATAAACCCACAAAGAAACAACCACTTGACTCACAAGAAGCCAAAAATGCAGTGTAGAAAGAAACAACCTCTTTGACAATGATTAAATAAAGACTGATGATCCATGGGTAGAGAAAAAATGTTGCATCCAAAAATCATTCCCAGTTAGATTTTAAAGCTTGATACAGGACCCCGTATTCTGAAACCATTATAAGAAAAATAAGGGAAAACACTGCAGGATGTAGACACAGGAAATGCTTTCTGAATAAGACTCCAGGCCCTTGACATCCAATGTCAGCCATTGACAAACGTGATCTCATGTAAGTAAAAGGCTTCTTGACAGCAAAGGAAAGTAAATGAAGAGATAGCACACAGAATGGGACAAAACCTTTGCTAGCTATACAACTGATAGAGGATGTATAAAGAATAAACCAAGTTAGAAAAAGCTCTTAAATAAAGAAATCAAACAACCCAACCAAGGAATGAGCTACAGAAATGAACAGACAGATCTGAAAACACAGAAAACGAAAGGTCAATGAGCAGCAGGGCAGTGCTGGCCCACACCTTCAATCCCAGTACTCTACAGGCAGAGGAACGCAGATCTCTGTGTGTTTGAGCCCAGCCTGGTCTACAACGTGAGTTTTAGAGCATCCAGTGGTACACAAAGAAACCCTGTCTCAAAATAATAGTAATAATAATAATAAGTCAATGAGCATATGTAACAATAAAATCTGAAGAAGACAAGATCATGAGTCTCAGATGGAGCTGGAGAGGAACATAAGAAGCATTGCGGGGGAAAGAGGAAGGGCAGAAATGATGTAAATACAACACTCAAGTAGAAAATTCTAGGCAGAGATGAGGGGAGGATCTGAGATGAGTGGAGGGAAGAGAAAAGATGATCAAAATATAGTGGATGAAAAAACTGAATTAAAAAGTCTGTTTATTGTATACTTTTTACATGTATATGTATATTTAGATGCATTAGCCATCAAGTAAATGCAAAACTAAGGTGAAATTCCATCTTACCCCAGTCAGAATGACGTCACTTTCTTCCTCCCTTTCCTCCTTCCAGACCCTCCCAGCTGCTCTTCCTCAGACCCCTCCCGTGACCAACTCTCAAGTTTATAGTTTCTTTTCTTTATTATTATTACATAAATATGTGTGTATGTATGCACAAATACACAAGTGTGTGTGCCATCGGTACTTATAATTATGGGAATATATACACACACACAACATGCAGACAGCCCAACCCCAGGAAGAAAACACAGAAACTGATCACAGCTTCATACCCAGGTATGAAGCCCCTCCCCCATAATGGGTTGTCCAATGAAGAACGGACAGTAGTGAAACCATGCACAGAAATAATAAACAACCCTTAAAATAAAAACTAAAAACTAAGAAAAGAAAAACAACCTACTTTGTGACCCAACTGTAACATTCTTTGATATTTATCCAAAGGGCTCCACATAAACATAGATCATAAAATGTTTTCTGAAGCTGGGCACGGTGGCACACACCTTTAATCCAGGAATTCTGGAGGCTGAGACATACAGATCTCTGAGAGTTCAAGGCCTCTTTGGTCTTGAGAATGGGTTCCAGGACAACCAAAGGAACACAGAGAAACCCTGTCTAGAAAACATAGATAAATAGAAAATAGATAGATAGTTAGATAAATAGATAATAGATAGATAAGATAAATAGATGGTAGATAATAAATAGATAAATAGGTAGATAATAGGTAGGTAAATAATAGAAAGATAGATGATAGATAGATAGATAGATAGATAGATAGATAGATAGATAGACAGTAGATAGATAGTTAGATGATAATGAAGATGATAGATAGATAGATAGATAGATAGATAGATAGATAGATAGATAGATAATGCTCTCTGCAGAAGCATGAGGCCCTGAGTGGGATCCATAGCTCCCAGGTAAAGACCAAGGCACAGGGTCATCTGTTTGTGGCTGCGGAAATAGGAATGTGAAGACATCAGGATTTCTGATACTTCCGGGCAGTCAGCAGAACTGCACTGATGATACCCATGTGCCATGGGAGACCTCGTCTCTAAAAGGAAGAGTGAAAGAGGCTCATTAAGGATATAAAGCTGGATAATAAGGATGAGCTCTGTGGGTGCTGACCCCTAGAAGTGAAAATATGAACTCACAGCAGCTGTGATGACCTTAACAAAAACAAAAAAATTAAAAATTCTAGCATGGGGGCTGGAGAGATGACCCAGGGCTTAAGAGTGCTGCCTGCTCTTCCAGAGATCCTGATTCAATTCCCAGCCACCATGGTAGCTTACTGCCATCGGTAATGAAATCTGGTGCCCTTTTCTGGCCAGCAGCCAAAAATGCAGGCAGAATATGGTATATGTGATAAAGAAATTTGGGGGGAAAAATCTAGTCAATCATGAGTCCTACCCTTTAATAATAAGCTATTGATAGTTGGTGGCTTCTAATAGAGATAGACAGACATTATTCTTTACGATTGTGGCCATAGTGAGTTGACCATTCTCCAGTTGATGGCTGCTAACCCAGGAGTTTATAAACAACACAAATTGCAACCATCCAATATTTTAAGAGAACCTGAACTTGTAAGGAGTAAGTGAAAGATCTGGGAGGAGTTAGAGGAAGATTGAGGAATGAGGGGCTAGAGCCATAACTCAGTGGTTAAGAGCGCTGGCTGTTCTTCCAGAAGACCTAGGTTCAATTCCTAGCACCTACATGGGAGCTCACAACTGTCTCGATCTACTCTTCCAGAACACCCGACACCCTCACACAGACATAGATGCAGGCTAAACACCAATGTACATAAAATACAAGTAAATAACTTTTTGTAAAAAGTGAAGAATGAAGATAATCACAATACAATATATGAATTTTTCATCATAGATCCTTCATTGAGTAACTGATGGGACCAGATGCAGAGATCCACAACCAAACATAAGACCAAGCTCTATGAATCGTGTCAAAGAGAGGGATGATGGAATACATGAGCAAGGAATGTCAAGATCATAATGGGGAAATCCACAGAGAGAGCTGATCCAAATCATGAGAACTCACGAACTCTACACAGACAGCTGTGGGGCCTCCATGGGACAGAACTAGATCCTCTGCATGTAGGAGACAGTTGTATAGCTTGGTCGGTCTGAGGTGCCCCAGGCAGTGGGACCAGGGTCTATCCCTGGCACACAAGCTAGCCTTTTGGAACCCGTTCCCTATGGTGTGGTACCATGCTCAGCCTTAAAGGGGGCAGGAGGGAGGCTTGGTCCAGCCTCAAGTTCTGTACCAAGCTTTGTTGACTCTCCATGGGAGGCCTTACCCTTTGGGAGCAGTGGATGGGACATCAGCTGGGTGAGGGAGGTGAGGAAGGGTAGGAGAGAGGATGGGAGGGAGAACTGTGGTTGGAATATAAAATAAAATTTGAAAACAGAAATAAATAAATTAAATAAAAGAATTAATAAAAAATATTCTGAGGGCCTTGAGAGATGTCTTAGTGGTTAAGGGCACTATTTGCTCCTGCAAAGGATCCATTTTCAATTCCCAGCACCTACGAGGTGGCTCACAACTATCTGTAACTCCAGTTCCAGGGGTCTCACCCTCTCTTCTGACCTCCACTAGCGCCCGGCAGGCATGTGGAACACATACATTCATTCAAGCAAAACAATCAAATACATAAAATTAACAAAAGGAAAATATTTTTGAAGGGCTCAATAGATGGTTCACCAGTTAAGACACCTTGCTGCCCTTCCAGAGCATCAAGGTGCAGTTCCTAGAACCCCACATGGAGTCTCACAACAGCCAAAAGTTTGTTTTTTTAATTCTTTGCTTTTCTTTTGCTTTTGGAAAGAGGCAGCAGAGAAAGAACATGAAGTTGGGTGGGTAGGGATGTGAGGATGGTCTTGGAGGAGTTGGCAGAGAGAAAAAAACATAACTGAATATATTGTATGAAGAAAATAATTTTTAAAAACCCAGCAGGGATGAGAGAGAGACTCTTAAAGCCCTAGGCATACATTGGGGCTATGGACTGCCGATGGCTACTGGATCAGGAGAATGGTTTCTCTATAGGATAGTGGCCATTAGCAGACTGCCCAGTCCTCAGTGAATGGCCTCAGACCCGTGCGCATAGGGGCAGCACTGAGTGGATGATATGAATTAAGTTTTGTTTAAAGCACATGAAGTTAGGAGAGAGGTGTTTGGAGGATGCTAAGGGAAGTAGATATAACCAAGATATGTTGTATGCAATTTTCAAAAAAATAAACAAAATGTTATTTCGAAAATCAGTGAATATCAAAAACAGGCTTATGAGGAAAGATACCAAGGCTGGTACCTGGCTCCCACACGATATGCACAAGTGTGTACATGACAGGCAGACCTGTAGGTGGGGGGTTCCTGCCCAGCAGCTGCTCCCAAATAATCAGTCAGAAACGTCATATTAATTGTAAATGCTCAGCGAATGACTATGCTTGTTACTAGCTAACTCTCACATTTAAATTAACCCATATTTCTTATCTATGCTTTGCCATGTGGGTTGGTACCTTTTCTCAGCACGGCATGTCCATCTTCCTTTTCTCTGCCTCTCTTCAAAACTCAGATTTCACCCGGCTTCCTCCCAGCATTTTCAGTTTGGCTCTCCTGCCTATCTTTACCCTGTTCAGCTATGGAGCCTGTCTACTAAAGCCAGCACAGTGACTTATATTCACACAGCATAAAGGAATGTTCCACACAGACCCAGAACTAATTGCACTGGTGCTAGTCATGGACATACTCCTGCTTATTGGGAAACCAGGAAGTTTGGTTTCACAGCAGTCCAGGGTATCTCTCTTTTTTTAGACTTATTTTATTATGCGTTTTAGAGTTTGCCTGCACCACATGTGTGCTGTGCATCCCAGGCGAAAAGAGGGTATGGGATCCCCTGTTACTGGAATTATAGGTGGTTGTGAGCCACCCTGTGGGTTCTGGGTTTTGAACCATGGTCCAGTGCGAGAGCAGCAAGTGCTCTTAACCTATGAGTCCCAGAATTATCTCTCTTTGTTTGTTTGTTTTGTTTTGTTTTGTTTTGTTTTTTTGAGAAAGGGTTTCTCTGAATAACAGCACTAGCTGCCCTGGAACTAGCTCTATAGACAAGGGTAGTCGCAAGAAATCCACCTACCTATTTCTCCACAGTGCAAGTGTAATTGATTTTTTTTTCAGAGTGAAGTTGGACATTTATACATATATTAGGTGGGTTACAGAGGGTATGGAAAAGGGGAGAAGAGGAGAGAGAGAGAGAGAGAGAGAGAGAGAGAGAGAGAAGGGGGAAAAGTGCGAAGTGGGGAGAGGCAGAGCTGCTTCTTCCAGAAGAAGACAGAGAAGACAGACTAAGGCTGCAAGCAGGAAGAGAGTTGGCGTAGCTTGTCTCTTAAAGAAACAAAAGAAGCCAGAAGAGCGAACAATGGGGTGAGTGAGTTCCCAACCCAGGGCAGCAACCCAGACACAGAGCACAGACACTCCTCATCCCCCTATACTTCCTAGTCTTTCTGCCGGGGCTATACTCCCCGGCTACTGCCTCTCTCTTCCTACCCCACCCAACTTGCATCCTGAAAACCCCTCCCTTCTCCCTCTTTTCCCTCTTCGGGCCCATAACATTACCCATCTCAGCCTGTGTGGGGGCTGGGACCCAGTCGTGAGGGCAACCACCAAGCGGGCGTCCCTTTGTCTCAATAGCCTGCCTGCAGCAAACAAGGTAGGCCCTCTGTTGTGAGCTACCTGGCCAGCAAGGAGATCTGATCTCAGTACCAGAAGATCCATCAGTGGGCAAGGGACCTGATCCTGTAAAAGAAGATCCATTTGGAGGAAGAGATGGGCAGGCGCCAATGCAAGAATTCACCCTGCAAAACAATATGAAACCACCACAACACAGTGAATTTACAACAGGAGGACATGAACAACTTAATCAAGAAGAAGTAGAAAAAACTAAATTTATGAAAGTGATAGAGGCCCATAAACAGGAGGTGAAAAACTCCCTTAAAGAAATGGAGAAGAAGAATAACAAAAAGTTTGAAGAATTGAGTAAAACCATGAATGATATTCTAGGAAACCAAGGAAAAACAATCGAACAGATAATGGAAACAATTCAAGACTTGAAAACTGAAATGGAGGCAAGAAAGAAAACACAAACTGAAGGCAGGCTGAATATGGAAAATCTGGGTAAATGAATAGAGACTACAGAAACAAGTATAACCAACAGAATACAAGAGATAGAAGAAAGAATCTCAGATTCTGAAGATACCATAGAGAAATTAAACACACTGATCAAAGAAAACAGCAAATGCAAGAAACTCTCATCACAAAACATTAAGGAAATCTGGGACAAAATAAAAAGACCAAATCTAAGAATAATAGGGGTAGAAAAAGGAGAAGAAGTACAGCTCAACGGCCCAGAAAATATATTCAATAAAATAATAGAAGGAAACTTTACCAACCTAAAGAAAGATATTCCTATGAAGGTTCAAGAAGCATACAGAACACCGAATAGACTGGATCAAAAAAAATCCCCTCGCCATATAATAATCAAAACACAAAACATACAGAATAAAGAAAGAATATTAAGAACTACAAAGGAAAAAGGTCAAGTTACTTATAAAGGTAAACCTATCAGACTTATACCTGACTCCTCTAAGGAAACCATGAAAGCCAGAAGGTCCTGGATAGATGTACTGCAGAAACAAAGACACCATGGATGCAAGCACAGACGACTATACCCAGTGAAGCTTTCATTCTCTGTAAATGGAGAAAACAAAATTTTCCATGATAAAAACAAATTTATATAATACTTAGCCACAAATCCAGCCTTACAGAAAGTAATAGAACAAAAGTCACAAGTCAAGGAGTCCAGCAATGCCCACAATAATTCAGACAACTAGTGACCCTTCACCAGCACAACTCGAAGAAGGGAAACACACCCTAGAGAAGCTAAATAAGAAGTTGAATCCGAAGACAAACATATAGGCATCCTCCTTCATATTAACCTTCATCAGGTGATGAAAGGAGACAGAGACCCACACTGGAGGACCGGACAGAAATCTCAAGGTTCAAATCAGGAGCAGAAGGAGAGGGAGCACGAGCAAGGAACTCAGGACCGCCAGGGGTACACCCACACTCTGAGACAATGGGGATGTTCTATTGGGAACCCACCAAGGCCAGCTGGCCTGGGTCTGAAAAAGCATGCGATAAATCTGCACTAGCTGAACATAACGGACAATGAGGACTACTGAGACGTCAAGAACAATGGCAGTGGGTTTTTGACCCTACTGCACATACTGGCTTTGTGGGAGCCTAGGCAGTTTGAATGCTCACCTTACTAGACCTGGATAGAGGTGGGCGGTCCTTGGGCTTCCCACTGGTCAGGGAACCCTGATTGCTCTTCGAGCTGATGAGGGAGGGGGACTTGATGGGGGAGGGGGAGGGAAATGGGAGGCGGTGGCGGGGAGGAGGCAGAAATCCTTAATAAATAAATAATTTTTAAAAAAATGACCGAAGTTAAGAGCCACTGGTCATTAATATCACTTAATGTCAATGGACTCAACTAACCTACAAAAAGGCACAGCTAAGAGATTGGATACGAAAACAGGATCCAACCTTCTGCTGTTTACAAGAAACACACCTCAACCACAAAACAGACATCTACTCAGAGTAAAGGGTTGGGAAAAGGCTTATCAAAAAAATGGACCTAAGAAAGAAGCAGGCATAGCCATATTAATTTCTAAAGTTGACTTCAAACTAATATCAATCATAAGAGATGGAGAGGGAATTTTCTACTCATAACAGGAACAATTCCTCAGGATGAAGTCTCAATCCTAAATATCTATGCCCCGAATATAAAAGCACCCACTTATGTAAAAGAAACATTACTAAAACTCAAGGCAGCAATCAAACCACACACACTAATACTAGGAGACTTCAACACTCCTCTCTCACCAATGGACAGGTCAATCAGACAGAAACCTAACAGAGAAATAAGAGAATTAATGGAGGTAATGAATCAATTGGATTTAACAGACATCTATAGAACATTCCACCCAAACAGGAAAGAATATACCCTCTTCTCTGCAGCTCATGGAACCTTCACAAAAATTGACCACATACTCGGTAACAAAGCAAACTTCCACAGTTACAAAAAAAATACTAGTAACCACCTGTGTCTTATCAGATCACCATGGATTAAAGATAGAATTCAACAACAATGCTACCCCCAGAAAGCCTACAAACTCATGGAAACTGAACAGTCAACTACTGAACCATACCTGGATTAAGGAAGAAATTAAGAATGAAATTAAAGTCTTCCTTGAATTCAATGAAAATAAGAAACAACATACTCAAACCTATGGTATAGTATGAAAGCAGTGCTAAGAGGAAAGTTCATAACACTAAGTGCCCACATAAAGAAAATGGAGAAAGCACACATTGGAGACTTAACAGCCCACCTGAAAGCTCTAGGAAAATAAGAAGCAGACTCACCTAGGAGGAGTAAAAGACTGGAAATAATCAAACTGAGTGCTGAAATCAATAAAATAGAAACACAGAAAACAATCCAAAGAATCAATGAAACAAAAAGCTGGTTCTTAGAGAAAATCAACAAGATTGATAAAGCCCTATGGAAATTAATCAAACAGCAGAGAGAGAATATGCAAATTAATAAGATCAGAAATGAAAAGAAGGACATAACCAAAGACACAGAGGAAAATCAAAGAATCATTAGATCTTACAACAAAAGCCTGTATGCCACAAAATTGGAAAATATAAATCATTTCATTAGATGCTGAAAAAGCTTTTGACAAAATTCAACATCCCTTTATGATAAAGGTCTTGGAGAGATTATGGATACAAGGGTCATACCTAAATATAATAAAAGCTATTTAGAGCAAGCCGACAGCTAACATCAAATTAAATGGAGAGAAACGCAAAGCCATCCCACTAAAATCAGGAACACGACAAGGCTGTCCACTCTCTCCATGCCTCTTCAATATAATGCTTGAAGTTCTAGCAATAGCAATAAGACAACATAAGGGGATCAAGCGGATTTGAATTGGAAAGAAGAAGCTAAACTTTCGTTTTTTGCAGGTGATATGATAGTGTACATAAGCGACCCCAAAAACTCCACCAAAGAATGCCTACAGCTGATAAACACCTTTAGTAACGTGGAAGGATAAAAGATCAACTCCAAAAAATCAGTTGCCCTCCTATACACAAAGGATAAGGAAGCAGAGAGGGAAATCAGAGAAGCATCACCTTTCACGATAGCCATAAATAACATAAAATATCTTGGGATAACTCTAACCAAGGAAGTGAAAGATCTATTTGATAAGAACTTTAAGTCTTTGAAGAAAGAAATTGAAGAGGATACCAGAAAATGGAAGGATCTCCCTTGCTCTTGGATTGGGAGGATCAACATAGTAAAAATGGCAATTCTACCAAAGGCAATTTATAGATTCAATGCAATCCCCATCAAGGTCCCATCAAAATTCTTCACAGATCTTGAGAAGACAGTAATCAACTTTATATGGAAAAACAAAAAACCCAGGATTGCCAAAACAATCTTATACAATAAAGGAACTTCTGGAGGAATTACCATCCCTGATTTCAAACCCTATTACAGAGCTACAGTATTGAAAACAGCTGGGTATTGGCATAAAAACAAAGAAGTCGACCAATGGAATCAAATAGAAGACCCAGATTTTAACCATCAATCATATGAACACCTGATTTTTGATAAAGGAGCTAAAAGTATACAATGGAAGAAAGAAAGCATCTTCAACAAATGGTGCTGGCACAACCTGATGTCAACCTGTAAAAGAATTAAAATAGATCCATATCTATCAACATGCACAAAACTCAAGTACAAATGGATCAAAGACCTCAATTTCAATCTGAACACACTGAACCTGACAGACGAGAAAGTGGGACATACTCTACAACATATGGGCACAGGAGATCTCTTCCTATGTATAACCCCAGCAGCACAGACATTAAGGGCAACATTGAATAAGTGGGACCTCCTGAAACTGAGATGTTTCTGTAAACCAAAGAACACTGTCACTAAGACAAAAAGGCAACATACTTACAGGGAGAAGATCTTCACCAAGCACACAACAGACAAAGGTCTGATCTCCAAAATATATAAAGAAATCAATAAACTAGATTTTAAAATGCTAATTAACCCAATTAAAAAATGGAGCACGGATCTGAACAGAGAATTCTCAACAGAAGAAGTTCAAATGGCCAAAAGACACTTAAGGTCATGCTCAACCTCCTTGGCGATCAGGGAAATGCAAATCAAAACAACTTTGAGAGATCATCTTACATCTGTCAGAATGGCTAAAATCAAAAACACCAATGATAGTCTTTGCTGGAGAGGTTGTGGAGTAAGGGGTACACTCATCCATTGCTCGTGGGAATGCAAACATGTGCAACCACTTTGGAAAGCAGTGTGGTGGTTTCTCAGGAAATTCAGGATCAACCTACCCCAGGACCCAGCAATACCACTCCTGGGAATATACCCAAGAGATGCCTTATCATATTACAAAAGCATTTGCTCAAATATGTTCATAGCAGCATTATTTGTAATCGCCAGAACCTCGAAACAACCTAGATACCCTTCAATGGGGGAATGGATGAAGAAAGTGTGGAATACATACATATTAGAGTACTATTCAGTGGTAAAAAACAATGACATCTTGAATTTTGCATGCAAATGGATGGAAATAGAAAACACTATCCTGAGTGAGTTAAGCCAGATCCAAAAAGAGGGACATGGAATGTACTCACTCATAATTGGTTTCTAGCCATAAATAGAGGATATTTTGCCAATAATTTGTTATCCTAGAGAGCTAAATAAGAAGGTAAACCCAAAGAAAAACATATAATTATCCTCCTGGATATTGGAAGTAGACAAGACTGCCCAGCAAAAAATTGATATCTTGGGGGTTGGATGGAAGGGGGCTAGGGGAGATGGGGATAGAAAAGCGAGAAGGGTAGGATGGGGTAAACTTGGGGGAATGGGATGGTTGGTATAAAGAAAGGGTGGATATGGGAGCATGGAAGTATATATCTTAATTTAGGGAGCCATCTTTGGGTTGGCATGTGGCTTGAACCTAGAGGGACTCCCAGGTGTCCAGGGAGATGTCCCCAGTTAGTTCCCTGGACAGTTGAGAAGAGTGATCCTGAAATGGCCCTATCCTATAGCCATACTGATGAATATCTTTCATATGACCATAGAACCTTCATCTGGGGATGGATGGAGATAGAGACAGAGACCCACACTGGAGCGCCGGACTGAGCTCCCAAGGTCCCAATAAAGAGCAGAAGGAGGAAGAACATGAGCAAGGAAGTCAGGACCACGAGTGGTGCACCCACCCACTGAGACAGTGGGGCTGATCTATTGGGAGCTCACCAAGGCCAGCTGGACTGGGACTGAAAAAGCATGGGATAAAACCAGACTCTCTGAATGTGGTGGACAATAAGGGCTGATGAGAAGCCAAGAACAATGGCACTGGGTTTTGATCCTACTGCATGTACTGGCTTTGTGGGAGCCTAACCAGTCTGAATGCTCACCTTCCTAGACATGGATGGAGTGGGGAGGACCTTGGACTTTCCACAGGGCAGGGAACCCTGACAGCTCTTTGGACTGGAGAGGAAGGGGGAGAGGAGTGGGGGAAGTGGGAGAGGTGTGGTAGAAGGGGGAGAGAAATGGGAGGCTGGGAGGAGGCGGAAATATTTTTCAATGAAAAAAATAAATAAAATAAAATAAAGAAACAGAACAACCATTACAGCTTGGAATAAAGGCATCCACTACCACCACCACCAGGCAATCTCTTAATATGCTGATTAGAGGTCTCTTTGTGACTGTCATGATGTGAACCAGACTCTGCATGATGACTCTCCTCTATTTACACAAGAGAACCAGCATCTCCACACCTCAAGCTTCTCCTCCCCTAAGTCTCCTGCACACAAGTCATGCCCAGCACCTTGCTGCTGTGTTCTTTTAATGATTGAACAACTTTGTCACTATTTATTAATTTTTCACACCTGAGAAAAATCCAAGATTGGAGAGATTAGTACCAATTTTAATGACACTCACAGAAGTTGTGAAATAGAATCAAACCAGATCTCCATCCACTGATAAATGGATAAAGACAAAGTAGTACATTTACACAGTATAATAAGACCTAACTGGGAAGGAAGGAGGAAGCTAGGGAGCGAGGAGGGGGAGGAGCAATGAAGGGAAGAAAGGAGTGAAGAGAAGTGAAAAATGAAAAGAAAATAAAAAGAAGAAGAAACCTAAGAAACCTACCAGTAAATGGATGAACAGGGACAACTCTTTTGGAGAAATTTCTGAAAGTGTTAACATCACTGTGAACAAAGTCAAGTTGCTGGGGAAGGTGCTCTCAGTGGCTCTGGTGAGAGAAAAGACAGATGAAGTGGAGAAGCAGGTTCTTTTTATTATTATTATTACTTTATCAATCCTAAGTCCAACTTCCTCCCCTCCTTCCTCTTCCCTCCAGCTCTACCACACACCCTCCTGTCCAACATCTTCCAGCCCTAAGAGAGGGCAAGGTACCCTGACCTGTGGGAAGTCCAAGGCCCACACCCCTACATCCAGGCTAAGCAAAGTATGCATCCAAAGAGAACAGGATCCCAAAAAGCCAGTACATGAAGTCATGAAGTAGAGACAAATCCTAGTGCCATTGTCAGTGGCCCCTCAGTCGGCCCCAATTGTCAACAGGTTCTTATGACCTGAGTGCAGCAGATCAAGGGGATGGAGGACTGTATGAAACTGGGGAACACCAGTCGGAGTCTGGTGCTAGCCCAGACCCTCCATTATTTCTCTTTATTTTTTAAATTTATTTGTTTATTAAAGATTTCTCTCTCTTCCCCGCCACTACCTCCCATTTCCCGCCCCCTCCCCCAATCAAGTCCCCCTCCCTCCTCAGTCCGAAGAGCAATCAGGGTTCCCTGACATGTGGGAAGTCCAAGGATCCCCCACCTCCGTTCAGGTCTAGTAAGGTGAGCATCCAAACTGCCTAGGATCCCACAAAGCCATTACGTGCAGTAGGATCAGAAACCCATTGCCATTGTTCTTGAGTTCTCAGTGGTCCTCATTGTCCACTATGTTCAGCGAGTCCGGTTTTATCCCAGGCTTTTTCAGACCCAGGCCAGCTGGCCTTGGTGAGTTCCCGATAGAACATCCCCTATGTCTCAGTGTGTGGGTGCACCCCTTGCGGTCCTGAGTTCTTTGCTCGTGCTCTCTCTCCTTCTGCTCCTGATTTGAACCTTGAGATTTCTGTCCGGTGCTCCACTGTGGGTCTCTGTCCCTGTCTCCTTTCATCGCCTGATGAAGGTTAATATTCAGGAGGATGCCTATATGTTTTTCTTTGGGTTCTCCTTATTTAGCTTCTCTAGGATCACTAATTATAGGCTCAATGTCCTTTGTTTATGGCTAGAAACCAAATATGAGTGAGTACATCCCATGCTCCTCTTTTTGGGTCTGGCTTACCTCACTCAGGATAGTGTTTTCTATTTCCATCCATTTGCATGCAAAATTCAAGAAGCCCTTGTTTTTTACTGCTGAGTAGTACTCTAATATGTATATATTCCATACTTTCTTCATCCATAAAGCTATTTACAGCAAGCCGACAGCTAACATTAAATTAATCGGAGAAAAACTCAAAGCCATCCCACTAAAATCAGGAACACGACAAGGATGTCCACTCTCTCCATACCTCTTCAATATAGTGCTTGAAGTTCTAGCAATAGCAATAAGACAACATATGGGGATCAAGGGGATTCGTATCGGAAAAGAAGAAGTTAAGCTCTCGTTATTTGCAGATGATATGATAGTATACATAAGCGACCCCAAAAACTCCACCAAAGAACGCCTACAGCTGATAAACACCTTTATCAAAAAATCAGTGGCTTTCCTATACACTAAGGATATGGAAGCAGAGAGGGAAATCAGAGAAGTATCACCTTTCATGATAGCCACAAATAGCATAAAATATCTTGGGGTAACTCTGACCAAGGAAGTGAAAGATCTATTTGACAAGAACTTTAAGGAATTGAAGAAAGAAATTGAAGAGGATACCAGAAAATGGAAGGATCTCCCTTGCTCCTGGATTGGGAGGATCAACATATTTCTCTTGACCAGACGCCAACATAAGCTATCTGTCTCTCTGGACCAGCGTGGAGATGTGGAAATAAAGACACAACTCACATGGCTTTGTCAGGAGGGAGATTTTTAGTGGTGCATCATGAAGTCCTGAGTTCACATACTGAAGAATTCCTCTTGCTTTATTCTCCAAACAGCTTTTATATCCAAACATAAACTGAGTGGGAAATACACCAGCATTCTGTCTCCTAGGTAACCAGGTGAATGGCTTACAGTCATGTCCACAACTACCTGTCAGCTGTGTATGCTAGCTGTCACTTAGGTTTGAATTAGCATCTCTACCGGGCATCCACTAAATTACAAAGAAAGGAGCAACAATATCCTGACATTTTCTTAGGTAGGGAAGGCCTGTTTGGTAGGCTACGTGACCATCCTCAGATATTGACTATGGCTTTAGAGCCTGGATGCCACACCATATAGAAATATGGACCTATAGACACCAGGCACAAGATGCCTTCAACTAATCCCCCAGTGTCCTGCAATCTCTGCCTCACCCAACAAGGCATTTCTGTGGTCCCTGACCTCAGCAGATATCTGCATGAATCAGGATGAGTGTTGGGATCCTGCTGAGAGTAATAAAGGCCCTTGCCTTAAATCAAAGGGCTGTTGTCCTTGATGGGGTTTGATTTCTTGAAGAAGATACCATCATAGGGTGTGAAAAGCTGGGCTAGATGATGACACAAGGGAAAATGGGGATGGGGACCTTGCAAGTTCCACTCCAGCAAACCTGCCAGAGTGGGCTTTTTCCAACATGGTTTCTATTATAAATGACATCACTTCAATCAAAATTATTCTGAGAGATATCAAATTAAATTTAATGATACAGCCAAGCATGGTGGTATACACCTTGACCCAGAATTTGGAGACACAGACAGTCAGCTGTTCATGAGTTCGAGGCCAGCCTGGTCTATGTAGGAAGTCTTAGGTCAGTTGGGACTTTGAGATAGAACCTACCAAGAAAAAAAAAGACCCTCAATCATTCAACTGGAGTCTGTAAGCTTTTGTAGTTGCTTAATTTTTATTCTTTCATCTATGTATATCATCATTGTGCTTGTATACTTCTTACTGCCTTCTCTAATACGCTTCTCTTCCCCGACCGGATTTCGAGTCTTCTCCCTGTCTCTCTCTTTGTTTCTGTCTCTCTCTGTGTCTGTCTCTATTTCTCTGTCTCTCTGTCTCCTCTCTCTTCGCTACAGGGTCTCAGTATGCAGCACTGACTGGCCTTGAACTTGCTCTGTAGATCAGGCTTGTTTCAAACTCAAAGAGTTACCTACCTCTGCCTCCCAAGTACTGGGATTAAAAGAATCCACTATACCCAGCCACCTGTCCTTTGGGCTGTCTCTTTTGTATGCAGGCCTTGAGTAGGTGAGCACCACTATGGGGTGCTCATGTTTGTCATGGCCATGTCATAACCAGCAACAGCGTTTCATAACAGTGCTGTCCTGGATCTTAAAATCTTTGCCCCTGTCCTCCCAGTATTCCCTGATTTGTGGGAACTGCAGCCCTGAGTTGATATCCCTGCCCCCATGTGAGGTGCTTATCTGCAAGGAAAACATAATAAATTCCCTCTGCTCCTGGAGCAGGGAAGGAAGGAATTTTGAGTGCATAGTGACCTTTACTTGATCCGTGCCAGGGTCAGGTTACAGTCCCTTTGCAGCCCCCTCCTCATTTGGTGCCATGGTATAAAGCCACCCCAGCAAGAGAATAGAAGAAGAAGCTGTTCCACCTCAACCTCGTACTCTGTGTATTCATTCAACCTGGACACCCTCCACCGAGACTCTTGGTTCCAGCACGCACTGGCATGGCACTGAGTCTTGAAGAGACTGTAATAGATGTCGTGTTTATGTATCTGGACTTAATGGCCAGGTATTCTCAACACTTTGAATACTTAGGAGCTACTGTATTAACCATCCACCTCTGATAAGAAGTTTCTCTGATCCAGGCTAAATCGGGACTTGTCTGTATAATCATGAATATTTGGAAGACCAAAAACAGTGTCTGTTTTGCAAATGTGAGCAATCTTAGGGTAGAACTCTATTCTTTAGCAAAGCATGTGATACAACTATGACTAATCCACATAGTATGTGGTCAAAATAAAACTTCAAGTGTGGTACCATGTTGTCGATGGAACCTTAAAATACACCTTAAGAGCAGACGGCACAATCGTCTCCAATAAACCAGTACAAGTGGTCTCTGTGGCCCTCCTCAGTGCTCAGCTTGGTCTAACAGCTGTGATAATTCCCACCACTGTCTTAAATCTTTTAATGACATTCTCAGTCCTCAAGTTTACTTTCTGGTGTAGTTCATCTTGGGAAAATGCACATCTTCAGATACAGACTTTACACTCAGCCTACTAAAGTTATCTGAGATTCACATTTCATCTGGGAGAGTAAATCTTTTCCTCTTGGGTGCATCAAACAATGCACAGTAAACAAGGTCGTTGACATCATGGGTCACAAGCTGGTTCGTGTCCACTGGGAGGAAGAGTCCTGTCATCCTGTCCTTGATTTCGTCATGGATCCTGTTACTAAGTAGACTTTCCAAGACCTTTCATATCTGTGGGATTCACAGGGCTGTGAGTGAGCCTCCGAGAGCAAGAGAGAGGTACGGTGACCACACTGCTCCTCTTCCCCCTCTGTCCTTTCGTAGACTCAGGACTTTCTTTAGATTTCTTTTTCTCACGTTTTTCTCACAAGTTAATTAAATTGTATCTTCTCCTTTTTCTTAGGAATCCTTGTCTTTAATCCACAATAGTTTCACTCTTTTCCTTCTTTTATGTATTTCCATCTGTTCTAGACGAAGATTCAATTTCATGAGGATCATTGCACTTATGTCTTTCTATAATTCTGAAATATTGCAAAAGAAATTACAGCTCAGAGAAATTTGCCCTTTAACTCAAACTTCCAAAACTCGTTGCATAGATAGTTATAATATAATCTTGTAACAAGTATTTGCAGTTTGGCAGTTACTATCCCCAATATTTTTGTTGGTCTGTTTGCTTTTCAAGACAAAGTTTCTCTGTGTAGCCCTAGCTGTCCTGCAACTTGCTTTGTAGACCAGGCTGGCTTCAAACTCGCAGAGAACCAAAAGCCTCCTGAGTGCTGTGATTAAAGGTGTGGCACACCACACACAGCAACAACATTTGAATCCTGATGCTGTCTCTACAAGGACTGATTGACTTTAGATTCACGTCTCAGTCTCAGTTGTGTCCTATTACTCTGCTTTTGTCTTTGGATTCAATGCCCTACCTCAGGGTCCATTTTTAATTTTTCTTAATGTCATTGCATCTTCAAACCTCTCATCCAATATCCACACATATTCCTGTCACAAGGACTCTGTAATTCCTTTCCTTTAAAAATTACTTAAAAAACTAATTTACTTTTATTTCATGTGTATTCATGTTTTGTCTGTGCATACATCTGTGTGAAGGTGTCAGATCCCTGAAACTGGAATCAGAGGCATTTCCCCAGCCCTGTAATTCATTTTCATGATAAGGTTATTCATTACATAATTACTAATATGTGATTTCTGTTTTCAATGTACTGAGAAATACTTGTGTAATTTCTCTAAAATTCATAATTACTGCAGAAAAGGGAAAATTTTTCACAAAATGAGCTATGACTTTCAGTGTTGTTTATCACCCGCATCCTGTGTGTCTGGTAGAGACAGATCTGTATTTGTGGTGATTGTGCTATAAGAGTTACCTATCTTAAAGATATGAATGGTCTCAAGACCAGGGATACTGGAACATGCTTTTAACCACAGCACTCGGGAGGCAAAGGCAGGCCTGTATGAAGCCAGTCTGATCTACATAGTCTGGACAGCCAGGGATACTTGGGGAGACCCTGTCCTATGTGTGTGGGGTGGGTGTGTCTGTGTGTGTGTGTTATATTAATGGTCTCACTCAGACCACTTAAATGCTATTTCTCTCATGTCTGTTAGTTTTGTCAAGTACTGAAAGACTTCTTGAAATATCCCATTGTATGCTTTCGCTTTTTAATTTTCTAAGTTTGAAATTCTGTATAGAGTTACATGTCATAGTATTTCTGTACCTGTTAAATTTTTTTACATTATTTTTTTTATTGAGAAAAAATTTCTGCCTCCTCCCATCCTCCCACTCCTCCCCCACTCCCCCCACTCTTCCTCCCCCCCCCCACTCCACTCCCCCTATCCCCACTTCTCTTCCTCTCCCCTCACTTCTCTCCCCCTCCCTCTGCAGTCTGAAGAGCAGCCAGGGTTCCCTGCCCTGTGGAAAGTCCAAAAGTCCTTGCCCCTCCATCCTGGTCTAGGAAGGTGAACATCCAAACTGGCTAGGCACCCTCAAAGTCGGACCATTATGCAGGATCAAAACCCAGTGCCATTGTCCCTGGCTTCTCAGCAGCCCTCATTGTCCGCCATATTCAGAGAGTCCGGTTTTATCCTCTGCTTTTTCAGTCACAGTCCAGCTGGCCTTGGTGAGCTCTCAATAGATCAGCACCACTGTCTCTGTGGGTGGGTGCACCCCTTGTGGTCCTGACATCGTTGCTCATGTTCACCCTCCTTCTGTTCCTCTTTGGGACTTTGGGAGTTCAGTCCAGTGCTGCAGTGTGTCTCTGTCTCTATCTCCATCCATCGCCAGATGAAGGTTCTATGGTGATAAGCAAGATAATCATCAGTATGGCTATAAGATAGGATCATTTCAGGTTCCCTATCCTCAACTGCCCCAGGAACTAACTGGGGACCTCGCCTTGGACATATGGAAGCACCTCTAGGTCCAAGTCTCTTGCCAACCCTAAGATGGCTCCCTTAATTAAGATATGTGCTTCCCTGCTCCCCTATCCAAACTTCCTTTATCCCAATCATCCCATTTCCCCAAGTTCTCCCCAACCTACCCTTCTTACTTTTCTCTCCCCATCTCCCCTTACCCCTCCAACCCCACCCCCAAGATCCCGATTTTTTGCCCGGCAATCTTGTCTACTTACCATACCCAGGAGGATAGCTATATGTTTTTCTTTGCATTCACCTTCTTATCTAGCTTCTTTAGGTTAACAAATTATAGACTCACTGACCTTTATTTATGGCTAGAACCCAATTATGAGTGAGTACATCCCTTATTCATCTTTTTGGGTCTGGGTTACCTCACTCTGGATAGTATTTTCTATTTCCATCCATTTGCATGCAAATTTCGAGAAGTCATTGTTTTTTACCGCTGAGTAGTACTCTAATGTGTATATATTCCACACTTTCTTCATCCATTCTTCGATTGAGGGACATCTAGGTAGTTTCCAGGGTCTGGCTATTACATATAATGCTGCTATGAACATAGTTGAACAAATGCCCTTGTCGTATGATCGGGCATCTCTTGGGTATATTCCCAAGAGTGGCATTGCTGGGTCCAGGGGTAGGTTGATCCCGAATTTCCTGAGGAACCGAAACACTGGTTTCCAAAGTGGATGCACAAGTTTGCATTCCCACCAGCAATGGATGAGGGTACCCCTTCCTCCACAACCTCTCCAGCAGAGGCTATCATTGGTGTTTTTGATTTTAGCCAATCTGACAGGTGTAAGATGATATCTCAAAGTTGTTTTGATTTGCATTTCCCTGATCGCTAACGAGGTTGAGCATGACCTTAAGTGTCTTTTGGCCATTTGAACTTCTTCTTTTGTGAATTCTCTGTTCAGATCAGTGCCCCATTTTTAATTGGGTTGATTAGCCTTTTACGGTCTAGTTTCTTGAGTTCTTTATATATTTTGGAGATCAGACCTTTGTCTGTTGTGGGGTTGGTGAAGATCTTCTCCCAGTCAGTGGGTTGCCTTTGTGTCTTAGTGACAGTGTCTTTTGCTTTACAGAAGCTTCTCAGTTTCAGTAGGTCCCATTTATTCAATATTGCCCTTAATGTCTGTGCTGCTGGGGTTATACCTAGGAAGCGATCGCCAGTGCCCATCTGTTGTAGAGTACTTCCCAATTTCTCTTCTATCAGGTTCAGTGTGTTCGGATTGATATTGAGGTCTTCGATCCATTTGGACTTGAGTTTTGTGCATGGTGATAGATATGGGTCTATTTTCATTCTTCTAGAGGGTTGACATCCAGTTGTGCCAGCACCATTTGTTGAAGATGCTTTCTTTTTTCCATTGAATACTTTTAGCTCCTTTATCGAAAATGAGGTGTTCATAGGTTTGTGGGTTAAAATCTGGGTCTTCAATATGATTCCATTGGTCGACTTCTCTGTTTTTATGCCAATACCACACTGTTTTCATTACTGTGGCTCTGTAATAGAGTTTGAAATCAGGGATGGCAATGCCTCCAGAAGTTCCTTTATTATATAAGACTGTTTTGGCTATCCTGGATTTTTTGTTTTTCCATATAAAGTTGATTACTGTCCTCTCAAGATCTGTGAAGAATTTTGATGGGACCTTGATGGGGATTGCATTGAATCTATAAATTGCCTTTGGTAGAATTGCCATTTTTACTATATTGATCCTCCCAATCCAAGAGCAAGGGAGATCCTTCCACTTTCTGGTATCCTCTTCAATTTCTTTCTTCAATTCCTTAAAGTTCTTGTCAAATAGATCTTTCACTTCCTTGGTTAGAGTTACCCCAAGATATTTTATGTTATTTGTAGCTATCGTGAAAGGTGATGCTTCTCTGATTTCCCTCTCTGCTTCCATATCCTTTGTGTATAGGAGGGCGACTGATTTTTTGGAGTTGATCTTGTATCCTGCCACATTACTAAAGGTGTTTATCAGCTTTAGGAGTTCTTTGGTGGAGTTTTTGGGGTCCCTTATGTACACTAACATATCATCAGCAAATAATGAAAGTTTAACCTCTTCCTTCCCAATTTGAATCCCCTTAATCCCCTTATGTTGTCTTATTGCTATTGCTAAAACTTCAAGCACTATATTGAAGAGGTATGGAGAGAGTGGACAGCCTTGCCGTGTTCCTGATTTTAGTGGGATGGCTTGAGTTTCTCTCCGTTTAGTTTGATGTTAGCTGTCGGTTTGCTATAAATAGCTTTTATTATATTTAGGTATGACCCTTGTATCCCTAATCTCTCCAAGACTTTTATCATGAAGGGATGTTGAATTTTGTCAAAAGCTTTTTCAGCATCTAATGAAATGATCATATGGTTTTTTTCTTTCAGTTTATTTATATGGTGGATTACATTGATAGATTTTCGTATGTTGAACCAGCTCTGCATCTCTGGGATGAAGCCTACTTGATCATAATGGATAATTTTTCTAATGTGTTCTTGGACACGGTTTGCCAGTATTTTGTTGAGGATTTTTGCGTCGATGTTCATGAGTGAGATTGGCCTGTAATTCTCTTTCTTGGTGGAGTCTTTGTGTGGTTTTTGTATCAGAGTGACTGTAGCTTCATAAAAGGAATTTGGCAATGACTCTTCTGTTTCTATATTGTGAAATACATTAAGGAGTATAGGTATTAGGTCTTCTTGGAAGTTCTGGTAGAATTCCGCATTGAAACCATCTGGTCATGGGCTTTTATTGGTAGGGAAGTTTTTGATAACAGTTTCTAATTCTTCACGACTAACAGGTCTATTTAGATTGTTCACCTGGTCCTGGTTTAACTTTGGTAAATGGTATTTATATAAAAATGTGTCCATTTCTTTTACATTTTCCAGTTTTGTGGCATACAGGCTTTTGTAATAAGATCGAATGATTCTTTGAATTTCCTCTGTGTCTGTGGTTATGTCCCCCTTTTCATTTCTGATCTTATTAATTTGCATATTCTCTCTCTGCCGTTTGATTAGTTTGGATAGGGGTTTATCAATCTTGTTGATTTTCTCCAGGAACCAGCTTTTTGTTTCATTGATTCTTTGGATTGTTTTCTGTGTTTCTATTTTGTTGATTTCCGCCCTCAGTTTGATTATTTCCAGTCTTCTACTCCTCCTAAGTGAGTCTGCTTCTTTTTTTTCTAGAGCTTTCAGGTGGGCTGTTAAGTCTCCAATGTGTGCTTTCTCTGTTTTCTTTAAGTGGGCACTAAGTGCTATGAACTTTCCTCTTAGGACTGCTTTCATAGTGTCCCATAAGTTTAAGTAGCTTGTTTCTTTATTTTCATTGAATTCAAGGAAGTCTTTGATTTCTTTCTTTATTTCTTCCTTGATCCAGGTGTGGTTCAGTAGTTGACTGTTCAATTTCCATGAGTTTGTAGGCTTTCTGGGGGTAGCATTGTTGTTGAATTCTAACTTCAATCCATGGTGATCTGATAAGACGCAGGAGGTTAGGAATATTTTTTTGTAACTGTGCAAGTTTGCTTTGTTACCGAGTATGTGGTCAATTTTCGAGAAGGTTCCATGAGCTGCAGAGAAGAAGGTATATTCTTTCCTATTTGGGTGGAATGTTCTATAGATGTCTGTTAAGTCCATTTGATTCATTACCTCCATTAATTCTCTTATTTCTCTGTTTGGTTTCTGTCTGATTGACCTGTCCATTGGTGAGAGAGGAGTGTTGAGGTCTCCTACTATTAGTGTGTGCCGTTTGATGGCAGCCTTGAGTTTTAGTAATGTTTCTTTTACGTACGTGGGTGCTTTTATATTAGGGGCATAGATATTCAGGATTGAGACTTCATCCTGATGAATTGTTCCCGTTATGAGTATAAAATGTCCCTCTCTATCTTTTCTGATTGATTTAAGTTTGAAGTCTACTTTGTTAGAAATTAGTATGGCCACACCTGATTGTTTCTTAGGTCCATTTGCTTGATAAGCCTTTTCCCAACCCTTTACTCTGAGTAGATGTCTGTCTTTGTGGTTGAGGTGTGTTTCTTGTAAACAGCAGAATGTTGGATCCTGTTTTCGTATCCAATCTTTTAGCCTGTGCATTTTTATAGGTGAGTTGAGTCCATTGACATTAAGTGATATTAATGACCAGTGGTTATTAACTCCGGTCACTTTTTTAGTAGTAGAGTTTGTGTGTTTCCCTTCTTTGAGTTGTGCTGGTGAAGGGTCTCTAGATGTTTGAATTATTGTGGTCATTGTTGGACCCCTTGGTTTGTGAATTTCCTTCTATTACTTTCTGTAAGGCTGGATTTGTGGCTACGTATTGTTTAAATTTGTTTTTATCCTGGAAAATTTTGCTTTCTCCATCTATAGTGAACGAAAGCTTGGCTGGGTATAGCAGTCTGGGCTTGCATCCATGGTCTCTTAGTTTCTGAAGTACATCTATCCAGGACCTTCTGGCTTTCATGGTTTCCATAGAGAAGTCAGGTGTAAGTCTGATAGGTTTACCTGTATAAGTAACTTGACCCTTTTCCTTTGCAGCTCTTAATATTCTTTCTTTATTCTGTATGTTTTGTGTTTTGATTATTATATGGCGAGGAGATGGTTTTTTTTGTTCCAGTCTATTCGGTGTTCTGTATGCTTCTTGAACCTTCAAAGGAATATCTTTCTTTAGGTTGGGAAAGTTTTCTTCTATAATTTTATTAAATATATTTTCTGGACCGTTGAGCTGTACTTCTTCTCCTTCTTCTATCCCAATTATTCTTAGGTTTGGTCTTTTTATTGTGTCCCAGATTTCCTGAATGTTTTGTGATGAAAATTTGTTGGTTTTGCTATTTTCTTTGATCAGTGTGTTTATTTTCTCTATGGTATCTTCAGTGTCTGACATTCTTTCTTCTATCTCTTGTAATCTGTTGTTAGTACTTGTCTCTGTAGATCCTGTTCGTTTACCCAGATTTTCCATCTCCATCCTTCCCTCGGTTTGTGTTTTCTTCATTGCTTCCATTTCATTCTTCAAGTCTTGAACTGCTTCCCTTACCTGTTTGATTGCTTTTTCTTGTTTCTCTTGGTTTTCTTGGGTGTCTTTGAGCGATTTATTCATTTCCTCTACCTTTTTGTTTGTATTCTCTAATTGTTTATGGCAGTTTTTCACCTCCTGTTTAAGGTCTTCTATTAATTTCATATAGTTCACTTTTGAGTCGATTTCTTCTAATTCTTCTGGAGTAGGGTGTACAATTCTTCTTATTTTGGGGTCCCAGGATTCTGGTGATGTCATGTTGCCTTTCAGGTTGTTGGGGGAATTCTTGCATTGGCGCCTTCCCATCTCTTCCTTCCAATGGAGCCCGGAGAGGCCTGGTGTCTTGGTCCAGTCTTTGCTGTGATTGACTTTCTGGGTGTATCTCTTCAGTGTAGAAGGAGGAACCGTTCCCGTAAGATGGAACTCCTTAGCACCAAAGCATGGACACCTGGTATTCCAATGACCCGAGGACACAGGGGGGAACTTGGGGGACAGGGTGGGGACGAGTAGAACACAGGACACCCTGCCGCAAAAGCTGAAGGTGCAAGTGCACTCTTTCCGGGGGGTCCTTGAGGTCTGCCCCGTAGGTAGGCTCTCACCGCTCTGGGTCGGTAGCCTTAGTGTAGGAGCAGATTACTGTTCCTGAGCGAAGGACCTTGCAGAAAATGCAGACTTGTGGGGGGGGGTCGTGTGTAAGAAAGAAAGCCCTGCAGAAGGAGCTGGGGGAGGGGCGTTTGTGCTCTCTTCCGGGACAATCCGTCCCTGGATAGCACACACTCACCCATCCAGATGGAATTCCTCAGCACCTAAACAAGGCTGCCTGGTAGCCCAATGATCAGGGGACAAAAGGATGAACGGAGAGGGGAGGGGGGCGGTATCCAGAAGAGCACAGAGAAGATCCTGGTGCACGAGCTGAAGGTGCCAGGGCTCCCTTACAGGGAACCTTGAGGTCTGCCCGGTAGGCAGGCACTCACCGTTCTCTGTACCTGTTAAATTTTAAAAATGCCATACAGCAGGGCTCTCATGGGAGATTTATTGGAAGAGGAGAGAGAAGGAGCAGAAAAGGGGACAGAGAAGGGTTCAGAGAGTGGTCTGAGGGGTCAAAGTAGCAGAAGAGAGAGAGGGAGAGAAAGAGAAAGAGATGGAAGGTGGACAAGTCCCACCGTTTAAGAGGGAACATAGCAAATGTACACAGGGGTGCTCTAGTAGCTGCAGCTGAAGACGTTTCCTTCAGGACCCCTAGGGTAGGCCACTACAGATGCCTGAATCCTAACAGTGAAAGACCCTGGAGTGTAGAGACTCTCACTCAAGTCTCAGGATAACACAACCCGCCCCCCCCAGGAACTCATGAGAGACCATCCTTGCTGCAATCACACGTGGTTTAATGACAGGACAGGAACCAGTGCACTGGGGCCGAAACTCATTTGCCACACAGGGGTAGAATTTGACCCCGAGTATTTGGGAGAAAAGGTATTTCAAACAGGAATTTTTAAATACACAAGATGAGCTACTGAATAAAATCTCTACGACATGAAAATGTGCGTTTCCGCTTATTAACAGATCCTGCCACTTAATATAACAGCACTCAGAAGATTTTTGCATTAAGCATACCTGCTTCAACACCTTCTGTCCTCTGATGTTCTCAAAAGGCTCCCTGGAATGTAGTTCCAGGAAGCACCACGTCTGGACCTGAGGAACAAAGGAGTTTGACATTTCTCCAACCTTCTCTCCTCCTGAAGTGTCAATCACTATATTTCCCCACAGACATCAGTATGTAATTAGTTATAATTGAACCCACTTAGATTTCAGTGAAGGCCTGACAAGCCTAATAATATTTAAAACATCACTGTGTGATGTCTCCAAGCAACGCCATCTTGGGGGGGTTCCTCGTATCCCAGCTCTGTGTGGGTGTCATAGGGAACTCACTGCTCTTCATGCTGTATGTGTACAGCTTCTTAGTCAGATCCCGCTTTAGCAGACCTATCGATCCCATTTTCATGCACCTAGTGCTTGTCAACATGTTGACAGTCATATTTGCTATGATATCATATATCATGTCATCCTTTGGAGTCAGACACTTTCTGAATGATGCCGGCTGTAAGACAGTTTTATATGTGTTCAGAGTCACCCGGGGTTTGTCCATCTGCACTACCTCCATTCTAAGCACGTTCCAAGCCATCACCATCATTCCCAGTAACTCTAAGTGGACATGGCTTAAGCCTAAACTCTCTACATGGACTTGTTGCTCCTTCCTGTTTTCCTGGCTCATCAACCTGCTCATATATGTGCACGTCATTGAGACTGTGGTAGCTAAAATCAATTACACTGATGTTGGTGATGGATATTATCATGTTTTCTGTAAAATAAGACTAACCGATTTCCGCACTAAGGAATTATTCCTGGGTGTTATCATAACAGGAGACGTTCTCTTTATGACCATCATGATGTTGACCAGTTTCTACATGGTGACTCTCCTTTACAAACATCGCAAGGGAGCCTGGCATCTCCGTAGCCAAAGCCTCTCCTGCAAGACAGCTCCTGAACACAGAGCCACTCACAGCATCTTGCTGCTGGTGAGCTGTTTTGTGACCTTTTATTTGTTAAACAACTTCATCACCCTTTATGGGTTTTATACACATGACAGAATACCAACATTGGGGGCAATCGTTGTAATTGTGTCGTCATTCTACCCCACTGTCTGCCCATTTTTATTAATGAGCAATAATAAAATAATTTCCCAGTTTATTTCTTCTTTATCAATACTGAGAATTACTTGTTTTCAAAGAGCATTTGGTGGATGATATGAAGGCCAGATGTCCTCCTCAACAAACAAATCTCTCTAATGATGTATGTGATAAGGTGAAAACCATGTGGCTCTTGAATCCTTGATATGGTCCATGTTAGAATTCACAAAAGTTGTACATTTACCAATTTTAGATTTTTAATATCATGTCTCAATAAAAAGTATGTCCATAACATTTCAATAATTACGTATTTATTGTCCATTTAATATAATACTTTGGAGCTTTGAAAAAAAAGGTGGTCGTGTTTAACTCTTTGTGACACCCACATACATTTTACACATGATCCTACACACATACAAAGACAGACAGACAGAGAGATAGACTTTTCAACATGTGGTTTTTTATTTTGATATTTTGACAAGGCTAAGCTCAGTGAATCTGGATGAAGAAAGGGAGAGAGGATTGTAGGAACCAGAGGCATCAAGGACATCACAAGAAAGCCTACAAAATCAATTAACCTGGGCTCGTGACGCTTGCAGAGTTTAAATCAACAACCAGGGACCTGCTTAGACTGATGTAGGCCATCTGCATGTCTCTGACAGCTGTGTAGCTTGGTCTTCTTATGGAATTCCTAACAGTGAGAGCAGGGGCTGTCTCTGACTCTTTTGCTGATTTTTGGGACCTTATTTCTCATACTGGGTTGCCTTACACAGTTTTAATACACAGGGAGGTGCTTAGTCTTACTGCAAATTGATATACCATGTTTTGTTGATGTCCACGGGAGGCTAGCTCTTTTCTGAACAGAAATGAAGGGGGAGTGGATGGGGTCAGAGGGGGTCAGGGAGTGAGATGAGAAGAGAAAGGGAAGGCTGTAGCCAGGATATAAAAATAAGTAATTATTATATAGCCACTTTGGAAATCAATATGGCAGTAACTCAGAAAATTGGGAATCGATACGCCTCAAGACCCAGTTATACCACTTTTGGGCATATAACCAAGGATGCTTGATTATATCACATGGACACTTGCTAAACTATGTTCGTATCCGCTTTATTTGTAATAGCCAGAACCTGGAAACAACCTTGATGACCCTCACAGAAACATGGATGATGAGAAAATGGTACAATTACAAAATAGAGTATTACTCAGCTGTTAAAATCAATGACATCAGGGCTGGAGAGATGGCTCAGAGGTTAAGAGCATTGCCTGTTCTTCCAAAGGTCCTGAGTTCAATTCCCAGCAACCACATGATGGCTCAAAATCATCTGTAATGAGGTCTGGTACCCTCTTCTGGCCTTCAGGCATATATGTAGACAGAATATTGTATACATAATGAATAAATAAATAATTTTAAAAAACAAAATAGAGTATTACTCAGTTGTTAAAAACAATGACATCAGGGCTGGAGAGATGATGGCTCAGAGGCTAAGGGCACTGACTGCTCTTCCAGACGTCCTGAGTTCAATTCCCAGAAACCACATGGTGGCTTACAACCATCTGTAATGAGATCTGATGCCCTCTACTGGCCTATAGGATATATGTAGGCAGAATACTGTATACATAATAAATAACTAACTAAATCTTTAAAAAAAATTGACATCAGGAAATTTGAAGATTAATGGTTGGAACCAGAACAATAATCATCCTGTGTGAGGTATCCCAGACCCAGAAAGACAAACATGGTATGTACTCACTTATAAGTGAATATTCTCTGTAAAGAAAGGATATCTGTGCAACAATCCACAGACCCAGAGAGGCTATTTAACAAGGGAGGCCCAAGGGGGATGCTTGAAATTTGCTGGTCAGGGGAAATAGAAGAAATCTCATGGGTGGACTGGGGGCAGGTAGAGATGAGAACATGCAGGATCGGTTTGGTGGGCGGATGAAAGGGGAGAGTACTGAAAGAGATGACTGGTAGGTGGAGGGATGTAGTACAAATTCTAATTGGTCTTAATAATAAAAACCCAGAGTCAGATATTAGGGGGTGAAAGCTGAAATATCAGAGAAGCAGAGCAGCCAGCCAAGAGAATTCCTACCTCTATGAAATCCTCAGACCAAAAAGGGCTGTGCTCCTTTCTCCTCCTGCCTTATATTCCTCTCTCTTCCCAGTCATATCACTTCCTGTCTCCACCTCCCCTGAGCTGGAAACAAAGTTACATGCCACCACTGCCTGACCTTTATGGTTCACTATGGTTAGCTCTGCCCTCTGATCTTCAGGCAAGCTTTATTTGTTAGAGCACAAACAAAATATCACCACAGAGGGACATTTCAGGGTCAGGTAGAAACCTACTGGAAGAGAAACTCCCAGGAATCTACAAAGATGACCCTAGGTAAGCCTCCTAGCAATGGTGAATGTGGAGCCTGAACTGGCCATCTCCTGTGACCAGGTGGGACTTCTAATGGAGGGATTGGGACCACGGCCAGTTACACAAACTTTGACCTACAGTCTGCCCTGACTATGGGATGTGTGGGGCAGGGAGGAGGGAATTGCAGAAGTGGCCAATTAATATCTGGTCCAGCCTCAGACCTGTATCACAAGGATGAACCCACTCCTGACACTGCCTGAAGTGTCATGACCCAGAGACTGGATGTCCCAAAGACCTAGGAAAGAACCAAACACAACTGAAGAGAAAAAGTCAATATAAAGATGCCTAATGATATTCTGCTGTACTCGTAGACTGATGACCATCCCAAATGTCTTCAGAGAGTATTCATCCAGTAATTGATGGAAACAGATGCAGAGACCCAATGCCACATATTGGATGGTGCTTAGGCAATATTACTGCAGAGGAAGAAGAATTATACAAGTCAAGGAGATCAAGGACATGACAAGGGAACACACAGCAAGAACTAACCAGGGCTCATAGAAGCTCACCAAGTATGGATCTACAGCTAGGGGGCCTGCATGTGTGTGACATATGCTAAGCCCTCCACATATGTGTGACTGTTGTGTAGATTGGTCTACATATGGAAATCCTAGTAGTGGAAGCAGGGACTGTCTCGAATGCTTTGCCTGGCATTTGGTACCCTGTTCCTCATACTGGATTTCCCTGACCAGTCTTATGATGTGGGAGGGTTTTCTGTTTTGTGTTGATTTTATTGGTTAATAAAGAAACTGTCTTGGCCATTTGATAGGCCAGCCTTTAGGTGATTAGCCAATAAGAGGCTAGAACTAATGGGCCAGGCAGTGTTTAAGTGAATACAATTTGTGTTATTATTTCAGGTGTAAAGCTAACCATGCAGGAGCCGGGCAGGACAAAAAGCAGGCCTGCCCGCAGCTCCTTCTAAAAATGGTGCCCAACGTGGGGCTTGAACCCACGACCCTGAGCTTAAGAGTCTCATGCTCTTGCCTCTTACTATAAATGGCACCCAGACGTGGATAACTGAATCTACAGAAAGCCTGAAAAAGCTTGGGAAATAATAGAGTAAAGCATGGCTTCTTGGTAGCAGCAATTTCTCGGGTCTGCTCTGCTTGCCAGAGGCAAGGAAGTGCTCTCATCTAAGAGAGGCTTCCTGACTCAGCTTTAGCTGCAAAACCCTGTAGCTCTTAAGAGGTCCTGCCACGAAACACTTAAATGGTGTTGATAAAAGCCGACTGCATGCTTGTTTGTTTTCAGCAGTATAGGAAAAAGTCGTGCTGTTTTAAAATGCTGGCATTCTGGTCCGTCCTGCCAGGGCAAACTCTGACTCTTTCAAGCAGGCAGTCTGACTGAGTGTGGTCTGTGAGCAGAATGCTGCAGCTTGCTTGCTGGCAGGGACCTTGAAACACTATAGTGTTGTGGCAATGAACATGGCTCTGGCCAGTACCTCAGCCACAAGGCTGGAATCACAGAAAGCTAAGGAATAGGCTGGATCTAGCCGTCAAAGCCACGGCTTCAATCCTACCCATATTGCTTAGTTAATTAAAGGCTCATGTGGTTAAAAAAAGAGAGAGATATACAGTAAAGATGAAGAAAAACTCTAAATGGTTTAGAGTGTGTTAAAAAAAATATATATGCTGGCTTGGGAGAGAAAAGAAAAAGGTTAGAGTTCTTAAAAGTAAAAAAGAAAAAAAAAGGAGAGTAGTTGAGTAGTTGGGTGTGGTGATATACACCTTTAATCCCAACACTTGGGAGGCAGAGGTAAATTAACCTCTGAGAGGACAAGGGGCAGAGTTAGATTGACCTCTATGACTTCAAGGTGTGATAGCACATGCCTTTAATCCCAGTGCCTGGGAGGCAGAGACAGACAGATCTCTGTGAGTTCAAGGTGTGGTAGCATACACGTTTAATCCCAGCACTGGGGAAGCAGAGACAGGGGGGATCTCTGTGAGTTCAAGGACAGCCTTGTCTACAGAGTTATTCCAGGACAAAGATATACAGAGAACCTGTCTCAAAAAATAAAAGTAAAAATATACAAAATAGAGGTTAAAACAAAGCCACACAAAGATAAAAAATACACAGAAAATCTTGATACTGTGTGCTATTATGCTGTCTTTGAATTGTTTGAATGCTGAGGAAGGAGCAAAAGCTGCTAAAAGATATTTGTTTATAAATGCTGCTGAACTAATCCAAGATAGATATTTTGAAAATACCTTGACCTCAGAATTTGGATCTAAGGATATGATACTTTGGAAAGAGATTCTTCTTTTGTTTTCACATAGGATGAGACCCTGTGGATTACTTCTATTCCAATATGGTATGATGGACCATGCCCTCCTGAAAGGTTGCTGTGAACACCTTCAGAAAATTACTTCATTCAACTGCCAACTGAGATGAAATTAGCAGACAGGTTTTACCATGAAAGACATGAATAACAGTGCCCCCATTCAGCACGAAGAAGTTTGGAGAGAAATAACTGTGCCCATATTCCCAAATATTGTTTATAAATGTTCTTTTACATTTAAAGGGGGATATGATAGAGATATGAATAATTTGCATTGGTATACATTTGACTTTATTGATATAAATTGAAGGTCAATTTTGTTATATTTATATGTATTTCTGACCTTGACTAAGGTATTGTGATTGTGTAGTTCATGTAAAAATGTAATGTATATAGGTGGTTAATGGATAATCATTAATAATAATCAAGCTTGTAGTCATGTTAGTTAGATTTTCTAGATATGCATAGATATATTTCAGATAGGCATTCTGCATATCTTTCAAAGACTATGGAATATGGCATTTAATGTTTTAATAACTTAGGGCTTTTCATGACAATGAGACACGTCTGCTCCTGGCAGCACCACTACTTCAAGAGGAAGATGGACATCAAAGAGGCTCCTTATGGATTTTGATAGCCATTTGGGCAAGAAACTGCTCTTGCCTGGACTGTTGCATAAACTGGACACAGAGAACACACAGAGAGAGGACTGCTAAACTTACCTAAAGGTGAGATCATCTTTCAGGGTTCCTGATTCATGAAAGAGTCTGCAAGACATTCTGCAGGACACAGAAGACAGTGACTGAACTGCCTTTTAAATTTCCTGCTTCATAAAATCCAGTATGTCTCTGGATACTATGGGCCTATAAGCTGAAGATGGATGCCCCAATGGTACAGAGGAACTTTGGGTGACTGTCCAGGCAGCGAGATGTCTCTGTGATTTCTAGAGTTTTGTAAGTTGCTTACTTGTCGTTTACTTAGATAATATTATATCCTTCTGGAGCTTTTGATGGAGTTGAAGAATAGATAGATAGTTATAGTTGTTTTCCTTCGTTATGATAAAAGATAAAATAGATATAAATATTGTAACTGTAATTCTAACTTGATAACTTTTGTCATATGTAATTTTGCTATGTTAAAGTTAAAGCCTTCTTTTTTTTGCTTAAACAGAAAAAGGGGAAATGATGTGGGAGCGTCTTCTGTTGATTTCATTGGTTAATAAAGAAACTGTCTTGGCCATTTGATAGGCCAGCCTTTAGGTGGGTGGAATAGACAGAACAGAATGCTGGGAGAAAGAAGCAGAATTAGTCAGACGCCATGGAGCCAGCCTTCAGGTCTTTCCCGGTAAGCCACTACCTCGTGGTGCTACACAGATTATAAGAAATGGGCTAATCAAGATGTGAGAATTAGCCAATGAGAGGCTAGAACTAATGGGCCAGGCAGTGTTTAAATGAATACAATTTGTGTGTTGTTATTTTGGTGTAAAGCTAACCATGCGGGAGCCAGGCAGGACAAATAGCACAAGGGGAGGAACTTAGTCTTACCTCAATTGGATATGCTATGCTTTGTTGAAATCCTTGGGAGGCCTGACCCTTTCTGAACAGGAATAAAGTGGATTGAAGGGGGGATGGAAAGGAGGGAGAGGAAATTGAGGACGGAGGGGGAAATAGGATCAGGATGTAAAATAAATGAATACATTTAATTAATAAATATTTTAATTAATTAAAAAACAAACATGTTTATTTTATATGTATTTTGCTTTCTTTTGTTTTTGAGACAGGATGTTTGTATATAGCCCTGGCTTTTCCTGGAATTCATTTTGTAGAGCAGGCTGGCCTGGGACTCAAGAGATCTGTCTGCCTCTGCCTCCTGAGTGCTGGGAATGAAGGCATGCACCATCACATTGGACTATTTTATAAGTTTTTTATTCTCCTTCATGATTTTTTCTTCTTAAAATTTGTAATTAGAAGATTTGAAATATATTAATTGTATCTTTAATAAAACTTCTTTTGAACAATCCTCTTCATTTATTTATTTATTTTTGTTTCTTGAAACAGGGTGTCTCTACGTAGCCATGGTTGTGTTGGAAGTCACTATGTAGACCATACTGGCCTCTAAATCTCAGACTCTACCTCCCATGTACTAGGGATAAGGGTCTGTGTTGTGACACCCAACTTGAACAGCCCTCTTCTAAAGAATGTGTGATAACCATTCAACAAATAAATTTCCCCAAACAAATGTTCCCTACCTTAAATAGAAAAACAGTCATAATTTATGAGTTATACTTATGTCAGTGTTGTTAGAATGGATAGGTGGGGCTTGAGAGATGCCTCAACAATTAAGATCACTTGTTGGCTCTACCAGACAACCCAGGTTCAGTTCCTGCACCACCATGGTGGCTTAGAACAATTTGTAATTCCAGTTCCAGAGGTTCCAACACCCTCTTCTGACTTCATGGGCATCAGACACACACATGTTACAAGACATATATGCAAGCAGAGCATTCATATATATTAAATTTTAATTTAAAAATATATATATATTATTGTTATTATTTCTTCATCAATTGATAGACATGTTACCTATTTTGAGAGGGTTATACAGTGAGATTTCATAGACAAACAAACATTACAAGCTATTGCCAATGTTCTTGGTTGTCCTCGAGAAACTAACAGTAAGACCCTGTTGCAGAGGATACTACAAACGAGTTTGTGAAGAAATCAAGAGGCTACTAACACAAAAGCTTTGACATTCTGGCTTCAGATCATGGTGCTGGAAGATACAGATACAGATACATACATACATACATACATACATACATACATACATACATACATAGAGATATGTCACTAATGAAGAAAGGCAATCATCACTCATACCCAGCTATGAACCCTGAATGCAACAATAATGACAAGTTTGTCATACATGCCCATTGGTGTAATAATGGCACAAATGTCATGGAAGCAAGAAATCACTTTGTGCTTATATTTAAGGCCTACTCCATAAAATGGCACCCATAGTTGACACCATTAACAAGCCAAGATCCTGAGTCTAGGTAGGACATATGCCCTAGGAGAGAGCCTACTGCTATTGATCTGATAAATAGGAATAAAATTAAATTGACTCCTCATGAATTAGTTATACCAATAGGGGATTCATGTATCGATTCTCATCACAGAAGTTTATTTTTGCAGTAGATGGTGATTAACACAGAGACCCACCATTAGTCCAGGTGGAGAGAATAAGAGGCTGCAGAATGTTCAGCCCTAAATGGGGTATCTATATCATACCCCTCCTCCTGAGGTTCAGGAATCAGTGAGAAAAAGGGGGTGGAAAGATTACAAAAACCAGATGATGGGGGACTACAAAAAAGCTATTTTTGGACATACCAGGGCAGCTGCACATACGAACTCACAGTGCTTGTGACAGCATCCACAAGACCTGTGCAAGCTCAAGACAAACCAGATAATAGCATAGAGTGGGGACATGGGCACAAAGTCTCACCTCTAGCTAAGGAGCTATTGACAGCTGATTGATGCTGTCAGAGGGTGAGTTTTCTTAAAGGGTGTGACTCCTGGTAGGCCTACCATGCTACACTGGTGGTTTAATGACAGTTCTAATTGGTCTTAATAATAAAAACTCGGAGTCAGATATTAGGGGGTGAAAACTGAGAGATCAGAGAAGCAGAGCAAATAGCCACTAGTTCTTATCTCTATGAAATCCCCAGACCAAAGGGGGTATCTTGTCTCTACAAGTCCTCAGACTGAATGCAACGAGTTCCTATCTCCATCTGCCTTATTTCTCTCTTGATGTGGGAGAGTCTTTTGTTTTGTGTTGATTTCATTGGTTAATAAAGAAACTGCCTTGGCCCATTTGATAGGCCAGCCCTTAGGTGGGTGGAATAGACAGAACAGAATTCTGGGAAAAAGAAAGCCAAGTCAGTCAGATGCCATACCTCTCCTCTCCAAGATGGACACAGGTTAGGATCCTTCCCAGTAAGCCACAGCCTCATGGTGCTACACACATTAATAGAGACGGCTTAAGCAAGATGTGATAATTAGCCAATAAAAGGTTATAGATAACGGGCCAGGCAGTATTTAAAAGAATACAGTTTCTGTGTAATTATTTCAGGTAAAACTAGCCGTGCGGAGCTTGGAGGGAACGCAGCCCACAGCTCCTACTACACTCTCTGCCCAGCCATAGCCCATCCTGTCTCCACCTCCCTAGTGCTGGGATTAAAGGTATGTACCACTTCCTGGTCTCTATGGCTAGCCAGTGGCTACATTTGTACTCTGATCTTTAAGCAAGCTTTATTTGTTAGATCACAAACAAAATATCACCACATTTGGGCCATCCATCCAAACGTATAGAGATATAGACAGACAAATTTGAGTTGATTTTTTTAAGGACACAAAAGTTGTGGAGGCAGAGAAAGGAGGGAGGATTTGGAAAGAATTGGAGAAGGAGATGAATATGATCAAATAACATTATACAGACTTTTCTAAGAATTTTTAAAAAATAGACTTTTGATAGTTGCCCAATTTATATAATGATTCAGATATCCTTCCTTTGATGGATCAAAGCAGATATTAATGTTTTACACACGCAAAAAAAGGAACCAACTCTGACCTTCAACCTCAAGCATCTGGCCCAAAAGTCCTCCATGGAAAGAGAATATCTCCCCTGTAGTCAGACTCTCTTTTGGTGACCACCAGTCCCTAAATAATGACATGGAGGTCTTTAGCTGAGGCTTGTTCCCAACTAGCTCCTATAACTTAAATTAATCTACATTCTGCCACCTGTCCTTCATCCTGTATATTCCACTCCATCCATGTTGCACTGCCATCATCCACCTCTCTTCTTCCCTGAGTCCTGTCTCTGCCTGGACTCTGGGAAGTCCTGCCTAACCTCTCCACCCTAGCTATTGGCCATTCTGCTCTTCATTAAACAAATCAGAATAAAACAAAGACACATTTTCACACAGTGTGATCAAATATCCTGCAACACTCCTCTACAGATTCATCTGTCTAGTTCAGAACATGTTCCACTCTCCATATGAAAAACATACACCCAGTTTGTGTTGGTGAATGCTGGTAGGATACACTAAAGAGGCAGGGGCAGGACTATCATGAGTTCAAGACAAGTCTAGATTATACGTTGGTACTGGTGATGTGGCTCAGTTGATAGAGTGTTTGCCTAGCATCCATGAAGCCCTGGGCTCAATCCACAACACCACATAAACCAGATTCAGTAATGCATGCCTACTGTCACAATACTTTGAAAGTAAGTAGGAGGTTCAAGTATATAGTAGTTTAAATGTAATTGGTCCCCATAGTCTGATAGGGAGTGTGCTGCAGGATACTTGATCACACTGTGACTCCAAGATTGCATTATATACTGGAAAACCCTGCATCTCACTGTGGTGTGATTCAGCCCTAGCATACACATTTAATCCAAGAGATTTCTGCTTGATTATTATAAAGAGGATTAAATAAAATCAATTTTAGAGACAGGCAGTAGTGGTGCATACCTTTAATCCCAGCACTCGGGAGACAGGGGCAAGTGAATCTCTGTGAGTTCCAGGCCGATCTGGAACTACAGCATGAGATCCAGGATGGGCTCCAGAAGCTAAACAGAGAAACTCTGTCTTGAGAAACAAAAATTTTAAAAAAAGTCAACCTTAGGTCCAATGGTGGAATAAGCAACCAGTTGACAGGAAATAACCATGAAGAGTAAGAAGTCAGGAGAACAAAGACAGACAGATAGACAGATGACAGACACAAGAAGTAGAAGGGAGGTATGTTGGTTGGAGGAGTTTATTTGAGACAGCATAGGAGAAAGCTTTTTCTGGGATGTTGGCAAAGGAGGAAGGTAAACTGGGTACTTTCACACAAGCATCTGACTCCCAGTCTTTATTCGTAAAATCGAACAATTGAGATCTAGTGTAAAACTACAGGAGAGACACTATTAGGAGATGTAGCTTTGTTTCAGTAAATATGGCCTTGTTGGAGGAAGTGTGTCACTGTGGGGGTGGGTTTTGAGGTCTCCTATGCTCAAGCTATGCCTAATACAACCACTTCCTGTTGCCTTCAGGTAAAGATTTAGGACTCTCAGCTTCTTTTCCAGCACCATGTCTACCTGCATGCCACCATGTTACACCATGATGATTATGGACTAAACCTTTGAAAATGTGAGCCATCCCAATTAAATGTGTTTCCTTTATAAGAACTGCTATGGTCATGGTGTCCCTTCACAGCAATAGAAACCCTACCTGAGACAAAGTGTAAGCAGAAGTTCAAGTGCCTCCTCAGCTACATAACTGCATAGCAAGTTCAAAGCTAGTCTGAGATATAAGAGACATTGTCTCAAACAAATAAAACATAAAAATAATTTCAAAAGAATGTAACAATGGAGATAATTGCACCATCTATAACATTCCACCTTAGAATGATTCAAAACAGCCTGGTTAATTTACCACTCATGTGCTTTATGAGCCCAGCCTCAACTATTTCAAACCTCTCTAATGCTTCCTGTGCTCTGGAGCCACTGGGCCAGATCATGAGCCCCAACACAGGACATCACAGGATGACCATGATGTTTAAATTTAATTGCATTTATTCATTTTTGTGTGTGAATGTGTGTGTGAGTGTAGTGTGTCTGTGACTGTCTGCATGAGTTTATGTGTGTTAGTGTGTGTATCTTGTGTGGTGTGCATGTGTGCGTGTGTCTTTGCACTCGGGCCATGATGTGGAAGTCAGATAAAACTTCCTGAAGTCAGTTTTTATTTGCACCATGTGGGTCTCAAGGATATAATTCAGATCACTTGACTTGGCAGCAAGACCTTTACACTACTGAACCAACCCATTCAATTGATGACACACTCCTATCTCTAAATCAATGGTTCTCAAACTGTGGGTCACAACCCCTTTGAGAGTCAAATGACCCTTCCACAGGGGTTGTTTATCAGATATCCTGCATATCAAATATTTACATTAAGACTCATAACAGTAGCAAAATTATGGTTATGAAGTAGCAACAAAAGTAACTTCATGGTTGGGGATGACCACAACATGAGGAACTGTATTAAAGGTCTCGGCATTAGGAAGGTTGAGAACCACTACATTTCTAATGACTTTCTTTCTCTAGTATTCCATATACACTAGTGAAATCTGGTGTTTAATACCCTGCAGTGTCCCCAAATCATTTCCCTCTCAGCTCCATCTGACAACAGTCAGTCACTGTGCCCCACACAAGCTGTTACATAACTTCTCCTTGCAGATGTAAAACTTCTTAGCATAGAAAGAATTTTTAAAGAGCTACATATTCTTTAAAAATGTCAGACAAACTAGGGTGTCCCCACATTGGTGCCAATTTGATGCAATTGAAAAACAAATGCTATAATTATAGATTTTCTTAGTTATGATAAAAGATAAAATAGACATAAATGTTGTAACTGTAATTCTTACTTGATACCTGTTTTGTTTTATGTAATTTTACTATGTTAAAGTTAAAACCTTCTTTTTGATTAAACAGAAAATGAAAGGGGATGGGGCATTCCCCTCTGTATGCTGTGAATACCTTTGGTTAATAAAGAAACTTTCCTGGGCCTATTCAGGGCAGAATAGAGGTAAGCGGGAAAAACTAAACTGAATGCTGGGAGAAAAAATGCAGAGTCAAGAGAAGCTGTGTTGCCCCAATGGAGACAGATGCCGAAACTTGCCAGTAAGCCACAACCACATGGCAATACACAGATGAATAGAAATAGGTTAAATTAAAATGTAAGAGTTAGCCAATAAAAAGCTAGAGTTGATGGGTCAAGCGGTGATATAATTAATACAGTTTCTATGTGGTTATTTCAGGAGTCTTGGAAGCCAGAAAAGGAACAAGCAGTCACCTACTACACTAGGGATGACCCACAGGAATGCGCAAGGATGACCCCAGCTAAGACCCTAAGCAATAGAGGAGAGGGTACCTGAACTGGCCTTTCCCTACAATCAGATTGGTGACTACCCTAATTGTCATCATAGAACCTCCATTCAGTAACTGATTGAAGCAGATGTAGAGATTCACAGTCAAACTCTGAGAGGGATTATATTAGGAAAGGTAAGGGATCCAGATCATGACAGGATCTGACTCTAGCTACTGGGGGTTCACAGACTCTGGACTGACAGCTGGGGAGCCTGCTTGGGATCAAACTAGACCCTCTGCATGCGGGGGACAGCTGTGTGGCTTGAATTTTTATGGGGCCCATGGCAATTGGACCAGGATCTATCCCTGGTACATAAGTGTGTTTTTTTTTTTGAGAACATTCTCTATGGTGGGATACCTTGCTCAGCATCATTGCAGGAAGGAGGGGCTTGGTCCTGCCTCAACTTGATGTTCCAGGTTTTGTTAATTCTCTATGGGAGGCCTTAGCTTCTCTGTGGAGTGAATGGTGTAGTAGGGTTGGGAGAGGTAGTGGCGACAGTGGTTACTATGTGAAATGTGTAAAATAATAAAATTTAAATGCACTGGGGAGCCATGCTCCCTTGAGCTACACCATTGCAACTTATCCTCTGATGATCAGTTGGGGGTCTGCCCCACTACTAACAACAAGTCAAGATTTTGCTTGTATTTTCCCAGAAGAAGCAGAAAAACCCATATGAGTACCTGGGTGAGCCGTCAAGTCATTTTTGAAGAATGGAGAGGCTAATGTCCACGATGAACTGCCTGTTGCTGGACAAGCAAGAAGAGGATCTGGTTCACAGAGATAATACTTGCTCAGGAACACAAAATGTGCAGAACCAGGAGGAAAACTTTAGAGGCAGAGTCATCAACAGAGTGACAACCCTAAAATAGATGACCCTCAACCCCCCCCCAGAAAATTCATCTATGATTTCTTCCGCTAACAGCTTTTCATCTGGAGCCTGCCTTATTCATATGGTTGGGTTTTGCTTCCATGAGGATACCTTCCTCCACCCCTGATTTTGTCTCTTTGGCAAAGATAGCCACAGGAGATTTTGCAACTCTGAGATTCCATATTGAGCCTGTCAAAAGGGCCAAGATCAAAAACACTGATGACAGCTTATACTGGAAAGGATATGGGGTAAAGGGAATGCTACTCCATTGATGGTGAGAGTGCAAATGTATAGCCATTTTGGAAATCACTATAGTGATTTCTCAGAAAATTAGGAAACAATCTACCTCAAGACCCAGCAATACTGCTGTTGTCTATATACCCAAAAGACACTCGATCATACAACAAAGACAGACATATGATCAACTACATTCACAGCAGAATTGTAATAGCTAGAACCTAGAAAGAACCTAGATGCCCCTCAACCAAAGAATGAGTAAAGAAAATGTAACACATTTACACAATGGAGTACTACACAGCAGTAAAAAAAAATGGCATCTTAAAACTTGCAGGTAAATGCATGGATCTAGAAAAAAAATGTTGACTGAGGTAACCCAGACCAAGAAAGACAAATATGTACTTACTCATAAGTGATGTTTAGAAAAAGCAAAGAAAACCAACCTACAGGCCACAACCTCAGAGAACCTAAACAACAAAGAGGACCCTTAAGAGAGACATACATGGATCTACATAGAAAGGTGAATAAGACAAGATCTCCTGAGGAAATTGGGAGCATGGGGTCACAGGAGAAGGTACAAGAGGAAAGGGGAGGAAGAAAGGGAAGTGGAGAAAAATTACAGCTAACTAAAAACAATTATAAAACAAAGAATTAGTTCTTTGAGAAAAATAAACAAGACTGAAAAACTTGTAGCTAAAGTATTGAAATGATGGAGAGAAAAGAACAAAATTAATAAAATTAGAGATGAGGGGCTAGGACTGGAGAGATTGCCCAAAGGTTAAGAGCACTGCTGCTATTCCAGAGGAACCTGGCTACATTGAGTCCCAGGACTTACATGATGGTTCACTACCATCTGTAACTGCAGTTCCAGGGATTCCAATGCCCTCTTCTGGCCTCTGTGAGCATTGCATGCATGTGCAGCAAAGACTTACATGCTAAAAGTATTAAACTCATAAATAAAATAAAATAATAATTTTAAAGAAATACAAAAAAACGGGCAGTGGTGGTGCACGCATTTAATCCCAGGACTCAGGAGGGAGAGGCAAGTGTATCTTTGTGAGTTTGAGGCCGGCCTTATCTAGAGAACAAGTTCCAGGATGCCTAGGAATGTTACACAGAGATATCTTGTCTCTAAAAATAAAATAAAATAAAAAAGGAAGGAAGGAAGGAAGGAAGGAAGACAAAAGAACCAGTGTAATTACTTGTACCTTCTCAGATAATAGTGCAATAAAACTAGAAATCAGTAGCAAGAGAAATTGTACAAAGATGTGAAGTTTGAACAATAGAGTTTTGAATGAACAATGGGCCTTTGAGGCACCAACAGGGAGGTAGATATTCCTGGCATCAGATGATAATGGCTGCGATAATTTCCACAGCTGCATGAAAACTTTTAATGATTTCCTCGATTGTAAAGTTTCCTTTCTGATGTAGTTCAACTTGGGAAAATGCATACACATCTTCAGACAGAGACTGCATTCTTATTTAGTTGGTTTGGCCAATTACCATGGGATCCACATTGTATTGGGAGACTGAAATTTTCCTTGGAGTGCATCAGAATGATGCACAGTTAAAAGGCCACTGGTGCCATCGGTGACAAGCTGGTCCATGTCCACTGGGAAGAAGACTCCTCTTATCTTGCCCCTTATTTAGTCATGGCTCCTGCTAGGCAGCCTTTCCAAGACGCTTCTTGCCTATGATGCTTCATGCCTGTGGGATTCACACTGCCCTGAATAAGACTTCGCAGCCTCAGCACTCAGAGTGAGAGGGAGGTATGGCAACCTTTCCACTGTTGCTCTCTTCTCCCCCTGACTACCATCCCTACACTTTGTGTGTTTTGTTTTGGTTTTAGATTTATATTTCCTCTACTTCTCTATCAGTTTAGTCTATCTCATTTATTATTTTTCGGTAAAATACTTCTCTTGATCTTCATATACTTTAAATAGTTTTTGTTTTTAATTTTTATTCATGTATATTATTGTGTGGTGATTTTCCTGCGTGCATCTCTGTGCCCCACATGAGTGCAATGCCCCAATAAAACAGTCTGAGATGTCCGATGCCCTAGAACTGGTATTACAGACAATTGAGGACATCTATGTGGTGTTGGTGATCAAACCCAGGCTCTCAGGTAGACCAGCCACTACTCTTAACCACTGAGACATCTGAAGCCCCCATTTTCATTCTTCATTAAGACGTTTTCATATGATCTAGTCAATGATTCAATCTCATGAGAATATTGCCCATCTATGACATTTTAGAATCTACAGTCTTTGGAGGGATGTTACATCTTAGAGGATTTTGCACATTCCTCCTAAAGCCTAGGTAGTCATGACATACTCTTTGAAGGTGCATTTGCCGTGTTCCCGACGCTGTCTTCAGCATTCTGTCCTAGTCTCTGTGTTTCCTCCCGCACAGCAGTGCGGTCTCACAGAGCAGTGCTACAGCATTCCCTTCAAGGTGGTGGCTTGGATTATGTTTCCTGTGTATTTCTGTTGCTTGCTGTTGTTCTGCTTTTATTTATTCTGCTCCTTTATTTTAGATTTCATCTGAAATAATTTTCAATATAATTCTATTGTTTCCTAAAGTCTTTTATTTATTTCACACACACACACATTTCTACAAGAGACACTCTACGGTTCATTTTCATAATGGGATTTTTTTCATTGTCATTGCCAAGATATTCATTTGTTTTTAACATGATGGGAATTGGGAGTTTTTCACTTTCTTTTTTGTGAGGTATAGGCACGTATGTGACTTCAGGACAGACACTGATATCATGTGCCTTTTTCTACCTCCTCCTAATTTTTTTGAGACAGGATCTCTCATTCAGCCTGGAGCACATCAGTTGGCTCAATCAGCTGCTCGATGGGCTTTGGGGATCCACCTGTCACCAGTCTGTCTAACCCACCACACTCAGCCTTTGCATCAGTGCTTGGTGTTTAAGCTAACTTTCCAGTGCTCACATGACAAACCCTTTGATCTCAGAGTCATCTGTCCAGCCCTACTAAGTTTCTCTATAACACAGCATGATAGACATAAAATTTAGTCTAACAGAAAACTAGATAATTGATGATCCTTTCTTTAATATTAGTTATATAGTCACATTTGCTTCTCAAGTCATAGGTCCTGATGTCAAACGGTGTTGCTTTACCGTAACTGCGTACTTTTGTTACACAGTTCTCCAGAAAAATTTTTAAGACATTTTTATATATTTAATTTTTATGTTATGTCCATTGGGGCTTTTCCTGAGTTCATGTCTATATGAGAGTGTCAGATCCCCTGGAAATGCAGGTACAGACAGTTATGAGCTGCTATGTGGGTGCTGGGAATGAACCTGGATCCTCTGAAAGAGCAGCCTGTGTTCTTTGCAACTGAGCCATCTCCCCAGGTCGTCTAGCTCAAATATTTGTATCCAATTTTCTCTTTTATCTGTTCACTTGGTTAACTGCAAGAACACATTGTTAAGATTCCTCATCAAGGTGGGTGGGTAACAAACACTTTGAATTCCAGCACTGGAAGGCAGAGAGAGGCAAGCAATCTCAGTGAGTTCAAAACCAGTCCGGTCAACACAGCGAGTTCCACGACAGTCAGGGCTACACAGAGAAACCCTGTCCTCAAAAAAAATTCCATCATCTTGCTTGTGATCATTATACCTCATCTAATGTTCTTAGCTTGATGATGTATAGATATATTTGTGTATTTTTATTCTCAAATTTAAGTTTTATGTTGCTGCAAAAGTTGGCTGATTGCCTGTAGTAAGTGTGTCTCCTTAGCATTTCTTTTGTGAAATATAGCTTATTTAAGGTGAAATTATACTTCTAGTTTGAAAATGTTCCATTTTTTAATTTTGCATCTCTCTTAATTACAGTTGAACCCATATACAGTGCTGTAAAGGCTAATGTTTCCCGTTTTTCATTGTGACACTAACTGTGGGCTGATCATCACTTGCACAGGGAAACTTTATCCTCTCCATTGTGCTTGATATATTTGAATTAATGTAAAATGGTGAATCTTTTAGCACTCAGACAGAATGTGGATTTTTTTCATTCTTCCTCCAATGTGCCAACATCCTGACAGGTTCATTCACAGAAAAAAAAAAGAGAACACTTCCAGTTTTGCTCTCAGTAAAATTCAAATAGCCTATTCCAAGTTATATGTGTCATCTGTATTTTGTGAACTCTGAATGTGATTGAATTAAGATTATCGCTGTTATGTTTCATAACTTACATAAATTTTCACACAATTGGATAGCTTATTTCTCTGTTTTTAATGCATCTATATATGTGCTGAGCTTAATTTTTACTATAATTTTATTTATGAAAATATCACACATATATGAAATTAAGTATGGTAACATTTATTTTAAATTTTTCACATCCTTTTACATACACATAGCAGTTGCTCTGCTGTTTAAGAATATACTGATTCCTCATTGCTCAAATTTCCTTTTCTTCTTTGTTTGTTTTTTACTTGTTTTTTGAGACAGGGTTTCTCTGTTTACCACTAACTATCCTGAAACTCGCTTTGTAGACCAAGCTGGCCTCAACCTCACTGACATCCACCTGTGTCTGCCTCCCAAAGGCTAGGATGAAAGGAGCCTGCCATCATAATCTGGTAGTTTCATTTTTTTAATGTAACAAGTAAGGAATGATAATCTTTTTAGATTCCGTTTTCCATTGATAGCATCTTCTTGTGCAAGTCATAGTGTGAGTCTGTTTCATCTGGGTTCAGATGACAGCCTGGCATTTTATCCCAGAACTCTTATTCTTTGCAGGAACAAATAGTATAAACATGGCTGCTGGAGGGAATTTTCAGGACAGAGCTGAGTAACAAAATTATGAAAAGTTAGGGCATTTAAGGGCAGATACAGAGCAAGGAGAAAAGATGAGTAAAAAAAATTCTTGTGGGGGCTGGAGAGATGGCTCAGTGGTTAAGAGCATTGCCTGCTCTTCCAAAGGTACTGAGTTCAATTCCCAGCAACCACATGGTGGCTCACAACCATCTGTAAAGAGGTCTGGCGCCCTCTTCTGGCCTTCGGGCATACAGACAGAATATTGTATACATAATAAATAAATAAATATTTAAAAAATAAAAAATTCTTGTGAACGGTGAGGAGAATGACAATCAATCCAGGATAACACTTGGGAAGATGTGAAGGATGCAAGAAATAAATGTGGGTCAGCAATAGCCATATGGCACAGTAGAGATGAGATGTGTTTTCAAAGCTTAGAAGAGGGTGGGTGCGGTCTAACTATATAATATGTGACAGTGGCAAACAATGACAAGTCATGAAACAAGTTGAACACTGATATAAGGAATAACTGGGATTGTGGAAAAACAATATCTCTGTGTAGTGGAATTCATTAAGTAACTTAAATGTTGATCACTCATAATAGAATACCTTGGCTATGGTAGGCAGAGATTTGTGGTGCATGGAGAAATTCAGACAGCCACACTGAAAAAAGTCTAATAGACCTTGTCAGAATAAAAGAGACTGCTGAGAAATTCACAGATGTCTACCAAAGCAAAAAGGTTTGTATTTCAGGTGACAGAATAATTAAATCAGTGGAGGAATGGGTCTAAAATTAATATACAGTAAAACTCCCCCAAATCCATTGAACATGGGTGATGTTACTATGTTGTAAAATTTAAGGTCAAACTTCATGAGTATCATGTCTTTGCCATTCTCTGTGTAACTGTGGACCTGAGATCTCTGCTTCTGCAACAGCAAAACAGAAGAATCTTCTAATGGAAATGTAATTCAGGTGTTGCAAAATATATAACTCTTTGTTACAGTGGGTTATCAGCCAGAATCAGCCTGATTGTGTCAATGACCAAATGTCACAGGAAGCACACTTTTGTGAAGATGTGCTCAACACTGTGGGATACGCAGTCTCACCGTTGCTGTCACTGTCTGCATATCAGCAGCTCAGCTCTAAGTTGTCAGCGCAATAGACAAATGAAAAGAAAGGCTTCAGGACGTGCTGGTTACCCTGTAAGGTGAAATGAGAGGCAGAGTCCCACATGGAAAGTCTGAGCATTTACTCATCACTAAGATACAGAAACGTATCTGCAGCCAAAACACTGACGTTCAAGTACACATGTTACTATATATGTGTTAGAAACAAATATTGTTATAAACATGGAAACAATATCAACTGATGAATGAAAATTCCTGGGGCTTGAAGGGATGGTTTCACAGTTAAAGACTGTTGGTTGCTTTCCAGAGTGCCAGGGTTTGAATCTCTGGCAAGCATATAGTGCAGAGACATGCAGGCAAATTGACCATACACACACACACACACACACACACACACACACACACACACACACACACACACACAAGAAAAAAGAAAAAAACATAACTTTTTTTTCTTTTTTTTTAATTGAGAAAAGGAAAAAAAAACAAGTTTCCGCCTCCTCCCAGCCTCCCATTTCCCTCCCCCTCCTCCCATCCTTCTCCCCCTCCTCCCACCTTTCTCCCCCTCCCCCTACTCCTCTCCCCCTCCCTCTCCAATCCAAAGAGCAGTCAGGGTTCCCTGCCCTGTGGTAAGTCCAAGGTCCTCCCCGCTCCGTTTTTATCTAGGAAGGTGAACATCCAGACTGGCTAGGCTCCCACAAAGCCAGCACATTAAGTAGGATCAAAAACCCGTGCCATTGTCCTTGGCTTCTCATCAGCCCTCATTGTTCACCATGTTCAGAGAGTCCGGTTTTATCCCATGCTTTTTCAGTCACAGTCCAGCAGGCCTTGGTGAGCTCCCAATAGATCAGCTCCACTGTCTCAGTGGGTGGGTGCGCCCCTCGTGGTCCCGACTTCTTTGCTCATGGTCTCCCTCCTTCTGCTCCTCATTGGGACCTTGGGAGCTCAGTCCAGTGCTCCAGTGTGGGTCTCTGTCTCTATCTCCATCCATCCCCAGATGAAGGTTCTATGGTGATATGCAAGATATTCGTCAGTATTGCTATAGGATAAAGTCATTTCAGGTTCCCTATCCTCAGCTGCCCAAGGAACTAACTGGGGACATCGCCTTGGGCTCCTGGGAGCCACTCTAGGTTCAAGTCTCTTAACAACCCTAAGGTGGCTCCCTTAACTAAGAATTGTGCTTCCGTGCTCCCCTATCCAATCTTCCTTTATCCCAATCATCCTTTTTCCCCACGTTCCCCCCATCCTTCCCTTCTCCCTTTTCTCTCCCCATCTCCCCTTACCCCCATCCCACCCCATCCCCAAGATACCAATAACTTTTAAAATTTCTTATAACAGGCAAATTTGGCTTTCACCTAGGTCAACACATCCTTCTATCTGACATAACAGTGTTCAGGGTATCGGGTGGATTCGACTGCCTACTTTCCAACACTTTATTCTGTCCTCTAAGACGGTCAAGAATACCTGAAACGCAGTTGCTAAGAGGTCATCTGTGGACCTAACCTCCAAAGGATTTGGACACATCTCCAGGCGGTGGGGCACAGGTCTCTAATTCCAGCACTTAAGAGACAAAGATAGGTGGATCTTGGTGAGGTCAAGATCAGCCTGGGATACAGAGCAAGTTCCAGAAGAGCCAGTGATACTTGGAAAAACCTTGTCCAAAAAAAAAAAAGAAGGAAAGAAAGAAAGGAGGAAAGGAAGAAAGAAAGAAAGAAAGAAAGAAAGAAAGAAAGAAAGAAAGAAAGAAAGAAAGAAAGAAAGAAAAGAAGAAAAGAAATGAGTTGGACATTTCATCACTTATCAGCTCTACTCCTGAGCTGGCAATCATTATATTTTCCCATAATTTCCTTTTCAAAAATGAATTTATAATACAGTCCATTTAACTGTCACACTAGGCCTAACACATCTGATGAACATCATGCTTATAAGTAATGCCGTCTTGGGGATCTTTCTCATATCTCAGTTATGCATTGGTGTTATAGGGAACACATCACTGTTCATTTTATACATTTACACTTTCTTCTTTAAGCCTCATTTTAAGAAGTTGATAGATCTGTTTTTCATGCACCTGACAATAGCTAATATGGTGATGATCGTGTTCATTTTGATACCGGATATCGTGGCAACCTTTGACGTACCCAATTTTCTGGATGATGTCGGTTGTAAGGTTGTTTTATGTATATACAGAATTTCCCGTGGTCTGTCCATCAGTATCACCTGTATTCTAAGCACATTTCAAGCTGTCACCATCAATCCAGGTAATTCTCAGTGGGCTTGGCTTAAGCCCAAACTATCAACGTGGACGTTTTCTTCCTTACTTTGCTCCTGGCTCATTAACCTGGCAATCTATGGATATATGGTTGAAATTGTAATGGCCAAAAACGATTCTACTCAAGTTGGACGTGTATATTTACATGCTTACTGTCAAAGCAAAAAATTGGGGAACCACAATTCAGGATATTTTATGAGCATCACATTCATGTATGATTTCTTTTATGTGGCCATCATGATGTGGACCAGCCTGTACATGGTAATTCTCCTCTACAGACACCACAAGAGAGCCCAGTATCTCCGCAACCCAGGCCTCTCCAGCCAGCAATCTCCTGAGCTCAGAGCCACTCACAGCATCTTGCTGCTGGTGAGCTGTTTTGTGATCTTGTATTGGTTGAACAACTTGATCACCCTTTATGGGGTTTATGCACCTACAAAAATTCTAAATTTGGAGGCAGTTAATGCATTTTGGTCTGCATGCTATCCAACCATCTGCCCTTTTTTAATAATGAAGAATAATAAACTTATTTTGCACTTCACTTCTTCCTTTTCGGCACTGAGAATGACCTGTTTTCAACGTGCACATCGTGGATGAACTAAAACCCACACAGGTTTGAACACTTCTTAATGATTTCCCTAAGATGAATAATTTGAATGTGCACCTCGAATACCTGACATGACTTAGTTATAACTCAGATATTCTGTACAATATTAAAATTCAAGGAGCTAACATTTTTCTTGAATACAACTCTGTGTTCATTATTTTGATAATTTCAGCATTTACTACCCACTCAATTTATGACACTGTGGGAAAAATAAATTCATTTTAAGTATTTTAAACAATAGTCTATTTCTCAATTTTTCTCTATTAAAATACTTCTAATCAAAAATTTTTTTTTTTTTTTGTGTTTTTTCCATTTTAGTTTATTCTACTCGCATTTATTCCATGCATTGATATTATATTATCCCTCAATCCCTGCTTTTGTTGAACCATCCCCCTAGAACTACATCTATCTCCCAACTTTTTTTTTTTTTCTTTTTTTTTTTTATTTATTTTTTTTTATTAATTAATTAATTTATTTTTTAATTAAAGATTTCAGTCTCTTCCCCGCCACTGCCTCCCATTTCCCTCCCCCTCCCCCAATCAATACCCCCTCCCTCCTCAGCCCGCAGAGTAATCAGGGTTCCCTGCCCTGTGGGAATTCCAAGGCACCCTCACCTCCGTCCAGGTCTAGTAAGGTGAGCATCCAAACTGCCTAGGCTCCCACAAAGCCAGTACGTGCAGTAGGATTAGAAACCCATTGCCATTGTTCTTGAGTTCTCAGTAGTCCTCATTGTCCGCTATGTTCATCGAGTCCAGTTTTATCCCATGCTTTTTCAGACCCAGGCCAGCTGGCCTTGGTGAGATCCCAATAGAACATCCCCATTGTCTCAGTGTGCGGGTGCACCCCTTGAGGTCCTGAGTTCCTTGCTCGTGCTCTCTCTCCTTCTGTTCCTGATTTGGACCTTGAGATTTCTGTCCAGTGCTCCAATGTGGGTCTCTGTTTCTGTCTCCTTTCATCACCTGATGAAGGTTAATATTCAGGAGGATGCCTATATGTTTTCTTTGGGTTCTCCTTATTTAGCTTCTCTAGGATCCCTAACTATAGGCTCAATGTCCTTTGTTTATGGCTAGAAACCAAATATGAGTGAGTACATCCCATGCTCCTCTTTTTGGGTCTGGCTTACCTCACTCAGGATAGTGTTTTCTATTTCCATCCATTTGCCTGCAAAATTCAAGAAGCCCTTGTTTTTTACTGCTGAGTAGTACTCTAATATGTATATATTCCATACTTTCTTCATCCATTCTTCCATTGAAGGGCATCTAGGTTGTTTCCAGGTTCTGGCTATTACAAACAATGCTGCTATGAACATAGTAGAGCATATATTTTTGTTGTATGATAAGGCCTCCCTTGGGTATATTCCCAAGAGTGGTATTGCTGGGTCCAGGGGTAAGTTGATCCCGAATTTCCTGAGAAACCGAAACACTGATTTCCAAAGTGGTTGTACAAGTTTGCATTCCCACCAGCAATGGATGAGGGTACCCCTTTCTCCACAACCTCTCCAGCAAAGACTGTCATTGGTGTTTTTTATTTTAGCCATTCTGACAGGTGTAAGATGGTATCTTAAAGTTGTCTTGATTTGCATTTCCCTGATCGCTAAGGAAGTTGAGCATGACCTTAAGTGTCTTTTGGCCATTTGAACTTCTTCTGTTGAGAATTCTCTGTTAAGCTCAGTGCCCCATTTTATAATTGGGTTGATTAGTCTTTTACGGTCTAGTTTCTTGAGAACTTTATATATTTTGGAGATCAGACCTTTGTCAGTTGCGGGGTTGGTGAAGATCTTCTCCCAGTCAGTGGGTTGCCTTTGTGTCTTAGCGACAGTGTCCTTTGCTTTACAGAAGCTTCTCAGTCTCAGGAGGTCCCATTTATTTAATGAGGTCCTTAATGTCTGTGCTGCTGGGGTTTCTAATCAAAAATTTAAAATACCTTTTGGAGCTTGGGTTGCTTTTGGTGGATGGGTCTGTCCTAAGGAATGTCTTTTAACCATTGAACAAATAAATTTCACTATCTTAACTGTTACCTACCTAAGGTACTGCTGTGGGTGGAACTCTTTAGTGTTATAACTGACAGGTCTATAGTGGATGTCCTAGTATCATAGCTGCCTTAATTTACTGTTTCAGTATGTTTTTAGTTATTTCTTTTATTTTTGAAATTATGATATAACTACAGCATTTCTCCCCATTCTTTTCTGCCCCTCAAACCCTCCTGTATATGCTTCTTTTTTTCCCTCTCAAATTCAAGGAATCTTTTTTATTAATTATTGTTACATACATGTGTGTGTATTTTTGTGTGTGTATGTCCCTAAATACAAAAATACTACCTGCTCAGTTGCTATAATGTTACATGTATGTATGTACTCGGGGATGACCACTTGGTATTGGATAACCAATTGGGGTGCTCTTTCCTGGGGATGACTATTTCTCCCATTCTTGACTTTCCTTAGTTGTGTACAGTTCTTTGTGTAGGATGCAAGCCTCCTAAGTGTAGTCCTCACACAGCATCAATGAAATTTCTTTTTGCAACAATGTAAATCATTACAGAAAACCACAACCAACTGAAATACAGAAGAGTGAAGCCCAGTCCCAGTGGCTCTATGTGCAATATGGCTTCTGCACCTAAGGCTCAGGGAACATTGATGTAGGCAGGGCAGAAAGATTAAAGAGCTGTGGATGAGGGAATCGCCTATGGGATTGTATCACCGGGTAATATCAGAAGTTGCACCCATGGAGTATCACCAACCTAGATGTTTAATATTTGTTGTACTTTTTTCTTTTTAAAAAAATTAATTGAAATAGAATTATATCACTGTCTCACTGCCTTTTCTCCCTCCATCCCCTCCCAACAACTTTTTCTCAATCCTCTCTTCTCATATCCTCCCATACACTCTCAAATTGATAACCAATTTTTTTCTTATTATTGTTACATACACATATATGCATATATATATATATATATACACATACACTAATAGATATAGATACAATCTGATTGGGCTGTTTCTGTTGTTTCTATAATATTTCAGTGTTGACCATTCTGTATTGGACCACAATGAAGGGGATTCGTCCCTAGGTGAGAATAATTTTGTCCATAGGGACAAAAGCACACAGATCACCACAACAGACATCCTGCATATAAACCCACAAAGAAACAACCACTTGACTCACAAGAAGCCAAAAATGCAGTGTAGAAAGAAACAACCTCTCTAACAGTGATTAAATAAAGACTGATGACTGATGGGTAGAGAAAAAATGATGCATCCAAAAATCATTCCCAGTTAGATTTTAAAGCTTGATACAGGAGCCCATATTCTGAAACCATTATAAGAAAAATAAGGGAAAACACTGCAGGATGTAGACACAGGAAATGCTTTCTGAATAAGACTCCAGGCCCTCGACATCCAATGTCAGCCATTGACAAACGTGATCTCATGTAAGTAAAAGGCTTCTTGACAGCAAAGGAAAGTAAATGAAGAGATAGCACACAGAATGGGACAAAACCTTTGCTAGCTATACAACTGATAGAGGATGTATAAAGAATAAACCAAGTTAGAAAAAGCTCTTAAATAAAGAAATCAAACAACCCAACCAAGGAATGAGCTACAGAAATGAACAGACAGATCTGAAAACACAGAAAACGAAAGGTCAATGAGCAGCAGGGCAGTGCTGGCCCACACCTTCAATCCCAGTACTCTACAGGCAGAGGAACACAGATCTCTGTGTGTTTGAGCCCAGCCTGGTCTACAGAGTGAGTTTCAGAGCATCCAGTAGTACACAAAGAAACCCTGTCTCAAATAATAATAATAATAATGAGTCAATGAGCATATGTAACAATAATAACTGAAGAAGACAAGATCATGAGTCTCAGATGGAGCTGGAGAGGAACATAAGAAGCGTTGCGGGGGAAAGAGGAAGGGCAGAAATGATGTAAATACAACACTCAAGTAGAAAATTCTAGGCAGAGATGAGGGGAGGATCTGAGATGAGTGGAGGGAAGAGAAAAGATGATCAAAATATAGTGGATGAAAAAACTGAATTAAAAAGTCTGTTTAACAAAAATATATGCTCTACTATGTTCATAGCAGCATTGTTTGTAATAGCCAGAACCTGGAAACAACCTAGATGCCCTTCAACGGAAGAATGGATGAAGAAAGTATGGAATATATACATATTAGAGTACTACTCAGCAGTAAAAAACAAGGGCTTCTTGAATTTTGCAGGCAAATGGATGGAAATAGAAAACACTATCCTGAGTGAGGTAAGCCAGACCCAAAAAGAGGAGCATGGGATGTACTCACTCATATTTGGTTTCTAGCCATAAACAAAGGACATTGAGCCTATAGTTAGGGATCCTAGAGAAGCTAAATAAGGAGAACCCAAAGAAAAACATATAGGCATCCTCCTGAATATTAACCTTCATCAGGCGATGAAAGGAGACAGAAACAGAGACCCACATTGGAGCACTGGACAGAAATCTCAAGGTCCAAATCAGGAACAGAAGGAGAGAGAGCACGAGCAAGGAACTCAGGACCTCAAGGGGTGCACCCGCACACTGAGACAATGGGGATGTACTATTGGGATCTCACCAAGGCCAGCTGGCCTGGGTCTGAAAAAGCATGGGATAAAACTGGACTCGCTGAACATAGCGGACAATGAGGACTACTGAGAACTCAAGAACAATGGCAATGGGTTTCTAATCCTACTGCACGTACTGGCTTTGTGGGAGCCTAGGCAGTTTGGATGCTCACCTTACTAGACCTGGATGGAGGTGAGGGTTCCTTGGAATTCCCACAGGGCAGGGAACCCTGATTGCTCTGCGGGCTGAGGAGGGAGGGGGTCTTGATTGGGGGAGGGGGAGGGAAATGGGAGGCAGTGGCGGGGAAGAGACTGAAATCTTTAATTAAAAAATAAATTAATTAATTAATGAAAAAAAATAAAAATAAAAAGTCTGTTTATTGTATACTTTTTACATGTATATGTATATTTAGATGCATTAGCCATCAAGTAAATGCTAAACTATAGTGAAATTCCATCTTACCCCAGTCAGAATGACGTCACTTTCTTCCTCCCTTGCCTCCTTCCAGACCCTCCCAGCTGCTCTTCCTCAGACCCCTCCCGTGACCAACTCTCAAGTTTATAGTTTCTTTTTCTTTATTATTATTACATAAATATGTGTGTATGTATGCACAAATACACAAGTGTGTGTGCCATCGGTACTTATAATTATGGGAATATATACACACACACAACATGCAGACAGCCCAACCCCAGGAAGAAAACACAGAAACTGATCACAGCTTGGAAAAGGATAGCTACCTTTTTCCAGGTATGAAGCCCCTCCCCCATAATGGGTTGTCCAATGAAGAACGGCCAGTCCTGAAACCATGCACAGAAATAATAAACAACCCTTTAAATAAAAACTAAAAACTAAGAAAAGAAAAATGACCTACTTTGTGATCCAACTGTAACATTCTTTGATATTTATCCAAAGGGCTCCACATAAACATAGATCATAAAATGTTTTCTGAAGCCGGGCACAGTGGCACACACCTTTAATCCAGGAATTCTGGAGGGCAAGGAATACAGATCTCTGTGAGTTCGAGGCCTGCCTGGTCTAGAGAATGGGTTCCAGGAAAACCAAAGGTACACAGAGAAACCCTGTCTAGAAAAACATAGATAGATAGATAGATAGATAGATAGATAGATAGATAGATAGATAGATAGATAGATAGATAGACAGTAGATGATAGATAGATAGATAGATAGATAGATAGATAGATAGATAGATAGATAGATAGATAGATAGATAGATAATGCTTTCTGCAGAAGCATGAGGCCCTCAGTGGAATCCACAGCTCCCAGACACAGGGTCATGTGTTTGTGGCTGCGGAAATAGGAATGTGAAGATATCAGGATTTCTGATACTTCCAGGCAGTCAGCAGAACCGCACTGATGATACCCATGTGCCATGGGAGACCTTGTCTCTAAAAAAAAGAGTGAAGGAGGCTCATTAAGGATGTAAAGCTGGATAAGGAAGAGCTCTGTGGGTTCTGATCCCTAGAAGTGAAATGGCTGTTGGAAATATGAACTCACAGCAGCTGTGATGACCTTCACACAAACAAAACAATTAAAAATTCCAGCATGGGGGGCTGGAGAGATGGCCCAGGGCTTAAGAGCGCTGCCTGCTCTTCCAGAGATCCTGAGTTCTATAAGCAGCCACCATGGTAGTTCACTGCCATCTATAATGAAATCTGGTGCCCTCTTCTGGCCTGCAGCTGTACATGCAGGCAGGATATTGTATATGTGGTGAAGAAATCTTGGGGGAAAACACCAAACTTAGGGTCAATCATGAGTCCTAACCTTTAATAATAAGCTATTGATAGTTGGTGGCTTCTAATAGAGATAGACAGACATTATTCTTTTCGATTGTGGCCACAGTGAGTTGACCATTCTCCAGTGGACGGCCGCACACCGAGGAGTTTATAAACAACACAAATTGGAACCATCCAATATTTTAAGAGAACCTGAACTTGTAAGGAGTGAGTGAAAGATCTGGGAGGAGTTAGGGAAGATTGAGGAATGAGGAGCTGGAATCATGACTCAGTGGTTAAGAGCGCTGGCTGTTCTTCCAGAAGACCTAGGTTCAATTCCTAGCACCTACATGGGAGCTCACAACTGTCGTTAACTCCTGTTCCAGAAAACCCCACACCTTCACACAGACATAGATGCAGACTAAACACCAATGTACACAAAATACAAGTAAATAACTTTTTAAAAAAAGAGTGAAAATGAAGATAATCAAAACACAAGATATGAATTTTTCATCATAGATCCTTCATTGAGTAACTGATGAAACCAGATGCAGAGATCAACAACCAATATAAGGCCACACTCTATGAATCGTGTCAAAGTGAGGGATAATGGAATACATGAGCAAGCAAGGTCAAGATCATAATGGGGAAATCCACAGAGAGAGCTGATCCAAACTCATAGGAACTCACGAACTCTACACAGACAGCTGTGGGGCCTCCATGGGACAGAACTAGATCCTCTGCATGTAGGAGACAGTTGTATAGCTTGGTCGGTCTGAGGGGCCCCAGGCAGTGGGACCAGGGTCTATCCCTGGCACACAAGCTAGCCTTTTGGAACCCATTCCCTATGGTGGGATGCCATGCTCAGCCTTAAAGGGGGCAGGAGGGAGGCTTGGTCCAGCCTCAAGTTCTGTACCAAGCTTTGTTGACTCTCCATGGGAGGCTTTACCCTTTGGGAGCAGTGGATGGGAAGTCGGCTGGGGGAGGGAAGTAAGGAGGGGTAGGAGAAGGGATGGGAGGGAGAACTGTGGTTGGAATATAAAATGAAATTTTAAAACAGAAATAAATTAAATTAAGTTAAAGATTTAATAAAAAATATACTGAGGGCCTTGAGAGATGTCTTAGTGTTTAAGGGCACTATTTGCTCCTGCAAAGGATCCATTTTCAATTCCCAGCACCTACGAGGTGGCTCACAACTATCTGTAACTCCAGTTCCAAGGGTCTCACCCTCTCTTCTGACCTCCACCAGTACCAGGCAGGAGTGTGGGACACATACATTCATTCAGGCAAAACATTCAAATACATAAAATTAACAAAAAGAAAATATTTTAGAAGGGCTCAATAGATGGTTCACCAGTTAAGACCCCGTGCTGCCCTTCCAGAGGATCCAGGTGCAGTTCCCAGAACCCCAGGTGGAGGTTCACAACAGCCAAATGTTTGTTTTTGATTCTTTGTTTTTGCTTTTGGAAAGAGGCAGCAGAGAAAGAACATAAAGTTGGGTGTGTAGGGATGTGAGGATGGTCTTGGGGGAGTTGGCAGAGAAGAAAAAACATAACCGAATGTATTGTATGAAGAAAATAATTTTTAAAAACCTAGCATGGATGAGAGAGAGACTCTTAAAGCCCCAAATGTACACATGGGGCTATGGACTGTCGATGGCTACTGGATCAGGAGAGTGGTTCTCTATAAGAGAGTGGCCATTAGCAGACTGCCCAGGCCCCAGTGAACGGCCTCAGACCCGTGCGCATAGGGGTAGCACTGAGTGGATGATATGAATTAAGTTTTTTTTTTTTTTGGTTTTTCGAGACAGGGTTTCTCTGTAGTTTTGGAGCCTGTCCTGGAACTAGCTCTGTAGACCAGGCTGGTCTCGAACTCACAGAGATCCGCCTGCCTCTGCCTCCCGAGTGCTGGGATTAAAGGCGTGCGCCACCACCACCCGGCGATTAATTAAGTTTTTTTAAAAGCACACGAAGTTAGAAGAGAGGTTTTTGGAGGATGCTAAGGGAAGTGGATATGATCAAGATATGTTGTATGTAATTTTCAAAAAAATAAACAAAATGTTATTTTGAAAATCAACGAATATCAAAAACAGGCTTATGAGGAAAGATACCAAGACTGGTACCTGGCTCCCACACGACATGCACAAGTGTGCACATGACAGGAAGACCAGCAAGTGGGGGGGTTCCTGTCCAGCAGCTGCTCCAAAATAATCAGTCAGAAACTTAATGTTAATTGTAAATGCTCAGCGAATGGCTAGGCTTGTTACTAGCTAACTCTCACATTTAAATTAACCCATATTTTCTTATCTATGCTTTGCCATGTGAATTGGTACCTTTTCTCAGCACGGCATGCCCATCTTGCTTTTCTGTGCATCTCCTAAAACTCTAGATTTCACCCTACTTCCTCCCAGAATTTTCAGTTAGGCTCTCCCGCCTAGCTTTACCCTGTTCCGCTATGGAGCCTGTCTACTAAAGCCAGCATACTGACTTATACTCACACAGTGTAAAGGGTTGTTCCACACAGACCCAGAACTAATTGCACTGGTGCTAGTCATGAACATACTCCTGCTTATAGGAAAACCAGGAAGTTTGGTTTCACAGCAGTCCAGGGTCTCTCCCTTTTTTTGGACTTATTTTATTATATGTTTTAGAGTTTTGCCTGCACCACATGTGTGCTGTGCATCCCAGGCCAAAAAAGGGTATGGGATCCCCTGTAACTGGAATTATAGGTGGTTGTGAGCCACTCTGTGGGTGCTGGGTTTTGAACCATGGTCCAGTGCGAGAGCAGCAAGTGCTCTTAACCTGTGAGCCCCAGAATTATCTTTCTTTGTTTGTTGGTTTGTTTTGTTTTGTTTTTTGGGACAGGGCTTCTCTGTATAACAGCACTATCTGCCCTGGATCTATCTCTATAGACCAGGGTAGCCGTGAGAAATCCACCTACTTATTTCTCCACAGTGCAAGTGTAATGATTTTTTTTTCAGAGTGAAGTTGGACATTTATACATTTATTAGGTGGGTTATAGAGGGTATGGGAAAGGGGAGGTTGGGCAGAAACACACACACTCACAAAGTTAGAGAGAGAGAAAGAGTTAGAGAGGGAGAGAGAGAGAAGAGGGAAGGGAAGAAGTGGGGAGAGGCAGAAGCTGCTTCTTCCAGAGGAAGATGGAGAAGACAGACTAAGGCTGCAAGCAGGGAGCTAGTCGGCATGGCTTCTCTCTTAAAAAAAAACAAATAGAACAGCCATTACAGCTAGGACTAAAGGCATGCACCACCACCACCAGGCAATCTCTTAATATGCTGATTAGAGGTCTCTTTGTGACTGTCATGATGTAAGCCAGCCTCTGCATGATGACTCTCCTCTATTTACACAAGAGAAGCAGCATCTCCACACCTCAAGCCTCTCCTCTCCTAAGTCTCCCACATACAAGTCTTGCCCGACACCTGCTGCTATGTTCTTTTAATGATTGAACAACTTTATCACTATTTATTGATTTTACACACCTGAGAAAAATTCAAGATTGGAGAGATTAGTACCAATTTTAATGACACTCACAGAAGTTGTGAAATAGAATCAAACCAGATCTCCATTCACTGATAAATGGATAAAGGACAATGTAGTATATTTACACAGTATAATATGACCTAACTGGGAAGGAAGGAGGAAGGGAGCGAAGGAGGAGGGGAGGAAGGGATAAAGGGAGGAAAGAAGAGAAGTGAAAATGAAAATAATATGCATGCAAATGGATGGAAATAGAGAACACTATCCTGAGTGAGGCAACCCAGACCCAAAACGATGAATATGGTATGTACTCACTCATTAGTGGATTCTAGCCATAAATAAAGGACACTGAGCATATAATTCATGATCCTAGAGAAGCTAAATAGGAAGATGAACCCCCCCAAAAAAAACATGTAGTTATCCTCCTGGATATTGGAAGTATACAAGATATCTAGGCAAAAATTTAGAGCTTGGGGTTGGGGGTGGGACAGGGGTAAGAAGAGATGGGGAGAGAGAAGTGAGAAGGGGAGGATGGGGAGAGCTTGGGGGAATGGGACAATTGGGATGGAGAAGGAGTGGATATGGGAGCAGGGAAGTAGATATCTTAATTAAGGGAGCCATTTGAGGGTTGGCAAGAGACTGGACTCTAGAAGGGTTCCAAGTGGCCAAGGAGATGTCCCCAGCTTGTTCCTTGAGCAACTGAGGAGAGGGTGCCTGAACTGGCCTTATCCCATAGCCACACTAATGAATATCTTGCATATCACCATAGAACCTTCATCTGGAAATGGATGGAGATAGAGACTGAGACCCACACTGGAGCACTGGACTGAGCTCCCAAGGTCCAAATGGGGAGCAGAAGGAGAGAGAACATGAGCAAGGAAGTCAGGGCCGCGAGGGTTGTGCCCACCCACTGTGACGATGGGGCTGATTTAATGGAAACTCACCAAAGCCAGCTGGACTGGGACTGATGGAGCATGTGATCAAACTGGACTCTCTGAACGTGGCTGACAAGGAGGGCTGACTGAGAAGCCAAGGACAATGGCACTGGGTTTTGATTCTACTACATGTACTGGCTTTGTGGGAACCTAGTCTGTTTGGATGCTCACCTTCCTAGACCTGGATGGAGGGGGAGGACCTTAGACTTACCACAAGGCAGAGAACCCTGACTGCTCTTTGGACTGGAGAGGGAGGGGATTGGGAAATGGAGGGAGGGGGAGGAAAATAGGAGGAGGGGAGGAGGTGAAAATGTAATAATAATAATATATAAAATTTTTAAAAAGGAAAGAAGAAGAAACCTAAGAAACCTGCCAGTGAATGGATGAACAGGGACAACTCTTTTGGAGAAATTTCTGAAAGTGTTAACATCACTGTGAACAAAGTCAAGTTGCTGGGGAAAGTGCTCTCAGTGGCCCTGGAGAGAGAAAAGACAGATGAAGTGGAGAAGCAGGTTCATTTTATTATTATTATTATTTCTTATTATTACATTATAAATAATACCAATTCTAGGTCCTATTTCTTCCCCTCCTTCCACTTCCCTCCCGCTCCCCCACATTCGCCCCACCATCCTCCAGCCCTAAGAGAGGGCAAGGTACCCTGACCTGTGGGAAGTCCAAGGCCCACCCCCCTACATCCAGGCTGAGCAAAGTATGAATCCAAAGAGAATAGGATCCCAAAAAGCCAGTACATAAAGTCATGAGGTAGAGACAAATCCTAGTGCCATTGTCAGTGGCCCCTAAGTCGGCCCCAATTGTCAACAGGTTCTTATGACCTGAGAGCAGCAGATCAAGGGGATGGAGGACTGTATGAAGCTGGGGGACAACAGTCGGAGTCCGGTGCTAGCCCGGATGCTCCATTATTTCTCTCGACCAGACACCAACGTAAGCTATCTGTCTCTCTGGACCAGCATGGAGATGTGGAAATAAAGACACAACTCACATGGCTTTATCGGGAGAAAGATTTTCAGTGGTGCATCATGAAGTCCTGAGTTCACATCCTGAAGAATTCCTCTTGCTTTATTCTCCAAACAGCTTTTATATCCAAACATAAACTGAGTGGGAAATACACCAGCATTCTGTCTCCTAGGTAACCAGGTGAATGGCTTACAGTCATGTCCACAACTACCTGTCAGCTGTGTATGCTAGCTGTCACTTAGGTTTGAATTAGCATCTCTATCATGCATCCTCCAAATTACGAAGAAAGGAGTAACAACATGCTGACCTTTTCTTAGGTAGGGAAGGCCTGTTTGGTAGGCTATGTAACCATCCTCAGATATTGACTATGGCTTTAGAGACTGGCTGCCACACCATATAGAAATATGGACCTATAGACACCAGGCAGAAGATGCCTTCACCTAATCCCCCAGTGTCCTGCAATCTCTGCCTCACCCAACAAGGCATTTCTGTGGTCCCTGACCTCAGCAGATATCTGCATGAATCAGGATGAGTGTTGGGATCCTGGTGAGAGTAATAGTGGTGGCCCTTGTCTTAAATCAAAGGGCTGTTGTCCTTGATGGAGTGTGATTTCTTGAAGAAGATTCCAGAATAGGGTGTGAAAAGCTGGCCTAGATGATGACACAAGGGAAAATGGGGATGGGGACCTTGCAAGCTCCACTCCAACACATCTGCCTGAGTGGGCTTTTTCCAACATGGTTTCTAAAATAAATGACATCGGATACAAGATCAACTCCAAAAAATCAGTTGCCTTCCTATACACTAAGGATAAGGAAGCAGAGAGGGAAATCAGAGAAGCATCACCTTTCACGATAGCCACAAATAGCATAAAATATCTTGGGGTTACTCTGACCAAGGAAGCGAAAGATCTATTTGACAAGAACTACAAGTCTCTGAAGAAAGAAATTGAAGAAGACACCAGAAAATGGAAGGACCTCCCTTGCTCTTGGATTGGGAGGATCAACATAGTAAAAATGGCAATTCTACCAAAAACAATCTATACATTCAATGCAATCCCCATCAAAATCCCATCAAAATTCTTCACAGATCTGGAGAAGACAATAATCAACTTTATATGGAAAAACAAAAAACCCAGGATAGCCAAAACAATCTTATACAATAAAGGATTGTCTGGAGGCATTACCATCCCTGACTTCAAACTCTATTACAGAGCTACAGTTTTGAAAACAGCCTGGTATTGGCATAAAAACAGAGAAGTTGACCAATGGAATCGAATAGAAGACCCTGACTTTAACCCACAAACTTATGAACACCTGATTTTTGATAAAAGAGCTAAAAGTATACAATGGAAAAAAGAGAGCATCTTCAACAAATTGTGCTGGCAAAACTGGATGTCAACCTGTAGAAGAATGAAATTAGATCCATTTCTATCACCATGCACAAAACTCAAGTCCAAATGGATTAAAGACCTCAATATCAGTCTGAACACACTGAACCTGATAGAAGAGAAAGTGGGAAGTACTCTCCAACACATGGGCACAGGAGACCACTTCCTACGTATAACCCCAGCAGCACAGACATTAAGGGCCTCATTGAATAAATGGGACCTCCTGAGACTGAGAAGCTTCTGTAAAGCAAAGGACACTGTCACTAAGACAGAAAGGCAACCCACTGACTGGGAGAAGATCTTCACCAACCCCGCAACTGACAAAGGTCTGATCTCCAAAATATATAAAGAACTCAAGAAACTAGACCGTAAAAGGCTAATGAACCCAATTAAAAATGGGGCACTGAGCTGAACAGAGAATTCTCAACACAAGAAGTTCAAATGGCCAAAAGACACTTAAGGTCATGCTCAACTTCCTTAGCGATCAGGGAAATGCAAATCAAGACAACTTTAAGATACCATCTTACACCTGTCAGAATGGCTAAAATAAAAAACACCAATGATAGCCTTTGCTGGAGAGGTTGTGGAGAAAGGGGTACACTCATCCATTGCTGGTGGGAATGCAAACTTGTGCAACCATTCTGGAAAGCAGTGTGGCGGTTTCTCAGGAAATTTGGGATCAACCTACCCCTGGACCCAGCAATACCACTCTTGGGAATATACCCAAGAGAGGCCCTATCATACAACAAAAGTATATGCTCAACTATGTTCATAGCAGCATTGTTTGTAATAGCCAGAACCTGGAAACAACCTAGATGCCCTTCAATGGAAGAATGGTTGAAGAAAGTATGGAATATATACATATTAGAGTATTACTCAGCAGAAAAAAACAAGGACTTCTTGAATTTTGCATACAAATGGATGGAAATAGAAAACACTATCCTGAGTGAGGTAAGCCAGACCCAAAAAGAAGAACATGGGATGTACTCACTCATATTTGGTTTCTAGCCATAAATAAAGGACATTGAACTTATAATTCGCGATCCTAGAGAAGCTAAATAAGAAGGTGAATCCAAAGACAAACATATAGGCATCCTCCTGAATATTAACCTGCATCAGGCGATGAAAGGAGACAGAGACCCACATTGGGGCACCGGACACAAACATCAAGGTCCAAATCAGGAGCAGAAGGAGAGGGAGCACGAGCAAGGAACTCAGGACCGCGAGGGGTGCTCCCACACACTGAGACATAGGGGATGTTCTATCGGGATCTCACCAAGGCCAGCTGGCCTGGGTCTGAAAAAGCATGGGATAAATCCGGACTAGCTGAATATAGTGGACAATGACGAATACTAAGAACTCAAGAACAATGGCAGTGGGTTTTTGACCCTACTGCACGTACTGGCTTTGGGGGAGACTAGGCAGTTTGAATGCTCACCTTACTATACCTGGATAGAGGTGGGTGGCCCTTGGGCTTCCCACAGGTCAGGGAACCCTGATTGCTCTTCGAGCTAATAAGGGAGGAGGACTTGATGGGGGAGGGGGAGGGAAATGGGAGGCAGTGGCGGGGAGGAGGCAGAAATCCTTAATAAATAAATAAATTTTAAAAAAAATAAAAAAAGAGAGCTAATTAGAAACAAGCCTAAAGAAAGGTCGAAATTTCATAATTAATGTAAGTCTCTGTCATGGTTTGGGCGCTGGCTGGTGGTACAGACTCGTTACATTGGACATGAGATTTGCAAGCATATTGAAATTCAGGAAGCAGTTGTGAGAACCAAAGTTATATTTCAAGTTTTAATTATTATGCACTAGAGATTCAGGAGACGAAAGTGAGAGCCCCTTGCCCAAGGGCAGACAGTTCCTGAATGCTGGAGGCTGCTGTTTATGCGAGATAACAAGTCACGTGTTTTCACTCCCTAAACACACTTGCTTGATCCACCTGCACCAGACGGGTTTGATCACGTGAGGGTAGGAGGTTCACAGACTGGAGGTACTTCAGGATGCAGGCTTGCCCCTGATTGGACCTGATGGGAAAACACTGAATTCTGGTTTTTTCCTTCTTAAGCACTACACTTGATTCTGGCCCGTTTCCTAGGAACCTGGGTATGGCCCTGGCCAGTATTTAATTAAAACTTGCTTCAAATTTGACTTTAAAAAAAATAAATAAATAAATAAAATAAAATAAATGACATCATTTCAATCAAAAATATTTTGAGAGATATCAAATTAAATTTAATGATACAGCCAAGCATTGTGGTATACACCTTTAATCCTGCATTTAGGAGACACACATAGCCAGCTGTTCGTGAGTTCGAGGCTAGTCTGGTCTGCGTACTAAGTTTCAGGGCAATCGGAACTCTGTAGAGAGAACCTACCAAGAAAAAAAAAAGACCTTCAGTGATTCAACTGAAGCCTGTAAGCTTTCATAGTTGCTTAATTTTTATACCTTTCATCTATGTATATCATCATTGTGCTTGTATACTTCTTACTGCCTTCTCTAATATGCTTCTCTTCCCCGACTGGATTTCTAGTCTTCTCCCTGTCTCTCTCTTTGTTTCTGTCTCTCTCTGTGTCTGTCTCTCTTTCTCTGTCTCTCTGTCTCCTCTCTCTTCTCTACAGGGTCTCAGTATGCAGCACTGGCTGGCCTTGAAGTTGCTCTGTAGTTCAGGCTTGTTTCAAACTCAAAGAGTTACCTACCTCTGCCTCCCAAGTACTGGGATTAAAAGAATCCACTATACCCAGCCACCTGTCCTTTGGGCTGTCTCTTTTGTATGCAGGCCTTGAGTAGGTGAGCACCACTATGGGGTGCTCATGTTTGTCATGGCCATGTCAAACAGCGTTTCATAACAGTGCTGTCCTGGATCTTAAAATCTTTGCCCCTGTCCTCCCAGTATTCCCTGATTTGTGGGAACTGCAGCCCTGAGTTGATATCCCTGCCCCCATCTGAGGTGCTTATCTGCAAGGAAAACATAATAAATTCCCTCTGCTCCTGGAGCAGGGAAGGAAGGAATTTTGAATGCATAGTGACCTTTACTTGATCCCTACCAGGGTCAGGTTACAGTCCCTTTGCAGCCCCCTCCTCATTTGGTGCCATGGTATAAAGCCCCCCCAGCAAGAGAATAGAAGAAGAAGCTGTTCCACCTCAACCTCGTACTCTGTGTACTCATTCAACCTGGACACCCTCCACCGAGACTCTTGGTTCCAGCACGCACTGGCATGGCACTGAGTCTTGAAGAGACTGTAATAGGTGTCATGTTTATGTATCTGGATTAATGGCCAGGTATTCTCAACACTTTGAATACTTAGGAGTTTCGGTATTAACCATCCACCTCTGATAAGAAGTTTCTCTGATCCAGGCTGAATCGGGACTTGTCTGTATAATCATAGATATTTGGAAGACTGAAAACAGTGTCTGTTTTGCAAATGTGAGCAATCTTAGGGTAGAACTCTATTCTTCAGCAAAGCATGTGATACAACTATGACTAATCCACATAGTATGTGGCCAAAATAAAGCTTCAAGTGTAGTGCCATGTTGTCTATGGAACCTTAAAATACATCGTAAGAGCAGACGGCACAATCGTCTCCAATAAACCAGTACAAGTGGTCTCTGTGGCCCTCCTCAGTGCTCAGCTTGGTCTAACAGCTGTGATAATTCCCACCACTGTCTTAAAACTTTTAATGACATTCTCAGTCCTCAAGTTTACTTTCTGGTGTAGTTCATCTTGAGACAATGCACATCTTCAGATACAGACTTTACACTCAGCCTACTAAAGTTATCTGAGATTCACATTTCATCTGGGAGAGTAAATCTTTTCCTCTGGGGTGCATCAAATGATGCACAGTAAACAAGGTCATTGACATCATGGGTCACAAGCTGGTTCGTGTCCACTGGGAGGAAAAGTCCTGTCATCCTGTCCTTGATTTCGTCATGGCTCCTGCTACTAAGTAGTACTTGTGTAGCCCTAGCTGTCCTGCAACTTGGTTTGTAGACGAGGCTGGCTTCAAACACACAGAGAACCAACAGCCTCCTGAGTGCTGTGATTAAAGGTGTGGCACACCACACACAGCAACAACATTTGAATCCTGATGCTGTCTCTACAAGGACTGATTGACTTTAGATTCACGTCTCAGTCTCAGTTGTGTCCTATTACTCTGCTTTTGTCTTTGGATTCAATGCCCTACCTCAGGGTCCATTTTTAATTTCTCTTAATGTCATTGCATCTTCAAACCTCTCATCCATTATCCACACATATTCCTGTCACAGGGACTCTGTAATTCCTTTCCTTTCTTAGGGTTGGCAAGAGACGTGAACCTAGAGTGGCTCCCAAAAGCCCAAGGCGATGTCCCCAGTTAGTTCCCTGGGCAGCTGAGGATAGGGAACCTTAAATCACCCTATCCTATAATAATACTGACGAATATCTTGCATATCACCATAGAACCTTCATCTGGGGATGGATGGAGATAGAGACAGAGACCCACACTGGAGCACTGGACTGAGCTTCCAAGGTCCCAATGAGGAGCAGAAGGAGGGAGAACATGAACAAGGAAGTCAGGACCACGAGGGGTGAACCCACCCACTGAGACAGTGGGGGCTGATCTATTGGGAGCTCACCAAGGCCAGCTGGACTGGGACTGAAAAAGCATGGGATAAAACCGGAATCTCTGAACATGGCAAACACTGAGGGCTGATGAGAAGCCAAGGACGATGGCACAGGGTTTTGTTTATTTTTTTTTATTTTTTTTATTTTATTTTTTTTAATTTATTTATTTATTAAGGATTTCTGTCTTCTCCCTGCCACCGCCTCCCATTTCCCTCCCCCTCCCCCATCAAGTCCCCCTCCCTTATCAGCTCGAAGAGCAATCAGGGTTCCCTGACCTGTGGGAAGCCCAAGGGCCGCCCACCTCTATCCAGGTCTAGTAAGGTGAGCATTCAAACTGCCTAGGCTCCCCCAAAGCCAGTACGTGCAGTAGGGTCAAAAACCCACTGCCATTGTTCTTGAGTTCTCAGTATTCCTCATTGTCTGCTATGGCACGGGGTTTTGATCCTACTTAATGTTCTGGCTTTGTGGGAGCCTAGCCAGTTTGGAAGTTCACCTTACTAGATATGGACGGAGGGGGGAGGACCTTGGACTTTCCACAGAAAAGGGAACCCTGATTGCTCTTGGGACTGGGGAGGGAGGGGGAGAGGAATGGGGGGAGGGGGAGAAGGGTGGGAGGAGGGGGAGGGGATTTGGAGGCTGGGAGGAGGCGGAAACTTTTTTTTCCTTTTTTTCAATAAAAAAAAGTAAAAAAAATTACTTAAAAATAACTAATTTACTTTTATTTCATGTGTATTCATGTTTTGCCTGTGCATACATCTGTGTGAAGGTGTCAGATCCCGGAAACTGGAGTCAGAGGCATTTCCCCAGCCCTGTAATTCATTTTCATGATAAGGTTATTCATTACATAATTACTAATATGTGATTTCCATTTTCAATGTACTGAGAAATACTTGTGTAATTTCTCTAAAATTCATAATTACTACAGAAAAGTGAAATTTTTCCACAAAATGAGCTATGACTTTCGGTGTTGTTTATCACCCGCATCCTGTGTGTCTGGTAGAGACAGATCTGTATTTGTGGTGATTGTGCTATGAGAGTTACCTATCTTAAAGATATGAATGGTCTCAAGACCCGGGATACTGGAACATGCCTTTAACCACAGCACTCAGGAGGCAAAGGCAGGCCAGTATGAAGCCATTCTGATCTACATAGTCTGGACAGCCAGGGATACTTGGGGAGACCCTGTCGTGTGTCTGTGTGTGTGTGTTATATTAATGGTCTCACTCAGACCACTTAAATGCTATTTCCCTCATGTCTGTTAGTTTTGTCAAGTATTGTAAGACTTCTTTAAGTATCCCACTGCATGCTTCCGCTTTGTAATTTTCTAGTTTGATATTCTGTATAGAGCTACATGTCATAGTATTTCTGTACCTGTTAAATTTTTTAAAATGCCATACAGCAGGGCTTTCATGGGAGGTTTATTGGAAGAGGAGAGAGAAGGAGCAGAAAAGGGGACAGAGAAGGGTTCAGAGAGTGGTCTGAGGGGTCAAAGTAGCAGAAGAGAGAGAGGGAGAGAAAGAGAAAGAGATGGAAGGTGGACAAGTCCCACCATTTAAGAGGGAACATAGCAAATGTACACAGGGGTGCTCTAGTAGCTGCAGCTGAGGACGTTTCCTTCAGGACCCCTAGGGTAGGCCACTACAGATGCCTGAATCCTAACAGTAAAAGACCCTGGAGTGTGGAGACTCTCACTCAAGTCTCAGGATAACACGACCCCCCACACACAGGAACTCATGAGAGACCATCCTTGCTGCAATCACACGAGGTTTATTGACAGGACAGGAACCAGTGCACTGGGGCCGAAACTCATTTGCCACGCAGGGGTAGAATTCGACCCCGAGTATTTGGGAGAAGGGGTATTTAAGGGAAGAAACCATAAGCCTATAACCCAAAAGGAGTAGGGGGCGTCATTGAAAAATTCCAAAAATACTAATGATAATCACAGGGGGGTAACTCCCTGTTCCTCAGGATTATAATCTAACTCTATGGTCAGCTAGTTCCTAAAACAGACTCAATGAACCAGCTAACCTAGATTTTTGGTGCTTCTCTCCCTGCTAGATTTTTGGCTCTACTCTTTCTGCTAGAGGGGTCTTGATTTATCTGGGTCTTTGAACTGTACCAAAATTTAAATTTTCTATAATTAAAGACATGGAAATGCAAGGAATACTGAGAATGGAATGAATAGTCTTCCCAGTGAAGAGCACAGCAATTGGTTGTCCAACACCAAATGGTCAGCCCTGAAAACAAAAATGCAAGTAACATTATATAGACTGAGCAGGTCGTATTTATGTACTTAGGAATTCCACACATTGTAGGGCCATGGTATACAGGCCCATATTTTTATATTGAATGGCGGCCAAATTTTTAGGCCACAGTATGCACCTGGCCACACAGGAGGTGGTCACCTTGCCACCATCCTAAACAAACTGAAGCCACCCTAAACATTACCAAGATATGCTAATGTTGCTCTGCTCATTCTTTGTAATTTTGGGAGATCACCTGGAAAGGGGTGATCCTTGGCTACCTAGGAAACAGAATGCGAATGAACTTTTTCCTCAGTTTACATTTTTGGTATAAGAGCTGTTTGGAGAATAAACGCGGGTGAATTTTCAGGATGTGAACTCAGGATGTCATAAGGGAGCCCTGAAAACTCCAGCCGATAAAATGATATAGTTGTGTCTTTATTTTCATGCTTCCCGGCTGGTCCAGAGAAATAATTTATGGTCCAGGATGGTCCCAGACCACAATAAATACATTATATGAATGTACATGACAGCAATTAAAGAAAAAAGGCCATGAATTTGAATGAGAGAAAGAGAAAGGCCACATGGGAGGATAAGGATGGAGAAAGAGAAGGTGAATTGATGTAATTACCTTATAATCTCAAAAGAAAAGTATATATATTTAACATTAATAAGAAGATAAATAATACAATTTGAATGTAAAAAAGACATAATTTTGGTTGGCATTTACTTGATGTCTAATGCATCTAAATATACATATACATGTAAAAAGTATACAATAAACATTTTTTAATTTAATTTAGTTTTTTCATTCTCTATATTTTGATCATATTTTCCCTTCCCTCAACTCATCTCAGATCCTCCCCCTCATCTCTGCCTAGAATTTTCTACTTGAGTGTTGTATTTACATCATTTCTGCCCTTCCCCTTTCCCCCGCAACGCTTCTTATGTTCCTCTCCAGCTCCATCTGAGACTCATGATCTTGTCTTCTTCAGTTATTATTGTTACATATGCTCATTTACTCATTATTATTATTTTTTTGAGACAGGGTTTCTTTGTGTACCAATGGATGCTCTAAAACTCACGCTATAGACCAGGCTGGGCTCAAACACACAGAGATCTGCGTTCCTCTGCCTGTAGAGTACTGGGATTGAAGGTGTGGGCCAGCACTGCCCTGCTGCTCATTGACCTTTCGTTTTCTGTGTTTTCAGATCTGTCTGTTCATTTCTGTAGCTCATTCCTTGGTTGGGTTGTTTGATTTCTTTATTTAAGAGCTTTTTCTAACTTGGTTTATTCTTTATACATCCTCTATCAGTTGTATAGCTAGCAAAGGTTTTGTCCCATTCTGTGTGCTATCTCTTCATTTACTTTCCTTTGCTGTCAAGAAGCCTTTTACTTACATGAGATCACGTTTGTCAATGGCTGACATTGGATGTCGAGGGCCTGGAGTCTTATTCAGAAAGCATTTCCTGTGTCTACATCCTGCAGTGTTTTCCCTTATTTTTCTTATAATGGTTTTAGAATACGGGGTCCTGTATCAAGCTTTAAAATCTAATTGGGAATGATTTTTGGATGCAACATTTTTTCTCTACCCATGGATCATCAGTCTTTATTTAATCATTGTCAAAGAGGTTGTTTCTTTCTACACTGCATTTTTGGCTTCTTGTGAGTCAAGTGGTTGTTTCTTTGTGGGTTTATATGTAGGATGTCTGTTGTGGTGACCTGTATGCTGTTGTCCCTATGGACAAAATTATTCTTACCTAGGGACAAATCCCCTTCATTGTGGTCCAATACAGAATGGTCAAGAGTGAAATATTATAGAAACAACAGAAACAGACCTATCAGATTGTATCTATATCTATTTGTATACATATATATATGCATATATGTGTATGTAACAATAGTAAAAAATTGGTTATCAATTTGAGAGTGCATGGGAAGATATGACAAGAAAGAGTTTGAGAGAAGGTAGTTGGGAGGGGATGGAAGGAGAAAAGGCAGTGAGAAAGTGATATAATTCTATTTCAATTAAAGTTTTTAAAAAAGAAAAAATACAACAAATATTAAACAGCCAGGTTGGTGATACTCCATGGGTGCAACTTCTGATATTTCCAGGTAATACATTCCCACAGCCGATTCTCTCATCCATGGGCTCTTTAAACCTTCTGTCCTGCCTTCATAAATGTTCCCTGGGCCTTAGGTGCAGAAGCTATATTGCACATACAGCCAATGGGACTGGGCTTCACTATTCTGCATTTCAATTGGTCGTGGTGTTCTGTAATGATCTCCATTGTCACAAAGAGAAATTTCATTGATGCTGTGTGAGGACTACACTTAGGAGGCCTGCATCCTACACAAAGAACTGTACACAACTAAGGAAAGTCAAGAGTGGGAGAAATAGTCATCCCCAGGAAAGAGCACACCAATTGGTTATTCAATGCCAAATGGTCAGCCCCGAGTACATACATACATGTAACATTACAGCGACTGTGTAGGTATCTTTCATGTATTTAGAGACACACACACAAACACACACACAGACTAACACACACACATGTATGTAACAATAATTAATTTTTTAAAAAGAGGCCTTGAATTTGAGAAAGAAAAATGAGACACATATACAGGTGGGTTTGAAGGACAGAAAAGAGGTGGGAGAAATGTTTTAGTTATATCATAATTTCAAAAATTAAAGAAATAATTAAAAACATACAGAAACAGTAAATTAAGACAGTGATGGTACTAGGAAGTCCATTGTATACCTCTCAGTTATAACACTAAAGAGTCCACAGCAGTACCTTAGGTAGGTAACAGTTAAGATAGGGAAATTTATTTGTCCAATGGTTAAAAGAAATTCCTTAGGACAGAACACTTCACAAAATCAACCAAAGTTCCAAAGGGTATTTTAAAATTTTAATTAGAAGTATTTTAATAGAGAAAAATAGAGAAGTAGACTATTGTTCAAAATACTTAAAATGAATTCATTTTTCCCAAAGTGTTAACTTTAGTCCATTAGATGTTGAAATTATTAAAATTATGAACACAGAGTTGTATTAAAGAAAAATGTTAATTTCATGAATTTTAATAGAATACAGAATGTCTGAGTTATAACTAAGGTCATATCAGATATCTGAGGTCCATATTTAAATTCTTCATTCTCAGGGGAATAATGAAGAAGTGTTCAAACAATGAGAAAGTGTGGGTTTCAATTCATCAACAGAGTGCATGTTGAAAACAGGTCATTCTCTGTGCCGAAAAGGAAGAAGTGAAGTGCAAAATAAGTTTATTATTCTTTATTATTAAAAAAGGACAGATGGTTGGATAGCATGCTGCCCAAAATGAATTAATTCCCTCCAATCTTGGAATTTTTGATTGTGCATAAAACCCATAAAGGGTGATAAAGTTGTTCAACCAATACAAGATCACAAAACAGCTCACCAGCAGCAAGATGCTGTGAGTGACTCTGAGCTCCGGAGATTGCTGGCTGGAAAGGCTTGTGCTGCGGAGATACTGGGCTCTCTTGTGGTGTCTGTAGAGGAGAATTACCATGTATAGGCTGGTCCACATCATGATGGCCACATATAAGAGATCGTGCATGAATATGATACTCAAAAATGATCCTGAATTATTGTTCCCAAAATTCCTGTTTTGACAGTAAGCATGCAAATATCCATTTCCAACATGAGTAAAATTAGTTTTGGCTATTACCGTTTCACCCACAAATCCATAGATGGTCAGGTTAATGAGCCAGGAGCAGAGTAGGGAAGAAAACGTCCACGTTGATAGTTTGTGCCTAAGCCAAACACACTGAGAATTACTGGGAGTCACGGTGACGGCTTGAAATGTGCTTAGAATACAGGTGGTACTGATGGACAGACCACGGGAAATTCTGTATATACATAAAACAACCTTACAGCCGACATCATCCAGAAAATTGGGTACTCCAAAGGATGCCACGATATTCGGTATCAACGTGAATATGATCGTCACCATATTAGCTATTGTCAGATGCATGAAAAGCAGATCTATCAACTTCTTAAAATGAGGCTTAAAGAAGAAAGTGTAAATATATAAAATGAACAGTGATGTGTTCCCTATGACACCAATACATAACTGAGATATGAGAAAGAGCCCCAAGACAGCATATCTCAGAATCATGATGTTTGTCAGATGTGATAGGTCTGGAGTGACAGATAAATGGACTGCATCATAAATCTATTTTTAAAAAGGCAATTTTGGGAAAACTAATGATTGCCAGCTCAGCAGCAGAGCTGATAAATGATGAAATGTCCAACTCCTTTCTTTTCTTTTTCTTTTTTGTCTTTTTGAACAGGGTTTTTCCAAGTATCACTGGCTGTTCTGGAACTTGGAACTTGCTCTGTATCCCAGGCTGGTCTTGACCTCACAGAGATCCACCTATCTTTGTCTCTTAAGTGCTGGAATTAGAGGCCTGTGCCCCACCGCCTGGAGATGTGTCCAAATCCTTTCAAGGTTAGGTCCACAGATGACCTCTTAGCAACTGTGTTCCAGGTGTTCTTGACCATCTTAGAGGACAGAATAAAGTGTTGGAAAGTAGGCAGTCGAATCCACCCGATACCCTGAACACTGTTATGTCAGGATGAAAGATGTGTTGACCTAGGTGAAAGCCAAATTTGCATGTTATAAGATTTTAAAAGTTATATATTTTTGTGTATGGGCACTTTGCCTGCATGTCTGTGCACTCTATGTTTTCCTGGGAAATCAAACCCTGGCAATCTGGAAGAGCAACAACAGTCTTTAACTGTGAAACCATCCATCCAAGTCCCAGGATTTTTCATTCATCAGTTTATATTGTTTCCATGTTTATAACAATATTTCTTTCTAACACATATATAGTAACATGTGTACTTAAACGTCAGTGTTTTGGCTGCAGATACATATCTGTATCTTAGTGATGAGTAAATGCTCAGACTTTCCATGTGGGACTCTGCCTCTCATTTTACCTTACAGGGTAACCAGCACGTCCTGAAGCATTTCTTTTCATTTGTCTATTACGCTGACAACTTAGAGCTGAGCTGCTGATATGCAGACAGTGACAGCAATGGTGAGACTGCGTATCCCACAGTGTTGAGCACATCTTCACAAAAGTGTGTTTCTTGTGACATTTGGTCATTGACACAATCAGGCTGATTCTGGCTGATAACCCACTGTAACAAAGAGTTATATATTTTGCAACACCTGAATTACATTTCCATTAGAAGAATCTTCTGTTTTGCTGTTGCAGAAGCAGAGATCTCAGGTCCACAGTTACACAGAGAATGGCAAAGACATGATACTCATGAAGTTTGACCTTAAATTTTACAACATAGTAACATCACCCATGTTCAATGGATTTGGGGGAGTTTTACTGTATATTAATTTTAGACCCATTCCTCCACTGATTTAATTATTCTGTCACCTGAAATACAAACCTTTTTGCTTTGGCAGACATATGTAAATTCCTCAGCAGTCTCTTTTATTCTGACAAGGTCAATTAGACTTTTCTCAGTGTGCCCTTCTGAATTTCTCCATGCACCTTAAATCGCTGCCTTGACAAGAGTCCCTACCTAGCCAAGGTATTCTATTATGAGTGATCAACATTTAATTTACTTAATGAATTCCACTACACAGAGATATTGTTCTTCCACAATCCCAGTTATTCCTTATATCAGTGTTCAACTTGTTTCATGACTTGTCATTGTTTGCCACTGTCACAAATTGTATAGTTAGACCGCACCACCCTCCTCTAAGCTTTGAAAACACATCTCATCTCTATAGTGCCATATGGCTTTTGCTGATCCACATTCATTTCTTGCATCCTTTACATCTTCCCAAGTGTTATCCTGGATTGATTGTCATTCTCCTCACCATTCACCAGAAATTTGTTTTTTACTCATCTTTTCTCCTTGCTCTGTATCTACCCTTAAATGCCCTAACTTTTCATAATTTTGTTACTCAGCATGGTCCTGAAAATTCCCTCCAGCAGCCAGGTTATTACAATTTTTTCCTGCAAAGAATAAAAGTTTGGGAGAAAATGTCAGGCTGTCATCTGAACCCAGATGAAACAGACTCACACTATGACATGCACAGGAAGATGCTATCAATGGAAAATGGAATCTAAAAGGATTATCAAGTCCTATTTTTGAAATTCAAAAAAATGAAACTTGCCAGATTGTGGTGGCACACTCCTTTATTCCTAGCCTTTGGGAGGCAGACACAGGTGGATATCACTGAGATTGAGGCCAGCTTGTTCTACAAAGCGAGTTCTAGGACAATTAGTGCTACACAGAGAAACCCTGTATCAAAAAACAAGGAAAAAACAAACAAAAAAAAGGAAATTTGAATACCGATGAATAGACATATTCCTAAACAGCAGAGCAACTGCTATCCGTATGTCAAAAAGATGTGATGAATTTAAAATCAATATTATCATACTTAATTGTATACATGCGTCAAATATTCAAGAATAAAAATTACAATAAAAACTAACCTTAGTAAAGATACAGATGCTTTTAAAAACAAAGAAATATGCTATGCAGTTGTGTAAAAATATATGTAAGTAATGAAAACTAACAGTGATAATCTTAATGCAATCACATTCACTTCCACAAAATATAAATGACACATATCATTTGAAATAGGATATTTGAATTTTCTGAGAGCAAAACTGGAAGTGTTCTCTTTTTTCTTTCTATGAACGAACCTGTCAGCATGTTGGCATATTGGAGGAAGAATGAAAAAAATCCACATTCTGTCTGAGTGCTAAAAGATTCACCATTTTACACCAGTTCAAATATATCAAGCACAATGGAGAGGATAAAGTTCCCGTGTGCAAGTGATGAGAGTGTCACTATGAACATGGGAAACGTTAGTCTTTACAGCATTGCATACACTGTATATGAATTCAAATTGATTAAGAAACATGCAAATTTAAAAACTGGAAAGACATTTTGAAACTAAAAGAAAATTTTCATCTTAAATAAGTTTTCTTTCACAAAAGAAATGCTAAGGGGACACACTTATACGTGCAGACAACCACTTCTGCAGTAGCATAAACTCAAAATTGAGAATAAAAATATACAATTATCATCTATACATATTCAAGCTTAGAACATTAGATAAGGCATAACGATCAGAAGAAATATGATGGCATTTTTTTTTTCAAGACAGGGTTTCTCTGGGTAGCGCTGACTCGTAGAGCTCACTATTAAGACCGGACTGGTTTTGAACACACTGAGATTGCTTGCATCTCTCTACCTTCCAGTGCAGGAAGTCAAAGTGTTTGTCACCATCCCCACCTTGATAGGAAATCTTAACAACGGCTTCTCGCAGTTAACCAAGCCAACAGATAAAAGAGAAAATGGGATATAAAAATTTGAGCTAGAGAACCTGGAGAGATGGCTCAGTGGTAAAGAACTCAGGCTGCTCTTTCAGAGGATCCCGGTTCATTCCCAGCACCCACATAGCAACTCATAACTGTCTGTACCTGCATTTCCAGGGGATCTGACAATCTTATCCAGACATGAATGCAGGCAAAGCCCCAATGGACATAAAACAAAAATTAAATAAATTATTTAAAAGGAAAATCTTTTAAAATATTAAGCTGAAGAACTGGTCACCTCAGTGTAACAAAACTGCACAGTTACAGGACAGCAGCGACCGTTTGCCATGCGGCACATAGGAATTGAGAAGCTAATGTGACTGTATAACCAATGTCAAAGAAAGGGTAATCAATGGTCTAGTTTGCTGTTAGACTAAATTTTATGTGTATAATGCTGTATTATAGAGAAACTTAGTAGGACGGGAGAGATGACTCTGAGATCAAAGTGTTTGTCATGCGAGCACTGGAAAGTGAGCTCAAACATCAATCACCTATACAAGGCTGAGTGTGGTAGGTTAGACAGGCTGGTGACAGGTGGATCCCCGAAGCCCATCGAGCAGCTGATTGAGCCAACTGATGTGCTCCAGGCGGAATGAGAGATTCTGTCTCAAAAAAATTAGGAGTATGTACAGAAAGGCAAATGATGTCAGTGTCTCTCCTGTACACACACGAACAAGCAATCACACAGTCACATACGTGCATATACCTCACACAACAGAAAGTGAAAAACTACCAATTCCCATCATGTTAAAAACAAATGAATATCTTGGCAATGACAGAATGAAAAAAGTTCATTGTGAAAATGAACTGTAGAGTGTCTCTTGTAGAAATGTGTGTGTGAAATAAATAAAAGACTTTAGGAAACAATAGAATTATATTGAAAATGATTTCAGATGAAATCTAAAATAAAAGAGCAGAATAAATAAAAGCAGAACAACAGCAAGCAACAGAAATACACAGGAAACATAAAGCCAGGCCACCACCTTGAAGGGAATACTGCAGCACTGCTCTGTGAGACCGCACTGCTGTGCGGGAGGACACACAGAGACTAGGACAGAATGCTACAGACAGCGTCGGGAACATGCCAAATGCACCTTCAAAGAGTATGTCATGACTACCTAGGCTTTAAGAGGAATGTGCAAAATCCTCTAAGATGTAACATCCCTCCAAAGACTGTAGATTCTAAAATGTCATAGATGGGCAATATTCTCATGAGATTGAATCATTGACTAGATCAGATGAAAATGTCTTAACGAAGAATGAAAATGGGGGCTTCAGATGTCTCAGTGGTTAAGAGTACTGGCTGGTCTACCTGAGAGCCTGGCTTTGATCACCAACACCACATAGATGTCCTCAATTGTCTGTAATACCAGTTCTAGGGCATCTGACATCTCAGACTGTTTTATTGGGGCATTGCACTCATGTGGGGCACAGAGATGCACGCAGGAAAATCACCACACAATAATATACATGAATAAAAGTTAAAAACAAAAATGGTAAAAGCATATGAAGATCAAGAGAAGTATTATTCAGAAAAATAATAAATGAGATAGACTAAACTGACAGAGAAGTAGGGGAAATAAAAATCTAAAAACAAATCAAAACACCCAAAGTGTAGGGATTGTTGGCCGGGGGAGGGGAGGAGAAGAGGCAGCAGTGGAAAGGTTGCCATACCTCCTTCTCACTCTGAGTGCTGAGGCTGCGAAGTCTTATTCAGGGCAGTGTGAATCCCACAGGCGCAAAGCCTCATAGGCAAGAAGTGTCTTGGAAAAGCTGCCTAGCAGGAGCCATTACTAAATAAGGGAAAAGATAAGAGGACTCTTCTTCCCAGTGGACATGGACCAGCTTGTCACTGATGGCGCCAGTGACCTTGTTAACTGTGCATCATTCTGATGCACTCCAAGGAAAATTTCAGTCTCCCAATACAATGTGGGTCCCATGGTAATCGATTAAACCAACTAAATAAGAATGCATTCTCTGTCAAGATGTGTGTGATTTTCCCAAGTTGAACTACATCAGAAAGTAATCTACAATCTAGACTATCATTAAAAGTTTTCACGCAGCTGTGCAAATTATCACAGCCATTATACATTTCTTTCTCTGTCTTTCCCTCTTACTCCCTCCCTTTCTCCCTCCGTTTCTCTCTCCCTTTCTCCCTCCCTTTCTTCCTCCCTCCGTCTCTCTGTCTCTCTCTCGCTCTGTGTCTTTCTCTCTTTCTTTCAAGATAGGGTTTCTTTATAACAGTCCTGGCCGTCCTGGAAATCTCTCTGTAGACCAGCTGGCCTTGACTCACAGAGATCCACCCCCTGACTTCTGGGATTAAAGCCGTTCACCACCACTGCCTAGTTCTCTTATATTTCTTTTTAAAATTATCATTATTATTTTATTTTATGTGTTTTTCACATTTATTTATTTATTTTTCATATTTATTTATTTATTAAGGATTTCTGCCTCCTCCCCGCCACCGCCTCCCATTTCCCTCCCCCTCCCCCATCAAGTCCTCCTCCCTTATCAGCTCAAAGAGCAATCAGGGTTCTCTGACCTGTGGGAAGCCCAAGGACCGCCCACCTCTATTCAGGTCTAGTAAGGTGAGCATTCAAACTGCCTAGGCTCCCCCAAAGCCAGTACGCGCAGTAGGGTCAAAAAACCCACTGCCATTGTTCTTGAGTTCTCAGTATTCCTCATTGTCCGCTATGTTCAGCTAGTCCGGATTTATCCCATGCTTTTTCAGACCCAGGCCAGCTGGCCTTGGTGAGATCCCGATAGAACATCCCCTTTATGTGTTTAAATGTTTTTAGCATGTAGGTCTTTGCCGCACTTGCATGCAATGCTCACAGAGGCCAGAAGAGGGCATTGGAACCCCCGGAACTGGAGTTACAGATGGTTGTGAGCCATCATGTAGGTCCTGGGACTCAATAAAGCCAGGGACCTCTGGAATAGCAGCAGTGCTCTTAATTTTGGGGCAATCTCTCCAGCCCTAGCCCCTCATCTCTTATTGATTTTGTTCTTTTCTCTCCATCATTTCAATATTTTGGTTACAAATTTGTCAGTCTTGTTGATTGTTTTCAAAGAACCAACTCTTCATTTCACTGATTGTGTTTTTGTTGTTGTTTCTATTTCATTGCTTCAGCCCTGGGTTTAATAATTTCTTGCATTATACCCTTTTTGGGTGCTGTTTCTCCCAGGACAGCCAGAATTACATTAACAGACCTTGTCTCAAATAAAAAATTAATGGAAACTGAACAACTGAATGAAAAATGAGTTAAGTTAAAAATCAAGAAGGAAATTTTAAATTTGTCAGAACTGAATGAAAATGAATACACAGCATACCCAACGTTATGGGACACAAAGAAGGTGGTTCTGTGAAAGCAACTTGACAGCACTAAGTGCCTACATAAATAAAAATTAGAGAGATTTCATACTTAGCAAAGAGTTCTAGAACAGCAAGAAGAAATGGCACGTGGTCTGGGCCTCAACCTGTGGCCTTGTTGGTGTCTGCGGGCTGGGCCACAACCAGAGCCACACTGGTTTGAGTGGCCTGTGCTGCACCTAGGGTCTTGGTGTTGTTCAACAACACTACTGCTGCCAAGGGCTACATCTAGCTCTCTGTTCCTATAGCAGCCAGGGTCTGAGACAACATCCGTGGTTCTTGTTACAACCAAAGGCCATGTGGTGGCCTGTGATCAGATCAGCCACCTGTGACCATGTTGGTGCCCAGAGGCCATGATGCAATCAGGGCCATACAGATGTGCATGGCACATGCTACTACCTGGTGCCGTGCTGGCATCCAGGCCAGGGCTGGAGCTGGGTGCCATACCTGCGTCTGTGACCCTAATGCCACCAGGGTCTGTGTTGATGTCCATGGCTCCTGTTGCCATTGAGAGCTATGCTGATTCCCAGGGCTGTCATCTGGGACTGTGTTAGTGTCCAATGACCACGGTGCCACTGGGGCCCCGGTGATATCTAGACCCGGGCTGGTACCAAAGACCTTGTCTGAATATGTGTTCTTACCACAGTTAGGGTCTATGTTGAAGTCTGTGACCACATGGAGGCCCAGAGTATAGGTCAAAATCTCTGGCCTTGTTGGGATCTGGGCGCCATGATTCAGCTGGGGTCATTCAGATCTGAGTGGCCTGTGCTTCTACCCAATGCCATGGTGACTTCTGGACGAGAGCGGCAGCGGAGGGCCATGTCTAGGTTCATGGTCCCATCATGCTGAGGTCTGTGTTGAAGTATGGAAAGTCACATGGAAGTCCAGGGTTGAGGCCACAACCTGTGACCATCCTGATAAGTGGCCAGTGCTTCCACCTGGAGCCAGGTCATCTGGCCCAATTTTCTGCCAAGGGCCATGTCTGGGTAGGTGGTCCACCTGCAACTAGGGTCTGTTGATGTCTGTGGCCTGTATCACCTCAGGAGGCCATAGGAAGCATGGGTGGTGAAACCAGAGGTCCAAGCTGAGCCAGCCCCACTCTTCACTAGCCCTGCCTCTCGCTGGACCCTGCAGCAAGAGAGCTGGCCCCGACCCTCATAGGAGAGTCAGTCCGTGCACTGGGAGAGATAGACAAACCCCATACCACAGGTGAAAGAGAGCTGACCCTGATGGTACGGACATAGGGTAGCTGGCTCTGCCCCCTCCTCTGAGGTGGGCAGTCCCAGTGGCCTGGTTTGTCCAGCTCAGCTACCACCCAGACCCACAGCCGGGTCTTGAGTTGGCCCACCCTAACATCTACCCCATCTAGGGCCAGCTGAAGCTCGTGAAGGGATTGGTCCTAAGGAATGGTACCTGCAGGATGTCTATGACTAGGTGTGGCTCTGGCATGCCCCAGAGGAGTTTCAGGTAGAATCCAGTGACGACAGTGTACCAAAAACCAGAGGCCTTGAACCAGTCCAGTGACTCATTGCAATGAACATTTGCTAGAAAAGCTGATTAAGAAAACATGGTATATACTATGTGACATGCCAACTCCTAATGCAACCAGGATGAATGGAGAGGTGTTGGAGAAATCGGGAAAGAAGGAGAATTGAAGAGATTTGGGGGGCTGGAGAGATGGCTCAGTGGTTAAGAGCATTGCCTGCTCTTCCAAAGGTCCTGAGTTCAATTCCCAGCAACCACATGGTGGCTCACAACCATCTGTAAAGAGGTCTGGCGCCCTCTTCTGGCCTTCAGGCATATACACAGACATAATATTGTATACATAATAAATAAATAAATATTTTTAAAAAAGAGAGATTTGGGGATTTTTTTTATTTGCTATGTTCTTGTTGTTCTTTGCTTGCTTGCTTGTTTGTTTTATTTTGTTTTGTTTTGGTTTTTTTTATTTTCTCTTAGTCATGGTCACTGCAGGGATGAGGAGAGGATATAGAAGAACTGGGGGGTGAGAAATATTAGAGTTCATGATTTGAAATTTTCAAAGAACCAATAAGGAAATTATGTCTAAAACAGAAATTGAAGAGGGCTCAGACTTGTACCTACAGCTGGTAGACATATCCTGTACATATATTGAGTTGTATTTTGATTCTATGACAATGTGGTGCCAAATGAATTCATGTGCCTTGATCGAAGGCCAAATAGTACTAGAAATCTTATAATAAAAAGTAAAATCCTGATATCCTTTGTTTCACACAAATAAAAGAAAATAAAAAGATGGGAACGGGTATTCCAAGAAAATGAACCCTAGAAACAAGCAGGCATAAGTATTTTAATATCTGACAAAAGATACTTCAAACCAAAACTAATCAGAGTAGATAGGGAAGGACACTACATACTCATCAAGGGGAAAATCCACCAAGTGGATATTGCAAATCTACATGTATGCAACAAATGCGAGGGCACTCAAGGTCATAAAAGTAATGCTACTACATTTTAAATCTCATAGTGCCCCTCACACAGTCCTAGTGGGTGACTTCAATAACCTACTTTCAGCAATATGCAGGTCTCCCAGACAAATTTAAAATGACAAATTCTAGAGTTAAATAACATCGTAAATCAAATAGACCTAACAGATATCTACAGAGCATTTCGTCCAAACACAAGAGAATATGCTTTCTTCTCAGTAGCTCATGAAACATTCCCCAATATTGACTGCATATTTGGAAACCAAGTAAGTCTCGACAGATATAAGTAAATTAACATAACACCCTGCATCCTTCTGACCACCGTGGATTAAAGGTGGATATCAACAAAATAAGCAACACAAAGTACACTAAGTTGTGAAAATTAGGGCCAACCCATGGGGGTGTGCTCCTTTAATTCCAGAACTCAGAAGGCAGAGGCAGGAGGATCTCTCTGTGAGTTCAAGGCCAGCCTGGTCTATACAGCAAGTTCCAGGGTAGCCAGAATTACATTAACAGACCTTGTCTCAAGAAAATAATTAATAGAAAAGAAAAACAACTGGATGGAAACTGAGTTAAGACATAAATCAAGAAAGAAAATTAAAATGTGTCACAACTGAATGAAAATGAATACACAGCATACCCAAACTTATGGAACACAAAGAAGGCAATTCTAAGAAGCAAGTTCATAGGACTAAGTGCCTACATAAAAAAACAAAAACTAATATTGAGCCTATAGTTCATTATCTTTGAGAAGCTAAGTAGTAAGGTGAACTCTAAGAAAAACATATATAGATCCTCCTGGAAAGTTGAAACAGACAAGATCACATGACAAAATTGGGAGTATGGGGATGGGAAGAGAAGGGAGGGTAGAAGGGAAAGTGGCGGGAATAAGGGGAGGAGTAAGGAGAACTTGAGTGAATAGGATTGTCGAGTAGGAGAAAGGAGAGAGATGAAAGCAAAAAAACATCTTGATTCAGGGAGCTATTATATGGTTAGCAAGAGACCTGGCTCTAGAGAAATTCCCAGGAATCCAGAAGGATGATCCCAGCTAAGACACTAAGCAATAGAGAGAGGGGCCCGATCTTGACTTGCCCTGTAGTCAGACTGATGAATATCTTAAATATCATCATAGAACCTTCATCCAGCAGCTGATGGAAGCAGAGACAGAAACCCGCATTGGAGCACTGGACTGAGCTCCCAAAGTCCAGTTGAAGAGTAGGAGGAATGAGAATATGAACAAAGAGGTCAAGACCATGATGGGGTACAACCACTGAAACAGTCTACCTGATCTAATGGGAGCTCACAAACTCCAATCAGAATGGGAAGGACGCCTTTAATCCCAGCACTCGGGAGGCAGAGGCAGGCAGATCTCTGTGAGTTCGAGGCCAGCCTGGACTACAAGAGCTAGTTCCAGTACAGGAACCAAAAGCTACGGAGAAACCCTGTCTCGAAAAACAAACAAAAAAAACAAAAAAAAAACAGAATGGGAAGGAACAAGCATAGGACCAAACTAGTCCCTCTGATTGCGCTTGACATCTGCATTGTTGGGGCAGACTGAGGGACCACTGGTGATGGCGCCAGTATTTATCACTACTGCATTTGCTGGCTTTTTGGGGAACCTATTCTCTTTGGATGTATACCTTGTTTAGTCTAGAAAAAGTAGGGAGGGACTTGGAGTTTCCCAAGGCAATGTGCCTTATCCTCTCTAAGGAGGGGATGGGGGTAAAGTGGGAGGGTATGTGGACGGAATGGGTGGAGGTGAGGGAGTGGGAACCTGTTTGGGTATGTATAATTAGAAAAATATGTAGTTTGTTTTCTTTTTAATAAATAAATAAAAGAAGAAAAAACAAATAAAAAACATTGAAGAGATCTCATACTAGTCACTTAGCGGCATACCTGAACAGCAAAAAGAAATAGCACCCAGAAAGAGTATACTGCAAAAAATTATCAAACTCAGAGCTGAAGCAACGAACTAGAAACAACAACAAAAATAGAAAGTGACAATGAAATGAAAAGTTGATTGTCTCATAGTAGAGAAAGTGGGAAGTACACATGCATGTATTAGCACAGGAGACCATTTCCTTAATAGAAACCCAGTAGCACAGACACTGAGAGAGACAATTAATAAATGTGACCTCCTAAAATTGAGAAACTTCTGTAAAACAAAATCATGGTCAACAGGACAAAACAGCAGACTACAAATTGGTTCTTGGAGAACAGTAAACAAGACTGACAAACTTGTACCCAAAGTATTGAAATGATGGAGAATTAATAAAATTAGAGATGAGGGGCTAGGGCTGGAGAGATTGCCCAAAGGTTAAGAGCACTGCTGCTATTCCAGAGGAACCTGGCTACATTGAGTCCCAGGACCTACATGATGGTTCACTACCATCTGTAACTCCAGTTCCAGGGATTCCAATGCCCTCTTCTGGCCTTTGTGAGCATTGCATGCATGTGTGGCAAAGACATACACGCTGAAAACTTTTGAACACATAAATTGAAAGAATATTTTAAAGAACTACAAAAGAGCTGGGCAGAGGTGGTGCACGTCTTTAATCAGGACTCAAGAGGGACAGGCAGGTGGATCTTGTGAGTTCAAGGCCAGCCTGCTCTACAGAGGAAGTTACAGGATGGCCAGAGATGTTCCACATAGATATCTTGTCTCAAAAAATAAAATAAAGTAAAAAGGGAGGAAGGAAGGAAGGAAGGAAGGAAGGAAGGAAGGAAGGAAGGAAGGAAGGAAGGAAGGAAGGAAGGAAGGCAAAAGAACCAGTGCAATTACTTGTCCCTTCTCAGATAATAGTGAAATAAAACTAGAAATCAGTAGCAAAAGAAATTGCACCAAGATGTGAAGGTTAAACAATACAGTTTTGAATGAACAGTGGGCCTTTGGAGACACCAACAGGGAAGTATAGACTTTCCTGGCATCAGATGATAATGGCTGTGATAATTTCCACAGCTGCATGAAAACTTTTAATGATTTCCTATATTGTAAAGTTTCTTTTCTGATGTAGGTCAACTTGGGAAAATGCACACACATCTGCAGACAGAGACTGCATTCTTATTTAGTTGGTTTAGTCAATTACCATGGGATCCACATTGTATTGGGAGAATGAAATTTTCCTTGGAGTGCATCAGAATGATGCACAGTTAACAAGGCCACTGGCGCCATCGGTGACAAGCTGGTCCATGTCCAGTGGGAAGAAGAGTCCTCTTATCTTGCCCCTAATTTAGTCATGGCTCCAGCAAGGCAACCTTTCCAAGATGCCTCTTGCCTATGATGCTTCATGCCTGTGGGATTCACACTGCTCTGAATAAGACTTCGCAGTCTCAGCACTCAGAGTGAAAGGGAGGAGGTATGGCAACCTTTCCACTGCTGCTCTCTTCTCCCCCACGTCTACCATCCCTACACTTTGTGTGTTTTGTTTTGGTTTTAGATTTATATTTCCCCTACTTCTCTGTCAGTTTAATCTGTCTCATTTATATTTTTATGTACAATACTTCTCTTGATCTTCATATACTTTTACTGTTTTTTTTGTTTTTAATTTTTATTCATGTATAGTATTGTGTGGTGATTTGCCTGTGTGTATGTATGTGCCCCACATGGGTGCAATGCAGCAGGAAAACAGAGATGTCAAATGCTCTAGAACTGGTATTACAGACAATTGAGGGCATCTGTGTGGTGTTAGTGATCAAAGCCAGGCTCCTAGGTAGACTAGCCAGTACTCTTAACCACTGAGATATCTGAAGCCCCCATTTTCATTCTTCGTTAAGACTTTTTCATATGGTCTAGTCAATGATTCAATCTCATGAGAATATTGCCCATCTATGACATTTTAGAATCTACAGTCTTTGGAGGGATGTTACATCTTAGAGGATTTTGCACATTCCTCCTAAAGCCTAGGTAGTCATGACATACTCTTTGAAGGTGCATTTGCCGTGTTCCCGACGCTGTCTGCAGCATTCTGTCCTAGTCTCTGTGTGTCCTCCCGCACAGCAGTGCGGTCTCACAGAGCAGTGCTGCAGTATTCCCTTCAAGTTGGTGGCCTGGCTTTATGTTTCCTGTGTATTTCTGTTGCTTGCTGTTGTTCTGCTTTTATTTATTCTGCTCCTTTATTTTAGATTTCATCTGAAGTCATTTTCAATATAATTCTATTGTTTCCTAAAGTCTTTTATTTATTTCACACACACACATTTCTACAAGAGACACTCTACAGTTCATTTTCACAATGAACTTTTTTCATTCTGTCATTGCCAAGATATTCATTTGTTTTTAACATGATGGGAATTGGTAGTTTTTCACTTTCTGTTGTGTGAGGTATATGCACATATGTGACTGTGTGATTGCTTGTTCGTGTGTGTACAGGAGAGACACTGACATCATTTGCCTTTCTGTACATACTCTTAATTTTTTTGAGACAGAATCTCTCATTTCGCCTGGAGCACATCAGTTGGCTCAATCACTTGTTCGATGGGCTTCGGGGATCCACCTGTCACCAGCCTGTCTAACCTACCACACTCAGCCTTGTATAGGTGCTTGGTGTTTGAGCTCAGTTTCCAGTGCTTGCATGACAAACACTTTGATCACAGTGTCATCTCTCCATTCCTACTAAGTTTTCTATAATACAGCATTATACACATAAAATTTAGTTTAACAGCAAACTAGACCATTGAAGACCCTTTCTTTGACATTGGTTATGCAGTCACATTGGCTTCTCAATTCCTATGTGCCACATGGCAAACGATCGCTGCTGTCCTGTAACTGTGCAGTTCTGTTACACTGAGATGATCAGTTGTCCAGCTAAATATTTTTAAAGATTTTCCTTTTAAATTATTTATTTAATTTTTGTTTTATGTCCACTGGGGCTTTGCCTGCGTTCATGTCTATATGAGAGTGTCAGATCCCTTGGAAATGCAGGTACAGACAGTTATGAGTTGCTATGTGGGTGCTGGGAATGAACCGGGATCCTCTGAAAGAGCAGCCTGTGTTCTTTACCACTGAGCCATCTCTCCAGGTTCTCTAGCTCAAATTTTTATATCCCATTTTCTCTTTTATCTGTTGGCTTGGTTAACTGCAAGAAGACGTTGGTAAGATTTCCCATCAAGATGGGGATGGTGACAAACACTTTGACTTCCAGCACTGGAAAGCAGAGAGAGGCAAGCAATCTCAGTGAGTTCAAAACCAGTCCTGTCTACAAAGTGAGCTCCACGACAGTCAGGGCTAAACAGAAAAACCCTGTCTTGAAAAAAATTCCATCGTATTGCTTGTGATCGTTATGCCTCATCTAAGGTTCTAAGATTGATGATGTATAGATGATATTTATGTATTTTTATTCATAAATTTAAGTTTAATGTTGCTGCAAAAGTTAGCTGATTGCCTGTAGTAAGTGTGTCCCCTTAGCATTTCTTTTGTGAAATAAAATTTACTTAAGGTGAAAAATTTTTTAAGTTTGAAAATGTACTTCTATTTTTTTTTAATTTTGCATCTTTCTTAATTACAGTTGAACCCATATACAATGCTGTAAAAACTAATGTTTCCCATTTTCATTGTGACACTCTAGCTGTGGGCTGATCATCACTTGCACAGGGAAACTTTATCCTCTCCATTGTGCTTGATATATTTGAACTGGTGTAAAATGGTGAATCTTTTAGCACTCAGACAGAATGTGGATTTTTTTCATTCTCCCTCAATGTGCTAACATGCTGACGGTTTCATTCACAGAAAGAAAACAGAGAACACTTCCAGTTTTGCTCTCAGTAAAATTCAAATAGCCTATTTCAAATATTATGTGTCATCTGTATTTTGTGAACTCTGAATGTGATTGAATTAAGATGATCGATGTTATGTTTCATAACTTATATAAATATTAAAACAACTGGATAGCTTATTTCTCTGTTATTAATACATCTATATCTTTGCTGAGGTTAATTTTTACTATAATTTTATTATAAAAATATGACACATATATGAAATTAAGTATGATAACATTTATTTTAAATTTGTCACAAATTTTTACATACATAGCAGCTGCTCTGCTGTTTAGGAATATGCCTATTCCTCATTGTTCAAATTTTCTTTTCTTTTTTGTTTGTTTTTTCCTTGTTTTTTGAGACAGGATTTCTTTGAGTACCACTAACTGTCCTGAAACTCTCTTTGTAGACCAAGCTGGCCTCAATCTCACTGACATCCACCTGCGTCTGCCTCTCAAAGGCTAGTAATAAAGGAGTGTGCCACCACAATCTGGTAGTTTCATTTTTTTTGAATGTCAAAAATAGTGCATGATAATCTTTTTAGATTCCACGTTTCATAGATAACATCTTCCTGTACAAGTCATAGTATAAGTCTGTTTCATCTGGGTTCAGATAACAGCCTGGCATTTTATCCCAGTACTCTTATTCTTTGCAAGAAAAAAATGTAATAACATGGCTGCTGGAGGGAATTTTCAGGAACATACTGAGTAACAAAATGATTAAAAGTTAGGGCATTTAAGGGTAGATACAAAGCAAGGAGAAAAGATGAGCAGAAAACAAATTTCTGGTGAATGGCGAGGAGGATGACAATCAATCCAGGATAACACTTCGGAAGATGTGAAGGATGCAAGAAATGAATGTGGGTCAGCAAAAGCCAGATGGCACAGTAGAGATGAGATGTGTTTTCAAAGCTTAGAGTTGGGCTGGTGCAGTCTAACTATATAATTTGTGACAGTGGCAAACAATGACAAGTCATGAAACAAGTTGAACACTGATATAACGTATAACTGCAATTGGGGAAGAACAATATCTCTGTGTAGTGGAATTCATTAAGTAAATTAAATGTTGATCACTCATAATAGAATACCTTGGCTAGGTAGGGACTCATGTCAAGGCAGCGATTTGAGGTGCATGGAGAAATTCAGACGGGCACACTGAGAAAAGTCTAATAGACCTTGTCAGAATAAAAGAGAGTGCTGAGGGATCCATAGATGTCTGCAAAGAAAAAAGGTTTGTATTTCAGGTGATAGAAATAATTAGATCAGTGGAGGAATGGCTCTAAAATTAATTACAGGAAAACTCCCGCAAATCCATTGAACATGGGTGATATTACTATGTTGTAAAATAAGGTCAAACTTCATGAGTATCATGTCTTTGCTACTCTCTGTGTAACTGTGGACCTGAGATCTCTGCTTCTGCAACAGCAAAACAGAAGAATCTTCTAATAGAAAATGTAATTCAGGTGTTGCAAAATGTATAACTCTTTGTTACAGTGGGGTTATCAGCCAGAATCGGCCTGATTGTTTCAATGACCAAATGTCACAGGAAACACACTTTTGTGAAGATGTGCTCAACACTGTGGGATACGCAGTCTCACCGTTGCTGTCACTGTCTGCATATCAGCAGCTCAGCTCTAAGTTGTCAGCGCAATAGACAAATGAAAAGCAAGGCTTCAGGACGTGCTGGTTACCCTGTAAGGTGAAATGAGAGGCAGAGTCCCACATGGAAAGTCTGAGCATTTACTCATCACTAAGATACAGATACGTATCTGCAGCCAAAACACTGACGTTCAAGTACACTATATATGTGTTAGAAACAAATATTGTTATAAACATGGAAACAATATCAACTGATGAATGAAAATTCCATGGGCTTGGATGGATGGTTTCACAGTTAAAGACTGTTGGTTGCTCTTCCAGAGTGCCAGGGTTCGATTCCCAGGCATGCATATAGTGCATAGACATATAGGCAAAGTGCCCATACAAAAATATACATAACTTTTAAAATTCTTATAACATGCAAATTTGGCTTTCACCTAGGTCACCACATCCTTCTATCTGACATAACAGTGTTCAGGGTATCGGGTGGATTCGACTGCCTACTTTGCAACACTTTTTTCTATCCTCTAAGATGGTCAAGACTACCTGGAACGCAGTTGCTAAGAGGTCATCTGTGGACCTAACCTTGAAAGGATTTGGACACATCTCCAGTGAGTGGGGGCACAGGCCTCTAATTCCAGCACTGAAGAGCCAGAGGTAGGTGAATCTGTGAGTTCGAGACCAGCCTGGGATACAGAGCAAGTTCCAGAACAGCCAGTGATACTTGGAAAAACCTTGTCCAAAAAGACAGAAAGAAAGAAAGAAAGAAAGAAAGAAAGAAAGAAAGAAAGAAAGAAAGAAAGAAAGAAAGAAAGAAAGAAAGAAAGAAAGAAAGAAAGAAAGAAAAGAAGAAGAAAGGAGTTGGATATTTCATCACGTAACACCACTGCTCCTGAGCTGGCAATCATTATATTTTCCCACAATTGCCGTTTCAAAAATAGATTTATAATACAGTCCATTTATCTGTTACTCTAGGCCTACCACATCTGACAAACAACATGCTTATAAGTAATTTCGTCTTGAGTGTCTTTCTCATATCTCAGTTATGCGTTGGTGTCATAGGGAATACATCACTGTTCGTTTTATACATTTACACTTTCTTCTTTAAGCCTCATTTTAAGAAGTTAATAGATCTGTTTTTCATGCACCTGACAATAGCTAATATAATGACGATCCTATTCACGTTGATACCAGATATCGTGGCAACCTTTGGAGTACCCAATTTTATGGATGATGTCGGCTGTAGGGTTGTTTCATGTATATACAGAATTTCCCGCGGTCTGTCCATCAGTACCACCTGTATTCTAAGCACATTTCAAGCCGTCACCGTGACTCCCAGTAATTCTCAGTGGGTGTGGCTTAAGCACAGACTCTCAACGTGGACGTTTGCTTTTTTACTTTGCTCCTGGTTCATTAACCTGGCCATCTATGGATATATGGTTGAAATGGTAATAGCCAAAACTAATTCTACAAAAGTTGGACATGGATTTTCACATGCTTACTGTCAAAACAGGAATTTTGGGAACCAAAATTCAGGATCATTTTTTAGTATCATATTCACGCACGATCTCTTATATGTGGCCATCATGATATGGAACAGCCTGTACATGGTAATTCTCCTCTACAGACACCACAAGAGAGCCCAGTATCTGCGCAGCACAAGCCTCTCCAGCCAGCAATCTCCTGAGCTCAGAGCCACTCACAGCATCTTGCTGCTGGTGAGCTGTTTTGTGATTTTGTATTGGTTGAACAACTTTATCACCCTTTATGGGTTTTATGCACAAACAAAAATTCCAAGATTGGAGGCAGTTAATGCATTTTGGGCAGCATGCTATCCAACCATCTGCCCTTTTTTAATAATGAAGAATAATAAACTAATTTTGCACTTCACTTCTTCCTTTTCAGCACTGAGAATGACCTGTTTTCAACGTGCACGCCATGGCTGAACTGAAACCTGCACTTTCTCAGGTTTGAATCTTCTTAATAATTCCCCTGAGAATAAAGAATTTGAATGTGGACCTCAAATACCTGATCTGACCTAGTTATAAACCAGACATTCTGTATGCTATTAAAATTCAAGCAGCTAACATTTTTTCTTTTTTAATGTATTTATTTATTATGTCTACAATTTTCTGTCTACTTGTATGCTTGCAGGCCAGAAAAGATAGACTTCATTCCAGATGGTTGTGAGCCACCATGTGGTTGCTGGGAATTGAACTCAGGATCTTCAGAAGAGCAGGCAATGCTCTTAACTGCTGAGCCATCTCTTCAGCCCTAACATTTTTTTAATACAACTCTGTGTTCATAATTTTAACACTTTCAACATTTACTACTGACTAAAGTTGACACTATGGAAAAAATGAATTCATTTTAAGTATTTTGAACAATAGTCTACTTCTCAATTTTTCTCTATTAAAATATTTCTAATCAAAAATTAATATACCCTTTGGAGCTTGGGTTGTTTTTTTTGAACTGTTCTGTCCTAAAGAATGTCTTTAAACCATTGAAAAAATAAATTTTCCTATCTTCACTGTTACCTACCTAAAGTACTGCTGTGGATGGGACTTTTTAGTGTTATAACTGACAGGTCTATAGTGGATGTCCTAGTACCATAGCTGTCTTAATTTACTGTTTCAATATGTTTTTAGTTATTTCTTTTATTTTTGAAATTATGATATAACTGCAGCATTTACCCCCTTTTATTCTGCTTTTCAAACCCTCCTGTATATGCCTCTCGTTTTTCTTTCTCAAATTCAAGGCCTCTTTTTTCATTAATTATTGTTACATACATGTGTGTGTGTATGTAGTCCATAAATACATAAATACTACCTGCTCAGATGCTATAATGTTACATGTATGTATGTACTCGGGCCTGACCATTTGGTATTGGATAACCAATTGGGGTGCTCTTTCCTGGGGATGACTATTTCTCCCACTCTTGACTATCCTTAGTTAGACAAAGTTCTTTGTGTAGGATGCAAGCCTCCTAAATGTAGTCCTCACACAACATCAATGAAATTTCTCTTTGTGACAATGGAGATCATTACAGAAAACCACAAACAGTCGAAATGCAGAATAGGGAGGCCCAGTCCCAGTGGCTCTATGTGCAATATGGCTTCTGCACCTAAGGCTCAGGGAACAGTGATGAAGCCAAGTAGAATGTTTAGACAGCATGAGGTTGAGGGAATCGGCTGTGGGATTGTATCAACTGGTAATATCAGAAGTTGCACCCATGGAGGATCACCAACCTAGCTGTTTAATATTTGTTATATTTTTTCTTTTTAAAAAAATTTAATTGGAATAGAATTACATCACTTTCTCACTGCCTTTTCTCCTTCCATCCCCTCCCAACTACATTTCTCAAACCTTTACTTCTCATGTTCCCCCATACACTCTCAAATTTATAAACAATTTTCTCTTATTATTGTTACATACATATATATGCATATATATATACATACACAAAAAGATATAGATACAATCAGATAGGGCTGTTTCTGTTGTTTCTATAATATTTTACTCTTGACCATTCTGTATTGGACCACAATGAAGGGGATTCGTCCCTAGGTGAGAATAATTTTGTCCATAGGGACAAAAGCACACAGCTCACCACAACAGACATCCTACATATAAACCCACAAAGAAACAACCACTTGACTCACAAGAAGCCAAAAATGCAGTGTAGAAAGAAACAACCTCTTTGACAATGATTAAATAAAGACTGATGATCCATGGGTAGAGAAAAAATGTTGCATCCAAAAATCATTCCCAGTTAGATTTTAAAGCTTGATACAGGACCCCGTATTCTGAAACCATTATAAGAAAAATAAGGGAAAACACTGCAGGATGTAGACACAGGAAATGCTTTCTGAATAAGACTCCAGGCCCTTGACATCCAATGTCAGCCATTGACAAACGTGATCTCATGTAAGTAAAAGGCTTCTTGACAGCAAAGGAAAGTAAATGAAGAGATAGCACACAGAATGGGACAAAACCTTGCTAGCTATACAACTGATAGAGGATGTATAAAGAATAAACAAAGTTAGAAAAGCTCTTAAATAAAGAAATCAAACAACCCAACCAAGGAATGAGCTACAGAAATGAACAGACAGATCTGAAAACACAGAAAACGAAAGGTCAATGAGCAGCAGGGCAGTGCTGGCCCACACCTTCAATCCCAGTACTCTACAGGCAGAGGAACGCAGATCTCTGTGTGTTTGAGCCCAGCCTGGTCTACAACGTGAGTTTTAGAGCATCCAGTGGTACACAAAGAAACCCTGTCTCAAAATAATAGTAATAATAATAATAAGTCAATGAGCATATGTAACAATAAAATCTGAAGAAGACAAGATCATGAGTCTCAGATGGAGCTGGAGAGGAACATAAGAAGCATTGCGGGGGAAAGAGGAAGGGCAGAAATGATGTAAATACAACACTCAAGTAGAAAATTCTAGGCAGAGATGAGGGGAGGATCTGAGATGAGTGGAGGGAAGAGAAAAGATGATCAAAATATAGTGGATGAAAAAACTGAATTAAAAAGTCTGTTTATTGTATACTTTTTACATGTATATGTATATTTAGATGCATTAGCCATCAAGTAAATGCAAAACTAAGGTGAAATTCCATCTTACCCCAGTCAGAATGACGTCACTTTCTTCCTCCCTTTCCTCCTTCCAGACCCTCCCAGCTGCTCTTCCTCAGACCCCTCCCGTGACCAACTCTCAAGTTTATAGTTTCTTTTCTTTATTATTATTACATAAATATGTGTGTATGTATGCACAAATACACAAGTGTGTGTGCCATCGGTACTTATAATTATGGGAATATATACACACACACAACATGCAGACAGCCCAACCCCAGGAAGAAAACACAGAAACTGATCACAGCTTCATACCCAGGTATGAAGCCCCTCCCCCATAATGGGTTGTCCAATGAAGAACGGACAGTAGTGAAACCATGCACAGAAATAATAAACAACCCTTAAAATAAAAACTAAAAACTAAGAAAAGAAAAACAACCTACTTTGTGACCCAACTGTAACATTCTTTGATATTTATCCAAAGGGCTCCACATAAACATAGATCATAAAATGTTTTCTGAAGCTGGGCACGGTGGCACACACCTTTAATCCAGGAATTCTGGAGGCTGAGACATACAGATCTCTGAGAGTTCAAGGCCTCTTTGGTCTTGAGAATGGGTTCCAGGACAACCAAAGGAACACAGAGAAACCCTGTCTAGAAAACATAGATAAATAGAAAATAGATAGATAGTTAGATAAATAGATAATAGATAGATAAGATAAATAGATGGTAGATAATAAATAGATAAATAGGTAGATAATAGGTAGGTAAATAATAGAAAGATAGATGATAGATAGATAGATAGATAGATAGATAGATAGATAGATAGATAGATAGATAGATAGACAGTAGATAGATAGTTAGATGATAATGAAGATGATAGATAGATAGATAGATAGATAGATAGATAGATAGATAGATAGATAGATAATGCTCTCTGCAGAAGCATGAGGCCCTGAGTGGGATCCATAGCTCCCAGGTAAAGACCAAGGCACAGGGTCATCTGTTTGTGGCTGCGGAAATAGGAATGTGAAGACATCAGGATTTCTGATACTTCCGGGCAGTCAGCAGAACTGCACTGATGATACCCATGTGCCATGGGAGACCTCGTCTCTAAAAGGAAGAGTGAAAGAGGCTCATTAAGGATACAAAGCTGGATAATAAGGATGAGCTCTGTGGGTGCTGACCCCTAGAAGTGAAAATATGAACTCACAGCAGCTGTGATGACCTTAACAAAAACAAAAAAATTAAAAATTCTAGCATGGGGGCTGGAGAGATGACCCAGGGCTTAAGAGTGCTGCCTGCTCTTCCAGAGATCCTGATTCAATTCCCAGCCACCATGGTAGCTTACTGCCATCGGTAATGAAATCTGGTGCCCTTTTCTGGCCAGCAGCCAAAAATGCAGGCAGAATATGGTATATGTGATAAAGAAATTTGGGGGGAAAAATCTAGTCAATCATGAGTCCTACCCTTTAATAATAAGCTATTGATAGTTGGTGGCTTCTAATAGAGATAGACAGACATTATTCTTTACGATTGTGGCCATAGTGAGTTGACCATTCTCCAGTTGATGGCTGCTAACCCAGGAGTTTATAAACAACACAAATTGCAACCATCCAATATTTTAAGAGAACCTGAACTTGTAAGGAGTAAGTGAAAGATCTGGGAGGAGTTAGAGGAAGATTGAGGAATGAGGGGCTAGAGCCATAACTCAGTGGTTAAGAGCGCTGGCTGTTCTTCCAGAAGACCTAGGTTCAATTCCTAGCACCTACATGGGAGCTCACAACTGTCTCGATCTACTCTTCCAGAACACCCGACACCCTCACACAGACATAGATGCAGGCTAAACACCAATGTACATAAAATACAAGTAAATAACTTTTTGTAAAAAGTGAAGAATGAAGATAATCACAATACAATATATGAATTTTTCATCATAGATCCTTCATTGAGTAACTGATGGGACCAGATGCAGAGATCCACAACCAAACATAAGACCAAGCTCTATGAATCGTGTCAAAGAGAGGGATGATGGAATACATGAGCAAGGAATGTCAAGATCATAATGGGGAAATCCACAGAGAGAGCTGATCCAAATCATGAGAACTCACGAACTCTACACAGACAGCTGTGGGGCCTCCATGGGACAGAACTAGATCCTCTGCATGTAGGAGACAGTTGTATAGCTTGGTCGGTCTGAGGTGCCCCAGGCAGTGGGACCAGGGTCTATCCCTGGCACACAAGCTAGCCTTTTGGAACCCGTTCCCTATGGTGTGGTACCATGCTCAGCCTTAAAGGGGGCAGGAGGGAGGCTTGGTCCAGCCTCAAGTTCTGTACCAAGCTTTGTTGACTCTCCATGGGAGGCCTTACCCTTTGGGAGCAGTGGATGGGACATCAGCTGGGTGAGGGAGGTGAGGAAGGGTAGGAGAGAGGATGGGAGGGAGAACTGTGGTTGGAATATAAAATAAAATTTGAAAACAGAAATAAATAAATTAAATAAAAGAATTAATAAAAAATATTCTGAGGGCCTTGAGAGATGTCTTAGTGGTTAAGGGCACTATTTGCTCCTGCAAAGGATCCATTTTCAATTCCCAGCACCTACGAGGTGGCTCACAACTATCTGTAACTCCAGTTCCAGGGGTCTCACCCTCTCTTCTGACCTCCACTAGCGCCCGGCAGGCATGTGGAACACATACATTCATTCAAGCAAAACAATCAAATACATAAAATTAACAAAAGGAAAATATTTTTGAAGGGCTCAATAGATGGTTCACCAGTTAAGACACCTTGCTGCCCTTCCAGAGCATCAAGGTGCAGTTCCTAGAACCCCACATGGAGTCTCACAACAGCCAAAAGTTTGTTTTTTTTATTCTTTGCTTTTCTTTTGCTTTTGGAAAGAGGCAGCAGAGAAAGAACATGAAGTTGGGTGGGTAGGGATGTGAGGATGGTCTTGGAGGAGTTGGCAGAGAGAAAAAAACATAACTGAATATATTGTATGAAGAAAATAATTTTTAAAAACCCAGCAGGGATGAGAGAGAGACTCTTAAAGCCCTAGGCATACATTGGGGCTATGGACTGCCGATGGCTACTGGATCAGGAGAATGGTTTCTCTATAGGATAGTGGCCATTAGCAGACTGCCCAGTCCTCAGTGAATGGCCTCAGACCCGTGCGCATAGGGGCAGCACTGAGTGGATGATATGAATTAAGTTTTGTTTAAAGCACATGAAGTTAGGAGAGAGGTGTTTGGAGGATGCTAAGGGAAGTAGATATAACCAAGATATGTTGTATGCAATTTTCAAAAAAATAAACAAAATGTTATTTCGAAAATCAGTGAATATCAAAAACAGGCTTATGAGGAAAGATACCAAGGCTGGTACCTGGCTCCCACACGATATGCACAAGTGTGTACATGACAGGCAGACCTGTAGGTGGGGGGTTCCTGCCCAGCAGCTGCTCCCAAATAATCAGTCAGAAACGTCATATTAATTGTAAATGCTCAGCGAATGACTATGCTTGTTACTAGCTAACTCTCACATTTAAATTAACCCATATTTCTTATCTATGCTTTGCCATGTGGGTTGGTACCTTTTCTCAGCACGGCATGTCCATCTTCCTTTTCTCTGCCTCTCTTCAAAACTCAGATTTCACCCGGCTTCCTCCCAGCATTTTCAGTTTGGCTCTCCTGCCTATCTTTACCCTGTTCAGCTATGGAGCCTGTCTACTAAAGCCAGCACAGTGACTTATATTCACACAGCATAAAGGAATGTTCCACACAGACCCAGAACTAATTGCACTGGTGCTAGTCATGGACATACTCCTGCTTATTGGGAAACCAGGAAGTTTGGTTTCACAGCAGTCCAGGGTATCTCTCTTTTTTTAGACTTATTTTATTATGCGTTTTAGAGTTTGCCTGCACCACATGTGTGCTGTGCATCCCAGGCGAAAAGAGGGTATGGGATCCCCTGTTACTGGAATTATAGGTGGTTGTGAGCCACCCTGTGGGTTCTGGGTTTTGAACCATGGTCCAGTGCGAGAGCAGCAAGTGCTCTTAACCTATGAGTCCCAGAATTATCTCTCTTTGTTTGTTTGTTTTGTTTTGTTTTGTTTTGTTTTGTTTTTTTGAGAAAGGGTTTCTCTGAATAACAGCACTAGCTGCCCTGGAACTAGCTCTATAGACAAGGGTAGTCGCAAGAAATCCACCTACCTATTTCTCCACAGTGCAAGTGTAATTGATTTTTTTTTCAGAGTGAAGTTGGACATTTATACATATATTAGGTGGGTTACAGAGGGTATGGAAAAGGGGAGAAGAGGAGAGAGAGAGAGAGAGAGAGAGAGAGAGAGAGAGAGAGAGAGAGAAGGGGGAAAAGTGCGAAGTGGGGAGAGGCAGAGCTGCTTCTTCCAGAAGAAGACAGAGAAGACAGACTAAGGCTGCAAGCAGGAAGAGAGTTGGCGTAGCTTGTCTCTTAAAGAAACAAAAGAAGCCAGAAGAGCGAACAATGGGGTGAGTGAGTTCCCAACCCGGGGCAGCAACCCAGACACAGAGCACAGACACTCCTCATCCCCCTATACTTCCTAGTCTTTCTGCCGGGGCTATACTCCCCGGCTACTGCCTCTCTCTTCCTACCCCACCCAACTTGCATCCTGAAAACCCCTCCCTTCTCCCTCTTTTCCCTCTTCGGGCCCATAACATTACCCATCTCAGCCTGTGTGGGGGCTGGGACCCAGTCGTGAGGGCAACCACCAAGCGGGCGTCCCTTTGTCTCAATAGCCTGCCTGCAGCAAACAAGGTAGGCCCTCTGTTGTGAGCTACCTGGCCAGCAAGGAGATCTGATCTCAGTACCAGAAGATCCATCAGTGGGCAAGGGACCTGATCCTGTAAAAGAAGATCCATTTGGAGGAAGAGATGGGCAGGCACCAATGCAAGAATTCACCCTGCAAAACAATATGAAACCACCACAACACAGTGAATTTACAACAGGAGGACATGAACACCTTAATCAAGAAGAAGTAGAAAAAACTAAATTTATGAAAGTGATAGAGGCCCATAAACAGGAGGTGAAAAACTCCCTTAAAGAAATGGAGAAGAAGAATAACAAAAAAGTTTGAAGAATTGAGTAAAACCATGAATGATATTCTAGGAAACCAAGGAAAAACAATCGAACAGATAATGGAAACAATTCAAGACTTGAAAACTGAAATGGAGGCAAGAAAGAAAACACAAACTGAAGGCAGGCTGAATATGGAAAATCTGGGTAAATGAATAGAGACTACAGAAACAAGTATAACCAACAGAATACAAGAGATAGAAGAAAGAATCTCAGATTCTGAAGATACCATAGAGAAATTAAACACACTGATCAAAGAAAACAGCAAATGCAAGAAACTCTCATCACAAAACATTAAGGAAATCTGGGACAAAATAAAAAGACCAAATCTAAGAATAATAGGGGTAGAAAAAGGAGAAGAAGTACAGCTCAACGGCCCAGAAAATATATTCAATAAAATAATAGAAGAAAACTTTACCAACCTAAAGAAAGATATTCCTATGAAGGTTCAAGAAGCATACAGAACACCGAATAGACTGGATCAAAAAAAAATCCCCTCGCCATATAATAATCAAAACACAAAACATACAGAATAAAGAAAGAATATTAAGAACTACAAAGGAAAAAGGTCAAGTTACTTATAAAGGTAAACCTATCAGACTTATACCTGACTCCTCTAAGGAAACCATGAAAGCCAGAAGGTCCTGGATAGATGTACTGCAGAAACAAAGACACCATGGATGCAAGCACAGACGACTATACCCAGTGAAGCTTTCATTCTCTGTAAATGGAGAAAACAAAATTTTCCATGATAAAAACAAATTTATATAATACTTAGCCACAAATCCAGCCTTACAGAAAGTAATAGAACAAAAGTCACAAGTCAAGGAGTCCAGCAATGCCCACAATAATTCAGACAACTAGTGACCCTTCACCAGCACAACTCGAAGAAGGGAAACACACCCTAGAGAAGCTAAATAAGAAGGTGAATCCGAAGACAAACATATAGGCATCCTCCTTCATATTAACCTTCATCAGGTGATGAAAGGAGACAGAGACCCACACTGGAGGACCGGACAGAAATCTCAAGGTTCAAATCAGGAGCAGAAGGAGAGGGAGCACGAGCAAGGAACTCAGGACCGCCAGGGGTACACCCACACTCTGAGACAATGGGGATGTTCTATTGGGAACTCACCAAGGCCAGCTGGCCTGGGTCTGAAAAAGCATGCGATAAATCTGCACTAGCTGAACATAACGGACAATGAGGACTACTGAGACGTCAAGAACAATGGCAGTGGGTTTTTGACCCTACTGCACATACTGGCTTTGTGGGAGCCTAGGCAGTTTGAATGCTCACCTTACTAGACCTGGATAGAGGTGGGTGGTCCTTGGGCTTCCCACAGGTCAGGGAACCCTGATTGCTCTTCGAGCTGATGAGGGAGGGGGACTTGATGGGGGAGGGGGAGGGAAATGGGAGGCGGTGGCGGGGAGGAGGCAGAAATCCTTAATAAATAAATAATTTTTAAAAAAATGACCGAAGTTAAGAGCCACTGGTCATTAATATCACTTAATGTCAATGGACTCAACTAACCTACAAAAAGGCACAGCTAAGAGATTGGATACGAAAACAGGATCCAACCTTCTGCTGTTTACAAGAAACACACCTCAACCACAAAACAGACATCTACTCAGAGTAAAGGGATGGGAAAAGGCTTATCAAAAAAATGGACCTAAGAAACAAGCAGGCGTAGCCATACTAATTTCTAAAGTTGACTTCAAACTAATATCAATCATAAGAGATGGAGAGGGAATTTTCTACTCATAACAGGAACAATTCCTCAGGATGAAGTCTCAATCCTAAATATCTATGCCCCGAATATAAAAGCACCCACTTATGTAAAAGAAACATTACTAAAACTCAAGGCAGCAATCAAACCACACACACTAATACTAGGAGACTTCAACACTCCTCTCTCACCAATGGACAGGTCAATCAGACAGAAACCTAACAGAGAAATAAGAGAATTAATGGAGGTAATGAATCAATTGGATTTAACAGACATCTATAGAACATTCCACCCAAACAGGAAAGAATATACCCTCTTCTCTGCAGCTCATGGAACCTTCACAAAAATTGACCACATACTCGGTAACAAAGCAAACTTCCACAGTTACAAAAAAAATACTAGTAACCACCTGTGTCTTATCAGATCACCATGGATTAAAGATAGAATTCAACAACAATGCTACCCCCAGAAAGCCTACAAACTCATGGAAACTGAACAGTCAACTACTGAACCATACCTGGATTAAGGAAGAAATTAAGAATGAAATTAAAGTCTTCCTTGAATTCAATGAAAATAAGAAACAACATACTCAAACCTATGGTATAGTATGAAAGCAGTGCTAAGAGGAAAGTTCATAACACTAAGTGCCCACATAAAGAAAATGGAGAAAGCACACATTGGAGACTTAACAGCCCACCTGAAAGCTCTAGGAAAATAAGAAGCAGACTCACCTAGGAGGAGTAAAAGACTGGAAATAATCAAACTGAGTGCTGAAATCAATAAAATAGAAACACAGAAAACAATCCAAAGAATCAATGAAACAAAAAGCTGGTTCTTAGAGAAAATCAACAAGATTGATAAAGCCCTATGGAAATTAATCAAACAGCAGAGAGAGAATATGCAAATTAATAAGATCAGAAATGAAAAGAAGGACATAACCAAAGACACAGAGGAAAATCAAAGAATCATTAGATCTTACAACAAAAGCCTATATGCCACAAAATTGGAAAATATAAATCATTTCATTAGATGCTGAAAAAGCTTTTGACAAAATTCAACATCCCTTTATGATAAAGGTCTTGGAGAGATTATGGATACAAGGGTCATACCTAAATATAATAAAAGCTATTTAGAGCAAGCCGACAGCTAACATCAAATTAAATGGAGAGAAACGCAAAGCCATCCCACTAAAATCAGGAACACGACAAGGCTGTCCACTCTCTCCATGCCTCTTCAATATAATGCTTGAAGTTCTAGCAATAGCAATAAGACAACATATGGGGATCAAGCGGATTTGAATTGGAAAGAAGAAGCTAAACTTTCGTTTTTTGCAGGTGATATGATAGTGTACATAAGCGACCCCAAAAACTCCACCAAAGAATGCCTACAGCTGATAAACACCTTTAGTAACATGGAAGGATACAAGATCAACTCCAAAAAATCAGTTGCCCTCCTATACACAAAGGATAAGGAAGCAGAGAGGGAAATCAGAGAAGCATCACCTTTCACGATAGCCATAAATAACATAAAATATCTTGGGATAACTCTAACCAAGGAAGTGAAAGATCTATTTGATAAGAACTTTAAGTCTTTGAAGAAAGAAATTGAAGAGGATACCAGAAAATGGAAGGATCTCCCTTGCTCTTGGATTGGGAGGATCAACATAGTAAAAATGGCAATTCTACCAAAGGCAATTTATAGATTCAATGCAATCCCCATCAAGGTCCCATCAAAATTCTTCACAGATCTTGAGAAGACAGTAATCAACTTTATATGGAAAAACAAAAAACCCAGGATTGCCAAAACAATCTTATACAATAAAGGAACTTCTGGAGGAATTACCATCCCTGATTTCAAACCCTATTACAGAGCTACAGTATTGAAAACAGCTGGGTATTGGCATAAAAACAAAGAAGTCGACCAATGGAATCAAATAGAAGACCCAGATTTTAACCATCAATCATATGAACACCTGATTTTTGATAAAGGAGCTAAAAGTATACAATGGAAGAAAGAAAGCATCTTCAACAAATGGTGCTGGCACAACCTGATGTCAACCTGTAAAAGAATTAAAATAGATCCATATCTATCAACATGCACAAAACTCAAGTACAAATGGATCAAAGACCTCAATTTCAATCTGAACACACTGAACCTGACAGACGAGAAAGTGGGACATACTCTACAACATATGGGCACAGGAGATCTCTTCCTATGTATAACCCCAGCAGCACAGACATTAAGGGCAACATTGAATAAGTGGGACCTCCTGAAACTGAGATGTTTCTGTAAACCAAAGAACACTGTCACTAAGACAAAAAGGCAACATACTTACAGGGAGAAGATCTTCACCAAGCACACAACAGACAAAGGTCTGATCTCCAAAATATATAAAGAAATCAATAAACTAGATTTTAAAATGCTAATTAACCCAATTAAAAAATGGAGCACGGATCTGAACAGAGAATTCTCAACAGAAGAAGTTCAAATGGCCAAAAGACACTTAAGGTCATGCTCAACCTCCTTGGCGATCAGGGAAATGCAAATCAAAACAACTTTGAGATATCATCTTACATCTGTCAGAATGGCTAAAATCAAAAACACCAATGATAGTCTTTGCTGGAGAGGTTGTGGAGTAAGGGGTACACTCATCCATTGCTCGTGGGAATGCAAACATGTGCAACCACTTTGGAAAGCAGTGTGGTGGTTTCTCAGGAAATTCGGGATCAACCTACCCCAGGACCCAGCAATACCACTCCTGGGAATATACCCAAGAGATGCCTTATCATATTACAAAAGCATTTGCTCAAATATGTTCATAGCAGCATTATTTGTAATCGCCAGAACCTCGAAACAACCTAGATACCCTTCAATGGGGGAATGGATGAAGAAAGTGTGGAATATATACATATTAGAGTACTATTCAGTGGTAAAAAACAATGACATCTTGAATTTTGCATGCAAATGGATGGAAATAGAAAACACTATCCAGAGTGAGTTAAGCCAGATCCAAAAAGAGGGACATGGAATGTACTCACTCATAATTGGTTTCTAGCCATAAATAGAGGATATTTTGCCAATAATTTGTTATCCTAGAGAGCTAAATAAGAAGGTAAACCCAAAGAAAAACATATAATTATCCTCCTGGATATTGGAAGTAGACAAGACTGCCCAGCAAAAAATTGATATCTTGGGGGTTAGATGGAAGGGGGCTAGGGGAGATGGGGATAGAAAAGCGAGAAGGGTAGGATGGGGTAAACTTGAGGGAATGGAATGGTTGGTATAAAGAAAGGGTGGATATGGGAGCATGGAAGTATATATCTTAATTTAGGGAGCCATCTTTGGGTTGGCATGTGGCTTGAACCTAGAGGGACTCCCAGGTGTCCAGGGAGATGTCCCCAGTTAGTTCCCTGGACAGTTGAGAAGAGTGATCCTGAAATGGCCCTATCCTATAGCCATACTGATGAATATCTTTCATATGACCATAGAACCTTCATCTGGCGATGGATGGAGATAGAGACAGAGACCCACACTGGAGCACCGGACTGAGCTCCCAAGGTCCCAATAAAGAGCAGAAGGAGGAAGAACATGAGCAAGGAAGTCAGGACCACGAGTGGTGCACCCACCCACTGAGACAGTGGGGCTGATCTATTGGGAGCTCACCAAGGCCAGCTGGACTGGGACTGAAAAAGCATGGGATAAAACCAGACTCTCTGAATGTGGTGGACAATAAGGGCTGATGAGAAGCCAAGAACAATGGCACTGGGTTTTGATCCTACTGCATGTACTGGCTTTGTGGGAGCCTAACCAGTCTGAATGCTCACCTTCCTAGACATGGATGGAGTGGGGAGGACCTTGGACTTTCCACAGGGCAGGGAACCCTGACAGCTCTTTGGACTGGAGAGGAAGGGGGAGAGGAGTGGGGGAAGTGGGAGAGGTGTGGTAGAAGGGGGAGAGAAATGGGAGGCTGGGAGGAGGCGGAAATATTTTTCAATGAAAAAAATAAATAAAATAAAATAAAGAAACAGAACAACCATTACAGCTTGGAATAAAGGCATCCACTACCACCACCACCAGGCAATCTCTTAATATGCTGATTAGAGGTCTCTTTGTGACTGTCATGATGTGAACCAGACTCTGCATGATGACTCTCCTCTATTTACACAAGAGAACCAGCATCTCCACACCTCAAGCTTCTCCTCCCCTAAGTCTCCTGCACACAAGTCATGCCCAGCACCTTGCTGCTGTGTTCTTTTAATGATTGAACAACTTTGTCACTATTTATTAATTTTTCACACCTGAGAAAAATCCAAGATTGGAGAGATTAGTACCAATTTTAATGACACTCACAGAAGTTGTGAAATAGAATCAAACCAGATCTCCATCCACTGATAAATGGATAAAGACAAAGTAGTACATTTACACAGTATAATAAGACCTAACTGGGAAGGAAGGAGGAAGCTAGGGAGCGAGGAGGGGAAGGAGCAATGAAGGGAAGAAAGAAGTGAAGAGAAGTGAAAAATGAAAAGAAAATAAAAAGAAGAAGAAACCTAAGAAACCTACCAGTGAATGGATGAACAGGGACAACTCTTTTGGAGAAATTTCTGAAAGTGTTAACATCACTGTGAACAAAGTCAAGTTGCTGGGGAAGGTGCTCTCAGTGGCTCTGGTGAGAGAAAAGACAGATGAAGTGGAGAAGCAGGTTCTTTTTATTATTATTATTACTTTATCAATCCTAAGTCCAACTTCCTCCCCTCCTTCCTCTTCCCTCCAGCTCTACCACACACCCTCCTGTCCAACATCTTCCAGTCCTAAGAGAGGGCAAGGTACCCTGACCTGTGGGAAGTCCAAGGCCCACACCCCTACATCCAGGCTAAGCAAAGTATGCATCCAAAGAGAACAGGATTCCAAAAAGCCAGTACATGAAGTCATGAAGTAGAGACAAATCCTAGTGCCATTGTCAGTGGCCCCTCAGTCGGCCCCAATTGTCAACAGGTTCTTATGACCTGAGTGCAGCAGATCAAGGGGATGGAGGACTGTATGAAACTGGGGAACACCAGTCGGAGTCTGGTGCTAGCCCAGACCCTCCATTATTTCTCTTTATTTTTTAAATTTATTTGTTTATTAAAGATTTCTCTCTCTTCCCCGCCACTACCTCCCATTTCCCGCCCCCTCCCCCAATCAAGTCCCCCTCCCTCCTCAGCCCGAAGAGCAATCAGGGTTCCCTGACCTGTGGGAAGTCCAAGGAACCCCCACCTCCGTTCAGGTCTAGTAAGGTGAGCATCCAAACTGCCTAGGATCCCACAAAGCCATTACGTGCAGTAGGATCAGAAACCCATTGCCATTGTTCTTGAGTTCTCAGTGGTCCTCATTGTCCACTATGTTCAGCGAGTCCGTTTTATCCCAGGCTTTTTCAGACCCAGGCCAGCTGGCCTTGGTGAGTTCCCGATAGAACATCCCCTATGTCTCAGTGTGTGGGTGCACCCCTTGCGGTCCTGAGTTCTTTGCTCGTGCTCTCTCTCCTTCTGCTCCTGATTTGGACCTTGAGATTTCTGTCCGGTGCTCCACTGTGGGTCTCTGTCCCTGTCTCCTTTCATCGCCTGATGAAGGTTAATATTCAGGAGGATGCCTATATGTTTTTCTTTGGGTTCTCCTTATTTAGCTTCTCTAGGATCACTAATTATAGGCTCAATGTCCTTTGTTTATGGCTAGAAACCAAATATGAGTGAGTACATCCCATGCTCCTCTTTTTGGGTCTGGCTTACCTCACTCAGGATAGTGTTTTCTATTTCCATCCATTTGCATGCAAAATTCAAGAAGCCCTTGTTTTTTACTGCTGAGTAGTACTCTAATATGTATATATTCCATACTTTCTTCATCCATAAAGCTATTTACAGCAAGCCGACAGCTAACATTAAATTAATCGGAGAAAAACTCAAAGCCATCCCACTAAAATCAGGAACACGACAAGGATGTCCACTCTCTCCATACCTCTTCAATATAGTGCTTGAAGTTCTAGCAATAGCAATAAGACAACATATGGGGATCAAGGGGATTCGTATCGGAAAAGAAGAAGTTAAGCTCTCGTTATTTGCAGATGATATGATAGTATACATAAGCGACCCCAAAAACTCCACCAAAGAACGCCTACAGCTGATAAACACCTTTATCAAAAAATCAGTGGCTTTCCTATACACTAAGGATATGGAAGCAGAGAGGGAAATCAGAGAAGTATCACCTTTCATGATAGCCACAAATAGCATAAAATATCTTGGGGTAACTCTGACCAAGGAAGTGAAAGATCTATTTGACAAGAACTTTAAGGAATTGAAGAAAGAAATTGAAGAGGATACCAGAAAATGGAAGGATCTCCCTTGCTCCTGGATTGGGAGGATCAACATATTTCTCTTGACCAGACGCCAACATAAGCTATCTGTCTCTCTGGACCAGCGTGGAGATGTGGAAATAAAGACACAACTCACATGGCTTTGTCAGGAGGGAGATTTTTAGTGGTGCATCATGAAGTCCTGAGTTCACATACTGAAGAATTCCTCTTGCTTTATTCTCCAAACAGCTTTTATATCCAAACATAAACTGAGTGGGAAATACACCAGCATTCTGTCTCCTAGGTAACCAGGTGAATGGCTTACAGTCATGTCCACAACTACCTGTCAGCTGTGTATGCTAGCTGTCACTTAGGTTTGAATTAGCATCTCTACCGGGCATCCACTAAATTACAAAGAAAGGAGCAACAATATCCTGACATTTTCTTAGGTAGGGAAGGCCTGTTTGGTAGGCTACGTGACCATCCTCAGATATTGACTATGGCTTTAGAGCCTGGATGCCACACCATATAGAAATATGGACCTATAGACACCAGGCACAAGATGCCTTCAACTAATCCCCCAGTGTCCTGCAATCTCTGCCTCACCCAACAAGGCATTTCTGTGGTCCCTGACCTCAGCAGATATCTGCATGAATCAGGATGAGTGTTGGGATCCTGCTGAGAGTAATAAAGGCCCTTGCCTTAAATCAAAGGGCTGTTGTCCTTGATGGGGTTTGATTTCTTGAAGAAGATACCATCATAGGGTGTGAAAAGCTGGGCTAGATGATGACACAAGGGAAAATGGGGATGGGGACCTTGCAAGTTCCACTCCAGCAAACCTGCCAGAGTGGGCTTTTTCCAACATGGTTTCTATTATAAATGACATCACTTCAATCAAAATTATTCTGAGAGATATCAAATTAAATTTAATGATACAGCCAAGCATGGTGGTATACAACTTGACCCAGAATTTGGAGACACAGACAGTCAGCTGTTCATGAGTTCGAGGCCAGCCTGGTCTATGTAGGAAGTCTTAGGTCAGTTGGGACTTTGAGATAGAACCTACCAAGAAAAAAAAAGACCCTCAACCATTCAACTGGAGTCTGTAAGCTTTTGTAGTTGCTTAATTTTTATTCTTTCATCTATGTATATCATCATTGTGCTTGTATACTTCTTACTGCCTTCTCTAATACGCTTCTCTTCCCCGACCGGATTTTGAGTCTTCTCCCTGTCTCTCTCTTTGTTTCTGTCTCTCTCTGTGTCTGTCTCTATTTCTCTGTCTCTCTGTCTCCTCTCTCTTCGCTACAGGGTCTCAGTATGCAGCACTGACTGGCCTTGAACTTGCTCTGTAGATCAGGCTTGTTTCAAACTCAAAGAGTTACCTACCTCTGCCTCCCAAGTACTGGGATTAAAAGAATCCACTATACCCAGCCACCTGTCCTTTGGGCTGTCTCTTTTGTATGCAGGCCTTGAGTAGGTGAGCACCACTATGGGGTGCTCATGTTTGTCATGGCCATGTCATAACCAGCAACAGCGTTTCATAACAGTGCTGTCCTGGATCTTAAAATCTTTGCCCCTGTCCTCCCAGTATTCCCTGATTTGTGGGAACTGCAGCCCTGAGTTGATATCCCTGCCCCCATCTGAGGTGCTTATCTGCAAGGAAAACATAATAAATTCCCTCTGCTCCTGGAGCAGGGAAGGAAGGAATTTTGAGTGCATAGTGACCTTTACTTGATCCGTGCCAGGGTCAGGTTACAGTCCCTTTGCAGCCCCCTCCTCATTTGGTGCCATGGTATAAAGCCACCCCAGCAAGAGAATAGAAGAAGAAGCTGTTCCACCTCAACCTCGTACTCTGTGTATTCATTCAACCTGGACACCCTCCACCGAGACTCTTGGTTCCAGCACGCACTGGCATGGCACTGAGTCTTGAAGAGACTGTAATAGATGTCGTGTTTATGTATCTGGACTTAATGGCCAGGTATTCTCAACACTTTGAATACTTAGGAGCTACTGTATTAACCATCCACCTCTGATAAGAAGTTTCTCTGATCCAGGCTAAATCGGGACTTGTCTGTATAATCATGAATATTTGGAAGACCAAAAACAGTGTCTGTTTTGCAAATGTGAGCAATCTTAGGGTAGAACTCTATTCTTTAGCAAAGCATGTGATACAACTATGACTAATCCACATAGTATGTGGTCAAAATAAAACTTCAAGTGTGGTACCATGTTGTCGATGGAACCTTAAAATACACCTTAAGAGCAGACGGCACAATCGTCTCCAATAAACCAGTACAAGTGGTCTCTGTGGCCCTCCTCAGTGCTCAGCTTGGTCTAACAGCTGTGATAATTCCCACCACTGTCTTAAATCTTTTAATGACATTCTCAGTCCTCAAGTTTACTTTCTGGTGTAGTTCATCTTGGGAAAATGCACATCTTCAGATACAGACTTTACACTCAGCCTACTAAAGTTATCTGAGATTCACATTTCATCTGGGAGAGTAAATCTTTTCCTCTTGGGTGCATCAAACAATGCACAGTAAACAAGGTCATTGACATCATGGGTCACAAGCTGGTTCGTGTCCACTGGGAGGAAGAGTCCTGTCATCCTGTCCTTGATTTCGTCATGGATCCTGTTACTAAGTAGACTTTCCAAGACCTTTCATATCTGTGGGATTCACAGGGCTGTGAGTGAGCCTCCGAGAGCAAGAGAGAGGTACGGTGACCACACTGCTCCTCTTCCCCCTCTGTCCTTTCGTAGACTCAGGACTTTCTTTAGATTTCTTTTTCTCACGTTTTTCTCACAAGTTAATTAAATTGTATCTTCTCCTTTTTCTTAGGAATCCTTGTCTTTAATCCACAATAGTTTCACTCTTTTCCTTCTTTTATGTATTTCCATCTGTTCTAGACGAAGATTCAATTTCATGAGGATCATTGCACTTATGTCTTTCTATAATTCTGAAATATTGCAAAAGAAATTACAGCTCAGAGAAATTTGCCCTTTAACTCAAACTTCCAAAACTCGTTGCATAGATAGTTATAATATAATCTTGTAACAAGTATTTGCAGTTTGGCAGTTACTATCCCCAATATTTTTGTTGGTCTGTTTGCTTTTCAAGACAAAGTTTCTCTGTGTAGCCCTAGCTGTCCTGCAACTTGCTTTGTAGACCAGGCTGGCTTCAAACTCGCAGAGAACCAAAAGCCTCCTGAGTGCTGTGATTAAAGGTGTGGCACACCACACACAGCAACAACATTTGAATCCTGATGCTGTCTCTACAAGGACTGATTGACTTTAGATTCACGTCTCAGTCTCAGTTGTGTCCTATTACTCTGCTTTTGTCTTTGGATTCAATGCCCTACCTCAGGGTCCATTTTTAATTTTTCTTAATGTCATTGCATCTTCAAACCTCTCATCCAATATCCACACATATTCCTGTCACAAGGACTCTGTAATTCCTTTCCTTTAAAAATTACTTAAAAAACTAATTTACTTTTATTTCATGTGTATTCATGTTTTGTCTGTGCATACATCTGTGTGAAGGTGTCAGATCCCTGAAACTGGAATCAGAGGCATTTCCCCAGCCCTGTAATTCATTTTCATGATAAGGTTATTCATTACATAATTACTAATATGTGATTTCTGTTTTCAATGTACTGAGAAATACTTGTGTAATTTCTCTAAAATTCATAATTACTGCAGAAAAGGGAAAATTTTTCACAAAATGAGCTATGACTTTCAGTGTTGTTTATCACCCGCATCCTGTGTGTCTGGTAGAGACAGATCTGTATTTGTGGTGATTGTGCTATAAGAGTTACCTATCTTAAAGATATGAATGGTCTCAAGACCAGGGATACTGGAACATGCTTTTAACCACAGCACTCGGGAGGCAAAGGCAGGCCTGTATGAAGCCAGTCTGATCTACATAGTCTGGACAGCCAGGGATACTTGGGGAGACCCTGTCCTATGTGTGTGGGGTGGGTGTGTCTGTGTGTGTGTGTTATATTAATGGTCTCACTCAGACCACTTAAATGCTATTTCTCTCATGTCTGTTAGTTTTGTCAAGTACTGAAAGACTTCTTGAAATATCCCATTGTATGCTTTCGCTTTTTAATTTTCTAAGTTTGAAATTCTGTATAGAGTTACATGTCATAGTATTTCTGTACCTGTTAAATTTTTTTACATTATTTTTTTTATTGAGAAAAAATTTCTGCCTCCTCCCATCCTCCCACTCCTCCCCCACTCCCCCCACTCTTCCTCTCTCCCCCCACTCCACTCCCCCTATCCCCACTTCTCTTCCTCTCCCCTCACTTCTCTCCCCCTCCCTCTGCAGTCTGAAGAGCAGCCAGGGTTCCCTGCCCTGTGGAAAGTCCAAAAGTCCTTGCCCCTCCATCCTGGTCTAGGAAGGTGAACATCCAAACTGGCTAGGCACCCTCAAAGTCGGACCATTATGCAGGATCAAAACCCAGTGCCATTGTCCCTGGCTTCTCAGCAGCCCTCATTGTCCGCCATATTCAGAGAGTCCGGTTTTATCCTCTGCTTTTTCAGTCACAGTCCAGCTGGCCTTGGTGAGCTCTCAATAGATCAGCACCACTGTCTCTGTGGGTGGGTGCACCCCTTGTGGTCCTGACATCGTTGCTCATGTTCACCCTCCTTCTGTTCCTCTTTGGGACTTTGGGAGTTCAGTCCAGTGCTCCAGTGTGGGTCTCTGTCTCTATCTCCATCCATCGCCAGATGAAGGTTCTATGGTGATAAGCAAGATAATCATCAGTATGGCTATAAGATAGGATCATTTCAGGTTCCCTATCCTCAACTGCCCCAGGAACTAACTGGGGACCTCGCCTTGGGCATATGGAAGCACCTCTAGGTCCAAGTCTCTTGCCAACCCTAAGATGGCTCCCTTAATTAAGATATGTGCTTCCCTGCTCCCCTATCCAAACTTCCTTTATCCCAATCATCCCATTTCCCCAAGTTCTCCCCAACCTACCCTTCTTACTTTTCTCTCCCCATCTCCCCTTACCCCTCCAACCCCACCCCCAAGATCCCGATTTTTTGCCCGGCAATCTTGTCTACTTACCATACCCAGGAGGATAGCTATATGTTTTTCTTTGCATTCACCTTCTTATCTAGCTTCTTTAGGTTAACAAATTATAGACTCACTGACCTTTATTTATGGCTAGAACCCAATTATGAGTGAGTACATCCCTTATTCATCTTTTTGGGTCTGGGTTACCTCACTCTGGATAGTATTTTCTATTTCCATCCATTTGCATGCAAATTTCGAGAAGTCATTGTTTTTTACCGCTGAGTAGTACTCTAATGTGTATATATTCCACACTTTCTTCAACCATTCTTCCATTGACGGACATCTAGGTTGTTTCCAGGTTCTGGCTATTACAAACAATGCTGCTATGAACATAGTTGAACAAATGCCCTTGTCGTATGATCGGGCATCTCTTGGGTATATTCCCAAGAGTGGCATTGCTGGGTCCAGGGGTAGGTTGATCCCGAATTTCCTGAGGAACCGAAACACTGGTTTCCAAAGTGGATGCACAAGTTTGCATTCCCACCAGCAATGGATGAGGGTACCCCTTCCTCCACAACCTCTCCAGCAGAGGCTATCATTGGTGTTTTTGATTTTAGCCAATCTGACAGGTGTAAGATGATATCTCAAAGTTGTTTTGATTTGCATTTCCCTGATCGCTAATGAGGTTGAGCATGACCTTAAGTGTCTTTTGGCCATTTGAACTTCTTCTTTTGTGAATTCTCTGTTCAGATCAGTGCCCCATTTTTAATTGGGTTGATTAGCCTTTTACGGTCTAGTTTCTTGAGTTCTTTATATATTTTGGAGATCAGACCTTTGTCTGTTGTGGGGTTGGTGAAGATCTTCTCCCAGTCAGTGGGTTGCCTTTGTGTCTTAGTGACAGTGTCTTTTGCTTTACAGAAGCTTCTCAGTTTCAGTAGGTCCCATTTATTCAATATTGCCCTTAATGTCTGTGCTGCTGGGGTTATACCTAGGAAGCGATCGCCAGTGCCCATCTGTTGTAGAGTACTTCCCAATTTCTCTTCTATCAGGTTCAGTGTGTTCGGATTGATATTGAGGTCTTCGATCCATTTGGACTTGAGTTTTGTGCATGGTGATAGATATGGGTCTATTTTCATTCTTCTAGAGGGTTGACATCCAGTTGTGCCAGCACCATTTGTTGAAGATGCTTTCTTTTTTCCATTGAATACTTTTAGCTCCTTTATCGAAAATGAGGTGTTCATAGGTTTGTGGGTTAAAATCTGGGTCTTCAATATGATTCCATTGGTCGACTTCTCTGTTTTTATGCCAATACCACACTGTTTTCATTACTGTGGCTCTGTAATAGAGTTTGAAATCAGGGATGGTAATGCCTCCAGAAGTTCCTTTATTATATAAGACTGTTTTGGCTATCCTGGATTTTTTGTTTTTCCATATAAAGTTGATTACTGTCCTCTCAAGATCTGTGAAGAATTTTGATGGGACCTTGATGGGGATTGCATTGAATCTATAAATTGCCTTTGGTAGAATTGCCATTTTTACTATATTGATCCTCCCAATCCAAGAGCAAGGGAGATCCTTCCACTTTCTGGTATCCTCTTCAATTTCTTTCTTCAATTCCTTAAAGTTCTTGTCAAATAGATCTTTCACTTCCTTGGTTAGAGTTACCCCAAGATATTTTATGTTATTTGTAGCTATCGTGAAAGGTGATGCTTCTCTGATTTCCCTCTCTGCTTCCATATCCTTTGTGTATAGGAGGGCGACTGATTTTTTGGAGTTGATCTTGTATCCTGCCACATTACTAAAGGTGTTTATCAGCTTTAGGAGTTCTTTGGTGGAGTTTTTGGGGTCCCTTATGTACACTAACATATCATCAGCAAATAATGAAAGTTTAACCTCTTCCTTCCCAATTTGAATCCCCTTAATCCCCTTATGTTGTCTTATTGCTATTGCTAAAACTTCAAGCACTATATTGAAGAGGTATGGAGAGAGTGGACAGCCTTGCCGTGTTCCTGATTTTAGTGGGATGGCTTGAGTTTCTCTCCGTTTAGTTTGATGTTAGCTGTCGGTTTGCTATAAATAGCTTTTATTATATTTAGGTATGACCCTTGTATCCCTAATCTCTCCAAGACTTTTATCATGAAGGGATGTTGAATTTTGTCAAAAGCTTTTTCAGCATCTAATGAAATGATCATATGGTTTTTTTCTTTCAGTTTATTTATATGGTGGATTACATTGATAGATTTTCGTATGTTGAACCAGCTCTGCATCTCTGGGATGAAGCCTACTTGATCATAATGGATAATTTTTCTAATGTGTTCTTGGACACGGTTTGCCAGTATTTTGTTGAGGATTTTTGCGTCGATGTTCATGAGTGAGATTGGCCTGTAATTCTCTTTCTTGGTGGAGTCTTTGTGTGGTTTTTGTATCAGAGTGACTGTAGCTTCATAAAAGGAATTTGGCAATGACTCTTCTGTTTCTATATTGTGAAATACATTAAGGAGTATAGGTATTAGGTCTTCTTGGAAGTTCTGGTAGAATTCCGCATTGAAACCATCTGGTCATGGGCTTTTATTGGTAGGGAGGTTTTTGATAACAGTTTCTAATTCTTCACGACTAACAGGTCTATTTAGATTGTTCACCTGGTCCTGGTTTAAAATTGGTAAATGGTATTTATCTAAAAAAGTGTCCATTTCTTTTACATTTTCCAGTTTTGTGGCATACAGGCTTTTGTAATAAGATCTAATGATTCTTTGAATTTCCTCTGTGTCTGTGGTTATGTCCCCCTTTTCATTTCTGATCTTATTAATTTGCATATTCTCTCTCTGCCGTTTGATTAGTTTGGATAGGGGTTTATCAATCTTGTTGATTTTCTCCAGGAACCAGCTTTTTGTTTCATTGATTCTTTGGATTGTTTTCTGTGTTTCTATTTTGTTGATTTCCGCCCTCAGTTTGATTATTTCCCGTCTTCTACTCCTCCTAAGTGAGTCTGCTTCTTTTTTTTCTAGAGCTTTCAGGTGGGCTGTTAAGTCTCCAATGTGTGCTTTCTCTGTTTTCTTTAAGTGGGCACTAAGTGCTATGAACTTTCCTCTTAGGACTGCTTTCATAGTGTCCCATAAGTTTAAGTAGCTTGTTTCTTTATTTTCATTGAATTCAAGGAAGTCTTTGATTTCTTTCTTTATTTCTTCCTTGATCCAGGTGTGGTTCAGTAGTTGACTGTTCAATTTCCATGAGTTTGTAGGCTTTCTGGGGGTAGCATTGTTGTTGAATTCTAACTTCAATCCATGGTGATCTGATAAGACGCAGGAGGTTAGGAATATTTTTTTGTAACTGTGCAAGTTTGCTTTGTTACCGAGTATGTGGTCAATTTTCGAGAAGGTTCCATGAGCTGCAGAGAAGAAGGTATATTCTTTCCTATTTGGGTGGAATGTTCTATAGATGTCTGTTAAGTCCATTTGATTCATTACCTCCATTAATTCTCTTATTTCTCTGTTTGGTTTCTGTCTGATTGACCTGTCCATTGGTGAGAGAGGAGTGTTGAGGTCTCCTACTATTAGTGTGTGCCGTTTGATGGCAGCCTTGAGTTTTAGTAATGTTTCTTTTACGTATGTGGGTGCTTTTATATTAGGGGCATAGATATTCAGGATTGAGACTTCATCCTGATGAATTGTTCCCGTTATGAGTATAAAATGCCCCTCTCTATCTTTTCTGATTGATTTAAGTTTGAAGTCTACTTTGTTAGAAATTAGTATGGCCACACCTGCTTGTTTCTTAGGTCCATTTGCTTGATAAGCCTTTTTCCAGCCCTTTACTCTGAGTAGATGCCTGTCTTTGTGGTTGAGGTGTGTTTCTTGTAAACAGCAGAATGTTGGATCCTGTTTTCGTATCCAATCTTTTAGCCTGTGCATTTTTATAGGTGAGTTGAGTCCATTGACATTAAGTGATATTAATGACCAGTGGTTATTAACTCCGGTCACTTTTTTAGTAGTAGAGTTTGTGTGTTTCCCTTCTTTGAGTTGTGCTGGTGAAGGGTCTCTAGATGTTTGAGTTATTGTGGTCATTGGTGGACTCCTTGGTTTGTGAATTTCCTTCTATTACTTTCTGTAAGGCTGGATTTGTGGCTACGTATTGTTTAAATTTGTTTTTATCCTGGAAAATTTTGCTTTCTCCATCTATAGTGAACGAAAGCTTGGCTGGGTATAGCAGTCTGGGCTTGCATCCATGGTCTCTTAGTTTCTGAAGTACATCTATCCAGGACCTTCTGGCTTTCATGGTTTCCATAGAGAAGTCAGGTGTAAGTCTGATAAGTTTACCTGTATAAGTAACTTGACCCTTTTCCTTTGCAGCTCTTAATATTCTTTCTTTATTCTGTATGTTTTGTGTTTTGATTATTATATGGCGAGGAGATGGTTTTTTTTGTTCCAGTCTATTCGGTGTTCTGTATGCTTCTTGAACCTTCAAAGGAATATCTTTCTTTAGGTTGGGAAAGTTTTCTTCTATAATTTTATTAAATATATTTTCTGGACCGTTGAGCTGTACTTCTTCTCCTTCTTCTATCCCAATTATTCTTAGGTTTGGTCTTTTAATTGTGTCCCAGATTTCCTGAATGTTTTGTGATGAAAATTTGTTGGTTTTGCTATTTTCTTTGATCAGTGTGTTTATTTTCTCTATGGTATCTTCAGTGTCTGACATTCTTTCTTCTATCTCTTGTAATCTGTTGTTAGTACTTGTCTCTGTAGATCCTGTTCGTTTACCCAGATTTTCCATCTCCATCCTTCCCTCGGTTTGTGTTTTCTTCATTGCTTCCATTTCATTCTTCAAGTCTTGAACTGCTTCCCTTACCTGTTTGATTGCTTTTTCTTGTTTCTCTTGGTTTTCTTGGGTGTCTTTGAGCGATTTATTCATTTCCTCTACCTTTTTGTTTGTATTCTCTAATTGTTTATGGCAGTTTTTCACCTCCTGTTTAAGGTCTTCTATTAATTTCATATAGTTCACTTTTGAGTCGATTTCTTCTAATTCTTCTGGAGTAGGGTGTACAATTCTTCTTATTTTGGGGTCCCAGGATTCTGGTGATGTCATGTTGCCTTTCAGGTTGTTGGGGGAATTCTTGCATTGGCACCTTCCCATCTCTTCCTTCCAATGGAGCCCGGAGAGGCCTGGTGTCTTGGTCCAGTCTTTGCTGTGATTGACTTTCTGGGTGTATCTCTTCAGTGTAGAAGGAGGAACCGTTCCCGTAAGATGGAACTCCTTAGCACCAAAGCATGGACACCTGGTATTCCAATGACCCGAGGACACAGGGGGGAACTTGGGGGACAGGGTGGGGACGAGTAGAACACAGGACACCCTGCCGCAAAAGCTGAAGGTGCAAGTGCACTCTTTCTGGGGGTCCTTGAGGTCTGCCCCATAGGTAAGCTCTCACCGCTCTGGGTGGGTAGCCTTAGTATAAGAGCAGAAAACTGTTCCTGAGCAAAGGACCTTGCAGAAAACATAGGCCGTCCATATGGGATTCCTCAGCAACTAAACAGGGCCGCCTGGTAGCCCAATGATCCGGGGACGAAAGGGTGAACGGAGCAGGGATGAGTGGTATCATGAAGACCAGAGGAGCGGCTGGTGCACAGGCTGAAGGTGCTGGGCTCCCTCACAGGGGACCCTGAGGCCTGCCCGGTAGGCAGGCACTCACCGCTCTGGGTGGGTAACCTTAGTGCAGGAGCTTTAAACTGATCTTGAGCTCTGACCCTAGCATACAGCAGGGCAAACATGGGAAGGGGTGCTGGGGGCTGGGTCCTGCCTAAGAAAGACAGCCCTGCAGAAAGAGCTGGGGGAAGGGGGTTTGTGCTCTCTTCCGGAACAACCCGCCCCTGGATAGCACATACTCACCCGTCCAGATGGGATTCCTCAGCAACTAAACAGGGCCGCCTGGTAGCTCAATGATCCGGGGACGAAAGGGTGAACTGAGCAGGGATGGGTGGTATCCAGAAGACCAGAGGAGCAGCTGGTGCACAGGCTGAAGGTGCTGGGCTCCCTTACAGGGGACCCTGAGGCCTGCCCGGTAGGCAGGCACTCACCGCTCTGGGTGGGTAACCTTAGTGCAGGAGCTTTAAACTGATCTTGAGCACTGGCCCTAGCATACAGCAGGGCAAACATGGGAAGGGGTGCTGGGGGCTGGGTCCTGCCTAAGAAAGACAGCCCTGCAGAAGGAGCTGGGGGAGGGGTGTTTGTGCTCTCTTCCGGAAAAATCCGCCCCTGGATAGCACACACTCACCCATCCAGATAGGATTCCTCAGCAAATAAACAGGGCCGCCTGGTAGCTCAATGATCCGGGGACAAAAGGTGAACTGAGCAGGGATGGGTGGTATCCAGAAGACCAGAGGAGCGGCTGGTACACAGGCTGAAGGTGCTGGGCTCCCTTACAGGGGACCCTGAGGCCTGCCTGGTAGGCAGGCACTCACCGCTCTGGGTGGGTAACCTTAGTGCAGGAGCTTAAAACTGATCTTGAGCACTGGCCCTAGCATATAGCAGGGCAAAGATGGGAAGGGGTGCTGGGGGCTGGGTCCTGCCTAAGAAAGACAGCCCTGCAGAAGGAGCTGGGGGAGGGGGGTTTGTGCTCTCTTCCGGGACAATCTGCCACTGGATAGCACACACTCACCCGTCCAGATGGGATTCCTCAGCAACTAAACAGGGCCGCCTGGTAGCCCAATGATCAGGGGACGAAAGGGTGAATGGAGCAGGGATGGATGGTATCCAGAAGACCAGAGGAGCAGCTGGTGCACAGGCTGAAGGTGCTGGGCTCCCTTACAGGGGACCCTGAGGCCTGCCCGGTAGGCAGGCACTCACCACTCTGGGTGGGTAACCTTAGTGCAGGAGCTTTAAACTGATCTTGAGCACTGGCCCTAGCATACAGCAGGGCAACGATGGGAAGGGGTCCTCTGATCACTTTTTTAGTAGTAGAGTTTGTGTGTTTCCCTTCTTTGAGTTGTGCTGGTGAAGGGTCTCTAGATGTTTGAGTTATTGTGGTCATTGTTGGACCCCTTGGTTTGTGAATTTCCTTCTATTACTTTCTGTAAGGCTGGATTTGTGGCTACGTATTGTTTAAATTTGTTTTTATCCTGGAAAATTTTGCTTTCTCCATCTATAGTGAACGAAAGCTTGGCTGGGTATAGCAGTCTGGGCTTGCATCCATGGTCTCTTAGTTTCTGAAGTACATCTATCCAGGACCTTCTGGCTTTCATGGTTTCCATAGAGAAGTCAGGTGTAAGTCTGATAGGTTTACCTTTATGAGTAACTTGACCCTTTTCCTTTGCAGCTCTTAATATTCTTTCTTTATTCTGTATGTTTTGTGTTTTGATTATTATATGGCGAGGAGATGGTTTTTTTTGTTCCAGTCTATTCGGTGTTCTGTATGCTTCTTGAAACTTCAAAGGAATATCTTTCTTTAGGTTGGGAAAGTTTTCTTCTATAATTTTATTAAATATATTTTCTGGACCGTTGAGCTGTACTTCTTCTCCTTCTTCTATCCCAATTATTCTTAGGTTTGGTCTTTTAATTGTGTCCCAGATTTCCTGAATGTTTTGTGATGAAAATTTGTTGGTTTTGCTATTTTCTTTGATCAGTGTGTTTATTTTCTCTATGGTATCTTCAGTGTCTGACATTCTTTCTTCTATCTCTTGTAATCTGTTGTTAGTACTTGTCTCTGTAGATCCTGTTCGTTTACCCAGATTTTCCATCTCCATCCTTCCCTCGGTTTGTGTTTTCTTCATTGCTTCCATTTCATTCTTCAAGTCTTGAACTGCTTCCCTTACCTGTTTGATTGCTTTTTCTTGTTTCTCTTGGTTTTCTTGGGTGTCTTTGAGCGATTTATTCATTTCCTCTACCTTTTTGTTTGTATTCTCTAATTGTTTATGGCAGTTTTTCACCTCCTGTTTAAGGTCTTCTATTAATTTCATATAGTTCACTTTTGAGTCGATTTCTTCTAATTCTTCTGGAGTAGGGTGTACAATTCTTCTTATTTTGGGGTCCCAGGATTCTGGTGATGTCATGTTGCCTTTCAGGTTGTTGGGGGAATTCTTGCATTGGCGCCTTCCCATCTCTTCCTTCCAATGGAGCCCGGAGAGGCCTGGTGTCTTGGTCCAGTCTTTGCTGTGATTGACTTTCTGGGTGTATCTCTTCAGTGTAGAAGGAGGAACCGTTCCCGTAAGATGGAACTCCTTAGCACCAAAGCATGGACACCTGGTATTCCAATGACCCGAGGACACAGGGGGGAACTTGGGGGACAGGGTGGGGACGAGTAGAACACAGGACACCCTGCCGCAAAAGCTGAAGGTGCAAGTGCACTCTTTCCGGGGGGTCCTTGAGGTCTGCCCCGTAGGTAGGCTCTCACCGCTCTGGGTCGGTAGCCTTAGTGTAGGAGCAGATTACTGTTCCTGAGCGAAGGACCTTGCAGAAAATGCAGACTTGTGGGGGGGGGTCGTGTGTAAGAAAGAAAGCCCTGCAGAAGGAGCTGGGGGAGGGGCGTTTGTGCTCTCTTCCGGGACAATCCGTCCCTGGATAGCACACACTCACCCATCCAGATGGAATTCCTCAGCACCTAAACAAGGCTGCCTGGTAGCCCAATGATCAGGGGACAAAAGGATGAACGGAGAGGGGAGGGGGGCGGTATCCAGAAGAGCACAGAGAAGATCCTGGTGCACGAGCTGAAGGTGCCAGGGCTCCCTTACAGGGAACCTTGAGGTCTGCCCGGTAGGCAGGCACTCACCGTTCTCTGTACCTGTTAAATTTTAAAAATGCCATACAGCAGGGCTCTCATGGGAGATTTATTGGAAGAGGAGAGAGAAGGAGCAGAAAAGGGGACAGAGAAGGGTTCAGAGAGTGGTCTGAGGGGTCAAAGTAGCAGAAGAGAGAGAGGGAGAGAAAGAGAAAGAGATGGAAGGTGGACAAGTCCCACCGTTTAAGAGGGAACATAGCAAATGTACACAGGGGTGCTCTAGTAGCTGCAGCTGAAGACGTTTCCTTCAGGACCCCTAGGGTAGGCCACTACAGATGCCTGAATCCTAACAGTGAAAGACCCTGGAGTGTGGAGACTCTCACTCAAGTCTCAGGACAACACAACCCGCCCCCCCCCCATGAACTCATGAGAGACCATCCTTGCTGCAATCACACGTGGTTTAATGACAGGACAGGAACCAGTGCACTGGGGCCGAAACTCATTTGCCACACAGGGGTAGAATTTGACCCCGAGTATTTGGGAGAAAGGGTATTTCAAACAGGAATTTTTAAATACACAAGATGAGCTACTGAATAAAATCTCTACGACATGGAAATGTGCGTTTCCGCTTATTAACAGATCCTGCCACTTAATATAACAGCACTCAGAAGATTTTTGCATTAAGCATACCTGCTTCAACACCTTCTGTCCTCTGATGTTCTCAAAAGGCTCCCTGGAATGTAGTTCCAGGAAGCACCACGTCTGGACCTGAGGAACAAAGGAGTTTCACATTTCTCCAACCTTCTCTCCTCCTGAAGTGTCAATCACTATATTTCCCCACAGACATCAGTATGTAATTAGTTATAATTGAACCCACTTAGATTTCAGTGAAGGCCTGACAAGCCTAATAATATTTAAAACATCACTGTGTGATGTCTCCAAGCAACGCCATCTTGCGGGGGTTCCTCGTATCCCAGCTCTGTGTGGGTGTCATAGGGAACTCACTGCTCTTCATGCTGTATGTGTACAGCTTCTTAGTCAGATCCCGCTTTAGCAGACCTATCGATCCCATTTTCATGCACCTAGTGCTTGTCAACATGTTGACAGTCATATTTGCTATGATATCATATATCATGTCATCCTTTGGAGTCAGACACTTTCTGAATGATGCCGGCTGTAAGACAGTTTTATATGTGTTCAGAGTCACCCGGGGTTTGTCCATCTGCACTACCTCCATTCTAAGCACGTTCCAAGCCATCACCATCATTCCCAGTAACTCTAAGTGGACATGGCTTAAGCCTAAACTCTCTACATGGACTTGTTGCTCCTTCCTGTTTTCCTGGCTCATCAACCTGCTCATATATGTGCACGTCATTGAGACTGTGGTAGCTAAAATCAATTACACTGATGTTGGTGATGGATATTATCATGTTTTCTGTAAAATAAGACTAACCGATTTTCGCACTAAGGAATTATTCCTGGGTGTTATCATAACAGGAGACGTTCTCTTTATGACCATCATGATGTTGACCAGTTTCTACATGGTGACTCTCCTTTACAAACATCGCAAGGGAGCCTGGCATCTCCGTAGCCAAAGCCTCTCCTGCAAGACAGCTCCTGAACACAGAGCCACTCACAGCATCTTGCTGCTGGTGAGCTGTTTTGTGATCTTTTATTTGTTAAACAACTTCATCACCCTTTATGGGTTTTATACACATGACAGAATACCAACATTGGGGGCAATCGTTGTAATTGTGTCGTCATTCTACCCCACTGTCTGCCCATTTTTATTAATGAGCAATAATAAAATAATTTCCCAGTTTATTTCTTCTTTATCAATACTGAGAATTACTTGTTTTCAAAGAGCATTTGGTGGATGATATGAAAGCCAGATGTCCTCCTCAACAAACAAATCTCTCTAATGATGTATGTGATAAGGTGAAAACCGTGTGGCTCTTGAATCCTTGATATGGTCCATGTTAGAATTCACAAAAGTTGTACATTTACCAATTTTAGATTTTTAATATCATGTCTCAATAAAAAGTATGTCCATAACATTTCAATAATTACATATTTATTGTCCATTTAATATAATACTTTGGAGCTTTGAAAAAAAGGTGGTCGTGTTTAACTCTTTGTGACACCCACATATATTTTACACATGATCCTACACACATACAAAGACAGACAGACAGAGAGATAGACTTTTCAACATGTGGTTTTTTATTTTGATATTTTGACAAGGCTAAGCTCAGTGAATCTGGATGAAGAAAGGGAGAGAGGATTGTAGGAACCAGAGGCATCAAGGACATCACAAGAAAGCCTACAAAATCAATTAACCTGGGCTCGTGACGCTTGCAGAGTTTAAATCAACAACCAGGGACCCGCTTAGACTGATGTAGGCCATATGCATGTCTCTGACAGCTGTGTAGCTTGGTCTTCTTATGGAATTCCTAACAGTGAGAGCAGGAGCTGTCTCTGACTCTTTTGCTGATTTTTGGGACCTTATTTCTCATACTGGGTTGCCTTACACAGTTTTAATACACAGGGAGGTGCTTAGTCTTACTGCAAATTGATATACCATGTTTTGTTGATGTCCACGGGAGGCTAGCTCTTTTCTGAACAGAAATGAAGGGGGAGTGGATGGGGTCAGAGGGGGTCAGGGAGTGAGATGAGAAGAGAAAGGGAAGGCTGTAGCCAGGATATAAAAATAAGTAATTATTATATAGCCACTTTGGAAATCAATATGGCAGTAACTCAGAAAATTGGGAATCGATACGCCTCAAGACCCAGTTATACCACTTTTGGGCATATAACCAAGGATGCTTGATTATATCACATGGACACTTGCTAAACTATGTTCGTATCCGCTTTATTTGTAATAGCCAGAACCTGGAAACAACCTTGATGACCCTCACAGAAACATGGATGATGAGAAAATGGTACAATTACAAAATAGAGTATTACTCAGCTGTTAAAATCAATGACATCAGGGCTGGAGAGATGGCTCAGAGGTTAAGAGCATTGCCTGTTCTTCCAAAGGTCCTGAGTTCAATTCCCAGCAACCACATGATGGCTCAAAATCATCTGTAATGAGGTCTGGTACCCTCTTCTGGCCTTCAGGCATACATGTAGACAGAATATTGTATACATAATGAATAAATAAATAATTTTAAAAAACAAAATAGAGTATTACTCAGTTGTTAAAAACAATGACATCAGGGCTGGAGAGATGATGGCTCAGAGGCTAAGGGCACTGACTGCTCTTCCAGACGTCCTGAGTTCAATTCCCAGAAACCACATGGTGGCTTACAACCATCTGTAATGAGATCTGATGCCCTCTACTGGCCTATAGGATATATGTAGGCAGAATACTGTATACATAATAACTAACTAAATCTTTAAAAAAAATTGACATCAGGAAATTTGAAGATTAATGGTTGGAACCAGAACAATAATCATCCTGTGTGAGGTATCCCAGACCCAGAAAGACAAACATGGTATGTACTCACTTATAAGTGAATATTCTCTGTAAAGAAAGGATATCTGTGCAACAATCCACAGACCCAGAGAGGCTATTTAACAAGGGAGGCCCAAGGGGGATGCTTGAAATTTGCTGGTCAGGGGAAATAGAAGAAATCTCATGGGTGGACTGGGGGCAGGTAGAGATGAGAACATGCAGGATCGGTTTGGTGGGCAGATGAAAGGGGAGAGTACTGAAAGAGATGACTGGTAGGTGGAGGGATGTAGTACAAATTCTAATTGGTCTTAATAATAAAAACCCAGAGTCAGATATTAGGGGGTGAAAGCTGAAATATCAGAGAAGCAGAGCAGCCAGCCAAGAGAATTCCTACCTCTATGAAATCCTCAGACCAAAAAGGGCTGTGCTCCTTTCTCCTCCTGCCTTATATTCCTCTCTCTTCCCAGTCATATCACTTCCTGTCTCCACCTCCCCTGAGCTGGAAACAAAGTTACATGCCACCACTGCCTGACCTTTATGGTTCACTATGGTTAGCTCTGCCCTCTGATCTTCAGGCAAGCTTTATTTGTTAGAGTACAAACAAAATATCACCACAGAGGGACATTTCAGGGTCAGGTAGAAACCTACTGGAAGAGAAACTCCCAGGAATCTACAAAGATGACCCTAGGTAAGCCTCCTAGCAATGGTGAATGTGGAGCCTGAACTGGCCATCTCCTATGACCAGGTGGGACTTCTAATGGAGGGATTGGGACCATGGCCAGTTACACAAACTTTGACCTACAGTCTGCCCTGACTATGGGATGTGTGGGGCAGGGAGGAGGGAATTGCAGAAGTGGCCAATTAATATCTGGTCCAGCCTCAGACCTGTATCACAAGGATGAACCCACTCCTGACACTGCCTGAAGTGTCAAGGACCCAGAGACTGGATGTCCCAAAGACCTAGGAAAGAACCAAACACAACTGAAGAGAAAAAGTCAATATAAAGATGCCTAATGATATTCTGCTGTACTCGTAGACTGATGACCATCCCAAATGTCTTCAGAGAGTATTCATCCAGTAATTGATGGAAACAGATGCAGAGACCCAATGCCACACATTGGATGGTGCTTAGGCAATATTACTGCAGAGGAGGAAGAATTATACAAGTCAAGGAGATCAAGGACATGACAAGGGAACACACAGCAAGAACTAACCAGGGCTCATAGAAGCTCACCAAGTATGGATCTACAGCTAGGGGTCCTGCATGTGTGTGACATATGCTAAGCCCTCCACATATGTGTGACTGTTGTGTAGATTGGTCTACATATGGAAATCCTAGTAGTGGAAGCAGGGACTGTCTCGAATGCTTTGCCTGGCATTTGGTACCCTGTTCCTCATACTGGATTTCCCTGACCAGTCTTATGATGTGGGAGGGTTTTCTGTTTTGTGTTGATTTTATTGGTTAATAAAGAAACTGTCTTGGCCATTTGATAGGCCAGCCTTTAGGTGATTAGCCAATAAGAGGCTAGAACTAATGGGCCAGGCAGTGTTTAAGTGAATACAATTTGTGTTATTATTTCAGGTGTAAAGCTAACCATGCAGGAGCCGGGCAGGACAAAAAGCAGGCCTGCCCGCAGCTCCTTCTAAAAATGGTGCCCAACGTGGGGCTTGAACCTACGACCCTGAGCTTAAGAGTCTCATGCTCTTGCCTCTTACTATAAATGGCACCCAGACGTGGATAACTGAATCTACAGAAAGCCTGAAAAAGCTTGGGAAATAATAGAGTAAAGCATGGCTTCTTGGTAGCAGCAATTTCTCGGGTCTGCTCTGCTTGCCAGAGGCAAGGAAGTGCTCTCATCTAAGAGAGGCTTCCTGACTCAGCTTTAGCTGCAAAACCCTGTAGCTCTTAAGAGGTCCTGCCACGAAACACTTAAATGGTGTTGATAAAAGCCGACTGCATGCTTGTTTGTTTTCAGCAGTATAGGAAAAAGTCATGCTGTTTTAAAATGCTGGCATTCTGGTCCGTCCTGCCAGGGCAAACTCTGACTCTTTCAAGCAGGCAGTCTGACTGAGTGTGGTCTGTGAGCAGAATGCTGCAGCTTGCTTGCTGGCAGGGACCTTGAAACACTATAGTGTTGTGGCAATGAACATGGCTCTGGCCAGTACCTCAGCCACAAGGCTGGAATCACAGAAAGCTAAGGAATAGGCTGGATCTAGCCGTCAAAGCCACGGCTTCAATCCTACCCATATTGCTTAGTTAATTAAAGGCTCATGTGGTTAAAAAAAAAGAGAGAGATATACAGTAAAGATGAAGAAAAACTCTAAATGGTTTAGAGTGTGTTAAAAAAAAATATATATGCTGGCTTGGGAGAGAAAAGAAAAAGGTTAGAGTTCTTAAAAGTAAAAAAGAAAAAAAAGGAGAGTAGTTGGGTGTGGTGATATACACCTTTAATCCCAACACTTGGGAGGCAGAGGTAAATTAACCTCTGAGAGGTCAAGGGGCAGAGTTAGATTGACCTCTATGACTTCAAGGTGTGATAGCACATGCCTTTAATCCCAGTGCCTGGGAGGCAGAGACAGACAGATCTCTGTGAGTTCAAGGTGTGGTAGCATACACGTTTAATCCCAGCACTGGGGAAGCAGAGACAGGGGGGATCTCTGTGAGTTCAAGGACAGCCTTGTCTACAGAGTTATTCCAGGACAAAGATATACAGAGAACCTGTCTCAAAAAATAAAAGTAAAAATATACAAAATAGAGGTTAAAACAAAGCCACACAAAGATAGAAAATACACAGAAAATCGTGATACTGTGTGCTATTATGCTGTCTTTGAATTGTTTGAATGCTGAGGAAGGAGCAAAAGCTGCTAAAAGATATTTGTTTATAAATGCTGCTGAACTAATCCAAGATAGATATTTTGAAAATACCTTGACCTCAGAATTTGGATCTAAGGATATGATACTTTGGAAAGAGATTCTTCTTTTGTTTTCACATAGGATGAGACCCTGTGGATTACTTCTATTCCAATATGGTATGATGGACCATGCCCTCCTGAAAGGTTGCTGTGAACACCTTCAGAAAATTACTTCATTCAACTGCCAACTGAGATGAAATTAGCAGACAGGTTTTACCATGAAAGACATGAATAACAGTGCCCCCATTCAGCACGAAGAAGTTTGGAGAGAAATAACTGTGCCCATATTCCCAAATATTGTTTATAAATGTTCTTTTACATTTAAAGGGGGATATGATAGAGATATGAATAATTTGCATTGGTATACATTTGACTTTATTGATATAAATTGAAGGTCAATTTTGTTATATTTATATGTATTTCTGACCTTGACTAAGGTATTGTGATTGTGTAGTTCATGTAAAAATGTAATGTATATAGGTGGTTAATAGATAATCATTAATAATAATCAAGCTTGTAGTCATGTTAGTTAGATTTTCTAGATATGCATAGATATATTTCAGATAGGCATTCTGCATATCTTTCAAAGACTATGGAATATGGCATTTAATGTTTTAATAACTTAGGGCTTTTCATGACAATGAGACACGTCTGCTCCTGGCAGCACCACTACTTCAAGAGGAAGATGGACATCAAAGAGGCTCCTTATGGATTTTGATAGCCATTTGGGCAAGAAACTGCTCTTGCCTGGACTGTTGCATAAACTGGACACAGAGAACACACAGAGAGAGGACTGCTAAACTTACCTAAAGGTGAGATCATCTTTCAGGGTTCCTGATTCATGAAAGAGTCTGCAAGACATTCTGCAGGACACAGAAGACAGTGACTGAACTGCCTTTTAAATTTCCTGCTTCATAAAATCCAGTATGTCTCTGGATACTATGGGCCTATAAGCTGAAGATGGATGCCCCAATGGTACAGAGGAACTTTGGGTGACTGTCCGTCAGCGAGATGTCTCTGTGATTTCTAGAGTTTTGTAAGTTGCTTACTTGTCGTTTACTTAGATAATATTATATCCTTCTGGAGCTTTTGATGGAGTTGAAGAATAGATAGATAGTTATAGTTGTTTTCCTTTGTTATGATAAAAGATAAAATAGATATAAATATTGTAACTGTAATTCTAACTTGATAACTTTTGTCATATGTAATTTTGCTATGTTAAAGTTAAAGCCTTCTTTTTTTTTTTTTTTGCTTAAACAGAAAAAGGGGAAATGATGTGGGAGCGTCTTCTGTTGATTTCATTGGTTAATAAAGAAACTGTCTTGGCCATTTGATAGGCCAGCCTTTAGGTGGGTGGAATAGACAGAACAGAATGCTGGGAGAAAGAAGCAGAGTTAGTCAGACGCCATGGAGCCAGCCTTCAGGTCTTTCCCGGTAAGCCACTACCTCGTGGTGCTACACAGATTATAAGAAATGGGCTAATCAAGATGTGAGAATTAGCCAATGAGAGGCTAGAACTAATGGGCCAGGCAGTGTTTAAATGAATACAATTTGTGTGTTGTTATTTTGGTGTAAAGCTAACCATGCGGGAGCCAGGCAGGACAAATAGCACAAGGGGAGGAACTTAGTCTTACCTCAATTGGATATGCTATGCTTTGTTGAAATCCTTGGGAGGCCTGACCCTTTCTGAACAGGAATAAAGTGGATTGAAGGGGGGATGGAAAGGAGGGAGAGGAAATTGAGGACGGAGGGGGAAATAGGATCAGGATGTAAAATAAATGAATACATTTAATTAATAAATATTTTAATTAATTAAAAAACAAACATGTTTATTTTATATGTATTTTGCTTTCTTTTGTTTTTGAGACAGGATGTTTGTATATAGCCCTGGCTTTTCCTGGAATTCATTTTGTAGAGCAGGCTGGCCTGGGACTCAAGAGATCTGTCTGCCTCTGCCTCCTGAGTGCTGGGAATGAAGGCATGCACCATCACATTGGACTATTTTATAAGTTTTTTATTCTCCTTCATGATTTTTTCTTCTTAAAATTTGTAATTAGAAGATTTGAAATATATTAATTGTATCTTTAATAAAACTTCTTTTGAACAATCCTCTTCATTTATTTATTTATTTTTGTTTCTTGAAACAGGGTGTCTCTACGTAGCCATGGTTGTGTTGGAAGTCACTATGTAGACCATACTGGCCTCTAAATCTCAGACTCTACCTCCCATGTACTAGGGATAAGGGTCTGTGTTGTGACACCCAACTTGAACAGCCCTCTTCTAAAGAATGTGTGATAACCATTCAACAAATAAATTTCCCCAAACAAATGTTCCCTACCTTAAATAGAAAAACAGTCATAATTTATGAGTTATACTTATGTCAGTGTTGTTAGAATGGATAGGTGGGGCTTGAGAGATGCCTCAACAATTAAGATCACTTGTTGGCTCTACCAGACAACCCAGGTTCAGTTCCTGCACCACCATGGTGGCTTAGAACAATTTGTAATTCCAGTTCCAGAGGTTCCAACACCCTCTTCTGACTTCATGGGCATCAGACACACACATGTTACAAGACATATATGCAAGCAGAGCATTCATATATATTAAATTTTAATTTAAAAATATATATATTATTGTTATTATTTCTTCATCAATTGATAGACATGTTACCTATTTTGAGAGGGTTATACAGTGAGATTTCATAGACAAACAAACATTACAAGCTATTGCCAATGTTCTTGGTTGTCCTCGAGAAACTAACAGTAAGACCCTGTTGCAGAGGATACTACAAACGAGTTTGTGAAGAAATCAAGAGGCTACTAACACAAAAGCTTTGACATTCTGGCTTCAGATCATGGTGCTGGAAGATACAGATACAGATACATACATACATACATACATACATACATACATACATACATACATAGAGATATGTCACTAATGAAGAAAGGCAATCATCACTCATACCCAGCTATGAACCCTGAATGCAACAATAATGACAAGTTTGTCATACATGCCCATTGGTGTAATAATGGCACAAATGTCATGGAAGCAAGAAATCACTTTGTGCTTATATTTAAGGCCTACTCCATAAAATGGCACCCATAGTTGACACCATTAACAAGCCAAGATCCTGAGTCTAGGTAGGACATATGCCCTAGGAGAGAGCCTACTGCTATTGATCTGATAAATAGGAATAAAATTAAATTGACTCCTCATGAATTACAGTTATACCAATAGGGGATTCATGTATCGATTCTCATCACAGAAGTTTATTTTTGCAGTAGATGGTGATTAACACAGAGACCCACCATTAGTCCAGGTGGAGAGAATAAGAGGCTGCAGAATGTTCAGCCCTAAATGGGGTATCTATATTATACCCCTCCTCCTGAGGTTCAGGAATCAGTGAGAAAAAGGGGGTGGAAAGATTACAAAAACCAGATGATGGGGGACTACAAAAAAGCTATTTTTGGACATACCAGGGCAGCTGCACATACGAACTCACAGTGCTTGTGACAGCATCCACAAGACCTGTGCAAGCTCAAGACAAACCAGATAATAGCATAGAGTGGGGACATGGGCACAAAGTCTCACCTCTAGCTAAGGAGCTATTGACAGCTGATTGATGCTGTCAGAGGGTGAGTTTTCTTAAAGGGTGTGACTCCTGGTAGGTCTACCATGCTACACTGGTGGTTTAATGACAGTTCTAATTGGTCTTAATAATAAAAACTCGGAGTCAGATATTAGGGGGTGAAAACTGAGAGATCAGAGAAGCAGAGCAAATAGCCACTAGTTCTTATCTCTATGAAATCCCCAGACCAAAGGGGGTATCTTGTCTCTACAAGTCCTCAGACTGAATGCAACGAGTTCCTATCTCCATCTGCCTTATTTCTCTCTTGATGTGGGAGAGTCTTTTGTTTTGTGTTGATTTCATTGGTTAATAAAGAAACTGCCTTGGCCCATTTGATAGGCCAGCCCTTAGGTGGGTGGAATAGACAGAACAGAATTCTGGGAAAAAGAAAGCCGAGTCAGTCAGATGCCATACCTCTCCTCTCCAAGATGGACACAGGTTAGGATCCTTCCCGGTAAGCCACAGCCTCATGGTGCTACACACATTAATAGAGACGGCTTAAGCAAGATGTGAGAATTAGCCAATAAAAGGTTATAGATAACGGGCCAGGCAGTATTTAAAAGAATACAGTTTCTGTGTAATTATTTCAGGTAAAACTAGCCTTGCTGAGCTTGGAGGGAACGCAGCCCACAGCTCCTACTACACTCTCTGCCCAGCCATAGCCCATCCTGTCTCCACCTCCCTAGTGCTGGGATTAAAGGTATGTACCACTTCCTGGTCTCTATGGCTAGCCAGTGGCTACATTTGTACTCTGATCTTTAGGCAAGCTTTATTTGTTAGATCACAAACAAAATATCACCACATTTGGGCCATCCATCCAAATGTATAGAGATATAGACAGACAAATTTGACTTGATTTTTTTTAAGGACACAAAAGTTGTGGAGGCAGAGAAAGGAGGGAGGATTTGGAAAGAATTGGAGAAGGGGGTGAATATGATCAAATAACATTATACAGACTTTTCTAAGAACTTTTAAAAATAGACTTTTGATAGTTGCCCAATTTATATAATGATTCAGATATCCTTCCTTTGATGGATCAAAGCAGATATTAATGTTTTACACACGCAAAGGAAGAAACCAACTCTGACCTTCAACCTCAGGCATCTGGCCCAAAAGTCCTCCACGGAAAGAGAATATCTCCCCTGTAGTCAGACTCTCTTTTGGTGACCACCAGCCCCTAAATAATGACATGGAGGTCTTTAGCTGAGGCTTGTTCCCAACTAGCTCCTATAACTTAAATTAATCTACATTCTGCCACCTGTCCTTCATCCTGTATATTCCACTCCATCCATGTTGCACTGCCATCTTCCACCTCTCTTCTTCCCTGAGTCCTGTCTCTGCCTGGACTCTGGGAAGTCCTGCCTAACCTCTCCACCCTAGCTATTGGCCATTCTGCTCTTTATTAAACAAATCAGAATAAAACAAAGACATATTTTCACACAATGTGATCAAATATCCTGCAACACTCCTCTACAGATTCATCTATCTAGTTCAGAACATGTTCCACTCTCCATATGAAAAACATACAGCCAGTTTGTGTTGCTGAATGCTGGTAGGATACACTAAAGAGGCAGGGGCAGGACTATCATGAGTTCAAGACAAGTCTAGATTATACATTGGTACTGGTGATGTGGCTCAGTTGGTAGAGTGTTTGCCTAGCATCCATGAAGCCCTGGGCTCAATCCACAACACCACATAAACCAGATTCAGTAATGCATGCCTACTGTCATGATACTTTGAAAGTAAGTAGGAGGTTCAAGTATATAGTAGTTTAAATGTAATTGGTCCCCATAGTCTGATAGGGAGTGTGCTGCAGGATACTAGATCACACTGTGACTCCAAGATTGCATTATATACTGGAAAACCCTGCATCTCACTGTGGTGTGATTCAGCCCTAGCATACACCTTTAATCCAAGAGATTTCTCCTTGATTATTATAAAGAGGATTAAATAAAATCAATTTTAGAGACAGGCAGTAGTGGTGCATACCTTTAATCCCAGCACTCGGGAGGCAGAGGCAAGTGAATCTCTGTGAGTTCCAGGCCTATCTGGAACTACAGCATGAGATCCAGGATGGCCTCCAGAAGCTAAATAGAGAAACTCTGTCTTGAGAAACAAAAATTAAAAAAAAATCAACCTTAGGTCCAATGGTGGAACAAGCAACCAGTTGACAGGAAATAACCATGGAGAGTAAGAAGAAGTCAGGAGAACAAAGACAGACAGATAGACAGATGACAGACACAAGAAGTAGAAGGGAGGTATGTTGGTTGGAGGAGTTTATTTGAGACAGCATAGGAGAAAGCTTTTTCTGGGATGTTGGCAAAGGAGGAAGGTAAACTGGGTACTTTCACACAAGCATCTGACTCCCAGTCTTTATTCGTAAAATCGAACAATTGAGATCTAGTGTAAAACTACAGGAGAGACACTATTAGGAGATGTAGCTTTGTTTCAGTAAATATGGCCTTGTTGGAGGAAGTGTGTCACTGTGGGGGTGGGTTTTGAGGTCTCCTATGCTCAAGCTATGCCTAATACAACCACTTCCTGTTGCCTTCAGGTAAGGATTTAGGACTCTCAGGGCTGGAGAGATGGCTCAGAGGTTAAGAGCATTACCTGCTCTTCCAAAGGTCCTGAGTTCAATTCCCAGCAACCACATGGTGGCTCACAACCATTTATAATGAGGTCTGGTGCCCTCTTCTGGCCTTCAGGCATACACACAGACAGAATATTGTATACATAACAAAAAAAAAAAGAAAAGTTAATCCAGCACCATGTCTACCTGCATGCCACCATGTTACACCATGATGATTATGGACTAAACCTTTGAAAATGTGAGCCATCCCAATTAAATGTGTTTCCTTTATAAGAATTGCTATGGTCATGGTGTCCCTTCACAGCAATAGAAACCCTACCTGAGACAAAGTGTAAGCAGAAGTTCAAGTTGCCTCCTCAGCTACATAACTGCATAGCAAGTTCAAAGCTAGTCTGAGATATAAGAGACATTGTCTCAAACAAATAAAACATAAAAATAATTTCAAAAGAATGTAACAATAGAGATAATTGCACCATCTATAACATTCCACCTTAGAATGATTCAAAACAGCCTGGTTAATTTACCACTCATGTGCTTTATGAGCCCAGCCTCAACTATTTCAAACCTCTCTAATGCTTCCTGTGCTCTGGAGCCACTGGGCCAGATCATGAGCCCCAACACAGGACATCACAGGATGACCATGATGTTTTAATTTAATTGCATTTATTCATTTTTGTGTGTGAATGTGTGTGTGTGAGTGTAGTGTGTCTGTGCCTGTCTGCATGAGTTTATGTGTGTTAGTGTGTGTATCTTGTGTGGTGTGCATGTGTGCGTGTGTCTTTGCACTCGGGCCATGATGTGGAAGTCAGATAAAACTTCCTGAAGTCAGTTTTTATTTGCACCATGTGGGTCTCAAGGATATAATTCAGATCACTTGACTTGGCAGCAAGACCTTTACACTACTGAACCAACCCATTCAATTGATGACACACTCCTATCTCTAAATCAATGGTTCTCAAACTGTGGGTCACAACCCCTTTGAGAGTCAAATGACCCTTCCACAGGGGTTGTTTATCAGATATCCTGCATATCAAATATTTACATTAAGACTCATAACAATAGCAAAATTATGGTTATGAAGTAGCAACAAAAGTAACTTCATGGTTGGGGATGACCACAATATGAGGAACTGTATTAAAGGTCTCGGCATTAGAAAGGTTGAGAACCACTACATTTCTAATGACTTTCTTTCTCTAGTATTCCATATACACTAGTGAAATCTGGTGTTTAATACCCTGCAGTGTCCCCAAATCATTTCCCTCTCAGCTCCATCTGAGAACAGTCAAACAGTCACTGTGCCCCACACAAGCTGTTACATAACTTCTCCTTGCGGATGTAAAACTTCTTAGCATAGAAAGAATTTTTAAAGAGCTACATATTCTTTAAAAATGTCAGACAAACTAGGGTGTCCCCACATTGGTGCCAATTTGATGCAATTGAAAAACAAATGCTATAATTATAGATTTTCTTAGTTATGATAAAAGATAAAATAGACATAAATGTTGTAACTGTAATTCTTACTTGATACCTGTTTTGTTTTATGTAATTTTACTATGTTAAAGTTAAAACCTTCTTTTTGATTAAACAGAAAATGAAAGGGGATGGGGCATTCCCCTCTGTATGCTGTGAATACCTTTGGTTAATAAAGAAACTTTCCTGGGCCTATTCAGAGCAGAATAGAGGTAAGCGGGAAAAACTAAACTGAATGCTGGGAGAAAAAATACAGAGTCAAGAGAAGCTGTGTTGCCCCAATGGAGACAGATGCCGAAACTTGCCAGTAAGCCACAACCACATGGCAATACACAGATGAATAAAAATAGGTTAAATTAAAATGTAAGAGTTAGCCAATAAAAAGCTAGAGTTGATGGGTCAAGCGGTGATATAATTAATACAGTTTCTATGTGGTTATTTCAGGAGTCTTGGAAGCCAGAAAAGGAACAAGCAGTTACCTACTACACTAGGGATGACCCACAGGAATGCGCAAGGATGACCCCAGCTAAGACCCTAAGCAATAGAGGAGGGGTACCTGAACTGGCCTTTCCCTACAATCAGATTGGTGACTACCCTAATTGTCATCATAGAACCTCCATTCAGTAACTGATTGAAGCAGATGTAGAGATTCACAGTCAAACTCTGAGAGTCTAGTCGAAGAGGGAGAAGAGGGATTATATTAGGAAAGGTGAGGGATCCAGATCATGACAGGATCTGACTCTAGCTACTGGGGGTTCACAGACTCTGGACTGACAGCTGGGGAGCCTGCTTGGGATCAAACTAGACCCTCTGCATGCGGGGGACAGCTGTGTGGCTTGGATTTTTATGGGGCCCCTGGCAATTGGACCAGGATCTATCCCTGGTACATAAGTGTGTTTTTTTGAGAACATTCTCTATGGTGGGATACCTTGCTCAGCATCATTGCAGGAAGGAGGGACTTGGTCCTGCCTCAACTTGATGTTCCAGGTTTTGTTAATTCTCTATAGGAGTCCTTAGCTTCTCTGTGGAGTGGATGGTGTAGTAGGGTTGGGGGAGATAGGGGGGACAGTGGTTACTATGTGAAATGTGTAAAATAATAAAATTTAAATGCACTGGGGAGCCATGCTCCCTTGAGCTACACCATTGCAACTTATCCTCTGATGATCAGTTGGGGGTCTGCCCCACTACTAACAACAAGTCAAGATTTTGCTTGTATTTTCCCAGAAGAAGCAGAAAAACCCTTATGAGTACCTGGGTGAGCCGTCAAGTCATTTTTGAAGAATGGAGAGGCTAATGTCCACGATGAACTGCCTGTTGCTGGACAAGCAAGAAGAGGATCTAGTTCACAGAGATAATACTTGCTCAGGAACACAAAATGTGCAGAACCAGGAGGAAAACTTTAGAGGCAGAGTCATCAACAGAGTGACAACCCTAAAATAGATGACCCTCAACCCCCCCCCAGAAAATTCATCTATGATTTCTTCTGTTAACAGCTTTTCATCTGGAGCCTGCCTTATTCATATGGTTGGGTTTTGCTTCCATGAGGATACCTGCCTCCACCCCTGATTTTGTCTCTTTGGCAAAGATAGCCACAGGAGATTTTGCAATTTGCATAGTCAACCCCAGGGAGAAGAGTACTTTGCATTACCATACGCCTCCCCCCAGGCTGATGGTACCAAGGAACTCTCATTCAGGAATGGACCCATGGCCTGGATCAAGGGCACTTTTCAAATACAATGTCTAAATGCTTCATTGGTGCCCTGTACATCTTCTTACCTGAACATCTGCTATTTATATGATCTTACAATCTTCATGGAGGTTGGGATGTCTGCCCTGAATGGATCCTACAATTTCAAGGATGTTTGTCTACCCATTGCCCTTGACAACTTTCTGGGGGTCAATCCTTCTGAAATACATCCAAGGACAATACCCTCCTGTATTATCTGCAGGATCAATGCCTGATAGTGACTGGCCACTCCAATCAATTGGGGCTTTCCTTTTATTTGTAACTGTGGTCTACTTAGATCTCAGATATTTTGTGATGATGCAGGGAGTTAATATTTTTGCCTCCGCTTATGGTGATAACTCACAACCTTAAAGGAAAGGTTCCTCTCTGCTGCACCAGCACAGCCTGGATGCCTAGACTAGCGGGGGGAGGAGGGGAGGCAGAGGGGCCTGGGTTTGAGAGACAGAAGCTTCTTTTCAGGTGGAAGAACAGCAACCTTTATTTAATTAATAAATGGGACCTCCTGAAACTTAGACACTTCTGTAAAACAAGGACATGGTCAATAAGACAAAACAGCAACCTACAAATTGGAAAAAGAGTTATAAACCCATCATTGAACAGAGACTTGATCTCCAAAATATACAAAGAACTCAAAAAGCTTGACAACAAAAGGACAAATAATCTAATTTTTTAAAAAATGGGATACAGACCTAAACAGAGACTCTCAACAGGAAATTTTAAAGGACTGAAAGACAGTTAAGTAAATGCCCAACATCTTTAGCCATCAGAGACATGCAAACCAAAACAACTCTGAGATTCCATATTACTTCTGTCAGAAGGACCAAGATCAAAAACACTGATGACAGCTTATACTGGAAAGGATATGGGTTAAAGGGAATGCTACTCCATTGATGGTGAAAGTGCAAATGTATAGCCATTTTGGAAATCACTATAGTGATTTCTCAGAAAATTAGGAAACAATCTACCTCAAGACCCAGCAATACTGCTGTTGTCTATATACCCAAAAGACACTCGATCATACAACAAAGACAGACATATGATCAACTACATTCACAGCAGAATTGTAATAGCTAGAACCTAGAAAGAACCTAGATGTCCCTCAACCAAAGAATGGGTAAAGAAAATGTAACACATTTACACGATGGAGTACTACACAGCAGTAAAAAAAAATGGCATCTTGAAACTTGCAGGTAAATGCATGGATCTAGAAAAAAAATGTTGACTGAGGTAACCCAGACCAAGAAAGACAAATATGTACTTACTCATAAGTGATGTTTAGAAAAAGCAAAGAAAACCAACCTACAGGCCACAACCTCAGAGAACCTAAACAACAAAGAGGACCCTTAAGAGAGACATACATGGATCTACATAGAAAGGTGAATAAGACAAGATCTCCTGAGGAAATTGGGAGCATGGGGTCACAGGAGAAGGTACAAGAGGAAAGGGGAGGAAGAAAGGGAAGTGGAGAAAATTTACAGCTAACTAAAAACAATTATAAAACAAAGAATTAGTTCTTTGAGAAAAATAAACAAGACTGAAAAAACTTGTAGCCAAAGTATTGAAATGATGGAGAGAAAAGAACAAAATTAATAAAATTAGAGATGAGGGGCTAGGACTGGAGAGATTGCCCAAAGGTTAAGAGCACTGCTGCTATTCCAGAGGAACCTGGCTACATTGAGTCCCAGGACCTACATGATGTTCACTACCATCTGTAACTCATAAATAAAATAAAATAATAATTTTAAAGAAATACAAAAAAAAACGGGCAGTGGTGGTGCACGCATTTAATCCCAGGACTCAGGAGGGAGAGGCAAGTGTATCTTTGTGAGTTTGAAGCCAGCCTGATCTAGAAAACAAGTTCCAGGATGCCTAGGGATGTTACACAGAGATATCTTGTCTCTAAAAATAAAATAAAATAAAAAAGGAAGGAAGGAAGGAAGACAAAAGAACCAGTGTAATTACTTGTGCCTTCTCAGATAATAGTGCAATAAAACTAGAAATCAGTAGCAAGAGAAATTGCACAAAGATGTGAAGTTTGAACAATAGAGTTTTGAATGAACAATGGGCCTTTGAGGCACCAACAGGGAGGTAGATATTCCTGGCATCAGATGATAATGGCTGTGATAATTTCCACAGCTGCATGAAAACTTTTAATGATTTCCTCAATTGTAAAGTTTCCTTTCTGATGTAGTTCAACTTGGGAAAATGCATACACATCTTCAGACAGAGACTGCATTCTTATTTAGTTGGTTTGGTCAATTACCATGGGATCCACATTGTATTGGGAGACGAAAATTTTCCTTGGAGTGCATCAGAATGATGCACAGCTAAAAGGCCACTGGTGCCATCGGTGACAAGCTGGTCCATGTCCACTGGGAAGAAGAGTCCTCTTATCTTGCCCCTAATTTAGTCATGGTTCCAGCTAGGCAGCCTTTCCAAGATGCCTATGATGCTTCATGCCTGTGGGATTCACACTGCCCTGAATAAGACTTCGCAGCATCAGCACTCAGAGTGAGAGGGAGGAGGTATGGCAACCTTTCCACTGCTGCTCTCTTCTCCCCCACGTCTACCATCCCTACACTTTGTGTGTTTTGTTTTGGTTTTAGATTTATATTTCCCCTACTTCTCTGTCAGTTTAGTCTATCTCATTTATTATTTTTCGGTAAAATACTTCTCTTGATCTTCATATACTTTAAATATTTTTTGTTTTTAATTTTTATTCATGTATATTATTGTGTGGTGATTTTCCTGCGTGCATCTCTGTGCCCCACATGAGTGCAATGCCCCAATAAAACAGTCTGAGATGTCCGATGCCCTAGAACTGGTATTACAGACAATTGAGGACATCTATGTGGTGTTGGTCATCAAAGCCAGGCTCTCAGGTAGACCAGCCACTACTCTTAACCACTGAGACATCTGAAGCCCCCATTTTCATTCTTCGTTAAGACGTTTTCATCTGATCTAGTCAATGATTCAATCTCATGAGAATATTGCCCATCTATGACATTTTAGAATCTACAGTCTTTGGAGGGATGTTACATCTTAGAGGATTTTGCACATTCCTCTTAAAGCCTAGGTAGTCATGACATACTCTTTGAAGGTGCATTTGCCGTGTTCCCGACGCTGTCTTCAGCATTCTGTCCTAGTCTCTGTGTGTCCTCCCGCACAGCAGTGCGGTCTCACAGAGCAGTGCTGCAGTATTCCCTTCAAGGTGGTGGCCTGGCTTTATGTTTCCTGTGTATTTCTGTTGCTTGCTGTTGTTCTGCTTTTATTTATTCTGCTCCTTTATTTTAGATTTCATCTGAAATCATTTTCAATATAATTCTATTGTTTCCTAAAGTCTTTTATTTATTTCACACACACACATTTCTACAAGAGACACTCTACGGTTCATTTTCATAATGGGATTTTTTTCATTGTCATTGCCAAGATATTCATTTGTTTTTAACATGATGGGAATTGGGAGTTTTTCGCTTTCTTTTTTGTGAGGTATAGGCACGTATGTGACTTCAGGACAGACACTGATATCATGTGCCTTTTTCTACCTCCTCCTAATTTTTTTGAGACAGGATCTCTCATTCAGCCTGGAGCACATCAGTTGGCTCAATCAGCTGCTCGATGGGCTTTGGGGATCCACCTGTCACCAGTCTGTCTAACCCACCACACTCAGCCTTTGCATCAGTGCTTGGTGTTTAAGCTAACTTTCCAGTGCTCACATGACAAACACTTTGATCTCAGAGTCATCTGTCCAGCCCTACTAAGTTTCTCTATAACACAGCATGATAGACATAAAATTTAGTCTAACAGAAAACTAGATAATTGATGATCCTTTCTTTAATATTAGTTATATAGTCACATTTGCTTCTCAAGTCATAGGTCCTGATATCAAACGGTGTTGCTTTACCGTAACTGCGTACTTTTGTTACACAGTTCTCCAGAAAAAATTTTAAGACATTTTTATATATTTAATTTTTATGTTATGTCCATTGGGGCTTTTCCTGAGTTCATATCTATATGAGAGTGTCAGATCCCCTGGAAATGCAGGTACAGACAGTTATGAGCTGCTATGTGGGTGCTGGGAATGAACCTGGATCCTCTGAAAGAGCAGCCTGTGTTCTTTGCAACTGAGCCATCTCCCCAGGTCGTCTAGCTCAAATATTTGTATCCAATTTTCTCTTTTATCTGTTCACTTGGTTAACTGCAAGAACACATTGTTAAGATTCCTCATCAAGGTGGGTGGGTAACAAACACTTTGAATTCCAGCACTGGAAGGCAGAGAGAGGCAAGCAATCTCAGTGAGTTCAAAACCAGTCCGGTCAACACAGCGAGTTCCACGACAGTCAGGGCTACACAGAGAAACCCTGTCCTCAAAAAAAATTCCATCATCTTGCTTGTGATCATTATACCTCATCTAATGTTCTTAGCTTGATGATGTATAGATATATTTGTGTATTTTTATTCTCAAATTTAAGTTTTATGTTGCTGCAAAAGTTGGCTGATTGCCTGTAGTAAGTGTGTCTCCTTAGCATTTCTTTTGTGAAATATAGCTTATTTAAGGTGAAATTATACTTCTAGTTTGAAAATGTTCCATTTTTTAATTTTGCATCTCTCTTAATTACAGTTGAACCCATATACAGTGCTGTAAAGGCTAATGTTTCCCGTTTTTCATTGTGACACTAACTGTGGGCTGATCATCACTTGCACAGGGAAACTTTATCCTCTCCATTGTGCTTGATATATTTGAATTAATGTAAAATGGTGAATCTTTTAGCACTCAGACAGAATGTGGATTTTTTTCATTCTTCCTCCAATGTGCCAACATCCTGACAGGTTCATTCACAGAAAAAAAAAAGAGAACACTTCCAGTTTTGCTCTCAGTAAAATTCAAATAGCCTATTCCAAGTTATATGTGTCATCTGTATTTTGTGAACTCTGAATGTGATTGAATTAAGATTATCGCTGTTATGTTTCATAACTTACATAAATTTTCACACAATTGGATAGCTTATTTCTCTGTTTTTAATGCATCTATATATGTGCTGAGCTTAATTTTTACTATAATTTTATTTATGAAAATATCACACATATATGAAATTAAGTATGGTAACATTTATTTTAAATTTTTCACATCCTTTTACATACACATAGCAGTTGCTCTGCTGTTTAAGAATATACTGATTCCTCATTGCTCAAATTTCCTTTTCTTCTTTGTTTGTTTTTTACTTGTTTTTTGAGACAGGGTTTCTCTGTTTACCACTAACTATCCTGAAACTCGCTTTGTAGACCAAGCTGGCCTCAACCTCACTGACATCCACCTGTGTCTGCCTCCCAAAGGCTAGGATGAAAGGAGCCTGCCATCATAATCTGGTAGTTTCATTTTTTTAATGTAACAAGTAAGGAATGATAATCTTTTTAGATTCCGTTTTCCATTGATAGCATCTTCTTGTGCAAGTCATAGTGTGAGTCTGTTTCATCTGGGTTCAGATGACAGCCTGGCATTTTATCCCAGAACTCTTATTCTTTGCAGGAACAAATAGTATAAACATGGCTGCTGGAGGGAATTTTCAGGACAGAGCTGAGTAACAAAATTATGAAAAGTTAGGGCATTTAAGGGCAGATACAGAGCAAGGAGAAAAGATGAGTAAAAAAAATTCTTGTGGGGGCTGGAGAGATGGCTCAGTGGTTAAGAGCATTGCCTGCTCTTCCAAAGGTACTGAGTTCAATTCCCAGCAACCACATGGTGGCTCACAACCATCTGTAAAGAGGTCTGGCGCCCTCTTCTGGCCTTCGGGCATACAGACAGAATATTGTATACATAATAAATAAATAAATATTTAAAAAATAAAAAATTCTTGTGAACGGTGAGGAGAATGACAATCAATCCAGGATAACACTTGGGAAGATGTGAAGGATGCAAGAAATAAATGTGGGTCAGCAATAGCCATATGGCACAGTAGAGATGAGATGTGTTTTCAAAGCTTAGAAGAGGGTGGGTGCGGTCTAACTATATAATATGTGACAGTGGCAAACAATGACAAGTCATGAAACAAGTTGAACACTGATATAAGGAATAACTGGGATTGTGGAAAAACAATATCTCTGTGTAGTGGAATTCATTAAGTAACTTAAATGTTGATCACTCATAATAGAATACCTTGGCTATGGTAGGCAGAGATTTGTGGTGCATGGAGAAATTCAGACAGCCACACTGAAAAAAGTCTAATAGATCTTGTCAGAATAAAAGAGACTGCTGAGAAATTCACAGATGTCTACCAAAGAAAAAGGTTTGTATTTCAGGTGACAGAAATATTTAGATCAGTGGAGAGTCTAAAATTAATATAGAGTAAAACTCTCCCAAATCCACTGAACATGGGTGATATCACTATGTTGTAAAATTTAAGCTCAAACTTCATGAGTATCATGTCTTTGCTACTCTCTGTGTAGCTGTGGACCTGAGATCTCTGCTTCTGCAACAGCAAAACAGAAGAATCTTCTAATGGAAAATGTAATTCAAGTGTTGCAAAATATATAACTCTTTGTTACAGTGGGTTATCAGCCAGAATCAGCCTGATTGTGTCAATGACCAAATCTCACAGGAAGCCCACTTTTGTGAAGATGTGCTCAACACTGTGGGATACGCAGTCTCACCGTTGCTGTCACTGTCTGCATATCAGCAGCTCAGCTCTAAGTTGTCAGCGCAATAGACAAATGAAAAGAAATGCTTCAGGACGTGCTGGTTACCCTGTAAGGTGAAATGAGAGGCAGAGTCCCACATGGAAAGTCTGAGCATTTACTCATCACTAAGATACAGAAACGTATCTGCAGCCAAAACACTGACGTTCAAGTATACATGTTACTATATATGTGTTAGAAACAAATATTGTTATAAACATGGAAACAATATCAACTGATGAATGAAAAATCCTGGGGTATGGAGGGATAGTTTCACACTTAAAGACTGTTGGTTGCTCTTCCAGAGTACCAGGGTTCGATTTCCAAGAAAACATAGAGTGCACAGACATGCAGGCAAAGTGTCCATACACAAAATATATAACTTTTAAAATTCTTATAATATGCAAATTTGTCTTTCACCTAGGTCAACACATCCTTCTGTCTGACATAACAGAGTTCAGAATATTGGGTGGATTCGACTGCCTACTTTGCAACACTTTATTCTGTCCTCTAAGATGGTCAAGAATACCTGGAACGCAGTTGCTAAGAGGTCATCTGTGGACCTAACCTCCAAAAGATTTGGACATTTCTCCAGGCGGTGTGGCACAGGCCTCTAATTCCAGCACTTAAGAGACAAAGATAGGTGGATCTCTGTGAGGTCAAGACCAGCCTGGGATACAGAGCAAGTTCCAGAACAGCCAGTGATACTTGGAAAACCCTGTCCAAAAAGACAAAAAAAGAAAAGAAAAGAAAGGAGTTGGACATTTCATCATTTATCAGCTCTGCTCCTGAGCTGGCAATCATTAATTTTCCCAAAATTGCCGTTTCAAAAATAGATTTATGATACAGTCCATTTATCTGTCACTCCAGGCCTAACACATCTGAAGAACATCATGCTTATAAGTAATGTCGTCTTGGTGGTCTTTCTCATATCTCAGTTATGCGTTGGTGTCATAGGAAACACATCACTGTTCATTTTATACATTTACATTTTCTTCTTTAAGCCTCATTTTAAGAAGTTGATAGATATGTTTTTCATGCACCTGACAATAGTTAATATGGTGACAATTGTGTTCATTTTGATACCGGATATCGTGGCATCCTTTGGAGTACCCAATTTTCTGGATGATGTCGGTTGTAAGGTTGTTTTATGTATATACAGATTTTGCCGCGGTCTGTCCATCAGTACCACCTGTATTCTAAGCACATTTCAAGCTGTCACCGTGACTCCCAGTAATTCTCAGTGGACTTGGCTTAAGTACAAACTATCAACGTGGACGTTTTCTTCCTTACTTTGTTCCTGGCTCATTAACCTGGCTATCTATGGATATATGGTTGAAACGGTAATGGCCAAAAACAATTCTACTCAACTTGGACGTGTATATTTACATGCTTACTGTCAAAGCAGAAATTTGGGGAACCAAAATTCAGGACCATTTATAACCATCATATCCATGTACGATCTGTTTTATGTGAGCATCATGATGTGGACCAGCCTGTACATGGTAATTCTCCTCTACAGACACCGCAAGAGAGCCCAGTATCTCCACAGCACAAGCCTCTCCAGCCAGCAATCTCCGGAGCTCAGAGCCACTCACAGCATCTTGCTGCTGGTGAGCTGTTTTGTGATCTTGTATTGGTTGAACAACTTGATCACCCTTTATGGGTTTTATGCACAAACAAAAATTCCAAGATTGGAGGCAATTAATGCAATTTGGGCAACATGCTATCCAACCATCTGCCCCTTTTTAATAATGAAGAATAATAAACTTATTTTGCACTTCACTTCTTCCTTTTCAACACTGAGAATGACCTGTTTTCAACGTGCACATCGTGGATGAACTGAAACCCACACTTTCTCATCGTTTGAACACTTCTTAATGATTCCCATGAGATGAAGCATTTAAATGTGGACCTCAAATACCCAATATGACCTTAGTTATAACTCAGACATTCTATACAATATTAAAATTCAGGGAGCTAACATTTTTCTTGAATACAACTCTGTGTTCATAATTTTTATAATTTCAGCATTTATAACCCACTCAAGTTATGACACTTTGGGAAAAATAAATTCATTTTAAGTATTTTGAACAATAGTCTACTTCTCAATTTTTCTCTCATAAAATCCTTCTAATCAAATATTTAAAAAACCCTTTGGAACTTGGGTTGTTTTTTATGGAGTGTTCTGTCCTAAGGAATGTCTTTTAACCATTGAACAAATAAATTTCCCTATCTTAACTGTTACCTACCTAAGGTACTGCTGTGGATGGACTCTTTAGTGTTATAACTGAAAGGTATACAGTGGATATCCTAGTACCATTGCTGTCTTAATTTACTCTTGCAGTATGCTTTTAGTTATTTCTTTTACTTTTGAAATTATGATATAACTACCGCATTTCTCTTCCTTCTTTTCTGCCGTTCAAACCCTCCTATATATGCCTCTCTCAAATTCAAATTCAAGGCCTCTTTATTCATTAATTATTGTTACATACAAGTGTGTGTATGTTTGTGTGTGTGTGTGTACCTAAATACAAAAATACTTCCTGCTCAGTCGCTATAATGTTACATGTATGTATGTACTCGGGGTTGACCACTTGGTATTGAATAACCAATTGGTGTGCTCTTTCATGGGGATTACTATTTTCCTACTCTTGACTTTCCTTAGTTGTGTACAGTTCTTTGTGTAGGATGCAGGCCTCCTAAGTGTAGTCCTCACACAGCATCAATGAAATTTCTCTTTGTGACAATGGAGATCATTACAGAAAACCACAACCAATCGAAATGCCGAATAGTGAAGCCCAGTCCCATTGGCTGTATGTGCAATACAGCTTCTGCACCTAAGGCTCAGGGAACATTGATGAATACAAGTAGAAAGTTTAGAGACCATGAGGTTGAGGGAATCGGCTGTGGGATTGTATCACCTGGTAATATCAGAGGTTGCACCCACAGAGTATCACCAACCAAGCTGTTTAATATTTGTTTTATTTTTTTTCTTTTTTAAAAAATTTTAATTGAAATAGAATTACATCACTTCTCACTTTCTTTTCTCCCTCCAGCCTTTTCCAACTACATTCTCTAAAACTCTTCCCTCTCATATCCCCCCAAAAACTCTCAAATTATTCATTTATTATCATTGTTACATACACTTATATGCATATATATATATATACATACAAAAGTAGATGTAGAGGCAATCTGATACAGTCTGTTTCTGTGGTTTCTATAATATTTCAGTGTTGATCAATCTGTATTGGACAACTAATAAAGGCATTCAACCTTAGGAGAAACTAATTCTCCTTTTGCCAACAGTCATTGGTTGCCTCTAATTCTTTATCTAGGAGTGAGACCCCATAAAATTTTCTCTCTTCCATGTTAATATGCTCATTGATGTTCCCATTTGTCCAGTCTTGATAATATAGTCATTTCTAGGATAGACCCTTTCAAAGCAGACTTCTGATAACCTAGCTGTTACAATGAAATCCACTCCGTCTTCTGAAATGTCCCCTTAGCCATAGATGCAGGATCTGTGATGTAGATGTAGCCTTTGAAGTTACACTCCCCACAATCTGCTGATTTCTGCATTATGACCAGTGGTGGTTTTCTGTGATCACCTCCATTTGATCTGAAGATTTGGAGCCAAGAAACAAAGATGAAAGAGAACATGCATTTGCCTTTATGAATCTGGTTGTCCGTACTTTTGTAATGAATTCAAATAAAACATCTTTTTACAAATAAAACATTTTCAATAGTCTGTCCTTGACTAGAATCCTGTTGTGATAACTCTTTCAGCCAATGGCCTTCAAGATCCTGGCCCACTTTGGTCATGATCTCATCTACTACAAGTGCAAACAAAAGCATACATGGTCCTCTTATTTGCTGGATTCAGTTCCAGCTCCCAGTACACACAGAGGAACGTGAATCATTACCCTTACTGTGAGTTTATCTCCAAATAAAGCTTTGTTATACTCAATTCTGGTCTATTGTGAAACTCTTGGTACTACTACAAATTGGCACCCAACATGGGGTCTGAACCCATAACCCTGAGATTAAGAGTCTCATGCTCTAGTGACTGAGGAATTATGAAAAGACAATAAACCCTGGCTAAGAGCTTGTACAATTTTTTATTAGAGATTAATAGCAACTACTCTAAAAGTGATAGAATTAGACTTATAAAGAGAATTAATTAGTTCCTTCCTGGCATTGTACATGACACACCAATAACTGCAGCCCTACATTCTATACTGATGCAAATAAATCAGGAAAGGCAGGTTACAAATCAGAAAACTTAGCTAAAGTGGAATAAAGCCCTTATATCCTATCCACAAGTGAGAATTATATTCTCATTTTTCAAAAGGATTATAAAGAACCTCTCAACATAGTTACTGGTGACATTATGGCCATCATGGATATACCTACACAAATAAAGACAGAGAATGGTCCAGCATATGTCTCTAATAAAATGAAGCAGTTTTTGCTTATTATAATATAAAGTTTATTACATGTATACCACACAATCCTTCAGATCAGACAGTTACAGAAAGATCAAATCGAACTAAAGGATATATTAAACCAACATAAAGGGATGAAAAATACCCCCAGAAATAGATTGCATAATGCTTTATTAACTCTGAATTTTCTTTATGCTAACAAGAAAGAAACAATGGTGACAGAGAGATATTGGATAATAGAAAAAGACTTCTAAATTTAATCAGCCAGTGGATTTCAAGAATGTGTTGACCTCAGAATGAAAACCAGGAGATATGCTATGTTGGAGAAGGGGTTTCCCTCTTGTTTCTATAGGAGAAGAAAAGCTATAGATACCATCAAAATTAAGCAAGATTCCATTTGAAAAGGAGAAACCTCTTGATAAAGAGAAATGATAGTTCATCCACATTGACAATAATCCAGAGGTTATAAGGAAACCTCATAGGTTAAGACAGGGTTCTGTTCTTGTCTTTTGAGGACAATACCCATCTTCTAAGTCAAGAAACTTTGGACATCTAGATACTGACAGAAATATAAAAGATAGCTTTCCAGAAAGTGTGATCAAGCAAAGAGAAGTCTGACTTATAAGACCAATATCCTCTGTAGGGTACTATCTTATTTACATAAATATAGTAGTAGTCGACTGTCAGGAGCCATTTCTCCCAAAAAATATTGCAGGGACCATTGTCCTGGGGGTTTGTAGAGAGCCCCATACCCCAACGGTATTAAGAACTGTTTGTTGGCAGAGCCTACCCCACACCCAACTATCTTGAGAGCTATCTGTTAGCGGAACCTGCCCCACATTCCAACTATCTAGAGAACTAGGTGTGTCAACTAGTGACTTCCTGACCGAGGAATTGTGACCTGACCGATTGTAACCTCCTGGCCAACGACCTCGTGACCGGCTTGGACCATCTCGCTGCAAGATCCCTTCCTGCCCTGGTCATGCCCCTGCCCCCCATCCCAACCCAAATTCCTCATCGAGGGGCTGTAGAAGCTGCAACCATGCCGCTAATAAACAGAGGCTTTGACACACCTTGCTTGGCCTTCTTCCTCTCTCCCGCCCATGTCTTTTCAGATAGCGCCTCTCCGGGACCCTGGAATAACTGACCTGCCAGGCAGGTTACAACCCCTAGACTAACTGATCCGCCAGGGTGGTCTACAGTCGCCAATTATTAAAATTAGAAACTGGCTTTGGAGTTGGATGTGGCTATACTCTAAATCCAAGCATGTTGTTAAAAGAAAATTTCAAAGTTTCTGTCTCATATCTGGTATGAAACAGAAGAAAGATAAAGTCTAGAGATTGCTCTTATCAAAACTCTGCTTTCTAAATTTCAAAATCCCCATGCCTGTTTTTGTCTCTATGGTAACATTCTGGTGTGGGAAGTCTTTTGGTGAATATATGTCTATAGATATTCAAACTTTCCATTTAGATATGAATATTGTGTAAGGTTTCCACAATCAACAATAAATTTTCCTGCTGTAATCTTTAAAGTCTCCAGGAAGAAGATGGGACCCCACAAAAACTATTCCACCTGGTTGATATGATGTCATTATGCTGAAGGCAACACATTAAAATCTGTATTGTATTACAAACTACTCAAAATGAATCCAACTTGGCCTGCTGAGATGGTGCACCTTCTTACAACATTCTGACCAGAACTTCAAATCAGAATTTCAGAAAAACCCTACTGACTACTCAGGGACAATCTGCAATTATACCAAACAGTAATCTTAAAACATAACCATCATTTTGGTTCTTACAGGAAATCATAGAAATAACATCATTCCCCATGAGAGTTGGAAGTAATTCTAGAAAACGACATACCCCTCTCCAAACAAAGTTTTTCCTCAGGGTTAGGGACAGCTACTAAGGGTTGGTTATAAGTGGTATAGGGTTGGGGTTGGAAATGAAGTAGGCTTAGGGATCTCTTTTCAAAAAAGCGGGGAGAATTGATTGGGATGAGATAATAGGTAGGTTAGTATATTACTTGTGAGCTATTATTTATAGACAATTTATATTGGTATAGATTCTTGTATATAGATACAAATTAAGATTGTAGTTGTTATATTGAATATATTCCTATTTCTGTTTACCATATTTGTGCACCTATGTGAAGTTATTTTTGTCATATTGAATGCATACATGTTTCTACCTCTGCTTAAGATATTTTGAATATTCATGCAAATTTAGGATATATTTATCATATTGCACTATACCTCTGATCAAGATACATATGTGTATATATATATATATATATATATATATTACATTTTGAGGTTATTGTCCTCATTTGCTGTATGTTTGCTTAAAGACTTTAATTTTTTATTATAAAGTATTAGTCTTTAATCTATGTAGTTAATATAATTACAGGTCAATATTAATTCATGTTTGTAGTACTTATAGTTTGACTAGTCAGGTTCTTTAGATACATAGAGATAGTATTCTGCATAGATAGGCAATCTTCAATCCCTTCAAAAAACTGCCCCTGCCTCAACTACTGACAAAATGCAGTGCCCAAACTGGATAAGCAGAATACAAGCAAAAAGACTGTCAAACCTTGCCAAGACAGCATAAGACAGTGTTTTAAATTTCCTGCCCCTGAAAAATGGTCTGTCAGATACGCTAGGCCTTAGGCAAAGTTGGTTGCCCCAACATTGTAAATGAGACTTTGAGTGACTCTGTCATTTCTTAAATCTTTTTAAAGTTGCTCGATTGCATTACTTGTTTACTCAGGTAATATTATGTTCTCTTCTCAGGTTTTTGATGGGGTTGAAGGCTAGATACTCATAGTTCCTTGTCGGAGGCCAACGTAGACAGAAATACCTTTCTCCAGAGTAGAGGCCTGGGAATTTAGAAATATAGTAAAGAATATGAAGACACAAATGAATATAATGAAATGGAGAAATATATAGGATAGTATTGGGAGGGAATTTCAGTTGAATAATTAACAACTGTTTAAAATATTCCTGACCCTAAAAGGTAGGAGTAAGACAAAAGACTGCATTAACATGATACCAGGAAATGAACATACCAATTGAAGGTCACTGGCTACATTCATTGTTAAATATTCTGTTGCTAGAACAAAACAAGTCATCAAGTCACACTCACACCCTAGACCAAAACATTCTGAAGGCAAACCACTCTCTGCGCAGAATGCAAAGTTATCAGGTTCAGTCAAGTAACCTCAGTCAGTAGCTTCCTCAAAACCTTTTCTTGCCTTCCCACTTACTACCCATGATGCTGTCTACAGATTAGGCTGAAAACTATCTGACCCAAATGATCTTAAATTCTTGGCCATGAATTCCACAGAATCTCTATTGAGTTGAATCTGCATTTTCCTCTCTGCTTATTTGTAACTCTCATCTGGTATCTGAATTGCTCTGAAACATTTTGTTCAATGACATGATACCAGATGTATGACCCCTGACCAAAGGACATCAAATCCCATGCCCTTTTCTTTTTCCAAGGTTGTGGTCGCACTAAAGGAGCAATAGAAGTGAGGCATTGTGAAAAACCTGCAATGTAAAAAAACTCACTTCCTTCCCGCTGTCTTAGTTGCTTTTCTTTTTTTTTTTAATTACAGAGAACAGAAGTCTAATAAATAATTTTTAAAATATATCAGGGCTCTTGTATAAGATAGTTTTACTCTAAACATTGCTTTAATCCTTTTTTATTGATTTTTATTGAGCTCTACATTTTTCTCTGTTCCTCTCCTTGCCTCTCCCCTCCCCTTCAACGCTCCCCCAAGGTCCCCTGGCTCCCAGGTTTACTCAGGAGATCTTGTCTTTACTAATAGTAAACTAATAGAAAGACCCTGTCACTGAAGATACTAAAAAATAGTTTGTGAAGAAATCTAGCGGGTACTAAGATAAAAGCTTTGACTGACTTCAGATCACTGTGCTGGAGGATACAGATAAATATATATATATATAGAGAGAGAGAGAGAGAGATACATACATACATACATACATACATACATACATACATACATACATGTCCCTAAAGAAGAAAGGCAATCATCACTCATACCCAGCTATAAACCCTGCAGGGAACAATAATGACATGTTTGTCATACATGCCCACTGATGTAATAATGGCACAATTGTCATGAAAGCAAGAAATCACTTTGTGGATAGATTTAAGGCCTACTCCATAAAATGGCACCCATAGTTGACACCATTAACGGGTCACCAGCCTATCTAACCCACCACACTCAGCCTTTGCATTGGTGCTTGGTGTTTGAGCTCACTTTCCCGTGCTCGCATGACAAACACTTTGATCTCAGAGTCATATCTCCCTCCCTACTAAGTTTCTCTATAATACAGCATTATAGACATAAAATTAATCTAACAGCAAACTAAACCATTGATGACCCTTTTTTTGATCTTGGTTCTATAATCATATTGGCTTCTCAATTCCTATGTGCCATATGGCAAATGATTGCTGATTTCCCGAAACTGTGCAGTTTTGTTACACTGAGGCCATCAGTTCTCCAGCTTAAATTTTTAAGATTTTCCTTTCTATATAATTTGTTTAATTTTTATGTTATGTCCATTGGGGCTTTTCCTGAGTTCACGTCTATATGAGAGTGTCAGATCCCCTGGAATTTCAGGTACAGACAGTTATGAGTTGCTATGTGGGTGCTGGGAATGAACCTGGATCCTCTTAAAGAGCAGCCTGTGTTCTTTACCCCTGAGCCATCTCTCCATATTCTCTAGCTCAAATGTTTATATCCCATTTTCTCTTTTATCTGTTTGCTTGGTTAACTGCGAGAAGCCATTGTTAAGATTTCCCATCAAGGTGGGGATGGTGACAAATACTTTGACTTCCAGCACTGGAAGGCAGAGAGAGGCAAGCAATCTCAGTGTGTTCAAAACCAGTCCTGTCTACAGAGTGAGCTCCATGACAGTCAGGGCTACACAGAGAAACCCTGTCTTGAAAAAAAATTTCATCATATTGCTTCTGATGGTTATGCCTCATCTAATGTTCTAAGCTTGATGATGTATAAATGATATTTGTGTATTTTTATTCTCAAATTTGTTTAATGTTGCTGCAAAAGTTGGTTGATTGCCTGTAGTAAGTGTGTCCCCTTCGCAATTCTTCTGTGAAATAAAATTTACTTAAGGTGAAAACTTTCTTCTAGTTTGAAAATGTTCTTCCATTTTTTTAATTTTGTATCTTTCTTTATTAAATAAATGTCCAATATATTTAGCCAATAGAGATATGCAAACCAAAACAACTCTGAGATTCCTTATTGTGCCTTTCCAAAGGGCCAAGATCAAAAACACTGATGACAACTTATACTGGAGAGATGTGTGGTAAAGAGAATGCTCCTCCATTGCTGGTGGGAGTGCAAACTTATATAGCCATTTTGGAAATCAATATGCGATTTCTCAGAAAATTAGGAAACAATCTACCTCAAAACCCATCAATACCGCTATTGCCCATATACCCAAAAGACACTTAATCATACCACAAAGACAGACATGTGCTCAACTACATTCACAGCAGAATTGTAATAGGTAGAACCTGGAAACAACCTAGATGCCCCTCAACCAAAGAATGGGTAAAGAAAATGTGACACATTTACACAATGGAGTACTACACAGCAGTAAAAAAAAAAATGACATTTTGAAATTTGCAGGAAAATGCATGGATCTAGAAAAAAATGTTGACTGAGGTAACCCAGACCAAGAAAGAAAAATATGTAGTCACTCATAAGTGATGTTTAGAAAAAGCAAAGAAAACCAACCTACAGGCCACAACCTCAGAGAACCTAAATAACAAACAGGACCCTTAAAAGAGACATACAGGGATCTACATAGGATGGTGAATAAGACAAGATCTCCTGAGGTAATTGGGAGCATGGGATCACAGGAGAAGGTACAAGAGGAAAGGGGAGGAAGGAAGAGAAGTGGAGAAAATTTACAGCTAACTGGTTTTGCTGGAGTATATAAGCTATAAGGGGAAAAAATAAAGTTAGTTAGAAGGAAAACATCAAGAAGGAGAGAAGAAAAATACCAGGAAAGATGTAGAGAAAAAAATGAGATGGAATAATAGAAAGAAATAAAAAGGAAATCATCAAGAAAAAAAACAATTATAAAAAAATAAGGATTAGTTCTTTAGGAACAATAAACAAGACTGAAAAACTTGCATCCAAAGTATTGAAATGATGGATAGAAAAGAACAAAATTAGTAAAATTAGAGATGAGGGGCTAGGGCTGGAGAGATTGCCCAAAGGTTAAGAGCACTGCTGCTATTCCAGAGGACCCTGGCTTGATTGAGTCCCAGGACCTACATTGTGGTTCACTCCAGTTCCAGAGGTTCTGTTGCCCTCTTCTGGCCTCTGTGAGCATCGCATCCATGTGCAGCAAAGACTTACACACTAAAAAGTATTTAAACACATAATATAAAATAATAATTTTTAAAGAAATACTAAAGAGCCGGAAAGTGGTGGTGCACGCATTTAATCCCTGGACTCAAGAGGGAGAAGAAGGTGGATCTTTGTGAGTTTAGGCCAGCCTGATCTACAGAAAAAGTTCCAGGATGCCTAGGGATGTTACACAGAGATATCTTGTCTCTAAAAATAAAATAAAATAAAATAAAAATAAAGAAAAAAAGAAGGCAGACAAAATGAACCACTGTAATTACTTGTACCTTCTCAGATAATAGTGCAATAAAACTAGAAATCAGTAGCAAGAGAAATTGCACCAATATGGGAAGGTTGAACAATACAGTTTTGAATGAACAGTGGGCCTTTGGAGACACCAACAGGGAAGTGTAGGCTTTCCTGGCATCAGATGATAATGGCTGCGATAATTTCCACAGCTGCGTGAAAACTTTTAATGATTTCCTAGATTGTAAAGTTTCCTTTCTGATGTAGTTCAACTTGGGAAAATGCATACACATCTTCAGACAGAGACTGCATTCTTATTTAGTTGGTTTAGTCAATTACCATGGGATCCACATTGTATTGGGAGAATGAAATTTTCCTTGGAGTGCATTAGAATGATGCACAGTTAACAAGGCCACTGGCGCCATCGGTGACAAGCTGGTCCATGTCCACTGGGAAGAAGAGTCCTCTTATCTTGCCCCTAATTTAGTCATGGCTCCAGCTAGGCAGCCTTTCCAAGACGCTACTTGCCTACGATGCTTCATGCCTGTGGGATTCACACTGCCTTGAATAAGACTTCGCAGCCTCAGCACTCAGAGTGAGAGGGAGGTATGGCAACCTTTCCACAGCTGCTCTCTTCTCCCCCACGTCTACCATCCCACAGGTATGTGTGTTTTGGTTTGGTTTTAGATTTATATTTCCCCTACTTCTCTGTCAGTTTAGTCTGTCTCATTTATATTTTTATGTACAATACTTCTCTTGGTCTTCATATACTTTTACCATTTTTTGTTTTTAATTTTTATTCATGTATATTATTGTGTGGTGATTTGCCTGCGTGTATGTATGTGCCCCACATGGGTGCAATGCCACAGGAAAACACTCAGAGATGTCCGATGCCCTAGAACTGGTATTACAGACAATTGAGGGCATCTGCGTGGTGTTGGTGATCAAAGCCAGGCTCTCAGGTAGACCAGCCAGTACTCTTAACCACTGAGACATCTGAAGCCCCATTTTCCTTCTTCGTTAAGACGTTTTCATATGATCTAGTCAATGATTCCATCTCATGAGAATATTGCCCATCTATGACATTTTAGAATCTACAGTCTTTGGAGGGATGTTACATCTTAGAGGATTTTGCACATTCCTCTTAAAGCCTAGGTAGTCATGACATACTCTTTGAAGGTGCATTTGCCATGTTCCCTACGCTGTCTGCAGCATTCTGTCCTAGTCTCTGTGTGTCCTCCCGCACAGCAGTGCGGTCTCACAGAGCAGTGCTGCAGTATTCCCTTCAAGGTAGTGGCCTGGCTTTATGTTTCCTGTGTATTTCTGTTGCTTGCTGTTGTTCTGCTTTTGTTTATTCTGCTCCTTTATTTTAGATTTCATCCAAAATCATTTTCAATATAATTCTATTGTTTCCTAAAGTTTTTTATCTATTTCACACACACATTTCTACAAGAGACACTCTACAGTTCATTTTCATAATGGGATTTTTCATTCTGTCATTGTCAAGATAGTCATTTGTTTTTAACATGATGGGAATTGGGAGTTCTTCACTTTCTGTTGTGTGAGGTATATGAACGTATGTGACTGTGTGATCGTTTGTTCGTGTGTGTACAGGAGAGACACTGACATCATGCGCCTTCCTCTACCTCCTCCTAATTTTTTTGAGACAGGATCTCTCATTCAGCCTGGAGCACATCAGTTGGCTCAATCAGCTGCTCGATGGGCTTCGGGGATCCACCTGTCATCAGCCTGTCTAACCCACCACACACAGCCTTTGCATCGGTGCTTAGTGTTTGAGCTAACTTTCCAGTGCTCGCATGACAAACACTTTGATCTCAGAGTCATCTGTCCAGTCCTACTAAATTTCTCTATAATACAGCATTATAGACATAAAATTTAGTCTAACAGCAAACTAGACCATTGATGACCCTTTCTTTGACATTGGTTATACAGTCACATTGGCTTCTCAATTCCTATGTGCCGCATGGCAAACGATCTCTATTTTCTCATAACTGTGCAGTTTTGTTACACTTAGGCAATCAGTTCTCCAGCTTAAATTTATAAGAATTTTCATTTTATATAATTTTTTTTAATTTTTATTTTAAGTTTATTGGTGATTTTCCTGCGTTCATGTCTGGATGAGATTGTCAGATCCCCTGGAATTTCAGATACGGACAGTTATGAGTTGCTATGTGGGTGCTGGGAATGAACCTGAATCCTCTTAAAGAGCAGCCTGTGTTCTTTATCACTGAGCCATCTCTCCAGGTTCTCTAGCTCAAATTTTTATATCCCATTTTCTCTTTTATCTGTTTGCTTGGTTAACTGCGAGAAGCCATTGTTAAGATTTCCCATCAAGGTGGGGATGGTGACAAATACTTTGACTTCCAGCACTGGAAGGCAGAGAGAGGCAAGCAATCTCAGTGAGTTCAAAACCAGTCCTGTCTACAGAGTGAGCTCCACGACAGTCAGGGCTACACAGAGAAACCATGTCTTGAAAAAGAATTCCGTCATATTGCTTCTGGTCGTTATGCCTCATTTAATGTTCTAAGCTTTAAGACGTATAGATGATATTTGTGTATTTTTATTCTTAAATTTAATGTTGTTGCAAAAGTTAGTTGATTGCCTGTAGTAAGTGTGTCCCCTTAGCATTTCTTTTGTGAAATAAAATTTATTTAAGGTGAAAATTTTCTTCTTGTCTGAAAATGTTCTTCCATTTTTTTAATTTTGCATCTTTCTTAATTAGAATCGAATTCATATACAATGTAAGCAATGCTGTGAAAACGAATGTTCACTTTGACACTCTGGCTGTGGGTTGACCATCACTTGCACAAGGGAACTTTAACCTCTCCATTGTGCTTGATATATTTGGGTTTTTTTTGTTAATGAAAATAAGTTTTATTACATCAAGTAATAAATACAAAGATGCAACAGTTGCAGTCGTTTTCTTCCAGATGTTGTGACTGTCTCACAGTAAACATGGAACTGAGATCCACAGTCTCAGGATGGACATTTGCAGGGCGCGTGGCAGGTTGGGTAGATTGCTTTCTTCTGTATTTATAACTTGTGCATGTTTAAGATTGACTTCAAAGCACTCGGTCATGCAAAGGCTTAAGCAGAACAGCTCTGTGAAGCAGCGTCTACACTGTCCACAGGCAGGCCAGCTTACTAAGCAGATGTGCTGTGCTCTGCACTCAAGTCCGCAGAGGCAGGTGAGCTCATGGAAAGAAAGTCACCTGGGATGAGGCGAATGGCAAGTGTATCCAAAGGGAGATTTTAAAGGGGACACTGGTATTTGGGGGCAAACAATAGCTTGCTGTGAAGTGGCTTCACAAACATCTTTCAAATCAATGCTTGGGAAGAAAAAAAGAGCTGGATGGTTTCTAACTACTTAGAATGCACACCGTCAGTAACTGCAAAATGTCTTCCCAGTCTTCTGGATGTGGGTTCAGAGCTTAATGACCATGGTAGGAAAACCACCGCCATTTTGAACAAAGCCTCTCATCTCCACGGGGTGGCGAGATGGGCCTTCAAACTGGCCAGGGGCTAGGACCTGGCATTACGTTACGTTTCGGCCAAGCACTCCCGAACCAGGCTTCGGGCATGAATGATGCCTCGTTTTAGTCTCTCCATGGCGCTCTTGCTCCCTGCGTACGTGGGTCTGATCTCTTTCCCCAACTCTTCAATGATGGCCAGCAGCTCTGCATATTTACTTTGAGGCACCTGGCTATTTCCAGTTCCCTGGGTGTAGCCTAGTGATGGTGGCCCATAGTCACTCAGCAGCTGGCGATACTGGGAGGATGTCGCCATACTAGTAAAAGGCGAGTGGACACTTCCGGCGTTGAGGGCGGCGGCGGGCATGTGCGCGGTCAAGTTCGGCTTGTACGACATTCCCGCGGGCGGCGGGCGCGCCGGGCAGAGCCGGGCCAGGCCGCGAGCGCGGCGGCGAGGCCGAGGCCGAGGCCGAGGCCCGGGCCGAGCGGCCCCGCGTCCCCGCGCCCGTCCGAGCGCCCAGCGGGCGCCCGCGCACTTTTTGTTATCGCCGGCTCGGGCCGCGCCGGCAAATATGGCCGTCCCTCACCCTGCCGCCGCCGCAGTAGATCACCCATCCATCGGGCGCGCGGCTCAGGGGCGGCCGCAAACTTTGAGCCCAGCCGGTGCTGGGCCCGGCCCGGACCCTGCTTGATATATTTGAACTGGTGTAAAATGGTGAATCTATTATCACATGATAGAATGTGGATTTTTTCATTCTCTCCCAATGTGCCAACATGCTGACAGTTTCATTCACAGAAAGAAAAAAGAGAACACTTCCAGTTTTGCTCTCAGTAAAATTCAAATAGCCTATTCCAAATACTATGTGTCATCGATATTTTATGAACTGTGAATGTTATTGCATTAAGATTATCGCTATTATGTTTGATTACTTACAAAAAATTTTATACAACTGGATAGATTATTTCTCTGTTTTTAGTACAGCTCTATCTTTGCTAAGGTTAACTTCATTAAACTTTTATTTTTGAAGATGTGATGCATGTATACAATTAAGTATGATAACACTTGTTTTAAATTCGTCACATCTTTTTACATACACATAGCAGTTGCTCTGCTGTTTAGGAATATGTCTGTCCCTCAGTATTCAAATTTCCTTTTCATTTTGTTTGTTTTTTCTTTGTTTCTTTCTTTTTTTTTGATATATGGTTTTTCTGTGTACCACTAACTGTCCTGAAACTCGCTTTGTAGATCAAGCTGACCTCAACCTCACTGACATCCACCTGTGTCTGCCTCCCACAGGCTAGGAATAAAGGACTGTGCCAGCCACAATTTGGCAAATTTCATTTTTTCCTTTGAATGTCAAAAATAGTGCATGATAATCTTTTTAGATTCCATTTTCCAAAGATAGCATTTCCTGTGCAAGTCATAGTATAAGTCTGTTTCATCTGGGTTTAGATGACAGCCTGGCATTTTATCCCAGAACTCATATTCTTTGCAGGATCAAATAGTAAAAACATGGCTTCTGGTGGGAATTTTCAGGACCGTGCTGAGTAACAAAATTATCAAAAGTTAGGGCATTTAAGGGGAGATACAGAGCAAAGAGAAAAGATGAGTAAAAAAATTTTCTGGTGAATGGCAAGGAGAATGGCAATCAATCCAGGATATCGCTTGGGATGATGTGAATGATGCAAGAAATAAATGTGGGTCAGCAAAAGCCATATGGCACTGTAGAGATGAGATGTGTTTTCTTTTTTTTTTTATTGAGGAAAAAATTTCCGCCTCATCCCATCCTCCTACTCCTTCCCCCCTCCCCCCACTCCTCTCCCCCTCTCCCCACTCCTCTCCCCCTCCCCCCACTTCTCTCTCCCTCCCTCTGCAGTCTGAAGAGCAGCCAGGGTTCCCTGCCCTGTGGAAAGTCCAAAGTCCTTGCCCCTCCATCCTGGTCTAGGAAGGTGAACATCCAAACTGGCTAGGCACCCTCAAAGCCAGAACATGATGCATGATCAAAACCCAGTGCCATTGTCCCTGGCTTCTCAGCAGCCCTCATTGTCCGCCATATTCAGAGAGTCCGGTTTTATCCCCTGCTTTTTCAGTAATAGTCCAGCTGGCCTTGGTGAGCTCTCAAGAAAAGTGAGAAGGGTAGGATGGGGAGAACTTGGGGAAATGGGATGATTGGGATAAAGGAAGTTTGGATAGGGGAGCAGGGAACCACATATCTTAATTAAGGGAGCCATCTTAGGGTTGGCAAGAGACTTGGACCTAGAGGTGCTTCCAGATGTCCAAGACGAGGTCCCCAGTTAGTTCCTGGGGCAGTTGAGGATAGGGAACCTGAAATAACCCTATCCTATAGCCATACTGATGAATATCATGCATATCACCATAGAACCCTCATTTGGTGATGGATGGAGATAGAGACAGAGACCCACACTGGAGCACTGGATTGAACTCCCAAAGTCCCAATGAGTAACAGAAGGAGGGTGAACATGAGCAAAGAAGTCAGGACCACAAAGGGTGCACCCACCCACAGAGACAGTGGGGCTGATCTATTGAGAGATGTGTTTTCAAAGCTTAGAGGAGGGTGGTGCGGTCTAACTATATAATTTGTGAAAGTGGCAAACAATGACAAATAATGAAAAAAGTTGAACACTGATATAAGGCATAATTGGGACTGAGAAAGCACAATATCTCTGTGTAGTGGAATTCATTAAGTAATTTAAATGTTGATCACTCATAATAGAATACCTTGGATATGGTAGGGACTCGTGTCAACACAGAGATTGGTGGTGCATGGAGAAATTCAGACGGGCACACTGAGAAAAGTCTAATGGACCTTGTCAGAATAAAAGAGACTGCTGAGGAATCCATAGATGTCTGCAAATAAAAAGGTTTGTATTTCAGGTGACAGAAATAATTAGATCGGTTGAGGAATGTCTCTAAAATTAATATACAGTAAAAATCTCCAAATCCACTGAACATGGGTGACATTACAATGCTGTCAAATTCAAGGTCAAACTTCATGAGTATCATGTCTTTGCCATTCTCTGTGTAGCTGTGGACCTGAGATCTCTTCTTCTGCAAAGGCAAAACAGAAGAATCTGCTAATGGAAATGTAATTCAGGGGTTGCAAAATATATAACTCTTTGTTACAGTGGGTTATCAGCCAGAATCAGCCTGATTGTGTCAATGACCAAATGTCACAGGAAGCACACTTTTGTGAAGATGTGCTCAACACTGTGGGATACGCAGTCTTACCCTTGCTGTCACTGTCTGCATATCAGCAGCTCAGCTCTAAGTTGTCAGGAAAATAGACAAAATGAAAAAAAATGCTTCAGGACGTGCTGGTTACCTTGTAAGGTGAAATGAGTCCGACATGGAAAGTCTGAGTATTTACTCATCACTAAGCTACAGAAATGTATCTGCAGCCAAAACACTGACACATTCAAGTACACATGTTACTATATATGTGTTAGAAACAAATATTGTTATAAACATGGAAACAATATCAACTGATGAATGAAAAATCCTGGGGCTTGGAGGGATGGTTTCACAGTTAAAGACTGTTGGTTGCTTTCCCAGAGTGCCAGGGTTTGAATCTCTGGCAAGCATATACTACATAGACATACAGGCAAGGTGACCATACACAAAAATATATAACTTTTAAAATTCTCATAACATGTAAATTTGGCTTTCACCTAGGTCAAAACATCCTTCTGTCTGACATAACAGTATTTAGGAAATCGCGTGGATTCGACTGCCTACTTTGCAACACTTTATTCTGTCCTCTAAGATGGTCAAGAATACCTGGAACGCAGTTGCTAAGAGGTCATCTGTGGACCTAACCTCCAAAAGATTTGGACATTTCTCCAGCGGTGTGGCACAGGCCTCTAATTCCAGCACTTAAGAGACAAAGATAGGTGGATCTCTGTGAGGTCAAGACCAGCCTGGGATACAGAGCAAGTTACAGAACAGCCAGTGATACTTGAAAAAACCCTGTCCAAAAAGACAAAAAAGAAAAGAAAAGAAAAGAAAGGAGTTGGACATTTCATCATTTATCAGCTCTGCTCCTGAGCTGGCAATCATTAATTTTCCCAAAATTGCCGTTTCAAAATAGATTTATGATACAGTCCATTTATCTGTCACTCCAGGCCTAACACATCTGACAAACATCATGCTTATAAGTAATGTCGTCTTGGTGGTCTTTCTCATATCTCAGTTATGCATTGGTGTCATAGGGAACACATCACTGTTCATTTTATACATTTACATTTTCTTCTTTAAGCCTCATTTTAAGAAGTTGATAGATATGTTTTTCATGCACCTGACAATAGTTAATATGGTGACAATTGTGTTCATTTTGATACCGGATATTGTGTCATCCTTTGGAGTACCCAATTTTCTGGATGATGTCGGTTGTAAGGTTGTTTTATGTATATACAGAATTTTCCGTGGTCTGTCCATCAGTACCACCTGTATTCTAAGCACATTTCAAGCTGTCACCGTGACTCCCAGTAATTCTCAGTGGGCTTGGCTTAAGCACAAACTATCAACGTGGACGTTTTCTTTTTTACTTTGCTCCTGGCTCATTAACCTGGCCATCTATGGATATATGGTTGAAATGGTAATAGCCAAAACCAATTCTACTCAAGATGGATGTGTATATTTACATGCTTACTGTCAAAGCAAGAATTATGGGAACCAAACTTCAGGACCATTTATAACCATCATATTCATATACGATTTCTTTTATGTGGCCATCATGATGTGGACCAGTCTGTACATGGTAATTCTCCTCTACAGACACCGCAAGAGAGCCCAGTATCTCCACAGCACAAGCCTCTCCAGCCAGCAATCTCCGGAGCTCAGAGCCACTCACAGCATCTTGCTGCTGGTGAGCTGTTTTGTGACCTTGTATTGGTTGAACAACTTGATCACCCTTTATGGGTTTTTTGCACAAACAAAAATTCTAAATTTAGAGGGAATTAATGCATTTTGGGCAGCATGCTATCCAACCATCTGCCCTTTTTTAATAATGAAGAATAATAAACTTATTTTGCACTTCACTTCTTCCTTTTCGGCACCGAGAATGACCTGTTTTTAATGTGCACATCGTGGATAAAATGAAACCCACACATTCTCATCATTTGAACACTTCTTAATGATTCCCATGAGAATGAAGAATTTGAATGTGGACCTCAAATACCTGACATGACCTAGTTATAACTCAGATATTCTGAAAGCTATTAAAATTCAGGGAGCTAACATTTTTCTTGAAAACAACTCTGTTTTCATAATTTTGATAATTTCAACATTTACTACCGACTCAAGTTATGACACTTTGGGAAAAATAAATTCATTTTAAATATTTTGAACAATAGTCTACTTTTCAATTATTCTCTATTAAAATACTTCTAATCAAAAATTTAAAAAGCCCTTTGGAGCTTGGGTTGTATTTTGTGGAGTGTTCTGTCCTAAGGAATATCTTAACCATTGAACAAATGAATTTCCCTATCTTAACTGTTACCTACCTAAGGTACTGCTGTGGGTGGGATTCTTTAGTGTTATAACTGACAGGTATACAATGGATGTCCTAGTACCATTGCTGTCTTAATTTACTATTTCAGTATGTTCTTAATCATTTCTTTTATTCTTGAAATTGATATAACTACAGCATTTCTCCCCATTCTTTTCTGCCCTTCAAACCCTCCTGTATATGCCTCTCCTTTTTCTTTCTCAAATTTACGGCCTATTTTACATTAATTATTGTTACATACATGTGTGTGTATTTGTGTGTGTATTGTGTCCCTAAATACATCAATACTACCTGCTCTGGCGCTATAATGTTATATGTATGTATGTACTCGGGGCTGACCATTTGGCATTGGATAACCAATTGGTGTGCTCTTTCCTGGGGATGACTATTTCTCCCACTCTTGACTTTCCTTAGTTGTGTACAGTTCTTTGTGTAGGATGCAAGCCTCCTAAGTGTAGTCCTCACACAGCATCAATGAAATTTCTCTTTGCAACAATGGAGATCATTATAGAAAACCACAACCAATCGAAATGCAGAATAGTGAAGCCCAGTCCCAGTGGCTGTATGTGCAATACAGCTTCTGCACCTAAGGCTCAAGGAACAGTGATGAAGGCAGGACAGAAGGTTTAAGGAGCCCGTGGATGAAGAAATTGGCTGGGGGATTGTATCACCTGGAAATATCAGAAATTGCACACATGGAGTATCACCAACCTTGCTGTTTAATATTTGTTGTATGTATTTGTTTTTTAAAAATATTTAATTGAAATAGAATTATATCACTTTCTCACTGCCTTTTCTCATTCCATCATCTCCCAAGTACCTTTTCTCAAACCCTTTCTTATCATATCCTCCCATACACTCTCAAATTGATAACTAATTTTTTTATTATTGTTACATACACATATATTCATATATATTCATACACAAATAGATATAGATAAAATCAGATAGGGCTGTTTCTGTTGTTTCTATAATATTTCAGTGTTGACCATTCTGTATTGGACCACAATGAAGGGGATTCGTCCCTAGGTGAAAATAATTTTGTCCATAGGGACAAAAGCACACAGGTCACCACAACAGACATCCTACATACAAATCCACAAAGAAACAACCACTTGACTCACAAGAAGCCAAAAATGCAGTGTTGAAACCTCTTTGACAATGATTAAATAAAGACTGGTGATCCATGGGTGGAGAAAAAAATGTTGCATCCAAAAATCATCCCCAATTAGATTTTAAAGCTTGATACAGGACCCCGTATTCTAAAACCATTATAAGAAAAATAAGGGAAAACACTGCAGGATGTAGACACAGGAAATGCTTTCTGAATAAGACTCCAGGCCCTCAACATCCAATGTCAGCCATTGACAAACGTGATCTCATGTAAGTAAAAGGCTTCTTGACAGCAAAGGAAAGTAAATGAAGAGATAGCACACAGAATGGGACAAAACCTTTGCTAGCTATACAACTGATAGAGGATGTATAAAGAATAAACCAAGTTAGAAAAAGCTCTTAAATAAAGAAATCAAACAACCCAACCAAGGAATGAGCTACAGAAATGAACAGACAGATCTGAAAACACAGAAAACAAAAGGTCAATGAGCAGCAGGGCAGTGCTGGCCCACACCTTCAATCCCAGTACTCTACAGGCAGAGGAACACAGATCTCTGTGTGTTTGAGCCCAGCCTGGTCTACAGAGTGAGTTTCAGAGCATCCAGTAGTACACAAAGAAACCCTGTCTCAAATAATAATAATAATGAGTCAATGAGCATATGTAACAATAATAACTGAAGAAGACAAGATCATGAGTCTCAGATGGAGCTGGAGAGGAACATAAGAAGCGTTGCGGGGGAAAGAGGAAGGGCAGAAATTATGTAAATACAACACTCAAGTAGAAAATTCTAGGCAGAGATGAGGGGAGGATCTGAGATGAGTGGAGGGAAGAGAAAAGATGATCAAAATATAGTGGATGAAAAAACTGAATTAAAAAGTCTGTTTATTGTATACTTTTTACATGTATATGTATATTTAGATGCATTAGCCATCAAGTAAATGCTAAACCATAGTGAAATTCCATCTTACCCCAGTCAGAATGACGTCACTTTCTTCCTCCCTTGCCTCCTTCGAGACCCTCCCAGCTGCTCTTCCTCAGACCCCTCCCGTGACAAACTCTCAAATTTAAAGTTTCTTTTTCTTTATTATTATTACATGAATATGTGTGTGTGTATGCACAAATACACAAGTGTTAGTGCAATCAGTACTTAGAATTATGGGAATATATACACACACACAACATGCAGACAGCCCAACCCCAGGAAGAAAACTACAGAAACTGATCACAGCTTGGAAAAGGATAGCTACCTTTTACCAGGTATGAAGCCCCTCCCCCATAATGGGTTGTCCAATGAAGAATGGCCAGTCCTGAAACCATGCACAGAAATAATAAACAACCCTTTAAATAAAAACTAAAAACTAAGAAAAGAAAAACAACCTACTTTGTGACCCAACTGTAACATTCTTTGATATTTATCCAAAGGGCTCCACATAAACATAGATCATAAAATGTTTTCTGAAGCTGGGCACGGTGGCACACACCTTTAATCCAGGAATTCTGGAGGCTGAGACATACAGATCTCTGAGAGTTCGAGGCCTCTTTGGTCTTGAGAATGGGTTCCAGGACAACCAAAGGTACACAGAGAAACCCTGTCTAGAAAAACATAGATAAATAGATAATAGATAGATAGATAGATAAATAGATGATAGATAGATAGATAGATAGATAGATAGATAGATAGATAGATAGATAGATAGGTAGGTAGAATTAAAAATCCCAGCATGGGGGGCTGGAGAGATGACCCAGGGCTTAAGAGTGCTGCCTGCTCCTCCAGAGATCCTGATTCAATTCCCAGCCACCATGTTAGCTTACTGCTATCTGTAATGAGATCTGGTGCCCTCTTCTGGCCAGCAGCCGAACATGCAGGCAAAATATGGTATATGTGATAAAGAAATTTGGGGGAAAAAAATCTAGTCAATCATGAGTCCTACCCTTTAATAATAAGCTATTGATAGTTGGTGGCTTCTAATAGAGATAAACAGACATTATTCTTTACGATTGTGGCCATAGTGAGTTGACCATTCTCCAGTGGACGTCCGCACACCCAGGAGTTTATAAACAACACAAATTGCAACCATCCAATCAATATTTTAAGAGAACCTGAACTTGTAAGGAGTGAGTGAAAGATCTGGGAGGAGTTAGAGGAAGATTGAGGAATGAGAGGCTGCAGCCATAACTCAGTGGTTAAGAGCGCTGGCTGTTCTTCCAGAAGACCTAGGTTCAATTCCCAGCACCTACATGGGAGCTCACAACTGTCTCTATCTACTCTTCCAGAACACCCTACACCCTCACACAGACATAGATGCCGGCTAAACACCAAAGTACATAAAATACAAGTAAATAACTTTTTTTAAAAAAGAGTGAAAATGAAGATAATCAAAACACAAAATATGAATTTTTCATCATAGATCCTTCATTGAATAACTGATGGGACCAGATGCAGAGATCCACAACCAAACATAAGGCCAAGCTCTATGAATCATGTCAAAGAGAGGGATGATGGAATACATGAGCAAGAAAGGTCAAGATCATAATGGGGAAATCCACAGAGAGAGCTGATCCAAACTCATGGGAACTCATGAAATGTACACAAACAGCTGTGGGGCCTCCATGGGACAGAACTAGATCCTCTGCATGTAGGAGACAGTTGTATAGCTTGGTCGGTCTGAGGTGCCCCAGGCAGTAGGACCAGGGTCTATCCCTGGCACACAAGCTAGCCTTTTGGAACCCGTTCCCTATGGTGTGATGCCATGCTCAGCCTTAAAGGGGGCAGGAGGGAGGCTTGGTCCAGCCTCAAGTTCTGCACCAAGCTTTGTTGACTCTCCATGGGAGGCCTTACCCTTTGGGAGCAGTGGATGGGACATCAGCTGGGTGAGGGAGGTGAGGAAGGGTAGGAGAGAGGATGGGAGGGAGAACTGTGGTTGGAATATAAAATAAAAATTTTAAAACAGAAATAAATAAATTAAATAAAAGAATTAATAAAAAATATTCTGAGGGCCTTGAGAGATGTCTTAGTGGTTAAGGGCACTATTTGCTCCTGCAAAGGATCCATTTTCAATTCCCAGCACCTACGAGGTGGCTCACAACTATCTGTAACTCCAGTTCCAGGGGTCTCACCCTCTCTTCTGACCTCTACCAGCACCCGGCAGGCATGTGGAACACATACATTCATTCAAGCAAAACAATAAAATACATAAAATTAACAAAACGAAAATATTTTTGAAGGGCTCAATAGATGGTTCACCAGTTAAGACACCTTGCTGCCCTTCCAGAGCATCAAGGTGCAGTTCCCAGAACCCCACATGGAGTCTCACAACAGCCAAAAGTTTGTTTTTTATTCTTTGCTTTTCTTTTGCTTTTGGAAAGAGGCAGCAGAGAAAGAACATGAAGTTGGGTGTGTAGGGATGTGAGGATGGTCTTGGAGGAGTTGGCAGAGAGGAAAAAACATAACTGAATATATTGTATGAAGAAAATAATTTTTAAAAACCCAGCAGGTCCGAGTCACGGCACCAAAAAAAATAAAATAAAAAATAAAAAAAAATAAATAAAAACCCAGCAGGGATGAGAGAGAGACTCTTAAAGCCCTAGGCATACATGTGGGGCTATGGACTGCCGATGGCTACTGGATCAGGAGAGTGGTTTCTCTATAGGAGAGTAGTCATTAGCAGACTGCCCAGGCCTCAGTGAATGGCCTCAGACCCGTGCGCATAAGGGCAGCACTGAGTGGATGAAATGAATTAAGTTTTTTTAAAGCACATGAAGTTAGGGGAGAGGTGTTTGGAGGATGCTAAGGGAAGTAGATATGATCAAGATATGTTGTATACAATTTTCAAAAAAAATAAACAAAATATTATTTCGAAAATCAGCGAATATCAAAAACAGGCCTATGAGGAAAGATACCAAGGCTGGTGTCTGGTTCCTGCCCAGCAGCTGCTCCCAAATAATCAATCAGAAACATCATATTAATTGTAAATGCTCAGCCAATGGCTATGCTTGTTACTAGCTAACTCTCACATTTAAATTAACCCATATTTCTTATCTATGCTTTGCCATGTGGGTTGGTATCTTTTCTCAGCACGGCATGTCCATCTTCCTTTTCTCTGCCTCTCTTCAAAACTCAGATTTCACCCTACTTCCTCCCAGCATTTTCAGTTAGGCTCTCCTGCCTAGCTTTACCCTGTTCCGCTATGGAGCCTGTCTACTAAAGCCAGCATAGTGACTTATACTCACACAGTGTAAAGGGTTGTTCCACACAGACCCAGAACTAATTGCACTGGTGCTAGTCATGGACATACTCCTGCTTATAGGGAAACCATGAAGTTTGGTTTCACAGCAGTCCAGGGTCTCTCCCTTTTTTTAGACTTATTTTATTATGCGTTTTAGAGTTTGCCTGCACCACATGTGTGCTGTGCATCCCAGGCCAAAAGAGGGCATGAGATCCCCTGTAACTGGAAGTATAGATGGTTGTGAGCCACCCTGTGGGTGCTGGGTTTTGAACCAGGGTCTTAACCTGTGAGTCCCAGAATTATCTCTCTTTGTTTGTTTTGTGTTGTGTTTTGAGACAGGGTTTCTCTGAATAACAGCACTAGCTGCCCTTGAACTAGCTCTATAGACGAGGGTAGTCGTGAGAAATCCACCTACCTATTTCTCCAGAATGCAAGTGTAATGATTTTTTTTCAGAGTGAAATTGGACATTTATACATTTATTAGGTGGGTTACAGAGGGTATGGGAAAGGGGAAAAGAAGAGAGGGAGGGAGGTAGAGAGAGGGAGGGGGAGAAGTGGGGATATGCAGAAGCTGCTTCTTCCAGAGGAAGACAGAGAAGACAGAGTAAGGCTGAAAGCAGGGAAGGAGTGGGTGTAGCTTGTCTCTTAAAGAAACAGAACAGGCCAGAAGAACCAGCAGTGAAGTGAATGTGTTCCTGAACCAAGGCAGCAGCCCGGACACAAAGCACAGATATTCCTCATCTCCCTAAACTTCCTAATCTTCCTGCAGGGGCTATAATCCTCGGCTACTGCCTCTCTCTTCCTACCCCACCTAGCTTGCATCCAGAAAACCCCTCCCTTCTGCCTCTCTTCCCTCTTCGGGCCCATAACACCACCCAGCTCAGCCTGTTTGGGCGCTGGGACCCAGTTTTGAGGGCAACTGGGCAGGCAGGAGTGCCTTTGTCTCAATAGCCTGCTTGCAGCAAACAAGGTAGGCCCTTTCTTTGTGAGCTACCTGGCTAGCAAGGAGATCTGATCCCGGTACCAGAAGATCCATGAGTGGGCAAGGGACCTAATCCTGTAAAAGAAGATCCATAGGGGAGCATTCGGAGGAAGAGATGGGCAGGTGCCAATGCAAGAATTCACCCTGAAAAACATGAAACCACCAACACCCAGCAAATTTACAACAGGAGGACATGAACACCTTAATCAAGAAGAAGTAGAAAAAATTGACTTTATGAAAGTGATAGAGGCCCTTAAACAGGAGGTGAAAAATTCCCTATAAGAAATGGATAAGCCTGGCGGTGGTGGCGCACGCCTTTAATCCCAGCACTTGGGAGGCAGAGGCAGGCGGATCTCTGTGAGTTCGAGACCAGCCTGGTCTACAAGAGCTAGTTCCAGGACAGGCTCCAAAACCACAGAGAAACCCTGTCTCGAAAAACCAAAAAAAAAATGGATAAGAAAAATAACAAAAAGTTTGAAGAATTGAGTAAATCCGTGAATGATATTCTAGAAAACCAAGAAAAACAATCAAACAGATAATGAAAACAGTTCAAGTCTTGAAAACTGAAAGGGAGGTAAGGAAGAAAACACAAACCGAGGGCCGCCTGGATATGGAAAATACAGATAAACGAATAGAGACTACAGAAACAAGCATAATCAATAGAATACAAGAGATAGAAGAAAGAATCTCAGATTCTGAGGAAACCATAGAGAAAATAAATGCACTGATCAAAGAAAACAACAAAGCCAACAAATTCTTATCACAAAACATTCAGGAAATATGGGACACAATAAAAAGACCAAACCTAAGAATAATAGGGATAGAAGAAGGAGAAGAGTCACAGCTCAACAGTCAAGAAAATATTTTTAACAAAATTATGGAAGAAAACTTTCCCATCATAAAGAAAGATATTCCTTTGGATAATCAAGAAGCATACAGAACACCAAACAGACTGGATAAAAAAAATCCCCTCACCAAATAATAGTCAAAAAACAAAATATACAGATTTAAAAAAGAATATTAAGAGCTGCGAAGGAAAAGGGGCAAGTAACTTATAAAGGTAAACCTATCAGACATACACCTGACTTCTCTATGGAAACCATGAAAGCCAGAAGGTCCTAGATAGAGGTACTGCAGAACTAAGAGACCATGGATGCACACCCAAACTACTATTCCCAGCCAAGCTATCGTTCACTATCAATGGAGAAAACAACACATTCCAGGATAAAAACAAGTTTAAACAATACGTAGCCACAAATCCAGCCCTACAGAAAGTAATAGAAGGAAAATCACAACCCAAGGAATCCAACATTGCCAACACTGCCTACATTAACTCAGGCATCTAGTGACCCTTCACCAGCACAACTCAAAAAAGGGAGACACACAAACTCTACTACCAAAAACAATAAGAATAACCGGAGTAAAGAACCACTGGTCATTAATATCACTTAATATTAATGGTCTCAATTCACCTATGAAAAGGCACAGGCTAAGAGATTGGATACGAAAACAGGATCCAACATTCTGCTGTTTGCAAGAAACACATCTTAACCACACAGACAGGCATCTACTCAAAGTAAAGGGTTGAGAAAAGGTTTTTCAAGCAAATGATCCTAAGAAAAAAGCAGGCGTGGCCATACTAATTTCTAACAAATCTGACTTCAAACTAAAATCAAACAGAAGAGATCGAGATGGACACTTTATACTCATAACAGGAACAATTCATCAGGATGAAGTCTCAATCCTGAATATTTATGCCCCTAATATAAGAGCACCCACTTATGTAAAAGAAATATTACTAGAATTCAAGGCAGACAACAAACCACACACACTAGTAATAGGAGACTTCAACACACCTCTCTCACCAATGGACAGGTCAATCAGACAGAAGCCTAATAGAGAATTAAGAGAATTGTTGGAGGTAATGAACCAAATGGACTTAACAGATATCTATAGAACACTCCACCCAAATAGGAAAGAATATACCTTCTCTGCAGAGCATGGAACCTTCTCGAAAATTGACCACATACTCGGAAACAAAGGAAACCTCCACAGATACAAAAAAATATCAGTGTCCACCTGTGTTTTATCAGATCACCACGGATTAAAGTTAGAAGGCAACAACAATGCTACCACCAGAAAGCCTACAAACTCATGGAAGCTGAACAGTCAACTACTGAACCACACCTGGGTCAAAGAAGAAATTAAGAAAGAAATTAAAGTCTTCCCTGAATTTAATGAAAATAAAGAGACAACATACTCAAACCTATGGAACACGATGAAAGCAGTGCTAAGAGGAAAGTTCATAGCACTCAGTGCCCACTTAAAGAAAACGGAGAAACCATACATTGGGGACTTAACAGCATACCTGAAAGCTCAGGAGAAAAAAGGAAGCAGAAGCGCCCAAGAGGAATAGAAGACTGAAAATAATCAAACTGAGGGCAGAAATCAACAAAATAGAAACACAGAAAACAATCCAAAGAATCAATGAAACAAAAAGTTGGTTCTTAGAGAAAATCAACGAGATCGACAAACCCCTACCCAAACTAATTAAACGAAAGAAAGAGAACAAGCAAATAAATAAGATCAGAAATGAAAAGGGGGACATAACCAAGGACACAGAGGAAATTCAGAGAATCATTAGATCTTACTACAAAAGCCTGTAAGCAACAAAACTGGAAAATGCAAAGGAAATGGACATTTTTTTAGATAAGTACCATATACCAAAGTTAAACCAGGACCAGGTGAACAATCTAAATAGACCTGTTAGTCGCGAAGAATTAGAAACTGTTATCAAAAACTTCCCTTCCAAAAAAAGCCCAGGACCAGATGGTTTCAATGCACAATTCTACCAGAACTTCCAAGAAGACCTAATACCTATACTCCTTGATGTATTTCACAATATAGAAACAGAAGAGTCATTGCCAAATTCCTTTTATGAAGCTACAGTTACCCTGATACCAAAACCACACAAAGACCCAACCAAGAAAGAGAATTACAGGCCTATCTCACTCATGAACATCGACGCAAAATTCTCAATAAAATACTGGCAAACTGAATCCAAGAACACATAAAAAAAATATCCATTATGATCAAGTAGGCTTCATCCCAGAGATGCAGGGCTGGTTCAACATACGAAAATCTATCAATGTAATCCACCATATAGATAAACTGAAAGAAAAAAACTATATGATCATTTCATTAGATGCTGAAAAAGCATTTGAGAAAATTCAACACCCCTTTATGATAAAGGTCTTGGAGAGATTAGGGATACAAAGATCATACCTAAATATAATAAAAGCTATTTACAGCAAGCTGATAGCTAACATCAAATTAAATGGAGAGAAACTCAAAGCCATCCCACTAAAATCAGGAACACGACAAGGCTGTCCACTCTCGCCATACCTCTTCAATATAGTGCCTGAAGTTCGAGCAATAGCAATAAGACAACATCAGGAGATCAAGGGGATTCGAATTGGAAAGGAAGAGGTTAAACTTTCATTATTTGCAGATGATATGATAGTGTACATAAGCAACCCCAAAAACTCTACCAAAGAACTCCTACAGCTGATAAACACATTTAGTAATGTGGCAGGATACAAGATCAACTCCAAAAAATCAGTTGCCTTCCTATACACTAAGGATAAGGAAGCAGAGAGGGAAATCAAAGAAGCATCACCTTTCACGATAGCCACAAATAGCATAAAATATCTTGGGCTAACTCTAACCAAGGAAGTGAAAGATCTATTTGACAAGAACTTTAAGTCTTTGAAGAAAGAAATTGAGGAGGATACCAGAAAATGGAAAGTTCTCCCTTGTCTTGGATTGGGAGAATCAACATAGTAAAAATGGCAATTCTACCAAAGGCAATTTATAGATTCAATGCAATCTCCATTAAGGTCCCATCAAAATTCTTCACAGATCTTGAGAAGACAGTAATCAACTTTATGTGGAAAAACAAAAAACCCAGGATAGTCAAAACAATCTTATACAATAAAGTAATTTCTGGAGGCATTACCATCCCTGACTTCAAACTCTATTACAGAGCTACAGTATTTAAAACAGCTTGGTATTAGCATAAAAACAGAGAAGTCGACCAATGGAATCGAATAGAAGACCCAGATTTTAATCCTCAGTCATATGAACACCTGATTTTCAATAAAGGAGCTAAAAGTATACAATGGAAGAAAGGAAGCATCTTCAACAAATGGTGCTGGCAGAACTGGTTGTCAACCTGTAGAAGAATGAAAATAGATCCATATCTATCACCATGCACAAAACTCAAGTCCAAATGAATCAAAGACCTCAATATCAATCTGAACAGACTGAACCTGATAGAAGAGAAAGTGAGAAGTACTCTACAACATATGGGCACAGGAGATCTCTTCCTATGTATAACCCCAGCAGCACAGACATTAAGGGCAACATTGAACAAGAGGGACCTCCTGAAACTGAGTAGCTTCTGTAAAGCAAAGGACACTGTCACTAAGACAAAAAGGCAACCTACTGACTGGGAGAGGATCTTCACTGACCCTGCAACAGACAAAGGTCTGATCTCCAAAATATATAAAGAACTCAAGAAACTAGACTTTAAAATGCTAATTAACCCAATTAAAAAATGGGGCACTGAACTGAACAGAGAATTCTCAACTGAAAAAGTTCAAATGGCCAAAAGACACTTAAAGTCATGCTCAACCTCCTTGGCGATCAGGTAAATGTAAATTAAAACAACTTTAAGATACCATCTTACACCTGTCAGAATGGCTAAAATCAAAAACACCAATGATAGCCTTTGCTGGAGAGGTTGTGGAGTAAGGGGCACACTCATCCATTGCTGGTGGGAATGCAAACTTTTGCAACCACTTTGGAAATCAGTGTGGCGATTTCTCAGGAAATTCGGGATCAACCTACCCCAAGATCCAGTAATATCACTCTTGGGAATATACCCAAGAGATGCCCTATCATATGACAAAAGCATTTGTTCAACTATGTTCATAGCAGCATTATTTGTAATACAGAACCTGGAAACAACCTAGATGCCCTTCAATGGAAGAATGGATGAAGAAAGTGTGGAATATATACATATTAGAGTACTACTCAGCGGTAAAAAACAATGACTTCGCAAATTTTGCATGCAAATGGATGGAAATAGAAAACACTATCCTGAGTGAGGTATCCCAGACCCATAAAGATGAACAAGGGATGTATTCACTCATAATTGGTTTCTAGCCATAAATAAAGGACATTGAGCATATAATTTGTGATCCTAGAGAAGCTAAATAAGAAGGTGAACCAAAAGAAAAACATATAGTCATCCGCCTGGATATGGGAAGTAGACAAAATTGCTGGGCAAAAACTGGGAACTTGGGGGTGAGGTGGCATGGGGCTAAGGGGAATTGGGGTGAGAAACGTGAGAAGGGGAGGATTGGGGGAGTTTGGGGGAATGGGATGGTTGGGATAAAGGAAGGGTGGACACGGGAGCAGAGAAATATATATCCTAATTAAGGGAGTCACCTTAGGGTTGGCAAGAGAATTGACTCTAGAGGGGCTCGCAGATGTCCAGGGAGATGTCCCCAGATAGTACCTTGGGCAACTGAGGAGAGGGACCCTGAAATGACCCTATCCTATAGCCATACTGATGAATATCTTGTATATCACCATAGAACCTTCATCTGGCGATGGATGGAGATAGAGACAGAGACCCAAATAGGAGCACCGGACTGAGCTCTTAAGATCCAAATGAGGAGCAGAAGGAGGGAGAACATGAGCAAGGAAGTCAGGACCACGAGGGGTGCACCCACCCACTGTGACAGTGGAACTGATCTATTGAGAGCTCACCAAGGCCAGCGGGATGGGACTGAATAAGCATGGGATGAAACCTAACTTTCTGAACATGGCGGACAATGAAGGCTGATGAGAAGCCAAAGACAATGGCACTAGGTTTCGATCCTAATACATGAACTGACTTTGTGGGAGCCTAGCCTGTTTGGATGCTCACCCTCCTGGACCTGGATAGAAGTGGGAGGACCTTGAACCTCCCGCAGGGCAGGGAATATGGACTGCTCTTCATTCTCCAGAGGGAGGGGGAATTGAGTGGGGGGAGGGGGACGGGTGTGGGGGGAGGGGGCAATGTGTGGGAGGAGTGGGGGGAATGGGAAATGGAGAGGAGGCAGAAATTTTTTTCAACAACTAAAAAAAAATAAAGAAAAAAATATGATACTTATAGCAGTTTATTATACTATTGGTATCTAAGGGGTATACCTAACCCCTTAATATAGTTATTATTTCATTCTAATCATCCTACATTTAAGGATCAAAACTTCAGTTAACAGGAGTATAAAATATCAACTCAATTTTTTATTTTCACCATTTCCTTCAAAAGTCATAATTTATCAATATTTATCCTTACATAGGGTATGACTGGTTTAATGCCAAAAGACATCCTCAAATTTTTCACTCTAACTTTTTGCAGTAATATAGATATATGTCGTGGACAGGAAGGCAATCTGTGCCCAATCTAACAAGCTAAACTACTCAATGTGGCCAGGGAGATAGTGAGTAAACAAGCAGAAACTTCATCTGCAAATTCTATGAAGGAATATGGTTTCTCACTCTGTTATAAATATTTATTGTTATACCCACAGACAATGTTAGCTCTACCTCTCAAAAAAAGCCCATCATATTACAGAAATATTGCAAAATTATCCATCTGTTCAAATAGCAAAAAAACTTAAACTGTTTTCTCTGAGGCCTTTCCTTCTTATCTCCAGTACCGCAAACAGAATTCTAACTCCATATTAGACATTTTTATTACCATCACAATTACTACATGAGTGTTGCATCTGCTTGGGTCTGGAAATACCTGTAATCCCAACATGCAGTAAACAACAGCAAGAGGATTGTCATGGGTTTGAGGGTAACTTGGACTAAACAATGAGGTCTAAGTTAGTCTAGGATATATAAGAATTTGTTTTCTTTTTAAAAAAAATTTTTGAGGAGCTGGAGAGATGGCTCAGTGGTTAAGAGCATTGCCTGCTCTTCCAAAGGTCCTGAGTTCAATTCCCAGCAACCACATGGTGGCTCACAACCATCTGTAATGAGGTCTGGTGCCCTCTTCTGGCCTGCAGGCATACATGTAGACAGAATATTATATACATAATAAATAAATATTTTTTAAAAATTTTTTTGATTAAAATTTTAATCAGACATTAACTTCTGACTGCTATTATACAATATATATTGTCTGTTATAAAATAACAATGTTATTGTGATAACAGACAACAACACAAGTCCCATGTGTTTTTCATTATTTTGTGATGTTGAGATGAAACAAAGCATCATGCATGATTGGCACCATACCTCAGAGCTAACCCAGACCCCACACCATCCCCACAGTCTTACCTCCAAATGCACACAATGGCTGTGCAGAAACACCTTCCACATTCTGTTCATTGACTTTCATGGGCAGATAATGAAGATTTTGATGGGAATTGGGAAGTTCCCAGTGGTATAGGATCCTAAAGGGGGAGTTATTTCTTCCAGAATATTGCAAGACTTCCCAGAACTACAGGCCTTCCCACAGGTCTACATGCCACAACAGGTCAGGGTGTGTGACCCATTTCCTAGATCTTGTTCCATTCCCAGCATAGAGGAAGCATCCTCTCTACACACTGAAGACACAGAGCAGAGGCTCCCATGGTACCTCGCAAAACGGGGTGTTGAGCATCTGCCTCCCTTCCTGCTCCCACATGCCACTCAAGCTCCTTCAGCTCCACGGGGCAGCAACAAGACCTGAACACAAACAAGTAGACACAGTGTTCTCAAAAATGTGTGAACACCCAAAGTAACCATTAGGGAGGTCGCCCACAGCAGACGCTGCTTTCTGACATGGTGTTTGTTCAAGAAGTTGACAGATGGCCAGGTGCAATGCCTCCTCCCAAGCCTAGCAACCAAAGCTTGATCCCCAGAACCCATGCTGGAAGGAAAGACTCAGCTTCCACAAGTTGTCCTCTGACCTCCACATGCACGTCATGTCACACCCACACGCGTACACAGAAAAATACACTGTTTTTATTTTCAGTTTTTTGAGGCAGGGTCTCCTGTGTAACCTTAGCTGGTCTAGAACTCATCATGTGAATGCAGCTGGCCTCTAACAGAGATCCAGACGCCTGCCTCTGCCTCTCAATGGCTGGGATTAAGGTCATGTGCTACCACATTTAGCCAGCAAACAGTAATTTTTAAAAATCATAGTCAGCAGAAGCTAGACGTGATGTCACATACCTGTAATCCAAGCACTCCGTAGGGTGAGGTTGCAGAATCCTAAGTTCAAGTCCAGCCTGGACTACATAGTGAGTTCCAAGCCAGTCAGGGCTACATAGTGAAATTCTGTCTCAAAACAAACACAAAGACATAGAACCATACATTTATTGTCTAAGTATACATTTGATTTTTTGTTTGTTTTCTGTTTTGTTTTTTGAGACAGGGTTTCACTGTGGGTAGCTCTGACTGTCCTGGAACTCACTTTGTGTACTGTCCGTACTACAACGTGTGCTATGGTACTATGCCTGTATTGTGGAGCCTGCACTACAGGACCATTCGTGAGCCAGGCAAGGGCCTGGAGATTTAAAGACACAAAGACTCACAGATAGAGACACGGGTCATCCTTGAAACAAGAATGCCCTCTTTATTGTGTACCAGAGCCACTTATATAGGGATCCTTAACTGATAGCCACTCGCCAGCCAAACCCACCAGAAACTACTCCCCTGCCATCAGGAACTCCTGAGGATCTCATGCTCAGAGTAGCTACAAACACAGGAAAACAAGTTGTTTTGCTCAGAGCAGCTGCAAGCACAGCAGGTTGTTTACAGGAAATTCAGGGTCTGGGTCCATAGCCCCCAACAGCTTTGCCGAGCAGGCCGGCCTCCATCTCTTGATATCACAAATATCTACTGCTCTACCTCCCATGTGCTGAAACTAAAGGCGTGGCCACCACTGCCTGGCAATTTTGTTATTTTTTTTAAAAAATAAAATTTAAAACCTAAAGGATCAAAGGAAAAACATAGAACAGAACACTTGGGAAGAGAAGATGAATTCATGATATTGAAGTTGGGAGATGGTAGCACACACCTTTAATCCCAGTACTCAGGAGGCAGAGGCAGGTGGATCTTTGTGAGTTTGAGACCAGCCTGGTCTACAGAGATAGTTCCAGGACAGCTAGGACTACATAGAGAAACCCTGTCTCCGGAGAAAGAAAAAAAAAAGATGATATTGAGAAAACAGGGAAGGTGATAGAAGAGAGGAAGGAAGGGGGGAAAGACAGAAAGAAAGAGAACACGAGAGAACCTATTATAAGTTAGGAGCTACATTAAGTATCCTGAACACTGGAAAACAGAACATTCTTGTTGAGACCAAGCTGGGGGAGGGGCTGCCCTTTCGTCACTACCATGACAGATCCTGAGACTCGGGGAAGAGTTTGCATTCAGAACGGCAGCCCTTCACATACATACACCCCGTCAGGATCAGACAGAGACATGGGGATTCCTCAAGCTGCAACCCCACCACCCTCTCCCTTCCCATCCTCACAGCTTCTCAAGACATGCTCCTTTGGCCTAATCGCCTCTCAGCAGCCTCTTGGTGCCAGCCCCAGGCAGAGCTGGCTGGCTACAGTATAAGGCTAAAGGGACAAAGCCTGGTTCTGGGTAGTACGTCTGCTCAGGCTTATAAATCTTCAACTGCACCCTTGCCTATGGACTTGAACCTCAGTAATCAACAAGCACGGGAGTCAGATATGAAGTGCACAGCAGTTGTCTGTGGCCAGTGATGATGGGACCGGAACTCCAGGGTAAAGCTCCCAGGTGGCTGTCACTATGTCACCTGCAGACACAGTGACATTATCTGTAAGAAGAGTCTGGGGTGTTTACAGAAGAGAAGCACTCAGGGGCCGGCGCAAGGATTCAGTAGTAGCTGATGGTGATTAAGGGAGAGGGGCCAGAGAGAGCTCAGGAACAAACAAGATGTTTGACAGAAAATGCAAGCTATCCTCAATATGAGCCCCAGGAGGAAAGGTAGACCTGTGGCCCTACAATGGTGCCCTATCTGAGGTGAGTAATATTTTTTCCAAGTTTTCCTAGGAATAATGTCACATAACAACACGCCCCAGAATGTACACGGAATCCGAGGATGAGTTCAAAGGTCGTGAACTAACTGACTTGGTAGGGGAAATGTCAAAACATCTGTGCTAGCTAGTTTTCTGTTAGCATAAAATAGTCATCTGAAAGGAGAAAACCTCCAAAGAGAAAATGCCTCTGCAAGACTGGGCGGTAGGGCGTTTTCTTAGTGATTGATGGAGGAGCCCATTGTGGGTGGTGCTACTCATGGACTTTCCGTCCTGGGTTCTATAAGAAATCAGGCTGAGCAAGCCATGTAGAGCCAGCCAGAAAGCAGCACTCTTCCTTGGCCTCTGTATCAGCTCCTGCATATAACATCAGGTGTTGTATAGGACTCCTGGAGAGTTTTCTCGTTTGCTTATGCGTACACATACACAACATACACAGATAGGTAAGCCCACTACAGATCAAAGAATGAAGTCCAACTTAGTGAACCTTGAGTTTTATTGGAGTTACTCACAGAAGCAGAAATTACTCAAAGACAGCTGTATCACCAAAGCCCATCCCAGCATGTGTGACAGTTCACAAAGCCAGGAACCTGGAGCACACCACACAGCCTGCAAATAATTCAACAGGTTGGAGTGTCCGTTCCAAGTGCCTCAGTTGCTCTAAACCTCTTAAAGGCAGGTGGTCTGGTCTCAGTCTTTGAAGCTCAGTTTACCTAGGAGTTTTCTTTTCTTTGTTTGCATGTTTGTTTTTGCTTATGTTTTTGTTTTGCAAGTGAGGGTTTCACTGTAGTTTTAGAGCCTGTTCTGGAACTAGCACTTGTAGACCAGGCTAGCCTCAAACCCAGGCCAGCCTGACATCTGCCTGCATCTGCCTCCCAAGTGCTGGGATTAAAGGTGTGCGCCACCACCGCCCAGCTTCCCAGCTTGCTTTTAATCATGGTGTTTCATCATAGAAATAATCATGCTAACTAAGACTACAACATACTGGATTTATGTTTATTACTGGCTCCTTTTAACTAGCCAAGAATTTGAAACACAAAAAGCAGAGCAGAAATATTGTTAAACCGGTGGTGGCGCACGCCTTTAATCCCAGCACTCGGGAGGCAGAGGCAGGCGGATCTCTGTGAGTTCGAGGCCAGCCTGATCTACAGAGCTAGTTCCAGGACAGGAACCAAAAGCTACAGAGAAACACTATCTCAAAAATTAAAAAAAAAAAGAAATATTGTTAAAACCTATATATAGTCATGGGGATGAGGATACGGCTTAGTGGGCTGGAGAAATGGCTCAGCGGTTAAGATCATCGCCTGCTCTTCCAAAGGTCCTGAGTTCAATTCCCAGCAACCACATGGTGGCTCACAACCATCTGTAATGAGGTCCGTGCCCTCTTCTGGCCTGCAGGCACACATACAGCAGACAGAATAATGTATACATAATAAATAAATAAATTTATGAAAAAAAAAGATACAGCTTAGTAATTAAAGAGGACTTGCTGCTCTTCCAGAGAGTCTGGATAGTTCCCAGCACCCATGTTGGGCTGCTCACAGACACCTGTAACTTCAGCTCCAAGAGAGTCCACTCCTTCTTCTGATTTGTGTGGAAAACTACACATATGTGGTGCTTACAAACATAACAGGAACACACACATCAATCACAAATCTTATATTTTTGGTTTTTTATCTTTTTTCATTTTTATTTATTTCGTATTTATTTTTTTTGTATTTATTTGTATTTTTTTTATTGAGAAAAAAAATTTCCGCTTCCACCCAGCCTCCCACTCCTCCACCCCCTCCCCCACTCCTCTCTCCCTCTCCCACTTCTCTCCCCCTCCCTCTGCAGTCTGAAGAGCAGCCAGGGTTCCCTGCCCTGTGGAAAGTCCAAAGTCCTCGCCCCTCCATCCTGGTCTAGGAAGGTGAACATCCAAACTGGCTAGGCACCCTCAAAGCCAGAACATGATGAAGATTCAAAACCCAGTGCCATTGTCCCTGGCTTCTTAGAGGCCCTCATTGTCCGCCATATTCAGAGAGTCCGGTTTTATCCCCTGCTTTTTCAGTCACAGTCCAGCTGGCCTTGGTGAGCTCTCAATAATAGATCAGCCCCACTGTCTCCGTGGGTGGGTGCACCCCTTGTGGTCCTGACTTCTTTGAAATGTTCTCCCTTCTTCTGTTCCTCATTGGGACTTTGGGAGCTCAGTCCAGTGCTCCAGTGTGGGTCTCTGTCTCTATCTCCATCCATCGTCAGATGAGGTTCTATGGTGATATGCAAGATATTCATCAGTATGGCTATAGGATAGGATCATTTCAGGTTCCCTATCCTCAGCTGACCCAGGAACTAACTGGGGACCTCGCCTTGGGCAACTGGAAGCACCTCTAGGTCCAAGTCTCTTGCGAACCCAAAGATGGCTCCCTTAATTAAGATATGTGCTTCCCTGCTCCCCTATCCAATCTTCCTTTATCCCAATCATCCCATTTCCCCAAGTTCTCCCCATCCTACCCTTCTCACTTTTCTCTCCCCATCTCCCCTTACCCCCTCCCACCACACCCCCAAGATCCTGATTTTTCGCCCAGCAATCTTGTCTACTTCCCATACCCAGGAGGATAGCTATATGTTTTTCTTTGCATTCACCTTCTTATCTAGCTTCTTTAGGATAACAAATTATAGACTCACTGACCTTTATTTATGGCTAGAACCCAATTATGAGTGAGTCCATCCCTTGTTCATCTTTTTGGGTCTGGGTTACCTCACTCAGTATAGTGTTTTCTATTTCCATCCATTTGCATGCAAAATTCGAGAAGTCATTGTTTTTTACTGCTGAGTAGTACTCTAATGTGTATATATTCCACACTTTCTTCATCCATTCTTCCATTGAAGGACATCTAGGTTGTTTCCAGGTTCTGGCTATTACAAATAATGCTGCTATGAACATAGTTGAACAAATGCCCTTGTCATATGATCTGGCATCTCTTGGGTATATTCCCAAGAGTGGCGTTGCTAGGTCCAGGGGTAAGTTGATCCCGAATTTCCTGAGAAACCGCCACACTGCTTTCCAAAGTGGTTGCACAAGTTTGCATTCCCACCAGCAATGGATGAGGGTACCCCTTCCTCCACAACCTCTCCAGCAGAGGCTATCATTGCTGATTTTGATTTTAACCAATCTGACAGGTGTAAGATGATATCTAAAAGTTGTTTTGATTTGCATTTCCCTGATCGCTAAGGAAGTTGAGCATGACCTTAAGTGTCTTTTGGCCATTTGAACTTCTTCTGTTGAGAATTCTCTATTCAGATCAGTGCCCCATTTTTTTAATTGGGTTAATTAGCATTTTAAAGTCTAGTTTCTTGAGTTCTTTATATATTTTGGAGATCAGACCTTTGTCTGTTGTGGGGTTGGTGAAGATCTTCTCCCAGTCAGTAGGTTGCCTTTTTGTCTTAGTGACAGTGTCCTTTGCTTTACAGAAGCTTCTCAGTTTCAGTAGGTCCCATTTATTCAATGTTGCCCTTAATGTCTGTGCTGCTGGGGTTATACCTAGGAAGCGATCGCCTGTGCCCATCTGTTGTAGGGTACTTCCCAATTTCTCTTCTATCAGGTTGAGTGTGTTCAGACTGATATTGAGGTCTTTGATCCATTTGGACTTGAGTTTTGTGCATGGTGATAGATATGGGTCAATTTTCATTCTTCTACAGGTTGACATCCAGTTGTGCCAGCACCATTTGTTGAAGATGTTTTCTTTCTTCCATTGTATACTTTTAGCTCCTTTATCGAAAATGAGGTGTTCATAGGTTTGTGGGTTAAAATCTGGGTCTTCTATTCGATTCCATTGGTCGACTTCTCTGTTTTTATGCCAATACCACACTGTTTTCATTACTGTGGCTCTGTAATAGAGTTTGAAGTCAGGGATGGTAATGCCTCCAGAAGTTCCTTTAGTATATAAGACTGTTTTGCCTATCCTGGGTTTTTTTTGTTTTTCCATATAAAGTTGATTATTGTCCTCTCAAGATCTGTGAAGAATTTTGATGGGACCTTGATGGGGATTGCATTGAATCTATAAATTGCCTGTGGTAGAATTGCCATTTTTACTATGTTGATCCTCCCAATCCAAGAGCAAGGGAGATCCTTCCACTTTCTGGTATCCTCTTCAATTTCTTTCTTCAATTCCTTAAAGTTCTTGTCAAATACATCTTTCACTTCCTTGGTTAGAGTTACCCCAAGATATTTTATGCTATTTGTGGCTATCGTGAAAGGTGATGCTTCTTTGATTTCCCTCTCTGCTTCCATATCCTTTGTGTATAGGAGGGGGACTGATTTTTTGGAGTTGATCTTGTATCCTGCCACATTACTAAAGGTGTTTATCAGCTTTAAGAGTTCTTTGGTGGAGTTTTTGGGGTCAGTTATGTACACTATCATATTATCTGCAAATAATGAAAGTTTAACCTCTTCCTTCCCAATTCGAATACCCTTGATCCCCTTATGCTGTCTTATTGCTATTGCTAAAACTTCAAGCACTATATTGAAGAGGTATGGAGAGAGTGGACAGCCTTGCCGTGTTCCTGATTTTAGTGGGATGGCTTTGAGTTTCTCTCCGTTAGTTTGATGTTAGCTGTTGGTTTGCTGTAAACAGCTTTTATTATATTTAGGTATGATCTTTGTATCCCTAATCTCTCCAAGACTTTTATCATAAAGGGATGTTGAATTTTGTCAAAAGCTTTTTCAGCATCTAATGAAATGATCATATGGTTTTTTTCTTTCAGTTTATTTATATGATGGATTACATTGATAGATTTTCGTATGTTGAACCAGCCCTGCATCTCTAGGATGAAGCCTACTTGATCATAATGGATAATTTTTCTAATGTGTTCTTGGATACGGTTTGCCAGTATTTTGTTGAGGATTTTTGCGTCGATGTTCATGAGATAGGCCTGTAATTCTCTTTCTTGGTTGAGTCTTTGTGTGGTTTTGGTATCAGAGTGACTGTAGGTTCATAAAAGGAATTTGGCAATGACTCTTCTGTTTCTATATTGTGAAATACATTAAGGAGTATAGGTATTAGGTCTTCTTGGAAGTTCTGGTAGAATTCCGCATTGAAACCATCTGGTCCTGGGCTTTTTTTGGTAGGGAGGTTTTTGATAACAGCTTCTAATTCTTCGCGACTAACAGGTCTATTTAGATTGTTCACCTGGTCCTGGTTTAACTTTGGTAAATGGTATTTATCTAAAAACGTGTCCATTTCTTTTACGTTTTCCAGTTTTGTGGCGTACAGGCTTTTGTAGTAAGATCTAATGATTCTTTGAATTTCCTCTGTGTCTGTGGTTATGTCCCCCTTTTCATTTCTGATCTTATTAATTTGCATATTCTCTCTCTGCCGTTTGATTAGTTTGGATAGGGGTTTATCAATCTTGTTGATTTTCTCCAGGAACCAGCTTTTTGTTTCATTGATTCTTTGGATTGTTTTCTGTGTTTCTATTTTGTTGATTTCCGCCCTCAGTTTGATTATTTCCCGTCTTCTACTCCTCCTAGGTGAGTCTGCTTCTTTTTTTTTTCTAGAGCTTTCAGGTGGGCTGTTAAGTCTCCAATGTGTGCTTTCTCTGTTTTCTTTAAGTGGGCACTTAGTGCTATAAACTTTCCTCTCAGGACTGCTTTCATAGTGTTCCATAAGATTGAGTAGGTTGTTTCTTTATTTTCATTGAATTCAAGGAAGACTTTGATTTCTTTCTTTATTTCTTCCTTGATCCAGGTGTGGTTCAGTAGTTGACTGTTCAATTTCCATGAGTTTGTAGGCTCTCTGGGGGTAGCATTGTTGTTGAATTCTAACTTTAATCCATGGTGATCTGATAAGACACAGGAGGTTACAAATATTTTTTTGTAACTGTGCAAGTTTGCTTTGTTACCGAGTATGTGGTCAATTTTCGAGAAGGTTCCATGAGCTGCAGAGAAGAAGGTATATTCTTTCCTATTTGGGTAGAATGTTCTATAGATGTCTGTTAAGTCCATTTGATTCATTACCTCCATTAATTCTCTTATTTCTCTGTTCGGTTTCTGTCTGATTGACCTGTCCATTGGTGAGAGAGGAGTGTTGAAGTCTCCTACTATAAGTGTGTACCGTTTGATGGCAGCCTTGAGTTTTAGTAATGTTTCTTTTACGTACGTGGGTGCTTTTATATTAGGGGCATAGATATTCAGGATTGAGACTTCATCCTGATGAATTGTTCCTGTTATGAGTATAAAATGTCCCTCTCTATCTTTTCTGATTGATTTAAGTTTGAAGTCCACTTTGTTAGAAATTAGTATGGCCACACCTGCTTGTTTTTTTTTGGCCCATTTGCTTGATAAGCCTCTTCCCAGCCCTTTACTCTGAGTAGGTGCCTGTCTTTGTGGTTTAGATGTGTTTCTTGTAAACAGCAGAATGTTAGATCCTGTTTTCGTATCCAATCTTTTAGCCTGTGCCTTTTTATAGGTGAGTTGAGTCCATTGACATTAAGTGATATTAATTACCAGTGGTTTTTAACTCCGGTCACTTTTTTAGTAGTAGAGTTTGTCTGTTTCCCTTCTTTGAGTTGTGCTGGTAAAGGGTCTCTAGATGTTTGAGTTATTGTGGTCATTGTTGGACTCAGGCACATAAGGTAAAATAATAATAATAATAATCTACTACATTTAAATCGTCAGATGTCCCAAAATGAATTTGGTAAATGATGTGAGAAAACTGGACAGCTCCCAGTCATCTTTCTGGAGTATCGTCAATTTTTCTATGAATTTTTTCTTAAAATGCCTCTCCCTCACGCACACACCCAACTCTGTCTCCTCTTGTTGCTGTCTTTCTTTCCGTCTTTGAAACCTATCAGTCCGTGTTACTGTATCTCTACTCTCCGTCTTTTCTCCCTGCTTACCTTTCTATTCGTGTCGGTCTCTAGAATCTCGATGTCTCACCTTCCTAATCCCAATCCCTTTCTGTTTCTCTCTTCCTCTCACTAAATTTTCTGACATGCCTCAGGTCCAAATGCTCTGACTCTAATGAATGAAACTCTTCCTTTCATTCAGACCTGTATCCCTGTGTGTGTTCACTTATATTCACTGTTACTCCCTCCTCGCATTCAGTCTCTGCCCTCACAATCTTCGGGCCCTTTCGCCGCTCTTGCTCCCGACTCTGTGTGTGGGTATATCTGCCACCCTAATTAATTCCTACCTTCATAACTATCTCGTTGGGTATTTGGTGTCCCTTGTCCCCTTCCCATTCCCTCTCCACAGAACCGGGCAGCCTTTCCCAAACCAGGTAGTCGGAGCGTTACCCGGGAAACCACCAGATTTGGTCCCCCGGTTACCATGGAGCTCCGCTCAGTCCCACCCAGGTCCGGTGATGTTGTGCTAGCACACACGGAGTACCCTGCCAACTACGACTCCCAGAAAGCCTCTAGCTGAATGTTTTTCTCAGCAGCTCAAGAGGTAGCCGAGGGGGCGCCCCTCCTGAACCGGGGTTGCCATGGAGACGAGGAGGCTGACGGCTTCCTAGTGAGAACGGTGATTGGTGCAGAAACCTGCAAATCCTGGGAAGACCCGCAGAGAATTGACAAAAATGTGGTGGGGGGCATGCGCCGTCTGGAAGGCGGTGCAACCATCCGTTGCCCCCAGAGAGGATTGCGCACGTCGACGAGGCCCAAACGGCTGGATTTGAGACGGGGAGTGTGGGAAGAGAAGGCCAGGAGAGCGACCTGATCGTTACCAGCGCAATCCCCTGGGGACAGGAAGAAGGGTAGAAACGGAGGTGGGGTGGGGGAAGGGCAGAAGGGCTGGAGCTGCGCGCGGAGTAGTCTGGGAAATGTAGTCTGACCTGAAGGAAGCGAACGGGAGTGCGCATGTTGAGGAGCGCTCAGCCGCCCTCGGAACACTGAAGGGATGCTGGGAGTCCCTGCACCGCGAAACTTCAGGAGGGGACTGAGATGGAGTGGGGACTACAGAGGGCAGTGGATTCTGGGGTTCCGGCTGCCCAGCTAGACCTTGAGCCTCAGCAGAGGTCTGAGAATCCCCTGTGCTGTCACGCGAGCTTTCCAATCGCCACCATTGCCACGGCGACAGATCTCTTAAGCACCCTAAAGTAGTGGCGCTTAAAGTGTGGTAGACTTCTGGGAAATGTATTTCCGGACCCTCCTCTACTTGTTTAGTGGCTGTTCCAAGTTTCTCCTAGGGTTTCGAGTTGACTTCGCACCCTGAGGCGGCAGAGGTGTGACCCACAGAAATCTAACTGCCTCTAAGTTGACGCCACCCCAATAATAAATTCAGATTTTCACAAAGTCCCAGTTGCAGAAAGTATGGAGGGAAGGGAAGTCAGCCCTACTTGCAGGTGAGGAAACTGCAGACTGCAGAGTTCACATAGGCACAGCGGAATCAGCATCTCGGACCTTCCTTGCAGACTGTTGCTCCAGTGATTTAGGGGGCCTTTGAGGGTCCTCAGAAGTCCCCCCCGTTACCTCTGAAAGCCAACTAAATTAGAGCTGAAGAAATGGATGGTTGCTAAATGTGATGTTATAGCTTCAGGTGTTGGAGAGGAGCAATGGAAAGACGTTGCCTGAGAGAAGTTGGGATGCGGGATAAGGTGGCTATCTCTTTGAGACCACACTGGGAGGGGATGCATGTCTGAGATTGGAGAGAAAACATTAATAGGCTGATAGTGGGAGTCGGGGAGGAGGCAGCAGTGGTACTGATGCCCGAATGTAAATAAAGAGGTGATTTCTGGGATGAGGCTGCTGGTATAGAAAAGGATAGGATTCAGGGAAGAGAAATGAAAAGAACAGGATTTAGGGAAGAACCTAAGCAGCAGCCTGTACTTAGAACAGGAGAAGCTACCAGACATTGCATAGGCCCAGCTGGAAAGATCAGCAAAGCAAGTGGTTCTGCTGAGTTCCCATGGCTCTCTGGGGTGTGGCTGGCCTGTCAGTGCCTGTTCCCTCACGGGTACTTTGTAGAGAAGGTCTCAGGGGCAAACAAAACAGCATACAGTAGGCATTCAGTAAGCATTCGCTGCCACTGTCTGTCCTTACTCCAGATGCCTCACACTGTTCCTTTCCTAGGGACCTGAGACCTGATCTGGTACTCCTGATGAGACCCACTGTGCTGGGTTCCCCAGGCCGTGCACCCCCAGAAAATGAGCCTGTTGTGGTGAAGCTGGAGGACACTGAGGAGGAGGAAGAAGGCAGTCTGTGGGACCCGGGCCCTGAGGCTGCACGTCTACGCTTCCGGTGCTTCCATTACGAGGAGGCAATTGGCCCTAGGGAAGCCCTGGCCCAGCTCCGAGAGTTGTGTCGCCAGTGGCTCCGCCCAGAGGTACACTCCAAGGAACAGATGCTGGAACTCTTGGTGTTGGAACAGTTTCTAGGTGCACTGCCTCCTGAGATACAGGCCCATGTGCAAAGGCAGTGGCCAGGCAGCCCTGAAGAGGCTGCTGCCTTGGTTGACGGACTTCGATGGGAGCTGGATGGACCTCGAAAATGGGTGAGTCAATAGCTGAGTGGAAGATCAGGGCTGGATCCTTCGTGTGGTTGCTCAGGACAGAAGCCCATACCTCTATTACCTGTCATCCCCCAAGCTAGATGAGACACAAAGGGTACCAGGCAGCCCTGTGCCAGCAGAGAGCCCTTTTGCTTTCTGCTTGGGGACAGGGAAGGGAAGGGGGAGGACTTTGGAAGACCTACCCATTATGTATTGACCAGGAAGTCCTGCAGTAGAGTGGGTGCCCATGGAGCATGGGTTGTACCCAGCTCCACTCTGTCCTTCTTCGATGCATCTCTCTAGGTCACAGTCCAGGTACAGGGAAAGGTGGTCCTATCAGAAAAGATGGAACCCTCCAGCTTCCAGCCTATACCTCACATCAAGCTCCAGACTCCAGAGCCTGGGGCTGAAACTCCCCCTAAGGCCATGCAGGAATTGCCAGTGAACCTTCAAATGAAAGAGGAGGAGACAGAGGTGATGGAGAATCCAGGTGAGAGTAGACAAAGTGGGTGGGGCTTCAAGCCTGCCTGGGCCAAGCTGCCTACACTCACACTAAGCCAGGCTCTGCTAGATGAAATAGTTCTAGTGTTGCCCCTGGCCTTCGTCTACCCTCCAGTCTAGCCGCCACAGCCCCATTTCCACAGTTTTCCCCGAGCATCATGGGACACGCCGCCCCGAGACCCACAGAGATGCAGAGGCACAAACCAGCGCTTGTCTCAACTGTTTCCCTTCTAGAAAGCCCTACTTGACCCCATTCCCAACTGGGTCATCAGCTACCCTGCCTTGTCCTTCCCAGCCTTGAGTTCATGCCCTATCGCCTTTGTGTCGGGAACCCAGCGCCTAGCACTGCCAGGGAGGGTAAGAACTCTCTTGAGCTGCCTGACCCCACTCTTTCTCCCCAGAACTCCTGGATTCTGGGCCTCTTCCTGCTGCCCAAGAGGCTACAGCTGCCCTCCTACCTAAGGAGGCCCAGGTGAGCCCTACACAGAATGTGAGCCACCCCTTGCCCTAAGAGCCTCTAATGGGTGGGTGGCCCAGCCAGGCACAGTCCAACAATGACCACTGTGGTTGCAGGGCCATGGGACAGCACTGGACCAGACCTCTCCTCACAGCAACACTGAGCCTGATGTAGCCCCATGGAGTGAGGACCCTGTAGCCCTGTGGCAAGAGGAAGTAGGGGGCATCTTCTCACCAGGTTAGTGAGACAGACACAGTGGGACTGAATCCTCCTCATGATCCCCTACACCCACGAATCCTTGTGTCCCTATACAAGACAGCCTCATCTCTGCAGTAGCTCCTTTAGCATTCTCTGCCCTTGGCTCCTCCTGACTCTGCCCTGCATCATAATACCTTCCTGGAAACAGACCTTGTCTTCCCCCATACCCACATCCTGTGTCCAGTCGTGGAATTCTGCATGGCCTCCATACTCTGGTCTGCATCTTGAAGGCTGGATACCAGAGCAGGGAAGTTTGGGAACTGGTGAGGAAAGCCTATTAGTAGATAAGGCAAAAGTAGTTCTGAGAACTGCTGAGAAGGGACCAGGACCCCGCCTCCTCTTTCTTGATTGACTTCCCTGTGTAAGGGCATCATCCTCTGAATTCTGGTGCAGGAGGTAAATTTTCGAGAGGTTACAGATCTGAAATCCAGTTGTCTAGTCCATGTTAGGTAGTTTATTTTTCCACACTGGGTAGGGAGCTCAGGGATTGGGCATGCTAGGCACACACACTGTCACAGAGCTACACTCCCAGCTTCCCACTGCTGGGTATGGACAAGAACTCTACTACTGAGCCCTACTTTAACCTCTCTGGTGGAGCCAGGTATTTGTCCCACCATTGAGCCATCTTTAACCCATCCTAGGTAGGAGTTTTACCATTGAGCTGTACCCGCAGTCCCAGAACTGTTCTGTTAGACTCAGTCTCAGGCCTCTTTTGTTTGTTTAATTTCTGCTGTTGACAAGTCCTCCCTATTTGAAATTCACATATCTCCTAGTAGGGAACTGCCATGAGATATTTCTTTGGAGCATGATATGATGGTGTAACCGAGGCTCTTGGCCTCTGGGGTGGTCCTTCATTGTTACCACTCCAGCTTCCCACCCCGTTTTGTGTGTCATAGCACACATGTAGATAGAGTTCAGACAACTGCAGGAGTCAGTTTTCTCTCCCTGTCATGAGGATCCTGGGACTCAAATTCAGGTCATCAAGCTTGGCAGCACACTGAGGCAGAAGAGAACACCCAGCAGTCACCGGGCCTGACTAGCTCTGCTTGTGTTGCCTAGAGACCACTTTGTCTTGCTTGGACCTGCTCCTCTCTTCATCCACAGTTCCAGTCTCTTAGCTCTCCTGCAAGCACATTGGCACCATTGCTTCCAGCCCCTTAGTTGCTTCCTCCTTGGGCCACTCTTGCTGTAGATAACCACACTTCTTGCTTTCAAACATCAATTCATCTTCTCCTCCATGACTCCTGTCATGCCCCTTGGCTGCTTGACTCATCCTCCAGCTGTGACTTTTGTGGAGGCCAGAGTTTTGGTTATTGAGAGAGGGTCCTGCTTTGTTTTGAGACAGGGTCTGCTATATCCCAGGCGGGCCTGGACCTCAATATGTAACTGAGATGGATCATGAACAACTGATCCTCCTGCCTCTACTTCCCAAGTGTTGGAATTATAGGTGCAGGATACCTCTCCTGGTTTAGGCAGTGTTGTGGCCAAAACCAACGGTTTCATGCATGCTACAAGAAGTCTACCAGCTGAGACAAGTCACAGCCCTGTTGGTGATTTGGTGGTGGCGCACTCACATGACTGTGTGCATACAAAGGCGTGCATGTTTGTGTTTGTACACACACTTGTACACCAGGGATTGAATCCTGGCCTTTTACACACACTAAACATGCAGTCTACTATGAGAGCTATCCTCCCAGAGATCTTTCTAGTGCTTCATTATAACACCATTTTAAATGTTAACACCATGCCAGGGACAGCATTAACAGGCTGGTAACATGCAGATACAAATGAACTCACTAAAGACACGAAGCAGGGGGCTGGAGAGATGGCTCAGAGGTTGAGAGCACTGGCCGCTCTTCCAGCAGTCCTGAGTTCAATTCCCAGTAACCATGTGGTGGCTCACAACCATCTATAATGAGATTTGGTGCCCTTTTCTGGCCTGCAGGGATACATGCAGGCAGAACACTGTATACATAATAAATAAATAAATCTTAAAAAAAAAAAAAGACAGGGGGCTGGAGAGATGGCTCAGTGGTTAAGAGCATTGCCTTCTCTTCCAGGGGTCCTGGGTTCGGTTCCCGGCAACCACGTGGTGGCTCACAACCATCTGCAATAAGATCTGGTGCCCTCTTCTGGCCTTCGGCATACACACAGATAGACTATTGTATACATAATAAATAATAAATAAATATTTTAAAAAAAGACACAAGGCAGAAGTAGTTTAATACATGGTGGGACCTCAGAAGACAAGACCGTAAACAGAGCCTGTCTCCACAGAGCCATTCCATGAGGCTGCTTTGGGTAGCAGTGAGTCACCATGTGTACAGTGAAGCAGCATCTCTGTGTCCTGGAGCCCTGAGATATCTGCATTTGGGGTGTATCCTGGTTAGCAGCTGCATACGTAGCCTTGAGACAATAATGGTTTGTCTTATCCCGAGTCAGAAATGGCTCAGTGGGACTGCCCATTCTAAACAGGCATCTACATTTTGCAGCCAGGGCAGTTAATAGTCCTGCTCAGATGTGGCAGCTTCCTTGCCCTGAACCCGCCCTACCATGAAGCAAAAGCAAGCTTGTTTCCCAAGGTTAGACCAGCTCAGCACAGCATCCATAGTTAATACATTCACATGGTGAAAACTCCAAAAGGTGTACAAAGAGCACACAGTAGAGTGCCCCATCTGTGCCCAGCAGTCAACACAAATTCTCAGTGCCTTCCGGAAAGAATCTGTAATGAAATCTGGTGCCCTCTTCTGGCCTGCAGATGTACATGCAGACAATAGACTACATAATAAATAAAAAAAATAAATCTTTTTAAAAAAAAAAAACCTTGAGGCTAGAGAGTGAGCTCAGTGGTTAAGAGTGTTTATGGTTTTTCAAACACATCTCAGGATGTTCACAATGTCCTGGAAATCCAGTGCCAGGGGATCTGATACCCTCTGACCTCCTAGGGCCCTGTATACACATGGTACAATTAAACTATGCAGTCATGTATACATGCACATATTTACAAAGACTCTTTTTTTTGATTATTTATTTATTATGTATACAACATTCTGCCTCGATATATGCCTGCATGCCAGAGGAGGGCGCCAGATCTCATTCCAGATGGTTGTGAGCCACCATGTGGTTGCTGGGAATTGAACTCAGGACCTCTGGAAGAGCAGCCAGTGCTCTTAACCTCTGAGCCATCTCTCCAGCCCTACAAAGACTCTTTATGGGCCAGGTGGTGGTGGCACACACTCTTAATCCCAGGCAGGTGAGTCTCTGTGAGTTTAAGGCCAGCCTGGTCTACAGAGTGAGTTCCAGGATGGCCAGGGCTACACAGAGAAACCCTGTCTTGAAAAACAAAACAAAAAAAAAAAAAAAAGAAGAAGAAGAAAGAAAGAAAATATTCATGGATTCCCAAATGACCTCATTCCCCTCTTTTCATGCCACGTGCTTGGCAAACAGCAGGGGTGGTCATGGGTCTTCACACAGCTCTGAAGACTCACTATGGTCCACACTCACTCCCTTGTCCACAGTTCTTTGGATTGATTCTCATTAAATACTAGAAAACCCTGTACATAGGTCATTGACACCAGGAGAAACACAGCTACTAAACAGGAATACCTAGAAGTATAATTCCTGGGATGGTGTGAAACACCGCTGTTTTGATTTGTGTTTTCAAGAAAGTATCTCATTTAACCCAGCTGGCCTTGAACTTGATTGCAGTAGATGACAACCTTGAACTCCTACCTCCATCCCCCAAATTCTGTGAATGGAAGTACTCACCTCCACACACTATTTTGATAAAAATTTCCAACCCAGCCTGTGTTGTACCAGCAATGCATACACTTAATATGGAAACAAGGCTAGAGACATGGCTCAGCGATTAAGAGCATACTGGCTTCTCTTGCAGTTCCCAGCACCCACATGTCAGCTTACAATTATCTAACTCTGGTCTCAGGAAATCCAACCCCCGACTTTGGCCTCCACAGGAACTGTAGCCACATGGTCTCACATGGTATACAGACACACAGCCAAAACACCTACACACACATACACACACACACACACACACACACACAATCATAAAAAAGGAAAAGATTATGGTAACAGGTTAGGAGATGTAGCTCAATGATAGAACATTGGCCTAGCACGAGACTTCCTGGGTTCAAGTCCCATCACTGGAAAAAAAAAAAAGCTGTGCCGGGCGGTGGTGGCGCACGCCTTTAATCCCAGCACTCGGGAGGCAGAGGCAGGCGGATCTCTGTGAGTTCGAGACCAGCCTGGTCTACCGAGCTAGTTCCAGGACAGGCTCCAAAGCCACAGAGAAACCCTGTCTCGAAAAACCAAAAAAAAAAAAAAAAGCTGTGACTAGGAAACAATGTGTCAATACAGCCCTACTGTGAATTCTCCTAAACAGGGACTAGCATGTTGAGTAGAGCTTAAACAATTAGTTACATTATTTCTTGTTCACATCCACAGTGTGGCTGTCAGCACGCTATGAATTGACTGAAGCTTCTGTAGTAATTTAATTATCCCTTAGTCTCTGGAGAGTTGTTAGCGTGGCTTTTGATTCTGGTTTCCTTTTGTGCATTCTAATTTCTCTTAATTCCCTTTGGTGCCTCATGGATTTTCTGTCATTCATTTTGTCTCCAGCCTCAGTTGCCTGGGTGGACACCTCATCCCTCGATTAGCCTCATATCTTGGAAGCTCACTTTGTAGTCCACTGTGCCTCAGGCTTGCACCTTGGACGGCTCATTCTGTAGCAGAAACATGCTTCTACAAACAGCTCTCATGTTGATCACATGTAGGCTTGTGTTCATCTCATCCCCAACTTCCAACCCTACATACAGTCCTTTTACTCTAGTATGTTTGGGCCATCTCAAGTGTGGTAAGTCCAAATCCAAAACTAAAAAACTGTATTCCCACCCTTACTGCTTCCTGTTGATGTTCTTCTGGTCTTTATTGAATCTACATTCTTTGCATCTTCCCAGACCCTCACTCCCCACCTAAACTGGGCCCCACTATCACCCACTTGCACAAAGAGGTGTTAGTTTTCTCCCAGCGACTTAAGTCAAATCAGGAAAGCCTTCACACACACCTCAGGGAAATCTGTCCAGATACAACTGCCACTCTCATCTCCTGTCTGCATTACCTGCCAGTTCCAGGCCAATAGTTCAGTCTCCCAGAATTCGGTGGGTTAGGGCAGAAAGCCAGAGTCTCATAAAGGAATGGGTCCCCTTGTGCAGGGTTTGCGCTTCAGATGGACACGGCAGAGCCAGAAACGGTGAGCCCCCACTTCCATGTTCCCTGGGATCTCGACATGGCTCGCCTCTCTGGACAGATGCAGTCCCCCTCCCGAGAAGTTGGCTTCGCCCATGCCCTCGTGCTCCCCAGCAACCCGGGAGGTGAACAGGACCCTGCCTGCGAGAATCCCTGCCCCGGTGTGGGCCCAGCACTGGTGGCGACTCGCAGGCATGCCCCAAAGGGCCGGAGCCGGGGCCGCCCTAGTACCGGGACTGGAGCGGTGCGAGGCGGCCGCTGTGACGTGTGTGGCAGGGTTTTCAGTCAGCGAAGCAATCTGCTGCGGCACCAGAAGATCCACACGGGCGAGCGACCGTTCGTGTGTGGCGAGTGCGGCCGCAGCTTCAGTCGCAGCTCTCACCTGCTGCGCCACCAGCTCACGCATACCGAGGAACGGCCTTTCGTGTGCCGTGACTGTGGCCAGGGCTTCGTGCGCAGCGCGCGCCTGGAAGAGCACCGGCGAGTGCACACTGGTGAGCAGCCGTTCCGCTGCGCAGAGTGCGGCCAGAGCTTTCGGCAGCGCTCCAACCTACTACAGCACCAGCGCATCCACGGTGACCCACCCGGCCCAGCGCCACTCACCCTGCCCCTCCCGGGAGTTCCCGAGCCCCCGGGCCCCTTCCCGTGCAGCGAGTGCTGTGAGAGCTTCCCACGCCGTGCCGTGCTGCTAGAGCACCAGGCGGTGCACACTGAGGACAAGTCCTTTGGATGCGTGGAGTGCGGCGAGCGCTTTGGCCGCCGCTCGGTGCTGCTGCAGCACCGGCGCGTGCACAGCGGCGAACGGCCCTTCGCCTGTGCCGAGTGCGGCCAGAGCTTCCGGCAGCGCTCCAACCTCACCCAACACCGGCGTATCCATACCGGCGAGCGGCCCTTCGCCTGCGCCGAGTGTGGCAAAGCCTTCCGCCAACGGCCCACACTCACGCAGCACCTGCGTGTGCACACAGGCGAGAAGCCCTTCGCCTGCCCCGAGTGTGGCCAGCGCTTCAGCCAGCGACTCAAGCTCACGCGCCACCAGAGGACCCACACGGGCGAGAAGCCCTACCACTGCGGTGAGTGCGGCCTCGGCTTCACGCAGGTGTCCCGGCTCACTGAGCACCAGCGCATCCACACAGGTGAGCGTCCTTTCGCTTGCCCCGAGTGCGGCCAGAGCTTCAGGCAGCATGCCAACCTCACCCAGCACCGGCGCATCCACACGGGCGAGCGACCCTACTCGTGCCCCGAGTGTGGCAAAACCTTCCGCCAGCGGCCCACGCTCACGCAGCACCTGCGCACCCACCGGCACGAAAAGCCCTTCGCCTGCCAGGACTGTGGCCGCCGCTTCCACCAGAGCACCAAGCTCATTCAGCACCAGCGTGTGCACAGCACTGAGTAGGTCAAAAACACCTCACACTGTTGTTGTGAGGCTGGCATCGACAACAGGCCCCCTGAGGGCCAGGTCTTCGGTAGGTACTCAATAGATGATGCTTCCCCACCTGCACGGTTCTTCTGCCCACCTTACGGCTGTTTCAGCTTGGGCATATCCTCTGAGCCTTGGCCTTCCGTATACTTCCCAAGTAACCGTACCTACCACACCTGCTCTCTTGTGGGATATACTCTGTACCATACCTCTCGCTTTTACAATATGTATGCCCGGCCTCAGATGGTGAAAAGTAGCCACACTCACACAAAAAAATTTACCAGGGTCTAGTCGAGAGAGCTACCTGGACGGTGGTGGCCCATGCCTTTAATCCCAGCAGTCTGGAGGCAAAAGCAGTTGGATATCTGTGAGTTCGAGGACAGTCTGGTTTACAAAGCGAGTTCCAGGACAGCCACAGCTAGAGCTGTTACCCAGAGAAACCTTGTCTCGAAAAACAGAAACAATAAAAAACAAAAAGGAAAGGAAAAAAGGGGGGGGGACGGGGAGGGGGCGGTTGGGGAGGTCCACCATGACTGCTGGGTGACGACAAAGGGACAAAGGGTAGTCCAGCTGGATGTGGTGGCACCCTAGCACTTCAGAGGATGAGAAAGGACTACAGAGTTTTAGGCTAGTCTGGGCTACACCATAAGCTGCTATCTCAAAAGCACACATTGAGTGTGGTGGCACACGCCCATACCCCAGCAGATAGAGGGCAGAGGCAAAAGCAATGCCGTAAGTTCAACAGGTAGGTGAGAACATGTCCAGAAAAAAAGAAGCCCAAATACAACTATACAAATGTGGTGGTGTGAGGGGCTGGAGAGATGGCTCAGCGGTTAAGAGCATTGCCTGCTCTTCCAAAGGTCCTGAGTTCAATTCCCAGCAACCACATGGTGGCTCACAACCATCTGTAATGAGGTCTGGTGCCCTCTTCTGGCCTTCAGGCATATACACAAGACAATATTGTATGCATAATAAATATTAAAAAAAAAAAACAAATGTGGTGGTGTAATGGTAACCGGCTTGTAATCATTCCAGCTATTGCAAGAGGCTGAGGCAGGTGGACTGCTAGCTAGTTCAAGGCCTGCTTAGCATACAGACCTATCTCAAAACAAAAACCCAGGGCTTATGGGATTGGGTGGGGTGGCTCAGTGGTAAAGCCACTTGTCATCAAGTCTGATGACCTGAGTTTGATCCCTAAAACCACATGTTGGAAGGCAACAACTAACTCCTGAAAGTTGTCCTCTGACCTGCACAAGCTGTGTGTATGTGTTTTTCTGTTATGTGTGCACATGTACACACATGGATAAAGAAATAAATGGGGGAGAGCCTTTATTTTTTTTCATTACTGGAATCCCAATTTTATTTTTTTTAATTTATTTATTTATTAAAGATTTCTGCCGGGCGATGGTGGCGCACGCCTTTAATCCCAGCACTCGGGAGGCAGAGGCAGGCGGATCTCTGTGAGTTCGAGACCAGCCTGGTCTACGGAGCTAGTTCCAGGACAGGCTCCAAAGCCACAGAGAAACCCTGTCTCAGAAAAAAAAAAGGGGGGGGCTGGAGAGATGGCTCAGTGGTTAAGAGCACTGTCTGCTCTTCCAGAGGTCCTGAGTTCAATTCCCAGCAACCACATGGTGGTTCACAACCATCTGTAATGAGATCTGGCGCCCTCCTCTGGTGTGTGGGCATACATGGAGGCAGAATGTTGTATACATAATAAATAAATCTTTAAAAAAAAAAAAAAGATTTCTGCCTCCTCCCCGCCACCGCCTCCCATTTCCCTCCCCCTCCCCTGATCAAGTCCCCCTCCCTCATCAGCTCGAAGAGCAATCAGGGTTCCCTGCCCTGTGGGAAGTCCAAGGACCACCCACCTCCATCCTGGTCTAGCAAGGTGAGCATCCAAACTGCCTAGGCTCCCCCAAAGCCAGTATGTGCAGTAGGATCAAAAACCCATTGCCATTGTTCTTGAGTTCTCAGTAGTCCTCATTGTCCGCTATGTTCAGCAAGTCCGGTTTTATCCCAGGCTTTTTCAGACCCAGGCCAGCTGGCCTTAGTGTGTTTCCGATAGAACATCCCCATTGTCTCAGTGTGTGGGTACACCCCTCGCGGTCCTGAGTTCCTTGCTCATGCTCGTCTCTCCTTCTGCTCCTGATTTGGACCTTGAGATTTCTGTCCGGTGCTCCAATGTGGGTCTCTGTCTCTGTCTCCTTTCATCGCCTGATGAAGGTTAATATTCAGGAGGATGCCTATATGTTTGTCTTTGGAGTCACCTTCTTATTTAGCTTCTCTAGGATCGCCAATTATAAGCTCAATGTCCTTTATTTATGGCTAGAAACCATATAGGAGTGAGTAGATCCCATGTTCCTCTTTTTGGGTCTGGCTTACCTCACTCAGGATAGTGTTTTCTATTTCCATCCATTTGTATGCAAAATTCAAGAAGTCCTTGTTTTTTATTGCTAAGTTATACTCTAATATGTATATATTCCATACTTTCTTCAACCATTCTTCCATTGAAGGGCATCTAGGTTGTTTCCAGGTTCTGGCTATTACAAATAATGCTGCTATGAACATAGTAGAGCATATACTTTTGTTGTATGATAGTGCCTCTCTTGAGTATATTCCCAAGAGTGGTATTGCTGGGTCCAGGGGTAGGTTGATCCCAAATTTCCTGAGAAACCGCCACACTGATTTCCAGAGTGGTTGCACAAGTTTGCATTCCCACCAGCAATGGATGAGTGTACCCCTTTCTCCACAACCTCTCCAGCAAAGGCTATCATTGGTGTTTTTGATTTTAGCCATTCTGACAGGTGTAAGATGGTATCTCAAAGTTGTTTTGATTTGCATTTCCCTGATCGCTAAGGAAGTTGAGCATGACCTTAAGTGTCTTTTGGCCATTTGAACTTCTTCTGTTGAGAATTCTCTGTTCAGCTCAGTGCCCCATTTTATAATTGGGTTGATTAGCCTTTTACGGTCTAGTTTCTTGAGTTCTTTATATATTTTGGAGATCACACCTTTGTCAGTTGCAGGGTTGGTGAAGATCTTCTGGGGGAGAGCCTTTAAAAGAGGGCTAAGAATGTAGTTTAGGGATGGGTTGTTTGTCTAACATTCACCAGGCCCTGGGATCAATGCCTTCTGCTTTAAAGACCATTTTATGAGTTGGAGAGAAAAACAAATCTTGGTTGCAGCTGAGAAGAGAGAAATGGACAGGAAAGAGAGGGAAAGAGGAAGACAGAAGCATGCCATTTGAGTCAGGGTCAGGAAGCAGGAAGGTTCAGCTGTGGTTGTCAGCAATCAGCTGGATGGGAGCAGCAGGGCTGGGGTTATCGGAGAAGGTGAGAATGTCCAGAGTAAGAAGATAAGCACACTTAGGACTTTAGCGAGTATTCAAAGAGAGGGGGATAAGAAAAGTTATGCTTTTTGAGCTAGAACTCAGAAAAGTGGGCAGGCTTAGCAGTGAAGATCTCTGGCAGCTTCCTAGTGCTTTACATTTTTAAAGTAATGAACTGTCAAGGAGGTAAAGTAATGAACTGTCAAGGAGGTAAAGCTTTGGGGGGAGGAGCCACTCATTGCTCATCCTGTGCCATGGTGATTGAGAATCCTAAGGACCTTCAGGGCCCTTCTCTCCAGAGAGCTAGAAGGCCTGACTCTAGGTAGTGTGTACACTACTACCACAAGGGCCTTGGCTGCCAGGTGAAGAGTCTGGCTAGTGAAGGGACACAGGCCACTCTGCTCAGCCCCTGTGGCACCCTGTTTCTCAGAGCAGCAGGTTGAAAGGCCTCTGTGGAGTCCCCACCCTGCAGCGATGCCCAGAGGCAGGATCTCGTGGTGCCTTGATACTCTCACCACATTCCAGAGCCTCCAAAGGGATTGCACACCTCTTGTGCTCTCCATCTTGCTAAGTCAATACCAGCAACTCCCATGACATTGTTTCCCTGTGCCCAAACCCACTGTCCATTCACTTTCCTCCTAACAGCACCCCACCCCGAACCCCTGAAACAGTCATAAGCAGAAAGTCAAAGCTTTCTTCCCACCAGCAGGATGGGCACTGAGTGAACATGGGAGGTGCCATGAGATAAACACCAGATTGGGAGGTTTAACCTGGAAACTCAAACATTTCAGTATTTTCTTGTCCTCATGGGTTTGCAACTAACAGATACTAAGAAGGAATGAGTGAGACCCCAAATTGTGGAGGACAGACTTCAGGACCAGTTGCTCCATCCTCTGGATTCTGTTCCCCTCACTCCAACCACAGGCCCTTCCACCATGGCTCTGTTCATAGCTCTACAGGGGTCTCCTTCACACTGGGGATTCTTCAGGAGTGCATTCTGCAGGAAGTGACAGGATATACAGCTGACAACAGCTTGCATGACCCTAGACACTTCAGGCCTGGTGTCCCATGCCATTTCCTCCTTTTAATAGCCACCTTCCCTTCCATCTATGACTTTGACACAGCTGCCCCCTCCCATGGATTACTGGGGTGCAAGTAATCAAAGAAGACCCATTTACCACAATTCATTCAGCTTGAACCCTAAACCCAGGTTGAGGTCTTTCTCTGGGTAGTTGTCAGACTGGTTCTGGGAGGTCCCAGGAACACCATTTTAAGGTCTGCATGTCCAAGCTGCTTCACTTGTTCCTGCCACTTCATGACACCCAAAACTGGGATCTGGCCTCAAGGAAAATAAACAAGCCAAACCAAGTCAGAGGCTGATCCTGCATGACAAGAGTGAGGGCAGGGGGAATCCCTGGTCCCTGTGACACTCCCTTGTTCCCTCCAACTGTCAGTTGTGATGGGACAAGGACACAGCTCCATGAGGCCACTTAGCGGCCTATGGAACACCCTTCATCTTATAGAGATATGGACTCAGACCAAACTGAGATTTGTGGTTCCAATGCAGAAAAGAATTTCAGCCCTAGCCAGTATGATGCAAAGTTGGAGATTTTATTAAACATATTGTAAATAAGCTTTAAGCATGAGAAGTGCTCTAAATGACTTAACCAAGTGTGGATGTGTTTTCCATGGAAGAATGGGGGTGGGGGGAATAGTGGATGTGGGATCTTCAAGGAAGAGTCTCAACTGTCTTAGCATTAGCTACATAAAATACCTTTTTGGGTGGCTCTCAAATTACATTTCAAAGCGTTGCTAAGAAACCTAAAAAACCTTTTCCTACCAGCTCCAGACAAGCCTTGGATGGAATTATCATCTCATAAGGTAAAACAAAAGCTACTAAAGTGTACAGGTTCAGTACACGTCCTTGCCCTGTAAATGGAGTTTCTGGTGAGATTCCTAAAAACATTGTAGGAATTACAATCCCGAGTGCTTGCGATTAAAGACGTGTGCCACCAGCACCTGGTTTGTACTGGCATTCTTGCTTATGCATGAAAAGAGGGTTCAACCAGGCTCCAGGGTCAGAAGTTCTATCCCTTTTTCGGGTCCCTGTAATTTTCAGTGTTCTCTTCTACCTCACAGGCCAGCAAAGATCCTGAACCAAACGCTTTTAAATCCAGCTCTCAGGAGACAGAGGCAGGCAGATCTCTATGAGTTCGAGGCCAGCCTGGTTCACAGAGTGAGTGCCAGGACAAGTTCCAAAGATACAAAGAGAAACCCTGTCTCAAAAAACAAAACAAAAACCAAGGAAGGTCGCCGGGCGATGGTGGCGCACGCCTTTAATCCCAGCACTCCGGAGGCAGAGGCAGGCGGATCTCTGTGAGTTCGAGACCAGCCTGGTCTATGGAGCTAGTTCCAGGACAGGCTCCAAAGCCACAGAGAAACCCTGTCTCGAAAAACCAAAAAAAAAACAAAAACCAAGGAAGATCCTGAACCAAGATAAGCAGACTTTAGAATCTGAGCAGTGGGGAAAGGACACAGGCAGGGAAGTACTAGAACACTGTAGAACTGCAGGACTACTAATAGCCCAAGCCCATTTAGTCCTGAGACCCTGAGAGGGCCAGGAGGGACGTACCTGTGAGCACCTGTGAGCACAGCACTCTGAAAACTGCAGCAGAGAATGTGAGTTCAAGGTCAGCTTGGACTACCTGCTGAGTTTGGGCCAGGGATGGGTCCTGGGTGGAAGAAGAAAGGTAAAGCCACAAAAGCAGCAGCTGTACAATAATCAGCATAAAGCTGTGCACCTGAGGAACGGTAAAGAGTAGTTCTGGAGTGATTGTTCTTCTCTGGGTCTCAGTGTGGGCTTGAGGTCAGGGCAGATGGTGAAGGCCAGGTTGGCATCAAACCCAAGCTGAGTTCCCATCCTTGGCCCCAACTTCTTGAGAGATAAAGTCAAAAAAGGCTGCTGGGGGGGCTGGAGAGATGGCTCAGAGGTTGAGAGCACTGGCTGCTCTTCCAGAGGTCCTGAGTTCAATTCCCAGCAACCACATGGGGGCTCACAACCATCTGTGCTGAGATCTGGCGCCCTCCTCTGGCATACAGGCATACGTGGAGGCAGAATGTTGCATACATAATAATTAAATCTTTGGAAAAAAAAAGGCTGCTGGGGGTGGGCCACTGAGATGACAGAGGGCTGAACGGGGACTAGACTTAAAAGGTCAGGAGGAGAGGGTGGTAGTGGTGGCCTTTAATCACAGCACTCGGGAGGCAGAGGCAGGCAGATCTCTGTGAGTTCCAGGGCAGCCAGGGCTACACAGAGAAACCATCTTGAAAAACAAAACAAACAAAAATAGGTCAGGAAGATTAGGGCGCTGCCAGCAAGGGTGTACAAAGTCCCAAATGTAGAATCATGGTTCATGCTTGGTGGTATGAATGATATGCCAGATGGCAAAGAAGGGCCTTTGCTTTATAAAGACGTAGTCCCAACCTGTTCTAGGTATGTTTTTCAAGCAGTGACCAGACCAGCGCAGAAAAGCCTAACATCCACCGTGGCTGCTTGCTGGTTTCCTAGATGACAGTCGGAAGACACTGGCTCATCCTAAGCTATTTCCTTCCGCCTCCCAAATACCCTAAATTGTGACTGGATGAGAGCTGACTCAACCTAGGTCCGCCAGAGGCACAAGGCCACTTCTGCTGGTCTCAAGACCGCAGCTATGGACACCGTACCCACGTCCACCTTGGATCGTAAAACTACACGGCGCTCACTCCCTGTTGCACAGTAGAAATCTATTTTAAGGAACAAGGGCCTCGATGTGTTTGTTGCCTAGTATGTCCTTGAACGCCTGAGCTCAATCGAACCTGATGCCTCGGCCTCCAGAAAAATACGAGTTTTAAGCTAATTTAATTCACATCAATCGGAATCTGAGTTTGCGAAGGGATTAAGGGGCTCAGACAACGTCCCTTATAATGCCCAGGCTCTGCCTTTGCTGAGTCCACAGAGAGCAAGATTCATTTTAGCCGGTTCCCGCTGCGTTAAGCATAAGCGCAAGAATGGATGGAACCACCAAAAACCAAACGGCCACTACCCGCCTCGCTCAAAAAATGGTTGCAAGCACCGCTTCCTACTCTGCTGTGCATCCCAGGAAGTACCCGCTGGACCGCCGAATAGTCACCTCCACAACCGGAAATACCCGAGCTTAACCGAAGAGACCGATCCCCAAACTCCAACGAGGAGCAACCTGGGTGGGGGGGGGGGGCTGCAAGGGTTGCGCAGGCGCAGAACGCAACCGGGACAGGAAGAACCGAAGTAGGCAGGCGGCGGAAAGTGCCGAAGCGGCGGGGCGCCCGAGGCCGTTGCCGACCTCCGCATAGCAGCCGCGCCTGCCGCGGAAGCTGAGCCTCCACCGGTACCCTGCCACAGTCAGCGCGGCTGCCACCTCCTCCTTCCACCTCACCACAGCCTCCTCGCAAAGGGAACAAGTAGGCGGGATAGCGGCGGACCCGGGAAGGCCGGCGTCCTCAGCCACAGCGGGGCCTCGCAAGACCTGAGCGGAAGAGGGGGGGGAAGGGCGCGGGGGCCGAAGCAGGGGCGGGGCCGAGGATCGCCGAGTCCTCCCGAGCGCCTCCGAACTCACCCGAGGCTCTAAGCCAGGCCAGGAGCCGGACTACGGAAGCCGAGGCGGGCCGTGTGGTGGGCGCGGAGCAGAGCGGCAGGCCGGGCGGCGGCAGCAGAGGAGGCCGCGGCAGCGGGTCCGAGAAGCGGAAGAGGCGCAGGAGGCGGCGGGGGGGCCGGGTGGCCGGGGTCCCGGTCCCCGCGGCGGCTGCGGCGGCGGCGGCGGCAGGATGATCAAGCTGTTCTCGCTGAAGCAGCAGAAGAAGGAGGAGGAGTCGGCCGGCGGCACCAAGGGCAGCAGCAAGAAGGCGTCGGCGGCGCAGCTCCGGATCCAAAAGGGTAGGGGGGTCGGGACCCCGCGTTTGAAGTCAGGGACCAGGGTGTGAAAATGCAGCCTCTGAGGTGGGAGTATCGGAAGTCAGGGTTCGAGGGTTGAGGTGCGGAACAGGGGTTCGGTCACTAGGGAGGGTCAGCGATTGGGGCCAGGTTTGGGGCGTTGGGATACTAAGGCCTGGAGTGTTAGGTGCCCGGAATCTGTTAGGGGAAGGGGATAGTTTGGGAGTCAGACGGAAACTTTGCTTCACGGGCTATGAAGATAAGGTGAAGGTTGTGAACTGGAGATAATTAGGAGACGGTTTAATATATTATATTGAGGACTTGTAGCCCAGGACTCGGGTCTGGCAGAGCAGTTTTGAGTTGGAGGTGAAGGGGAGGGAGGAAAGGTGACTAAAAAATGGGAGTGAGGGTTAGTTTAAGCTACCATGCTGGAAGTCTCAGGAGTCAAATGGAATAACCCGGAGAAGAGGAAGGACAGTGGAGGTTGGATGGTTGATGAGAAGAGATCATGTAGTGTTGGAAGGGTCAGTGGTCCTTGAGTTAGGATGCACAGGTACACAGTAGTGAGTGGAGAGCATGATTCGAGAGCCTCGGGTTTAAGTGCTCAGGGCTTCTTGGAAACCAGGGTTGTAGAAATAGAGGTTCTTGGGGGACTGTTGTGGGAACTTGTGGTGGGGGATTTAGGAGGGTAATAAGGGTTTTCCCTGTCCCAAGAGATGGGTACCCAGTTACAACTGAAGATGCTTGTATGTGGGGTACTATGTATCCAGGAGAGTCCATGTAGAGACTGAAAAGTGGGGAGAGTGTACAGTACAGACTGAGATGTAAATAAAGCACACCACACAGATCCAGGAGGACTTGGGAGTTCTGACACCTGCCCAGATCTACCGCCTTTCTTTCACCTGTTTCCTCTCCCTCTCTCTGCTGCCCAAACCCAGACATTAACGAGCTGAACCTGCCTAAGACTTGTGACATCAGCTTCTCAGACCCAGACGACCTCCTCAACTTCAAGCTGGTTATCTGTCCTGATGAAGTAAGAGTAAAATAAGCATGGCAGGGTTCCCAAGAACAGACCAGGGGTAGCCCCATAGAGAATAGGGAACCCTAAGAGTATGGTCTTAATTCATTCTCCCCTTCCTCTCCCAGGGCTTCTACAAGAGTGGAAAGTTTGTGTTCAGTTTTAAGGTGAGTCCCAAGTGGACAGAGGCGACTCTGTGGAGAAGCAGCAGCAGCTGAGGCATAGTCAAAACACCCACCCATCTCCTTTCTCTTTTTCTGGGGCCAGGTGGGGCAAGGTTATCCTCATGATCCCCCCAAGGTGAAGTGTGAGACAATGGTTTATCATCCCAACATTGACCTCGAGGGCAACGTCTGCCTCAACATCCTCAGGTGATGGCACTGCCTTGCCTTGCCTCTCCCTCCCCAGGCCTTCCTTGCATCCTCTCAGCCTTTTGTCTCCTTTATGGTCCGTGTTTCTCCGTCTTTTCATTTCCAAGTTGCCTTCCTAACAGCCCGACCTGGGCTTTCTCCATGGCCTGCCCTGTTCCATACCCTACCCCTTTCTCACCTCTCACTCTTCAGTGTTAGGAGCCTCCTGTGGGCCTGACCTGTTTGGTACTAGCAGGGCCTGTGGCAGCCTCCCACTCACCAACCCGTGATAACCTTGATGCTCTCTGCCCACAGAGAGGACTGGAAGCCAGTCCTTACGATAAACTCCATAATTTATGGCCTGCAGTATCTCTTCTTGGTGAGTAAGAGAGGCATTTGAGGCTGAGGGTTTGTTGGCCATCTACCTACCTCTCTTGCCTGTTAACTTCCGCTTGTGCTGGCCACAGGAGCCCAACCCCGAGGACCCACTGAACAAGGAGGCTGCCGAGGTCCTGCAGAACAACCGGCGGCTGTTTGAACAAAACGTGCAGCGCTCCATGAGAGGTGGTTACATCGGGTCCACCTACTTCGAGCGCTGCCTGAAATAGGGTTAGCAAATACCCATCCCTGCCAGGGTTACCAGCCCAGGCATCCCCTGCAAATATTTATTGGGGGCCCGGGTATGGTGTGTGGGGTTGCCTTGGCTCCTGCCTTGGCCTTGCCTCTCCTTCCTGTCACCTGCCCTTAGTTATTTTTTTTTAACCACCACGTGATTATGGTCGGCGCTGCCTCCTCCCGACCTGCTCAGCGATGGGAAATGAATTGGCTTGTTTAGTGCCCCCCCTCCCGCTGGGTGCTGTCCAACACCCCACTCTTGACTGTGGGGTAAGTGGGCAATGGGCCTGGGTCGCTGGGCCCATGCAACCCACCCCACCACCACTGGAGGTTCCACCAGGCTATTAAAGGGGAATGTTACTGCATGGCCTCTGCCTCTTCCTTCTATGGGTTGGGAGGGACAAGTGAGGTCCTCCGGCGTCTGTGATGAAGTGTGTGGCAACTGTGTCCTTGGATTGAGTGGGACCACTCACTGGGATGAGGAGCAAGCAATGGAAGAATCGGCTAATTTCGGTTCCTGGCATTTACACCAACATAAAGAAGCTACAAATCATCTCCAGGCTTGCCCCTTTATGCCATGTGAGGGCCCGCCGATTTGGCTCCTGCCAATTTTCGCACTTGCTAAGATTCCCTGAATGAATAGGCCAAAGGTGTCTTCGTGCTGCATTCCTGCTCGGGGCCTGCAAGGGTTATTAGGGTGGGACTTGAGAATTCCGCAGAGGTGTGGGTCATTTTGCGCATGCGCCCGTCTTCTGGTTGTGCGCGTGCGTCCTGCCACTTCCCAGCATTCCGGGAGAGGGTGGGACCTGTGACGTCAGGCCGTTTAATCCGGAAACGGCGGCGACGGCAGAAGCTACCGAACCGAGGGGCTGTCGTTGGTGGGGACCCAAGGCTTTGCAGAGTAAGGAGCGTGACCCGGAAGCGGAAGCCCTTCGCGCTCTCGGCTCCGGTGAGTGGCCCCTGCTGGGCCGCAGTCCGGTTGGGCGGCAGCGTAGGAGGACTTCTCGGCTGGGGTACCGAATGTCGCGCAGTCTGCCCGACCCTGCCCTCGTCAACGAGGTCCCCACCTCTGCCTGCCCTTGGTATGCAGGCTCCTCTACATCCCCAAGACCTGCCCTCCGTGTCTCTGTCACGTCCTGGATGTAGAATGCCACTTCTACCCCGGGGAGGCAGAATCCCTCATTCAAATCCATTGCCCCACTTTAGGGCCCAACTTCCACCTTACGTTTCAGAACCTACCCCATCCTGTTCTCCCTTGTTGAGGGGCCCCCACAACCATCCTCTCCTGACTGAACTTAAACACCTCAGCGTCACTCACGTCTGGGTCCCTGGAATACTCCTGAACCACACCCTTAATTCTGCCCTACTGTCTAAAAGCAGGGCGGGCGGAGGGGGTGCGCCTTAGCCAAAGAAGTGGATAACTTTAGTTCTGGCCGGTCTCACTTCTAGTCCAAATTCTTTTTGACTATTCATGTATACCCCCAGTTCCCAGGTCCTATCCACTTACAGGACCCTACTTCTGCCTTTTGCCTGGGCCCCGCATCCTACAGCTAGGTCTGAAGTCTGACCCAGTCATACTGGTGGAGTCCTACCACTATGGACCTGTTGTTTGGGCGCCGGAAGACGCCAGAGGAACTCCTTCGTCAAAACCAGAGGGCCCTGAACCGAGCCATGAGGGAGCTGGACAGGGAGCGGCAGAAGCTAGAAACCCAGGAAAAGAAAATCATTGCGGATATCAAAAAGATGGCAAAGCAAGGCCAGATGGTAAGTGCCAAGTGGTCAAGGGCTGCGACAAGACAAGACGCCATCTCAGCCACTATTGTAAGTACGACAGTGGAAAAAGTTGAGTGAAGGGTAGAACAGGAGTTCCCTAGTTTGGGCTGTCTGGAAAGACTTGTTAATAGAAGTGCAATGAGTGAGCCTGCAGAGAAGGTAGCCTAAGAAGTGCGTGCGTGAAGTGAGCCTGCAGAGAAGCTAGCCTAAGAAGTGCGTGCGTGAAGTGAGCCTGCAGAGAAGCTAGCCTAAGAAGTGCATGCATCAAGCAGACAACAAATGGTAGCCATAGCAAACTGGGAGTGCTTGTGAGCCAAACAGAATAGGAGGCTGTAGTGTGAGCCAGGATGAAGGATTGAGTTAATGTGCCTTATCAAAAAGGCCAGTGAGAGCCAGGTAGTGTGGCACACACCTTTAATCCCAGCGTTTGGGAGACAGAGGCGTGAGATCTGAGTTCAAGGGCAGCCTGGTCTACAAAGTGAGTTCCAGGACAGCTAGGACTTACACAGAGAAACCCTGACGCAAAAAAAAATAAAATTTCAAAACAAATGACCAGTGAGGATGGGAGGTGGGCTGGTGTAAACAGTTGGTTAGAGGTACCATTTCCTTGAGTGTTCCAGCAACATTAACATTTAAGTAAGGAATGAAAGCTGGACCTTGGATAGGTTTGCATGTGGTTCTAGAAACAGTCTGAGGTATACATAGGCTCTGTGACACAGAAGAGTTAAAAGTATTTTGTTTTCTTCAGTGCCAGGGCTTAGACTCCAAAATATTGTGCATGTCAGGCAAGGCTCTCTACCAGAGTCCCTTGCCCAGGGCAGATTTTGGCCTAGTCTAGGAGTCAAAACTGAGAAGAGTTATATAAGTCTAAGAAGTGACTCTGAGCATAGAAGGGAACAGGGATAAGGACTGAGCCTTAGACCTGCTGTCTTCCTGCACTTAAGGACCAGATTACAGAGATGCCTGAATAAGTGGATGTAGTGGCCCATGTCCCAGCATTAGGGAAGCAGAGACAGAACTGCCAGTAGGCTACTCTGAGCTACTATATACATGGCTGGAGTGATATCCCTGAGAGGAAGGTGAGATTTTTGAAGAAGTGATCACTCAGGTTAATTCCCATTAGTTTTCTTAAAGTGTAACCTCACAGCTTCATAATTTTTTCTTATCCACTCTGAAGGATGCTGTTCGAATCATGGCAAAAGACCTAGTGCGAACCCGGCGATATGTACGCAAGTTTGTGTTGATGCGGGCCAACATCCAGGCTGTGTCCCTCAAGATACAGACTCTAAAATCCAACAACTCAATGGCACAAGCCATGAAGGGTGTTACTAAGGCCATGGGCACCATGAACAGACAGGTTTGTCCCTCTCAATCTACTTTCTCATCCCCATTGACCTGCAGGCAGCTTACTCTCCCCATTCTTCCAGCTGAAATTACCCCAGATTCAGAAGATCATGATGGAGTTTGAACGGCAGGCAGAGATCATGGACATGAAGGAAGAGATGATGAATGATGCCATCGATGATGCCATGGGTGATGAGGAAGATGAAGAGGAGAGGTATGGAAAGTAACGGGAAGGCAGGGATGTTTTCCAGGTCTCTTACTATTCATAGCCCTCATGAGTTATCCTTCTTTCCTAGTGATGCTGTTGTGTCCCAGGTCCTGGATGAGCTAGGACTGAGCCTCACAGATGAGCTATCAAGTGAGTGTTCCAAACCCTTCTTTTCCCCACCCAAAGCTCAGCCACAGCCCTTGACCCTCAATTCTCTCTGCAGACCTCCCCTCCACTGGTGGCTCACTCAGTGTGGCTGCTGGTGGGAAGAAAGCAGAGGCCACAGCCTCAGCCCTGGCTGATGCTGATGCAGACCTGGAAGAGAGGCTCAAGAACCTTCGCAGGGACTGAACAAATCTCCAAATGATGGACTCTACGCTCAGGGTCTTTACCCTGTGCCCCTCTGAAATAAAAGAAATTTGGACATAATTTCCCAAGGCTGTGAGTTTCCCCATATAATAAAACATGTAAGAGATGGGCAGTGGCAGCTCACGCCTTTAATCCCAGCACTCAGAAGGCAGAGGCAGGCAGATCTCCAAGTTCAAGACCAGCCTGGTCTACAGAGCTGCAGTACAGACGACAAAGCCCAACCACATAAGTGGGTGGGTAGCATCCTGGTAATGCAAGCCTCCATCTACTGACCCAACAAGGTTTGACCCATAGCTTAACATGCCAATAGATATAGTGACTGTCAGCCAAATTGGGGTCAGAATGGGGCTCAACTGGCAATTGTCAAACCAGGGGTCAATGACAAACTTGTGTCAGGATCCTAAGCAAGAAGCAACAAATTCCTGCCGGGTGTGAATAATGCAAACACTCAAGAGGCAGGCAGGTCTTGAGTTAAAGAAACTGGTAGCTGAGTAGCTTCAGGTCCAGATTTCCTATCTGGTCACTGGGAGGCACATGGTAGCCTGAGACCTCAACCCAAGACTCATTAGAGATAGTGTATCAGTACTTAACTCTGTCAGAGTATGTCCCCTGGGAAAGTTAAGTTTGATATGGTGGAATACAGGCAGGAAGAGTCCCCAAAACAGCTTGAGGCGTAAGCGACTCGGTGAAGTTTTTATTAAATCCACAGAAGTAAAAACCATTTTGTGAAGAGGGACTGGAGGACAGGGCCACCAAGAGCAGGAGTCAGGCCACCAAAGGAGGAGAGGGTATGGGGTAAAAGGACAGAGACCAGAGCTTGACCGGGCTGACCACAAGAGCTCCAGCTTCAGGGACCATCACCAGGGCCACCAGACAGCTCCTGAGAACTTAGGCTAGCACTGGGAAGGTTCAGCGGTGGTGGTTCTACCAGCACAGCAGAAAACTTGGTGTCACCAAAGGCATCATTCATGCGCGTCTCAAAGAAGCGCTGCAGGCCGATGATGGACTGCACATCCGCCTTGTCCTGGACCGATTTAAGAGTACAATGGTGAGTAGGTCCTGGCTCTTTCCTCCCCCATCCCCACCCTCCCGCGTTCATTCTGCAGGCTCACCTCAGTCAGCTTGTTGAACTGCTTGAACATACGGCCCACATCTTGGGCAAACTCCTGGGGAGAACTATAAGGGGGTGACAGCTTCTCTTGAAGGCGAGCACGTATCAGGGTCAGGTCTAGGGTACCACCAGGCTGCTCCTGCAGGGAGACACAACATTGGCATGAGGGGATATACCACCACTTCTTGACATCCCAACCTCTCCTACGTTCTGGAACTCACCATGGAAAATGTAGAATCAGTAGCCAGCTGGTGCAAGGGGCGGCAGGGTTCATGGCAGAACAGGGCCAGAAGGACGCGCTCACATTTCTAGACGGCACAAGACATAGCAGTTAAAGCATGGAGGGGACTTCAGCCACTGGGCCTCCCAACATCTAAGCATTCAGCACTTACCCGCTGGTTGACTGGTGAGAGCTTAGCAACCACACCAGTGTTATCTGATCCATCCAGGCTAAGGCTTCCATCTTCCTCCTTTAGATCAGGGATCACGTGGCAGAGTGAGCAACTCCACTCCTCCCTAGGGAGAAGAGTAGATGTAAATGATGACAAACATTCAGCTCTCCGTAATCTATCTTGATCCAGCCCAGCCTCACACATACCCTGGAACATCCTGCAGGGCAGGGAGGTGGCAATCCAGGTGGAAGCAAAACTCGCACTGGTTGCACATGACCAGGTCACCTGGCTTCTGGCAGACGCGGCAGATAGTGGCACTGTCATCCAGGATACCTGGTCCCCCTACTGGGACTGAGGTACCCTCAGGAGCCACTACTTCCAGGCCTGAGCTAGTGCTGCCACTCGGTGAAGCCAGGCGTGGTCCCTCAGTCCCAGGGCCTTCAGCCAGAGTCATCAACACAGGCTTAGTCTCAGGACCCTCAGTGGCAATAGGTGGGGCTCCAATAGCAGCTTCTGTCTCTTCTTCCTGTAAGACAGTTGAAGTGCTGTTACCAAATTTGCGCTGAGGTGTCAGCTAAGAGGTGTCACCGTCCTGTGATGGAAGACAGGCTCACCTTGACAATGGCCATGCCAGGCAGGGGTAGGGCACCAGGAGCTCCTGGGGGAACAGTCCCAGCCTGACCAGCTGCTGCTGCTGCAGCCCCACGCTCAATAACAATCAGATTGTAATCCTCAGTGGTGTTTCCAGGAAAGACCTTGAAGACTGGTGGCTGGCTATCAGCAGTGAGATCCAGATCCAGGCGTTCAAGGCTCACACGTGGCACCTTCCGCATGAGGCCACTTACCTCTCCTCCCTCACCAGAGCGGGACCTGTAAGAACATAGTGTCATGAGATCCTATGCATCCCTACCATACCAGTACCCACCTACTCCAATGGGTTGCCATACTTACCGCTTCATGCCTGACACATGCGGCTCTGCACTTGAGTATGGATCATCTGCTCAGAAGATAAAAGAGTTGGCAGAATAGACAAACAGGGTACTCCCCAAGCCCTTCCAACTAACTCCCCAGGCAAAACTACTTACCTGACCCAAAGCCATAGCCCTCCTGTACCTCCATGGGCTAGAGACAGAACAATGAATGTGTGATCAGTGGTTAAGTATGCCATGACACCCTATGGCCCTCACCCCTTTCCTGGCTCCTCTCCCCAGCTCACCTGGTTGCTGCCAGAGCCTTGCTTGCTTAGGGGCCCTGGAGCTCTTGGAGGAGCCATGGGTCCAGGACCTGTGGAGTTTGTACCAGGACGCTCAGCCACAATCTTGCCTGAAAGAGAGAGAATCCTCAGTAGGTGCAGTACTGCCTAGGATGCTCCCAGGTCAAGCAAGACAAACAACGTACCAAAAGCCTCGGCACTCTTGGTCCAAGCATTGAGATCCCACTGAAACTTCATTTCACCATGAGGCTCCACAGGATCCACAATCATTTTGAGAGCACGATGCAGTTGAAAATAGATCTAATGGGGCAAAAGGTAGCACATTAGCCCACTTGCAATTTAGAGGGTCCCAAAGGTACTGAAGGGGCTGCCTAAAGCCCACCACTACACACCAGCTTCTTAGAAAGCAAGAGGGCTGTATTGTTATCACTTTCCAAAGCCCAAGAGGCAAATCGCAAAATGTGTTCCTGATGCTTCTGGATTTTGGTCATGGTCCAGTGCTGGCGCTCCAGACGCTCCTGTTGCCCCTCTGTCACTTTCTGCAAGTCCAAAAGAACAGTGTCAGCTAAAATGCAAGACAGTGAGTACTAGGCTCATTCTCTACACCCTGGATGGTGTCATGCCAGCAGGATAAGGCTTACCTGGGCATCATTAACCAGTACTCGGCCCCGCTTATTCAGCTCCTTCATGATCTGCAGAATGGCCATCTTGACATCAACCTGCACACGCTTCTGCACATCAGATACCTGGCGGATCCTAATAGACAAGACAAGTTAAGCCAGGAAACCTTGCCCTGGGAACCCAATAGCCTTGGCACCCACACTTACGAGCTGCGAACCTCCTTGGTGTTTTTCTGCAGTGTGGCATGCTTGTCCCCAAGCCGTTTCACCAGAGAAGCCAACAGTTTACGCTGGTTCCTCACTGCATCTTCCAAAAACTGGTACCTGAAACCACAAAAAAGTGAGCCTGCATGCTCAACTTGGAAATGATGGCATCCACCTACCCAGTATGACTTGAAACTCACTGATGGTCCTTGTGAGCATTGAGCTGGCAGTCCCGGCAGGTCAGAGTGTCACAGCTCTCACAAAACAGCACAAGGGGTTCATGCTTGTGCACACTACAATAGACTGTGCGTTCACCATCTCGAGTCTTAGCAGGCCCTGGAAAATAGGAAGAAAATCATGCCCTTAGCCATCTAAAACTTAAGCAGCGGCAGACAAAAGTGTTGTGACCATTTATTTCTAGTTCATCCTATAACCTAGGCCCACCTATTAAAAAACCTAGATCAACAACAGAACATTTTGCTCCCAGATGATCACACTATCTATCCATCATAATGGATTACAAGCTTGTGAAGAAACTTCTTACTATTTCCTGCTCATCTTTCTGGCTGCCAACAAATCATGCCTAACCCTATATGGTGCTGATGGCTTGGGTTAATGATGCCTAGACACCAAAACACTAGTATAGTAACTCCTCATTGTTAAAAATCTAATTACATTATCTGCACCCAGGAAAGATGACCACAAGTTTAAAGGCAACTTGAGATACATAAATTGAATTCAAAGCCAGACTTGTCTTTATGTGAGACTTATCTTGAAAAGAGGCTAGACATAACCCAGGAAGCAAACAAAGGCAGACAGATCTGATTTTGACACCAACCTGATTAACTGGTCAGCCAGAACTACATACTGAACTATCTCTCCTCAAAAAGGTCTTTAATCCTCCCAGCACTCGGGATGCAGAGACAGGCGGATCTCTGTGAGTTCGAGGCCAGCCTGGTCTACAAGAGCTAGTTCCAAGACAGGAACCAAAAAGCTATGGAGAAACGAAGAAACCCTGTCTCGGAAAAAAAAAAAAAAGGTCTTTAATCCCAGCATTTGGGAGGCATTGGTAAGCAAGATCGCTGTAAATGTGAAGGTCAGTCTGGTCTAGGTAGTGATTTAAAAGATAGGAAGGACTATACTGAAACCTTATCTCAAAATACAAAGAGCTGGGTGTGGCAACACACTTTTATCCTAGCACTGGGGAAGCAGAGTGAAGGCCTGGTCTACACAGTGAGTTAAAGCTAGGCGTAGCAGGGGCTGGAGAGATGGCTCAGAGGTTAAGAGCACTGCCTACTCTTCCAAAGGTCCTGAGTTCAATTCCCAGCAACCACATGGTGGCTCACAACCATCTGTAATGGGGGTCTGGTGCCCTCTTCTGGCCTGCAGGCATACACACAGACAGAATATTGTAGACATAATAAATAAATAAATATTTAAAAAAAAAAAGCTAGGCGTAGCAACACACTCCGTTAGTTAATTCTAGCACCTGGGGGATAAAGGCATCTGAGTTGAGGCCAGTCAGTTCTACCAAGTTCCAGGGCAGATAGGGCTGTTAAAAGAAAAATCATCTCAAAAAAAAAAAAAAAAAATCCCAAAGGGTGAGGAGATTAAGCATACTGGCAAGACCCTATTTTAATCGGGCACTTTGGAGCTATGGAAGGAACATCAAGAGTCTAAGGCCAGCCTCACCTAAAATAAGAATCTCACAAAAACAGAAAGTAACAGACTTATATTATTAGTCCCTTTACTCCCCAATTCAGGCTGTACTAACCAAGTCCAAACTATGTACTAGTAGAACACAAGCCAGCCAGGCCTTGGCTTTTTTTTTTCTTTTTTTTTTTTTTGGTTTTTCGAGACAGGGTTTCTCTGTGGTTTTGGAGCCTGTCCTGGAACTAGCTCTTGTAGACCAGGCTGGTCTCGAACTCACAAAGATCCGCCTGCCTCTGCCTCCCAAGTGCTGGGATTAAAGGCATGCGCCACCACCGCCCGGCAGGCCTTGGCTTTCTTAATGTCACTACCCACTGCTGTAGCCCTGATCTGTCCTGTAAGGGTTATTAAGTAGAACCTGCAGATCCCTATCTATCCCTTCTGGCTTCTCATGTCCACTAACTTCCACTACCACCATCACAATGACCTCTGGAGTAAGAGGAACTACCCCACCAAAAAACTTCTAAGGAATCTAGACCAAGCCCATAAAGCAAGACCTATTTCATACCCAAGTCACCATACACCATAAAATCCTAGATGTCTGAACATCAGCCTTAAGGGAAGATGCTTAAGGCTCACTGCTATATCATGCCAAGACTCACCCTCAACCGATGGCCCAAAAGCCTTACCAACCTGTCAAGAAACCCTTCCTTACAGAGCCCTTACTTTCCAAGCAGTCTAAAGTCAAGTGCCAGAGACCATCCAAATCCAGAGTCACTTCCATTTTGCTTTCACTAGGTACTTATGCTGTCTACCAGAAACTATGTTCTCTCAAGTCTTCCAAGACAATCTTGGCTCAATCCAATTTTTTTTTTTTTTTTTTTGGTTTTTCGAGACAGGGTTTCTCTGTGGTTTTTGTAGACCAGGCTGGTCTCGAACTCACAAAGATCCACCTGCCTCTGCCTCTCAAGTGCTGGGATTAAAGGCGTGCACCACCACCGCCCGGCTTCAATCCAAGTCTTTGTATTGACTGCAACTCCTACACTTATGTGGTGCTCGCCTTTAATCCCAGGACTCTGGAGGCAGAGGGCAGGCTATCTCAAGAAGTTCAAGGCCAGCCTGGTGGACAGAGTGAGTTCCAGGCCAGCCAAGGACACACTGAGAACAATCTTGAAAATCCAAAGGGGGAGGGGGCTACACACTCCTGAAACCAGTAATTTTTTGAGTTCCCTGGAAACTCAGTTATCCAGTGAGCAGGAATTTTAGGCAAATAAAAGACGTAAGGGGGCAGCTCCAACAGCCTCCAAATTTTCACATACCTGTGGAGCGCACAGTGTGGTCCTTAGTGTACTTCACCCGCTGGTGGGCTTCCACACAGGTCTCACACAGTGGCTCAGAGCACTCCACACAATAGCTAGTGGCTGGGGCATTATCTTCACAGCTAGTGCAGCACTATAAAAGAACAGAGGGTTAGAACAGGCAGAACCACCCAGCAGACCCGCATTTACATCCAGAAAATGCAACCTAAAATTCATAGAATGCATTGCCCTCCCATAGACTGAGACTGCATCCTGAACCAGCGAAGGAAGCTAGTGATAAGGCTCCGGAAAAGAACATGACCCCCTTCTCTCCCCCCAGAACACACCTGGTTAGCATCCTGTGAATCAGAAGAAGCCTTGCTGCCACTATCACGCATAAAATAATTCTCAACGATGTCTTTGGAGTAGCACTGCTGCTTGCACACTGGACAATCCACCACTGCTGAGACAAAAATGTGTGAAATACTGGACTCTCACCTAAGCTATGCCTCCCACTCAAAGGCTAAACCACAAACATTCTCCTTCCTTGACATTATTTCCCCATCTCCTATCACACTCTGTATCTATCTCATATCCAGACCAAGCCACACGCATCGCACAGAGGCCAAGAGTCCGTTCCCCAGTAAATCACCAAGCCTGACCCTACCCGGGCCCCCCAAACTCTCGCACAGGCGCAGTCCCGAGCACAGGCTGCGAGGAGGGGGAGGGGCACCTGGCCACCCAGCACTCACTAGCGCCGTCGCCCGCTGCGCCGCCATCCCCCGAATTATTCGCTGCGGCCGGTGCGGAGGGACCCAAGCAGGCACTACAGGCCGAATGCAGGCAGGGCAGCAGTCGAGGCTCCCGCTCAGGCCGCAGACGTTCCCGACACACGCCGCAATGCTCCAGAAGCTCCTGCGCCTCGCCACCGCCCCCCGCGGGCGACGACGCGGATGCAGAGGCCGCGGCGGCTGAGGAGGCGGCAGGGCGCTTCTCACCGCCCGCCGGGCCCTCGCTCGAGCCGGGGCTGCCAGAGGCCGCCGAGGCCGTCGCGGCGGCCGAGGCCGCCGCAGCCGCAGCCGAGGCCGCCATTCACACGCCGCCGGGGGGTGGGGGGGCCGCCCAGGGGAGGAGGGGCACGGAGCCCGCTGCGCAGGCGCAAGAGCGCTCGCCGCCAACGGCCGGGCAGCCGCTGCTGCCGCGAGGCCGAGCGCCGCCACGCGTCTCCTGGGCCGACGCCCGCCGCGCCCCGGGCGCAGCCGCGATGCGGCCGAGCCGCTGGCTACTGGCCTCTCTGCAGACGACGGCGCCACTCGCGCCGCCTCCTCCTTTGCTGCTAAGACGCGCGCCGGAAGACTTGCTAACAACCGCCCGAACGCGCGCCGCTCGCAGAAAGAGCCGTGGCCTGGAGGCGGGACAGAAATATCTGGCGCCGATGACGCCGCGCACGCGCGTTGAGCACCGCAACCCGGGGGCGGGGCGCAGGCAGATTACGCACGCGCCAGTGCCCTCCCTTCTACTCGCGGCCGGCTTTCCAGGGCCTATTTAGCGAGTCCGCGGGTGCGGGATTCACCAGCAGAGTGCGTGCGCGACGCCTCCCGGGACCAGGCACGGTGCACCAAGGCTGACCCCAGTGTGCTCCAGCGTGCGAGTCGTGCAAAGCTGCACCGTAGGCCCCGCCTCCTCAGCAGGCGTGGCGATGTCTGCAGCCTCAACCTGTCCTATAGTCGGGGAAGAGAGGCGGGACAATGGGGAGGGGGCGGGGCTACGGCGGAGCAAAGAGACTGAGCCCAGGTGGAGGGGGCGCGGGGTCTTTAGCAGGAAGGAAGTTCCCGCCGGAACGCGGAGGCGGTCTTAACCCAAACTTTTTTATTGTTAAACTCGGGAAGCAGAAAGTTGCCCAAGGTTTCAAACCGTAGATCACAGAGAGCTATTGAGAAGCCACTCTGTAAAACTCTACCCTGTCCCTCGATAGCCCCTTCTTGTATTAGCCATCTGCTAGCCTGATTTTGATGGCGTTTTTTTGGAGGTGGGCGAACTAACCGTTTAATGTAGAGGAATAAAAGCTGAATCAGATTGGTGAATCTTATCTGAGGGGAAGAACAGGACCTGGAATCAGGACCTGCCTGAGGAGAGGAGAGGGATCTACGATAAAGAATCTATTCTGAGGAAGAGGATAGCAAGATCAAGCATGGCTAGAATCTCAGAAACATGATTAGCATGAAAAGGGCAATCTGTCCCCCTTCCTATTCCACTCCCTGCTGAGGGTGAATGCCTCTGCTGCCTGGCAGTGCCATGAGGACCCTCGGGCTCTAGTCTGGGGTGGACTACCACTCTAGTAGCTCCAGGGCTCGCAACAGCTAGAGGCCGCATCTTCGCGCGGGACCAGGTGTTGCCCACGTGGAAGCGAAGAGGCGAGGAGTGTCCCGCCATTGTCCCGGGTGGCCTTTGTTCCCAATCGGGCTGGGGGCCCGGGGCTTTGTCCCCGCCCCAGCCTTTGTTCCTCCGCAGTTCAGCGTTCACCAGTCGGCGGGCCACGCCCCCACCAGACCCAGTCGCTGGACTCTCACTTCCTACCTCTGAAAAAATAAGGGCATTATCTGGAAGATGGAGAAGCAAGCAAGCGTAGAAATATTTGCGGAGTATTTCACAGCTCCACCCATAGCTGTTCTCCAGAATGACCAAGATAGGGAGCCTGTGAACCAAGTCTAACTAGACCACTGGAGCAGACATTAGGGTACCAGACACAAATTCAAAACTGGTTTTGGTTTTTGTTTGTTTGTTTGGGTTTCTTTTCTTTCTTTCTTGGTTTTTCGAGACAGGGTTTCTCTGTAACTTTGGAGCCTGTCCTGGAACTAGCTCTTGTAGAGAAGGTTGGGCTCGAACTCACAGAGATCCGCCTGCCTCTGCTTCCCGAGTGCTGGGATTAAAGGCATGCGCCATCAACGCCCGGCTAAAACTGAGGGTTTTAATGAGTGGCAGAACACTTAACTGCCTATCCTGTGCGAAGCCCTAGGTTGCATCCCCAGTGTTTAGAACCAGGGCTAGGGATGGGGGAGAATGGTGATGGAGGCCAGGAGATGGCTCAGCGAACAGACACACTTGCCACCAAGTCTGACCACATGAATTTAATCATTAATCACTAAGTCCCACAAAGTGGAAGGAAAGAACCAACTTCCTCACTATGAGACGCAATTTGTGCGCACACATGCTCACATTCACCACACACACACACACACACACACACACACACCCCAACAATAACAAAAGCAATTGGAATTTTTTTTTAATTTTTTTTTTTTTTTTTTTTTTTTTTTTTGGTTTTTTGAGACAGGGTTTCTCTGTGGTTTTGGAGCCTGTCCTGGAACTAGCTCTGTAGACCAGGCTGGTCTCGAACTCTGTCACAGAGATCTGCCTGCCTCTACCTCCCGAGTGCTGGGATTAAAGGCATGCGCCACCACTGCCCAGCTGGAATTCTTCTTTTCATTTCTTTTTCCAAGACAGGGTTTCTCAGTGTAACAGTCCTGAGTGTCCTGAAATTCGCTCTGTAGCCCAGGCTGGCCTTGAAAACACATTCTCCTGCCTCCTGAGTGCTGGCATTAAAGGCCTGCTTGACCATACCCACTGCAATCTAAATATTTTAAAGAGTTAATTGGTAGAAAGCACAGAAGTAACTTTTAGACACTGTCCACAGTGAAGAACTCTGTAACTAGAAATAGGTGCTAAAACCCACAAGGAGGACAGACACAGGTTGGAGCCCAGTGCATTGGTAGGTACCAGTGCTCCCAGCACTGGAGAAGCAGACAGGACTGGAGGAGTTCAAGGACAGCCTGTGCTATGCAGTAAAGTCAAGTTGGGATACATACTACTCTGCCACAACAACCAAAAAAGTAAAAGTTACACACAGTTAATTGAGGCAGGTTTATACAGTAAATCTGAAGTCAATGTGGGTTACATAGTGAGTTCCAGTCAGCCTCTTCTACAGAATGAGGCTCTGCCTCAAAACAAAAGGATTAAGAGCTCTTGCAACTCTTGCTGAGCCCCAGAGGTCCAATACCCAGCACCCACATGGAGGCTCACAACCATCTGTACCTCCAGTTCCACAGAATCTAATGCCCTCTTCTGACTTCCCTCTAGCACCAAGCACAAATGTGGTACAAATACATACATGAAGACAAAACACTTCTACACAGAAAATTATTTTTTAAAAAAGAAAAAAATCCAAATACATAAATAAAACAAAAAGTAATAAATACAAAGAAAGTCAATGTATGTATAGGACCCATCATCAGATAAACTCGGATAACTGGGTGGTGGTGGCACACGCCTTTAATACCAGCACTCAGGAGACAGAGGCAGGTAGATCTCTGTGAGTTCGAGGTCAGCCTGGTCTACAGAGTGAGTTCCAGGACAGCCAGGGGTACACAGAGAAACCCTGTGTGGAAAAACCAAAAAAAGAAAGAAAGAAAGAAAGAAAGAAAGAAAGAAAGAAAGAAAGAAAGAAAGAAAAAAAGAAAGAAAGAAAAGAATACTGAAATCAGACAGACACCTAGACAGAAAGAAGGACACCAAAGCCTTCAGGATTACTTATGCCAGCAACTGCTCATCAGATTCCCAGGCTTAGGACATGTGAGCAGCAGCATTGATTGTACCATGTTGCCTTTCCGTCCCACAGTGGAACCTTGTTTAATTATTTTTAAAGGGGCATAGGATGAGGAATCTTATGCATTCATTTGCACAGAAGTAGCTAACAAATCCACCTCAAAATTCAAACATGATGGATGGAAAGGAGACAATCTATGGTGGCTGTGAACGTCAACGCCATATATATCAAATTAGCATTTGACAGTTTTGACTGTACTATGAGGAGAATACTCATTAAATCAGGTATATCAAAAACCATGCTTGGACTAGAGAAATGGCTCAGTGGTTAAGAACACTGCCTACTCCTTTGGAGGTCCTGAGTTCAATTCCCAGCAACCACAAGGTGGTTCACAACCATCTATAATGGGATCTGATGCCCTCTTCTATCTGATGCCCTCCTCTGTCATGCTAGCATACATGTAAATAGAACACTCATATCCATAAATAAATATTTTTTAAAAAGAAGCCATGCTCACACACCAGGCCAGTTTGCTGGGAAGGAAACCAATGATGTCAGAGAGCAATGCCTAGCAAAGGCAATCAAGCACTTCAACTACAGGACCAGTCACACCACTCACGTCCCAGCGACACTGACTGCAAAAGGCCATGGCCAAATGCTTCCTAGGTTGCTAAATGAAATAAATTATTTATATAAATTATATAAAAATAGCCAAGTGGTGGTGGTGGTGGCGCACACCTTTAATCCCAGCACTTAGGAGGCAAAGACAGGTGGATTTCTGTGAGTTTGAGGCCAGCTGGTCTACAGAGTGAGTTCCAGGATAGACTCCAAAACTACAAAGAAACACTGCCTCAAAAATAAATTAATAAATAAATAAATATTACTTTTTTGCTATTTAATACCTGTAGCTCAGTTTTCTTTCTTTTTTTTTCCTTTTTGGTTTTTTGAAACAAGGTTTCTCTGTGTATATCAGGCTGGCCTTAAACTCAGAGATCTACCTGCTTCTGGAGTGCTGGAACCAAAAGTATACCACCACACATGACATTTTTTAGTTAAAATTTTCATTATATATACATATATACATATATACATATATATACATATATATACATATATATATATATATATATATATATATATATATATATATATATATATATATATATGCTGGCCAGTGGTAGCACACACCTTTAGTCCCAGCCCTCAGGAGGCAGAGGCAGGCAGATCTCTGTGAGTTAGAGGCCAGCCTGGTCTACAGAGTGAATTCAGGACAGCTAGGGCTATGACACAGAGAAATCCTGTCTCAAAAGTCAAGTATATATGATTGTGTGTGTGTATGTGTGTGTGAGAGAGAGAGAAAGAGAGATAAATAGACAAATAGAATGACAGAAAGGCAGATCTCTCACTTTTAATCTCAACACTTGGGAATCAGAGGAAGGCAGATCTCTGTGAGTGTGAGATCAATTTGGTCTAAATATAGTACAGGTCAGCTAAGGTTGCTTATTGAGACCTTGTCTCAAGGTAGGTGAGGGGTAGGAGGTTGGAGAGATGGCTTAGAGTTTAAGAGCATTTCTTGTTTTTGCAGAGAGCAAGGTTTGATCCCAGCACCTACATGGTACCAAACAGCCATCTATAACTCCATAGTTCCAGGGGATCTGATGGCCTCTTCTGTCTTTCAGTCACCAAGCACACATGTGGTACCCATACACATACAGACAGGCAAAACACCCATACACATAAAATAAAATTTTTTAAAAAATCGGCGGGGCGGTGGTGGCGCACGCCTTTAGTCCCAGCACTCGGGAGGCAGAGGCAGGCAGATCTCTGTGAGTTCAAGGCCAGTCTAGTCTACAAGGCTAGTTCCAGGACAGGCTCCAAAGCTACAAAGAAACTCTGTCTTGAAGAAAAAAAAAATCTTTAATGCCAGCACTTGGGAAGCAGAGGAAGGCAGATCTCTTTGAGTATGAAATCAGTCTGATCTAAATATAGTCCAGACTGTATATTATAAATTATAAATACGGGGCTGGAGAGATGGCTCAGTGGTTAAGAGCATTGCCTGCTCTTCCAAAGGTCCTGAGTTCAATTCCCAGCAACCACATGGTGGCTCACAACCATCTGTAATGGGGTCTGGTGCCCTCTTCTGGCCTACAGACACACAGACAGAATATTGTATACATAATAAGTAAATAAATAAATATTAAAAAATAAATTATAAATATGCATATAAATATAAATGAATAAATAAAATCAAAGCAGCCAGGTGTGTTGGCAGATTCCCAGCACTAGGGAGGCAGAGGCAGGTGACTCTCTGTAAATTCAAGGCCAACCTGCTGGAGAAAGCAAATTCAAAAACAGTCAGAGCTACAAAACAGAGGTTCTGTCTCAAAACAAAACAAAAGGAAACAAAAAGGTACAAGGTGACCAGGCGTGGTGGCACATGCCTTTAATTCCAGCACTCGGGAGGCAGTGGTTGGCAGATCTCTCTGTGAGTTTTAGGTCACTCTGGTCTACAGAGTAAGTTCCAGGATAACCAGGGCTACAAAAAAACCCTGTCTCATAAAAAAATAAAAAGAGAGAGAGAGAGAGAGAGAGAGAGAGAAAGAGAAAGAAAGAGAAAGAAAGAAAGCAAAAGAATTCACAGAAGCTGAGAGGGTAAAAGCCTCAGGTCAGCAAACATAACAACAATTATTGGAGCCCACTCAAAGAGCAAAAGGAGGAAAATGGTTTCATAAAGTTGTTCTCTGACCTCTGTGTGAACATTGTGGTACATACACACATACAACATCCATGCTATACATATACATATATAGACATGTACATACATATGTGTGTCTTTAAAAATATCCACAGAGCCAGGCAGTGGTAGTTCACATCTTTTTTTTTTTTTTTTTTTGGTTTTTCGAGACAGGGTTTCTCTGTGGCTTTGGAGCCTGTCCTGGAACTAGCTCTTGTAGACCAGGCTGTCCTCGAACTCACAGAGATCCGCCTGCCTCTGCCTCCCGAGTGCTGGGATTAAAGGCTAAAGGCGTGCGCCACCTTCGCCTGGCCATCTTTAATCCCAACACTTGGAAGCAGAAGCAGGTGGATCTCTGTGAGTTCAAGGCCAACCTGGTTTACAAGAACTAGCTCCAGCAAAAAACAAAACAAAACTAAGCCAGGTGGTGGCCTTTAATCCCAGCACTCAGGAGGCAGAGGCAGGCGGTTTTCTGTGAGGTCGAGGGTTTTCTGTGAGGTCGAGGCCCGTCTGGTTTACAAGAGCTAGTTCCATGACAGCTAGGACTGTTACACACGGAAACCCTATCTCAAAAAACCAAAAGAAAGAAGTAAAAAAAAAAATCTGCAGAAAGAAGTTTGATCACTATCTTATTTAAGGTTTCTATTGCTGTGATAAAACACCATGATCAAAATTAACTTAAAGAGGAAAGTATTTATTTCATTTTACAGCTTGTAGTCCATCAACCAAAGAAATCGTGCCAGGAAATCAAGCCAGGTATGAATGCAGAGGCCTCAGAATTTCATAAAAAACATCATGTCAATAGCAAAGGTTTTAAAAAGACATTTTCACCACATGGCAACAAGCCAAGGAAATTATAGGGAAATGCCCTACTTTTTCTTTATACAACCAAACATCACTGCCTGCAGAAAGTAACCCAAAGGTTACTCAAAGGAATGGAATCTGGCAGATGGATGTGTTCCATTTTGTAGACTTTAGAAAATTAAAATATATACACCATACCATTAAAGTTTTCAATGGGCAACTGCTTTGAGTTTGCAAAAGGCTGATTTGATAATCACACATTTACTACAAGTTATGGTCGTCATGGGTACACCTGTACAAATAAAGACAGACAATGCTCCAGCACGTGTCTCTAAGAAATGAAACAGGTGTTTGCTTTCTATAATATAAAGCATATCACAGGTATTCCACACAATCTTACATGGCAGACAGTTATAGAAAGATAAAATCAAGCCGGGCGGTGGTGGCGCACGCCTTTAATCCCAGCACTCGGGAGGCAGAGGCAGGCGGATCTCTGTGAGTTCGAGACCAGCCTGGTCTACAAGAGCTAGTTCCAGGACAGGCTCCAAAACCACAGAGAAACCCTGTCTTGAAAAACCAAAAAAAAAAAAAAAAAAAAAAAAAAAAGAAAGATAAAATCAAACTCTAAAGGATATGTTCAATAAGCAGAAATGAATGATAAATACTCCCAGAAATAGATTGCATAGTGCTTTATTATCTTTGAGTTTTTTTATTTTATTTTATTTTTTTTATTATTTTATTTTATTTTTTGGTTTTTCGAGACAGGGTTTCTCTGTGACTTTGGAGCCTGTCCTGGAACTAGCTCTTGTAGACCAGGCTGGTCTCGAACTCACAGAGATCCGCCTGCCTCTGCCTCCTGAGTGCTGGGATTAAAGGCGTGCGCCACCGTCGCCCGGCTGAGTTTTTTTTTAAATACTAGTGAGAGAAACAACAGCTGTAGAGAGACATTGGATAGTAGAAAAAACTATGGAATGAGATCAGCCAATATTCTTAAAAATGTACTGAGCTCAGAATGGAAACCGGGACATGGGGTTGGAGAGATGGCTCAGTGGTTAAGAGCATTGCCTGCTCTTCCAAAGGTCCTGAGTTCAATTCCCAGCAACCATATGGTGGCTCACAACCATCTGTAATGGGGTCTGGTGCCCTCTTCTGGCCTGCAGACATACACACAGACAGAATATTGTATACATAATAAATAAATAAATATTAAAAAAAAAAAAGAAACTGGGACATATGTTACATTGGGGAAGGAGTTTTGCTTTTGTTTCCATGGGAGAAAAAAGCTATGGATACCATCAAAACCGATAAAAATTCGATTTGAACAAGAGACACCTCTTAATTAGAAGAGATAATAGTTCACCAAATAGCATGGCCTTTTAATCTAAACTAAGCTATAAAACTAAGAACTGGTTTTCATTTGATCAGATATAACTTGTCCAAAGAGAATCTCCCAAAAATTAGGGTTGGGGAAAGGTTTTGTTTCTGTCTTTTCAGGAGAATAAAGGTATCCAGCTAAGGGATCTGAAGACCACTGGACAAATGAGACATCTGAAGAAAAGGCACAGCTGGGTGGTGGTGGTGCATGCCTTTAATCCCAGCACTCGGGAGGCAGATCTCTGGAGTTCGAGGCCAGCCTGGTCTACAAGAGCTAGGTCCGGGAAATGCTCCAAAGCCACAGAGAAACCCTGTCTCGAAAAACCAAAAAAAAAAAAAAAAAAAGGCACAAACTATCCAGAAAAAAATGTCACAAGGAAAAGAGCAAATTGACCTATTGGTATGTCATTTCCAACAGGATAAAATTTCATAAATCTTCCCAATGTTGTTTCTCCTGTTCTCTAGAGACACATAATGCAAATGGTCTTTTTTTAGTCCCAGTCCAATTAAAGATTAAAGCTGGCCACGGAAGAGTGCTGTTCTGTATACCCATAGCTTGCTCAGCTTTCTTTCTCTTCTTTGCTTATTTACTTTGCTTGTTTGTTTTGTTTTTCAGGACAGGGTTTCCCTGTGCAGCCTTGGCTCTCCCTATCCTTGGAACTCTCTCTGTAGACCAGGCTGGCTTCTGACTCAGAGATCTGCCTGCCTCCTGAGTGCTGGGATTAAAGGCAAGCAGTTTTTTTTTTTATACACCCCAGGACCACCTACCACCTAGGAACAGAACCACCCACCTGTGCTCTTTCTCTCATTCACTAAGGTTACAAATGCCCCATGGGCTGGGTGTGGGGGTCCACACCTTTAATCCCAACACTCCCCAAGCAGAGGCAGGCAAGATTTCTGTGAGTTCGTGGCCAGCCTGGTCTACAAAGTGAGTTCCAGGACAACCAGAGCTACATAGAAAGACCTGTCTGTTTCAAAAACAAAACAAGGTTTTCCTACAGGCCAGTCTGGTGGGGACAGTTTCTCAATTGAGGTTTCCTCTTCCCAAATGACCTCAGCCTCTGTAAAATTGGCATAAAAACTAGGCAGCACAACCACTCAATTCACCACTTGACGCAATGAAGCCATGGTTCCCTATCCACACTCTAAATAAGGAAACTAGAGAGAAAGCTAAATTAGAGTGCCTGGGTAGCGCGAGGAAACCCAGGGTTCTGTGTCCAGTGTTGGAGGAACCGGGTACAGGAACACACACTTGTAATGCCAGCACTCACAAACCTTGAGTTTGAGGTTAATGTGTGCTACACATTAAATTCCAGACAATTCTCAGCTACATAGTGAGGTATGAGCTCCAAAGAAGAAATTTAGGAGGTTGAGGCAAGAAGATCAGTAGCCCAAGCTCATCCTCAACTGGAGGCCAACCTGGGCTCTATCTAAAAACAAACAAAAAAACAGAGGAGCAGTCTTTAGCCCTTGGGGCAGTGGGGACAGAGGCAGAGGTAGGAGGATCACTCCCAAGTTCAAGTCAGCTTGAGCTAAGGAGTTTGTAAGCAGTAGGTACCTTAGCCTGGGTTAGAGTGAGACCTTGGGAAGTGGGGGAGGGGTGGGGTGGTGGAGTTGGGTTCCTAGAACTAAAACTTAAAAAAAAAAAAAAAAAAAAGAAGTGAGCCAGAAAAAATTACTTCTTTTGTCACCACAAGGTACTTGCTAAATTGAAGTCAAATGCACTCAGAGAATTTGGCACCAATCTTGCCTTCCCTGAGGGAACAGAATCTCAGAGACACATGGCACTACAGCTTGCGCACAGAACACTCCCTGACCATTTTAGATGTTAGAATGTGAAAAACAGCATCTTTTAACTTGCAATGAAATCCCTGAGCAACAGGATTACTCAAGGAGATGCCCAGGGGTATGTAGTGCCAGTGTGTAGAGGACAGTCAAGCTGGCAACTGCCTACACTAGGGCACACACTGGACGCAAGGGATTTAAAGACAAGTGGTGGCGCACGCCTTTAATCCCAGAATTCACGAGGCAGAGGCAGGCAGATGATCTCTGTGAGTTCAAGGCTAGCCTGGTCTACAGAGCGAGTTTCAGGACAGTTAGGGCTGTTACACAAAGAAACCCTGTTGAGAGAGGGGGGGCAGGCAGGCAAGGAGAGAGACAGAGAAGCGCCATGGGTAGTCAGTACACCTACCAAAGGGTGCATGTCCTACATAAGTCAGTCAGAATTTACCATCCTCCATCAGTCCTCACAGAGGAGGCCGTAAATTTTTGTAACCTGATGCCAGATTAGTGGCTTTGGGGCTTCAGTCAGACTGAAATGGATACAGACGACACCAAGGAGGTTTCCAGTTGGAAGGAACAGCTCCAAAGCTGGACTATGGTGACTATGAATTCACTAAAAACATTGCAAGTTTATACACTTTGAATCCCAGAGGCAGATCTCTGTGAATTCAAGATCATCTTGGTCTAAATAGCAAGTTACTGGACAGACAAAACTACACAGAGAGACCCAATCTAAAGCAAACAAAGAACAAGACAATGCAGGCAGGCACAGTGCCATGCATCTGTAATCTCAACATTCGGGAGCAGGAGGAAAGAGGATCAGGAGTTCAAGGCTAGCCTCCCTAACATATCCAGCTGCAGGCCAGCCTGGGATACATTAAATCCAGTTTCAAAAAGCTGGACAAAACCAGGCTGTGATGGCGCATGCCTTTAATCCCAGCACTCTGGAGGCATCGGCTGGTGGATCCCTGTGAGTTTGAGGCCAGCCTGGTCTACAAAGTGAGTTCTAGGACAGAGTAACCCTGTCTTAGAAAGGAAAAAAACAAAACCAGAAACAGAGCAAACTTGATGTGGTGATGCACATCTTTAATCCTAACACTGGAAAGGCAGAGGCAGTCAGATCTCTGCAAGTTTGAGGCCAGCCTGTGTACCTGAGTCCTTGTTCTGGTGGAAACGCCATCCCAGCCCCTCCCCTCCCCCATCTTTCTCCCTAAACCCTGCTGCATCTCAGAAAGCCCGCCAAATGATGACTCCTCCCCCAAAGATGTTCAAGACCACTCCCACAAGGTACTTAAACTGTCCCCTAGAAAACAGACACGTGGTTTTCCAGTCTTTCTTTCCTGTCTCCTCTCAAGGAGACTGGAAAGTCATCTGGGAGCGTTCTATCCGTTAAACCAGGGCTTTTTCTAATGAGGTTTGATTTAGTCTAATTTGCAATGCTGTGACGGCGGAGAGAAGCTTATCAGGGTGCAGAAACGTTTTGTCTTAAAAAAAAAAAAAAGAAAAAAGAAAAAAGACAGTCATCTAAGTGATTAAAGACACCCAGTTGCTGAATTTCATGACCTGAATTGAGTCCCAGAATCCACACTAATAGATAAAGAACCAACTCCTAAAAATGTCCTCTGACCTTCACAGGTGCTTAGCTGCACCTGCAAATAAATGTGGTTAAAAGTATGTGTGTGGGCCGGGCGGTGGTGGCGCACGCCTTTAATCCCAGCACTCGGGAGGCAGAGGCAGGGGGATCTCTGTGAGTTCGAGACCAGCCTGGTCTACAGAGCTAGTTCCAGGACAGGCTCCAAAACCACAGAGAAACCCTGTCTCGAAAAACAAAAACAAAAAAACAAAAAAAAAAGTATGTGTGTGTGTGTGTGTGTGTGTGCACGTGCGTGCAAACATATCTATGTATATATACAAATGTTTATTTTTTTTAATTTTTATTTTTTTGGGTTTTTCGAGACAGGGTTTCTCTGTGGCTTTGGATCCTGTCCTGGAACTAGCTCTGTAGACCAGGCTGGTCTCGAATTCACAGAGATCCGCCTGCCTCTGCCTCCCGAGTGCTGGGATTAAAGGCGTGCGCCAACATCGCCCAGCTACAAATGTTTATTTTATATGTTAGTTTTTGCCACATGTATTTCTGTGCACCACTTGCATGTTAAATATCCAAGGACACCAGAAGAAGCCATTTCTCCAACCCTGGTGAAAAGTATTTTTTTATTTATTATTTTTTTATTTTTTGGTTTTTCAAGACAGGGTCTCTCTGCGTTGCTTTGGTGCCTGTCCTGGAACTCACTCTGTAAACCAGACTGGTCTTGAACTCACAGAGATCTGTCTGCCTGTCTCCCGAGTGCTGGGATTAAAGGAGTTAGCCACCACTGGCTAAAAAGTATTTTTAAAAATATTCACGACTAGGGCTAGAGAGATGGCTCATCTGTTAAGAGCACTGTCTGCTCTTCTAGAGGACCCAGGTTCAATTTCCAGCAACCACATGGCAGCTCCTAACTGTCTGTAACTTCAGTTCCAGGAGATCTGACATCTTTATACCAAAGCATGCAAAAAAAAATCATAAAAAATATTCATGACTAGGTCAGGCAGGGGTGGTGCTCACCTTTAATCCTATTTCTTGGGATGTAGAGGCAGCAGGATCTCTGAGTCTGAAGCCAACCATAGTCTACAGAAAAAGTTCCTGGACAACCAGGATTACTCAAAAAAATTCTGTCTTGAAAAACATTAAATAAACAATAAATAAAGATTCATGACTGGGGATATGGCTCAGTAATAGAATGAATAATTGTCTAGCATGTATGAGGCCTTGGATTTAACACCTAGCACCACATAAACTAAGTTCCTTAGTTTCTGGAGATACGGCTCAGTGGGTAAGAATACTGGCTATTCTTCCAGAGGACCAGCGTTCTTTCCCAGCACCCACTTGCTAGATCTGTAACTCCAGTTCCAGAGGACCCCAAGCTCTTTTCTGGCCTCCAGAGGCCACCAAGCATGCTTGTGGTGCACAGCTATACATGCAGGCAAACACTCATAGATATGAAAAAATTTTAATTAAAAAGAAATTCTTGACGGGTATGTGGCCCAGCACTTGGGAGGCAAAGGCAGAAGGATCTCTGTGAGTTTGAGGTCAGCCTGGTCTACAAAGTGAGTTTCAGGCCAGTTAGAGCTACACAGAGAAACCCTGTCTTGAAAACTTAAAAAAAGAAAATTCAAGTTTGGGGATTTGAGGAGCACAAGGGAAGGTGACAGATACTTCAAGGGTCGTTACCAAGACTTTATATTGTGTGACTAATGCCCAAAATCACCAGTCCAAAGTGATTTTAGATTAAATAAGTGAAAAATCAGAGTGGAGTTGGGCGGTTTATGGAAGTGCACGACTTTAATCCCATCATTTGGGTGGGAGCTTGAGGACAACCTGGTCTTCAGGGTGAGCTCCAGGATAGCTAGGCTACACAGAGAAACCCTGTCCAGAACCCCCCCGCCCCCCCCAAAGAAAAAAGAAAAAGAAAGGGGGCTGGAGAGATGGCTCAGAGGTTAAGAGTACTGCCTGCTCTTCCAAAGGTCCTGAGTTCAATTCCCAGCAACCACATGGTGGCTCACAACCATCTGTACTGAGGTCTGGTGCCCTCTTCTGGCCTGCAGGCATACGCACAGACAGAATATTTTATATGTATATAAATATTTTTTTTAAAAAAAGAAAAAAGGAACAGAAAAGAAAAACAGCTGGGCGGTGGTGGCGCACGCCTTTAATCCCAGCACTCGGGAGGCAAAGGCAGGCGGATCTTTGTGAGTTCGAGACCATCCTGGTCTACAGAGCTAGTTCCAGGACAGGCTCCAAAGCCACAGAGAAACCCTGTCTCGAAAAAACCAAATAAAGAAAAAGAAAAGAAAAGAAAAACAGTGCTGAGTCTGGGGCTCAGGGGATACCGGGAAAGACAAAACAGCAGGGGGTAAGGTCACATTCCTTGTTAAATTTAAGGATAACTTGAACTGAGCAAGTAAGCAGTGGGGTGGGGGACTTGCAAGGCTAGGGCTTGCAGGAGGAAAAGTCAACCTTTGGTTGCGTGGTGCAAAGACTTGACCAGTATCTACTGTGTGTGAAAATATCTTACCACCGTCCAATCCCCAGATCCAGCTGTGAAATGGAAGCCTTGAGAGATAAGTAAGGAAGGGCCCTTACTTAAATTATGGCCCTTGCCCAGGGCTACAGGAATGTTTTTACATATAAAAGCTCCTCCTGTAAACCTTTTCCCTGACCAGCAGACCAGCATACATTTCGCATCTCCACCCCCCTTTGTTGGTCTTTAATCTTGGTCTAGGCGCTATTATTTTTCTGGTAAACCTTGGAGGCAAGGACCACGACCTATTTCCAGCTTCTACGACTTCTGAAGCCATGTTTGGGTCTCCTGTGGTCTCCACACCTTAAACTGCTGTCTTAGAGGCTCTTTCAGGGGGGTGCCAATTGTCCTTCCTCAGCTCAGGAGCACCCATTTCCTCTCCGTTCTAAATTGCCCCTGCTTGTTTGTACTTCCTTATCTTGCCTGGGTTTCCCCTGCCTCCATTCTGTCTTGTACCAGGAAGCAAATTCCATTGAGGGTACTGTTTAGTGTCTGTACCTGGGTAGAATGGAAACAAAAAGAACAACATTGGTGTTTGGATCTTGGGGGCATGGTCTAGGCCCCTTAGGGTGGGGCTTTATTTGTGGAAGTAGCACCTGAGTTTTGGATTTTGCTCCTGAATAGTTGCTATCACAGTGGGAGACACTAAATGAGGACCTGACTTGATGGAAAAGAGGAGGTTAAGATTCTATCTAGCGGTCTACTAGTGAGTTCCAGGGCAAGCTCCAAAGCTACAGAGAAACCCTTTTTCAAGACGGAAAAACAAAACGAAGCTGGGCGGTGGTGGCGCACGCCTTTAATTCCAGCACTCAGGAGGCAGAGGCAGGCAGATCTTTGTGAGTTCCAGACCAGCCTGGTTTACAAGAACTAGTTCCAGGACAGGCTCCAAAAATAAAAATAATAAAAAAAAAAAAACAAAGAAAAACAAAGCAGGGGCTGGAGAGATGGCTAAGAGGTTAAGAGCATTGCCTGCTCTTCCAAAGGTCCTGAGTTCAATTCCCAGCAACCACATGGTAGCTCACAACCATCTGTAATGGGGTCTGGTGCCTTCTTCTGGCCTTCAGGCATATACACAGACAGAATATTGTATACATAATAAATAAATATTAAAAAAAAACAAAGCAAAGCAAAACAAAAGATGTTAATTAGCAGTAGCCCATAAGCAACACCCCTAACTAGCAGGGCCCAAAGGATCTGTACGCCTCCATCCCTTTTATTTCTTTTTTTTTTAATAAATATTTATTTATTTATTTATTTATTTATTTATTATGTATACAATATTCTCTCTGCGTTGTGCCTGAAGGCCAGAAGAGGGCACCAGACCTCATCACAGATGGCTGTGAGCCACCATGTGGCTGCTGGAAACTGAACTCAGGACCTTTGGAAGAGCAGGCAATGCTCCCAACCTCTGAGCCATCTCTCCAGCCCCCCCCCCTTTTATTTCTTATTAATATTTTTGAAGATCTGGTCTCTGTGACCTCGAAGTTTCTTCCCTTAAGTGTCTGACCCATGCTGTCTGCTTCTCTCTTCCAGGGCCTAGAATTTTAAAACTATTTGCAGCCCATGTAGTCTGATAAAGCTGTGTTCAGGGCCAGAGAACTGGCTCAGCCTGTAAAGGCACTCACTAGCCGGGTGATGATGGCGCACGCCTTTAATCCCAGCACTCGGGAGGCAGAGGCAGGTGGATCTCTGTGAGTTTGAGACCAACCTGGTCTACAGAGCTAGTTTCAGGACAGGCTCCAAAGCCACAGAGAAACCCTGTCTCAAAAAACCAAAAAAAAAAAAAAAAAAAACAAAGGCACTCACTAGCCGCCAGGCCTAAGCTCCTCTCACTTGGTGACATGGTGAAGAGAGAGAACTATCCCTAGTAAGCTGTCCTGCAGACCTGTACATATACACACACACACATGTATACACAGAATATAAAAGTAATTTAAGAAACTGTCTTCAAATATATGCACCTATTCTTTTGTTGTTGTTTTGTGAGATAGGATCCGCTCAGTAGACCAGGCTGCCCAGGATCTCTTGGTAGACCAGGCTGGCCTCGAACTCACAGAGATCGCCTGCCTCTGCCTCCAGAGTGCTGGGATTAAAGGTGTGGGCCTTCTGGTTGCTGGAACTAAAGGTGAGCACCACCGCTGCCCAATACTTTTTTTTTTTTTTTTCAAAAATGCCTTCACAACTGTGATAAGGTCTTGAAAGACACTCCACAAAAGTTTTCTTGAGGCTATTTATAACTAGGTTCTCCTTTTTAACCCACCCTACATTTGCAGTCTCAACCCTGCCTGTCTGGTATTCAGGTCTCTTCCCTCAGGGCTGAAACCTTTGAAACCTTTGTGCTGTAGGTTGTTTTTTTTTTTTTTTTTTGTTTTTTGTTTTTTGTTTTTTCGAGACAGGGTTTCTCTGTGGCTTTGGAGCCTGTCCTGGAACTAGCTGCGTAGACCAGGCTGGTCTCGAACTCACAGAGATCTGCCGGCCTCTGCCTCCCGAGTGCTGGGATTAAAGGCGTACGCCACCATCGCCCGGCTTTTTTTTTGTTTTTTGTTTTGGTTTTTTCGAGACAGGGTTTCTCTGTGGCTTTGGAGCCTGCCTGGAACTAGCTCTGTAGACCAGGCTGGTCTCAAACTCACAGAGATCCCTCTCTCTCTCTCTCTCTCTCTCTCTCTCTCTCTCTCTCTCTCTCTCTCTCCCTCCCTCCCTCCCTCCCTCCCTCCCTCCCTCCCTAAGTACTGGAATTAAAGGAATCTGTGGCTGGGTTGTTTTTATTTGTTTTGAAGTTTTGCCATTGTTTTTTAAATTTATTTGTTTATTTTTGAGGCAGAGTCTCACTGCTTAGTCATTGCTGGCTTGGAACTTGCTGTGTAGAGCAGGTATCAACTCCAATTCACAGTGGTCAGTGATCTGGTGCCTCTCCTGGTTTCTCGCTGGGCTGGAGAGCCCGATTTAGCCTCATCTCCAGCCCTCAGATGATTCTGTTTTTTATGGCTGCTGTACAAGTGACCAGAAACTGAGTAACTGTAACTAAAAGTAACATTCTTGCAGCTCACACTGGCAGGCAGGCAGGGGCTGTGCCCACAAGCCTCAACTTGAGGTGCTAGTCAGATGGAAGCTTCCCCCCCCCCAAAGCCACAGAGAAACCCTGTCTCGGAAAACCAAAAAAAAAAAAAAAGAAAAGAAAAGAAAAGTCTCCCCCCATACAGGATCTTTCTGCGCAACAGCTCTGACAGTTCTGGAACTTGCTTCTTAGACCAGGCTGGCCTCCAACTCACAGAGATGCATCTGCCTCCAAATGCTGGGATTAAAGTTATGCGCCACCACTGGCCCACCTCTCTCCTCCTCCTCCTCTTCTCCTCTTCCTCCTTCTCTCTCTCTCTTTCCTTTTTAATGTTTTTGTCAAGACAGGGTTTTTCTGTTAAATAGTCCTGGCTCTCTTGGAACTTGTTGTGTAGACCAGGCTAGCCTCCAACTCACAGAGCTCTGCCTGCCTCTACCTCTGCCTCCCCAGTGCTAGAATTAAAGATGTGTGCTAGCACCGCCTAGCACCGGGTCTTTTTCATACAGTCTCTTTTTTTGGGCCTCTTGGCTGATGCACCTGGTTTTTCTCTCTTTCCCCTATCCCACGCCCCCTAAGGTCCAGGGGAATGGCTCTGGACTCTCCCAGGTGTGTCTGTCTCTATGTTCTCACTTTTATCTACAATAAATTGTCTCCTCCACCATACCTAGGAGCAATCATGTCTTTTCTTTTTCATATGTTTTTCACTCTGGAAGAGCAGCAAGTGCTTTTAACCACTGACTCATTCTCCAGATGCAATGATCTCCCATTTTAAGAGTATTTGATGAGCCCGTGGTGGTGGTGCAGGCCCTTCATCCCAGTAGTCAGGAGGCAGAGGCAAGTGGATCTCTGTGAGCTCAAGACCAGCCTGGTCTACAAGAACTAGCTGCAGGACAGGCTCCAAAGCCACAGAGAAACCCTGTCTCAAAAAAACAAAAAAAACAAAAAAAACAAAAAAAAAGAGTATTTGATGAACAACTTCAATCACTTAACATGATTACAGGTTTGGGGGGATTTAAGCACCAAATCTTTCAAATCTCTCTCTCTCTCTCTCTCTCTCTCTCTCTCTCTCTGAGTGTGTGTGTGTGCTTAAAGTCAAGGGTCCTTACCAGTAGTTTCCTGATGCTACCAAAGCAAAGTTATGTCATCATTTGTCACCAGGTGACACTCCACTGTCAGCAATGAGACATGTGCACCCCTTAAAAGTGCCCGCCAGGCACAGCTTCCTCTCTTGCCTCTTGCTCCTCTCCCCTTCCTCTAGTCTCTTCCCTTTCCCTTTGTCTGCCTGCCTCTCTCTCATCCCCACCCTAACATGACCTTTCACTCTTTCACTCCTCACTCCCCCAATAAACCTCTTGCACGAATGCTGTTGCGTGTGGCGTGTTTGCTTAATGACATACTTTGGCAGGACCAGCTGAAAAGACTCACTTCGCTTTTCTTTTTTTTTTTAATCATTATATTTACTATGCAGCTCTGCCTGAAGTGGCCCTTACTCTTCAGCCCACAGTAATGCTCCTGCTTCAGCCTCCCCGAGTGATGGTGACTGTCACAGCAGTCCATTAAATGCCCCTTAATGGAAAGCTAGTAGTAGAGACCTAACACTGCAAGCTACTCAAAGCAACAGAGTTAGTCCAGTTGGGCTGGTTGATCACCAGGCTAAGAGACAACCCCTCAGAAAGGTGGGACCACACCTAGGAAGGTGGAATAGCTACATCTTTAATGACCTGCTGCACTCTTCTCCAAAGTCCCCATAAGCCTCCATCCTTTCCATGGGGTCTGCCCACCTTGTTCCTTTTTGGTCTTTTTCTTTCCAGTGCTGGTTGGAGCCTAACTATATACTTTCCTGATGTTTTGGGCTTTCTTCTCTTTCTCTAAAGCTCCTGTCCCTGTCACGCATCTGTTTGTCCACAATATGGCTGACTTCCGTGCTGGGGTAAGCAGTAAGGAGGCTGGTTTGTTTTTTCCGCTCCTTTGTTTTCCTCCTCTGGGCATTTATGCTATGTCTGTCTTGCTTGGTTTTATTACTATTATTTTTCACTCTAAAAATAACAATCTTTGCCAGACGGTGGTGGCACATGCCTTTAATCCCAGCACTCTGTGAGTTCGAGGCCAGCCTGGTTTACAGAGCTAGTACCAGGACAGGCTCCAAAGCTACACAGAAAAACCCTATTTTGAAAAATAAAACAAAATAAAAAAATCTCGAACTCACAGAGATCCGCCTGCCTTTGCCTCCCGAGTGCTGGGATTAAAGGCGTGCGCCTCCATTGCCCGGCCATGGAGAGCTGTGTTGTAGACGTGTGTGAAAGTCTAGTGAAGCACGTGCCAGGTAAACCTTATTAGAATCCAGTCCTAGTGCTGGGGGTGCAGCTCAGTTGCTAGAGTGCTTGCCTAGCATGCAGACAACCTAGGTCTGAGCCTCATCTCCACAGAAACTGTGTGTAGTGATTCACACCTGTAATCCAGGCACTTGGGAGGCCGAGGCAGGAGAGTCTGAAGTTCAAGATCATCTCCGGTCATCCCCATAAGTCAGAGTTAGAATTCAGGGTGGCATACACAAGATGCAGTCTAAAAAAAAAAAATCTTAAGTTTTACCAGGCGGTAGTGGCACACACCTTTAATTCCAGCAATCCGGGAGGCAGAGACAGGCGGATCTCTGTGAGTTCGAGGCCAGCCTGGTCTATAGAGCAAGTTCCAGGATAGGGTTCAAAGCTACAGAGAAACCCTGTCCATCTTGAAAAAACAAAATAAATTAATTAATAATAAATAAATGGATAGATAAATAAATAGTAACTTAAATTTTAATGGCCAAGAATGCCTGTAATCCTATCACTTGGGTGGGGGGAGAGAAACTTGAAAATTGGGAATTGAAGGTACCCTCAGCTGTAAGAACCTGTTCATCTAAAAACAAACCCACACAGTAAAAGAGCTAGGGACATGGCTTAGCACGTACAAGACCCTGGGTTCAAACAGCAAAATAACCAAACATAATGGTTTGGCATCTTTACCTCTTTTTCAGATTCTGAGCCCAAAAAGGAGACTTTTGCCTCCCCCACACTGAATCAACTCTTTCATACTGGACAGTCTTCTCTTTGCTCATTCCTCTCCGGCTTCAGGGACCCGTCTCTGTACCCTCGCCTTCTTAATTGGCTGCTATGCCACCAGAGCCTTTCCTACCTTAAGGCTGCACCATCTTCTGTCATGTGACTTGTGTACTCCATCCTGGGCTGCCATCCTGTAAGTCTATGAGGCCTCACCAAACTAATCTGGCAAGAAGGAGTCCGGATTCTAAAAACGCCTTTCTAAGACTTGGTACCCAACCTTCTGCTGTGCATCAGTAAATCCTATTAATTCTATCAAGGGGTGAAGGAAAGGTGTTTTTGAACTAAAGATTCAAAAGGCAGGTATCTACAGATTCTGGTCTACAGAGCTACAGGCTCCAAAGCTACAGAGTAACCCTGTCTCGAAAAACCAAAAAAAAAAAAAAAACAAAAAAAAACAAAAAAAAAAACAAAAAAAAAAACACAGCTCTCCAGCAGCTGTCCAGGATGGAGAACAAAAACCCTGACATTGTCCTCCTGAGGCACCAGCCCTGCTACACTCCACAGTACCAGGTACATGGAGACCCACGGCTCCCTACATCTCTCCAGCCCTATTCCCTGGTACCTGGATGGTCTTAAGTGGTAGCTGACTGGTTGGCCTCAAGAATGGAGGGTAAAGGAAGGTCAACCCATCTCTTGATAGATTTAGTTCAGGGATGTCTTGGACAGCACTAAGGGTGCCTTTTTGGATGACTGTTGTCTTCTCTCACACAACTGGTTCCTGTTGTTTGGTGCCTACTTTCCACCCCATTTCATGAGCTACCTTCTATTCTGATCTGTGGCCAACCTGCGGCATTGATTCAATAACCATTCATTTAGAGAGTAGTGAATTTCTGGGGGTCTGGTGGGATAAGGTGGGAACACCAAATGAGGATGTTTCACTGGGAAGGCGGGCCTGTGCTCTTTGGGCGACTACAGGGGAGCCCTGTAAATCGTCCTCATCTGGCTTGGGAGCATGAGAGACTCAAGAGAACCTTTTTCTCCGCTTTAGGAGAAAAACCACCAAAGGAGGTCCAGGCCCTCAGCCTCCGGGTTCGTGCGCCCTCTCCAGTCCGGCTGAGAAAACCGAGGGCGTGGCCAGAGAATTGACTGATGGCTCACTCACACCAGTCTGGCGACGACGGAAGCGTGTTCAGGCCCACTGATCCCTGGCTCCTCCGCCATCCCAGTTTCTGGGATTTGGTTTTGACGCGAACCAGGCCGGAAGACTGCCTAGTCTTAAGAGAAACACCGGAAACGTGTTCCCGACTATCGTTCCGCCTGCGCCGCGGCCATCGGTTCCGTTTCGCGGCCCGGAAGTGCGGCCTTCAAGTTGACAAGTAAGAGGCAGCCACTGCAGGACCTGGTGCCCGAGGAGTCTGAGGTGGGGTCCAGCGGGCATCCCTCGGTCACGTCCCAGAGACAGAGGGAAGGCCCGGGCGTGCTGGGGGAGGGACGCCCGCGTGAGGATCGATCGGTGCACGCGTGGCGAACGCGAGAGGGCGCTGCAGGATCGGGGCAGGGCGCGGGCAAGGCTGCAGAGGCGGGAAACAGTCGGTGTGGTCGTTGTGGGCCCGAAGGGAGCTCTGGCACAGGGTGGGAGAGAGACAGGTTGATGGAGCAAGGTGCATGGCATGGGAGAGGACATGGCGGCGAGAATACAGCAGTAGATGTGGTCGAGAGTGTGTCTTTTGTTCTCGAGCATCCAGGAAGGTCCTGCTGCATCTGAGGAGTCCGAGCCCTCCGGGAAGCGGGGTGGGGGTGGAGGGTGGATTTGAGGAGTTTAGGACCTATGGGTTGGCACACAAGTTGAAAAAGGAGGCCACTGGCAGAGGCAGGTGCAAAGCCTTGTCTGAAGAATTAATTCATCGTCATAGAGGACTCAGATAAACTAGGTTAGCAGGCTCCCTCTGGCTGTCGCGTGAGGGAAATATCCGGAGGTGGGGGTCTGGAGAGACTTACAAGGTGACTTCAGCAGCCCAGGCTGGTGGTAACTGGCACAGTGTATAAGATCATTTGAGAGAAAGGGAGGAATCGGCCTGGCCAAAGGGAAGGACGTGTTTGTGTTAAGGATATAGAACCGTTAAGTCTAAGTTCTCAGCCCTGGTATAGGGGCAGGATTTAATGGGGTCCCACTCAGGAGCCAAGACCCTAGAGAGACGGGTGTTAGGGTGTATCCTGTATCTTGATTCTCTCCCTTGGAGCAGAGTTGTATGCAGTCTGAACCAAATGTAACAACATTCTTATTAGTTAAATAAGGAAACAGGCCCAGAGACCTGGAATTATCCACTTGGTGGCTTACCTGGCAGATCTCAGCTTCTTAGCTTGTGTGTGTGTGTGTGTGTGAGAGAGAGAGAGGGGGGGGGGAGTTTCTTCCCTTTTCCAGGGCCTCAGTCTCGTCAGTGCCAGGATGATAGTCTCAGATGCATAAGAAATATGAGGATTGAAACGCAGTGTGATGGTTTTCAGCTTGCTGGTCTTTCACATCCTTTGTGTGTGGTTTCTTAGCATCTCAGGGCTCAGCTGATGTAAAAAAAAAAAACAGGGCCGCAGTGCTTTGTTATAAGTAGTATTTATTTGCTTTCCTTGGGTATGAGGGGACACTAATGCCCAGCCTGAAGAAGTGCTCCCATATTTACCAGGAGGCAGGCCTGGTAAATAAGGTCTTGGGCCTTAGTGGTGCTAGGATAAGGAAATCTGGCTAGGGGAGAATAGAAAAGAAAGAAAACAACCATAGAGGAAAGGGTCATGAGTAGCTCGGAGATGAGATAGTAGCGTATTGTTTCCTCGGGAGGTCGTTCTCAATGAGACAGGGTAGCCAGTTTTGAATGGGAGTTACTGGCATATGTTTTAAACAAGACCACCCCCTTGGGAGGAGGGCAATCCTATGATTTAAAGATATTAAAGTTGGGGATAGATAAGTTCCCAGAAGGGGGCTAAACCTAGATCCTCTTTGGGGCAGAAAACGGGATATATATGCTGGTATTGCAGGGATGGAGGGCACTGAAGAGTAACTAGGCCAGGAGTGCTGACGTGTTTTATGTGTTGGTTCAGGGACTGTGAGGAGGGATGTATGAGGTCGGCCCAGCCTGGGGATGTGGTGCACCGTTGGGTTCTGTGATAAGGATTAAAGGGACCAGGACATAGGATGACAGAGTCCTTAGCTGATAGCCCAACCCCCATTGTCTCCTCATCCCGCAGATGGCAGCGACCGAGGCTGTGCACCACATCCACTTACAGAATTTTTCGCGCTCACTTCTGGAGACCCTCAATGGGCAGAGGCTAGGCGGTCACTTCTGCGATGTGACTGTGCGCATCCGTGAAGCTTCCCTGCGTGCGCACCGCTGCGTGCTGGCCGCGGGCTCGCCCTTCTTCCAGGATAAGCTGCTGCTTGGCCATTCAGAGATTCGTGTGCCACCAGTGGTGCCTGCGCAGACGGTGCGCCAGCTGGTCGAGTTCCTGTATAGTGGCTCCCTGGTGGTGGCTCAGGGTGAAGCGCTACAGGTGCTCACAGCAGCGTCGGTGCTTCGCATCCAAACCGTCATTGATGAGTGCACGCAAATCATTGCGCGTGCCCGTGTCCCCAGCACCCCGGCACCTGCACCTCTGCCACCACCCGTGCCCCCTCCACTCGCTCCCGCGCAACTGCGCCACCGTCTGCGCCACTTGCTGGCGGCTCGCCCCCCGAGTCACCCCAGCGCAGCGCACAGCCGCAAACAGCGCCAGCCTGCACGTCTGCAGCTGCCTGCACCCCCAGCACCCATCAAGGCTGAGGGGCCGGATACCGAGCCGGTGCTGACTGCCGCCCCTGAAGATAGAGGTGAAGAGGATGACGATGAAGAGACCGATGAAGAGACCGACGCTGAAGAAGGTGAAGGCGGCGGCGTAGGCCCCGGTGAGAGCCAGGCGCCCCTTGCTTTCCCTGACTGCTCAGGGGGCTTTCTTACCGCCACCGCAGCTGACAGCGCACGTGAGGACCCGCCTGCATCCTCTGGCATCACTGATTATGGTGGTACCGGGAGAGATTTCCTTCGGGGGACTACGGTGACCGAGGATGTGTTCCCAGATAGTTACGTGTCTGCCTGGCATGAAGCGGAAGGCAACGGGGGTCCAGAAAGTTGTCCGGTGGAAACCTCTGCCCCACCTGACTGTGCCTTGGCTGGGCCTTGCCCCACTGGCATGAAGACCCCTGGACCCCCCGTGGCTCTCTTCCCCTTTCATTTGGGTGCCCCAGGGCCGCCAGCACCAACACCTCCGGCTCCATCAGGGCCAGCCCCTGCCCCCCCTCCCGCTTTCTACCCCACGCTCCAGCCAGATGCAGCCCCCAGTGCTCAGCTAGGAGAAACCCCGGCTGTACCTGCTGCCCCTGCTGCTCCTGCAACAGCCATCTCAGGCCCTCCTGTGCGCGTCCCCGGTGCCTCGGGTGCTGAGCAACCCGCCTATGAGTGTAGTCACTGCCGCAAGACTTTCAGTTCTCGGAAAAACTACACCAAACACATGTTCATCCACTCTGGTGAGTGCGAGAGGAAAGGAAATCGCCGTCTCTACTCACAGATTTCTGAACCCCTTAATCGTTGGACATTTGATTCCTGGGTGGGATCAGGCACTTGAGGTGCTTTGTTTTGTGTTAGCCTTAGAAGTCTAACTTAGTTCCCCCGTGTAAAGCGGTTGATTGGGAAGTGGGAGCCTGCCCTTCCAAAGCAGACCTACTAAGGCCTTAGAAAGCTAGCTTCAGCCTGGGCTGGTCAGGTTAAAGGAAGTGTTGGTGGGGAACTGACCAGCTTCGGGGGTGGGAGCTGCAGGAAGAGAGTTATGGTGAAGGAACGTGGGTTTATTTCCTATAAAAGTGGCTCATAATATGGGTCTGAGTAGAGAAGGGTCTGCGAATGCCAGCCGGGGTGTGAACTGAAGATGAAAAATCCTTGAAGTAGGAGAGATCTGAGTGTAGCCCAAATGGGAAATGGGTGTTGTTCCAGACAGGTAGAGTTAGTTCCCTTTTAAGGGTTCCTGGCAGACGGTGGCATAGTTGAATGAAGATGTGGGTTTGGGAGAGGGCTTCCTGGCAGAGTGGGATCCCAGAGTGGTTTCCTTGACAAGCAAAGGGTTTCCGACCTGACTCGGGAGGGGAGAATAGAGGAGTCCCTACCAAGGACAGGCTCCAGGGAGAGCAAGATGGACTAATGTGTGTGTGTGGCTTGCTTTGTCGTCTGCAGGGGAGAAGCCACATCAGTGCGCAGTGTGTTGGCGATCCTTCTCGCTGCGCGACTACCTGCTCAAGCATATGGTCACACACACTGGCGTGCGAGCCTTCCAGTGTGCTGTGTGTGCCAAGCGCTTCACGCAGAAGAGCTCACTCAATGTGCACATGCGCACACACCGGCCGGAGCGTGCACCCTGCCCTGCCTGTGGCAAGGTTTTCTCACACCGCGCACTGTTGGAGCGCCACCTGGCAGCTCACCCTGCACCTTGATTGGGATCCAGCTGTACTCAGTGCGCAGGTGCAGTCAGACCCTTGGACTAGATCCACTCCACCGGAAGGCTCTCACCTGTTTTCCCTGGACTTGGGAACCAGAACCCTATATCCCTCCTACACATGCTTAGCATCTCTAGATGGGATATGGCGGGGTAGAGGATGGTCAGGGACCCTACCACCTCAGAGATCTAGACCATTTCCAGGTTGAGCTGGGTCCACAGACTCTTGGAACCTGATATGGGATTTTTGCCCTACCCCCTGTGTCGGGATATGATGTCTAGGGTTATCCTCTGCCCCAGTGCTGGGCTAGAATTCTCTGACCTCACCTGTAAAGCCTGCGACTGCTGCGCTATTCTCGGTACAGTTCGCTCGCCACTGTAAGTGAGCCGTGCAAGAGCCTGGAGATTGTAAGCACACACAAGAGACCTAGGTCATTCCAAAGAAGATCAGCCGAATGCCGTTTATTCAAGTTTAGGGAAAACCTTAATACCTAGCTGCTGCACAATGAAATACCCCCCAGGCAGGTGGGAAATTACCACGCCCAAGGTGGAGCTAATCACCAGGCGGGGCAGAGGGAGCACAGGAACAAACAGGATGTTTAGCTGGCTGACCAGAAACTGTCTTCAACATGAAACCCGGGAGCAGGGGTAGACCCATGGGCCCTACACTCACCCTCAGTCTGGATTTCCCTTTCCTCATTGGGCGCCTGTGGAGACTCGGATGGACCTACCATGGAACTTTAGGATTCCATTCTAATAAAGGATGTTGGGCCAGTACATGCCTAGTAGGCTTTTTGAGTTATGGGCTTGGGGCTTGGTCCCCACGTTCGTGGGTTGTACCTTTGCAGTCCCTTGAGATTTCCTGGGCAGGTAGGCACAATTTGGTTTGATAGCCTGAACTTTTATTTTGGGATTTAGGTGGGTAGCCTGCATATGTAACAGTCATCCAGTTTTTTTTGAAGTGTTCAACCCTGTGGGGAGGGGAATCCCAGTCCCAATGCTGGCTGCTACATACACATTGCAGAAATTGAGTCCCCCTTCCAACCAGAAACCTTTAAGACTCAAGGTTTTCCCTCCCCCTTCCTGATGGACATGAATGTTGGACATCCCACTCGTGAGATGCCTAGGAGGGCTCTTGGGGGCCAGGCTGCTGTGAGGACATTTGAACCCTGGATGTTGGACTCCCAGTACTAGAGAACCCAGAGTGAATTGGATGGCTGTGTCAGGTGGGTGGGAAGCAAGAATTCATAGAACCCAGGTTGCCTGTTGAATAAAGAAGGTGGCCTAGTGTCAAAGAAACCAGCATGATACCTGCTCTCAGCTCAGAAAGGCTTCCTCCCTGTCCCCTTCCCACCTCTGATACACTGACGTCTAACTAAGGATTTGGGGCAGGAGAAGCTGTAGCTTGGAAGGCCTACCTGCTTGTGTCCTGGGCCCATGGGGCTCTTCTGTGGCTCAGCCTTCTGAATCCCAAGGCTCAAACCACAAGAGCACCAGAAGTGAGGCAGAATCCCCGTGCCTCAGGCTCATAGTGGAGAACAGAAGTGTGTTAAATCCAGATGATTAAAGGTGTTCTGAGTGTTTACTGAGCTGCTACTGTACCTGACAGTCAACAGGTTTCCCTTGGATAGTTTAGGCCAAGACCTGGGTTTCATGAAATTACCTCAAGGTAGGTAATTGAGACACAGGCTGGACTTCTTATCTTATTGACTGGAGTTAGGCAGGTCTTATTCCCTTCCTGCCTACTTTCTCGTCCTTTTTGTTTTTCCTGATACAGGGTTTCCCAGTAGCTATGGAGCCCATCATTGAAGTCACTCTGTAGACCAGGCTGGCCTTGAACTGAGAGATCCTCCTACCTCTGCCCACTGAGTGCTGGGATTTTTTTTTTTTTTTTTTTTTTGGTTTTTTGAGACAGGGTTTCTCTGTGGTTTTGGAGCCTGTCCTGGAACTAGCTCTGTAGACCAGGCTGGTCTCGAACTCACAAAGATCCGCCTGCCTCTGCCTCCCGAGTGCTGGGATTAAAGGCGTGCGCCACCACCGCCCGGCCTGAGTGCTGGGATTAAAGGCATATGCCTACTTTTTATTTATTTTTATTTAATGTGCATTGGTGTTTTGTCTGCATGTATATCTGTGTGAGGGTGTCACATCCCCAAGAAGTGGTGATACAGACAGTTGTGAGCCTCCATGTGGGTGCTGAGAATTGAATCTGGGTCCTTTGGAAGAACCATCAGTGCTCTTAACTGCTGAGCCAACTCTCCAGCCCCTAGTTTCCCATCCTTAACAGACATGAGATGGAGACAAATGCTAGCCTTCAAGAGGAGGCTGGTTGGTGGTGTCCAAAGGAGGTGGAGCAGTTCTGGCGATCAGGCAGAGGGCTGGAACTGTAGGAGGACTCCCAGCCAGTAAAAACTGTGTGGCAAAAGGACAGAGTTCAAGGGACAAGAGCAGTTGCTGATAGTACTGATCATAACCGGGGATTGGGGTAGGCAGATTCCCTTAAAGGCAGGAAGGTAGGGCTTCAGAGCTCTGGACAGAATCGAGACTACCGCCGCACTCAGCGACTTCAGAACGAGCCAGTGCCATGGGCGTTTGGCAGAAACTGACCTTCCTGCTACTATTGCTGCTTCTGCTGGTTGGCCTGAGGCAGCCCCCATGGCCAGCAGCTGTGGCCTTGGCCCTGCGCTGGTTCCTGGGGGACCCCACTTGCTTTGTACTCCTTGGCTTGGCATTGCTGGCCAAACCCTGGATCAGCTCCTGGATGCCCCACTGGCTGAGTCTGGTAGCTGCAGGTGTTACATTAACTCTGTTGCCTCCACAGCCACCCCTGGGACTACGCTGGCTACACAAAGATGTGGCCTACATGTTCAAGATCCTCTCCTATGCCCTGAAAACTAGGCGACTCCTTAACAAGCAGCCTCCATATACCTTTGTGGATGCTTTGGAGCGGCAAGCACGGGCACGGCCTGACCAGGCGGCCTTGGTGTATACAGGGTCTGGGGCCCACTCAATCACCAATAGCCAGCTGAATGCCAGGGCCTGTCAGGCAGCGTGGGCACTAAAAGCAAAGCTGAAGGAAGACAGCAGCCAGCAGGCCAGAGAGATTGCGGCCCTCCTAGTGCTCCCCTCCAAGAACATTTTTGCATTGAGTGTGTTTCTGGGGTTGGCCAAGCTGGGCTGCCCTGTGGCCTGGATCAACCCACATGGCCGAGGGAAGCCCCTGCTGCACTCTGTGCTGAGCTCTGGGGCCAGTGTGCTCATTGTGGACCCAGGTGAGTGCCCTAGGGCCAGTGAAAAGGGGACAAGTTTCTGGGAGCTGGGCAGGAAGCCTTTGTTGTATCTATATCTGCCCCATGCCGTAAGGGTCGAATTGTTGGTTTACCTGGGAAATAATTCTAGGGTTGCCGCTTTAAATATTTTCCCCTAAATCTTTCAGGTCCATTTGATTAATTTTTTAATTGAAGTTTTTTGTTGTTGTTGTTGTTGCTGTTGTTTTAAGACAGGATCTCATATGAAGCACCAGCTGTCTGGAACTCCATATGTAGATCAGGCTGGCCTTGAACTCACAGAGTTCCACCTGCCTCTCCCTCCTGAGTGCTGGGATTGAAGGCGTGGGCCATGATGCCCAGATTTATTTGACTAAATTTATATTCTATGAATTATGAGGTTCTTTTGTTCGTTTGTTTTTTGAGACAGGGTTTCTCTGTGTAGCCTTGGCTGCACTGGAACTCGATCCGTAGACCAGGCTGGCCTCAAACTCAAGATATCCACATGCCTCTGTCTTCTGAGTCCTGGGATTAAAGGCGTGTGCCACCACTGCCTGGCATTATAAAGTTCTTCATCCAGGAATGGGGGAACTTTTCTCTGCTACCTGCTTTCAGTCCCTGGATTTCTGAGACTCCCTTTTGACTTTGAAGGAAGCTGCGAGTTACCTCTCTTTTCCTCTGATGGTCCCTGCAGACCTCCGGGAGAACCTGGAAGAAGTCCTTCCCCAGCTCCTAGCAGAGAACGTCTCCTGCTTCTACCTTGGCCACAGCTCACCCACTCCAGGTGTGGAGGCTCTGGAGCCTGCCCTGAATGCTGCTCCTTCTGACCCGGTGCCTGCCAGCTTTCGAGCCCAGATCAAGTGGCGAAGCCCTGCCTTATTCATCTACACATCAGGAACCACTGGTGAGGAGACTGATGGCCCTGCCCCCACCCTCCGCTCCCACACCCTGACCTCACTCACCTTGCCCTAGCACTTGACACCCAACCTCTGACTTTGACTCTGACCCCAAGTGCGCTACTATTTTGTTTGGATTTATGATCCTCCTCCAACTCTGAAAACCAACCACAGACTGGGATGTGGTGCTGTTCACATGTAAATCTCAGCACTCAGGGGTTGAGAGGCCAGAGAATGTAGAGTTCAAGGTGTGCACCTTCCAGTGGATTGCTTACTAAAATCAAAAAATACACACATTAGCATTTCCGCTGTGCAAGGCAAATTCACCAAGCATTCCATTCCATGTTTTTAAAAAGGAATACAAATTCAAGCTGGGTGTGGTAACGTACGCCTATATTCCCAGCTCTCTGGAGGCAGAGGCTAAAGGATCTCTGTGAGTTGAGGCCAGCCTGGTCTACAGAGCAAGTTCCAGAATAATCAGGGCTACACAGAGAATTCCTGTCCTGGAAAAAATAAATAAATAAGGAATGAAGGTTCTTTTTGATAAAAAGAAAGGGAAGATGACAAAAAGGGGGGGAGAAGGAAGGAAGGGAGGGAGGGAGGGAGAGAGGGAGGGAGGGAGGAAGGAAGGAAGGAAGGAAGGAAGGAAGGAAGGAAGGAAGGAAGGGAGGAAGGAAGAAGGGCAGTCTGGGTTACATAGTGAGTCTAAGCTAGCTTGAGCCACAGAGAACGATATTGTCTCAAAAAGCAAAACATGCACAAAAAACAAAAACAAAAAGATACTCAGTGAGTTTTCATGCTTTTTGTTATTTATTTTTTTGGTCTCTTGCAGCTTTAACTGGCTTTGAGCTCCCTCTGTAGCTGCCTCACCCTCTTACCTCACTTTACCCAGAACAATCTTCATGTCTGGTCCCCTCTGAGAGGCTCAGCCGCAGGCGGACCACCCTGCAGTGGTAGTCGGTCTCTCTTGCCCACCCTTACTGCTCCCTCACCCTCCAGGCCTCCCAAAGCCAGCCATTCTCTCACATGAGCGGGTCATCCAGATGAGCAAGATGCTATCCTTCTGCGAGGCCACAGCTGACGATGTGGTCTATGTTGTTCTTCCTCTGTACCACACGATGGGCCTCGTCCTTGGAGTCCTGGGCTGCTTAGAACTTGGTAAGTCTTCCAAGGACCACAGTGCGTTAGTGCAGGGCAGTCAAAAGGTCAGGATTCTATACTATGCACCCTCACTTTGTTTTCCCCACCCCAGGTTGGGCCATTTAGCCCAGGCTGGCCTCAGACTTGGTATATAGTTGAAGGTGGCCTTGAACTTCTGATGCTCCTGGCAGACATCTACCGTCATGCCCAGTTTTAGACACTTTTTGTCTTTTTTGTTTTCCTTGGAAGACAAGGGCTCAGGCCAGTGGTGACCTGATTTTAATTCCAGCACTGATTACATACATAGAAAGGCCCAAGTCAGCTGTGGCTAATAACTCGGGAGAAAAGACCACCGCCTGCTGCTCTTAACAGGTTTGCTTCCCAGTACCAACATCAGAGTCACTCCAACTCCAGGGGATCTGACGCCCTCTCCTGGCCTCTATAGGTATCCACATGCATGTGGTGCATATACGTACACACATACCCATGCAGGCATGTACGCATAAAAAACAAATCTGCCAGGGAGTAGTAGCTCATACCTTTAATCGCTATGGAGGCAGAGACAGGTGGATCTCTGAGTTCGAGGCTAGCCTGGTCTATAGAGTGAGTTCCAGGACAGCCAGGGCTACACAGAGAAACCCTGTCTCAAACTGTCCCCCGCCCAAAAAAAAAGTTCTTTCATTAAAAAAGCAACAACAAGGCTGGGCAGTGATGGCGCACGCCTTTAATCCCAGCACTCGGGAGGCAGAGGCAGGCGGATCTCTGAGTTTGAACCCAGCCTGGTCTAGAAGAGCTAGGGTTGTTACACAAGAAACCCTGTCTCAAAATACAAACAAAAAAACAAGGTTAAAGAAAATGTTTTCTAGAGTCTCCATTCCCAAGGGGTGGAGCCTAAGACCTTGAACAAGGTAAGCCCCTTTCTAGAGAGTTTGGGGCAAGTGCTCTACCGTTGAGCCACACCACCATCCCCTCGCTGGTGGGTTCTAGGCAAAAATGAACCAAACTCTAACACCTCGCTGGTAAATTTTAGGAGCGTGGGTCATTTAGGTGAGCGTGCCGTTACTATGCCTTTGAAATGCCACGCCCAGGTAATCACATAGATTCTCTTAGCAACATGGAACATGATCACTTATTTTTTTCCCTACCAGGAGCAACCTGTGTCCTGGCCCCCAAGTTCTCTGCCTCCCGCTTCTGGGCTGACTGTCGGCAGCACGGTGTAACAGTGATCCAGTATGTGGGTGAGGTCCTACGGTACCTGTGTAATGTTCCTGAGGTGAGGCTCCGAGATTGAGCAATTTTTTGGATAAACATGACTCAGAAGTAGAGCACAGGCCTAGCGTGTGTGAAACCCAACACAAAAAACAGAAGGACCCACACCTACGGGTCTCAAGCAAGGCCACCTCTTGACTACACAAGGGAGCTAAATTAGCCTGGCCTACACTATCACGTGGTAAATTCCACTTCCCATGTTGTTTTGTACTGGGTGCTTTGATGGTCAGTCACCTGGGCAGGTGTGCCCTAGTCTCCTTTGTTGTAAAATATGAAAACAGCCCAAGGAAGAAAAGGTTTACTTTAGTTTTCCAGTTCTAGGTCGTAGTGCACTATTGTGGGCAAGTCCAGGCTGCAGGAATTATTTATTTATTTATTTAAGATTTCTGTCTCCTCCCCGCCACCACCTCCCATTTCCCTCCCCCTCCCCCAATCAAGTTCTCCTCCCTTGTTAGCCCATAGAGCTATCAGGGTTCCCTGCCCTGTGGGAAGTCCAATGACCACCCACCTCCATCCCGGTCTAGTAAGGTGAGCATCCAAGCTGCCTAGGCTCCCACAAAGCCAGTACGTGCAGTAAGATCAAAACCCCATTGCCATTGTTCTTGAGTTCTCAGCAGTCCTCATTGTCCGCTATGTTCAGCGAGTCCGGTTTTATCCCAGGCTTTTTCAGACCCAGGCCAGCTGGCCTTGGTGAGTTCCCGATAGAACATCCCCATTGTCTCAGTGTGTGGGTGCACCCCTCGCGGTCCTGAGTTCCTTGCTCGTGCTCTCTCTCCTTCTGCTCTTGATTTGGACGTTGGGATTTCAGTCCGGTGCTCCAATGTGGGTCTCTGTCTCCTTTCATCGCCTGATGAAGGTTAATATTCAGGAGGATGCCTATATGTTTTTCTTTGGGTTCACCTTCTTATTTAGCTTCTCTAGGATCACGAATTATAGGCTCAATGTCCTTTATTTATGGCTAGAAACCAAATATGAGTGAGTACATCCCATGTTCCTCTTTTTGGGTCTGGCTTACCTCAGGATAGTGTTTTCTATTTCCGTCCATTTGCATGCAAAATTCAAGAAGTCATTGCTTTTTACTGCTAAGTAGTACTCTAATATGTATATATTCCATACTTTCTTCATCCATTCTTCCATTGACGGGCATCTCGGTTGTTTCTAGGTTCTGGCTATTACAAACAATGCTCAGGCCACAGGAATTTAAAGCCGCTCTTCACATCACACCCACAGTCAGGAGCCTCAGCAGTGCATTAATGTGTGCATGCCAATACACACTCGGCTGTTTCCCCTTGGTCTAGTTCCACCTAGAATGACAACACCCACGTTCAGGATGTGTCTTCCAAAGTCAATCTGTCACAGGCGTGCCGCAAGCCAATTGAACTTACGTAGTCCTTCACTAAGACTCCTTTCCCACTTGGTTCTAGATTGTGTCACGATGGCAAACTCACAATGGAGGTGACTGTAACTTGTCCAGTTTCAGTAGCTTCATTTGAAAACCATAACCAGGCGGTGGTAGTGGCACACCTTTAATCCCAGCATTTGGGAGCCAGAGGCAGTCGGATCTCTGTGAGTTCGAGGCCAGCCTAGTCTACAAGAGCTAGTTCCAGGACAGGCTCCAAAGCTACAGAGAAACCCTATCTTGAAAAACCCAATAAATAAATAAATAGGAAGAAGAAAGAAAGAAAGAAAGAAAGAAAGAAAGAAAGAAAGAAAGAAAGAAAGAAAGAAAAGAAAAACATAGATGAGAACAATTCCAATCTGAACCTTAACTAGCTCTGGATTTCAGTTTACAAATATAATGACTAATGGTAAATACTGGAATAAAAAGAATATCCCCTACCTGAAACATGAAATGAATTGATTATGTAAAGTACCTGGAACAATGTGACACAGGGTAAACACACTAGATGCTAGATGCTTTTATTTTTATAGAGCTGAGCTGCAGTCCCTAGGAAACTGTCTCTAGGCAATATGCTCCACTTCCCAGTCTCTCCCCACCCCTGCAGTTTCAAATCAAAAGCCCCCTGAAAATCCATCCTGATAAGATCCCTTCCTTAGGTAGGCACTTCTAGATAAGGTTTACCTATAGATGAATGTCACCCCTCCACGGAAACCCTTGTAGGTAATGCCTGCAGGTAACAATTCTCCTAGATAGGCTCCTGGAGACTACTCCCAGCAGTGTCAGCCCGGTCAGATGCCTGCCGAGGGAAGGGCAGAGGGCTAGTTGTCTCTAGTTACTCCTAGCTAGGTAACTGCACATAAGCAAAGCTCCTCTGTACTGTCTGCAGAGATAATTTAGGTAGAGATGCCAATAATACTTTTCTTTTTTTTTAAATTAATTTATTTATTATGTGTACACATGCCAGAAGAGGGCACCAGATCCCCCCGTAGATGGTTGTCCACCATGTGGCCACCGGGAACCCAACTCAGTACCTCTGGAAGAACGGTCTCTTACCCTCTGAGCCATCGCTCCAGCCCTGCTTTTCTTTTCTTTTCTTTTTTTTTTTTTTGTTTTTTTTTTTTTTGGTTTTTCGAGACAGGGTTTCTCTGTGGTTTTGGAGCCTGTCCTGGAACTAGCTCTGTAGACCAGGCTGGTCTCGAACTCACAGAGATCCGCCTGCCTCTGCCTCCCAAGTGCTGGGATTAAAGGCGTGCGCCACCATCGCCCGGCATCAGGTTTTTTTTTTAAAGATTTATTCATTTATTATGTATACAACATTCTGTCTTGATGTATGACCGCATGCCAGAGGAGGGCGTCAGATCTCGGTACAGATGGTTGTGAGCCACCATGTGGTTGCTGGGAATTGAACTCAGGACCTCTGGAAGAGCAGCCAATGCTCTTAACCTCTGAGCCATTTCTCCAGCCCCCCTCCTGCCTCAGTTTTGTGAGTGCTGGATTATAGGCATCTCCAACACCCATGTTTAACCCTTTTTTTTTCTTTTATTTATTATGTATACAATATTCTTTCTGCATGTATGCCTGAAGGCCAGAAGAGGGCACCAGACCTCATTACAAATGGTTGTGAGCCACCATGTGGTTGCTGGGAATTGAACTCAGGACCTTAGGAAGAACAGGCAATGCTCTTAACCGCTGAGCCATCTCTCCAGCCCCTTAACCCTTTTTTTTGTTTGTTTGTTTTGTTTTCTTAGACAGGGTTTCTGTATATAACAGTCCTGGCTGTCCTAGAACTTACTCTGTAGACCAGGCTGGCCTCGAACTCACAGAAATCCCTCTGCCTCCAGAGTGCTGGGATTAAAGGTGTGTGCCACCACCACCTGGCCAATGTCTAATTCTTAAGTACCTCATGTAGATTCTATAAGTATAGGTCCCACCAGTACCACTTCCTAGGTAATTCCCAAGATTAACACTTAAGATACTTTCTTCAGAAAAAGTTCTCAGCCATGTCTTCTAGGGCACCACCTTCTGACCTTTCTTGGGATGTCCCTGCAGCAACCAGAAGACAAGACACATCCAGTCCGCCTGGCAATGGGTAATGGACTTCGGGAAGAAGTGTGGAAAATCTTCCAGCAACGCTTTGGTCCCATTCAGATCTGGGAATTCTATGGCTCCACAGAGGGCAACATGGGCTTAATGAACTATGTGGGACACTGCGGGGCTGTGGGCAAGACCAACTGCTTCCTTCGCGTGAGTGTACGGGACTCCTGGTGTGATGGTGGTCCTGAGACTGAGCCCACAGGACCTTAACCGATGCTCCCCATCCTCCATCCCAGATGCTGAGTCCCTTTGAGCTTGTACAGTTCGATGTAGAGACGGCAGAGCCTATAAGGGACAACCAGGGCTTCTGCATCCCTGTGAGGCCAGGTAAGGAGGTCAGCAAGCTTTCTGTGGCTGCCCCAGGGCCTTTGGTTAACTTCTTCTTTTTAAGTGTAAGTCCTCATGTAGCCCAAGCTGGTCTGGAACTCTCAATCCTTTTCCATCTACTTTCCAAGTGATAGGATTACAGGAGTGTACCACCATGCCTGGCCCAAAGTCTTAACATGGTGATAGGTCTATAACCCTCACCTTGAGCTCAAGTCACTGGCCTGTCTCACCATCACTTGGGGACCTCTGCCTTCCAGAATGTTCTCCTGCTTCAGTCTTATTCTGTTCTACTGCATTGATGTGTATCTGTTGGTTCCCTCGAGCATTCTGTAGGGGTCACAACCTCCTAGACATCAGTCCCTTACCCCGCACTTCCTCTCCTGGGGTTTTACAAGTGCTCCAATCCCCATTTGTCAGTTCCCCACCCTCGCCCTGTTTCTTATGGACACCCTGATGCTACCTTCTCTTTTTCAGAACTCTCCATTTTCCAAGTTTCTCTGTCTTTTTCTTGGTTTCTTTCACCTTAAGTGTGTCTCCCATCAACACCTCTTGGTTTTTCGAGACAGGGTTTCTCTGTGGTTTTGGAGCCTGTCCTGGAACTAGCTCTTGTAGACCAGGCTGGCCTCGAACTTCCAGAGATCTGCCTGTCTCTGCCTCCCGAGTGCTGGGATTACAGGCATGTGCCACCACCACCCGGCTTCAACACCTCTTTTAAATTTTTATTTTATGTATATGTTATTTGCCTGCATTTATGAATTGCACCATGTGTGTGCTTGGTGCCTGGGGAAGGCAGAAGAGGGTGTCGAATCCCCTGGAACTAAAGTTACAGAAGGTGATTGTGAGGGACCGTGTGGATGGTGGAAATCTAACGTTAGATACAGCAGCCAGTATTCTCTTTCTCTCCCTCTCTTTCCTTTTTGGCTTTTTGAGAACAGGGTTTCTCTGTACACAGAGATAGCCTTGGCTGTCCTGGAACTAGCTCTGTAGACCAGACTCACCTTGAACTCACAGAGACCCACCTACCTTTGCCCCAAGTGCTGGGATTAAAAGCGTGTGCCATCACTGCCAGCCAGCCAGTGTTCTTAACCACTGAACTCACAGTCTCTCCAGCCGTAACAGTACAATTGAGTTCTGCCTTTGGCCAGATGAAAAGTGAGGAACCTCTAGTATGGGCTGCTTCATGAGCTGGTGGGGTTCTCACTTAGGGCTTATTTGCCATTTATACCTCCAGGGGAGGCAGGACTCCTGCTGACCAAGGTACTGAAGAATCAACCCTTTCTGGGCTACTGTGGTCCCAAGGAACAGACCAAGCGAAAACTGGTTACGGATGTGCGGCGTGTAGGAGACCTCTACTACAACACTGGCGACGTACTGTCCTTGGACCGTGAAGGCTTCTTCTACTTCCAGGACCGCCTTGGTGACACCTTCCGGTCAGGCTTGGGTGGGCTGGGGTATGGGGCTTCTGGGGTGTCCAGCCTCTCTAGGGATGGGTGTGGCCCTCTCTTCCCAGGTGTATAACATCCCTTTCTGGAGTGTGTTCTCCATTCCTGGGATATGGCTTCTCTTCCCAGGGACAGAACATCCCTTCCTGGGGCTGGGGTCTCTCAGGGATGGTAGCATCTTTTTCAGGGGGCAGCCCATTCCTATCCTAGGGCATGACCTCCCACCCTGCAGGTGGAAGGGCGAAAATGTATCCACGCGAGAGGTGGAGGGAGTGTTGTCGAGCTTAGACTTCCTACAGGAAGTCAATGTCTATGGCGTGCCTGTGCCAGGTATGGAGAATTTGCCTGACTTTAAACATCTGTACCTTTGTGGGTGGGGGATTGTCATTATAAATTGGGGGTACTCTTGGGGTACAGAGGGGTTAAGAATTACGTCTAGTTGCACAGCCAGTGTGTAGAGCTGGCCAGCCGAGAGTGATCAGTGTGCTTTCCAGGGTGTGAGGGGAAGGTTGGCATGGCTGCTGTGAAGCTGACTCCTGGGCAGAATTTTGATGGGCAGAAACTATACCAGCACGTCCATTCCCGGCTCCCTGCTTATGCCGCACCTCATTTCATCCGCATCCAGGTGAGGGTGAGGTAGCAGGAGTGCATGGATAAGGGAATTGATGTCACAATCAGGTCACGATTACTCCTTTGCAGGACTCCCTGGAGGTCACAGGCACCTTCAAACTGGTGAAGTTACAACTGGTGCGTGAGGGTTTTGACGTGGGAGTCATTGTTGACCCCTTGTACATACTGGACCACAAGACCCAGACCTTCAGCCGTTTAATGCCAGACGTGTACAAGGCTGTGTGTGAAGGAACGTGGAAGCTGTGATCACCTCATCAACTGCAAGGCTATCCAAAAGTGTGGGCATCAGCACTGGCCAGGGTTCTCAGTGTCAGCTTCATAAAGTTGTCAGGTTTCCAGATGCCACAGCCTAGCAGCCCTTAGAGAATAAACTTGAATGCATATGCAGAAGCCTGTGTGTGGATTTATTTTGTTTTGTTTTTTTGGTTTTTCGAGACAGGGTTTCTCTGTGGTTTTGGAGCCTGTCCTGGAACTAGCTCTTGTAGACCAGGCTAGTCTCGAACTCACAAAGATCCACCTGCCTCTGCCTCCCAAGTGCTGGGATTAAGGGCGTGTGCCACCACCGCCCGGCTCTGTGTGTGGATTTGAAGTAATAGATGAATGCAGCACTGCCCGTTCCCCCACCCCATCGCTCCTGCTCCGGGGTTCTCTGCTAAGGACTATCAGCCCAAGGTGAAGGGTATGGGAAGAGCAGCTCTGAAGCTCTGAAGCTACCCCAGTGATGAGAAGAGAGTGTTGACCGCAACTCTGGGTCTCTGTGTGTAGCCTCTCTGTAAACCAGGCTGACCTTGAACGCAGAGATCTGCCTGCTTCTGCCTCCTGAGTGCTGGGATTAAAGGCTTCCATCACTATGCCCAGCTCCCTGTGTGTGGGAATGTGCATGTGAGTTCAAGTACCCATGGAGATCAGAGGCGTCAGATCCCTTTGGAGCTGGAGTTCAAGCAGTTATGGCTGGGGACTAAACCCGGGCCCTACTGCAAGAGCAGCTTGTGCTCTTAACCACCAAGCCATCTCTCCAGCTCCTCATAGGTTATTTTAAAGCCCAAGGGAGGGACAGAAGTGATGTCTACCCTTCTAGTGTTACCAGGTGACTTAGGGTGACTATCAGTATAGTGAAACACCATGACCAAAAGCAAACTGGAGAGGAAAGGGTTCGTATGGTTTACACATCCGTCCATCATCGGAGGAAACCAGGGGAAGGGCCTGGAGGCAGAAGCTGATCAGAGGCCATGATGCACCTCGTGGCTTGCTCGGGACTACCAGCCCAGAGATGGCCCTCCCACAACAACCATTAATTAAGAAAATGCTCTACAGGCTTGCCTATAGCTGGATTTTTATGGAGGCATCTTCTCAGTTGTATCAAGTTGACATAAAACTAGCTAGCATATTAGACAGGTGGGGCAAGTGGGGTTCAAAGCCTCAATGGCCTCTCATGCTACCATAACATTCCCCTGTCAAGAATGAGAACCTAACATCATTAGGAGATGGGTTAAAATTTGGGAATTGAGACTGGCTGGTGGTGGCACACACCTTTAATCCCAGGACTCTGAAGATAGAGGTGTAGTAATACGAGTGGGGCTGCATCCCCAGCACCCCGGCTGCCTGCTAGCTTATGCCCCGAAATAACAACACACAAACTATATTCATTTAAACACTGCTTGGCCCATTTCTATCTAGCCTTTTCTAGGCTAATTCTCACATATTAATTTAGCCCATTTCTAATCATCTATGTAGCACCGCTAGGTGCGCTTACCGGGAAGATTCTAGCCTACATCCATCCTGGGTCAGAGCTTCATCGCTTCTGCCTCAGAGAGCAGAGCTATGCATCTGCTCAGGAGAGGGGAGCATGACGTCTCTGAGCTCACTTCCTCTTCTTCCCAGCATTCTGTTCTGTTTACTCCTCCCACCTATGTTTTAACCTATCAGGGCCAGCCAAGCAGTTTCTTTATTGCTTAACCAATGAAATCAATAGATTGATATATGACACTCCCACATCATAGAGGCAGGTGGATCTCTTTGAGTTCAAGGCCAGCCTGGTCTATGAGAGAGTTCCAGAACAGGCTCCAAAGCTACATGGAGAAACTGTCTCAAAAAACTGAAGAAAGAAAGAAAAATTGGGAACTGATATAACCTATTAAAACCTAGAGATCCACTTTTTGTTGTTGTTGTTGTTGTTTTGTTGTTTTGGTTTGGTTTGTTGAGACAGGGTTTCTCTGTATATCTCTGGCTATCCTGGAACTCACTCTGTAGACCAGGCTGGCCTCAAACTCACAGGGATTCACCTGCCTGCTCTGCCTCCCTCGGTGCTGGGATTAAATAAAGGTGTGTGCCACCATCGCCTGGCTATGATCCACATTTATTTATTTATTTATTTATTTATTTATTTATTTTGGTTTTTCGAGACAGGGTTTCTCTGTAGCTTTGGAGCCTGTCCTGGAACTCCCTTTGTAGACCAGGCTGGCCTCGAACTCAAGAGATCCGCCTGCCTCTGCCTCCTGAGTGCTGGTATGCCACCACCGCCCGGCTATGATCCACTTTTAAAGGTGTTCCCTGGACGGGAATAGTATCTGGATTGAAGGTTAGGTCTCACTCTCATATACTGCCTCTGGGCAGGAATGCTAGTTTAGGAAGAACATAGACTAGGAATCAAAATGCTCTCGTATCTTTGGCCTCCAGTGAAGACAGGACTCATGGCATTTCAGGCTAAGAACAGAACAACTGTTTAGGGGTCTCTACTGTGAATTACATTTCTATCTCCTGTCCTCATCACCATGGCCTCTGGAAAATAAGGTCTAAACTGTCAGGGGGTAAGCGTACTTGTATGACTTATGGTATCTAGACAGGATTATGTGGGTGTCCCCAGCTTAGAAATACTGGCCCTGATGGTGACTCTAAGAACCACAGGCTAACAGAATGCTGAACCACTCTCTCTGTGATCAGGAGCCGAAAGTGTTTTAAGAGACTCAGTATCGAGTGATAGGCATGATGACTTCTGGAGTTGTGGCATAGCCCCAGGGCCAGTTAGTGGGTGAACTCCAGACCAACTCTCCTCTACTTCTTCCCTGCCAAAGAAGTGTAACCAGTTGTTGAACATCCCTAGGCATTGTTCCCTGCATAGGAACCACAACTGGTGTGGATGCACAAGGCAAGGCCCTCCTGTCTTCTACAAGGCCTGTCTACACCGTCCACACCAAGCCCTGGCTCACCAACCCTGCTTCTTACAAACTTTCTGCCCCCTCTTCTGTGATGTTTCCTGAATTACGTTGGGGGGAAGGACTGATTTGGGACTGAGTAACTCCACAATTATTTAGGGTTGAGAGCTGCACTAATCTATGGATATAAAGACATTCATAAAGGTATTCATAAAAGTATTCAGAAGACAGTTTGTTACTATGTTCTTAGGCTACCTGGAGCATCTACTACTATTACTAGGTAGCGCAAGTTGACCTGAAACTCTAGTTGGCCTGATATGTGTCAACCTAACAAGCCTCCACCTCATTGACTTCCACCAGCCTTTGCTTTCTGAGCGCTGGACTTAACGGCATTTACCATTTTTAATTAATTGATTAATTTTTATTTTATGGGCATTGGTATTTTGTCTGCATGTATATCTCTGGAGGGTGTCAGATCTTAGAATTACAGATAGATGTGAACTGCCATATGAATGCTGGGAATTGAACCCAGGTCCTCTGGAAGAGCAGCCAGTACCCTTAACTGCTGAACCATCCCTCTAGCCCTTGTTTTCATGTAGTGCTTATGGCAAATATTTGCCCCAAGTGATCTTTGTGTATTTTGGACAGAGTCAGACTACTTACCCAAGCTAACCTTGGACTTTAATCATTTACCACAGTTTTTCTAGTATTGGGATTCCAGATGTGTCTCACTGTGTCTGATCAGAATTAGTCTCATATATATTAACATGAGACTCCCCAGTTTCATTAAAACAATTGGGTTTCTGTACCTTTGCATTTCTTCTCTCATTCTTTTTGTTGTTGTTGTTATTTTGTTTTTATTTCTTATGTATACAGTGGTCTGCCTGCATATATGCCTGTACTCCAGTAGAGGGTACCAGATATTACTGCAGATGGTTATGAGCCACTGTGTGGTTGCTGGGAATTGAACTCAGGACCTCTGGAAGAGCAGTCAGTGCTCTTAACTGCCGAGCCATCTTGCCATCTTTCCAGCCTTTTTTTTTTTCTTCAAGACAAGGTTTCTCTGTGTAGTTCTGGCTGTCCTGGAACTCACTCTGTAGACCAGGCTGGCCTCAAACTCAGAGATCTGCCTGCCTCTGCCTCCGAAGTGCTGGGAGTAAAGACCTGTGGTGATGACTGCCTGGCTTGTCCTTTGCATTTCTGGTGGAGGGAACCTGTTTCTAGGGAGGTGTGGTGCTGTCCATGGAAAGTGAGAACAAAAGGCTCAGGAGCTCATGGCTAGTCTGGGCTGCATAATATCTTTTCCAAAAAACAAAACAAAAAATCAGGCTAAATGTGGTTGAGATATGCCTAAAATCCCAGTATTTAGGAGACAGAGATAGGAAGATTACTGCAAGTTGGAGACAAGCCTGTTTTACATAGTGAACCCCAGACCTGTCAGGGTTACATAGCAGGACCCTATCTTGATAAATATATAAACAAATAAATCAGTGAGAAAATCTGCTTCTAATCTGGGCAGTCGTGGTGCAGGCCTTTACTCCCAGCACTCAGGAGGCAGAGGCAGGCAGACCTCTGAGATCAAAGTCACCCTGCTCTACAGAGTAAGTTCCCGGACAGCCAGCAGCCAGGTCCATACAAGGAAACCTTGTCTCTGAGGAAGGAAGGAAAGAAGGAAGAAAGAGGGCTGGAGAGATGGCTCAGCGGTTAAGAGCATTGTCTGCTCTTCCAAAGGTCCTGAGTTCAATTCCCAGCAACCACATGATGGCTCACAACCATCTGTAATGAGGTCTGGTGCCCTTTTCTGGCCTGCAGGCATACGCACAGACAGAATATTGTATACATAATAAATAAATATTTAAAAAAAGAAGGAAGAAAGAAAGAAAATCTGCTCCTAGTAGATTTTTTTAAGAAATGTATTGTATGGGCGGTGGTGGCGCACGCCTTTAATCCCAGCACTTGGGAGGCAGGCGGATCTCTGTGAGTTTGAGACCAGTCTGGTCTACAAGAGCTAGTTCCAGGACAGGCTCCAAAACCACAGAGAAACCCTGTCTCTAAAAAAACCAAAAAAAAAAAAAAAAAAAAAAAAAAGAGAGAGAGAGAGACTCAATACTGCAACAAAAAGATAATCACAGAATAAGAATATTTTTTTAAAAAGAGAAAAGGTTTTGCTTTTGTTTGGGGGCTTTTGGTTTTTTTTTTGTGGGAAGTTGGCTTGTTTTGGGTTTTTTCTCGGTTTCTCTGTGTGCATCCCTGACTATCCTGGAATTTGCTCTGTGTAACAGGTTGGCCTCTAAACTCACAGAGATCTGCCATCTCTGCCTCCAGAGTGCTGGGATTAAAGGTGTGCGCACCACCGCCTGTCTGGTGCTGGGTATTTGAACTCAGGTCTGCCTGCTTACACAGCAAGTACTCTTTCTATCAGGCTTAAGTTTGATTGAGGGGAGCACTTTCTTCAGCAATCCCTGTGGGAACACAGTGGGGAAGGGAGCTTGCTGACTGATGTTTGCGGCCCTCTTCTCTTCCAGTTTCTCTTATTTACATTCCCCATAATAGTTGGCTTTAACGTTATCCATCTCATCACTCCCAGGGATATTTCCAGTTAGACAAGCCCAGGACACATCCCAGCTCTATCAATCATTGGGTCAGCTAGGCAACTGAGGGTGCGGAGGTATCTGAACTCCATAAGGTTTAAACAGGGTAGTGTGGAGGAAGAAAAAGGTGAGGCTATCATGAGGACTGTTTAAGATTACAGAAAGACTCTGTGGAGACTCACAGTAGCTGCAATAGTGCAGAAAGACACCTTCTCCCTGGTCTTTGCCCAGCTTAGCCCAAGGAAAAGATGAGTGGTTATCACAGCAGCGGCCACCTGGTAAGTGTAGAGGGCTAGGTGTGAGCTGGGTGGCGTGGTGGCACACACCTGTAATCCCACCATTCAGAAGGTGTAGTAGGCAGGTGAGAATCTGGGCTACATGAATTCTTGCCAAGAAAAAAACCTCCAAACAACAAAACAACAACAAAAAGAGGGTCAGGTGTAGTGGTGCACCCAAATGATGGGTGGTGGTGGCACACATCTTTATTCCCAGCACTTAGGAGGCAGAGAAGGTGGATCTCTGAGTTTGGGCACAGCCTGGTCTATAGCGTGAGTTCCAGGACAGCCAAGGCTACACAGAGAAACTCTGTCTCCAAAAGAAGAAAGAAATTCATCAAGGATCAAGAACTTAAGGCAGAAAAAAAAAAAAGAACTTAAGGCAGAGGGCTGAAGATATGGCTCAGCAGTTGTGGTCAGCACTTGCTGACCCTGCAGGCGACCTTGGTTCAGTTCCTAGCACCAAAATGGTGCTCAAACCCCCTCTAGCTCTAGTTTCAGGGGATTTTATTCTCTCTTATGACCTCTGCAGACAGTGCAAGCATATGGTTCACACAGACATAAAAAAGACTAAGGGCAAGCTAGACAGTGGTGGTGCACACTAATCTCAGCACTCAGGAGGTAGAGGCAAGCGGATCTCTGTGAATTCAAGGCCAGCCTGGTCTACAGAGTGAGTTCCAGGACAGCAGGGTTATTACACAGAGAGAAACTCTGTCTCAAAAAACAGAACAAAACAAAACAAAGCAAACAAAATAAACAAAAACCACAAAAACAAAGCAAAACAACAACAACAAAAAACTGAGGGCAGGCTTGGGCCTTATGGAGAGATCATCTCAGCTCTCCTCAGAAAACAATGTGAAGAGCAGATTCTGGAAGTTGCTATAGGGAAAACTTAATAGCGAAGGGATTTAAGGAATGCATGAAAATTCAAACCATTCATGACCAGGTGCAGGAGGAACAGGGAAGGCATATATCCTCAGGACATGAAAGAAGAGGCACATAGGAGCAGCTAGGAGGCACTCTGAACAAGCATTTCAATAATGTTCTGCCCAGTGGGACTGCAGAGATGGCTCAGCAGTTAAAAGCCTTGATGTGAAGTCATGAGGAGCAGAGTTCAAGTTCCAGCACTGGAGTTTGAATCCCAGTGCGAACATCAAGAGATGAATAGGTAGAGACCCTGATACCCTCTACTGGTCTCCATGTGTGTGCTCTCTCTCTCTCTCTCTCTCTCTCTCTCTCTCTCTCTCTCTCACACACACACACACACACACACACACACACACACACGGAGGAAGGAAGGAAGGAAGGAAGGAACTGCAGAGCAGTGAGCAATAATGGACAGTGTTGAAAACCCAAGTTTCTAGAAGAAACTTTAATATGCCCATCTCTAGAATTTATTTGTTTATTTATTTATTTACTTATTTTTGAGACAGAATCTCACTACATAGCTCCAGTCTGTCCTGGAACACACTATGGAAACCAGTCTGACCTCAAATTAACAGAGATCTGCCTACAACACCGAATCCTGCTCCATATTTCTAGATCTGAAAATGAAAAGTCTTTAGAGTCTTCGCCCAGCTGATGGTGCACACCTTTAATCCCAGCACGCAGGAGACTGATGCTGGAGAGCTACAGGGAGTTTGCGCTCAGCCTGGACTTTATAGCGAGACTATCTCAAACACACATACAGAGAATTTAAAAGTACAAACCTGGGTTTGGTGGTCCAAGCCTATAGTTCCAGCACCCAGGAAGCTGAGACAGGAGGATCACCAGTTAGAGACCAGCCTCTACTACACAAGGTGGCCCCGTCTCAAACAAAATAAAATCTCCTGCCTCACCATCTGACCGAAAGATGGTGATCACCCTGGAATATATAAGCCCCCCCCATGTCCTGCAAATGGAAATCAATGATCCAACGAGGAAAAGAACTGCCCACTGCTGAAGATGGAAGAAGAAACCGTAAGTCAAGGGCCTCAGGTGACCTCTGCACCTCCCAGGGGGAGCCTGCCACCCTAACACCTTTGTACTAGTGAGATCTATTTCAGAGTTTTGATGCTGAAAAATTAGTAAATAAATGTTTCAAGCCACCTAGTTTACAGACATAGTTAATAGGACACCATGCATGGACAAATCATGAGTGACTGTCCGGAGGGTCACAGTTCTCTGGGCAGCAGGGAGCTGCTCTTTGCCCTCCAGTTTAATGATGAACTGACAGGTCGTGTGGGGTGTAGGCCTGACCTAGGGGCATGCATGGCCTGAGGCAACCATGTGTTGTCTAACTTATCAGAATCTACTCGCGTCCTCTCACATTCCCCACAGAAAGTCCCTTATTGTTCATCCAAATCCAGGTTCAGGAATTCAAAGACCAGGGAGGTGGCGAGCAGTGCGTGGGGTCAGGCAACTAGGCAGGCTGGAGCGAATGGCTAATTGAAGTGTCTGGGCTCAGCTGCCCTGTGGTTCCCGTGGCTCGTCAGCCAGACACAAGGCTGTTCTTTTGACCAGTGGAAGCTGGAAGTTAGAATTCTTCCTCAAAGCCTTAAATCCCAGCACTCGGGAGGCAGAGGCAGGCGGATCTCTGGGAGTTCGAGGCCAGCCTGGTCTACAGAGTTAGTTCCAGGACAGGCTCCAAAGCCACAGAGAAACCCTGTCTTGAAAAACCAAAAAAAAAAAAAAAAAAAAGAATTCTTCCTCAGAAATTCTAGTTATAGACATAACTTACATTAAAAACCTGGCACGTTAGTTGAGGGTCACATGCAAGAGGATGAAAAGGCAGCTGTGGTCTTCTGTACCTTCCACGGAGACTTCTTTCTCCTGGTCACTGCAAGGAGGAACCTAAGGCAATTTCTGAGAATTACGAAGCAGGGAGCTCTCTTCCCTTGGCGAAGCCGGACCCCAGCTGTGGATTAGTACCATCTGACCTGGCTCCATAAAGCAGGGACAGAAAGTGAACAGACTCTTCTCATACTGGGTGGTCTGGCGTTGGACAGGGGATCTTCTTGGGGTTCCTGACTCACTTGGGGTGCCCCAGAGCCCGCCTCTTGGCTGGATCTTCCTATGAATGATCAGCTGAAACTTCCAGTCAAAACTGCACCCACAGTCCCGGCAGAAGTGGCGCTGCTGGCCTGCATGACTTTTTTTTTAATATTTATTTATTTACCATGTATACAATATTCTGTCTGTGTGTATGCCTGCAGGCCAGCAAAGGGCACCAGACCCCATTACAGATGGTTGTGAGCCACCATGTGGTTGCTGGGAATCGAACTCAGGACCTTTGGAAGAGCAGGCAATGCTCTTAACCTCTGAGCCATCTCTCCAGCCCGGCCTGCATGACTCTTGCGGTGGATGACCAGCTGTGACTTCCAGCTGAAGCTGCGCCCGCACTCCACGCATGCATAGCCCCGAAGGCCAGTGGAGTGCCCAATGGCTGGCTCCCGGTGCACCTGTGGTGGCCTTTCCAGGCCTGACCCACCCAGGTGTGTGCGATGGTGGATGACGAAAACAGACTTCCAATCGAAGCTGAGGCCACACTGCTCACAAGTATACAGCTTCCGAGGTGCAGGCCTAGCAGGGGCTTCCAGCAGTGGTGAGGGAGATAAGGCTGAAGGGTCCTTGCAAGGGTTCTGGGTCTCATCACTTGGAGAGGATGTGCACGCTTGAACAAGCCCTGGACCTGCGGCATGAGTTGGCCTCAGCTCAGACTCAACTTGCACATCTGGCTCTAACAGCGGCAGGCTTGCTGGGGTGGGGAAAACGTTCATTTGGGGGCTTGGTCACATGGGGACTTGCACAGAAGAATGGGGGTGGGTACCTCCTGGTAGGAGAGATGCAACCAGATGCTGGGTCACTGTACCCTGGAGCCCCAGTGGGGGCCTAGCACATGCAGGGGGGCACGTAGAGGATGGGGCAGGGAAGACAGGGCAAAGAGCCATTGAACCTCACCCTGGGACACCACTGCGCCGTACTTCTCCAGCATCACGCCCCAGTACAGCTCTTTTTGTGATGAGTCCAACAGGCCCCACTCCTTCTGCAAGGATGTAACCAGTCACTGCCTCTCCCTCCCAGCCTCACATCCTATCCATCATTCAGTGGGTGACAGGCTACCTAATCTCCAACTGCAGCAGGCTAAGGACCAAGTCAGACTGGCATTTGTGAATACTGGGTCAGCTTTCATCTGTCAACTGTCCTCTCTCAGTGGCCTGTCTCAGTGATGGCCAGACATTGTGGGTGGGTTTCCAACAGGTCACTAAACTGTGTGCAGGATGTGCTGGCAGGAGAGTAAGAGGCCAGGCGACTACCAGGATTCAGTCACTTCCTGTCAAGACTGGTTAACAAAATTGAAACTTCCTTGGGGTGAGAAATTTCTTCTTTTGGCCTTTATTGGAGTGTGTACATGTGAGACTGGGTCTGAGTAGCCCAGGTTGGCCTCAAACTCACTCTGTAGCTGAGAATGACTTCAAATTTCTGACTTTCCTGTCTCTACCTCCTGAGCTCTGGGATTATGGGTGAGCAGTACCATCCCCAGTTTATGCAGTGCTGGGGATACAGCCTAGGACCTTGTGCATGCTAGGCAGGCACTCTACCAGCTGAGCTACATTTCCAAAAACATTTATTTGTTTTGTTTTGTTTTGTTTTATTTTATTTAGAAAGAGGGTGAAGGAGCCAGGCATGGCAGGGAACACCTTTGATCCCTGTGCTCAGAGGCAGAGGCAGGCATATTTCTGTGAGTTTGAGGCCAGTCTGGTCTACATGGCTAGTTCTAGGACAGTCTGAGCTGTGTAGAGAGATGCTGTCTCAAAACAAACGTAACAAAACAAAAGCAAAAAGGTTAGGGCAGGATAACACCAAGGTTAAGATAATGAGGAATTTCAGGACCCTGAAGACCTGAGGAGGCAACCATGATAGAGAAGGCTCGGGAGTTTTGTGCCAGCTGGTTTAGGCAAGGTCTGAAGAGGGTGAGTTTGGTGGCAGGACGGGGGCTTACCTATAACAGCCTTCCCAAGCAAAGAATTCCTTGCCTAAAAAATCTACCTTCTTCCCTGCCCTAAGATCTGCCATATAGGTCTTTGGTATGTTGGAAAAAATAACCCCAAAGCAAATCTGGAGGAAAAGGAAGTGATGCCACAGACAGGTACATCTATAGGTGATGCTGGCTGGAAGTGAGAACACCAGAGAGGGATCCTAGAGGGGTTTCTTAATCTTGAAGCACAACTTAACTAGACATCCTATTGAGGAAGGGCGCTCCCACCCAGGTGGAGGGGCTCAGAAACAGAAAGAACCTGGAGAGGCCAAGATCCCTACTCCCACTCCACATTAACTATGCACACTCAGGTGGCAGGGGCTTTACACTAAGGTTCCAGGTCACTGAACTTTGAGAAGAACAGTAGAAGGGACTTGAGGCATGCTCAGGGAGAATTTCTTGATCTGCTCTCAGGAATACAGGAATCCTGCAGTGGCAGTCTCCTTTCCACCTGCATACACAACAGCTGGCCCATGGCCCCTGGGTATTGCAAGCCTCTCCAGTAACTGGCTTCTCTGGAGGCAAGTAAGCCATGTCCACCAGTTCTGGCCACTCTGGACCAGGCATGAACCTCAGGCCTAAATCTTTTCCAATGAGAGACTACCAGTCTAGTCTTCAGCTCTCAAGACCTGCTGGGAGGGAAGTTATTTACTACTCAGAAGTAGGAAAACAAAACAAGACACAGGAGTCACTGGCAGAGGAGCCTACAAAACCACAGGGCAGAACACAACCATAATACATTTCCCCTCCCACAGCCATGGCCTGATTTTCCTGCTGGAGGCTGCTTACCTGGATCCTTTCTGGATGAAAGGCTGTGGCGGCTGGTTCCTGGTGTCCAAGATGTCCCTCAGGCTTCTGGGCTGGAAGGAGAGGGCTTGGGGATACTGAGAAGATAGGCAGATGGGAAAGAGTGTCAAGCTGCATTGGCCTTGGCCTGCCTCTGTCACGTGACATAGTGGGAGGTCAGCCTTGTCTTGTTGCTCCATAGGAATCCAGCTATATAGTTTCTCCAGGGTCCCCATCGCAGCTGGGGACATCCAGACTTATTTCAGGAGTCTCAACCCTGACACAACCTCTCTTAGGCTATCCCACCCCGCAACACACACACCCAGGGATTTGAAATTTTGATGCTGCATCCTCTCACCCATCTCCTGTCCATCAGCATTGGCTTCCTCCTTCACACCGCAATTGATCTGGGTAGCTCTGTCTAACCCCACATCCTGTGCCGCCCCTGCAGGGCCTGCCTCAGAGGACTCTGTTGCTACTGAGAGGTGGTGGCTCTCTGAAGACTCCTTTGTCTTCTGGACTGTAAGAAGCACCTTTGGCTTCAGGATGTGGGCTGTGATCTGAAGAGAAGCATGTCACAGGGGTTCTACCTCCAATCTATCCCGCTAAGAAGCTAACGTCATTACACTCACCCAGCTCAGCAGCTGCCCAGGATCATGCTGCAGCTCCTCAACCAGGGCTGCAGCCTCCTCAGGGCTTCTTGGCTGCTGCCCTCGCACCCAGGCCTGGATCTCAGAGGGCAACACACCAAGGAACTGCTCCAAAACCAGCAGCTCTATCATCTGCTCTTTAGAGCATGACTCAGGGTGCAGCCATTGGTGACAGAACTCTCGAAGCCGGGACAGTGCCTCTCGGGGCCCCTCTACCTCCTCATAGCAGAAACCCCGGAATCGGAGTCGTGCAGCCTCAGGCTCCTCAATGGTGGTGTTGGAGTCCCTGAGGGATACGTGTGAGGGACCCAGAGGAGATGACATTCTTGTTTTGAAGGGTCTTTGGGAGCTGACAAGAGGGACCTACAGAAAAGGAGAAATGAGAGTGTCATCTAAGGCCAAAGACACACACCAGACCCTTCCAGGAAGCCAGAAAAGAGAACCCTGAGGCCAGGAGTGCTTCAAGGAAGGTCATGGGAGGTGCGAGCTTATAGAAGTTGAGACCTGGGGGATGCCTTGATGTAAATGCCTGGGTGGAAGGTGTCCATTCTAGGACACTGCAAATGGCCGGCTCAAACATTTGGGTACAACAGAGGACTACTGGAACATGAAGGTGGCTCCCCCAGCAGACAAACCATCAGGAGGACACAGATAGGACCGTCATCCAGGGTAACCTGAGGCTTCAGGCAGAAGGCAGAAGAGTTGGCTCTGAGGTCCAAATACATCACCTGGGACAGAGCTGAAAGCCTGGGTGCACTCTCAGGGGCCTATATAGGCATGGTGACACTGCTCGCTGACCACAGCCTAACTGTGGATGCCTCACGTTGCCCGTGAAATTCCCAAGCAAAAGACAAACCAAACAGCCCTGTATTGTGTGGAGTCACAAACTGGAACCTGCGTCCCAGTCCTTAAGAGGTTCTGGATTGAAACCGGCTCTCCTGGGGCACCTGTCCTGTCCAGGAGAACTTTAGAGTTGGGGATGTCGGAAAGGGAGGGTCCCGGTGTTTTGTGTTCGAAGGCTGGAGGGCGCTCCTGGAGCTCGGGATACCTTGAGAAGCTGCGCCCTCCCGGCCAGGAGTGCACACACCTCTAACGCCTCCTGGCGCACCAGGAGCTCAGGGCACTTCCGGGAAGTGACACCGCGCGTCCCACCGCCACTCACAGAAAGCCCCTCCTTGCTCGTTACCCTACCGGTCTGGCCAATCCTGCGCCTGCTCCACAGGCACGGCCCCCTCCGCTCGGACTACGTCTCCCGTGAGCCTCAGCAAGGACGACAGCGCGTTTCCAAGGCCTCTCACGCGCGAGACGTTTCGTTTCTGTCCTTGAGCCCGCGGTGCCGCCGCAGAGTTCCGGGGGTACCCTCTTTTGATTTGGCAACCGTTCTGCCTTTGCACCCCAACCGAAGGACTCACCAACTGCGGACCGGACTGCGGGATAACCTCCTTGCGCATGTGCACAGCGGACCTGGTTTCTATTGGCTGGTGAGGTGTCCCGACCAATTAGAACTGGCGCTCAGCTCCAGAAGGTATCGTCGCTCCGTGTGTCGCCTAGGTAACAGCCAGTGCACAGCCCTTGCTGTTCCCAAAGCAACACTGTAAGCGTCGCCCTAGGGCGGAGAAGGCCTAGGTGGCTGTTCCAGACGATCCCGGTGGGAGACAATGTTGGGTGAGGAAGACCCAGTATGGCCTCTGTTACACCCCCTTAAGCTCCCGGGATATTGTGGGGGCAATAGGCCCATGGGGTGGGCAAGCGTTCAGAGGAGGTAATCATGTGATTACCCCCTCATTAACAGTACTCCAAATGAGGATGGAGGTTTCTATCTGAGATAACGGGACACACTTAACCTTTAATTTGGAGGCTGCAGTTAGACAAATTGACCCATATTTTTGGGAAAAAAAAGCTTTTTAAAAATAAGTTAATGGCTTTATTTGTTTGTTTGTTTTGGGGGAACAGGGTCTCAAAACCAAACCAAACAAAACAACTATCCCCGGCTGGCCTGGAGATCACTCAGGTATCCTCCAGCTTCTTCCTCCTGTCTGCTGAGATTAAGGGCATGGGCTACCATACGCAGCAGTTAACGGCTTTTAAATTGAATTGTATGTGGAGTTAGTTTTGTTTCCATATACCATGATATAATCATTCAGTCCTGAACTGGATGTGTTTATTCTAGTTTCTTCTGATTCCTGGGAACCCCCTCCTTGGCTGCCAGCTGCTGGTGTACAACATCTGAAACTCCCAAGCAATTGTGCGGAGAGTTTGTCAACTCGGCTTACCAGCTGGATTGCCTTGAGAGATGAGGTCTCTGCTGTAAGATAGCTGAGTGGCCAACCTGGGGAATTTAGATCCTGCCTCAAAAAATATTTTTTATGATTACACTGGTCAACCCAATATAACCATAATATGTAATGGAGTTGGGACTAGCTCAGTGGTTGTTTCAGGAGGAACAGGTATACCACAAGATTCAACCAGGTCTACCCTGCAGCACAGTGAAGGCTTGGGAGCCAGCTAACCAGGAAGGTGAGCCCTAGAACAAAGGTGTTTGTTTCCAGGGGAGAGCTTCCTGGGAAATCCCTTAAAACTCAGCCTCTCCCCACTGGCTGGTTGTGAGAATTACATCCAGAGAATCTGTAAAAGACCTCACCTATGGTCACCTACTTACCTTGCCTTTAGAGTAATGAAATAAAATTATACGGCACAAAAAAATTATACAGCATAATGTTTCTGAGCCCTCCTGGCATTACACAGCTCCATCCAAGAGGAGCTGATTATGCCCACTGGGTATCACAGGAGGCCTAGCTCAGAGAACTTGCCCCTACAGGACCTTGGGCATCTGGGTTCTGCACAGCACCTGTCCCTGCATGAACTATTGAGGTTTAGTGGACAGATTTCATTGACAAATGGGTGGGACAGGTGTGTCTTTTTTATTTATTTATTTATTTATTTATTTATTTATTTATTTATTTATTTTCGAGACAGGGTTTCTCCGTAGCTTTTAGTTCCTGTCCTGGAACTAGCTTTTGTAGACCAGGCTGGCCTCAAACTCCCAGAGATCTGCCTGCCTCTTCCTCCCGAGTGCTGGGATTAAAGGCGTGCGCCACTACCATCCGGCTCAGGTGTGTCTTTTTTAAGTACAGCGGACAACTGCAGGTTGTTCTGTTTGTGAGACAAGATCTCATTTTGCAGCCCCAACTGCTCTAGACCTTGCTATATAGACCTGCTTGTGTCTGTCTTTTAAGTGCTGGAGTTCTGGGATTAAAGGTATCAACACATCTGATATTCCCCCCCCCCTTCTAAACTGTCTCAGTATCCCCCACACTGGCCTCAAACATGCTATGCAGTCAAGTCTGGCCTCTTAACTCCAGATCCTCCCAAGTGTTAGCGTCACAGGTATGCACTGCCATACCTGCAAGGATCCTGAGACGATGGCACTGGAGCCTTGATAGCAGGTCCCCTCACAGCACTGCCTTGGTCTTCCCAGTCTTCCGCCTCCCATAGTCTGACCCACAAAGGCTCATCTGTCAACAGAGCCGCTGCTCTGGGGCTGTCCCACTCTGCCCAGGTCTCCTGGCTTCCCCCACCCACCTGTGGCCACCAAGGGGGATATAGATGATCCCATCCTACACTGGGATGCAGACAAGCTGTATCTCTACCCTGTGGCCCCCCTGAGAACCCAGATTAAAGCCAAATCTGTGCTGACACTCCAATGGCATGTCTGTGTGCTCCACTTAAACTATCTGCATTGTTTTAAGGTTAAAAACAACTATTACTAGCCGGGCGGTGGTGGCACACGCCTTTTATCCCAGCACTCGGGAGGCAGAGGCAGGCGGATCTCTGGGAGTTTGAGGCCAGCCTGGTCTACAAGAGCTAGTTCTGGGACAGGCTCCAAAGCTACAGAAAAACCCTGTCTCAAAAATCTAAAAAAAAACCCAACTATTACTGTTCATACAGATGTTAAAAAATGTCAGGATAGTCAGGTGGTGGTGGCACATGCCCTTGGGAAGCAGAGGCAGTGGATTTCTGTGAGTTCAAACAAAATAAAACAAAAAAAGAAACAACGTCAGGGTATCTCAATTTTTGTTTTTCAAGACAGGATTTCTCTGTAGCCTTGATTGTCCTGGAACTCATTCTGTAGACCTCGCATCTGCCTCTGCCTCCAGAGTGCTGGTATTAAAGGCATACACCACCAACACCTGGCTAAGTTTTTTCTTCTTAAGATAGGGCCTCAGCCGGGCGGTGGTGATGCACACCTTTAATCCCAGCACTCGGGAAGCAGAGGCAGTCAGATCTCTGTGAATTTGAGGCCAGCCTGGTCTACAAGAGTTAGTTTCAGGATAGGCTCCAAAGCTATAGAGAAAGGACTTAAAACTATCCTTGAACTGCAGAGGTGGAGATTCTAAGCATGCATCATCAAACCTAGTTCTTTGTTTTGAGACAGGGTTTCTCTGTGTAGCAGCTCCGCTGTCCTGAACTCACTCTGTAGACCGGGCTGGCCTGTAACTCTTCCTCCTGTGTGCTGGGATTAAAAGTAAGCGCCACCATGCCCCCATTTCCCTGGTGGTGTGGCCTAAAGTCCAAATGGGGCCTGGTCTAATGAAGCAAACTGAATCTCACCCACTCATAGGAAATGTCAAGTCCCCCCAGCTCAGCTCTTTACCTTCCAACCAAGGTGGGGACGACAATAGGGAAAGTGTGTGTGTGTGTCTAAATGATGGCCAAGCCCAGCAGAAACTAGCAGTGCCATCGTATTTCCTCTAAAGTTACCACACTTCAGGTGTAAAGGCTCATGTAGCATGGGGTTTGGTAATGTCTGATGACAGGCTTGGGTGAGAATGGGAATGGATGCTGATGAGCAATCGGCATCCTTGATCCAGCTTACAGTGCTGAGACCCTACCTGTCTCGTTTCCTACTGGTGGGTTATGCCAGCCCTTCAAGCCTGGCAGACTACAGGGAAGTGGTTGTGAGACTCAGTCCTGGTTCTGTACTGTGCTCCAGGCCACACTACCTCTTCTGTGTCCCTCAGTTTTCTCCCTTGAAGCAGAGTCACAAAGCTGCTTACTGTGCAGCACCTAACTCATGCCTGGCAGTGAGTCTACCAGGACTTTATTTGGATTCTGTTAGAGCGCCATCCATCCATTCATTCATCTACTTATTGTTTATGTGGAGTCTCACCATGTAGCTCTGCTTGGGGCCGGAACTCATTATGTAGACCAAGCTGACCACAGAGATATGCCTACCTCTGCCTCCCAAGCACCGGGTTTAAAGGCTTGTGTTGCTACATCCAGTTGCTATTTTTTTTTAAATGTATACAGTGTTCTGCCTGCACTGCATGCCAGAAGAGGGCACCAAAATACATTATAGATGGTTGTGAGCCCTTATGTGGTTACTGGGAATTGAACTCAGGACCTTGGGAAGAGCAGTCAGTATTTTTTAATATTGCCCTCCATTGACCCAAATCTTCCCTCTTCGTTTTCACAGAGGAAAAAGCCGAGGTTCAGAAACAAGCCATTTATTTGCCTGAGGCTTGCTGCAAGGAAACTGTATGCACTGCACCCTGGGGGTGCATCTCCAGCTGCTAGCTTGAGCAGGCAGATTCTTCAGCCGTCTCTACCTACCACCTGCTCTTTTCCTCTTTTCTTTCTTTCTTTATTTTTTATTTTTTTGGTTTTTTCGAGACAGGGTTTCTCTGTGGTTTTGGAGCCTGTCCTGGAACTAGCTCTTGTAGACCAGGCTGGCCTCGAACTCACAGAGATCCGCCTGCCTCTGCCTCCCGAGTACTGGGATTAAAGGCGTGCGCCACCACCGCCCGGCTTCTTTCTTTCTTTCCTTCCTTCTTTCTTTCTTTTTTCTTTTTTTCTTTTTTTTTTTTTTTTTGCTTTTTCGAGACAGGGTTTCTCTGTGGCCTTGAAGCCTGTCCTGGAACTAGCTCTGTAGACCAGGCTGGTCTTGAACTCAGAGATCCACCTGCCTCTGCCTCCCAAGTGCTGGGATTAAAGGCGTGCGCCACCATCGCCCGGCTCTTTCTTTCTTGAGACAGGGTTTCTCTATAGCTTTGGAGCCTGTCCTGGAACTAGCTCTTGTAGACCAGGCTGGCCTCGAACTCACAGACGTCCGCCCACCTCTGGCTCCCAAGTGCTGGGATTAAAGATGTGCACCACCACCACCTGGTTTTTATAGCCACAGTTAGGCAATACATAAGTGGCATCAACATGAAGATAATGTTTGTGGGTTACCCACCTATTCTGGGGGCAGTCCTTGTCTGCTCCACCAGTCCCAGGGGGCACATGCATACTCTGGATGCCTCTCCAGAATGGCTTCTTTCAGGGTGTAGGTGTGAACTGTGGCTGAACAACAGGTCTTGTCATGTGTAAATGGTACCAACTGGCAAGTCTTCCCCATACATGGCTCACATAACAGGGCTTCTCAGTGGGTTTGCTGAGGACACAGGCTCTTCAACAGTGAGTGAGAGGTATTCAGAGAAGGCAGGGAAGGGCACAATTGTGACCTCAGGCCTCAGCTAGCTTTGGGACTGCTGCCAGAGTCCAGGGTGGCCTTGGGAGGTGTACCAACTAAGGATGCCGCTAGAGACCTGACTTGGGAATGCATGCCGCCCCTGGGCCTCCGAAGGGCCTTCTCTCCAGTGTGGATCCTCTGGTGATGGAAGAGGGCTGGGCGCTCACGGAAGGCGCGGCCACACTGCGTGCACACAAAGGGCTTCTCACCCGTGTGGATGCGCCGGTGGCTGAGCAGCACTGCGCCTTTGGCAAAGGCCTTGCCGCAGTCCCCGCAGCGGAAGGGCCTTTCGCCAGTGTGCAGCAGCTGATGTTGTGTGAGGTTGGAGCTATGGCTGAAGGCACGGCCACACTGTGGGCATGAGAAAGGCTTCTCTCCAGTGTGCACACGCTGGTGCTTGAAGAGTGAGGAGCCCTGGCTAAAGGCTGCGCCGCAGAGGGAGCAAGCATAGGGCTTCTCCCCGGTGTGTGTGCGCTCATGCTGGATGAGATGCGAATTGCGGCAGAAGCGGCGGCCACACTGAGCACAGGCATAGGGCCGCCCTCCCATGTGGATCTTGCGGTGCTGACTGAGGTTGGAGCCATGGCTAAAGGCCTTGCCACACTCACTGCAATGGAAGGACTTCTCGTCCGTGTGGATGCGCTGATGGCGCACCAATGAGGAGCTGTGTCGGAAGGCCTTGCTACATACCATGCATGCATAGGGCGTTTCCCCGCTATGGATACGCTGGTGTTGAGTCAGATGTGATGTCTGGCTGAAGGCCTTGCCGCACTGGGTGCACTCATAAGGCCGCTCTCCCGTGTGGGTGCGCAGGTGCTTGAGGAGGTCTGAACTCTTCACGAACACTTTGTTGCATGCCCTGCATTCAAAAGGTTTGTCCCCAGAGAGAAGTCCTGGGCCAGCCTGGAAGGCCTCTCCCAGCTTGTCCCATAGTGGGGGCTCTGGAACACTGGAGTCTCTCTGAGATTCGAGCCAAGCCCCACTCATTCCACGTTCCTCCTCAGCCCCATGGAGATCTGGGATACTTGGGAAGACTCTCCCTGGGGTTAGCTGCAACTCTGGCTTTTGCTGTACAGCTCCTCGTGGCTGCTTCTCTGGGGTCAGGAGGTCAGACAAGGCCTTCCCTCTGGATGAACCCTCTTCAGGAATTCCCACTGGGGAAGTCAATCGCAGGCTAACAGTTGCCTCATTGCTGCTGGAACCTAGCAGTAGCTGCTCCCAATAGATCACAGATACCCCTGTGGGTTTTCTCTGCAGAGATGGGGAGGCACTCTGGTGTCCCTCCAGGATTTTTGCATCAGTGCAGGCACCAGCAGGGGAAAGGACACTAGTGGGATTTCCATCAGGACTGTCACAAGTGGCCCCTAGAAGTGCTGCATTTCCAGACGCGCGTCTATCCCTTGCATTGTGATTGAACCCTGAAGACAGAGGAAAGATAGTTACCTGGGTCATCTGGCCAGGAAGTGACCAGGGCAGAGTGCCTGGGCAGTCAGGGGGACCCTATGAAGTAAGTGTAAAAGGGCAGAGAGAAAAGCAGAGGTGTAGGCTGGTCCTGGCAGAAGTTGGTAGGGAAGAGCTGACAGCTCTTGGCCTTCCTGACAGCAATGGCCCTCCATGGTTGTCAGGAGTCCACAGTTTTGAATCCGAACTCCTTCAGTCAGTAGCCTTTAAGATACTGGCCCACTTTGACCATGCTCTCATATACTATAAATGCAGATGAAAAGCCTTTGCAGGTCTCCTGGCTGCTGGATTCAGTTCCAGCTCCCAGTACACGCAGAGGACTGCGGATTCCTACTCTTTCTGTGAGTTTATCCTCAGACTGTGGAACTCTGTTGTAGGCAACATGGGTCCATCAGAGTTCAAACCTATTCTTGCTTCTGAAGGACAAATAATTGACCACTCGGCCAAAGGTGTGGCTACCGGATGTCTTGCTACTCAAAGACCAGACAACAGGATGTTTGACTTAGGACATGGTTACTAGGTATTTTGAGATTTAAGGAGGTAATTGCGCTTGTTTTTTCCTTGTATCATTGTGAGGGAAGTCTTTTGCCCTCCCCTTTTGTCTGGGATATAGAAGGGCTGTGAGTAATAAACTTGAGCCTCACTGGAAGCACTCCTGACTCTATCTTCTGTCTTTTGCTTATTTCTTCCCTCAATCCTCACTCCCCTTTTCAGGAATATGCAAACAGGTTGGGCCGGACCTGACACATGGTCAAGACTTTGCACTGGTTGGGGTTGGGGGGGAATGGCACTTTCTCCCAAGCACACGCTCCTAGCTGCTTTCTCCTTGTTGCTCATCTCTTGAGGATATGCATTACTTATCAATACTGTTTGCTGACCGCTTTTCCCTGGCACTATCCCCCCACACCACACAGCGGTGTCCTGGCCGATGCTGTGTCCCATGCCATGAACATCCCAAGCAGAAGTGTTCAAACAACAGCTGGGCAGAAGGAATGGCCCTACAGATGTGACAGTCAGTCTGGAAAGTCAATCCACACAGCACAGGTGAGGGAGGGCCTCAGAAGGAGTCATTTCCTGCATGGATGCAGCACCTGTGCCCTTTAAGTTTCTCCTTTAAGGGCAGGAAAGGCTACAGGGTGAGAAAAGGATTCAGCAAGAGAAGGGAGCTAGGTTGGAGACAGGAAAGGAAGGGGAGAAAGGAGAGTCCCATGTTGGCCCCGAGTTCACCTTTGGTGGAGCCCAACTCACCAAGGCTGGGTCTCCTGTGAGTGCCTGGGCCTGTATTTGTCCTATTGGGAACCCAGGGTTCCTCGCCACGCTGGAGCTTGATGATCACACGAGGCCGAGAGACAGAGAGTCCTATGAAGGGAGAAGGAGCATGTGAGGCCAGCCCCAGCTCAGGACAGTCCAGCCCCAACGAAGAGCAGGATGAAGGAAGGCATGGATATCAACCATGTAATCTATGTACCCAAAAGGCCACCACACAGGAGGATCACAGGGCCAGCTCAAGAGTTCCCATAAGGAACCACTGGGTCAGCAGCTCCAAAAGAAGGGGTTAGAACTCAGGCAGAGAGAAGAATGTAGCCAGCGAGCACCTCAGGGATACAGGAGATGGCTGTGTTTATCAGACTGCATGTATTCAGGGCCCCAGCTTTCCTCACATGGCCCATAGGTAGCGGACTCTACTCATAGACAGCTAAGGAGCAAAGGGGACAGTTGCAATGGCCCCCAAACCTAGTACCCTCAGCTGGCTGCCATACCTGGTCCCAGTTTTGCTTCCAATGGAGGATTCAGGACTTTACCTATGGAGTCTACAAGTGCGAAGTTTTCCAGCATTACATGGCGGTACAGGGCCCTCTGGGCTGCATCCAGGTACATCCACTCCTCCTGGGAGAAGTACACAGCCACATCCTCAAAGGCCATCAGGCCCTACAACAGCAAAAATAAGATCATGTCTATGCTATGGCTGTGTGAGGCAGGAACCAGCTCCTTGTCCTAATTGTCTCTCCTTGATGCTTCTCAGACACTTATATTCCTTCCCTGTAGTACTATACTAGCTCAAGAGGCAAAGACAGGCATAGCTCTGTGAGTTCAAGGCCAACCTGGTCTACGGAGTAATTTCCACACAATAGCTAAGTGATGGTGGTGACAAACACCTTTAATCCCAGCACTTGGGAGGCAGAGGCAGGTGGATCTCTGAGTTTGAGGCTAGCCTGGTCTACAGAGCTGGTCTTTTCCACATCTACGGTAGTTCTATCCTCCCAGGTGCTTAAACTGACCATTGGGAGAGTTCTTTACTCAAAACTGGTTCACATTCAAACCTGGCAAATCAGCTTGTCTAACCATAATTCAGCCACTTTAACCACTACTATTACTAATCTGGTCCAGGGCCCACCATCATTTCCATGTACTTTGGGGGATAATAGCCTTTGTTCTACTAGTGGTGCCTCCTCCATGTCTGTTATACCCTCAGAAAAAGATAGAATGCTTTTAAAATCCTAAGGGGCTGGGTGTAATGATGCATGCCTTTAATCCCAACATTCAGGAGGTAGAGGCAAGTGGATCTCTGTGAGTTAGAGGCTGGCCTCATCTACAAAAGTTAGTTTCAGGACAGGCTTCAAAGCGACAGAGAAACCCAGTCTTGAAAAACCAAAAAGAAAAAAAAAGTGTTTGCTGTTTTCCCAGACATGAATTCAGCTCCCAGCATCCACATTCTTCACAAGTGTCTGTTCCATGCTCCAGAAGAACTGACACTCACATGCATACCCACACACAAGTGCACATAATTAGAAATAAAAAATCTTTTTAAAAATTCTAACTGGGAAATTGTCCAGTCTATGTTTAAAGCACTCCATGTCTTCCAATGCCTTTGGGACAAAGTCCCAACTCCTCTGCCTGGTATTTCAACACATGACCTCCCTTCCCTGTTCATTCCACATCTAAATTGCTAAGTTCCAGGCTAGGAATGTAGCTCAGTTTGTAGCATTTGCATGATATGCACAAAGCTTTGAGTTCCATCCCTAGGAACATATAAACTGTGCATGCCTGCAAATCCAGAACTTGGGAAGTGGAGGCAGGAGGACCAGAAGTTCAAGACCATTCTTGGCAACATATCTAACTTGAGGTCAGCCTCAAAAGAGACACTGCCTTCAAATTATAAACGTCTCCCTTTTGCTTTTGACGTGTAGGTTCTTCTTTTTAACTTTCTTCCAGTCCTTAACCCTCTTGGCTATAACAAGCGAGGCTTCCACACCGGTCAGCCTCACCGACCTGGGCTACAATGTTGGAAAAAAAAACTGCTTCCCTCCCCACAGCACAGCAAGAGGGTAAGCCAGGACGCCTGGTGGGTCCATGCGAGGATCCCTAAACTCACCAGCGCTGCATCTGTTGGTGGCCAGGTCGCCGCCGTCGGAATCTGTAATGGAGGCGGGGCACGGCGGGCAGAAGACCTGGGCATAGCCCGTCTCCGCCCACGGCCTCGCGCAGCCCGCCGGGGCCTCAGTTTCCCGGTTTAGACAAGAACGTTATACGCCCAGAGGACTGCTGAAGGGTTGCAGCTAAAATGGAGAATACGTGGCTCTGGGAACGGCCCTAAAGGTCTCAACCGTCACCTACAAATCAATGGGGGAAACTGAGGCTCGGAGGAGGGGCCGCCGGCTTGCAGAGCCGACGTGTGCTGAGCCACGGCCCCAAGCGGGCAGCTGCGAGTACCGTCCTCACTTGCCCTAGTCTTGGGTTCCAAGAACCTCTTGGAGAGGGTAGAGTCCGCCCGGTTCCTCCCGCACCAATCGGGACCACCCCTGTGGCCCGAAGCCGGTCTGCAAACAGACAACCGAGACCGCCGGAAGCCCCGCCTCCCAGGCTCGCGTTGGCCAGTGCACACTACCGCTGCTCGGGTAAACGTAGTTCCTGCAGGCTTTCCTGAATGACAAGGCGGTGCCTTCCCGGTAACCATGGCCACGGCCAAGCCTCTTTTCCCCTGGCGGAGTACTGGAAAGAAATTGACGACCATCGTCAGATTTCGATGGGACCTGAGCACCAAAAGGGTCTGTCCCCTGGGTGGGTTCCCGCGCCCGGTAGACGTCCCTGGACAAAAAAAAAAAAAAAAAAAAAAAAAAAAAAACCTAGAAACTTAGCGGTTTCGGGAGGCAGTCGACACTAACTAGGCGTACAAAAGAAAGAAAAGGAAGGAAGGAAGAGAGAGAGAGAGAGAGAGAGAGAGAGAGAGAGAGAGAGAGAGAGAGAGCCCCCCCACGGAGTTGGGAGACTCTCGCTCAAGTCTCGGGATAACATGACCCCCCAAGAACTCACAAGATACCGTCCTTGCTGTAATCACACGAGGTTTATTGACAGGAACCAGTGCACTTGGGCCAAGACTCATATCCCACGCAGGGATAGAGTTAGACCCCGAGTAACTGGGAGAAGGGGTGTTTAAGGGAAAAAACCACAACCCAAAGGGGGTAGGGAGGGCATCATTGGAAGATTCCGAAAATACCAGTGATAATCACAAGGGGGTAACTCGCGTTTCTCAAGATTATAATCTAACTTTGTGGTCAGCCAGTTCCTGGAACAAAGTCACTGAAGCGGCTAACCTAGATTTTTGGCTCTACTCTTCCTGCTAGGGGGTCTGGATTTATTCCGGTCTTTCAAAAGAAAGAAAGAAAGAAAGAAAGAAAGAAAGAAAGGAGGGAGGGAGGGAGGGAGGGAGGGAGGGAGGGAGGGAGGGAGGGAGGATGGATGGATGGATGCAGGAACTGCCAGAGCAGCTCCCAGCGTGGTAGCTCACACCTTCAATCTCAGCACTCTGGTGGCAGAGGCAGGAGGATCTCTGTGAGTTCAAGACCAGCTTGATCTACAAAGCAAGTTCTAGGACAGCCAGGGCTATTACACAGAGAGAAACCCTGTCCTGAAAGAACAAACAAACAAAGGAAAATGGAAGGAGTGTATGTGCGCGTGCAAGCGTGTGCTGGAAAGATGACTCTGGTTCCCTGCCCTTCTAGAGGACCAGAGTTTAATTCCCAGTACCCTCATAACTGCTCACAACTGCCTGTAACTCCAGTTCCTCACACAGACATACATGCAGGCAAATGTACACCAGTGCACTTGAAATAAAGATAAAAAAATTAAAGGGGGAAGGGCACAGCAGCTTTAGACCAGATCCAAATTCAAAGCCAAATCTGTGCCCGGCATGGTGGTGGCCCCCCCAGCACTCAAAAGGCAAAAGCAGGAGGATCCTTGTTGAACTTGTGGCTCACAACCATCTCTTTTTTTTTTTTTTTTTTTTTTGTTTTTCGAGACAGGGTTTCTCTGTGGCTTTGGAGCCTGTCCTGGAACTAGCTCTGTAGACCAGGCTGGTCTCGAACTCACAGAGATCCGCCTGCCTCTGCCTCCCGAGTGCTGGGATTAAAGGCGTGCGCCACCACCGCCCGGCTGCTCACAACCATCTCTAGTGGGATCTGATGCCCTCTTCTGGCAAAAAGTTCTACATGCAGTTAGAGCACTTATAAATAAATGTATTAGGAGCAGCGGGCTGCTTCCCGCCACCCGGCTAGCTTTATACTCGAAATAATACATGGAAACTGTATTCTTTTAAACACTGCCTGGCCCATTAGTTTCAGCCTCTTAACCCATTTCTAATAATCTATGTAGCACCACGAGGTGCGCTTACCAGGAAAGATCTTAATCTGTGTCTGTCTGGAGTGGGAGAACCATGGTGACTCCCTGACTCAGCTTCTTTTTCCCAGCATTCTGTTCTGTTTATTCCACCCACCTAAGGGTTTACCTATCAAATGGACCTAGGCAGTTTCTTTATTAATAAGAAATCACTCCCACATCATTTCCCCTTTTTCTGTTTAAACAAAAAAGAAAGGCTTTAACTAATGTAAAATTACATATAACAAAACAGTTATCAAGTAAGAATTACAGTTACAATATTTATATCTACTTTATCTTTTATCATAACTAAGGAAAACTATAACTATTTATTCTTTAACTCCATCAAAGACTCCAGAAGAATATAATACTACCTAAGTAAACAAGAAATAAGAAAACTCTAGAAATGACAGAGACATCTTGCTGCCTGGACAGTCACCCAAAGTTCCTCTGTACCGTTGGGGCATCCGTCTTCAGTCTACAGGCCCATGGTATCCAGAGACATTTCCATGAAGCAGGAAATTTTAAAGACAGTTTAGTCATTTTTTGCTGTGTCCTGCAGAATGTCTCGCAGACTCTTTCATGAATTAAGAACCCCGAAAGACCATCTCACCTTTAGGCAAGTTTAGCAGTCCTCTCTCTGTGGGTTCTCTGTGTCCAGTTTATGCAATAGTCCAGGCAAGAGCAGTTTCTTGCCCAAATGGCTTTCAAACTCCATAAGGATCCTCTTCAATGCCCATCTTCCTCTTGAAGTAGATTGGTGCTACCAAGAGCTGACGTGTCTCATTGTCATGAAAAGCGCTAAGTTATTAAAATATTTTAAATGCCATATTCTGCAGTCTTTGAGAGATATGAAGAATGTCTATCTAACTGAAACATATCTCTATATATCTAGAAAATCTAACTAACATGACTACAAGCTTTACTATTTTCAATGATTATCCATTAGCAACCTATATTTCCTATTATACATTACATTTTAAATGAACTATACAATCACAATACCTTAATCAATATCAGAAATACATATACATATAACAAAATTGACCTTAAAATCCATACCAATGTAAATTATTCATATCTATATCAAATAAATAATTTTAAAAAAATGTCATAATGAACTGGGGGTGGTGGTGCACGCTTTTAATCCCAGCCCTCGGGAGGCAGAGGCATGTGGCTCTCTGTGAGCTTGAGGCCAGCCTGGTCTACAGAGCAAGTTCCAGGTAAGCCTGACCTGTTATACAGAGAAACTCTGTTTCAGGAAACAAAACAAAACCAAAAACCAGTAATTAAAAATTATAGTGAAATCCACGGGCTGGAGAGATGGCTCAGTGGTTAAGAGCACTGACTACTCTTCCAATTGTCTATAATTCCAGTGTCAAGGGATCCAACACCTGGCTTCCATGTGCACCTGTACAATGTAATGCACATAAACTCATGCAAGCACACGTTACATACACATAAATAAAATGTTATATGTTTAAAAAATAAAAATACAACAGCTGAAGAACCAGCCTGCCTCCATTTTAGGCTTAAAAGTCACTTTATAGTGGTAAGGTTTGAGAAAGAACTTGGAGGAGGAATGGGCAGGTGCATCAAAGACAGCAAGCCAATCATGAAAAATTGTGTGTTGGCACACATGTATGCATGCTTGGAAGGCAGGTGGGTCACAGAATTCCTAGAACACCAAAGGATATGGTCCAATGTCTTTTCAAAAGAAAAGATATCTCCAGAGATTTCAGAGTTGGGAAACACACAAAATAAAGAGTCCATAAGGGGAAAAAAAAGTCATTTTACAGTAAAGAAAAACTAGGTTCATTCCAGCTATTAGGAAGGTTGAGACAAGAGGATTACAAATTTAGTCTGAGCCAGGCAGTGGTGGCGCACGCCTTTAATCCCAGCACTCGGGAGGCAGAGGCAGGAGGATCTCTGTGAGTTCGAGACCAGCCTGGTCTACAAGAGCTAGTTCCAGGACAAGCTCCAAAGCTACAGAGAAACCCTGTCTCGAAAAACCAAAAAAAAAAAAATTTAGTCTGGGCGGTGTCCTGAGTTCAAGGTCAGGTTAGGCAACTATTTGAAAGCTTGCTCAAAATAAGAAGTTTAGAGGGTCGGGGGGTGTAGCTCAGTGGTAAATGAGACAGAAGGGAGAGAAAGAGCCGAGAGGTGATCTACAAGCTACCACAGGTCTCTAGGACCTGCCTGAAAGGTATAACGCTCTGTTTCTTTTCTGCCTTTTGTCTTTGAGATACTGTTCTTGTATGCTTTCTCTGATACTTTGGTCTTCCTTATTTTCTTCTTTCTTCCTTCCTTCCTTCCTTTCCTCTTTCTTTCTTTCTTTCTTTCTTTCTTTCTTTCTTTCTTTCTTTCTTTCTTTCTTTCTTTCTTTGAGACAGGGTTTCTCTGTGTAGCTTTGAAGTCTGTCCTGGAACTCACTCTGTAGACCAGTCTGGCCTCGAACTCACAGAGATCTGCCTGCTTCTGCCTCCCCAGCTAGGATTAAAGGAGTGTACCATCACCGCCTGATGGTCTTCCTTATTTCCTGATGCTCTCCTCCCTGCTATGTCACCTCTCAAAAGGAAGGCTGTAGTGCTGGGAAAATGGGTCAGTGGTAAGAAAGAGTACTTATTGTGTATGCAGGCAGACCTGAGTTCAAATACCCAGCACCAGACAGGCGGTGGTGCGCACACCTTTAATCCCAGCACTCTGGAGGCAGAGATGGCAGATCTCTGTGAGTTTAGAGGCCAACCTGTTACACAGAGCAAATTCCAGGATAGTCAGGGATGCACACAGAGAAACCGAGAAAAAACCCAAAACAAGCCAACTTCCCACAAAAAAAAAAAACAAAAGCCCCCAAACAAAAGCAAAACCTTTTCTCTTTTTAAAAAAATATTCTTATTCTGTGATTATCTTTTTGTTGCAGTATTGAGTCTCTCTCTCTCTCTCTCTCTCTCTCTCTCTCTTTTTTTTGGTTTTTTTGAGACAGGGTTTCTCTGTAGCTTTGGTGCCTGTCCCGGAACTAGCTCTTGTAGACCAGGCTGGCCTCGAACTCCCAGAGATCCGCCTGCCTCTGCCTCCCGAGTGCTGGGATTAAAGGCGTGCACCACCACTGCCCAGCAGTATTGAGTCTCTTGATGAAGATATATACACACACATATCATACATATTTCTGTATGTTAATGTTAAGTAAAGACTTCAGAGCTGACCAAGAATTTTTCAAGTTAATTATTATTTTAAGATTTATTACTTAGAGCTGGAGAGATGGCTCAGAGGTTAAGAGCATTGTCTGCTCTTCCAAAGGTCCTGAGTTCAATTCCCAGCAACCACATGATGGCTCACAACCATCTGTAATGGGGTCTGGTGCCCTCTTCTGGCCTGCAGGCATACACACAGACAGAATATTGTATACATAATAGATAAATATTTAAAAAAGATTTATTACTTATCTGTAGGCAATGTATAAAGGGGGAAAAAGATTTATCACTTATACAGAGTTCTACCTGCATATATGCTTGCCCGCCAGAAGAGGGCACCACATCTTATAGATGGTTGTCAGCCACACCATGTGGTTGCTGGGAATTGAACTCAGGACCTCAGGAAGAGCAACCCCTAAACCATTTCTCCAGTCCAACAAAACTTTTTCAATTTTTTTTTCTTCAGAAAAGAAGCTGGGTGGTGCACACCTTTAATCTCAGCATCTGGGAGGCAGAGGCAGGTAGATCTCTGTGAGTTTGAGGTTAGCCTGGTCTACAAAGCAAGTTCCAGGAAGCTAGGGCTGGTACATAGAAAAACTTGTCTCGAAAAACAAACAAATCCTCAGTGCCCTTGCTGGAGAGAGTGACCTGAGTTCAGTACCACAGACTGGTTACTATGAGCTGTCCTCACATAGACACCATGGCAGGCACACACACGTAAGTGTAATTTTAACATTATTATTTCCACGCATAACGGTTCATTCCTTTAATCCCAGTACTCAGGTGTCAGAGTCAGGCAAGTCTAGGCTATCCTGGTCCACATAGTCAGTACCAGGGCAACCTGGGCTATATAGTGAGACCCTGTCTAAAACAACAAAACAGTCCCCATCACCCATTTATAAAAGCCCAGCATGGCTACACAAACCTGTAACCCCAGCACCGGGTGCAGGTATGAGTATCGGGTCGGGGGAGATAGAGAATCCCGGATTTCATTGGCCAATCGGCCTCGTGAAAATGGCGAATTTCAGGTTCAGCGAAAGAGCCTGTCTTAAGGCAACAGAGCTGAAAGGACACCTAATGCCCTTCTGGCCTCCAAGAGCATGCGCACCACTACACACACCTTCAAACGCATACCAGACACACGACATAGAAAATTAAGTTTATAATATCCAAAGTTCATCACCAGACCACAAATGACAGCAGCTTCTGTGTGAGCTCAGAATCCCCCAGAGTCTCCAGGCCTGGGTGCTCAAGTCAAGCCAGACTCAGTGTCAGAGGAGTCCCTTGAAACTGAATTACTAGCAAGTTCTTCAATGATGCTAAAGCCTTTAGGTCAGAAACCGCTGAATTAGAAGGACACTCCATGACCATTAAACAAAGGAGCTCAGGGCACTGGGCGCTTGTTGGGTATCTCGAAAAGGAAAGTCCTAAATTAAAGTTAATCCACAATCATGCCACGTTTTATTTCGGAACTCCATTTTTCAATGGCCTCTGCGTTGTAGCCTGGGCGTTGCCATGGAGAACACAAAGCCTGCTCCTCGGGTGCCGGGTTGAAACTGTATTTACCAGAAGGTTGTGAGGCTCAATAGACTCTGAGCCATTCACAGCCCAGATGAAGAGGTTCTTCGGGCCGTGTGTACGACGGAGGCGTGACTTCCTGCCACGGCCCAGCGGACGTTTACTTTGCAGGGCTCTGGTTGTACGGGGCCCTTGTGGCCCTGGAGTGCTGTCATTGCGCTTAGTAGGCGCCTCCTCGGGACCTCCGGGAGCGATAGCGAGCAGGACGATTCTTAAGGCGGGTACCTTCCATCCTCATTCCCGCAGCCTTGATAGTGGTGCCCAGGCGCGCTCACGGTCACCTCGCCCCTTAAAGTAAGGGTGCTGCTGATCCTCAGGGTATATCCGGGTTCCTATGGCGGCAAGTAAGTCGGGTTTGCCCCGAGGTCCGCACTCATACCCGCAGGCACGTCGTTCCACGGTCTCGAGCTGGAAAGGGTGTCTGTGGATTTCCTTCTCCTGCTTCTCCGCTGTCTTTGCCTTGCTACTGGGATCCCTAGATTCACATCAGGCTCAAGTCCCAAAACTGCCACTACGTGTTATGTGAAGGATTTCCCACTTCTGGAAACCAGTAAAACACAGAAAGCTGTTGAATGCGTAGGGACGGCTTGAGCAATTGCTTGAAAGCGAGGCTGAGCCGGAGTGTTCGAGGTCTGTTAAGTCGGGGGAGAGGGAGGCAGGGAAGAGTAGCAATCTATTTTTTCCATTTTAAAATTTATTTTATTTCCCAAAGCTACAGAGAAACCCAGTCTCGAAAAACCATAAGAAAAATTTGTTAATGTGTACAGTGTTCTGCCTGCATGTATGCCTGCAGACCAGGAGAGGGCACTAGATCTCATTATTGATAGATGGTTGTGAGCCACCGTGTGGTGGCTGGGAATTGAACTCAGGCCTAGAGTGGCAGTCTAAAGAACTTTGAGAGATAGAGTGGGAGCCATGGGAGGGCTGAAGCTCCCTAGACAGGCGATCTTATGTTTCCAAGCTCCTTCTGGCTGCCCAAGATAGATGCTCGGGGTGAATGCGAGGAAGGGAGGGAGACTTCTGGCTTCTAGTTACTAAGGACAGACTCTATGGGAACATTCTTAATTATTCCTTCCTTATTTCCACACCATAAAGTCTGGCTAGCTTAACAACAGATGCAAAATTTTATTTCTCCTTCCTCCAAGCTTACAGGTACATCAAAGCTACAGCCACAAGCCGTGCGGTGGCGCACGCCTTTAATCCCAGCACTTGGGAGGCAGAGGCAGGCGGATCTCTGTGAGTTCGAGACCAGCCTGGTCTACAAGAGCTAGTTCCAGGACAGGCTTCAAAACCACAGAGAAACCCTGTCTCGAAAAACCAAAAAAAAAAAAAAAAAAAAAAAAACAAAACTACAGCCACTTCACTTCTTCTTCTTCTTTTAGACAGTATTTTATGCAGCTGTGATCCAATTCCCTATTTTGCAGCAAATGTGCCAAAGCTTTCCGCTCTAGCTCTGACCTATCCAAGCACCAGAAAGGCCATGCTAGAGACTAGCTTTCCAAGGGCACTGGACTAGGACCTCTTCAACCAAAGCTGCAGTTCCTCTCAGCACCAGAAGTGGCACACTGGAAAGGGGTCTAAAAGTGGTCCGTGTGGGAATCACTCAGCCAGAGCCTTTCTTCTGCTTCACTGTCAAAGGACTCCCTCACGGGAAACCTCAAGTCAGAAGACTCTCTGTGAGGAAACCATCATTCCATGGCAACAGAAACTGAAACATACATTCTAGTATCCCTCCACAGAAAGGGTCAAAAAAATGTGGGATGCTTTGAGCTATTTTACACTTTCTTTTCTGCCTAGCTTCTTTGTCAGATTATGTCACTGCCAAATGTCATCTTACTTGGAGAGTCTCATGGTGTGCACCTCCTATAGTTAGGGAAAACAGATCTCCGTGCTCTTGCATTCTGGAATAAGTGAAGGGCGCCCTTGGGGCCACTTCAGTTCCCACTTGTCCCCATCTTCAGTGGGTCAGGCTCTTCCCTGACCTAGGTCTGTCCGAGAGGACCTGAACCTGAGTCTGCTGATAACATCCAAAGATTTTCCATCTTGGTTCTTGAGTCTCATGCAGTAGATTTGTCTAACCTGCAAATGACTTGACCTTGGACCCAGCGACCTTCAGAAGGAATAATAAAAGCCTTACTGTTAAAAACTGTCTATTCATTCCAGGGATCGCCCTCTGTGGGGAGGAACTGAAAAGGTAATCAGGCCCTAACAGTAAAGACAGAAAGGAGTGGCTTCATTTACTTCACAGGTTGTTGCTGGGTCCTAACTCTTCCTCGGGGGAGGGGGTGAAAAGGCGCGAAGTCAGCTAACACAGACGCTGGAAGTCAGGAAGAAGGCTTACAGCAGGCTCATTTATTTAACGATGGGGGAAAACTTGTATGATACCCTTCCAGCACCCAGGCGGTCGGATCCATTGGCAGCTGACATCTCATGCTCGTTTCTCATTGGTTAGGCACGATCAGGACCTCTGACAGTGCCTGTTGCTAGGCACTCAGGAAACACTGCTTGGTGGCTCCTTACTGGCTAGGCACAGACAGGACCTTTGACAGCTCCAGGCAGACTCCAGGTTGGCTCCTTTTGGTCGGGTAGGCCTAACTTCCTACAACAGGGACAGCAAGCTGGTGGGCAGCAGCTCCCAATTCATGTTAGCCCGGATGCTCAAAGTCTGGGGATGGACTCAAGGTAACTGTGCCCCATATGTCCGGGGCCTCTTGAGTCGCAAGCTTTGCAAAGTGGTATGGCAATCCCCAATATATCCAAGGACAGCATGAGTTGTGTGGTGATATTTTTCTTGTGCCTGAAGATCAGACTGTGGAGTTAGCCACGCTAGTTAGCCATGGAGGCAGGCAGTGGTGGCACACACCTTTAAGCCCAGACAGAGGCAGACAGATCTCTGTGAGTTCAAGACCACCCTGTGCTACACAAGATTGAATTAGTCTAAAAGAGAAACAGGGCTAAGTGGTGGTGGCTTACACCTTTAATCCCAGCACTAGGGTGTGGGAAAATGTCTTGCTGGCCTGAGGACAGCAAGCAACCTCCACTAACCATGAACCCTCACTGGGCCATACCCGGCCTAGCTCCAGGGTCAGCACACAGCCCTAGTCCATCCTCTGTATTACAGATACCTTTTGTTGCCCTATGTGAACCTTGACTGAGAGTTTCCCATGGATACAAAGCCTAAGTAAAACTTGGTTAGGGGAAACCCAGAAAACCGTGGTACCTCATGAACCAGGTATTTGCAGTTGGCATTGTATTTTTGGAAGCTTCATTCAGGTTATTTTGAGAATATGAAAATCTACTGGCTGAAGTGTGAACACAGAAAAATAATAATGCCATGAACGAAGGGAAAGTGCTTCAGTCCACTGAGACTGGGGACCCCTGCAGTCACAAAGGGTAAGTTCATCTTCAAAGTGTCTCTGAGTCTTCATTTCCCAGACCCGCATGAACCCACACACATGCACAGTGTTACCATGACACTAGAGGGGCGGATATGGGATGTGATATGGTGGGGGGCGGGGGGAGAGGACTTCAGGATTCAGTCTGAGGTTTCATAGGCACAGGATCACCATTTTGGTCTGGGGATTCAGTAGAGGTAAGAATTTGTGGTTGGCTGCTCTGCTCCTCTGATCTTTTAGCATTTACCCCTATATCTAACTCCAGGTTTTTACTATTAAGTCCAATTAGAATTTGCACAACAAATTGGTCTCTTTGTTCTCAAGAATCCCTACAGCAGTGTCGAGGGACCTCTGTCTCCTGGTCCTACACCTATAAATATGGCCTCTTTAGAACAAGGCCACTCTATCTTCCTCCCTCCCTCTCTCTCTTTTGTGGTTTTTCAAGATAGGGATTCTCTGTGTAATATTCCTGGCTGTCCTGGAACTCACTTTGTAGACCAGGCTGACCTTGAACCCACTGAGATCTGTCTGTCTCTGTCTCTGCCTCCTAAGTACTGGGATTAAAGATGTGTACCACCACTGCTTGGCTGAGAACATCTTTCTTAATCATAATCAGTGCAGAACAGAGAAAAAAATCTAAAGTTTTGTAGAATCCATTAATGTCCCACCCGGATCTATATACCATATGTGTTCCTGTCCCAACAATGAACGTGAGGCAAATCAGCCTGGGGATCTCCAGACACGAAGAACCCATCAGCCTACAATATGTACCCAGTGTGTAGCTCCACTCATGGTGCCTCTTCCCAGACGCTGAAGCATGAGACAAGTTGACCACTTAAAGGAAAGCATCAGTGAGCACAGGGCAAGTTTGTATAACCTCTTCTGAGCATCCCAAGATAGCAGAGATCCTAATTCTAGGCTATTCCTTCTGGGTTTAATAACTGTCCTCCATCAAGTAGAATGAGAAGTGATATTTGAAATTATTAGAGGTCCGGTTGTGTCAGCCTCAGAGTAGAACAGATAATGGTCAACGGAGCTCAGGCTTTTGTATCCTGGCAGCTATGGGTAGACCCTGTGAAGCAAACCCTACCCTATTGGAAAAGGGTTCGGGACTTGAGCTTGCCTCAACTAGCCTATACGTAAGGTATTTGACCTGCTCTATGTTTATGCGTGTGTGTCAGAGAAGCCCAAACCAAGTTCCCATGACTCTGGGTGATGAGAAATTAGTATGCTGACCATCTGTCTTGACTGTAAAGGGAGGCCTGCCTATCAACTGCCATTGAAGAAAGCAGTGTTGAGTAGGGCGATGGTGGCGCACGCCTTTAATCCCAGCACTCGGGAGGCAGAGGCAGGCGGATCTTTGTGAGTTCGAGACCAGCCTGGTCTACAGAGCTAGTTCCAGGACAGGTTCCAAAACCACAGAGAAACCCTGTCTCGAAAAACCAAAAAAAAAAAAAAAAAAAAAAAAGACAGAAAAGGTCCTGGGGCGGGGGCATTGGTTAAGTAAGCTCTTGCTAAGTAGCCCCAGGCTGATCTTGTACTTGCTATGTAGTTAAAGTCTGGCCTCAAATTTGCAGTCTTCCCGCTTCAGCCTTCTAAGCACTGTAATTACAGACATACTGCCTAATCCTGGTTCGAAGAATGCCTTTTGCTCAGACTTGAGCCCCAAATCAAATTAACCTGAAGCCAAATACTGAATAGATATTTTGATTTCATTCACCACTAATAATGATTTTGTTGGAGTTATTTTGATTAGGGTTTATGTCATCTGCGAGTAAGAGGGTTCTCTACCTCTAACTGCCCCGTGGGATCAGTCAGCCCTTCACCTACCAGAGACGCAGGGCTCAGAGCACAATTATCCCTGAGCTCCATGGACAGGATGGAGGATAGTCTTGTCTCTCCAAGTTAAGCACAGAAGCTGCAGGTGGATGACGCCGTCCAAGTTGCCTCCTTTTCTTCAGTTTCCATTCCGTGTTCTGACACCTTGTCTTCAGTTCTGACACCATGGCATCAAGCCACAAACTCATTGTCAGTCATCTCTAGCACAAGGAAGCATATAAACAAAACTCTGGAGGTTGATAATCTGGGCTGTTACATAGGTGGCCTCTGTGGCAGAAAGGATTACAGTGGGCTAGGCCAGTAAAAGCACAAGACGAAAGGCAGAGGCTTGAAGCATTGAGGTTTTCATTTGCACAAAGGGACTTGGGAATCAGGCAATAACACCCTGTATCCTCAGGGGCAGTGTGAGTGGCAAATCAAGGTCTAGGCTTTGGGAGAAAATGAGGGGGCCCAGCAGTGAACACACTAACCACTGGATGGGCTCCTTCAAAGCTTCAGAGGAGCCTCAAATCCAGATGGTGCTATAAAATCACTTTTAGATGGTGGCATTTAACATCTTTGACTATTCACAAGCTCCCTGATAAACCTTCACATTAAATGTGACTCCAGGTATGGGTTTCTTGGAAGGCCTTGAGTGGAGAGGAATCCCGAGGGACTGAGAAGGGCCAGGTTCTAAGAGCAATAAGCTGTTACTGAACTGGAGACAGGAGAGACTATGATGAGTGAGGTGCTTAAAATATGTGACACACATTTCTAGGACAATGGGAAGATGGCTGGTGCCAGCCTTGAATACAGTTACTCCGACACAAACCAAACCCTTACCCTTAGACCCTCAACAAGTTGGTCCCAGAACTCTCGCAGCAAACTGTGTTGTGTCTCATGCATGTGACTCTACATATCCTCTTGCAGGACCTTCATCTCTTGCCTTCCACAGAGGGCCGCCCTGCGGTCACCATCTCATCCTTCCACAGGCCTTGATGACTCTTACCCAGGGCATGAAAGCTCTCGTTCTTGAGACCCCATGGCCACCCTCCAAAACCTCCACTTTAGCACCTCCTGTCCCCTGACCTGACTCCTCCTGGGACACCCTCCTACGAGGGGAGGTCCTTGCACCCGGAGGGCAAAGGCAAGGTGAGTTGACCTGGATCAGGCCGGAAGTGTTGGTGTCTGCTGCATATTATGATGTCACTTTCGTGCCCCCTGTGTGTGTGCTTGGTTGTTGCCAAGGCAACTGAGGAGGCTAAGAGCAGACTACATTTCTACATCTCTCACAAGCCACCTTAATGTCTGTCCACCCACGGAAACGCAGGCCAGGAAATCAGGGGACTCAGGAACTGGACCGGTTCTTACCTGCGTCCTGACTGATGAGATAGATCCCTGCAGATCCCGGTATCCTCATCAACAACCTCTGCTGCAGAAGAATCAACCCTCTAGGGATTGTGTCCAGTGTACTGCATGCAGAACACGGAGCTAGACCTGCGACTCAGAAAAGTTAGGAGTCAATGGAGTTAAAATTTTGGGGTAAGCCGGGCGATGGTGGTGCACGCCTTTAATCCCAGCACTCGGGAGGCAGAGACAGGTGGATCTCTGTGAGTTCGAGACCAGCCTGGTCTACAGAGCGAGTTCCAGGACAGGCTCCAAAGCCACAGAGAAACCCTGTCTCAAAAAAAAAAATTTTGGGGGGTAAAAGAAGTGACTAGGGACTCAGCGTAGGCAGCGAAGTGAGCTGCCGAGGCCCGATGTGGTAGAGCACGGCTGTAATATGAACAGGGTGGAGTCGGGCAGGGGTGGGGGGATGCAGGAGGATGGAGAGTTACAGGCCACCCTGTATACAGCAAAGTCCTGCCTAAATAAACCACACTCGGCCTGACGGTGGTGGTGCGGCCTAGCTGATTAAGGCAGAGGCAGGAGGATCTCACTGAGTTCGAGGCCAGCCTGTTTTACAGAGCCAGTTCCAAGGACAGCCAGAGCTACACAGAGAAACCCTGTCTGGGGGTGGAGTGGGGTGGGGTGGGGTGGGGCAAACTATCTTAGGTGATATGATCTGTGTCTTCCAGGCATCTGTAATAGCCATTGGCTTCCTCATTCTCCCCAGCTGGCTTTTCTGATTTGTCCCATGCTGTCCCTGGGAATCAATTATTGGGGTGAAGGAATGCATGAACACCCTCATACTTTTACACATTCTGCCTACTACAGGTCATACATTGTCAATATTGGAACTTAAAAGTCTAAATTTCTGGCAACAGGTGGAGGCTTATGCCTATAATTTGTCCATGGGGTGGAGGCAGGAGGATCAGGAGTTCAAAGTCATCATCCTTGTCTACAAAGGGAGTTGGTCTGGAGTATGCTAGGCTCAGAGGTTAAGACGCTGCCAAGCCTGAAGACCTGAGCTGGATCCTGTGCTGGCTAGTCTTATGTCAACTGCACACACAAGATAGAGTTATATGATTGGAGGGAACCTTCATTAAGAAATGTCTCTGTAAGATCTGGCTGCAAGCCAGGCAGTGATGGCGCACACCTTCAATCCCAGCAGTAGGGAGCAAAAGGCAGGCACATCTCTGAATTCGAGACCAGCCAGGGCCACACAGAGAAAACCTGTCTCAAAATGAAAGGAAAAAAAATCAAATCAAAAGCACTTTCTTAATTAGTGATCAATGGGGGAGGGCCCAGCCCATCGTGGTGGTGCCATCCCTGAACCAGTGGTACTGGGTTCTATAGGAAAGCAGGCTGAGCAAACCATGGGAATCAAGCCAGTGAGCAGCACTGCCCCATGGCCTCCAGAATCCTACCCTGCTTGAATCCTGTACTGACTTCATTCAGTGATGAACATCAATATGGAAACATAAGCCAAATCAACCCTTTCCTTCCCATCACTGCTTTTGGCCATAGTGTTTTGTTGCAGCAATAAGAACCCTAACTAAGACTGATCCCATTCCCACATGGTGGAAGAAAAGCGATTTCACACATTATCCTCCAGTCTGCACACGTGTGCTGTGCGGCATGCACATGCATAATAAAATGTAGCAATTATTTTAATGGACTGAAAAGACAGCTCAGTTGGTACAGTGTCTGTCATTCAAGTATGAGGACCTGACCAGATCCCCAGCACCCATGTAAAAGCAAACACTAATGACAGGCTGGTGGTGCCAGGTCCGGGAGGACCAAGCTTTCTTTTTGGGGGGCCATCAGCCAGTTCTGAAATCATGATACAGAGACTTCTTATTAGTTATGAATGTTCGGCCTTATTTTCACTCTCATTTTAATCTGTTCCTCTTTACGTTCTGCCGCAGGGATTTTTACCTTTCTTTCTGTATGTCCTACTCTGTGTCGCTGGCTGGCCCTGGGTGTTTCCCTTTCTCACTCGTTCGTAATCTCCTTTCTTGTTCTTCCCAAGCCTGGATTTCTTCTCCTATTTATTCTCTCTGCTCTCCAGCCCTGCCATGTCTCTTCTGCCGAGCTTGGCCATTCAGCTTTTTATTAGACCAATCAGGTTCCTTAGGCAGACAAGGTGAAACAGCAACACATCTTTTCATAGTTAAACAAACGCCACAGAAATAAACGTAACATGCCGGGCGGTGGTGGCGCACGCCTTTAATCCCAGCACTTGGGAGGCAGAGGCAGGCGGATCTCTGTGAGTTCGAGACCAGCCTGGTCTACAAGAGCTAGTTCCAGGACAGGCTCCAAAACCACAGAGAAACTCTGTCTCGAAAAACCAAAAAAAAAAAAAAAAAAAAAAAAGAAATAAACGTAACACACCTTTACACAGTTAAATATGCCACAGCATAAACAAACGTAGCAATCCTTACACAGTTAAAAGCTTGAACTGACTGGACAGTCAGATTAATTGAAATGGTGAGGTGCAGGTTCAGCAAGAGATCCTGACCAAAAAAATAAGGTTGAGAGCAAGTGTGTGCAACACACACAAATGTAAATTTTCAGAATGGGTGATGCCATCTTGGTCATCTTCCTGTAAAATACAAGGCACTGGTTATTGTTTGGGGGGGGGTCCTCCTTCTAGAGGTATCCAAGTCTTGAATGTTTTGTCTGTAAAGTTTAACATTTTTCTCTATGTACTCCTACGTCTTCCCCACTGGGAAGGAGCTGGGATTAAAGGAATGTGCTACCACCGCCCAGCTTCATCTAGCTTTCTTATACACCCAAGACCACCTGCCTAGAGATGGTGCCACTCACAGGGAGCTGGGACCTCTTACATCGGTTTTGAAACATGAGCACAAGCAATACTTCAGTCAAGTTGAGATTCCTTCTTTCCATATGTGTCAAGTTGTACTAAAAACTAATCAGTGCCTGATCTGATTATCTAATCACAAGATGTCAAGTGACCATCAAGGCAGTGTTATCTGACCCATGTCCATGGGTCAGCTAGGCACGGGCAGCAATCTAACGTAACGTGAAAACAGTATAGTGGAACTCAAACTTGACCTAGGCCATGACAGGCCCCACATGAGGACTTGTGGAAAAGTTGAGGATGCAGCTCATCAGTAGGATGCTTGCCTGTCACCATAGGGGCCCTGGGTTTGATTCCAGCATCATACACATAGTTTATAGGGGAAAACTTAATAGCACAGAGGGATCCTAATTAACCAAGCCAGGGACAGCAGCCCCTCCCTGCACTTACTCTCCAGCAGCCCAGAGATCAATTTGATAGTGTAGCCAAGGCTCAGTAGGCAGGCTATTCCAAGGCTTTGAGATGATCTCCCGGAATCAAGGGAAGGAAGGGCCAGGCCTCTCTGGAATGTGCAGGGTTTGAGCAATCCAGGACTGCAAAGTTAACCCTTTACTGGACAGTGCTACACAGAACCCAGCTGACTTCAGTGACCTGAGGACTCAGTGATGTAGGTGGCAGGTATAGTGAGTCACCCAGTCTGCACGATAGATCCTGGCATTGAAATTTCCGCATGGTCCGGTCACTCTGTCTCAAAAAGTGTTAGAATTGTATCCATAATCATTTGCTCCACGTTCAAACAAACCGCTCCAGTGTATTAGCCCTCCACCTCGAGGACCGCAGAATGCTGAACAAGCACATGATGACTAGCATTTTGACCTGTTGTTCACCTCTGTTTCTTCTGGGGTCTGGAAACCTCAAACCCCACAAATCCAGGGACCAGTCATCAATGGTCTCTGGTTTGTCATGGCAACACTGCTCCAAGTTCCTAATTAGTCATCAGGTTTAGCGATGACCAATTATTATATTATATTAATTATAATAATAATATAATTATTAGTACAGTGAGGAATAAATGCCTAGCTCCTCAGGGGTGTCCAACATAGTATAGCAATGCCAGTTTCGAGTTCTTAAAGGTTCAGCGAGGCCCTATTTTGGCCTTAACCACAAGAGGACACACACAATAGCAGGGGATCTTTTTTTTTTTTTTTTTTTTTTTTCGAGACAGGGTTTCTCTGTGGCTTTGGAGCCTGTCCTGGAACTCGCTCTGTAGACCAGGCTGGTCTCGAACTCACAGAGATCCGCCTGCCTCTGCCTCTCGAGTGCTGGGATTAAAGGCGTGCGCCACCATCGCCCGGCAAGCAGGGGATCTTTATGACCATCCTTTTTTTTTGTTGTTGTTTGTTTCTTTGTTTTTCGAGACAGGGTTTCTCTGTAGCTTTGGTGCCTGTCCCGGAACTAGCTCTGTAGACCAGGCTGGCCTCGAACTCCCAGAGATCCGCCTGCCTCTGCCTCCCGAGTGCTGGGATTAAAGGCGTGTGCCACCACCGCCCGGCTTGACCATCCTTGAGAAAGTCTGGAACCGCCTGGTAGAATGGAGCCCCTTGTGTCCCTCCCCTGACTTCAGGAGAAGAGAACTGGTGACAGGGCTTGGGAAAGGTCTTGGGAACTGGGGACCCCATGATCATAATAGCTGAGGCATTGGCCAGACATGGTGGTGAATGCCTTTTATCCCAGCACTTGGAAGGCAAAAAGACAAAAACAAAACCAAAGAAAAACCTTGAGACACTGTGGTCAGAATGATAGCTCTGTCTGCTTAGACCTCTCTTCTGCCTCTTGAGGTCTGGCCTTGTTCCCAAGATGTCCTGATGCTGCCTCTGGTACACTAAAAGAGCTCAGGAAATACAGGTGAATGAATTCCCTGCAAGTGTCTTTTTGTCACCCATTTTATAGAAGACCCAAGGGCATACTTGGGAGACACCGAAGTTTCCCCCACCTTCTGGGATCCAAGGCACCATGACCTAGGAGGAGGAACAATTCTGGAATGAAGTGGATGAGAGTGGGTATCTGCCAGCATGGTGTGGGTGACAGAGGTCCAGGGCTCAGGAGAAGGACTGGACTGGTGTGATGGCTCAGTTGGTAAAAGCTGTAGCCTAAATTCAGTCCTTAGAACTCACATGGTAGAAAGGGAAAATGATTCCTGCAAGTTGATTTATGACCTCCATATACATGCCATGGCGCACATGCGCGCGCACACACACACATCATAAAATATATATATTGGAGACAAGGTCTCTATGTTCTCCTGGCTATCCTGGAACTCTCTATGTAGACTAGGCTGACTTTGAACCTTTGAACTCACCTTCCTCTGCCTCTATCTCCTGAGTAAAGGCATTGGACACCTTGCTTGGCTTACTGTGAGGTTTCCTAAGCCCCGTGTAGGCAGTAGTAGGTAGGGAGGCACCGAGATAGTACTTAGCAGATGCTGGGCAACCTCTGGGCTCTGACTCCTGCCTCCTCTTAGCGGAGGAGAGATGACCGCAGGTTTCAAGCTCTGGGATGAATATGGTGAAGATGCTGCAGTAGCATTTAAGAGGCAGTAGATTAGGACTGGAAATGAAGGGCCCTCAGCATCTACCCAGCTTTCACATTGTCCACTCGTCTTTGCATAGGCTACCCTAGCTCCTAAATGCAAATGCAGATCCACCTGTTGGGTCCCTCTCTTTAAAAAAAAAAATTAAAGATTTTTATGTATTTGATGTATGAGTGCGCTGTCCATATATATATATATTTGCCTGCATGCCAGAAGAGGGCATCAGATCCTACAATAATCATTGTGAGGGGGCTGGAGAGATGGCTCAGTGGTTAAGAGCATTGCCTGCTCTTCCAAAGGTCCTGAGTTCAATTCCCAGCAACCACATGGTGGCTCACAACCATCTGTAAAGAGGTCTGGCGCCCTCTTCTGGCCTTCAGGCATACAGACAGAATAGTGTATACATAATAAATAAATAAATATTAAAAAAAAATAATAATCATTGTGAGCCACCATGGGGTTGGTGGAAATTGAACTCGGGACTTCTAGAAGTCTCTTAACTGCTGAACCATTTCTGAGCCAGCTCCGGGTCTCTTCGTTAAAGCAGTTTTCATGGACCACCATCAGGCTGACTCTTCTCTCCCTCCCCTGTGCATTGCCATCCGAAGACCCCTTCTGACCCGTCCGGACCAAGTCTACTCTTGCCTACCCCTACTCATCCAGGGTGGGATGGAGGAAGGGCTGAGGGCGGCCTATCTCTGAGACCCCACTCCCCATTCAGTGAGCCGAATAGCGGTTTCCAAAAACGTTCACATCTTAATCCCTGGACTATACCTTATGTGACAGAAGAGACTTTGAGCCTGTGATGAAGGATCTGAAAATGGGAGGCTGTGACTGGAGGCACAGGCCTGTAACCCAAGCTGCTCAAAAGGCTGAGGCATGAAGGGAAGGACTTTAAGTTCAACAAGGCCAGTCTGGAAAACTCAGTGAAAAACTGTCTTTAAAATAAAAATTCAGAAGCTGGGCGGTGGTAGTGCACGCCTGCAATCCCAGCACCTGGAAGGCAGAGGCAGGTGGATCTTAAGGTCAGCCTGGGCTACAGAGTTCTAGAATAACCAGAGTTACACAGAGAAACCCTGTCTCTAAAATATATTTTTCAGAGGCTGGAGAAATGGCTCAGTGGTTAAGAGCACATGTTGTTCTTGCAGAGGACCCAAGTTCCATTCCCAGCACCCACATCAGGCAGCTCACAACTGCCTGAAACTCTAGCTTCAGGGAGCTGACTTCTCTCATCTTATTGGGCACATACACAGACACATATGCATACACATAAATCAATAATAACAACTTTTAGAAATTCAGGAGGGGTGGTGGTGGTGCATGCCTTTAACCCAGCACTTGGGAGGCATAGGCAGGAGGATTTCTGTGAGTTCAAGGCCAACCTGGTCTATAGAGTGAGAGTTCCAGGACAGACAGACAGACAGACAGACAGACAGACAGACAGACACACACTTTCTCTCTCTCTCTCTCTCTCTCTCTCTCGAATTGTCTTGCATTATCTGGCTAGGTGGGTCCAGTATGCTCCTACATTTTTTTTTTGAAACAGGGTTTCCCTGTGTATAGCTTTGGCTGTCCTGGACTTACTCTGTAGACCAGGCTGGCCTGAAACTCAGAGATCTGGCTGCCTCTGCCTCCCAAGTACTGGGATTAAAGGTGTGTACCACCACCTCCCTACTTGCTCCTAATATCCTGATAAGTGAAAGAAGATAGCTAGCGGGTCAGAGAAATTTATAGATGTTGTATTGCTGACTCTGAGGAAACCACAAACCAAGGAAGGCAATTCTAATAGCTGGAAATCTAAGGAAATAGATTCAGAGTCTTCAGAAGGACCTGAGACTGTCGGCTCCCCAAGTTTATTGATTGATTATTAATTTTTATTTTGCGACAGAATCTCACACAACTGGGCTGGCCTCAAACTCCCTGCATAGCTAAGGGTGGTCTTGAATTATTGTTCTTCCTGCCGCCACACCCCAGATGCTGGGATTATAGTTCTGTGCTGCCACACTTAGTTCGGCACTTCAGTTTTGGCCCCATGACAAGGTCTTAGGCTTCTGGACGCAGAACTGTGAGATAATGTGTGTGGTTCTAAGACATGGTGTTAGGGGTAAATTTTACAGTAGCCAGAGGAAACTAAAGCAGAACAGCCACTCTATCCCCACTGGACCAGCCTGTAAAGCTGGGCAGTGGTTCCCAGTGACCCACTGCATTGATCCCAGTCCCTGTGGGTGATGTTGGCACCAGGTGTGAGCCAAGAACTGGTCTGGGAAGACACACCCTCAGGCTCCCTGATGTTCTTCCTCTGGCTCCCTACCTGGAAGCAGTCGCTGAGTTGCTCCCACAGGCATGCTAGGGCCCCTGTCAGCTGGGAGCTTGCAAGCCTACAGTGCCCATGGGCATTCCCAGGCTGCCTCTCAGTCATCCCTGATGTTGTCACTTCCCGGGCAAGCATTCTGTATAAGCCGATGCCTAGTGCCGAGGACACACATGTAAATAAACCACACAGAGCCTCCAGATACACAGAAGTCACACTTCATTCTGGAAAGTGCTGCTCGCACTTAACACACATTGTCTCATGCCAGGTGAGGTAAGGCAGGACACGGGGTTTCAGAGGTCTGTGGTCAGCCTATGCAGAGAATAGCTGTCTTCCTTCTACTCTGTGTCTAAGCCAAGAGTCTTTGGGAAAGACAGGAGCCACCTTCCATAGACACTGGAAAGGCTTCGACTTCAGCCGAGGCACAGAGGGAAGCCTGGGCAGAGCTGGAGGAGCCCCGGAGAAGGGGAAAAATGGGGGATAAAAGGATTCAAGCGAAGACAGGAGCAGCATCTCTCATATTATCTAGGGAGGACCAGGACCTCCCGCTCTGAATGTTTCTGTCTGAGCCACAGGGAGGCCTTGGCTCTCCAAGTCATGATGACCACAACTGTTCCACAAGGTATTGAGTAGGTCCCAGAAACCAAAGTCTGCGGGAGACATCGAGACTCCCAGACCAGTTTGGGTTTTACTTCCCAAATGGGAAGCAGTTTTCAGAAGTCACAGCCATCCCTAGCCCTAGCCAGGCCACCCCCGTCCCTCCAAGTCACAGTCCTGATCAGGTGCTCAGGTACTGAAATTTACAGACTGGCTGTGGGCAGCGAGGTGCACAATCAGAACAGTAAACAGTTTTGTATTCCAAAGATGGGAGCCCCGGCCCCACTGTGGTGAGTCCAAAGGACGAGTGGGCCAGATCCTTCATCCCCAGGCTGAGCAGGAATGTGTCTCCCTCAGCGGGCTTCTAACAGCATCGTGTCAAGATGAAGGCTAAGGTGCCCTGACACGGTCCTGTAGAGATGTCATTAGGGGAGAGACCACCTGGACTTCCACAGAGATGAGAATAAGGGGTACCCCAACTAGACCTACACAGGGATGTGGTTCACAAGTAACCGTCATTGGCCAGGGTACCTTCAGCTAGATGGCCAGGGGAATCAGAGACATTCTCAGCGGATTCTTGTAGAATGATTACAGTAGTTTGAGAGAAGTTGTGTCTTTCCAGTCCCTAATCTGGAGATTTCTGTTAATGCCCTCCGGGATGACACAGGTATCTTCAGGCAGGGAGCCTGGGCCTGGAGCACTGAGGCATTTATTACTGTAGTTGCACCATTTTCCCATCATCCTGTGCCTGCAGGTTCCAGCCAAGGTCAGTCTCTGTCTTCGGAGTTTGCTGAGGTGGTGTAGAAGGTGTATCCAGGGCCCCCTGCGACTCTACTGGGTCCTTGGCAGCTTCCTCAAGCTCTGGCGTGTCCTTGGTAACCTCTGGCAGGGTATCATCCGGGTCCAGGTCAGGCTTTGTGGGGCGCGGTATCCAGATGTGGGTCCAGGGTGTTATTGGCGTGGGCCGTGGTGGTTGCCAGAAGCTAGGATCAGGGCCCAGAGCTACGACCTGAGGCCGTACAAGACCGGAGGTGGTGACGTGAGGGATGAGGAAGAAGATGTAGACACCAGAGACAACAAGGCCTGCGGCCACCAGCACAGCCAGCGCCACTGCCGCGTTGAAGGCCCATGTGGGGCTGCTCAGGGATAGGCGACGAGACAGCGGGCGGCCAAGGCGCAGTGGGGGTGGAGGCGGCGGGGCACGCACGGTGCGGCTCTTGCGTGGCCCAGGAGAGGGCGGCGGTGGCCGCAGGTACAGGAGCCCACGGCGGCGATCGAAGCGCACGGAGCCCTGGCGTAGTGGTTGCGCGCGTGCGTCGCGAGGCAGCAGACCTGGCTGCGTGGGTAGAGCGGGAAGCCCCCGGCGCGGGGCCAAGCGTGTGGGCGCACGGCACATGGGGCAAGCCACTGCATCTCCACCACCAGCCGTAGCCAGCGACAGGCGTGCCAGGCACTCAAGACAGAAGACGTGGCCACAGTCCAGGCGTTTTGGCAGTTTGAAAATGCCGTCGAAGGGTGATACACAGATAAGGCACTCCATGGGAGATGCGGGGGGCAGGATGGGGCTGTCGGCTGGGGTGCCATCGCCCTCCTCTTCTGCGTCCTCTTCACCTCTGCTAGGGGACGTGGGTGCAGACAAGGTACCTGGGGAACCCGGGCTCGAGCCCTGGGAGGCTCGGTGGCGGCGGAGCCAGGGCGGCCGAGGACAAGGCATCCAGATTGTACCTATGGGGAAGAGGAGCTCAGGTAGGGATCTGGAGGCTGTGGTCGGCTGACAAGATTTCAGGGAAGAGCAGGGAGAATAAAGTTATAAGAGTAGGTTCAAGGAGGCAGAAGAGGAGTCCTTGGTTGGATCCACTGTCACCAAGTCTATAGACAAACTAGGTTAACCAACTGAAGCAGTTTTTAATGTTTTGGAGGAGCCATGTCCTTAAGGGAGACGCAACACCAAACCAAACCAGAATAGCACCACAGGAAACAATAGTTAACTCCAGGGCAGTGGTTCTCAACCTGTTGGTCGCATCCCATTAACAAGGGCTACCAAAGACCACAGGAAGAGATTTACAGCTCTTAACAGTATCAAAATTAAAGGATCCCAACGCTAAGGTTGAGTACCACCAGATTTCAGAACAGTAAGAAACCCAGAGACAGACCAAACCCCACACCTACCTGTTGATGCCCGTCCCTGTGGAGTATCCTAGCAAGTCCCTCCTGTTCTGACCCCAATTCTGGCTTGTCTGCTAGTAGCTTGTCAAATGCCCCTCCCTGGAGGCCACCTGACCTTGGGCCAGCCCTCTCCTGGTTCCCACGTACCTGTCAAACCCGTCTGGCTGCTTACCTCACCACCAGGCTCCTCCTACTAGGATGAACAAGTCTGATCTATACTGGATGCAGGGGTGGCCTCTCTGCCAAGCCCCTGCAGTTGGGCTACCAGGGCTAAGTGAAGCCTGTACACAAATGATGCTAAGGGAGGGAGCAAACTAGATCCATCATACCTTGATCAAACACATGGGCCATCTGAAACACAACCTCAAGACCGTGCACCCCAGCCTTCCCCATCAAACTAACACCCATCAGTATGAAGGTAGGAGCAATGGGCCCCATGCACCCTCAGTACTTGCTGGGTCTCAGCACTGGGCTTACACCCTGTGACCAGCAGTAGTCCTGAGAGCCAGGGAAATCAGATTTCCACAGGTAAACACAATACCAGGAAGGTGAGTATCCCTTATGGCCACGGGAGGCCACCCACCATACCCCCTCAATGACAGACAAGCACACAGGCAGGTGAAACTTTCCCAAAGGGCACACAGTTTATTAGGCAGCAGCTGGGAAATCAGCGGTTAGACTTGGCCACACGCTCCAGTTCATCCTTCTTCTTGATGGCATAGGAGTTGGAGGAGCCCTGCAAAGGACAGGTGGTTAGCTCTGAATTGTGGACAAACACCCAGATGTCCAACCCACCCTGTGTGCCCTAACCCACCTTGGCAGCATTGATGAGCTCATCTGCAAGGCACTCGGCAATGGTCTTGATGTTGCGGAAAGCTGCCTCACGAGCTCCTGTGCACAGCAGCCAGATGGCCTAGAAAAGACAGACAGAGCTCATGTCACAAGAGGGTCCCAGTCTTCTCAATGATCTGGGACTCAGCTGTACAGATGTTAGCCTTTCACTATATGCTGTCACCCAGATATGAGATACAAGGAAGCAGACAATCTACCAGATGCCGATCACACAGAGGGCAAAGAAAACATGGCCCTTACTAAAAGGCTTAAGAACTGGCAGCAAAGTGTGAGATGCTCTTGACTTCATGGTGCTCAGGCATCAATCAATCCTGTGCTCTCAAGTAGCTGTAACTACAGAAATGTGCAACTGCTCAATAGGCTCATAAACCTAAACCTCATGTTAAACTATATAGATTAGGAATGAGATGAACCAGAGCTAGGAAGGCTGGGGCTCCACCTGCCCCATTACAGGGTAGAAATACAGGAAGGTTTCCTGGAGGAAGTGAGGCTCTGGGTAAAACACGCAAGAGAGAACTCCACCCACTCATGCTGGTGGTTCCTGCCCCAGCCCTTCACAAGCCTCCAACACACCTGATTCACTCTGCGCAGTGGCGACACATCCACAGCCTGCCGTCTCACTGTCCCGGCTCGCCCAATGCGTGTTGAGTCTTCCCGGGGGCCACTGTTGATGATGGCATTCACCAGGACCTGCAGAGGGTTCTGCCAGAAAGGGGGGCCATGAGTCTGCCATCCATTCCCAACTTCCCCCAAAACAAGGCAGCAGTGTCATAGGTGATGAATCGGGCATGTGTACCGTGAAGTTTTGCATGAATCAAGGGCAGTCTTACCTCACCAGTGAGCAGGTGGATGATCTCAAAGGCATGCTTCACAATTCGTACAGTCATGAGCTTCTTGCCGTTGTTGCGGCCGTGCATCATCATGGAGTTAGTAAGGCGCTCCACAATGGGGCACTGGGCTTTGCGGAAGCGCTTGGCGGCATACCGCCCAGCACTGTGGGGCAGGTACTTGGCATACTTCTCCTTCACAGCAATGTAATCCTAGGCGGCAAAGGATAAAGGGTCAGTGGTGGGACCAGCCCCCAGATGGGCATCAAAGGAGACTGAGAAGTGGCTCAAGGCATGGCAATCCCCTAGCAGGTTGGGAATGTGAGCCTTGAGCAAAAGAACCAAACAAGTGACTGATTAAGTCACACACACAAAAAGGGAAGAGTGCTGCCCCATCCCAACATTCAGGAGCGAAGAGGATCCCTAGCAGTTCAAAACCAGCTTACACAGTGAACCTTGCCTCAAAAAAGAAAGAGGGAAGGTACTTCTTTTAAAGGAATTTAAGTTTTGTACATTATGGAGGCTGGGGAGATGTCTCAGCATTTAAGAGTATTGGTTGCTCTTCTAAAGGATCCAAGGTCAATTCTCAGCACACATATGACAGCTCACAACTGTAACTCCAGCAGATCTGACTCCCTAAGACAAAACACTAAGATACAGAAAATAGAATCACTTATGGACATTTTATTCAAAACAAACAAAAGCCTCCCACCCCTCTTTTTTGGAGACACAGTCTGTGTAGCCCTAGATGGTCTCCTGAGTGTTGGGCTTTAGAGGCAATTGATCCTCTGGAGCAAACACCCTGAGTGAGGGAAGGCTGTCCTGTGCACTATGACACCTGACAGGACATCAGCACTCGGTAGATTATTCTGGACCACATGGGGAATTCCAGGCAACAACTACACAGTAAGACTGTGTTTCTCTTTCAAAAATGAAAAAATTAATCGAGATTCAATGTGACCTGTGAATCAAAATACACTTACAATCTCACCTCTTATACCTAAGCAGTTCTTTGGTAGACACACACTGCAGTTGGGTGGTAGTTGGCCCAGCATGTGAAAACTCCCAACAACATAGCAAAAATAAGACTGCAGACCTCCCCAAACAAACTCACAAAGACCCACCAACAAGCCTGAATACGCTGGGTTCTATTGTGTATGTTTCTTCTTTATTTAGCTTGTCCATGCTGTTTGTGAAAGCTGGAGGACAATTTACAACTGTCAGTTCTCTCCTCTGCCTTTGTTGTCAGGCTTAGCAGTAACTGTCTTTACAAGCAGAGCCACCACACAGTTCATTCTGTGGCATCTTTAGAAGTTAACAAAAGGGACAACTGGGCCTAAGGATGTACCTGAAGTCAGTAGAGGGCTTGACTTGCACGCACAAAACCCTGGGTTCAGTTTCCAGCAGTGTGTAAAACTGGGTGTGGTGGTATATGCCTTAAATCGCTGTATGTAGGCAGAATGCAGAAGAGATTACCAGCTCTTTCCACCAGATGCGGGCTTTCAGGCCAGCCTGAACAATGAGACTGTCTCAAAGGGGGCATGAGTGCAAAGGCAGAAACAGCACCTCTACTAACACCGCACTAAATAGTACCCACACACATGGGAGGGGAGGAAAGGGGGACACCTCACTATGGAGCTCCAACTGGCCTGGTACTCAAAATCCTTTCTGCAGTCTGTGTGCAGCAATACAGGCAGGCACCACCACACCCAGCTTACCAACTGACTTTGTCAAAGATGCCAACACTGTTCAGTTGGTTAAAAGTGTTTTTTTTTTTCAACAGAGGATACCTGCCAACTGAATGTATGAATGCAAAATGATACCAAGTGCCTTTAGTCACAGCACTTGGGGAAGAGGCAGGAAGATCTTTAAGAGTTCCAAGCCAGCCAGGGCCACATACCCGAGACCCTGTCTCAAAAGCCAATGGACTCAAGAAATAAAAAAAAAAAAGAAAAAGAAAAAAAGAAATAAAGAAAATTGCAACATTGTAACAACTGGTGGTACAGGTTATAATAAGGCATATATGTGGCTGTTCACTTATTGTTCTTCTACCTAATTGTAAACATAAACTGATTTCAACCTAGGTGTCACATCTTTTTCTGAACTGGAAGACTCCACATCTGCTCCCAACCCAAAGTCAAGAAGACCACCGAGTTCCTTTACCTGCAGAGAAATATCGTTGATTTGCACATCATCAGTGCTCCATTTCCCGAAGAGCTTGATGTCTGGGGTCTCTGCCACGGCAGGTGTGGCTGTCTCCCACTCAGTCATTCTGGGGACAGGATAATGACAAGAAACCGTTATTGCTCGGCCGTCCTAGAACAGTCACATTCCCGCCAGCTGGTGAGAGTAATCGCCACTTTGTGGAAAACTGAGAAGTTAAAATGGGATCCAGAAAGCTTTGACCATCTCTCCAAACCTAGGAAAACCACTGAGTTGTAGGAAGAACCTGCTCTTTACTGCGGAATCCAAGGTCTAAGTCCCGACAGTCACCAAGCTAAACAGCTGGTACACGGAACCCAGTTGGATAGCTCAAGAAGCCATGCAGGTACCTACCGGCACCTATCCCAAAATGAAATGCTTTCAGAGTTCCATCAGTAAAATAAAGGATTAAGGACCACAGTATGAACCCCGAGGGATAATCAATACCAATGTTTCAATCCTTGTCTAACTCTATGGAGGAGCTAAAGGCTATTATCGAGAAAAAAATGTGTACCGAGCAAAAGGATCATCGCGAAACTAGATTTCGGGTTGCTATATAACTCTAGAATCCAAGTGATTACCCTAGGGCCCCGAGTGTTAAAAGTTCGAAAAGTTCGGAGTCAATACTGTACAAACTGGAGGCGAGGAGTAACCCGGCCCGCGCGAGTTTCCTGGACACTTTTCCGATGGGGGAAGAGGTGAGGTCCAAACGGAAAGGCCCAAGCCTCGGGTCCCGCCTGCGGGTCCCCAAATGTCCCTCAGAACACACAAGGCCGTCTCTTTGGAACTCCGGTCCCCTCGCAGCCTCACCTGAGGGCGCAGACCGGGCTTCTCGGTCGCTCGGCGTGGACCACGCGCCGTCCTAGCACAGACAGGAAGAGGCCGCGCGCAGCGGGCCGGCGCTTTTAAGTGAAGCAAAAACTTCCGGGTCAGAGGCAGGGACGCATGCGCAAAGGAATAAATGTGCTCATGGACCAATCCGGAGTTAGGATGAGACGTGCCCTTTGAGCCGCACAGAGCATGTGCACTTTTAGAAACAGCGCCACGACCGTCTTCTGGCGGATGTCTGAAATATTTGCTAAGCTTTTGAGTCGGTGCACATGCGCAGAAACGTCCGCGAAACGAAGGCCGCCATATCTAAAAAGGGCATTCCACGCTCACAGCAAACGGGCTGCGAAACCAAGGCGCCATGGGCCGTGGGTTCCTAGCTAAGGCAGCCAGCTCGGCTCAGTAGTTCTCGCCAAAATAGTGGGGTCGGGTTCGGTGGTAACCACTGATCCGGGTTTGCAAGCACCGGCTCCACCCTCTACCCTCCGAGCAAGCCGTGCTCTGCGAGTCCCAGGCTTCCGGTATGGGACTACTTCCGTCTTAATACTCTGCCTTCTCTTGTCCGGGGCTCTTTTCTCAGGTCCAATCCCAGACACGACACTTGGCTGCCAATCAGCAGCTGTGTGACCCCACCCAGGGGAGGGTTACATAGAGGGGCGTTCTGGAGGGTGGTGAGATTGTCAGCCCCTGGGATCTCTCCGGTGACACCCAACGACTAACGACGTGGTGCTTATAATGGGGACTCATTGCCTGTAGACTCACTCCCCGTCCCCAGGGATATTTTTTATTGTTTTGCTTTTTCGAGAAAGGTTTTTTTTTTAAAGTTTTAAATTTAATTTAATTTTTTTATTTTCGAGACAGGGTTTCTCTGTAGTTTTGGTGCCTCTCCTGGAACTAGCTCTTGTAGACCAGGCTGGCCTCGAACTCACGGAGATCCGCCTGCCTCTGCCTCCCAAATGCTGTGGGATTAAAGGCGTGTGCCACCACCACCCGGCGAGACAGGGTTTTTCTGTGTACCCCTTGGCCGTCCTGGTGGACGTCATTCCGTAGACCAGGTTGGCCTTGAACTCACAGAGATGCTCCTGCCTTTTCCTTCCTGGTGCTGGCATTAAAGGCATATGCCACCCCCGCCAGACTCAGGTATGTTCTTTTAACTAGGCTGATCTGTCTGCATTTTTGGCCTAAGGATAGAATGGGAAATAGTCACCAAACAGAAATAAGTTAACCACCCCACACAGGCCTCTATCCTCTTCCCCACCTACTCCTAAAAGGGTTTCTGTGAATAGGTCAGGAGTGGGAGCGGATAGCTCCCTAAACCTTCTTAGGGAGTCTGGTGGGATAAGGTTTCCTTCTCTTGATTTCAGTGCACACATAACGTGTGCGGAGGGAGGGAAATGAGGGAATGTTAGGAATCTTACTTACCTAATGAGCTGCACATTTGAAGGCTGAGCCCATATGGGCAGGTTGCGATGGGGTGTCACTCTACTTTGAAAGCTCTCCTTGCACCACAATGGTTGATAGTGGATATTTTTAGAGACCTCATGAGAATTACCTACTAGGTGGCAGAGGGTAAGTGAGGGGCTCCTGAATATGGCCCATAGGTTAAGAGAAATACTTCAGAAATTGATTTGCATAGGTAAAATTCACATTGCTCAAGCCAGGTGTGGTGGGACATACCTGCCACCCCAGCATTTGGGAAGTAGAAGCAGGAGGACCGAGAGTTCAGGGCCAACCTCTACCATGTAGTGAGTTTAAGGTCAGTTTAGGCCACACGAGATTCTATTTCAAATAACAACCAAAGTGGTTAGACTTATTATTAGTATTTTGAGACAAAGTCTCATTATATCGCTGTGGCTAGCTTGCAAATTGCTGTTTAGACCAGATTGGCCTTGAACTCAGATCTGCCTAACTCTGTCTCTCAAAAGATGGGATTAAAGTATCCCTACAATTAAATTCTTTTCCTTTCTTTTTTTTTGTTTTTTTTTTAAATATTTATTTATTTATTATGTATACAATATTCTGTCTGTATGCCTGAAGGCCAGAAGAGGGCGCCAGACCTCCCCACAGATGGTTGTGAGCCACCATGTGGTTGCTGGGAATTGAACTCAGGACCTTTGGAAGAGCAGGCAATGCCCCCAACCACCGAGCCATCTCTCCAACCCTCTTTTCTTTTTTTGTATGTAAGTCAACTGTGTGTTCATGGGGGTCCAAGGAGGCCAGAAATGGTGATTGATCCTCTGGACTGGAGTTATTTGTGGTTGTGAATGTTTTCTCGAGACAGGGTTTCTCTGTGCAGCCTCGGCTGTCCTAGAACTCGCTCTGTAGACCGGGTTGGCTCAAACTCACAGATTCACCTACCTCTGCCTCCCAACTCTTGTGTGGTATCTATTAGAGAAGAGTTCTTGGGCACAGATTTAAGCCAACAGAAAGTTTTTTTAGCTGGCTGGTGACTAAACACTGTGTGTTTGGGATCCCAGTGTAGCCCCACGCCTTCCTCAGGGTGAACTTTTAAGCACAAAAGCTATATCCTGGGTTGACACACTTCATTTAACAAGAACAGTTAGTTAGCCAGAAGCTGAACTGCAGAAGCCAGAGAGCAAGATTAGAACATTTAGAGACTTTCCAGGAACTATGGACTTTAAGGGATTAAGTCTTTGTTTCTGTTTTGGCAGGTGGTGCTGTCTGTGTGCTGAGTTTTATGACCTGCATGGTTTTTCCATCATGGAGTCAGTTGTGCTAAGGTCTGGGGGCCTGTTACACCCCCCTCATGGAAGGTATCAGGGCAGTTGGGTAGTTAATCTATCTGTGGATAGTGCTACATTCCTGCCTTCCTACAGTTTTCTATCTTATGATGGCTTCTGGCTCTTGCTGATGATACCATGGGTGCTTGTTAAATCACTAAGCTGATTTTCACCTGGTTTGAAAAGTGTGGGTATTGGGTAAGTCCATCTACCTGGTAGAGACCAGTCCAGGCCTACTGAGTCCCAAACTTGTCCTTGTGTTCATGACAAACTCATCATCACTGTCCACTCTGGCCTGGCTATCGTTTGCTGTCAAGGGAGATGGAATAGTGTTCCCCTCCCCAAAGGTCTGTTCCTGTTCTATAGTCAGACTGTGGATGTACCCTTTTTGAACTAGGATGTATGGAAGGATCTCATGTTGAAATCAGTCTGGATTACTGAGATGGGCCTTAAATCCAATGACAGCCTTTGTAAGAGGCAAAATCTTTTTCCACCAAGTAAGAAATTGGTAGCGCCACCATCCCTTGAAAAGGGGTGGGGAGGAGGAGGTATTGTGCTTGTGCTTGGCCATCCTCAGAGCCAAGAAATCACCATTTTGGGGAGTTGAGCTGAGCCCCTTGTAGAAATATTATACATTCTAGACTTGACTGTTTACACTCCGTCATTCAGAGTTGGGAAGTGTCATAAGATCTCATAAGTAGATAGTTGTATGCAGCCTTAATTGCATGAGGTCTTGGAGGGGCTAGACTCTATAGGCCAGGAAGACTAGGGGAGGGAGGCTCCGTCTATGCAGCTATGGCTATGGGGAAACCATCCTCTCTGCTGAATAAAGACTTTTCAGGTGGGGGATGTTGACAGTGGAGTAGCGACACCTCTGTAAGTCATCCATCACCTGTGCCTTGTAAGGAAACCCAGTAACTCACACTGGTTCCGCAGAGTGAACTTCTGTGGAGTGAGCCTTCATTTCCCATTGGAACATTAGCAGACTGAGTAGACACAGCTTACATCTTCCCCTTGGAAGGAATTTTAGTAGTAAGAAGGAAGGAGATGGGGAGAATAGGAGGAAGGAGTGGATGAGCAAAGGCCATGTGGACATAGAAGCAGAGACAGGGGTGATGCAGCCAACAAGCTAAGAAATACCTGGAGCCACCAGAAGATGGTTTAGTGTTTTGTTTTGTTTTTGTTTTGAGAGGGTCTCTTTATGTAGCCTTGGCTGTGCTGGAGCTCACCATGAATACCAGGCTAACCTCCAAATCAGATGTGCTTGCCTCGCTCTCCTGAGTGCTGGGATTAAAGGACTGTGCCACCAACCACCAGAAGTTGAAATTAGTATGAAAAGATCCTTTCCTACAGCCTCCGTGGGGCACAGGATCCTACAATACCTTGATTTTCGAACTTCTGGCTTTCAGAACTCTGAGAGAATAAATTGCTGTTGTTCCAAGCCACCAGCCACAGGAAACTGAGATACCTTAGAAACCCACCTGTGGGGGGCTGGAGAGATGGCTCAGTGGTTAAGAGCATTGCCTGCTCTTCCAAAGGTCCTGAGTTCAATTCCCGGCAACCACATGGTGGCTCACAACCATCTGGAATGAGGTCTGGCGCCCTCTTCTGGCCTGCAGACATACACACAGACAGAATATTGTATACATAATAAATAAATAAATATTTAAAAAAAAAAAAAGAAACCCACCTGTGTTTCGTTGGCCTTTGCTTCCACCTCACTCAGAGGGACTCCTGGCAGCTTTGTGGCATCAGTCTGGGTTGCCAGCCCCCCTCATTCATTGACCCCGTCCTAGTTGAACTCATCCTGTGGTAAACCCCTTACAGACTCTACGTAGACGTTAGGAGTCTAGGAATCAGATAATTTACTCTTCAGGACAACGTTATGACACAGACATTTTACGTGGCCATGACAGACTAGAGAAATGAAGTACTGGTTAGTCAGCAGAAGAAGGTAAGGCTTGTGAGTGGAGGTGGCTGGCTCTAGAACATAAAGTCTCCTATCTCACCTGGCCTGTCCTTCCTCCTGTACTGCATCTCCCACAGCTCTGTAGGCACCTAAATTTGGTCCTTTTTTTAATAGACCTGGCAGGACCTAGGGAAGAATTTACTCTGTTCCACAACCTCTTCCAAGGAAATTTTGCATATTGCATAATCATGTTATTATTTGTAATGAGATGGGATGAGGAAACAGGAGCATTAGTCATGTGGTGGCAGTCTCAAGAGAACCTACCTCAAAAGAAGGTGGGAAGAGCCACTGGAACCTTAGAAGACTGGTGGTGGTGCAGGAAGCAGGGGAAGGTGGGTCTCTGCAAGTTCAAGGCCAACCTGGTCTACAGAGTGAATTCCAGGGCTGCCAGGACTGTTAACCCAGAGAAACCCTGTCTAGAAAAAAAAAAGGTGGAAAGAGATAGCTATCCCAAAATGGTCCTCTGATCTCCACATGTATGCTGTTGAATATGCATCCCTCCCCACAACAATAAAAACATCTTAAAGGCATGCAAACAAGCAAAATGGGTTTGGTGACATGGTTCTGCATACACCCACATAAGAGATTAGTAGATGTAATAAAAAAAATTAAAAACAAAGAATGAACCAATGACAGGCATCTCTGTTCCTCCTCCAGCTCCTCCCGCACAGTTTTGTCTCCCCCTCTGTAGACTCCATGGTAGACAAGCTGAGCAGTCCCACTGCTCTGGGCCTACCAAAGCTGGCCTCCCATGTGTGGGAGGCATACTTGTTAGAGGAAAAGGACTTCAAAGCAGAGAACTGTGGCGTTCTATCCTCTGGGCAGAACATGGCCATTGCCCTCAAACTGTCTTAGAAGCTATGATTACCAGGAGATTCTTTCTGCCAAGGAAATGGGGGGGGGGTGTTTTATGAGGCTACTCTCCTCCTAGAGGATTTATACACAGTTAATAGGTTGCTTCGTTTAAAGAGAGATTTTCTTCAACAAGTTAGCATAATTTTCTCATGCTTCAGTTAAACTCATGGCTTTATCAAGCTTCTACTTTTTTTACTTTTGTGGAATCCTTTGTTTTTGTTGGTGGTACCCTGTTTTAGTTAGGGTTTTTATTGTGAAAAGACACCATGACCACAGCAACTCTTATAAAGGAAAACATTTGATTGGGGTGGCTTGCTTACAGTTTCAGAGGTTCAGTCCATTATCATGATGGGGAACAGGGAGGTGTGCAGGTAGATGCGTTGCTAGGGCTGAGAGTGCTACATCTTGCAGGCAACAGGAAGTTGAGTGACTCACTGGGCAGTATCCTGAGCATAGGAAACCTGAAAGTCTACCCCCACAGTGACAAGTCAACAAGGCCGTACCCACTTCAACAAAGCCACACCTCCTAATAGTGCCACTCCCTATGAGATTATGGGGGCCAGTTACATTCAAACCATCATGTGCCCTATCTGAAATGAGTGGATGTTTGGTCACCTCTCTCCAGAAACAGTTCACACAGCACAGGTGCGCTCACTGGTTGCTCAGTTGCCTTCGCTGTAAATTGGGACCACATGCAGGGTTGCTCAGTGGTACTGGGAAATGATAGGAAGAATGTTTGTTACTGGGGTGGTGATGGCAAATGGAATCAAGTTCCACCCCCCACATTCAACTGGAATATTGGGATGAAGAATGACATTGGCTGCGGATGAATCTCAGTGGTGGAATGCCTGCTTAAAATCTACCAGTGCGAAGCCGGGCGATGGTGGCGCACGCCTTTAATCCCAGCACTCGGGAGGCAGAGGCAGGCGGATCTCTGTGAGTTCGAGACTAGCCTGGTCTACAGAGCTAGTTCCAAGACAGGCTCCAAAGCCACAGAGAAACCCTGTCTCGAAAAAGCAAAAACAAAAAAATAAATAAATAAAAATCTACCAGTGCGAGGCTGAGGCGTGGCTCGGTGGTAGAGCACTTGTTCAAGCGTGCACAAGGCCTTGAGTTCCATTTTCATCACCGCTACCAGTAAAGCCCACAGGAGCTCTGGGCACTCAGGTTCAGGGGTGTTTGAAGATCTTCAGAATTTGGTTGCAGGCCTTGCTGATCTGGGTTAGTCTCTCTAAATCCATTTTGCCCCAACTTTAAAGGGATGGGTGCTGTAGTCTGTCGGCTTGGTGTGAGGGATTTAGTCTGCTTCATAGCAGGGCCTTAGTGACTGATTTCCAAGCCCTATCCAGAACCTCTACTTTGGAAGTATACTTGATTTTCTCAGTCATTTGAATATTCATTTTGTTGGAGGCTGACTCTCCCAATCGGGTCTAGGATCCCAGGAAGAGGAGTTGTTCCTCCAGGATCATGCCTGGTATCTTTATTTGTTTACTTATTTTGAGTCCTGGGGATGGCACCCAGAGCCTTATGCATGGAGGCAAACCCTCTACCACAGAGCTACAGCCACAGCCCCATAGGATGGTGCTGTATATACTGAAGGCATATACCAAACGTTCACGTGTATGCTTCAATTAACTGCCATCACTGGCAAGTGACCCACCTTTGTTTTTGGTTGGTGCTGTATATACTGCAGGCATATACCAAATGTTCACATGTATGTTTCAATTAACTGCCATCACTGGCAAGTGACCCACCCTTGTTTTTGGTTGTTTCTCTGAAGCAGAATCTTCTCATCAATATGTAGCCAAGAGTGACTCTAATGTACCTTATATTGGAAAATTGTCATGTTCTGTTTTTTAATACAATTTTTTAAAATTCGGGTTTTGTTTTGTTTTTCCAAGACAGGGTTTCTCCATGTAACAACTTTGGCTGCCCTGGAACTCACTCTATAGACTAATCTGGCCTTGAATTTAAAGACATTCACCTGCCTCTGCCTCCGCCTCCCGAGTGCTGGGATTAAAGGCATGCACCACCACCTCCTGGCAAAATGCAGGGTTTTTTTTTAAGATTTATTTTTTATGTATACAGTGTTCTGCTAGCATATATGCCCTACATGCTAGAAAAGGGCATCAGATGGTTGTGAGTCACCATGTGGAATTGAATTCAGGACCTCTGGAAGAGCTGTCAGTGCTTTTAATCTCTGAGCCATTCCTCCTGCTCTTAAAATGCAGGGTTTTTTTTTAAATATTTACTTTTTTATTTGCTTATAGGGAAGCATATGTGGAGGTTAGAGGACAACTTGGGGGAAGTTGAATTCTCTCCTTCCATTATGTAGGTTCTAGGGATTTAACTCAGGTTGTCAGGCTCGGCAGCAATTTTTTTAAACACTAAGTTATTTTGCTGGCCTTTTTTTTTGTTTTGTTTTTTTTTTTTGGTTTTTCGAGACAGGGTTTCTTTGTGGTTTTGGAGCCTGTCCTGGAACTTGCTCTGTAGACCAGGCTGGTCTCGAACTCACAGAGATCCGCCTGCCTCTGCCTCCCGAGTGCTGGGATTAAAGGCGTGTGCCACCATCACCCGGCTCTTGCTGGCCTTTTATGTGCTGTTTTAACTCACTTAGATGTGGGCTTGACAGAACAGCCAAGATGGCCCTTTGACTTCAGGCCAAGCATGTTTATGTCATGTGTCCTCTAAAGCCCTATCCTGGTGCAGGCTGTACTCCTAGGTCTGTAATAGTGAGAGGGAGAAACAGCAAGAGGGTAAAGGTATTAAGAACATGGTTTCAGAGTGGAGGTGGTACACTATTTTAATCCCAGTACTCAGGAGGCAGAGGCAGGTGGATCTCTGTGAGTTCGAAGACAGTCTGGTTTACAGAGCAAGTTCCAGGACAGCCAAAGCTACAGAGAAACCCTGTCTCAAAAAACAAAAACAAAAAAAACAACAATAAAAATATTGTATCACTAGGTGTGGTGGCGAACGCCTTTAATCCCAGCACTCCAGAGGCAGATGCCAGAAGATCTTTGTTGAGTTGGAGGCCAGTCTGGTCTACATGATAAGTTCCAGGCCAGGCAGGGGTGCATAGTAAGACCCTGTCTCAGAAACCAAAATAAATAAAACAAGGGAAAAACAAAAAAGACAGTAAAATATTTCCAGTCTATATTATTATTGTTTATCCCATGATATAAAATGTGCATATGTGGGAATGAGAGACAGGAAGTGTCCGTGAAGAGTACTCTGCTCTTCTGAATTTTCCAGTTAGAAATTCCAAGCATAATGGTTTCAGCAGGGCACTCCCTAGTTGAGTTTTGGGGATGTTTGTAAACCTCTGGTTTGATGGTATTACCTTTCCTTTGCTCTTCCAATCAGACTACTTAAGTTGCCTCTCCAGGATGTTCTGAACACTCAGTTTTATGATATTATCTATCTGATGCTTCTCTCTGCTACTCACTGAATGAAAAAATGAGGACATGACTGCTTCTAGGTATGATGGAGAAGGCTTATTGTAAATATGGGGGAGATTTCAGCCATAGGCACCTGGAGGGGTCCACAGTGAACTGGGGCATGAGAGGAGGTGGGGTGCTGCGAGAGAGGAAGGAGAGAGAGAGAGAGAGAGAGAGAGAGAGAGAGAGAGAGAGAGCAAAGAGCACTTGGAATCCAGAGACCAAAAACACCAAGAAACTGCATGTCCAAACTGGCTGATTATATAGGGTCAGACTGGGGAAAGGGAAGAAACAGTCCTGCCCCGGGAGGGAGAGGTAAGGGTAAGGGTGGGGTAAGGAATGCTGGAGGAACCACGGGTACTGAGTGAGACCTCACACTCCAACCCTTTGTTGATGATAAAGGACTACTTCCTGCTGAAACTGGGGCATCAGTGTTGGGATGGGGGCAGGAAGGGTGGAATGTTGGTCAAATCCAAGAAGGGAGAGAGGAGGGTCATAGTAAATAGAGGAGTTGCCCACATTGTGGGACCTTGGGGTTTAGGAGGCAAGCCCACAGAGGGCATAGGTCACTCCAGGAGCTAGAGAGAGGACATTTACTTTACTGTGTTCTGCTTGAATGTATGCCTGCACATCAGAACAGATGGTTGTGCGGTGAGCCACCATGTGGTTGCTGGGAATTGAACTCAGGATCTCTGGAAGAGCAGCCAGTGCTCTTAACCTCTGAGCCATCTCTCCAGCCTGACACTTTACTAACACAAATAGGCAAGAAAAGGCAAATGGTTAGAGCAGGTGGAGGCAAGAAACAGCTAAAGAGGTGGACTCTATCTAGAATTTGGAGTCAAATATAGTTGTGGCAGAAGCCAACAGAAACAAATGATATGTACTTGCCTTAGGGGAGTCGGATCAGGAGCTTGGTTCAGAGAAGCTGAGTCCCGTGGAAAGGATCTCATCTATGCCGTGTCTGGGTTTTAGCACCAGATGAATGAAGAATAAAAATGAGGACATGATCACTCCTAGGTATGGTTGAGGAGAAGGACTTCATTGTAGATATGAGGGAGAAAACAGCCAGGGCATCTGGAAGGGTCCAGACTAAACTGGGACGTGCTAGGAGGAAGGGGGAGGGAGAAGAGAGAGAACAAAGAGAGTTCTTGGGAACCCAGAGACCAAGAGCACAAAGATAAAAGGGCCAGGGGACAAATGGCTGAGATTTTATGGGAATCAGGGAAGGTGGGGGAGGGGAAGTCCAGATCATTCCCTGGGCTAGAGAGTTCAGTGTAGGAGGCTGGGTATGCTTGCCAAGGTGACTATAACAGGTACTGAGAGATGTGACAGGGAACCTGCAAATAGAATATACTTTGATATGTTAAATAGCCATTTGTCCTGAATTTGAGGCCTAACATTCACGATTCTTTTGCTTTTCTTTGCTATATAGTTAAGAAACTTACTCATTTGAAGTCAAAAGCATGGCTATCACTTTATAGACCAATAGAACAATAATCTTGACTTCTAATCTTCCTCCCTCTATCTCCTGAGGGCTGTAATTACAGGCACATGTTACCATGCCCTACTTTATGCAGTGCTGGGAATTGAACTGTACATGCTAGGCAAGTACTCTACCCACAGCCCCATCCTTACTTATATTTAGGTCTTATTGAGACAGACTTGGGTAGCCTGGTCTGGTCTCAAACTCACTATGAAGCTGAGGCTGACCTTGAACTTCTGATTCTCCTGCTTCCTTTTCCTCCTAAGTATGGGATCTAGGGTTTTATTGTATGCTAGGCAAACATTCTGCCAAATAACCCGTACCCCAAGTCCTCACTGGGTTTCTTTAACTTGGCACATTGCATTTATGGCTAGACCTTTCCTGTGCATTTCAGGATGCTTAGCAGTATCTCTGGCTTTCATAAGCAAAATACAAGTAGTGTTGTATCACCACAGCCTCATATCTCCAGACACGGACAATTGCTCCCTTGAAGATAGAACTGTCCCCATGTTGAGAACCACAGATACACACACACACACACACACACACACACACACACACACACACACATACATATACATACATACATTATATATATAAAAATATATAAATTCATTTGCTTTTATTCAGGACACGGGAGTAAACAACACTAAAAATGTAAGACTAGCATCAAATGCTTGAGTCACAAACATAAAAACCAGGGACAATGGTTGTGGCCTTCCCTGCTCCAAAGAGAGATGGATATTGGTAAGATGATTTAGCAGGTGAAGGGACTTAGCACCAGGCCTGATGACCTGAGTTTGATAGCCAAAACCCACATAGTAGAAGGAGAGAATCAGCTCTCACAAGTTGTCCTCTAGCTGGGGTGCTCCAGGACATGTTAGTGTGCATGCCCTTGCTCCTGCTAAATAAATAAATGTAAAATAAAATAAATAAAACACAAACTAAAACAGTCAATATCCAGAGCCTGCCATGGAGATGCGTGCCTTGTCACAGTGTTTAGGAGGCTGTGACGGGATCGTGGTGAGCACGAGGCTAGCAGAAACTAAAGAGGGAGACTTTCAAAAAGCCAGCAAAAACCAACAGACAGACAGAAAAGACCGTCCCAATGCCCAGGGGCAGTTTCTTGTTTGCTGTTGTGGCAAGTGTGATGTGATATAAAACGACAGGCACATTGTCTTGCAGCACTTTAGAGATGAAGACAGCGTGTTACTGGGGAAACCAAGCACAAGATTCGAGATGGTGACTTCCATTCACCTGAAATACTGTACTTTCTTCAGCTTCTCCTGAAATTGTCGCTCTTCTTTTTATAGTTTTCAAAATTCTTTTTAAAAAATATTTTTATTGGGGCTGGAGAGATGGCTCAGAGGTTAAGAGGACTGCTGTTCCAGAGGTCCTGAGTTCAATTCCCAGCAACCACATGATGGCTCACACCCATCTATAATGAGATCTGGTGCCCAGAACACTATATATGTAAAATAAATAAATTTTTTAAAAAAAAATATTTTTATTAATCCCAGCATTCAGGTAGGCAGAGGCAGGCAGATTTCTGTGAGTTTGAGGCCAGCCTGGGCTACAAAGCAAGTTTCAGGATAGCCATGGCTACACAAAGAAACCCTGTCTCAAAAATTCAAAAAGAAATTATTTTATATGTGTGTGTATTTTGCCTGCATGTTTTATTTGTTGGCCTGTGGCCATGAAGGTCAGAAGGCAGCAACTGATCCTTGGAACTGGAGTTATGGGTGGTCCTGAGCCACCATGTGGATGTTTCGAAATAAACTCAGGTCCTCTAGAAGAGCAGCCAGTGCTTTTAACCACGAACCATCTCTTTAGGATCAGCTTTCAAGATTCTGGTATAGGTAGGTAGGTGTGGTAGTTATTGCCTGTAATTCCAGCACTTGGGAGGCAGGAGAATCAGAAATTCAAAGTTATCCTTGGTCACATAATGAGTTCCAGGCCAGCCAGTCTCAAAATAACAAAATCGGATGAAGGCCGAAATCAAAGACTAAATGGGGGAGGGAGGCATTATGAGAATTGTCAAAAGGGAGTTGGCTCGACCAGGTCACTCTATCCAAGACCAGGACAAATAGGGTTCACGCTGCCTTGGGGGCTTTACTTCTTTATACTGGTTGCACTTAGAGTTATCAAGGAAACTTTGATACTCAGTGTTCCGCACTACTTTTAGACCAGGCTTCCGATGGATATTTTAGTACTTTCCAATCTAACTTTTACCTGAACCTGGCAGGGGACCGGTATGCCGTTTCTGCGGCCACCATCTCCTTGATAACACAAGTAATTATTCCACTTATGGGGGGGCTCGGGGAATCGCCTGGTCCTGTAGCCACAACATACAATCCCTCCTCCCTCAATCAGTATACAGGAGGGCATCTACAGGACTACATTTCCCACCAGGTTGTGCGCTGCCCCCTCCCCCCAGGTCCCAAGCCCTGAAGACCGAAGGAAAGATGGTGGTCCACTGCACATGCGGTTCTGTGCTGGCAGCCTCCATGATTATGTGGCATTCTGTTTAGTCCTGCTGCTCTGGGAACAAGGTTCAAAACGGGAACCTTCAGGCCCTCAATGAGTCTGCCATCCCCTCCCCAAACGTTGGTAGAGGCGCGAAACGCCACACTTCCGGTCTCAATCTTTTGCTCCGTTCTTGCCCCGTGTACATATCCGTAAATTCCTGGAACCTACTGCGACTGGGAGACGGTAACTCATGAAGGAAAGTGCCAGGCTTATTACTCGCCGTGGCCGTGGTGACCAACTTTGGGGTCCCCTGTCCCCACTGCTTCACCTGGTCTTTGCACTTGCTCTTTCCCTGGCGCCTTAAGGCGTTTTCTTTCTGCTTCAGATTCAACTACAATGTCCTCATTTCAAAGAGGCTGGAGGAACCCTCTATCTCTCTTCCTGCAAATTCTAGTGCTCCTCTCAGGTAGATGGTCCTTTAAGTTCTTTGTGCAGAAGGGACTCAAGCCTGAAAAAAAAAGGACAATCATGTCCTGTGGTGTCACTGTGAGTATACAGTAGGACAGACAACCTAGGCTTGAGCTTGGGAACTGTCAATTGGGATAAAGTTGATCTGTGACCCAGAGAGGTGGGGCTGCCTGGGACTAGGCATTTTTGTGTTAACCATCAGCCATCTGTGGTGCTTCTGTTTTACCCAGACAGAATCGTGGTTAGGCTAGTGCTGGTCTTGGTAGCGTTGGTTTTCCCTTGGTGCTTGCCTGCCGCCTCTGCTCAAGCCGCGCGTGAGAACAGCAGCAGACGGGCGCCCCCTAGTGGTATAATCCTTGTAAAGCCCTTGAGTATCTCCAGTCCTGGCCTCCTCACTAGTGGCCGAGCTCTCCTGTTGGCCTACGTCTGGATTCTTCAGCTCTCAGTGGCAATGGGCATTGTGGGTAACAGGCAATCTTAGGTATTGGGATTCATTAACCCTCCACAGCAGTCTGCGTTACAGCTCTTGGCCCTGGGTCTGAGAGCTTGGGCCTAAAGACCTGGCAGCTTTGTATTCTAGAGATCAGAGCCCAGTGGGTGCCAGCTGGCCTGAACTGTCCATTTCAGTATCACGGACATCTTGTGAAGAGAAGGCCTGCGTGTGCGAACTTCGTAAAGCAGGGCACAGCTATTCCATATACACAGGGACCAGGAACCCTGCAAACTGGGGGTGGGTTCTCAGTCCTACCTAATTGCCCTGCAACTAAACCCTCCGTGGAGTAGCCGTGCCTGTGGGCCTGTAGTATGACCTTTGCTCGGAGGACCCTCCCTACTGGCCACACAGAGGCAAATGCAATTGTTAGAGCAGCCCAACCTGTTTGCAGTTTCCACCCATGTGGTAAGGAATTTCAGTACTTTTATTGAAATTCTCCAGTTTGCAACTCTCCTGGTGGTCTATGTTCTTGTGTGTGATAGTCAGGTGAGGCCACAAGAGCAGACACGGGAGCCTCAGGAAAACAAAGTGTATTATGTTATTGGGTCTCGATACAGTAGCTCACACAGATCCATGACTGAGGACCTTGTGAAGTCAACCGTGTTTGTCAAGAGGCACAAGAACCAGGGGATCCTCGGGAGGCAGAGGCAGGTGGATCTCTATGAGTTTGAGGCCAGCCTGGTCTACAAGAGCTAGTTCCAGGACAGGAACCAAAAGCTACGGAGAAACCCTGTCTTGAAAATCCAAAAAAAAAAAAAAAAAAAAAAAAAAAGAACCAGGGGATCCTCTTTCTGAGGGAAAGGAAGTCAGGCAGAGTAAACAGGTTATGATTTTAGGATTGGCAGAGTGCTGGCACCACCTAAGTCTATGGCACCCAGGGCTTGAGGAAGACTCGGTATAGCCATGTTTTGTTCTGACTACTGCAGCCAGGCTTATGTACGCACAGAGTTTCTGGGTGGAGAACAGTAGCTACCCAAGGGAGACCCTGGGAAGGGTCTGTGCATCTTGTGCCCTGTCCACAGCATGAACTATTTTGTGGCCTTGGGAGCACTGGCCTGTGCATTCTGTAAGAAGCGCAAGTACAGTAACATGGTGAGAGGGGTGAGAGATTTAAGACAGCGGTGAATGGGGCCCCACAGCAGCAAGGGAGGGTCAGGTCAGAATGGCTGGGGAAGCTCCTCAAGGACATCTGCGGTATCAGAGGGCTTCAGGGACAGGCAGAAAGGCACACAGGTGGGAGAAAGTTGGCTGGCATATGGGAGGTGAGGCTACAGGAGCGGAAGGTGTAAGAGGAGGTCAGGTCTGCAGCAAACACAGACAACAGGCAAGGAGTGGAGTTTGCCCAACAGGCAGACCAGTACTTTGAAACCACTTTTACATCACTGTGCAACCAAGACGAGCATTCACATACACAGTTGAGGACAACTAGAACAATTGCTTGGGCCGAAGTGACATGTATCCTGGCATACTTGTACCTCATTCACCAAAGTTTGCTGAAAAGGTGACTCACCGGGCAACTTCCTATCCTGGAGTGACACAGGATGACCGGGCAGCAAAAACAGCCTTAGCAGGAAGAAAGTGGGTGGGGATGGAATTAAGGCCGGAAGGAGTGAGAAAGAAGAGCCCTGATCAAAATCCAGTGGGAGACCAAGGTGATGCGGGAGGAGGGGCTAGATTAGAGGTGAGCCCGAGGTGAATTCACAGGGCTGGAGTCTGGAAGGGAGACAATACTGGGCAAGTGTCAAGCACCACGGGAGTGAAGCCAGGGAAAGCATGAGTGGGCCGGCAGGGAGGAGGCTTCACTGGAGAGGCGGCCTCACAAGTGTCTTGGCATTGGTATACACTAATATGGTGGGGAAGCAGGAGGAAGGCACCAAGTGAGCCTGGCAGGCATCCTTTCTAGGCTGGACAGCAAAGGAACTGGCAAGAACAGTAGCCTTGTGAGAATGTGAAGCTCGGGCCTTCCTACCCAGAGGATCAGCTAGAGGTGACTGAGCCACATAGACACTCAGCTCTACTTGCTCTGGTTCTAAGAACTAATGCACATCTTTAGCTCAGGTTATCTTTTCTCTGGGACCAGCCTGAGTGGGAGAGAAAAGGCAGTAGGAAGCTTCTGGAAGTTTCACCGATTGGTCTGAATCTCTATGTTCATTAGGGGACTTCACCTGGGACCTCAAATGTAGAGGTGTTCCCAGATGGCCCCAGTCTACCATTAGACACTGGGTGACAAAGTTATCCACCAGTGGGGTTCCTGGCTCCTGTGGAATTCAGGGTTTCTCTGAGGAAGGCTGTGCTGTGGTGCTTCCAGTCACTAGAGCACAGTGACATGGATCTTTAGATGGACCATGAGAGCTGAGCTGCGGCTGAAGGCCTTCCCACAGTCACTGCACTTGTAGGGCTTCTCTCCCGTGTGCGTGCGCTGGTGCTCAATGAGGGAGGAGCTCTGCGCGAAGGCCTTTGGGCAGTCCTTACACCGATAGGGCTTCTCTCCAGAGTGGATTCTCAGGTGCCGGACCAGAGCTGAGCAGTCACTGAAGGCTCTCCCACACACGTCACACCTGTAGGGCTTTTCCCCGGTGTGGATACGCTGGTGCTGTGTCAGGTGGGTGCTCTGGCTGAAGGCCTTGCCGCACAGGTCACACTCATAAGGCCGCTCCCCGGTGTGCACCCGCTGATGCTGGGTGAGGTGGGTGCTGCGGCTGAAGGTTTTGCCGCACTCCTCACACTTATACGGCTTCTCCCCAGTGTGAACCCTCTGGTGCTGTGTCAGGTGGGTGACTCGCCTGAAGGCTTTCCCGCACTCTTTACACGCATGGGGCTTTGCTCCTGTGTGGACAACCTGGTGTTGGGCAAGGTGGGTGCTCCGACCGAAAGCCTTCCCACACTCGACACAGGCATAGGGCATCTTCTGAGAGTGGCTCTTCTGGTGGGCCTCCAGGGCTGACGTATTCTGGAATGTTCTCACACATTCACCGTACGTGGAGGGCTTCTTTTCTGAGTGTGTATCTGGAGGCACTGTCCCATAGTCATACAATGGGCCAAGTTTCTCCTCTGAAGAAGCCTTGTCTTGGGAAGGGAAGCTGGGCCACAGGTTGGAACTCTTTCCTGAGACATCAGACTCATAGCCAGGCTGGTCTTTGGGGGCACCCATGGGAGACCCCAGGTCTTTTCTGAAATCCATCTCTTGGGCAGCAGGCTTCATCCAGCATGCTCCTAAGAGCTCTGGCTGGCTCGCAGAGCTGCTCTCAGGTTTACAAGTGTGGGCAAAGGTGGATTTTGGGGAAATGACTCCTGAAGGTGTTTCCGTGGCCATGTCTGGTGCGTGTAACTCGTCTGTGCTGCTCTGTTTACAACTTGCCTCTTCGTGTTGCACTCCTGGGTCCCACCCTGGAATCATGCAAATCATACTGTTACTTCCCCGCCACACAAGCCTCTCTATCTGCCTGAGGCCCCATCCACACATTTGTCACATGGCCCCGTTTCCAAGGGGAAGTTTCCCCTTTCGGTGTCTTGAGTAAGGAAAAGGATTCAGGACTGTCCTCTTATACGACCCTAAACTGCCATCTGTCTCGCCAAGGCTCCTGATCTGGCTAAAATGCCCAAAGGAAAACTTACGTGTGGATAAGATCTGAAAAACAAGAGTGGAGGAAGCTGGGCCTTGTCAGGTACCTGTGCATCTGCTCCCGGCAATCTGGGACAGGGCCAAGTTCTGTGAGTCCAGGCTCTGTCCCTTAAACTCAGAGGCTGTCTTTGGGAACAGTGGCTGAATGAGAATCAAGCCAGATGCCTGTGACTGTCACTTCTCACAGCAGAACTCTAGGTAGACATCTGATTTGCTCCTGAAACTCCCCGATCCGAGTAAACAGGAGGGAGAGGTGACCTGCACTGACCCGCTCTCCACAAGAGCAAAGGGTACCTGAGGATACTTCATCTGGCAATGACTACGGATGAGTCAGAGCAGTATGCAAGAGCTGTCCTTCCAGCCTATCCTTGGGCTGAGTAGACTCAGAAACAGGGCTCTGACCCCAGACTTTGAGGTGCCAAGTCGTCAGTCCTTAAGTTTAGCTCGCCATCATCCTGACCTCAGTTTGTGATAGTGCTTGCTTGCCAGGGCCGCTGGCTTATGTCTCCAAGTGCACTGCCTCATCCTTTCCAGAGGAGGTGCTTAGTGGTTCCACTGTAGATGAGGAGACTGAGGCCCAGGGGAGGTGCTGAGCCCCAGGTACACCATCACAGGATTATGCATGGTCAAGCATGCCTTTAGTCCCAGCAGCCAGGAGGATCTCTGAGTTCAAAACCAGCTGGTCTCTAGAGCTTGTTCCAAGATAGTTCTACATTATAGTTCCAAGCCAAGAGCTACATAGTAAGACCTTGTCTTAATAAATGAATAAGTGAGTAAAATCATAAGATTAGTAGAGATTCTGAGGGACTTGTACTTGCTCAGTTAGCTTGCAGCCAGACTGGGACTTGCTCTGGAAGTTCCTGGACTAGACTGTACAGCGCTTGGACCCTTGCATCCTACCAGACATCTCTGGGTAGGGAATACATGTGTGGGTCTCCTTGAATGACAAGTACCCACTCCAGTTCAGGGCCATCTAACCATCCCCCAGATCCTGTAGGCGAGCATAGGGAAGGCCACGAGCACAGGGAAGGCCACAAGAGGATACACAGGGATACTTATTTCTCTCTCCCTCCCTCTCACTCAAGACATTCAGTCATTTCATCTGGGCCAGGAGCCACACTTCCTTTGGGGAAGAGCCCCAGGCTCACTATGAGTTTCTGGAATTTGATGGTCCAAAGGCAAACACAGATCTGATTGGTTCAGTGAAGCTCACACTAGACATTGCTTGCTGTTTTCCCTGTCCACTTGATAAGTCAGGAACTGACTACCTTTGGGGAGGTGGTGATAAGTTAGGGATATAGCTCAGCTGGCAGATGCTTACCTATATCCCTAATACCAGCATCTGAAGCTGGGTGTGGTGGCACATGCCTGTAATCCCAGCATTTGGGAAGTGGAGGCAGGAGGATCAGAAGATCAAGGTCATCCCCAGGTATGTAGCAAATTTGAGGTTAGCTTTGGTACAAAAGACTTCTCATCTTAAAAAAAAAATAAGGGCTGGAGAGTGGTTAAGAGCACTGGCTGCTCCTCCAGAGGACCCGGGTTCAATTCCCAGCACCCACATGGCAGCTCACAACTGTCTGTAACTCCAAGATCTGATACCCTCACTGGGCCGCTGGTTGTGTACACCTTTAATCCCATCACTCAGGAGGCAAAGGCAGGAGTCTCTGTGAGTTCAAGTCCAGTCTGTTCTACAGAGCAAGTCCCAGGATAGGTTCCAAAGCTACACAGAGAAACCCAGACCTAAAGGAGATATGGAACGTGAGAGTAGGTGAGAGCAAATAGGCTGAGTATCAAGGCTCCCTGAGTGTATCTTCTGGATGCTGCTGTGTCTAAGCCCCTTACTCATAACTGCGTGGGATTTATTTGGTCACGTGTACCCATGGCTAAGGTACAAAGATGAGAATGAGCACCCCAGCAGCAACCCCTAACTAGAGCCAGGCTGTGCCAGCGCTCTCCGTAGCCGACTACCTCCTTACCTGCTGCTCCTCCTTACCTCTCTTGTCCAGCAACTGAGTCAGATCCTCCACCAGAATGGCAGCCTCCTTTCCACTCTTTGGGCACTGAGCCCCGACCCAGGCCTGGATCTCAGGGGGCAGTGCACCCAAGAATTGCTCCAGCACCAGCAACTCCAGCATCTGCTCTTTGGAGGACGACTCTGGCCTCAGCCACTGGCAACATAGCTCTCGCAGTTGTGCCAGCGCCTGATGAGGGCTGGATGCCTCCTCGTAACGGAAGTGCCGGAAGCGCAAGCGTGCAGCCTCAGGATGGGCAGTAGGGCTAGGGCTGCATCCCCGGCTCTGGCAGAGGTTAGCTTCTTCCTCCTCTTTCACCTTCACCTGAAGGAAGCTGTCCTGTTCCCAGAGTACTGGGCTCAGAGGGCACTTGGGGATGGCCATTGGGCAGATGAACTCAGTGAGACACGGGATGGCTGGAGTCTCTGAATTGGGTCTGTAGAAATGTTAGAGCTTCACCATCTGAAAAGAGGGAGAGGAGATGCAGGTTTGAGGTAGCCAGACTGGCCTCCAATTCACCCTTCTCCTGCCTCATCCTCTGTGCATGCACTACCATGCCTACTACATTGCTTTTTAGATGTATGTATTTGGGTCAGTGAGGTAGATTATCAGGAAAAGGTGCTTGCCACCAAGTCACTTATTCTCACATGGAAAAAGATGAATGTACAATGAAGACCCTAAGAGAGACATACATGGATCGAATCTACATGAGAAGTGGAAAAAAGACAAGATCTCCTGAGTAAACTTGGAGCATGGGGACCATGGGAGAGGGTAGAAGGGGAGGGGAGAGGAAGGTAAGGGAGCAGAGATAAATTATAGCTCAATAAAATCAATAAAAAAATTTAAAAAAATCAACTTGAAATAAAAGCCTCAGGAAAAAAAAATGAATGTAATGATCATGGCAGTGTCTGTTCAGAGCTGAGGATGATGCTTAGTGGTCCCATGTGTTCAGAATATACAACAGGGGCTGGAGAGATGGCACAGCAGTTAAGAGCACTGGCTGCTCTTCCAGAGGACCTGGGTTCAATTCCCAGTAACCACATGGTGGCTCACAGTCATCTGTAATAGAATCTGAAGCTACGCATACCAAAAAACAAAACAAATAAAAAAAAATCAAAACAAAATACACAACAGCGAGGAACTCATTAAGCTTCAGCAGAGAATTTCAAACCCATAATTACAGTGATTTTGGTTAAATTTGGTGGGTTTCAAAACCAAAACAGTTATGAATGTGGGAAGGTCTGTAAGGAGGAGGATAATGGGTGGGAGGAAGACTGGGGGTTTATAGTAATGAGAATGCATGTTATATGAAATTGTTATCAAATAACAAATCCAATAAAGTTAAAAAAAGAGGGGAGCAGGCAATGGGATGGCTCCACAGGTAAGGGTGCAGGAACCACATGAGTGGAGGAAGAGAACTGACTGTTGTGTGTTGTCATTTGATTGAGTACCACATGTGAAAATAAAAAAATCTCAGGGGCTGGAGAGAAGGCTTAGCATCCACTTAGTGGCTCACAACTGTCTGTAATTCCAGTCCCAGGTCATCTGACACCCTCTCCTGATTTTCACCAGGCATGCATCTAGTACATAGACATACATGTAGGCAAAACACCTATATACATAAAAACAGAACTATAAAAACAAAGAATAAAGTAACTTCAACAGAGCTAAGGAGATGGCTCAGTCGGGTAAAGTGCTTGTTGAGTGAGCATGGCCTGGGTGTGGATCCCCAGCACTATAAGAAGCCGTACAGGTCCATAACCCCAGCACAGAGGGAAGCAGAGACAGGCAGATCCCCAGGGCTCACTGGCTAGCTGTAGGTTGAGAGATCTGGTCTCAAAACAACAGAAGTAGTAGTAGTAGCAGCAGCAGCAACAGAGGTGGAAAGTGATAGAGGCAGAATCCTGACGTCAACCTCTGGCCTTCACGTGGAGTGTACACACACACACACACACACACACACAAATGAACTTATAACAAACTCAAGGGACATAAGCTATATTCCTATTTTAGGTGAAGACAGACAGAAAGAAAAGTCTCACAGCTAGGGAAGGATTTAGCAGGAGAGTGAGCTGCAAATGCAAGCAAATCCATGGCTAGCCACAGAGCCATGTCTCCTGTCTCTTATACATTACCCATTTTCCTATCTTTTAAGCTGATAACCACATAGTAAATTATTCACTTTATCTGCTGTTTCCCTGTGGAACTATGTAACGAGACTGGCCTCCAGTCTTCATCCCCAGTGCATGTCCTACCATGCCTGACCACCTTGCTTCTTTTCAGATGCATGTATTTGGGCTATTGAGATGGCTTATCAGGTAAAGGCATTTGCTGCCAAACCTGATGACATACATTTGATACCTAGGACCCATATGGTAGAAGGAAAAACCTGACTATTAAAAGTGTGCTGTAAGAGAAACTTACATAGATCTAATCTACATGGGAAGTAGAAAGTAGAAAAAGACAAGATCTCCTGAGTAAATTGGGAGGCATGGGGACCTTGGGGGAGGGCTGAAGCGGGGAGGGGAGAGGCAGGGAGGGGAACAGAGGAAAATGTAGAGCTCAATAAAAATCAATAAAAAATGTCCCCCCAAAAGTGTTGTGCTGTAGCATGCATGCACATAAAGAAATAAACATAAAAGTTTGAGATCGGCTGGGTGGTGGTGGTGGCGCACATCTTTAATCCCAGCACTCGGGAGGCAGAGGCAGGAGGATCTCTGTGAGTTCGAGGCCAGCCTGGTCTACAAGAGCTAGTTCCAGGACAGGCTCCAAAGCTACAGAGAAACCCTGTCTCGAAAAAAACAAAAACAAACAAGTCTAAATCAAGTGCATGTGTTTAAAGCTATACATTTTCTTCTAAACAGCTCTAATCGTATATCACAATTTTGTTAAGTTCTATTTACATTTTTATTTTTTTGAGGCAGGATCTCTTATGTAGCCCAGGATAGCCTTGATAAGGAAATCTTTATGCTTTAGCCTCCTGGGGTGCTGAGATTATAAGCATATACCACCATAGCCTACTTCATAATAATTTAGTTTAAAATATTTTCTAATTTCTGCTGTGGTTCTTTATAATTCAGGGTTTATTTGGAACTCTGCTGCTTATGACTAGGGGTGTGGTTTACTAAAAACTACTGAATTGTATACTTTGAGATGGTGAGTTTTAGGCTGGGTGTGGTGGCACATACCTCTCATTTCAGGACTATGGTGGCAGTGGCAGGCAGAACATTGAGTTCTAGGCCATCCAGTAGTACTAGTGAGACTTTGCCTCAAAAATAAATAGATAGGCCGGGCGGTGGTGGCGCACGCCTTTAATCCCAGCACTTGGGAGGCAGAGGCAGGCAGATCTCTGAGTTCGAGACCAGCCATCAATCTATAAGAGCTAGTTCCAGGACAGGCTCCAAAACCACAGAGAAACCCTGTCTCGAAAAACCAAAAAAAAAAAAAAAAAAAAAAGATAGATAGACAGACAGACAGACAGACAGATAGATAGAAGTTTAGCCAGGTATGGTGGCACATACCTATAATCTCACCACTCAGAAGGCCAGGGCATGAAGATTTAGAGTACAAGGCTATCCTGGGCTAGAGAGCAAGACTCTTTCAGCCCTAAATAAATAACTAAATGATGGGTTTTGATTATGAGAATCTCAATAATGTTGGCTTTTTAAATGTATTTCTTTTCAGTCCTGGGCAAATGCTTTCTCCTTATTAGGCATTCTCTCCCTTCTGTATGGCAGGCCTCTATACAAAAGACAACTCTGCAAAGGTTCTGCCCCCTACCCTGCTTTATTTCTTATTACTCTTCACCACTTGGTGGATAGCACAATTGTATGATTATTTGTTATCCACCTGCCATCACTGCAGTGTCAACACCTTAAGAGTTGGGGACTTTTCAGTCCAGGCATGGTGGCACATGCCTGTAATTCCAGCACTTGGGAGGATGGAAGCAGGAGGATTGCAACTCTGAAGGCTGTCTGAGCTACCTATCAAGACATGGCTTGTCCCACAAAAGGGAGAGGGGGGGCAAAGAGATGGCTCAGCAGGTAAAGGTACTCACCATGGAAGCCTGCTGTCCTGAGTTCAATCCCCAGAACCTGCAAAAAACTGGATGCAGGAGAACACATCTGTAATCCCAGCACTCTATGGGAAGATGGGAGGCAGAGAGCAGAGAATCACCAGGAAGTTTGTGGGCCAGCTAGTCTGGAGTATGCAGTGAGCAGAAACAAGGAGACCGACAGAGAGAGCCAGCCAGCTTTCAGAAGTTGTCCTCCGACTTCCAGGCCCATCCCACAGCATGCACATGCCCGCATCCACACATGTACATATATCCTACAAAATAATTAAAAACAAATAAGGTAGGCATGGTGGCACCGTCTTTAATCCCAGCACTTAGGAGGGAGAGGCAAACAGACTTCTGAGATTGAAGCAAGCCCGGTCTACACTGCGAGTTTTAGGCCAGCTTCGAAAAGAACGTGTGCGACACACCAGGCTGTTAATACACATTTTATGATGGAATAAAAGCAGTTCAAGTATTGCTGTGGCTGTGTACACCCAGTACTTGGGAGGCAGGAGGAACATTTTATTCAGCATTTCAGACACAGAGGGTTTCACTCACACTTGAACTCAGTCACAAACCCACTGGCTCCGTCTCCCAACCCACCTACAAAGTCCATCAAAGAACTATTTCTTTCAGTCGCTTCATCAGTTAGTCACTCGACGTGATATACAAGGCCAAGATGCTTTAGACACAGCACAACCTGTCGGGCACATACGACCGGTCGGTCAGTCCCACTTTTTGTTAGTCGGTCTTACATTCGTCAGCCGTGCCACACTCTGCCGGTTCTTACTCACAGGCCGTCAGCTTCGGCGTGGGCGTTCGCAGCTCTCAGCCCTCAGTGCCACGGTTCCAGCTCTCACCGGGTCTCCAGAAGTCCCAGCAGACAATTCCGGAGATACCCTGATGACGAACACACAGGCGCCTTCATGCCCAGGAACCACAACTCCCAAGATGCCTAGCTCAGGCGCACGGCCACAGGGTACGTCACCTGGACTACAAGTCCCAGAAAGCACAGCGCCAAGTCCCTGGACCCGCTGGGAGCTGTAGGAGTGCGTGCTTGATTCGCGGAGGGCTCAGGGAGGGGAGGTGTTTGTTGGGATAGAGTTGTCTGTGAGTAGTGGTTGTGGTTTGCGCGGGAAGTTGGAGCATGCACGGTGCAGGTGAATCCTCAGATGGCTTACAATCATCTCACTGTAGTTCCCAGGAGTTTTGGTGCCCTCTTTTGGCTTTCACAAGCACCAGGCACATAAGTGCTGTACAGATATACAAGCAGGCAAAATATCCATATACATAATTTTTAAAAATCACATTTAGCCGGGCGCTGGTGGCGCACGCCTTTAATCCCAGCACTTGGGAGGCAGAGGCAGGTGGATCTTGGTGAGTTCGAGACCAGCCTGGTCTACAGAGCTAGTTCCAGGACAGGCTCCAAAGCCACAGAGAAACCCTGTCTCGAAAAAACAAAACAAACAAACAAACAAAAAAATCACATTTATTTGGTGTGTGTGTGTCATGATGCAAGTGAAGAGGTTAGGAGACAGCTTGTGGAACTCAGTTCTCTCTTACCATGTGGGTTCTGGGGAATCAAACTCAGTCTTGGCAACAAGTACTTCTTTTACCCACTTAGTCATCTTGGCTGTCAGAGGTTTGTTTTTTTTTTTTTTTTTTTTTGTGCGGGGGAATCCAGAAATTTACTCACATTAAGCACAACCCCAAGGCCCCAAGCTATAACCTTCCCCAGTCTTTATCATTTTATTTGAATTTAACCATCTTAGCCAACTAATACTTAACACGTAAGACAGTTCAGGGCTAGGATGTTTCAGAACCACGGACAGCTCCCAACTCTAGGCAAGGTGCTTGTCTCAGGTGATTACTGCTGGCATTTGTGAAACTGCTCATGACTTTGCCCCCCCCCCCCCTCTCTCGTTGTTTTGTTTTTCGAAGCAGGGTTTCTCTGTTTCTCTGTAGCTTTGGAGCCTGTCCTGGAACTAGCTCTTGTAGATCAGGCTGGTCTCAAACTCACAAAGATCCGCCTGCCTCTGTCTCCTGAGTGCTGGGATTAAATGAGTGCGTCAGGCGACTTTGCCTCTTTGAGCTCCATACAAACAAAGTAAACAGTGTGCAGTGTAACAATCTGTGTAACGGCCTCAGCTCCATGCTACCAAATTTCATAAACGGCAATCACAGGTTATCTGTATGGGGACTGTGCAGACAACAGCAAGATACAAACTGTCGAGTTAAGGAGAAAATCGCTAGTACAGCAGATCCTTACTACTCTACTTAGGGTCTTTTTCCTATCTGGAAAAGGGAGTAACAACATGGAAGACTTCTTGATCAGGCATTTAATATTGTGGACTGGGCACCACGCCATGAAACTCAGTCTAAGATGGACGATAACAAGTATTTTCTCACAATGTATGCAATGTACTGAGGTGGGTGTACCGAGGGGACCTGCTTCCCTCTGGACCCTGAATTGGGCGCAGACAACACTAAAAACCATGTTCCAGCACAAGCGACATGCAAAGAGATCCATTATTAAGCAAGACAGAGACAAAGTGGCTGAATCTGAATCTGCACACAACATCTTTGCACATGTCAATTTTAAGAGAAAAAAGAGGGAGGTCTATGCTACAATGAGTTAGCTCTATTGGGTATTTTAACTAGGTTAGTCAAAATGATGAATTTTGATTGGTGAACCCTGATGTTTTGTTGGACCTTGATGATCAGTCTCAGGAATGAGTCAGGCATAACAAAGTGGTCAAATAAGGAAATAGGAATGTAATCTACTGGCGTAACGAAGGAGAGAAGGGCGATATGTTTGCCATGCTCTGGCCTGTGTTTGCCATGCTTGGGTATGCTAGAACACTTCATGTACTACCTGTGTTTTTGGATGGGAGAGGAGGGACTCTGAGGTTGAAAAACGAGTTTATAGCTCAAAGAATTGATAGTAGAGGTCATAAGCAAGAAAGTGGGTGAGCCTAGACTGTATGGGAAGGAAGACAGATTTGTTCTAAATCGGGGGCCTATGAGTTCTGGCCTAGCTAAGAATCCCCGCTATTGCTTTTTATTTTATTTTTTTGAGATAAGGTCTATAAAGCCCTGGCTAACCATTCAAGATCTATCTGGAGTACCCGACTGCTGGCTCTAACATCCTGGGCTTCTTGTGTTTGGTTGGCTAATAAGGGAAAGGACAAAGGAACTAGGAAGTCTGTCTGCATTCTAGCCTTTTCACCTTTAGTATTACAGAGTTAAAGCTGTTCCACATGCAACTTCTTTTGTTAAATGAACACACATTTAGGCATACACAGAACACCTATGACAAAGATATGCTGTGGTTCCTGCTCATAGGGAAATTCAGGCAGGATGAGGCAGACCATAGTGATATTTTATGTTTTATAAATTAAACTTGCCCGAAGACCAGAAGGTAAAACTAAGCTACTAGAGTCTAGGCAGTGGCATCACACACATTGAGTTCCAGGATTTGGAAAAGAGGCAGATGGATCTCTGAGTTTGAGGTCACCCTGGGCTACAGAAGATCAGTGCAGAAATGGATCCAGGGCGTGGTGGCTCATACCTTTAATCCCAGTACTAGGGAGTCACATGTCTTTAATCCCAGCACTAGAGAGAAATATAAGGTTACATCTTACTGGTTTCCCTTAAGATATAGACTTCTTCCTCATTAATAATGGCAGTCTCCACTAAGGCTCTGATTTTTATTGTGCCATAAACCACAGTGGATTTCTTTTTTGAAATTCTTATTTTTGAGAAACCTTGTACAAATGATCTGCATATGAACAAATAAATCCTGTAGATTTCTCTCACATTCATATGATTTATTTATTCATCTATTTTTTATATTTATTTATTATGTATACAATATTCTTTCTGTGTATATGCCTGAAGGCCAGAAGAGGGCACCAGACCTCATTACAGATGGTTGTGAGCCACCATGTGGTTTCTGGGAATTGAACTCAGGACCTTTGGAAGAGCAGGCAATGCTCTTAACCGCTGAGCCATCTCTCCAGCCCCCTCATATGATTTAATAACTGATGAACTGCCCTCCACCCATTCATACCCTCACAGGAAATGTATAGGAAACACTCAGAGCCCTTTGAGAAAATTTTTGCAAAATAATTGGATGGAGGGCACAATGTTATAATCTTCCAGCAATAAAGCTACAATAAATTTATTAGGGAAAATGCTCAAAATATAGGAAAAAGCATGCTACAAGAGAATGAGAATGGTTTTCTCATTCTAAACCTTTAAATGAGAGATAACTGCACACACACATCTATGTTGTAGATTCAAAATACACTGTGTGTATGTGTGTGCATAAGTATTTAAGACAAAATTATACTAGTGGGGGTGATGCACACCTTTAATCTCAGCACTCATGAGGCAGAGGCAAGCAGGATCTCTAAGACTGAGGCCAGCCTGGTCTACAGAGCAAGTTACAGGACAGCCAGGGTTACACAGAAACCCTGTTTCAATAAACAAAAACAAAATAAAAATTTCAATGAAAAGTAGCAAAGATCATCTTTGGATATTTGAAGCATGAAAATTTTAAATGCTTTAAAAAGTTTCACAATTTTTTTTGTGCATTTTCCAAGTTTTGCTATAATGAATTTGTGTCAGTTTTATAAAGAGATAGAAACCACTATCTAATTTATAGTAATTTCCCTGAGAAATCTCTTTCAAAATATGTACAAAGAAATCAGTGGGGCTATCATTCCTGGATGTGAATTGAAACATGAAAATTGTTGGTTGTTCTGATTCGCTAAGCCATAACTCAGCCAAACAACATCCACCGTGAGAAACAGGACTGGTTTTGGAGTCATGGTGATGAGTGCGACACCCGGCTTCCAGAGTATTGGTATTATGGTATGAGTGCTGGTGTCTCCCCCCATTTTCATTTGCTTTACCTAGACTAAACATTTGATGGAGCAGTTAAGGAGTTATAGGTAAAGGCAGGTTTCTATTTCTCAGAGTCTGGTTCACTTCTTGGGTAGGTCATTTTGTGCAATGCCATCCCTGTCATCTGTTTGGGCTGTCAGTGGTAGCTGGGATGAAGATGTTTATATGATAAAGGACTGATGAAGAGGAAGGGTCAAAGGCATGTTTTCTGGCTTCAGTGATGGGATGGGAGAGAGTGATATCCATGAAAGGGGTTGGGAAGCAGACTGTTGGATAGAAAAGGGCCGTTTTCTTCAGGGTAAACTGGGTATATGAGTTCATGGTTTACCTGATGGAGCCAACAGTCATGTCTACATCTGAATCTCAGAAGTCAGGAGCAGAGACTCAGAAATAGGGCGAACAATGCAAAGCCAGGAGTGTGGATGCTCCCTGGGGAAGGTGTAGGCATGGCCCCATAGACCATATCACCAGGGACGACCCCAACCCTTGGAGTGGGAAAGAGAAGACCAGAAGCTCTTGAATAGGGTTATGCATTTCAGAACCATGGGGGCAGCCTACTGCCACGATGCCAGCAGCCTCAGGTGAGAGGTCGTGGAGATGGATGGCAGCACCCAGTGGTAGGCACAACAGATTTTGTGAAGCAGTGGGTGAGAGGCCTGAGGTGGAGGCTGGCACTGAGGAAATGGGAGCACAGGTAATCCTCTCGAGGGACTGGAAGAGAGGTGGGCAGTTTATCAAGTACTTCCTAACAGCTCTCTTATCTGTATCCATCAGAGGTTAGGGATGCTGAACACTACCCTTCCTAACCTCCTCACTATGATGGATGGCCCGGGGACTCATTCTTGGCCAACATATAAGTCGGTATATGACAAAGGCTTCTGGGAAGGCCTTTCTTTGAAACATCATGGCCAATATTCATCTCTCCCATGATGTTTCAAAGAAAGGCCTTCCCGGAAGTGGGTGCTGCTTTGTACAAAGTCTACCTTTTCCTGGCATTAACAGACGAGAGGAAGCTTTCCAACAGTTCTCTTGCAGAGACTTCATGCAAAGTTTGGGATGGGGAGAGGAGCTTGAGAACAAAGGGAGTCACGTGACCATATGCTTCAACCCACACTTTAGCAAGCTCAGTGGTTTGAGACCAAACCAGAAGTCAGTCCACCATATCAAAAGTGAGGAGGATGGATTGGATCAGAACATTTAAGTTACTCAAGTAACAAACAAAAGACTAAGAAACAGCACAACTAGAAGATTTAAGAAAGAAACCAAACACACTGCATAGATTATGGTTAGAATAAAACAAACACAAACTTTATGAAGCAACCAGATACATCTTAATACTGGATATTTGATGGTATCTGCTAGATATAAGTAATATGTTTTTTCTTGAGATGTAAAAGAATAACTTTTCCTAATATTATTTTTGCCCTAGTTAAGAGGAGTATAGTCAATAACCTCAGAACACTGCTTTCATTCAAATTCTGGCCCAGAAGCACTACCCAAACAACATGGCAAAAACCCAAAGAAGATGGCTTAGTGTGATTATGTGAATGGCTTTGTCCTTTTGGAAATATATGCAGAGAGATGAACAAAAAGTTCTCTGGGATGGATGTGAAAACAATACAGGGAGGGATGGGGTGAGGAGATGGGTGGGAGATCCAATGAAAACATCATTCATCTTTTAGAATATCCATTGTAAGTGCTAAAAGATTACACAGAAAGATAAGGGGATTCTTCACCCTAAATATAAACATGGCAAAATGGTGAAAGATTTACTAAGCACTACTTTGTATATATAAATTCATGGCTCTATTTGTTTAAAGATTTATCATTTATTATGTATACAGTGTTCTGTCTTCATGTATGCATGCAGACCAAAAGAGGGCACCAGATCTCATTATAGACGGTTATGAGCCACTATGTAGCGGCTGGGAATTGAACTCAGGACCTCTGGAAGAACACCTGAGCCATCTCTCCAGCCCCTCATGGCTCTATTTGTTAAGAACAAACACATGATTGTTAATACAACTTTGTTCAATTTACAGTTTAGAAAAGGTGGGCTATTGTTCGTGTCTCTGGTACTGGGGATGAACTCAGGGCCTTCTACATGTTAGGAACGTGTTCTGTTACTGAGCTACCCCAACCCTCTGGACCAAGTTTATATCAAGGCTTCTCCACCTTAGTACTATTGATATTTGGGGTTAGAAAATTCTTTGAGGAGCTGCCCTGGGCACATAAATATGTTGAACAATATCCTTGGCCTCCACCCAAAAGCCAGTAGCATCCTTCAAGTTGCAGTGACAAAAATGACTCCAGACATTACTAAATGTCCTGTGAGAACAAATTATTGCAGATGGGTACCTCTGACTAACAGCAATATCTCAAGGTACTGGTTTACAGAGGAGCTGTGACTCCTTTAGAGAGTGCTGTAGAATGCTGTGGACACTTCTCTGTCAGATGACTTACTGAAGTGAGGACACATGCTGTGAAGTACAGAACTGAGTCATGTGTGACGTGTGAGAAAAGTGAACTGAGATTCTGAGTTGAATTCACATAGAAACACATATTACTTTGTGTATATTTCAATTTAGGCAGAATTTCCCACAAATGCAATAGTATTTTGGTTTGTCCAAAACTTTCATAGGCGTTCATCACTACTCTGCAAAATCACTTTGGGCATAGCAATGTCCCTTATGGTATTTTTGTAGACAACAGTGTGCCTTGCAGCAGTCTGAAAGTTACAGGTCATCGACCTGGTGAAAACGGGCCCACATAAGGACATGACAAGATACCACACTGACTCAGTACATATCATTCTATTATAAATTAAATTAGCTATGTTTTACAAAAAGGGGTCATATGTTATTTCCACACTATGCCTGTGCAGAGGTTTTATTACTGGTAAACTTATTTTAGGGGAATGGAGAAAACATCTTAAGATGTCTATTGTTGCCGGATATAATGGCACATGACCATGATCCTAGAATTAGGGAGGAGAAGGCAGAAGGATCAGAAATTCAAGGTCATTCTTGGTGAATGACATGGTGAGTTCAAGGTCAGCCTGGGTCATATGAGACCTTGTATCAGAAAAACAAAGAAAAAGTCTGTTGTTAAACAGGAGCCCAGTTTGATGCATTTCAGAATCATGAACCTCAAGTGTCTGGGAAGCACCACTTCCTTATGAAGTCATAGGTCACCACTGACATTATGCCATCTTCTCTTGCCACCAAAACACTGTGTGCACTTATGTTGTACCTAGTAACTCAACAGTTATCTGAAGAGTTTCCTTCCTATGTAGATTCTCTGATGTCAAATAGCATAGAATTGCCCAGTGAAGGTTCTTCCACCCCAATAACACGCACAGGGGTTTTCTCCTGCATAATTTCATGAAGGTCAAACAAGGCCAGTGCCCTGCTTGCTTGTTCTGCCTTTGTCTGGGCCACAGGGATCGCTCTTGAATTTGAGTGTGGATTCCGAATAAGCTTTGAGCCCCGCCCACAGGGCTGTTCTCGTCTTCGGCTACATCCATGTGGTTCTTCCTCTCTGTTGTGGGTTATCTGATGTCGGATGAGGTGAGAACTCTGAATGAAACATTTCCCACACTGACTACATTTAAAGGGCCTGTCACTCCGTTGAGTTCTTTCTTCTTGACTCATAGGAGGGTCACAGCTGAGGGTTTCTGTCCACTTGTGCTTTGTTAAAACCGGTGTCTGCTCAAAGATCAGCCTCTGTCGGCACTCATAGGGTTTCTCACCAGCATGCTTCCGCTGATGCTGGGCCAGGGAGGAGCTGTGCCTGAAGCCCTTTCCGCAGTGATTACACTCATACGGCCTCTCCTCAGTGTGAGTTCGCAGGTGCAAGAAGAGACAAGTGGTCCGAGAGAAGGATTTCCCACACACACTGCAGGTGTATGGCTTCTCTCCAGTGTGCGTTCTCTTGTGTCGCCCTAGGGATGAATTCTGATTGAAGGCCCTGCCACAGTCCTGACACTCATAAGGTTTCTCTCCAGTGTGAATTCTCCTGTGGACTGTAAGATGTGTACTGTGACAAAAAGATTTCCCACACTCGTCACACTTATAGGGCTTATCTCCAGTGTGGATGCGCTCATGTTGAACAAGGGAGGAGTTCTGGCTGAAGGCTTTCCCACATTCTTTGCACATATAAGGTCTCTCTCCTGTATGAATCCTCTTGTGCACTGTGAGGTGTGCATTATGGTTAAATGACTTTCCACAATCAGCGCATTTATAGGGCTTATCTTGAACCTGACTTTTTGTGAGTTCTGTAATGGGCACAGTCTGATCAAAGGTTTTCTGGCAGCCACTGTCATCAAAGGGCTGTGTTGCCAGGGAGTCTGTATGCGGACTAACTAAACTTGTGTTATGTTTTGAGTTTTTAACTTGTGAGCCATTAGTACAGCCAAGTTCTTTTCTAGAATCATCTGATGATAGATCTGTGTTTAAGCTAAGAACAGAGGTTTCCTCAAGTCCACGACTTTCACAGCTTTGACTATAAATTGATATTTCCTTGGGGCCTTCCAATTGCTCTAAGTTACTCTGGTCCTTCTTGGTCCTCTGGCAATCACTTTTCCGATCTATCTCTGTCACGGGATAACAAGAAATAGCCACTTTGAACCCATCCCTTTCTTTAATGGGGGATAGTTCCGTCTCATGAAGGCCCTGCTCCTTGAGTGATGTGTGGGCTTCAGGTTCAAGTATCCAGCCTGAAAGAACAAAGAGCTCTGAGTAGTTAAGGGAAAAACAGAAGAGGGGCAGGTTCCTAATACCCTGGAACTTTGTCATTAGTTTAGGATCTTAACAACCTGCTCTAATAAGTCCTGAGTCTCCTCTTGACACTATCCCTGCCCTCAACCATAGTTTCACTCTGGGGGCAGGCACTGGAAATGAATTAAAAATGTACCAGTTTCTTGCAGAATTTTGTTACAACCCATCACAAACCTAGTGCCCAAAAGCAACACTGCTTACCGTCTTACAATATGAAGTGCTAAAATCTATATCAGCAGAGCTGTTTTTTCCTAGAAGCTCCACAGAAGGACATAGTAGTAGTATAGCATCTTCAAATCTCTCAATAACTGCTGCTTCTGTTGCCACATATCTTTTCTTGCTGTGACCTTTTTGTTTTTTATAATTATTCTTTTGAGGGGCTGGAGAGATGGCTCAGTGGTTAAGAGCACTGACTCCTCTTCCAGAGGTCCTGAGTTCAATTCCCAGCAACCACATGGTGGCTCACAGCCATCTATAATGAGACATGGCGCCTCCTTCTGGCTTGTGGGCACACATGGAAGGAATGCTGTACACATAATAAATAAATATTTAAAAAAATATGGCTGGAGAGATGGCTCAGTGGTTAAGAGCATTGCCTGCTCTTCCAAAGGTACTGAGTTCAATTCCCAGCAACTACATGGTGGCTCACAACCATCTGTAATGAGGTCTGGTGCCCTCTTCTGGCCAGCAGACATACACGCAGACAGAATATTGTATACATAATAAATAAATACATAAATATCTAAAAAAATAAATAAATAATTACTCTTTTGATTACATTGGGCCCACCTGATAGACAAGTGATTTTAGGGATTAGGAATTAGACTTAATTGAAGACCATACTTCATTTGGTTGCTCACCTTTAACATTAAATGTGTGTGTGTGTGTGTGTGTATATATATATATATATATATACATACATAAACATACATGTCCTGAGTGTATGTGTGTGTAAGATGTCCATGTAGGAGCTCACCGAAGTCAAAGAGGGCAATGGATCCCTGGAACCTGAGTTATAGGTTGTTGTGAGCTAACTTGGGTGTTGGGAACAGAGCCCAGGTCCTCTGCAAGAGCAGTATAAAGGTTCTCAGTTGCCGAGACATCTTTCTAGCCCATCCTTAACATTCTTGAGGCCTCTCATTTGCTTAAGACACACATGAACATTTTAATTCGTTCAATATCCATCTTATCACACTAGTGTCCAGTCAGGACCTGGGACCTATGGATGCTAAATGTTCAAGACATCTGTCTCAGTGATATTGGAGGGATTCAAGGGAAAACCCAAGAGTCTGGTCATGGGAGAAGAGCTGGAGAAACTGAGGCTTGCTGGGTACCAATCCCTTTACTGCCTTTGCACAGACACAGGGGTTTTAGTAAAATGCAAGTGATTCCACACAAAATTTTATATTTGAAGGCAATATGCTGAGTATGTTATATAGTTTATGGAAATGTTCTCATTTAAAACAGCACATGTACACTAGGTATACAAAGAAGATCAGAAACAGAAAAACAAACAACAGCAACATAACAACTTACATACATTTATGTCCACAGCAGCACCATTTTTTTTTTCCGAGGCAGGGTTTCTCTGTAGTTTTGAAGCCTGCCTTAGAACTAGCTCTTGTAGACCAGGTTAGCCTCAAACTCACAGAGATTCACCTGCCCTTGCCTCCTGAGTGCTGGGATTAAAGGTGTGTGCACCACCACCTGGCTCAGCAGCACTGCTCTTAATAGCCCCAAAACGGAAACAACTCCATGAATTGATGAATGAAAAATTGAAACGTGAGTGTAGGGAATATAGCTCAGTGGTAGAGTACTTGCCTAGCATGGTGAGGCTCTAGGTTCAATTCCCAGAACTACAACAAACAAACTAACAAATAATGGTCCACCTATTAAATGGACTATTTAGTCATAAAAAGGAATGACATGTGAATATACACAACAACATGTGGGAACTTTGAAAACATTACACTGAGGAAAGGAAGCCAGACGTAAGTGTCACAGACCAAGAGTCCACTGACTAAGAAAAGCCCTAACAAGCAAGTCCATAGACAACCCAAATGAACGGTTGTCAGGATCAGGGAAGATGGTGGCGGTTGCTAGTAGGGACAGCTAAGGCCTGAATGTTTGTGCTCTCCTAAGAAGTGTGTGTGTTTATGTCCTAATCCCTGCGTTGATGGTGTTTAGAAGTGGGGCTTTCGGGGGAGTATTAGGTCTTGAAGGCAGAGCCCTCATGATAGATTAATGTCCTCTTAAAATGGGACACTGGAGTCCCCCACTTCTGAGGAAAAGGCAGCTTTTTATAGATGAGAAAGGGGCCTCCATCAAGAACCAAATCAACTGTCAGCCTCCAGAACTGTAAGAAATAAATGCCTGTTGTTTAGACCACCTGGACAATGATGACATGTTCTGGAAGTGGAAACTGGTGGTGCACCATCTGTGAACACACGCTGACCCCACGGGATTACACAGGAGGTTTTTTGCTTTTGTTTCTGTTTTCTGTTTGTTTTGCTGAACTGGGTGTCACAACCAGGGCTTCATACATATAACCTCCCCTGCCCCCAAGCATGGTTTCTATGTGATAACAGCCCTGGCTGTCCTGGAACTAGCTCTATAGACCAGGCTGGCCTCAAACTCAGAGATCCACCTGCCTCCGCCTCCAGAGTGCTGGGATTAAAGGCATGTGCCACCACCGCCTGGCTCCAACTGAACTTTTACCTAATTTTAAATGGGAAAGTTTTATGGTATATGAGTCTTAATAAAGTTGTTACCAAAACCATTTCCTCCACCCTGGCTACCCTTCTGCGCACCATGCCAATCACTTCTGATCATAGACTGTGATCTTCTCCCCTGCCTCCCCTTCTCATTGACGTCACCTCTTCCCTCAATCTGTTCACTGCTGGTTTCCTTACCATTCCTTTCAACATATCCCATGCTCCTTTGCTTATGCTGCCTTCTCTGCCTTTCAGGCATCTCCAGACAGCTGCCGGCTTCAGTGTTATCTTCTAAAAGAGGCATTCTTATGTGTCCTGGGGGCACTGTCTACCCTATGCTTCTCAGGCACATTTTTGTTTGTTTCAACCATCACCTCCTGATATTGTTATTCATCCCTCAGACCCCTAGATGACTGAGGCCATTTTATTTTTTTGATGCTACACTCTTAGCATCAAAGGCATTATGTGAGTGAGTCCTCAGGAATCTTTGCTGAATGGGCTTCTGAGCTGATACTATTGATTAAACAAACTCTGGTCCAGACCAATGTTGCCAGTGGGAAGGAAGTTGAAGAAGACCCAGTGTCAGAGACCTTAGGCCACTGCTGAGGGCTGAGCTGCTGTAACCAGGTCAAGTCAGCAACAGCTGAAAGCATCAATGCTGAATTCACCTGGGGTCCCCACATATCCAGCCACCCCACACCTCAAACAAGCGATCCTGCTGTTTAGGAAGTCACAGTGTCTCCAGTGAGAAACGGTGGGAAGAGGAAGGATTGAGGCGATAGTTCACCAGGTGAGGTCAAGTAACTATAGGAGGGAAACAGTAAGAAACAAAGCAAGTTGCAATAGGAAGGGGGTGGGATCACCTCCACGGTTACCTAGCCCACCAAATCACATGGATGCACTGGGAAGGGGTCATGGATGAGCCTTCTTTTCCTTTAAAACAAAAGGGAAATTGCTCTTGTTGAAGACAGTGTGTGGTAAGCTGAATGTGGCCCCTCGAGGACAGCCACACCCCAGTCCTTGGACCCTGTAAATGTGTGATGCTACATGGCAAAGAAGATATTGTAATAAAATTAACATATTTATTTCTGTGTTTGTATATGAATGTATGACACATTTGTGCAGGGGTCTGAGGTCAGAAGAAGGCATCAGATCCCCTGGAGGTAGAGTTACAGGTTGCTATACTATTGAATTCTAACATCACATCTATACCCTCATACAGTATATACAGATTACATGGACGCAAATTCAGTTTTTTTTGTTTGTTTTTGTTTTTGCTTTTTTTTTTCTTAACTGGTGAGCCATCTCTTCAGGTCCAAATTAAGAATCTTAAAAGTGTGCGATTATCTTTATATTCTAAATGTCACTAAAAGGCTCCACATAGGAAAGGCAGGTGAGCCAGAGATGACCATGTGACGATAGAGACAGAGCTGAGTATGTGCTCTGAAGAAGGCCTCATGAGTCACGGCATCCAGGCAGCTCTAGACACTAGGAGAGACAAGAACTAGAACTCCTCCGCAACTGCCAGGAGTCAGGCTTGATGAGCCCCCTTGGACTCCTACTTCTACAGGTTTGAGAAAAGACATGAATGAATTTGTGGGCTCTCTTTTGGAGGGGGACAACAGGGTTTTACAAATGCAGCTGGGGCTTCCTGCAGAGTTCTTGGGATTACAGGAATTACCTATCATAACCAGCCAAACCTTTTTTCCCATCCACTTTGCCACAGTACTTTGCTACAGTAGCTGTAGAACACCTATACGAAGTATCAATGCAAAGTAGTTTCCGCTTTAACAGGAAGCCTTTGGTTTCTAGAACATTTATGATGGTTCAGATATTAAGTTCTTCAAACTCTCTGTAACAATTCTGATGCCACACCCGCCGTGTGAGCCAAACAGGCAAGGTTCAGTTATTTCAGAACCTAGCTTCCGTGGCAGCCTAAGCCCATCAGTGAAAAGCATGTGTACGGATGAGCAGGTTTGCTCCTGACAAATAAGCAGGAAGCAGCATTGGCAACAACCAATAAAAGAGGGAGAAGTGGGTTTTGCCACAGACTCAACCAACTGAGAGTGAGGGTCACAGCCCATCACAGAGGTAAAGTGTTTCTCTGTAGCCTGGGAAGGCACCAGAAGCATTTGAGTGGGTGTATCTGCAGGTTGCTGCCAAACCATACTCATTTCAGCTGTCAGCATACCAGTGTACCGGTCCCATCTACTTATAAAACTTAGACCTTCCCTACCCATTCTCCCCACTAAACAGGGCAGGACAAGTGCAAGGAATCCAGTCCTGACTGAAGAGTTTTGAGACAAGAGGATAGAAACCTGGTGCTGCTGTCCCCACCACTTCCCTTCTGCTGGAGCCACACTGTAACCCTGAGCAACACAGAACCATCAGTCCCAGCAAATCTCTAAGATGCCAAGGCAGCATGAGCACCAGCTAGGTCAGAGGTCCGGCTTTTTAAAAATCATACTTTCTTTGTAATAGCCAGAACCTGGAAACAACCTAGATGCCCTTCAATGGAAGAATGGATGAAGAAAGTATGGAATATATACATATTAGAGTATTACTCAGCAGTAAAAAACAAGGACTTCTTGAATTTTGCATACAAATGGATGAAAATAGAAAACACTATCCTGAGTGAGGTAAGCCAGACCCTAAAAGAAGAACATGGGATGTACTCACTCATATTTGGTTTCTAGCCATAAATAAAGGACATTGAACTTATAATTCATGATCCTAGAGAAGCTAAATAAGAAGGTGAATCCAAAGACAAACATATAGGCATCCTCCTGAATATTAACCTTCATCAGGCGATGAAAGGAGACAGAGACCCACATTGGGGCACCGGACACAAACCTCAAGGTCCAAATCAGGAGCAGAAGGAGAGGGAGCATGAGCAAGGAACTCAGGACCGCGAGGGGTGCTCCCACACACTGAGACATAGGGGATGTTCTATCGGGATCTCACCAAGGCCAGTTGGCCTGGGTCTGAAAAAGCATGGGATAAATCCGGACTAGCTGAATATAGTGGACAATGACGAATACTAAGAACTCAAGAACAATGGCAGTGGGTTTTTGACCCTACTGCACGTACTGGCTTTGGGGGAGACTAGGCAGTTTGAATGCTCACCTTACTAGACCTGGATAGAGGTGGGCGGCCCTTGGGCTTCCCACAGGTCAGGGAACCCTGATTGCTCTTCGAGCTAATAAGGGAGGGGGACTTGATGGGGAAGGGGGAGGGAAATGGGAGGCAGTGGCGGGGAGGAGGCAGAAATCCTTAATAAATAAATTTAAAAAAAAAAACCGAAGCAAAAAAAAAAAAATAAAAATCATACTTTCCTTTTCTTCTGAGCTTCTCTTAACATGGCTTTAAGGATTTTTGTTCTATTTTTGAGGCAGGATCTCTGTCTGCCTATGTATGTATGTGTATGTATCCATCCATCCATCCATCCACCCCTAGCTTGCCTGGATCTCATTACATACCAGGATAGCCTTGAACTCAGAGATCCACTTGTTTCTGCCTTCCGAGTGCTGGGGTGAAAGGCATCACCATGCCAGGCCAAGTTTTTAATACCTCCATAGAATCTTTTCTGATAAGAGACTAGTAGAAGGGTGTGAGGAACAGGTTTATAGAATATAATACGAAAGAACTGAATGGAACACTGGGACGAAAGCAAGGAGGAGAATGCTGGGAAGGCTGATGAGAAAGAGGTGGTCTAGAAAGGAAGATGGAGCAGAAACACAGGCAGGGTCTCACTGCTGGAGAGGAAGAATGGCTTTGGTGAGCGCAGGAATGTGAGGCCATGAGGCACCCTCCAGAAATGCATGACAACTGGCCAAGCTGACAGACTTAGAGACTTCTCCTCACAGGCTGGCCTTGGGAGTATTAGGGAACTTGGATTTGGGGAGGGTTCCCACCACCCTAATCGGTAAGAAAAGTTCACTGCTCTACTGGTGGGGCTTATTTCAAGCACCAGAATCATGGTATGCACGAGGCAGAGGGTGCCCGCAGGAGAAAGCCTGTCTTCCTCTTTGGAGACAATGGTCCTCACCATAGCTCACTGCTGGGGAAACTGAGCACATTCTGTCTGACTCCACAGACTGAAGAGCTGGAAGCTCATGCCTGGGTCCTTCCAGTGACTCTCAACCTGGGGGTCACAACCCCTTGGCAGGGGGTACTGAATGATCCTTTCACAGGGGTCGCCCATGACCATTGGAAGTAGCAGATATTTACATTATGATTGATAACAGTAGCCAATTACAGTTATGAAGTAGGAATGAAAATAACTTTATGGTTGGGCATCACAACATGAGGCGTTAAAGGGTCACAGCATTAGGGAGATTGAGAACCACTGCTCTAGACTTCGCCTCCTGAAGCCTTTTCCCTTCATGGGTTTTGCTCTGTATCTTTGGCTATTATCAGTAAACACTGTGAGTAAGAAAGGGATGCTTCCAAGGGCCCTGAAACATCATTCTTTCCAGAAGTGTTATCTCCAGTGGCCTCCTGGAAGCTCCTCAGTGGGGGTACCCACTTGGTGGGGTTCTTACCTGGATGGCAGGTCCGGGTGCCTCCTCTCTCTGCGACCCAGAGTTCAGCACCTTGCTCTAGCTGAGAGATAACTGCAGGTTTGGGAAGATCAGGACCTGGAAAGAGGAAAAGACCCAGGAGGTCAGAGGCTGCTCTGGGGCAAACAAGTCTAGACTACAGCTTTGGTTCTTGCCCATCAAGACATGTGGGCATCATCTAAGCACACGAGGGGTTTGCCTGGTAACAGAGAGGCAGCTTCCTCCCAACAAGTGTATCCTTCAGCAAATGAGGACTCCAGGTTAAGTTAGAGTCCCATACCAGAGGCCCACAAACGTAACTCAGTCTAAGAACTGGGCCTTACCCACAGAGAGAAGGTGCCCAAAGGTCTCCAGCATCACATCACGATACAGGGTCCTCTGGTAAGGGTCCAGCTGCCCCCACTCCTCTTGGGTGAAGTCCACAGCCACATCTCGGAAAGTCACTGGCTCCTGAAACATCACGTGTATTCTCGATTAGTCGGACCATCTACCTCTGCAGAAGAGGAAGGATGGGAGAAAACAGGCAGGCATGGGTCCTGAAAAAATGTACACTCTGTGTGATGTCCCTCAGGCCTCACAGAGAGCCTACAGGCCATTATAGGTAGGTATGGCTTACCATGGCAACACATGAGAGCTCTCGGCGGGCTCAATAGAGACAGCCACAGCTGACCAGACAGACCTGGCTAGACCAATGACAAGCAGGTTTATGACCTAAAGAAATGGTTACTAGGTTTTTTGTTTCTTGAGTATGCTTGTGAGTGTTCAAGTGCATGCACGCGTGTCTGTGGAGGTCAGAGGATAACTTTGGGTGGTTAGGTCTTTGTCCTCCACATAGTCTTTTACTGATGACCAGGCCATGTCAGCATTATCTGTTACCTGATCATTGGTTTCCACCTCCACCCCACTTTTTTTTTTTTCCCTGAGACAGGGTTTCTCTGTGTTGCCCTGGCTGTCCTGCAACTCACTCTGTAGACCAGGCTGGCCTCAAACGCACAAAGATCCGCCTGCCTCTGCATCCCAAGTGCATGGATTAAAGATGTGTGCCACCATGGCCAGGCTTACTCCACTGTTTTAGCTCAGTTCTCAGTCTCCTAACCCATGTCCAAGTGGTTCTTTCCAGCCCTATACCAGTTCTTCTCAACACTTTCCCTCCCCTTTCCATTTGCATGTGTGTGTGGGCACACGCGAGGGAGAGTATGCCTGAATATGTGCACGCCTGGAGGCCCCATGTTGATGTGAGAATCATCATTTTCTCTACCACCTCTCAATCAAATCCAGAGTTCACTGATATTGTTAGTCTCAACAGCCGTCTTACTTTGGTGATCCCCTTTGAGATCCTTTTTTGAGACTGGAATTATAGGTGGGCCACGTGTCCATCCAGTGTTTATATGGTGTCTGGGGATCTGAGCTACAGTCCTTACACTTATGCAGTAAGCACTTTGACCACTGGGCCATCTCTCCAGGCCCCCTTAACATAAAAAAAAAAAATCTTTTTTTCTCCAGAGACAGGATTTTAAGTACCCTAGGTTTGCCTCAGACAGGTTATACAGCCAAAGATGACCCTGAACTCTGATTCTCCTGTTTTACCTGCCAAGTGCTGGAATTGCAGGTGTGCACAACCCAGTTTTTTGTTTTCTTTTGGTTTTTAAAGTGGCACCAGGGCTTCACTCGCTAGGCAAGCACTCTTCCCTCCAGCTACAGCCCCAGCCCTGAACACCTGAATGACTCCTGGTCATCTTCCAATAGTGGATGGCTGCTCCCAAGGACATCCAGGTCTCCTGAAACTGATGAGAATCAGGACAGTAACAAGTACTTTGCAGATGTGATAAAGACACCAAGACAGTAGCTGTTCTGTGCCATGCACGTGGGCCCAGATGTACTCACACGGTTAGGAGATTGGTGTGAGACTGGAGAAGTCAGAAGGCAGTATGATCACTTAAGCAAGGTGCTACATTGCTGCTTTGAAGCTAGACAAAAGGCCGCAAGGCAAGGAGTGCCTGGGCTGTAGCTCTTATAGCTGGAAAAGCTAATCACCTGATATCTGCCCCTAGAAACTTGGGAGAAGTGTGGTTCTGCTCGGTGGTGCTCAATTCTGACTTCTATCTCTAGACTGTACCTTTTTAAAAAATTATTTTATTTTGAGACAGGGTCAAGCTTGGCTTTAGTTTATCATCTTCCTGCCTCAGCCTCTGATGTGGTGCTGGGATTATAAGCATGTGCCACCATGCTTGGCTTACAATATACATTGTCTTTAGCCAAAGTGTGCAGGGACTTTTAACGGCCACAAGAAACTAACGTCCTGGACCTCAAAGGCCTCCACTTTTGGTCCTTGTTCCTGTAGAGGCTAGCCTCTAACATAGCCCCTCAATGATATCCCGATTTGCATGCAGCCATGTTGACTTGTAGAACAGATAGGATACTGTGGAAATGACAGTGACAGTTCAAGCTGAGGTTCTAACACAGTTTCTACCTTAACCAGCTCCCGGGTCACTGTTCTCCAGGAGCCCACACATTGCGCTGTGTGACCTCAGTGCTTCCATGGCGAGGCCTACATGGAGAAACACTGAGTCCCCCTGCCAACGGCCATGCGAATGAGTCATCTTGAAGGCGGGTCTTCTGGGCCCGGTCAAGTCTCAAGGAGTAATTGTTAGGCTGTCATGGTGACTGTAACTTTAAGAGCCTAGGGCAGATCCATGAGTTCCTACCTATCAGAAACAGTGAAGCAGTATTTACTTCAGGTCACTACATTTTGTGTGTGCTATCTGTTACACGGCACTTCTTCTAGTGTCTTTCATATTGCTTATTCCCTGACAATCTGACAGCTAATGACTGTCACCTGAGGCTTGACTGGGGCTGGGAATCCACCTTCAGCATGGCTCATTCCTATGGCTGTTGACAAGTATCAGTTCTCAGTTCTCCACAATGGTCACATTTCATGGAAAACTAAGATAATACAAATCTGATAATCTGCAATCTAAGGCTATCAATAAACCCATTTTGCACACCAAGTGTAAAATAATGCAAATCTTCCCTAAGCACCAAAAATGCCCCCCCCAAATACATAATTTCGAAGTTGCAGAACTTACATATGAATTGATTTTGGCTTTTGCTAAGCGGACTGTGGAGAACAGAATAAGCAGCCAGTTGGTCTACAAAGTGCTTAGACAAACTGGCAAACACTGACAGCCCTGCCTACCACAGTTCTCCCATAGCCCCGCCAAGGCCCCTTGGTAGTTACTCCTGTTTTACTAACTTGGTGCCTGTGCCCCACAATGTTGTGCCTTACTTACAAAATAAGGGCTTCACAGTGTGGAGATTTCCGTCTGTTGATTCTACGTTTTAGGACATGTCCTAAGGACAGTACCCGCAATGTGGGTGCTTTGTAACGCTAGCGAGTCACCTGTCATCACTGACAAACATCTTTCTGGATGTATGGGAAGGTGTTGGCCGGAGAGGGGGTAAACCCCCGAGTGGAGTCTCTCCTGTGACCACCCTCCTCTTCCCACCCCGTAGCAGGGAGACAGGAGGTTGGAGCATGGGTACTGGACAGGGGGGTAGGAGTTGGGGTGGGGGCTGGGTTCAGACCTGGGCTTGGCGGCTAAGCTACCGCGCGTTCGCTTCCCCCTGTGGAAAAAGGGCCGCAGGTTACAGGCCAGTCTTTGGGGAAAGCGGGCGGAATCCACTCCGTTATTGTTACCTTAAGTTGTGTTGCTTGCGGCCGCGAGGCCATCGCCATTGTTGCCTCTTGATCCTGCGGGTCCATCCCGAGCGAACAGGTCAGCAACAGATGTCCAAGGCGATTCCTAATCTAAAGTGTACGCCCGTCGTAGAGACCACCCGACCAGCCCTCCCGCTGGACAATGGCGGCAATGCCAGGGACCCCGACACTACAACTCCCAGAAGGCCACGCGCTGAGATGCAGTACTGGACCAATAAGAGCTACCGCCAGCCCAACGTTGACCAATGGGGAAGTCCTGTCCTCTGAAACCACGCACAGCTGTTGACTAAGGAGCAGGTCCCGGTAACTGCGGAGCCCAGTTTCCATCCTTTACCTACGGGGTTGGCATCACTCGGCCCCGGTTACCCTGAAAATTGTCCTCCTACCCTGATAACTGAGTTTAGAGCACATATACATCTGAGCAGTGAGGGGAACGTGTGATAGCAAGGTACTGCTGTCAGAGAGTTGGTCAATCTGACCTGCTGTAGGAATTAAATGCACAAGAGACCCTGGGATTTCTTCTTTTTATTCTGTGTACTCCGTTTACACTGACACTTACCTGAAACAAAATTACATGAACATTTAAGAGTTTTCTTAATGTAATAGACGTCGAAGGACTAATGACTGGAAAGGGGAAAACGAGACTTCCCAGATTCATTTTCAGGTAAGATGAATATCAATTGAAGGTGTAATTGTTACAGCTCGGATGGAAAGATATCCTGGCAGTCAGGAGCCAAGGAATACCAGAGAGTCATGCCACACAACAAACTTCACACAGATTTATTGGGAGGGGAAAAAAAAAACCCAGGAGGATGGCTGCCTCTGCTTAGGCAGGAAACAGCAGAGAACTGAGCAGATGCCAGGGTTTACATAGTTGTTTTTGGATTGGTGGCCCGACGGTGGAACTTTTCAGGGTGATGCTTTCCAGGGTGGGGACTGCTGAGATTTCAAGTCCAGAGCTTGGGCTTTTACTTTGTTGGGCAGAGGACTGGGTCGAGCCGTTAGGGCTGTTAGAGTGTTCTGTGGGTGGAACCTGGCTGGAGGTTCTCAGGAGAGGAGCCTGGCCACTCGTGTGCCTTGTGCCTTGAGGGAATTACGAAAGGTACATCCATAATCCCAGAGATGGAGAAAATAAAATCCAGGAGTTCTTGCTTGGCTACGCAGCATGTTGAAGGCTACACTCTTAGGGGTGGGGGATTGGGAGATGAAGGACGAAAGAAAGAAAACACACACTTTTTTTTTTCAAACTAAGAACTAGGCACAAGTAGAAAAGAAAAGGGTCAGGTGTGGTGGTGCACACCTTTATTTAAGAAGTAGGCAGAACTCTTGTGAGTTTGAGGCTAGCCTGGTCTACATAGTGAGTTCCAGGCAACTAGGACTACATAGAGAGGCCCTATCTCAAGAAAACCAACCAAAAGAAAAGAGTCCTCACCAGCTGATGTTGTAGTGGGAAAAGACAGAAAATAAACTACACCCTTAAAGAGACAGAGAACACCAGGTATGGAACAGCAGGCTCTGTCCCCTCACCCGCCCCCCCAGTACTGAATATTGAACCTAGGTCTTTGTGCATGAGAGGCAAGTGATTGATTGTGGAGTTGCAGTCTAAGCAAACGGCATGTCCTGAATGACATCCTTTAAACCCCATCCCCCCGTTTCTATCTCTCTGTCCCCAGCCCAGTTCTTTCCTTTGTTCTCTGCAGTCTCCACATAATTAAGTGGGCAATGACAATAGTTTTACAACTGGTGCTCAGAGTCTGGACTGGGTATTTCTTGGTTCTTGACCCATTTGAAATAAGGGCTTACAGAACCCAAAGAAGTAAGATAATTTTATTTGGAGCAAGGTGATACTATAGGTTTGTAGGATACACTATTCGAGATTGACAGTGGGTCATATGAGTGAAGAGTCTCAGCATCCAGATTATTGTTCAAAGTTTCCTTTTATGGGGCTCAAGAGAAGGGGTGCTGGTTAATAGGGATGTATTTTAGGTGATTAATCTTTTCATTTTCTCTACTGTGCATGTCCCTTCTATGATGCATCTGATTTTAATCATATGTGTGCCCAATTATGTATAGGCATAAGGTGGCAAATAGGAGGTTCTCCCTAAATGTTTACAGTTTTGCCTTCTTGTGCAGCATCCAAAGCTAGCTCAGGTCAGATTGACTCTTCTATTCTTCATACACAGGTATGTTGAGAATATTCTTGAACTTTGAACAGCATCAAGGGCAGGGAAATTTATACCATTGCTCAGAGATGGAAGTGTGTGTAGCCTGATGTAGACAGAGGGGGTTTGAAGTTGCTAGGTGCATTGTTCAGAGGTGTGTGTGTGTGTGTGTGTGTGTGTGAATAGTATGAGCACTTGAAAGACCTAGGCTGCTAAGTGCATTATTACAAGAGGAGTGTGTGTGCAAATCCCAAATCAAATGGTGGCCTCAGGGCACTAAACTGTCTCCCATGCTTGCCTGCCTTAGTATCAGGCAAGGTGCTAGTTTGAATGAGAAGTTTCCCTATGGTTTCAGACATATGAACATTTGGTCTCCAGTTGGTAGTGCTCTTTGGGGTGCAGCCTTGCTGGGGGAAGTATTAGACTAAGGGCTGTGGGGTTCTGTGCAACCACCACAGCCAGCATAGTTTCTGAGTAAGCATGACTAACTAGCTGGTGTTGGTTCAAACCTCAGGAGTCTACCCCCACATAACTGATTTTAGGCATATTTGAGCACAGCTCGATTTGGTGATACTGTCCTGGTAATAACCCTGACCAGGCGGCTTGAGCTTGATGGAGCTCTTGAAGAGAGTAGAGCTGCCATGGTGCCGGTAAAATATGTTGGTTTTTCTAATTGGGTAATAGCCACTCAAGGTTTTGGCAGTGCCTTTCATACTGCAGCCGCCATTCAAATGATTTTTCAAAAAGGACCTTTTTTCTTTTTGAAAGCAGAAATAAAGGACATTGGGAAAATGTGTGCAAAAAAATCTAGTCATCCTGTTCCTCACCTTTGCCCATGATGTAAAAACGGAAAACATTGAATTAAGGAATGTTGATCCAAACTTGACAAGGATAGTAAGCCTTTAAGCTCATCAAGGGGGTAACACCTAGCCTTAGACTCAAGGAAGATGGGAGACTGACTCAGGCAACAAAAAAATGAACCAGGCTCAAAATCTGTATCTAGGCATTTGGGGGAGCAACAGGGTCTAATGCAATGGGATTAAACTTATTAGCTTTACAGACAAGACCATTCTCAGGTGATGGGCATCCTAAGTCAAGTGTACACGTTGAAAAATAGTCCTTAGAGCAGTGGTTCACCATCTGTGGGTCAAATATAAGATATTTACATTATGACTCATTTTAGTAGCAAAGTTATGAAATAGAAATGAATTAATTTTATAGTTGGGAGTCACTACAATGAGAAACTGTATTAAAAGGGTTGCAGCATTAGGAAGGTTGAGAACCACTGCTTTAGAGTCATTCTAGACACTGGGGCCAGTCATTCATTTATTTGTCAAGAACAATAGCCCCACACTGGTCAGTGTCTAATGGCCCTCCTTTACAAGGTATTGGAAGCCAACTGGATTCTTTAAAAAGTACTGATGTCTTAATTTCGACTCACAAAGATTCTTCTGGCACTGATAAGCCTTACATTGTCTCAGGACTTTTATAAAATTTGTGGGGAAGAAATATATTACAACAAAGGCAAGCTGTAATTACCACTGCTACTAATGAATATCCTGATAATTATAATACAAGAAAATATAACCCTCTAACTGGCGTCATTGACCAAGGGTCATCCAAACAGCCTCATAACTGCAATGGATCTCTGATGACCTAGTATGGATTGATCAGTGGCTCCGTCATGACAAAAAATTAAAACAGGCCCAACTTCAAGTAAAGCAATAATTGCAACTAGGACATAAAGACCCTTCAGTTAGTTCTTGGAACTTGACTATTTTTATAATTCATAAAAGGGCAAAGAGTAACTTTTTTTTTCAAGACAGGGTTTCTCCGTGAAGCCCTGTATGTCCTGGAAATCAATCTGTAGACTAAGCTGGCCTTGAACTCAGAGATCAGCCTGCCTCTGCCTCCTGGAGTGCTGGGATTAAAGGCAAGCGCCACCACTGTATGATTCAAAGAAGAAATTTTGAATGTTACGTGATCTCAGGGGCATTCATATGACTATGAAAACAATGGTGGCCCTTCAGCCAGGACTGCCTGTTCCTACTATGATTCCTCAAGAACATTACGTTACTATGGTTGGCTTAAAAGACTACTTTTCCTCCATTCCTTTACATCCTGATGATAAGGAATATTTTGTATTCTCTGTTCCCACTTTAAACAATCAACAGCCATTGACCTAATATCAGTGGAAAATTTTATCATAATGGATGAAAATTAGTCCCACAATATGTTAATATTATGTACACAAAGTACTTAAGATGGTGCTGATTCAATTTCCTGAATTATTGGTCACTCATTATATGGATGACATTCTCTTCTCTCACTCATTTAATCGATACTTAAATAAGTGCTTGATTTTCATGGTATTAAATAAACTAAAAGAGTAAAATTTAAACATAGCTCCAGATAAAATACAAAAACAATCACCTTATAATTATTCAAACAACAACAAATTTGCCCTCATCCTCTCATCTTAAAACTTCCCAAATGCCAGGCAATTGTGACTCACATTTTGATCCCAGCACTTGGGTGGCAGAGGCAGGTGGATGTCTGTGAGTTCGAGGTCAGTCTGGTCTACAGAGCAAGTTCCAGGACAGGTTCCAAAGCTACACAGAGAAACTCTGTCTCAAAACACAAACAACACACCAAAACAACAACAACAACAACAAAAAACACAAAACAACAAAAACTTCTCAAAGTGCCCTTGACTACTTAGAAGAAACTTTGGGCCATGTTAATTGGGGGACATTCTTCTTTGCCCTAATACTGCTAGGGATTTGATTCTGTTCTGTAACTTACTGTCCAGAGACTCTTGGTGAAATTCTATAAAAATATAACACTTGAAGTAGAGTAAGTTATTATTTTATTAAATACTGCTTCTGCTAAAGTTGCAGCTCATAGAATTAATGCCTTAGTTCCTCATCAATTATTGATCCTTCCTGTTTATCAAAGGTAATGGTATTATAAAAATTTATGCATGTCATAATTCTCTGCATTGACCCATAGCTCTTTATTTACAAGAAATTATAGACTTGACAGTGATGGGAAGAGCATGTCTTAAAGAAATTACTGATAAAGAACCTATAGATTTAATGTTGTGCTAGTAAATAAAATGCAGGCTGGTTATGTGCCCCATGCTGACTATAACTGACAGGTAGCATCAGCATGTTACTTGGGATCCACAGAGAATCATTAACCCAAAGATCTCTTTTTAAGTTATCTTTGAAGATATCCCATGAACATTGCCTAGATCTATATCTAAAAATGCTACAAAACTCTTTAAAAGATGGATCTTGAAAAACAAAAAGCACAAAAAAAGGAAAAAAGAAAGTTTCTTCTTTAAAAGGACAAGAGCTTATGTTTTATATACAAATTTCATATTCTTCATAAAAAGGATTGATTGAAGGGATGTGCCACCACTGCCTGACTAATCAATCGGCTTTTATTAGATGTTTCTCAGTCATTGAACATTTTAACTGACTTTGCATATTGTGCTCAAACTACTTTTCTTTTAGAAAGTGCAGACTTAGGCCTAACCCCACCACTAATGTTATTTCATAATTATTTGGCCTCAAAAGTTTTCAAAACTCATCTCCATGCTCATTCTAATCTACCAGGTATTCCTTAACAGCCACTAATATTCTAGCTGATGTGCTGCTGGCTTCCTTCTCACCAGTAACACTTTCTTTTCAGGAAGCTCAAACAAAAAAACCTCAAGAACTTCCTCGCCTTCTGTTCTTTCACACTACCGCCCTCTACTGGTAGAATTAATTTTCAAGGGTTAAAAATCTAATGCCATTTATTAGTATCTCAGAATTTGGATGTTTAAAATTTGTTGCCTGGCATAGTGGCACACACCTTTAATCCTAGCACTCAGGAGACAAAGGTAGGTAGATCTCTGTGAGTTCAAGGCCAGCCTGGTCTACAGAGCGAGTTCCGGGATAGCCAAGGCTACAGAGAAACCCTACCTAGGAAAACCCAGAAAAACAAAGGTTAAAAAGTTTATGTAATGGCTAATACTTCTCCTAATATCCTTGTTGCTTCTGCTCACAGGGTTGAAACAACTTCGAATGACATTAATCATTTATTACAAACCTTTCCTTTCTAGGACTCTCTTTACAACAAAACTAGTAATGGTCCTGCTTATACTAGCAAATGTTTTAAGGAATTTTGCAATTTTTGGAACATGTTACTAAACACTGGAAAGGATATGAAAGGCCCTTTCTTCCCCATTGCTTCAAGAAATTGGTTATTTCCTCGGTAACTGTTAACTATTTGTACCCTGATGATTAGGCTGTGTATGTGGAGGCGAGAGGATAACCCCAGGTGTCATTCCTAGCATGCCGTATAGCTTTCTCATTTTTCGTGTGTGTTTATGTGTACTTGGGTGTGTATGATTGCATAGGCCTGGGCATGTGTGTGTGTCTTTGTGTGTGTGGACACACTTGGAAATGGATGTATGTGCATGTGGGGCCCAAGGTGGAGGTTAGGAATTACCTGTGATCTCATTTCCACCACAGTCAATGAGGCCGGGTCTCTTGGTCAAACCTAGCATTCACTTATTAGCTAGCTTCACTGATTAGCTTCCTTTGGGTATAACCCATCTCCGCCTTCCTAGGCTGGAATTACAGAAATGCCACGATGCCCACAAGGCACTGAGGTAGGTTCTGGGGACCCAAAGTCTGGATCCAAAGCAAGTTATTACTCACCCCACTGAGCTCTCTCTCCAGACCTTTCCATTCTCTCCTTTTTTGACAAAGAATCTGTCATTGACCTGGCTATAAAGTGATTCTCAGGGACCTGACTCTCTCTACCTCTTCACTGATGTTACCAGCATACACTACCCCATTTAACTTCTGTAAAAATAAAAAACAAAACAAAACATGGGTACTGAAGATCAAAACCAGGAAAACACTTTGCTGGCTGAATTTTCTCTCCAGTCCTTCAATTTTTGATTAAATTAGTGGGTTATATTAAAAATATCTAGCTATGTATTTCATTACTAGGCACCAACTTCCCCATGCATGGGTTACATTAGTTTGAGTGTTCTGTGTTCTGTATGAAAATATCTTCCACCCTACCATAATTTCTGATCCAGTTTGTCGTCTAAGTGAAAATATTATCTGGAGGCTACAGATCATAATTAATGTCCTTTTTAGTTCTTAGAGAAAGCCTTTTATAGGGAGCCTATACAGAGCTTCTCAAATCACTTTTACTGCTTGTAAAACTGAAGGTTCAAGTTTCCTGATACTGAAACCTATAAAGTGGTATGAAGCATGAGCTTGGTAATAGTATGGATTCTAATGTATTCTAATTTCCAATGTATATGGTCATTGTACTCTGAGAATGACACACATTTCTAGCTTAGAATATGGCAATGGAGTCCTTCATCTTGATTGATCATAGTTTATTGCCCATTAGTTTTCACATGTTGAATAAGGGATGTATTAAAAGTGAAAGTTTCCCCAAGTTTTTACATTGATAGGACTTTTCTTTAGTATGAATTCTCTTATGCCTTGTAAGTTGACACTGTTGAATAAAAGCTTTCCATGATGGTTACATTCATAGTTTCTCTGCAGTATGCATTCTTACATGTTTACCAGTGATCACCATTGCTGAAGTCTTTCCCACAGTCATATCACACTCCAGTATGTGTTCTCTGGTGCTCAACTAGTCTAGTGACCACTGACTAAAGGCTTTAACATACATGTTACACTGATTAAGTCTTATCTCATGTATATCCTCCAATGAACAAGGAGAGAAAACCCCTGATTGGAAGTCTCACAGTTGAGTATAGTGGTAGTATACCTTTAATGCCAAAATTTGGGAGGCAGATATCTGACACAGAGGCCAACCTGTTCTACAGAGTGAGTTTCAGGATAGCCAGGGCCACACAAAGAAACCATGTCTTGAAAAACAAAGCAACAACAAAAACAAAGTGCAAACTGGGCAGTGGTGGTGCACACCTTTAATCCCAGTACTCAGGAGGCAGAGGCAGAGGCAGGCTGATCTCTAATGAGTTCGAGGCCAACCTGCTCTACAGAGTGAGTTACAAGGCAGCCAAAGATACACAGAGAAATCCTGTCTTGAAAACCAACTCCCCAAAACAAAAATGCATTCCTATAATGACTACACCCATAATGCTTCACTCCAGTATATGTCCAATGATGTTGAATAAGCTGAGATTAATGCAGAATTGCCCACAGTCATAGTATTTATATGGTTTCCTTCCAAAATGAGTTCTTTAGCTAGGAAGAAGGTGAAAACACCTAACAAAGGCTTTCCCCCCCCCCACACTAAATACATTACAATAGTTTCTTTCCAGTGTGAGTTCTCTCATGTTGAATAAGGTAAAAACTTCCTGTGAAGGCTTTGCCAGAGTGAGTATATTTTCTTAAGACAGGGTTTCTTTGTGTAGCCTTGGTTTCTGGAACTCACTCTGTAGGCCAGGCTGGCCTCAAACTCACAGAGATCACCTCCCTTTGCCTCCCATGTGCTGGGATTATAGGTGTGTGCCACCACTGCTTGGCTTAATTAGTGCATTTTAAGATTGATTTCTTCCTTGTATAAACTCATAAGTGCCTAATGAGTTGAGTGATTAAAATGAAGGACTTTTTGTACTGGTTGAACCCATATTGCTTCTCTCAGTGTCTCATTTATGTGCAATGAAGTAAGAACTTTGACTTTTTCTTTAACTTTTATTTTTATGTGTATGGTCGTTTTACTTATGTTTGTCTACCATGTGTGTCCCTGTTTTCCTTAGAAGTCAGACATGGGCATCTGATCCCCCTGGGACTGGATTTTAACATGTTTGTGAATTGCTGTGTAGATGCTGGGAATTGAATCCAGGTCTTATGCAAAAACAGCCTGTGTTCTTCATCCCTAAAGGACTTTCTATAGTGAGAACATTTACAAGGTTTCCTTCTAGTATAAACTCTCTGATGTACAATAATGATAGAGTTCCATCTAAAGTGTTTTCCACAGCTGTAACTATTATTCTGCTTTTCTCCTATGTGAGTTAGCTAATGCCTTGTAAGTTTAGAAATCTGGGTGAAAGATTTCCCGCATTGATTGCAGTAGTAGAACTTTTCTTCAGTATGAGTCCTCTGATGTACATAAAATAAGATCACAACTCTGACTGAAAGACTTCCAACACCAAGGTATACTCATAGGGTTCCCTTCACCCAATTGTGTGTTAATTTGATATTTTACAAGCTTAGAATGAAGCTGAATGATTGCTCACACTGATTACATGACTGTGTCTTCTTCACAGTCTGAATAGCCATGGGAAAGACATCAAATCTCTGCTTATACCCAGATGAAATCACTCTAGGATAACTTCCTTCCATATGTAAAAGATGTGAGCTCTCAGGATATATATATATATATATATATATATATATATATATATATATATATATATATAAATCCTCCATATACTGAACACTTCTCAAAGCCTCACTTAAGATCATCCTGTTATTAAGGGGCTTTCCATATTCCTCACAGTCATCCCTAACCTCCATGTAAATAATTCTGTCATGAAAAGGGAGGGAGGCTTGAGAGTCACCATGGAAGTGCTGAGGAGATGGCTCAGTGGTTAAGAGTATAGGCTACAATTCTCAGCACCCGCTTGATGGTACACAACTATCTTGTACTTTTTTTTTGATGCACAACTGTCTTAACTCCAGTCCCAGGGGATTCAAAACACTCTGTCCTCCATGGACATCACGTGTGCATGGTTCACAGATATACATACAGGCAAAATGTCCATTCTCATAAAATGATAAAATGAATAAAATTGTTCAAGACCTGAAAATGGATATGGAATCAATAAAGAAAACCCAAACTGAGGGAATCCTGGAAATGAAAAATTTAAGCATTCAAACAGGAAGCACAGAGGTAAGCGTCACTTACAGAATATAAGAGATATTGAAGAGAGAATCTGAGGCATTGGAGATAAGGTAGAAGTAGATACATCAGTTAAACAAAATGTTAAATCCAAAAAGCTCCTGCCACAAAACATCCAGGAAATCTGGGACACTATAAAATGTCCAAACTTAAGAATAATAGGTATATAGGAAGGAGAAGAAACCCAGGTCAAAGGCCCAGAAAATGTTTTCAACAAAGTAATAGAAGAAAAAGTTTCTAACCTAAGGAAGGAGATGTAAATAAAGGTAAAAAAGCAAACAGGACACCAAATAGATTGGATCATAAAAGAAAGTCCCTCACAGCATAATTACCAAAGCAACAGACATATAGAAAAACAACAATAAGAATATTAAAACCTGCAAGAGAAAAAGCCAAGTAACATAAAGGCAAATTTATTAGAATTACACTTGACTTCTCAATGGAGACTCTAGAAGCCAGAAGGAACTTGACAAATGTGCTGCAGACTCTAAGATACCACAGATGCCAACCCAGAGTACTGTATCCACCAAAACTTTAATCACCATAGATGGAGAAAATATGTTCCAAGATAAAGCAATATTTAAAAGATATCTACAATACTAGCCATGCAGAGGTGAAAGAAGGGAAACTCTAACCTATAGAGGTTAACTACACCTGTGAAACACAGGGAATAAACAATCTCAGATAAACAAAATCAAAAGAAGGGAAACATACAGACCACCATCAACACCACCACTAGCACCACCAGCAGCACCACTACCACCACCACCAATAACAAAGTAACAGGAATCCAGAAGCTGGTGGATCTCTGAGTTTGAGGTCAACATGGTCTATGGAGTGAGTTCAAGGACAGCCAGTGCTGGCCAGAGAAACTCTGTCTCAAAAAACAAAAACAAAAACCACACAAACAAACAAAACCCCCAAAACCCAAAACCAAAACCCCAGGAATCAACAATTATTGGTCATTGATATTTCTCAGCATCAATGGTCTCAATCCCCCAATTAAAAAAACACAAACTAACAGAATGAATGCAAAAACAGGATCTATCCTGCTACATCCAAGGAAAACCACCTGAACATCAAGCAGAGACATGCTATCATGGTAAAGGGTTCAAAAAAAGGACATTTCAAGAAAATGGACCTAAGAAGCAAACTGGTGTAGCCTTTTTAATATCTAACAAAATAGATTTCAGAGAAAAAATAATGAGATATGAAATGACAGTATATACCTATCAAAGGAAAAAGCTGTCAAGAGGACATTTTGGTTCTTAGCATCTCTGCCCCCAAACACAGGGGCACTCATGGTTGTGAAAGAAACACCATTACAGCTTAAATCACATGATCTTCCTCACACACTGATAGTGTGAGACTTCAATCACCACTCTCATAGATAGGCCATTCAGACAAAAGCTAAACAGAGAAATTCTGGAGCTAACTGACACTATAAATCAAATGGGCTTAACGTATTTACAGAACATTAAACACAGACAGAAGAATATACTTTCTTCTCTGTATCTCATGAACTTTCTCCAAAACTGACGACACATACTCATTCACAAAGCAAGTTTCAGTACATAACATCATAATGACACCCTACCCTATCTGACCACCACAGACTAAAGATGGAGATCAACAACAGAAACAATAGAAGGTCTACAAGCTCATGGGAACTGAACAACTCTCTACTGAATGAAAATGGGTCAATAAGGAAATACAAAAGCTTTATAGAATTTAATGAAAGTGAATACACAGTATACCCAAACTTATGTGACACAATAAAGGCAGTTCTAAAAGGCAAGTACACAGCACTAATTGCTTACATGAAAAAAAAAAACCCTGGAGAAATCTCATACTAGCAACTTAACAGCACACCTGAAAGTGCTAGAATGAAAAGAAGTGACTACACCCATGAGGAGTGGATGGCAATAAGAAATTAAATTCAGGACTGAAATCAATAAAATAGAAACAAACAAATACAAGGAATCAATGAAATAAAGAGGAATAAGGTTGACAAACTTTTATCCATGCTGTGGAAAGCCCTTCTGTATATGTGTTGCTTTTATTGGTTAATAAAGAAGCTGTTTTCAGCCAATGGCTTAACAGAATATAGCCAGGCTGGAAGAAATAATATAGAGAGAGTAGGTGGAGTCAGGGAGAAGCCATGGAGCCACCGCAGGGGACAAATGTGCCTGAACCTTGCCGGTAAATCACAAGCCTCATGGTGAAATATAAAATAATAGAAATGGGTTAATTTAAGATGTAAGAGCTAGCTAGAAATATACTTAAGATATCGGCCAAATAGTATTGCAAATAATATAATTTCTGAGTTTCAGGTCTGGGTAGCTGGGAATGAATGAGCAGCCTCTACCAATATATTCAGATTAATTAAAAGGAGAAATAAGAATATCCAAATTAATAAATTAGAAATGAAAAGAGGGACATAAAAGCAGACACCAAAGAAATCCAGAGAATCATAAGAACATACTTTAAAAGCCTGTACTCCACCAAATTGGAAACTCTAAAAGAAGTGCATAATTTCCTTAATATATATAACTTGCTAAAGTTAAATCAAGATAAGTGATTTACACAGACATATAACTCCTAGTAAAATAAAAGCATAATAGATGATAGTATATTTCAATTTTGCCAGATACAAATAGACTAAATATTGTAACTGTAATTTTTGCTTGAACCTGTTCTGTTCTATGTAATTTTACTATGTTAAAGTCAAAAACTTCCTTTTTATTTAAACAGAAAAGGAACGATGATGTTGGATTCCCCTCTGTATGCTATGAATATGTTTTATTACCATTGGTTAATAAAGAAGCTGCTTTGGCCTATAGCAGGTCAGAATGTAAACAGGTTGGAAGAGATTTATGTAGAGAGAGTAGGCAGAGTCAGAGAGATGCCATTTAGCTGCTGAAGGAGCAGGACACCAGAACAGAACCTTACCTGGTAAACCACAGTCTTGTGGCAATACACAGATTAACAGAAATGAGTTAATTAAGATGTAAGAGTTAGTTAATAAGAAACCTGAGCTAATAGGCCAAACAGTGTTGTAATTAATATAGTTTCTGTGTGATTATTTGTGTCTGGGTGGTCGGGAGATGAAAGAGAAGTCTCCTTCTACAAAACAGAATTCTACCGGTCTTTCAAAGAAGAGTTAATGTCAATGTTCTTCAAATTATTCTACAAAATAGAAACAGAAGCAACTTTGCCCAATTCATTTTATGAGATCACAGCCTAATACCCAAACCACATAAAAAGCCAACAAAGAAAGGGAATTATAGACCAAGTCTTGAGTTGCATGTGAAAGCAGCTGAGCAAGCCACGAGGAACAAGTCAGTAAGCAGCACTCTGTTTCAGTTCCTGCCCTGCTTGATTTCTGGCCTTGGCTTTCCCTCAATGACTGACTATGATCAAGGTGGTTGTGTAAGATGAAATAAACCCTTTTCTCCCTAAGCTGCCCTTTTTATCACAGTAATAGGAAACAAAGTAAGACTCTTGCAGAACTCCCTCTTCCTTGTCAAGTGAGCCTAATGACTGAGAAGTTGGGCCCAACTGGGAATCTTTAGCTTTTCTTTGAAACCCTGAATGTCTGTTATCTCACCTCCATCCCAAGGCCCAAGTTGGGGAATCCCTTAGGTCAGCTGGACTCCATTTGATTGTGACCACAGTTGCAGGGTCTATGTTGAAGTCACTGACTAGACCAGAGGTCTTTTTTATTTTTATTTTTTTGGCTTGCTGGCCTATGTTGGCTCTAAGACTGGATTTCAAAGAGGTCATCTAGAAACCCAGAGTTCCAACAGAACTGTAAAAAGCCCCAGTCTGGCAACACAGTGACCTCTGTCTTGGAAAGGAGGATAGAAACTACCTTCTGTCATTTGCTAAGCATCACTCACAAACCCAATGAAAGGGGAATCAGACTCCCTTCAGCTTTTGAAGGGAAACCAATCAGGTCATGGAGAGCTCGCTCTGGGTAGGAAGATCCTCAGTTGTGTCTGCCTTTACCTTAAAAATTTGAAGGTTAAGACAGGAAGAGGAAGGCAAGGGAGGCTGTATGTGTGGGAGCTCACAGGCTCCAGGACAGGAGATTCCAACTTGACCCTACTTTCTATCTGTGATCTTGCAAGGCAATCAACACATACAAGGCCCAGAGTCCATATATATATCTATATCTATATCTATATCTATATCTATATCTATATCTATATCTATATATATATATCTAAGCTATATTAGAATGGCCCTAAGTGTTCCATTTTCAACTTTGTCTTCCTGGGTGAGTTCCCAGAAACCACTGAACAGTTAGAAACTATATGTGTGGTCTCCAAATTTACCCACCAAATAAAATGGCTGTTGTTTTCTGCCACTAATTCGGAATCGCTCATTACATAGAACATAGGCAAAGCATATTTCCCAAGCTTCAGTTTGCATCTTCTGATCCAAAGTTCTCCTGTAGTTCATAATTTCCCATCTCTTGACAGCTCCTGGCTCCTCACCATTGAAGAGGCTCATCTTAGTATTATGGATCCAGAAAAATGAAATTCTTAAGTTCTGGTCTCTAGTCCAACCACTTATTTCATACTTGATAGGCAATAATATGAGGTAATTTACCAGCTAACACACCTTTGGGCAAACTTAAGCCCCATTTCAAAAATACCCTCACACTTTATTAGGTTGTTGAAACAAACACCCTGTGTTAATAACTGCACTATGACTGATGTGTGTGAAATGGTGAATGGATGCTTAAAAGAAATCCCACACTAGCTCAGAATTGAGAGATATTTATTTAGGGATAAACTCACAAATCAGAATCCTCCACTTGGCCGATTGAATCATGTGCTTGACCGAAAGAGCAGCCAGCAGAAAAGGAGCAAGGGGAAGGAGAAAAGGGACGACCTGGATTTTTCATCCACGTATATAGTATAAGAGGCCATGCCCCAGTAGGCGGGTACTTACAAGCTGAAGGTCTTCCTACAGCATGTGTGCATCCTATAACTCATCTCACATACACTTGACCTTACAGCATATATATACTTCGGTCCTGTCTCCAAGTTGTATTTGATTCAGAGAAAGGTGAGGCATTCACTGAAGATTGGCATGATTATATATGCACTGTAGGCCAGATCCTAAGGGCTCTGGTGTGTGTGTGTGTGTGTGTGTGTGTGAGCATGCATGAGCATGCTGGAGTTGAACTCAGGGCTTCATATATGCAAAGAACATGCTCACACACTAGGCCACAACTCCCGCTCTAGAATGTTTTCAATGTCATAAAGAACTTAGAAGAGCAATGTGGAAGGAACCCTGGAGAACGGATGAAGTGGGCTATATGTGATCTGGAGATTTTTTTTCAACATAGTATTTTTATTATTTGTGAATTTCACATAATGCATCCTGATCTCACTTGCCCTTCACCCTCAAGACCTCCTCCCCCATAAAAGAAGAAACAAAAACCAAGTATGTTTTAAATTATGTGTGCCTGTATGGGAATCTATTAGTGCAGGCGCCAAAGTGTTAGATTCCTTGAGGCTAGGAATTATAGGTAGATTTGAACCTACAAAGGTAGATGCTAGGAACTGAACTGGGGTCCTCTACAAGAGCAAGAACTTTTAACCATCTAGCCACCTCCCCAACCCTGAACATTTGTTATTTTAGTCTGATTGAACACCATGGCATACAGAGGACAACTTGCAGGAATCAGTTCTCTCTCTCTACCATGTGGGTCCTAAGGATTCAACTCAGATCAGACAGCTTGGTAGTAAGCCCCCTTTACCAGTATTGTTAGTTCTTTATTTTTTTGACCTGAAGATTTTTTTAAAAAAATCAAATTTGAAAGTGGGCATCAAACACATGTTCTGATGTTGCTAGTGTTTTGTTGTTTAACAGAGATGAACAACTAGCCAAGGGCGAACTTCTCTCCCTCAAATGGTCCTTTGGAAAGATGGTAACATAAAGCCCTGGATTCACTAGGCACTTCTAGACTTTTGGGCCTCCAATGATTCCTGCCGTCTGCACACTGAACCATTCCATTACAGTGGCCTAAAGAAATGATCTATTCCCCAAACGTACCTGGAACCCGGTACCCAAGGATTCTAGCCTTAATAGATCTGCTACAACTGTATAAGCCCTCCCTCCACCCCCGACAGTTTCTGTGAAACAGTCCTGGTTGCCCTGGAATTTACTCTGTAGAGTGGGGTGGTCTTGAACTCAGAGAGCCACTTGCCTCTGCCTTCAGAGTGTTGGACTAATGGTGTTCACCACCACTGCCTGGCAAAATGTTTTAATTTTGCTAATCTAAGCATCAGATCAACATTTCTTAAGCAGGCGTATTAGGGTTCTCCAGAGTAACACAGCTGAGTCTTTTCATTCTCTCTCATATGTATATACACATACACACACACACGGAATTATTAGAATGACTTACAGGTTGTGCTCCAGCTAGTCCAACAATGATTGTCTACCAATGGAAGGTCCAATAGTCCAGTAGTTGTTCAGTTCACAAAGCTGGATGTCCAGTTGATCTTCAATATATACCAGAATTACTAGGTAAGCTCTAATACCAGTGAAAGAATGAATTGGCATGAGAGGAAGGAGGCAGAGAGAAGTTTCCTATGTCCTTTATGCAGACTGCCAGCAGGTGTGGCCCAGATTAAAGGTGGAGCTTCCCACCTCAAAAGATTTAATTAAGAAAAAATTCTTCACAGATGTACCCAGGGGCTTGTGTTTTAGTTAATTCCACATGTAGTCAAGTTGACAACCGAGTATATCCATCACAGCAGGAAACACACATTTTAAAGCAATTATATTTATTTATATATATTCTTTTGGATTTGTCACTCACATACTTTATTCTGTATATAATTACCAGTGCAGTTTTTGGTTAACTGGGTTTTTAAATGTAGGAGCATTTTCATGTTTCATATTTTCTTTAATGGCCAAATGAAGCAATTAAGAACTCCCTGATTGTTTCACCTGCTGGGTGGTGACCTGAGTGGTCCTTCAGGCATGGGATTCTCCTGCAAAGTCTGCAGAGTGCATCTCAAGGCTGGAAAGGCAGTGGTTTGAAAGGCACTAGGACTGCAATTTGGACTGCTTCTTCTTGAACCTCATCCCATGTGTTTTCTGATGTCCAATAAGGTGTGAGCTCTGAGTGAAAGCCCTCCCACACTTGGTGCACACATATGGCCGCTCCCCAGTGTGAGTTCTCTGATGCCTGGTAAGGTGGGAACTCTGGCGGAAGGCTTTCCCACATTGCTGACAACGGTAGGGCTTAGCCCCAGTATGAGTTCTCAGGTGCTGAGAGATGGCTGAGCGATCATTGAAGGTCCTCCCACACTCTGAACACTCAAATGGCCTCTCTCCACTATGAATTCTATAATGCTGTGTGAGGGAGGAGCTCTGAATAAACGCTTTCCCACAGGCCCTGCACGTGTAAGGCCGCTCTCCTGTGTGGATCTTCTTATGGACAGAGAAATACCTAGCGTTCTGGAACAGCTTACCACATTCACTGCACCGGCAAATCTGGCTCCCCTTGTGAATCTTGATGAAGAATATCTGCTGACCATGCTGGCTGACAGCTTTCCTACAGTTGCTGCCTTTCCTGGGCGTCCCCTCTTCAGAACCTTTGTGGGAAGTTGTCATATGGGGGCTGTATTTGATGGATGTGTTGCCTTCCCTGCCTTCCCCTCTTTCAGAGGTCTTTAGGTGAACTTTTATATGGGGAGTGCGTTTGATAGAAGTACTAATTTCCCCGACTCTTCCACTGTTAGAACCCTTCTGGTTCATTCTTACATGTGTCAAGGAATTCCTGTTTCCCTGCATTTTACCTCCTTCCCAGCCATTCTGGATAATTTTTACAGGTGAAGCCTGTGTCAAGGAACTGTTCCTGTCCCTGACTCTTCCTGCCCCAGACCCTGTCTGGTAATTTTGTATAGATGATCCTTGTGTCATAGAATTGCTGCTTTTCCCGATTTTACCCCGCTCAGCACCTTTGTGCTGTATTTTTGGAGATGTATCAGGCGCCATGGCATGGCTCCTGTCCCTGATTCTACCTTCAGAGCTAGTGGTTTTCTGGTACACTTTGGCAGGTGTTGTAAGTATAACGGGATCTCTGCTGTCCCGAACTTTACCCTGCCGGTGGATTTTTATAGAAGGACCATGTGACTTAGAATTGCCGCCATCTCTGACTTGCTGCCCCACAGAGCCCTTTTGCTGTTTCTGTATGGTTGAATCTCGTGTCATAGAAATGTTTTTCTCCTTTGTTTTCCTCTTTCCTGTGCCCTTCTTGTTAATTTTTACATGCAAGTGCTTTCTAGGCAGAACGTCATCAAGTGAGCCCTGGCTTGTATGAAGCCTAGTTTGCCCCTGAGACTGCTGGCTTTCAGAGAGCTCTTCCTGAGGGAGGTCTTTTTTCTGTACAGGTTCGGCCTGATTTGATTCTATGGTATGAATTTCTTGGACCTCATCTTGAGAGACACTTTCAAAGACAGTGGCCTGAGCACCATTCCTTGAGAAATCTTTTGGTTTTGGGTTGTGAATTGGTTCTACCACAGAACTGGGTGATTGTGGAGTTAACTCTTTGTTTCCCAATGTAGGCTCCCACCCTGAAAGAAATCAAAAGATAAGCATGGTGGAGTTAAAAGTGCCAGAATGACAGCATAACAAACAGTATTAAAAAAATGAGATTACATCCTCTCCTTAAACAGCAAAACCAGGAACAATCAAATTGGTGGCCAAGATACTGGGTGAGGGCAAAGTGATTACTCATTCCCCCAGGCAACCTGAACCTGAGGCTGTGCACCCAAGGTTCCCTACCCTGCAGGGTCATAGGTCCAGAACCGAGTGTGAGACCTGAGAGCACAGCCGCTCCTGACAATGAACAGAGACGAAGTGTGTACCCGAGGTGACCCTGTGGCAGTCTAAATGTAGGCACGGACTTACCCACAGAGACCAAGTTATCCAAGGTCTCCAGCATTACATCACGATACTCAGTCCTCTCCACGGGACCCAGCAGTCGCCACTCCTCCTGATTGAAGTCCACGGCCACATCCTGGAAGGTTACTGGTTCCTATATTGTTATACAAGTTTGGTGTTTGTCAAAGGGGGCAGAAGAAAGGCCACTGGGAAATTAAAAGGTAGGGACTCCTTTGCTTTGGTGGTTTGCTCAGAGACAATGACTTCTCCAGCCCAAAAGAGATTTTTGGGTATTTTTTTTAAAGTAAAGTCTGGGTCTCATGCTGGTAGACAAAGCCCATGATTGATAAAGAGCTCTAAGTGCAATAAGTAAGTGACATCAATCATTGTAGCATCTGTATCAAGGATGCACTGTCTCCCTCTAGAAACAGCTTGTCCCCTAGAGTAAATCCCACAAGATGCAGTTCTTGCCTTTGTGGACAAGTCTGACCTATGTGGAGCATTCACTTATGCTTTGTCAGTATTTTTTTTCCTCCTTTTTTCTTTTGTTTTTTTGAGACAGTTTCTCTGTGCAACAATACTAGCTGCTCTGGAACAAGCTTTGTAGACCAGGCTGTCCTTGAACTCAAGAGATCTGCCTACCTCTGCCTCCTGAGTGCTGGGGTTAAAGATGTGTGGCACCACTGCCTGACTGCTATGCTAGCGTTTTATGAGCAGCTAAAGATTCTGAAAGGAAGACTCCTCCACTTCACCAAGTTGCCTAGATTGGGGAGGTAATTTGCCCAGACAGAGAAGAACCTACTTTAGAAGGGACAGAATTTGGAGCAGCAAGTTTGGGATTAATCGGTTTCTTCCAATTCCCAGGCAGCAGCCTTGCTTGAAGCCTACTCTAGACTGCTCATTACGTGAGAGTCAACAATTTCAATCACATGTCTGAGCCAATATAAACCATGTACACAGCAAACACCATTGACTCATCCCATATACACACCATATCTTACGGCTGGCAGGGCTAATCCTGCTGCATGCACACCATCCAGTTTGTTCTGAGGCAGATCTGAGCTGTGCCCTTCTATTCCTAATTCCTCAACAGAGTGTTGAGAACAAGGGCTCTCTCATTCTAACCAGGGAACAGGGTGGTTCTTACAGGCTGCCTGTGGTTGCTCTGCTTTCTATATTCATCAGTCTTGGTTCACTTACTCCTGCCTTTGCTTTCTCTATGGTCAGGTCACAATGTCAGGAGCAGGGCTGCCCTTTACACTCTGGTTGTTTCAGAAGTCTACTCAGTCCTAAGAACTCAGAAGGTTGACACTGCCTATCTTGTGTGAGCCTCAGCAAGGCTCAGTGTAGAAGGGGTCATCTTACAGGTGCGAAGCTGTAACCTAAGTTTCTTACTTACCTCAGGTGATACAATAGCTGGTAAGGTGGCCACGTCCTTTTCCTCTTTCAGTCCATCAGTGGCCTCATTATGGCAGGCAGCCAGAGCTGGAGGAGACGTCACATGAAGGGTTCAGTGGGGTGGTAGCCCTTAGGCAAGCAGGACTGCCAGGATCTGCGACCCTTGAGTTGTGCATATACAAGTCCCTTGAAGGTCTATGCTGACCTCTTCACAATGGATAACTAATCCCCATATCTGGAATGGCCCAGACTCTCACCCTGCAAGGGCCACTAAGGGACTGGTATTTTCATTATTAAAACCTTTTATTGCCTTCTACCTCCAGCTTCTGTTTCAGGCTCTGGCTTCCAAGGTAATGGCCTTACACTTTCTTAGCGGTAAAGTCTATTTCTAGCCTGCAAGCCTTTATCATGCTTGTGTGGCTGCCCTTCCCTTCTGCTGCCTTGGAGAAGGCTCTTTCTTTGGCCACGGGTTGTGTACCCATTTTGTGCTTCTGTCGCCAGTACTAACAGCCCTCCCACAGACTCCTTCAGGTCTGGCCATGCTCCATGGGCTTTGACAGTACTGAGTCTACTCCAGCCAGCCTGGGCACAAATGTGACTCAGGTTGTTGGTCTACCATGGTATCACTTCCAAGATATGGGGGACTTTCAGAGCTTTTGCTGCAACGTTTAGGAAAGAGATATCATATGTTTGGAAGCCTTAATGAAGCCAGCTGACGGCAGCCAACCGAGATATGCAGAAAGGTTAAGTTAAGGTGCTTATCAAACTTCCTAGAGTTAGAACATCCTTGAATTCTTCCAGTAAAATTTCCTTCTTGGAGCCACTTTTAAGGTTTGTTGTTGTTGTTGTTGTTTTTTGCATGACACCAAAGAATCCCAATTAGTACATTGACCACAAATAGTTTTCTCAGGGTCCTCTGTGGAAGGTCAGGTCATTAGGTTGTAACACATTAAACATAGGGCAAACTCAGTTTCATCTCATAAGCACCACTGCTTGTTTGGTGTTTGTAATTGTGGTCTATGTGCGTGTGGGTATATGTGTTTGGTGTTTGTAACTGTGGTCTATGCATGTGGGTATATGTGTGTTTCGGTGCATGCAGAGGTCAGATGAGGGCCTCTGGTGTCCTGCTCCATCACTCTTTGTTATATTCCATTGAGTCATGACCTCTCACTCAACTTGTAGCCAGGGCAGCAAACCCCAGTGACCTTCCTGTTTCCATCTCATCTAATAGTGTAGTTACAGGTATGCATGACCATAACCACATTTTTAAATGTAGTTTCTGGGGAGTCAAATTCCAGTTAATGGTCGTTAACTGCACCCTACCCCCAAATTCTGGGGATTAAACCCAGAATGCAGTGCAGTCTAGGTTAAGTGTTCCACTATTGACGACAGCCCCAGCAGCTGTTTTGAGGCAGTCATGATAAGTTGCTCACACTGGCCTTGAACTCACTTGCAGCCCAGGCAGGCCTCAAACTAGAGACTTGACTTCTTGAGTATCTTAGATTCCAAGCCTATGTCATTATGTCTGGCAAAATATATTAAGGTTTCAGAGATGAGAGCTCTAGCATCAGTCTCACTAGCCTAAAGTCAAGACTCTTACAGGAATATGTTCTTTTGGATAAGGGAAGAACCCATTCTTTACCCTTTCAACTTCTACAGGCTACCCAGAATTCTTAGCTCATGGCCTATTGGCATTCACCCAGCCTCCTTTTTTCCTCAATCTAGTCCTAACAGGTATCAGACAGAAGCAGCCTCCATAAACTCCACCAGTATCCGACCTTTCCACCACCTTAGTACTGTCGTGTGTCTTCACATGTCATAGCACATTTTCCCGCAGGACCACAGGCTCAATAAACTACAAAGAACTGGAAGGCTGGTGATGGAGGAAGGTCATTGGTTAAAAAATAAAGAAACTGCTTGGCCCTCATAGGTTAGAACATAGGTGGGTGGAGTAAACAGAACAGAATGCTGGGAGGAAGAGGAAGTGAGGTAAGACGCCTCAGACAGACGCTATTGTCTCTCCTCTCTGGGGCAGACGTGAGATGAAGCTCCGACCCAGGATGGACGTAGGCTAGAATATTCCCGGGAAGCGCACCTTGGGGTGCTACACACATTATTAGAAATGGGCTAGTCCAGGTGCGAGAGTTAGCCAAGAAGAGGCTAGATATAATGGGTCAAGCAGTGTTTAAAAGAATACAATTTGTGTGTTGTTATTTCGGGGCATAAGCTAGCCAGGCGGCCGGGAGCTGGGATGGCAGCCGGGAGCCGGGCTGTGGGAAGAGGCCCGCAGCTTCCTACAACAGGCTGGCTATGTGTCAGGGGTCCCAAGAGAACAGGGGGAGGGGAAGCACTGTATCTGAGCTTCCATTGAAGCCCATGATAAGTTTTTGTTTGGGAGAACAGGGAAGGAAACCAACCACTTCAGATTTCTTAGCTTTGACCTAGTAACACATGGAAGACAGATGTTTGTGGTCTGGAGTAGGAACAAGTCATCCTTAGTTGGCTTGTTCCTCCACTACTCCTCATTCCTCCACAAAGCCTTCATAGAGAAGTTTTTCACCTTCCCCTTCCATGAGACTCACCATCTTTCTTAGACATCGTGGTCCTCTTCTTCACCAGGGCCACTGCTGCCTGGCAATCCTCTGGGTACTGGGATTCTACCCATACCCGCAACTTCTCAGGCAGTGCATTCAGGAACTGCTCAAGCACCAGCAACTCCAGGATCTGTCTCTTTGAATGTGTATTGGGCCGCAGCCACTGGTGACACAGCTCACGAAGCTGAGACACAGCCTTCCGGGGATCTTCTGATTCTTCATACTGGAAATGTCGGAACTTCTGGTGAGCAACTTTCGTGTCAGCCAAATGCTTGCTTGCTTGTTGAGCTGGCTTGAGGCTACTTGGGCTCCGGTCTTCTCCATTTTCAGGATAGAGGGATTGAATCAGGGCATTCCGGGGACCAGCCACATCCTTGTTCAGTGTAAGGACCTCAACAACCTTGATCTTCATCAAGGGATTCTCATCAGGAAAGGAATTTATTTCATGGTCCAGAGAAGGCCCAGAAGATTCTATAAGTCAAAACCAGAATGAAAACTAGGCAGGGTGGCACACCCCTGTAATTGCTATCCTTGGGAGCCAAGGGCAAGAGGGGATCCCTGGAGTAAGAGTCTAGCAAAGTTTACATATTCAGTTCTAGGCCAACCAGGGTTACAAAGACAGACTCATCTAAAAAACAAAGACAGGGTTGAGTATGTAGCTCAGTTGGTATTTGGGAAGTTCAATCCCAGCAATGCATTAAAACCAGGCAATGAAATGCATACCTGCAATCCCAATACAGAAGAGATAGAGGTCAACCTTGGCTACAGAGAAAAGTCAGGCCAGCCTAGGATGCTTGAGACCCAGTTTCATATACATGTTTTAAGGAACATAAATATTGTTTTATTCAGTATGTAAGCAGCTGGCTTATTCTTATATACAAAGAACTATTACTAAGTTACATGCACTGCAGCCTATCTGTATAGATTACCCTCCTCTCTTATATAGATTTTTAACTTGTGTTTTATTTTGTACATCAGTTATTTGTAAATCATTGTTTTTGTCTAAAGAGAGAGAATTCACGCACTACATTTTCCCTTCTCCTTTCTAAATTTTCTTTCTTTGCCTAGGGCCTAGCATGCACTTACCAAGTGTTTAACCACTGAGCTATAACAATGAGAACTCACACTTTTTTTGGAGACAGGGAAGCCAGCACGGTTGGCCTTGAACTCTAGTAGTAGAGCAGGACTTTAAAATTCTGATGTTCTACTTGCCTCCTGAGGTCAGAGATTATAGTAATCCACAGCATACCTGGTTTATGTGGTGCTGGGGATTCAGCCCAAGGCCTTGTGCATGTTGGGTAAATAATTTGCCAGCTGAGCTACATCCCCATCCCTTCTTTCTGTTTTTTATTTGAGGACAGGTGCTCACTAAATTGACTGGTCTTGAACCTGTGATTCTGCCTCAGCTTCCCAAGTAGCTGGGATTATAGCCCTATAACTCCAGGCCTAGCTATTTGTTTCTTGCTTTAAAAATACATTATTTTTTTTTTACTTTTTCAGAATGATGTATCCCCCTCATCACCTCCCAAAAATATTTGTTCCAATGCTTTGTTCACTGATTTTAGAAATGTATTTGAGACTGTCCAGTCACACTCAAGAGAATCATACCATACATATTTGAGACAGACAGACGGATGGCAAACAGAGGTCCTAGAGAACAAATACATGGAAGATGAGAGAAAATGTGCTCTTTACAAAAATCAACAAACCATGCAAACACACTACTGGACTAGGCTCTAGCCAAAGACATGGCTACTCTAGATTCTGGTCTCTCAAACAAATCAGTAAGACTCTGAGTCCTCAGAGGTCTTTGAAACATATTCTGTCTCAAAATTTCCCTTTACTCTCTCAAAGCCTGGACTCACACTGAAATTCTTTCTGAAGACATGCCCTTGTTTCTTGGGATTTCTTCTGCTATGTATTCACTCAGTAGTGTCTTTCTAACCTCCAAGCAATTCACTCTATTAGCCAACTAGAATGGATAGAATTATAGTAATGATTGCTCTCATTTACATCATTTAATATTTAAGTCAGATAACAGAATTAGAGAAGTCAGAAATTGCTTGACTAGTTATAAATTCGTGTTATTCAAAGTTTGTACAGGATTTGCACTTTTATGACCTCTGACATTTTCCCTTTCTTATTCTCTGTAGTTCTTTCTGTTGAGCATCTGTTTCTCAGAAAATGTAGGGGTTCAAGCTGATGATTTCCCCATAGAATACATCCAAATGGTCTTTGCCCATATGAGTCCTCTGATCCAGAACACAATGAGGACTCCTACTGAAGTTTCCCGCACTGTCATGCTTACAGGGATCCCCATCGGTAAATTCTTTAACCTTCAGTGGCTTCCTAACAGCGATGACTTTCTTCAGACTACTGCTGGCATGACTGCACCGCACGAGGAACTGGTTCTACGTCACGCACATTCTTGTGGCTTCAGAGTTCGCAGAGGCTTTTATTTGGCATAAGAAAATTTCCAAACATAAAATTGTTATTTTTTCTGGGGAGGGGGATCTCATGTGAATTTTCTCCAGGTAAGACTAACTTAGGTCAGAAGCTGTTTTCGTTCCAATTGTATTTCTAGGCTTTCTTTCCTTAGAGTGAGTTCTCAGAGAGTGAATATTGAAAATTTCACAGAAACTCTCTACAGATTGATATCTGGTTTTAGTTCTAATAGTTAAGGAGGTCCAAGCTGAGTTAAAATTGGGCTTTCTCATACTAAATACACTGTACATTGTTGTTTTTTTTTTTTTAACACATACACACTATACAAAGATCTCAGAGAACAAATACATGAAAGATGAGAGAAAAAGTGTTTTTGGACAAAAATCAACCAGTCACACAAGCACTGTACTAGGCTTTAGACAAAATGTATGTTCATTCAAGATTCTAGACTCTCAAACAAATCCATAAGGTACTGAACACTCAGAGTTGTATATATGTGAAAATCCATAAGGTACTGAACACTCAGAGTTGTATATATGTGAAATTCCTTCATTTTCCATATATTCCAAACTTTCATATAAATATTTCTTTCATTTTCCATGTTTGTTCATTTTTATTTTCTGTTTCTTCAAGCATGTAGACATCCTCTTAAGCTATACAAAAAATTAAACTCTGCAATATCTGCCTCTTTCTCAAACAAAAGAGAAAACACTTGTTTTGTAATTTAAATTCAAATATATTTATAAACCCGTTTATTGTTTGAAAGTGTTGCCACAATCAAATTTATCAGGTTCAAGTCTCCCTTCCCCCCTTTGCTTTTTCTAGACAGGGTTTCTTTATATAACAGTCTTAGCTGTCCTAGAACTTTGTAAACCAGGCTGGTCTCAAACTCACAGAGATCCACCTGACTGCCTCCTGAGTGCTCCAGCACCACCTAGCTCCTGCTTCATTTCTTAAGTTGACAATATCAAATTTTGGGCTAGAGAGATGGCTTAGCAGTTAATAGCAATGGCTGCTTTTGCAGGACCTGGGTTCCACTCCCAGCATACATATGATGGGTTGAAACCACCTGTAACTCCAGTCCCAGGGAAAAAGATGCCCTTTTCTGGCCTCTGTGGGAAATGTATGCACATAGTGTACAAATATATACACAGGCAAAATACATGCACATAAAAGAAAAAGTTTAAAAAGAGAAAAAAGTTTTTGGAGGTTGTCCTTTGATTATAGCTTGTTCATTTACTAGTTAGTCTTTCTCTTGCCTTCCTTTCTTTATTTCCTGACAGGTTCTATCTTACATTGGTAGACTAGAATTCATAGATCAGCCTTCCTCTGCTTCCCAAGTGATTTAATTGAAGGTATGTGCCACCAATGCCTGGCCAAAAATCTCTTTTATGCATCGATTTTCTAATGATGAAGACTAGTTAACATTCAAGCCTTTCACTTGAGGGACATACATGTGCTTTTCTGAATGACCAGAGAAAGACAACAGCTGAATATATGAGCTCCCCCCCCCGTCTTTTCCTTTTTCAAGACAGGGTTTCTCTATATGTACCCCTGGTTGTCCTGGAACTCACTCTGAAGACCAGGCTGTCCTTGAATCCACAGAGATCCATCTGCCTCTGCCTCCTGACCGTGCCCCAACATCACCCAGGAAGCACAAATCCATTTTTTTTAACACATTTTCCCATGCAGTCAAAGCTTTCTTGAGGAAGAATGACATTTACCTTAAGATTTATCCATTTTCTCATCACTTCAACAACCACATTCCATGATGTCATTCTAGCTATGGTGGAAAACTGGAGAGGCATGCAAGCTGAATTGTGAAAAACAATCCCAGCTTTCGATTTAATCTCTGTTCTGTGCATCAATAAGCGGCACAGCACACCACTGTTGGGAGACTAGAGGAGACATATTATCTCATTTAATAGTAATATCTGACATTATAAAATCTCATATTTTTATTTGCTATCTGGACCTCTTGAAATTCAAACAAGTGCATTTAATTAGCTTAGCAAACCTTCTCAGCTGTGTCTAAAGCTGCTGTTCATTTCTAAGGTACTGACAGCACAAGCAGAGGCACGGCACAGTTAAGGAACTTTTAGGGTGGATGGTATTAGGTAGTTCCTTACCTGATTATTATGGAGAGAGAAAGAAAAACAAAGGTTTTACTTCTCAAAATAGGTTATACCAGCTTAGCCTGTTTGTGCGGCCCAGAGCAGCAGGACCAGGACCTGTCCCTGGCACTTGAGCTGTCTTTTTGTAACCCATTCCCTACGTTGAGACGCTTCACTCAGCCTTGATACAGGGTGATGGAGCTTGGTCCTGCCTCAACTTGATATGCCATGCTTTGTTGACTCTCTTGGGAAGTCTTATCCTTTCTGAATAGAGAAGAACGAGGAGGAACAGAATGGGTAGAAGGGAGGAGTGAGGAGAGGGAACAGGAAGAGAGGAGGGAGGGGAAACTGTGGCTGGTATGTAAAATAAATAAAAAAAATTAAAAAATAACAAAATAGTTCATACCTTTAAAGTAAGTTGATTTCAAAATTTCAGGTTATGTTTTCCTGGCAATACAAGGCTGGGTATGTAGCCCCATGGCAGAAGGCCTGTTTGGCATATAAAAGGCCATAGCATCAGGCTCCAGAACCACAGAAAGAATGCTTGCAGTAAACAGAGTACAAACAAATAGACACAGAAAATCCCTTCAGCTTCCTTCACTCATATGAATTCTCAGTAAGCTGTTCACTTACTAGGTTCACTGGGTCTACCCTTGAGTCATACACACTCCTCAATTCTCCCTAAACCTGCTGCTAACTCTCTCAGAGCAGGCAATTTCACCCCTCGATGCTACCAAAGCTTGCTTCCTTCCTTCCTTCCATTTGTGTCCTGCCACAGCTTTCCTCACAAACCAACTAGAGTGAGCTGTGAGAGGCCATGTCACACCACTGCACAACAACAAAAGCCAGTCCCTCACAGTTAATATGGCCCGTGTCTTCTGCCAACTTAACTTGCACATATTTATATTTTGGTTACCTACTCCTAGCCACAAAATAGAGTCCAGAGAAGGGGTGTGCGAAGTCAGTGATTGCAGTCCCTTTGGCTAATAATCATCACCGAAGATGACACCAGATGGAGATTGACAGGTGAATGGTGCCAGAGGCAGTGGCTCTGATGCTATTCCCACCAGAGCATTAAAAAACCGAGAAGCATCCAGTAGGGCATGGTGTGCTTTATGCCCAACACTTACACACTTAAATAGAAAAGTTGAGGACAGCAAAACCAGTGACTACCACTTCATCATTCACGAAGAGTAACACAAGGTAGAACCTTACAGCGAGGCACTTCTTAGATCTGCTACGTGACCACTAACTGCTCAAAGGAGAAAAACCACTCCGACCACCTTGGAAGATTCTGTAATGGAAATAGGAAGTATCATTTTCATTCACTTCTAGCACTAGATTAATATTTATTCATTGAGATGAATGTTGATGTGAAACTAAGCTGAATCTAACATCACTTTCATCAAAACCAAGATATCTTCCCATTAGGTTAGGCCAGTTTCCCACTCCTCACTTTCAGAATCGCGAGGTGCTCAAATATGTGATGATGCAACTATGAAATTATCTAAAGCAAAGACAAGATTAACATAGGGCTGAAGACATGGCTCAGTGGTATGGTGGTTTGTGGGAAACTGATACCCATGGGTTTATGTGTTTGAATCCTTGGTCCTCAGTTGGTGGCTTTACTTGAAGTTGTGGCCTTGTCAGAGGAGGTATATCACTGGGGATGTTTCCGAAGTTCATGCCAGTCCCAGTCAGCTATCTCTCTGCCTCCTGCTCGCGGATCAGATGTACGTGCTCAGCTAGAGTCGAGCACCATACCTGCCTGCCTGTTGTCATGCAACCCACCGTGATGGTCACGGGCTAACCCTCTGAAACTGTTAGCAAGGCCCAAATACATGGGGTTACAGGGCTTGGAGTTGCCTTGCTTGGTTTTGACCTTTATTGGCCCAGTGTTTCCTTACTTTTCCCCTTTTGGAATGGTCACATATATTCTGTGCAATTTCTGTGTGGAAGTATGTAACTAGCTTTTTAAATTTAAAGGGTATTCCAGGTAAGAGTCTTCCTTGAGCCTCAGAAGAGACTTTGAACTGCTTTGTTTTTATTTAAAATTGTATTCATTATTAAGTACTTGGTGAGTGTATGTGTATGTGTGTGTGAATGCAGTGCCCTCAGAGGACAGAAGAGGGCATCAGATGCCCTGGGTCTGGAGTTACAGATGGTTGGGAGCCACCATCATGTGGGTGCTGGGGATTGAACCTGGGCCCTCTGCAAGAACAGTCAGTGTTCTAACCACTGAGCCATCTCTCTAGCCCCCAAGACTTTGAACTTTTAAAGTGCTGAGACTGTGAAAGACTGAGGGGTTTTGAACTTGGACTGAATGCATTTTGTATTATGATACTGAAAAGGACTTATGGGGTCAGGAAGTAATATATCTGAATATTTTGTTCCCAGTTGGTGGAACTGTTTAGAAAGGATTAGGTGTGGTCTTGACAGAGGAGCTGTGTCACTGGGAGTAGGTTTTGGGATTTCGAAAGCCCACATCATTCCGATATCATGAGCGCTGTCTTTCTGCCTGCTTGTGGATGAGGACGGAAGCTCTCAGCTACTGCTCCAGTGCCATGTCTGCCACCTGCTGCCATGCTCCCCACCATGGTGATCCTGGACTCACCTTCTGAAACTGTAAGCAAGCCCTCACCATGATGATCCTGGACTCACCTTCTGAAACTGTAAGCAAGCCTCACCATGATGATCCTGGACTCACCTTCTGAAACTGTAAGCAAGCCCTCAACTAAATGTTGTCTCTTATAAGTGGCCTTGGCCATGGTCACTTAGATGTTCACAGCAACAGAAAAGTAATGAAAACACCAATGTTTAGAGAATTTAGTGGGATAACAGATTCATCTGAACAACCGTGCAGGAAAGGACTAACAAGAACAGGTAACAGCAACAAATTTAATGTACGTGCTAACAGAATATTGTCAACTAACCCTAGGCAAGGTGGTATTATCCAAAGGACTAGATGGCCAAAAAAAGTTGTTTTTTTTTTTAATTACAAAGGGAATGAGAACTTGTTGAAGTTCATTAATATACAATAAAATGTGCCATAATGCACCGCCAGAGAGGAATAGCACAAAAGTTAAAGCAAAGAGCACAGAAGAGGCTGTTACACTATGACAATAGTCATTTAGTCTATGGAAAGACGGTGTTCCCAACAAACAGAAGAATGAAGCAGTATATGGGGCTGAAAGAACTCATGTCCACCAGGTACAAGTGAAGCTCGATAATAGAATAACAACAAAAAAGTAAAAATGCCTGAAATCACGAAAGTATGCAGACAATATGCCTATGTGGTTAAAAACAAAAAACAAAACTTAGAAGAGAAATAAAAAGAGGAGCCGGTGTGGTAGCACACATTTGTAATCCCAGAACTTCTAAGGTAGAGGGATGATCAGGAATTCAGTTAGGTAGCAGTTTGGAGTCCAGACCTCACCTCAAAACAAAACAGAAAACCAAAGCAACAACCAAACCTCCTACCGCATGAACCCCAAATACCTTGAGTCCCACTCCAAGTAAAGACTGAGGGTGCAGATGTTAGTTTAGTGTCTGCATTGCGTACTGTATGAAAGACCCTGGGCTTAATTACCAGCACCCTGAAAACAGTGACTGCGCACTGGAAAATAACCTGTACTAATTACAACATGCTGCCGAGTTCCCGTGCTCTCCACCGCTTAGAAGACATTAGTCTCAGAACAATCCATAGGCCCATCCCTTTTGGGAACTCCCTCATGCCTGGCTCTCACCTGGACAGGTATCTTGAGGAATTTCTCTCTCCACTGGCCAGAAGTCTTCTACTTCTTCTAACTGAGATATCACGTTTGGCTTGGAAAAGTGATGTTCTGCTCAGGGGAAAAGAGACAGGGCTTGGGGAGTCTGCTTAGAGAACATGCTGTCCTGCTGTAACAGTCTATTCCTTCCTGACCCTATAATAATAGACTTTAGGCCTTGGGCAGTGACAACTACACATCCATTCCTTTAGTTGGATTTCTTGGGTTTCCTTGACAGCAGAGGAACCATAAAGTAAAAAAGGGAGATTGCTCAATTGGGGGATATTCTGGGGAAGCTTTTGCTTCTTTGCTAAATGTGACAGCCGAGAAAGAACTGGTCAGGTCAATCTACTTTGCTTGTTTCTGCCTAAACATAGACATCAAGCTTAGAGCCACAGTTATGTAATAGTTAGAACAGAAATCTTCCTAAGAACCACTAAGAAAACAGTCTTTGATGATACCCCTGAGCTGCAGGACACCGGTATCTCATACACGGGAAGTGTCTTAAAAGTTATAGTCAACTGTCACTGCAGCTATAAATAGCCCTTATAGGCTCTGCCCAGCGTTCAGGGGATCGGATGTATGGATTGGACGAAATACCTGAAGTTATACTCAAAAGCTGCCTTTTTCTTTTTTACCAAGCTTTCCACTGCCATAACACTTCCACTCTGGTCTGTCCAGGATAAGCCCAAGTGCAACCAGTTCACAGGAACATGTTTGCAGTTAAAAAAAAAAAATGGGGGGAGGAGGAAGAAAGAGGTAGAGTCAAGAAGACTGGCCCTCAACTTCCCATCTTCGTCCTTCTCCACCTCTGGAGTGATGAGTTCATGTGCGCACCACCCACCCAAGGCCCAGACAGATCTTTATCAAGGTGGAGGCTGCCTTACCCACTGAAATCATGTTATTATAGTTCTCCAGCATGATTTCCCTGTATAGGCACTTCTGTTGGAGGTCCAGCTGTGCCCACTCGTCCTTGGAAAATGTCAGTGATACATCTTCAAACTTCACAGAATCCTAAAACCCACAGAATGTTGTTCAGCCAGGGGTCTTCCTCTTCCACAGTGCCACAAAAATGGGAAGGCTGACCAAGATGACCCAGCAACATTCTACTTGTCTCATCTCAAGTTCCTTTGTCTGAATCCTCGAGCAAACCGCTCTGCCACTCATCAGGAGAGACACGCGAGACCTCTAGTCTATGAAAACCTTCCCATTTCTCAACAGCCAGGGGATAGGACTCTTGGTTCCCATCTACACCGTTTTTCCTTTTATTGTCACCTTCTCAAAGCAGTTGTTGAAACTAAATACGAGCCTATCTTCTCACACTCAGCAGTTTCTCCCCACACTCCCAGTTTAAAAAAAGCAGAAAATAGTTTTAAAGCCCTGGAGAGATGGCTCAGTGGGTAAAGGTGTTTGATCCCAAGCCTAAGTCTGATCTTCAGGACCCACACTTTTGGAAGGAGAGAAGCCATTCGGAAAGCTGTCCTCTACACGCAGGTGCATACCCACACACAAAATAGATGTAACAAAGTTTATTTTTAGTTGAAAAGCTTCAATCTCGCCTGTAGAATCCCCAGTTCAAAAACTGGTTTATTTGTTTCTTCCATTTTCTATCTAACCACCCTCTTGGACAGCGAGGCAGTCCTTCACCTCTTCCCGGAAATCTAGGATATTCGAGAACAGATGTCTCACCACCAGCCGCCCCCATCTGGGGCAGACTCAAAAGCTGAAAGAAACCTCTACTCACATGGGGCCACGTTGTTGGAAGCGTGGAGGCCATACTCTTCTCCATGTTCTCTCGAGGGAGTAGGCTGGGTGCTGAGAAAACTGAAGGTGGAAGGAGAGTGGGTAGGGCTAAGGACTGTGCTCAGAAGCTTTTTCTACCTCTGCCCTTAACCGGTGCCTCAGCGGACCACCCCCCATAATGGAAAATGCCCAGTGAGTCCTCTCCCCTACTCCCACTCGCCTACGAGACAGGTTCCCCTCTAACCGCGAGGGACAGATCTTCTGATGTCCTCCAATCCAGAACGCGGTTGGTGTTCTTAAACAGTGTACCACATCCAGAGCGCGATAGCTACCTCAGGCTCCAGATCCACGACTACACAGATCCTTCCGTGCCCGTAGAAGTGGAGGCTCAAGCAAAGCAGGCTGGGGGCTCCAGAGGGTGTAAAGTAATAAAACAAAAGACGGGTGCTGTCCCCGACGGGCTTTTACGGCAGGACTCACAGCGCGTGCTAAAAGACACTATGGCGCTCGCGCGTCGGTCGGCCCCGAACTGCGTCAGTTTACAGGTCCGGACTACAACTCCCAGACGCCCCCGCGGGCGTCGAGCGGCAGTAGTAGTCAGCGGCGTCCGTCTTGTTGGCTGCGAAGCTTAAGTCCGTTGAAGTGTTGTTGGTGTCCAGAGAACTAAGAAGAAGCCTTTTATGGAGGACACTAAGTCCCTGAGCCCCAGAACCTCTGTTCACCGAGACCGAGGATAGGAGAGAGTCGAACTTACTAATGGGAGTGAACGAGCATGGAAAACCCGGAAGTTGGGAACGGGCAAGGGGTGGGCAGGAAGTGCTGGTCTTAGGGCACAGGGTAGTGGGGAGGAGGTTCGTGTGTGTGTGTGTGTGTGTGTGTGTGTGTGTGTGTGTGTGTGTGTGTGTGTGTGTGTGTGTGTGTGTGGTTGTGGGACGGACAAGGGATGGGCAGGAAGTGCTGGTCTTAGGGCACAGGGTAGTGGGGAGGAAGTTCATGTGTGGGTGTGGGGTTGTGGGACGGACAAGGGATGAGCAGGAAGTGCTGGTCTTAGGGCACAGGGTAGTGGGGGAGGAGGTTCGTGTCTGTGTGTGTCTATGTGTGTGTAGTTGTGGGCGGGAGGTAGGAGAAGACAAACTCATTTAACAGTTTCGTGAGGGGGAGGAGAAAGGATGCAGTCTTGCCGAAGGTTCACAAAGTATAGAAACAGAAAGTCAATAGGCATTGGAATTAAAAGCTTGCCTAAGTTTCTATGAGAAGACAGGCGTCTGCGCCTGGATTTCTAGAGTAGGCAGGGCTGAATGGTCTCGCAATGTAAAGGTAGCATATGTGTAGAGACTTGGTGAACATGAACTATATGGTGGGCCACACTAAATGTCCCCTCCAGTTTTCCCCTGCAGAAGAAGGGATATGGAGGAAAACTAAAATTTCCCTCAGCCCCAGGGAGACTAAATGTAAATGTCCACACAGGGTCTGAAGAGATGCGCTGTTAATGGAACCCTACACATAGGGAGGATGCAGGTCCTGGTAATGTCGGTGACCTGTGATTAGGTTTGCTCCTTGTGACTGACTGGATCATATCCAGGAGGTGGGAACCTGAAGTTTGCCCCTGGCCATAATCTAGTATGTTTTTTTAACTTCCTTGACAGCTCAGAATGACAAAGAACTCTATTGTATTTCTTATACTACCTAGTATTTTCTTCCTAGGGTCTCTTCATATTCTGTTCTGACTGATGTAGTCTTGTTTTACTTGGGGTCCAGATACTCTGATGTTCTCTTCATGACTAGAGACTACTGACCTATCCTCCTCCACCCAGGGTTTTTGTATTCTTTTGAGGTTTCTAAATAGGGACTCAACAACACTGTGTTTATTTGTGGTTATGTTGCTTGTCCTTAACAACACCGTGTTTATTTGTGGTTATGTTGCTTGTCCTTTTTTTTTTTTTTTGAGACAGGCTTTTTTTCTTCTTTCTTTCTTTCTTTCTTTCTTTCTTTCTTTCTTTCTTTCTTTCTTTCTTTTTTTTTAGCTTTGGAGCCTGTTCTGGAATTTGCTCTGTAGGCCAGGGTGGCCTCAAACTCACAGGGATCTGCCTGTCTCTGCCTCCCAAGTGCTGAGATTAAAGGCGTGTGCCACCACCACCTGGCTATGCTGCTTATTCTTTTTTTAAAAAATTATTTATTAAGTGTACAGTGTTCTGCCTGCCTGCATGTCTGCAGGTCAGAAGAGGACACCAGATCTCATTACAGATGGTTGTGAGCTACCATGTCGTTGCTGGGAATTGAACTCAGGACCTTTGGAAGAGCAGGCAGTGTTCTTAACCACTGAGCCATCTCTCCAGCCCCTGTGCTGCTTATTCTTATGACCAAAGTACACTATACATTGTTTTTAATTTTTACTGCAATTAATTTTTATGTATTAGTATCAACTCAGAGATCATGCTATGTTTATTCTGATGGTGATGGACTTTATATCTTTTTTTTCATTTATTCATTTGTTCTGGGTCTCATATATCCCAGACTGTCCTCAAACTCTGTAGCCTCAATTTAATTCCTCTGCTAGAATCAAAGTTGTGTACCATCCTAGTGGGAAAATTTCAGAATCAGTGACAGTAAACGAGGTATAGTAAGAACCAATGAGTCATAAGTTAACACTCACATGTGTATGCACAAAAACTTCAATAACTTAAACAATATTGGAATAAAGGGATTTTTAACAGTAGAGTCATAAAAATAAAATGTGAGATCCATTTATTGGGACATGCAGAGGACCTCTTGTCCTATTTGAGGGTAACTTTTGAGGTGCCTCAGTAAACTTAAATGGATGAAAATGCTTGTATTCTAGAATTAGAAGCCAATGTCGCTTCTTCCCTTCATTACTAGATTCAGTAATATTTCTAATATTAATGCAATGGAGCTTTGGAGGGACTTGGTATCTTGGGCTTTGTTTTGTCCTTTTCCTAAAACTGTAAGGGGAGGAGGGAAGGAGTCTGCTCCTCCCTACATAGGAATGGTTTGGATTGGATTCAAACTCAAGGAGAAAAGTCCATGGAAATTACTTGTTCAGAAAGTGTGTGTGTGTGTGTGTGTGTGTGTAAGGGGAACCGGGGAACCATCTTGACAGCCCCAGCAAAAACTTTTGATGACTATATTAGAGTTCTTTAGAGGAACAGAACCGATATGAGTCTGTCTTTCTATCTCTCCATCTAAAGGATGGTGTGTGTGTGGAGGGGGAGAGGGCAAAGATCAAGAGCTTCCTTCTCTGTCCTTTGTATAGGTTGCTAGCAGAAGGTGGGCCAGATTAAAGGTGGATCTTCTGACTTCAAAAGATCCCAATTAAAAGTGGACCTTCTCACTTCAAATGATTTAGTTAGGAAAAAAAACCCCTCACAGGTGTATTCAGCCACTTTGGTTTTTAGTTAATTCCAGATTAATCAGGTTGACAAACAAGAATAGTCATTATAATGACATTAGACTCTCACAAATAATTCAGGATAATTTCTCTTCCTCAAGATACTTAACACAGTTCCATCTGTAAATTCCTGTGTGCCCATGTGAGGTAATGTTCATACTTGCTTATATGAGTTAATATAGTCTTCAGAAGAGAAAAGGGACAACATTATGCCCACCATAGGGAAGTCGTCTTATACAGACATGCTTAGGTCACACTGGCCATAGATGACACATCTACTTCTTAGCTGTGGGAAAGGCAATAGCTAGCGTTTTGACATCTATGGGAGGGTGGCAGTGGCAGAATCTGCTGCACCAAAAGAGGGTGAAATAGCAACAGTCAATACAGAGGTCAGCTTGAGTGAAACTCATCCATTCCAGGGGCATCCTCTCAAGGTGAGTTTTCACAGGCCCAATCTGAGGGCAGAGATTTGGATTTGAGCAAAATCTCAATGTCCATGGAACACTCAGGAAAAAAGAACCTTGGCAGAAAGCGTATTGGGAGTGCTTGAAAGGAGAGATGGATTTCCATGTTAGGTAAGGAGAAAGAAAGGCTGAGTATTTCTTTCAAATAGGAAGGAAGACGACATTTCAAAGGATTCTTTGTGAGTGAGAGGAGATCTTTAGGGTTCATGTGTGAGACCATTTTACTCATCCCTTTTCCAGGTACCCTATTAGCAATCCATAGATGAGGATGCCTGACAGTTCAGCAGTAGGGGTGAGTCCTCAGTGTAGCCATATGAGTTCTGTTTCCATTGTCATTGTGATTAACCCACAGACCTCTTAGTTACCCTGATCTGAGCCACTCACTGATAGGTATCTTGATGGCAATTGGGTTAAATGAGTGAGCACAGATTGAGAAGCCTGTCGTTTTGATTAAAGATTTGGAAAATGACCTCTAAAGATGTCAGGTCCTGATCCCTGTAACCTGTGACTGTTATCCTCATGAAGGACTAGAGACTTTGTATATGTATTAAATGTGTTGTGATATGAAGATTATCCTGGATTACCCATTGTAGTCATGTGTCTTTACCAGAGGCAAGCAGAGGGATTTGAATACACACATACACAAAAGAAGGTGTCGTTACCACAGAGGCAAAGGTTGGAGTTAGGTACCCATAAACCAAGAAACTAGAACAACCACCAGAAGCTGGTAGAGGCATAGAATTTATTCCTGAATAGTACTGCTGAAGCCTCAGTGTGATGCATAGTCCTGCCAGCTCCTTGATTTCAATCTGTGATACTGATTTTATACTTCTGGCATCCAAAATACAAGAATAAATTTTTACTAAAGTTTATCTCTTATTTTAAGATATTTGTAGTAATGGAGTTAAAACAGCCATAGGAATGCAAAATAAGTAATTCTATCTTTGCAGGCAGCTATAATGTAATTGAGAGCTAATTTAAAAATGACCAATATATGAGCTAGAGAGATATTTAGTAGTTAAGAGTGCTTACTGCTCTTTCAGTGGACCAGGGTTCAATTCCCAACACCCACCTGTGGCTTATACTTGTTTGTAACTCCAGTTCCAGGGCATCAGACAACCTCTTTTGGTCTTCATGGGGAGGCATGCATGCAAGTGGGTAAAATACCCATATACATTAACAAAAAAGGATAATTAGTATGAACACAGCCCAGGGAAAAGATGGAAATTGAGTGTTTGGAGTGATTGCTGAACTGCTAGATCACACTGTTGCTATAGCTATATTGGTGATCTAACTCTCTAAGTATATAAATAAAAAATTCTCTGATGGTGTTATTCTGAGGTGGGCTAGCTATTAACAGTTACAGAATCTCACTCATACAAGTGGCAGATCCATTTTTGTGTTTGCTTTTGGTTTGGGGTTATTTCAAATTGAAGCACGAATCTCTGTCACATTAATTGGCATTTAGTTTTAAATATCTTGTTATCTTAAAATTTGTGTGTGTGTGTGTGTGTGTGTGTGTGTGAAAGAGAGAGAGAAAGAGAGAGAGAGAGAGAGAGAGAGAGAGAGAGAGAGAGAGAGAGAGAGAGAGAGAGAGAGGGAGAATGTGAATGTGCACATGAGTACAGGTGCCTGCAGAGGACAGAGACTTATTCCCTGGAACTGAAGATTGTAGGTAGTTGTAAAGTTTCCTTGGGTGCTGGAAAGTGAGTGAACCTGGTCCTTTGCAAGAACAGTATGCACTGGTAAACACTGAGCTAGCTTCTTAAGAGTTACTTTATGTGTATGTGTTTGTGTGTTTATGTGCACACGTGTGTGCAGGTGCCCTTGGAGGCCCTAAAGCAGGAATTTGTGAACAGCCTAGTGTGGATGGTGGGACCTGCATTCCAGCTCTCTGATAGAGATAAATGCTTCTAATTGCTCAGCCATCTCTTCAGCCCCTGTGTCTAGTTTTAAAATGACTTGGCATGGCAGTGCACTCTTGTAATGCTACTAGCACTTAGGTCCTAAGGTAGAAGGTTGACAAATTCAAAATCAGTTTGAGTTTTAGGCTAGCCTGTGATACATAGTAAGCCCTCACCTCAAAATAATAAACAGTTTTTAAGCCAGGTGGTAGTGGTACATGTCTTTAATCCCAACACTTGAGAGACAGTAGTAGGCCTATGAATTCAAATCCACAAAAACCCAAATCCAACCAAACAATAAAACATAAGAAGTAACAGTTTTTTAAATGGATATATGGGGGCTTGAGAGATGGCCCAGTGGTTAAGAGAAGTGTCTGCTCTTCCAGAGGACCTGGGTTCCACTCGTAACATCCACATGGTGGCTCACAAATTACATAATTCCAGTCTCAGGTCATCTGATGCCTTTTTCTGGCTTCTGGGGGCACCAGGCAGACATACATTCAAGCAAAACACCAATACATATAAAATAAGAAAAACATAATGTTTTTTAATATATATATGTGTGTGTATATATATATATATATATGACATAGTGATATATATATATATATATATATAGTGACAAATATAAAGTCCTCATCTTTTCAGGTCAATGAAATTAATAATTAATTTTTGAGAGTGTTTCATGTAGCCTAGGTTGACTTCAAATTACTGTGTAACTCAGATGACCATGAACTCCTTAGTCTTCTGATCTCCCATGTGCTGACACTAGAAGCCTCTACTGTAATACCCAGCTTCAATGGATTTTCTGAAAATCTGTTTTTACTTATATGTATGTGTGTGTGCCTGTATGAGTTTGTATACACCTCACACATTTGGAAGCCCATGGAAGCCAGAGAAGTTGGGTTGTGAACCATTAAGCATGGCTGTTGGAAATGGACTCAGGTCATCTTCAAGAGAAGCAAGCGCTGTTATCTTCTGGATCATCCTCCCAAATTCCTTCAATGGGTTTAAAACATAGAAATGCGTATGTGTCTATCACATAGGTAGCAACTGTACACCTTCAAACACCCTGTACTACCCGAACAGTACGAAAGAAACCACTATCATGATTATCCCCCATTAGTTTTTTCTTTTCTTGCATCTGGATTTTTCATTCATCAATGTTTTTAAGTTTATGCTAGTTACTGTATCAGTAGTTCACTCTTTAGCTGTTGTGTAGATGTACCACATTTTGTCCCTTTTATTATTTAAGTCTTTGGAGTGCTCATAGTTTTTCCCCTTAGGACTAAAATGTCTATGGACAGCACCTCTTTTAATTGACTCTTGGGCCATGGCTCACATATCATTATGAGTTATTGCTGTTATGTTCTCTTAGGGAAATTTCTCCAGGAAAGAAGATAGTTTTTGAATTTTTACCAGCCTGAAAATACTTATTGTCATGTATGATTGCTATTTTTGTCAAGCACAAAATTCTAAAAGTAGTGTCCTTTTGTTACCGGAATCCTTTCTTGTCTTCTAATACTTAGGATTTCTTCTTTTATTAAATTTATTGAGTTTTTCAATTTATCTTTATGTGTGTTTGGCCTGCTTATATGAGTGTGCACCACATGCACACTTGGTGCCTGTGGAGGTCAGAAGGTGGTATCAGATCCCCTGGAAGTGGAGTTACAGGAGATTGTGGGCCACCATGTGGAGACTAGCACTTGAACCCAGGTCCTCTGGAATAGCAGCCAGTGAACTTGACCACTGAACTACCTCTTCATGCTGTGTTTATTGTCCATTTTTCTGTAAGGGATTTTGGTTGAAGTTATTGTTATTCGTGGCATATGAACACTATAAAGCAATGGTATGTCTTTAATTCTGATTAGATATTGGCAGTCTCTTAGGACACCTAAGTAAATAGTGCAATAACACTGACAACACATTGATAAGTTATTATAATCTGTCTGACTTGTTTGCGATGAGAACATATAGAATATACAGGGGAAATTGACGGTGTGACCTCCAGCCCTTTTCAAATATTTGAACATTGATTCTGAAGAATATGCTGAGGAATATATGATATCTGTAAGGATTTTCAGGGTTGGTGATTTTCTGAAAGTCTATGATGAAGAAAGCTATGTTATTTACAGCATTTGCATGAAAGTTGATTATCCATTGTAGTCATTTTATCAAACAGTGGACATCAGATCAGACCCTTAGTCCCATTAGGTTTGTTTTTGATGTAAAACAAAGGGACATGTAGAAAAAGCTGCTTGTCTGTGACTGAAGGAAGCCATGTGGGAGTCTTCATGTATTTAGGTAATGTATTTGTTCATGGACCCCAAATCACTTTAGCTTTTCTCCACCTTTATGATTTATCTTTTGGTGTGGGGAGTCCTTCTGTATATCTGTTGCTTTTATTGGTTAATAAAGAAGCTGGCTTAACAGAATATAGCCAGGCTAAAACAAGTCTGCCTGCCTATCTATCTATCTATCTATCTATCTATCTATCTATCTATCTATCATCTATCATCTTTCTATCGAGAGTAGGCAGAATCAAAGAGCCGCCATGGAGCCGCCAGAGGGGAAAGATGTGAACTGCCAGCTGGTAGGCCATGAGCTTCATGGTAAAATATAAAATAATAAAAATGGGTTAACCAAATATATAAGAGTTATCTAACAATACATTTAAATGATTGGCCAATCAGTGGTTTAAATAATGTAGTTTCTGAGTGGTTATTTTGAGTCTGGACACCTGGAAAGAAACAAGCGACCTCCTACAGCAATCTCTAATGGCAAATAAAATGGAATTTTTACTCTACTTCCACGCTGATCATGTCTGATGAGTTTCTCTATGAAATTTCCTGGTTTAAAATAAAAACTGTGTCTTTAAAGGTGTATCTTTAATCCCAGTACTCAGAAAGTAGAGGCAGGAGGGTGAGACATGAGGGTGAGCACTTTGAAGTCATTCCCTGCTACATAGTTTGATGTTCGCTTGCGATATGTGGAACCTTGTCTCAAAAGAAAATTAAAGCTTCAGTTGGAAGATAACAAAATCAACTTTACTTATAGAGAGCTTCCCAGTAGGAATCCTCCTACATTGAATACCCAGAGCAAGAAGCAAGAACACCAAGAAGCTTATGTTCATTGATTACACAACATGGGTCTCTCAGTATGAGTTCTCTGATGTTGCCTTCAAAAAGTTGAGTGTTGTCTAAAGCCGTTTCCACAATGACCAATGACTGCCTCCTTCAGTGTCCCTCCACAGTATATAGTTCATGATGCTAGAGAAGAACAGTGTATCCACTTAGAGCATTTGTCTGCTGTATGACTGTTGAAATGTACTGAAAGGGATCTTTTCCTGGAAAGACTCTTCTACACTTAGCACACTTAGAAAGTCTGACTCCCGAGAGTTCCCTCACAGGTCCAAACGGCCATGCCTTGTGTAAAAATGTTTTTACATTTATATGAATGCTATCCAGTATGACTTCTCTAATGTCAAAGTATACTTCATGAAGAGATTTTTTTGTTTTTACTCTTGGGATGACTCTAGTGTCTGTCACTGGCCATTCTGTTGAGTCAAAGATGGTAGGGAGGTCTGTATAGCCATTACCATATTCCTTACATTTAAATGGGCTCCTTCTCCAGGAGTTATCCTGCATGTACTGAGGTTTGTGTTCCATCAAAAAAATTTTTTGGTGCATATATTTAATTTACATGCTTTCTAAAAAACAAAAAGACACCAAGAAAAAAAAAAGCTGTTGTGGTGGAGCATATCTGTAATTCCAACACACAGGAGGGAGAAGCAGGAAGATCAGAAGTTCAATCTGTAAAATTCAGTAGATTAGTAGTAGTCCTATTCCTTATTCTCTTGCAGTATATGTAGTAAATAATGATTCTGCATAAAATAAAATTCAGTATATCACATTCTTTTTTTCTACTGTAAGATTCTGAAAGTTGGATAGTGTATAGTCCCTAGGTTGTCACCCTCCCTACCCCAAAGTAGGGTTCTAATAGAATCTTGAATGTTTATACTTCCAGTGAATTAACTTTTACAAGTGGAGGGTCTTGGAAAAGGATGTGTGTGATTAACATTTTTGTGAAGTTGTATTTTTAATTATGTGTATGTATGTTTGTATGGGTACATGAATGTAAATCCAGGTGTTAGAAGAGACCAGAATATAATATCAGATCCTCTGGAGCTGGAGTTACAGGTAGTTATGAGATGTGGGTGCTGGGAACCTAAGTTGGGTCTCCTAGTAGAGCAGGAAGTGCTCTTACATGCTTGTTGTAATATGAGTGGCGGGGCTGCGTCTCCAGCACCCCGGCCGCCTGCTAGCTTATGCCCCGAAATAATTACACGGACACTGTATTCTTTTAAACACTGCTTGGCCCATTATATCTAGCCTCTTCTCGGCTAACTCTCGCACCTGGACTAACCCATTTCTAATAATGTGTAGCACCGAGGTGCGCTTACTGGGAAGATTCTAGCCTACATCCATCCTGGGTTGGAGCTTCATTGCATGTGTCTGCCCAGGAGAAGGGAGCATGGCGTCTCTGAGCTCACTTCCTCTTCCTCCCAGCATTCTGTTCTGTTTACTCCTCCCACCTATGTTTTAACCTATCAGGGCCAAGCAGTTTCTTTATTGCTTAACCAATGAAATCAACAGATTGATATATGACACTCCCACATCACCTGCTGATCCATCTGGTGGCCCCTAGCTTTTAAAGATGTTGCCAGGTTATTTTCTGAGATGACCAGTACCAATTCAGTTTCCCATGAGTAGCCATGGAAGATTGGTAGCTCTTTTAATTTTGCCAGTCTGATAGCTCAAAGTATTTATTTTGGTTATTTTATTTTTTAATTTGATTTTTATTTATTTTTGGTATACATGTATGTGGAAGTCAATACAATTTTATGGAGTCAGTTTTCTCCTGCTTTTACATGTATTCTGGGGAATGTGTCCTCAAGTCACCAGACTTGCATGGCCTGTGCACTATTTGCTGGGCCATCTTTCTTGCCTTATTTTTGTTACTCTAATTATTATTTCCTTCTCTATAAAACAGCCTGATCAGTATTTCACATATTTAGTAACTGTTTTGCTTTCACCTTTGATTTGGTCATTCAGAGCCTTTCAGTCTATTCCAGTCTCCATTTGTTGAAGCTCTGTCTTCCTGTTACATGTTAGTGTCTTTTATCACGTGTCTGTTTTCTTTGTACTTTTATCATTCAACGCTTGGAACATACAGTTCTTCTGTTTACACTTAGTGTACTTTTTATGACATCTATGGTACTTCTGAGAATATGTTTAATATATTTGAAGTATATGAGTGTATTATATGACTTGATGCTTTTTAAAAGAAATGCCTTAAGGGTTTGCAAACATTGATACAGTGGACTATTTTTGCAATATGGTGAAATGATACAATATGCATTTTCCAATATGCAAATTGGTGAAAATACATCAAATTGATAGAAACATATATTCTATAATATTAATATATTAAAACACAAAGCTCAGCATTGGTGTGTATTTTAGTGTTAGAGTGATTGCCAAGCATGTTCAAGGCCCTAGATTCAATCCCTAACATATTAATAAAACAACTCCAACATGCATTGGAAGCACTTAAAAAAATTGTTTTTTAACATTATTGATTTGTACATTTTGCATTTGGTTGGTAGTCAAAGATAAGCCTGTTTGGATTTGTTTCTACTATATTCATTTCTGTTTGTTATTTCAATTCCAAATCAAATCTATATTGAGGGGTTCCCTGCAGTTATCCAGGCAGGGAAGCAAACCCAATAGAAGACGAGAATGAAAACCTGATTCAGACTGACTTTGTCAACCTGGGTCAGACTTTGGGGAGACAGACTAATGGCAGACAGTTCATCGTCTTCATTGTCAGCTTATTTAAAACACAGTACAGTTTGGGAAAAGGTTTCCAAACAAATCAGTCCAATCAATTCAGTTCCGGAGCACAATAAAGCTGAAGGTGTAATTTACATAGAGACTCTTTTACAAAGTACATGTGACCGTGAGGGTGTATTCTATAGCTAAAAGGCTAGAATCCAATGTGGTCTCTGTCTGATATCATAGAGGTCAGCAGACCATAAAAATACGCATAACATCTTCCCTAAGGATGGGTAATGATCTAGGGAGGTTAGAGTCTGGGACAATCATTCTGGGGAACTAGGGTGAGGGCTTTCTCCATCAGGTATCAAAACAGTCACCAGATCATTAATAACCTCCACTCTCAGCTTTCAGGATGCAATACAGATATTTGGTTTTTATCCGGCTATTGAGGAGACACCCCTGTGTGATTGATATTCCTGATTCTCTTAGTGCTTCTCTCTGAGTAGAAGGACCTTCATGATCTCAACACAATATTATTTTAGCTATTTTGTTTTATTCTGGTTTGTTGTTGTTGTTCTTTATTTTTGTTGACAGGATGTCCTATAGTCCAGGCTTTAAACTCCTGATTGTTTTGCAACCACATCCTGATTGCTGAGATTACAGAAATGCCTCCAAATGTCCAGCTTTTTGTTTGTTTTCCTTGTGAATGTTCCAGTGTCTCATGAATTAACTTATTTTGTTTTAAGTCAGGTCTTCTGTATTGTAGGCCATGATGTCCCTTGAACTTCTAATTCTCCTGCCTTCACTGCCCAAGTGCTGAGACTATATACTACCATGCCATATTTAATACTTTGTTTGAAATTTTCCACCTTCCCTAGAAAGAATATTTAAAGCTTTGCTTTTGAATTTGATATTTTTTTTCACTTCACCATCCAGCCTTCAGAAGCTTTTGTTTGAATTGTCTGCTTACAAATTTGAGATTCAAGCTGTTCAGTTACAGAAAGCTTTCCATTCTAACTGCAGTTCCTGGGTTTGCTCATTTGATTTGGGTTAAGAGCATTTGTTATCTCTTACAGCAGTTGGTCTTCCTTGGTGGTGGTTTATGATGGCTGGCTCCTCCCCCCCCCAACAAGGTTTCTCTGTGTAGCAGTCCTGGATATCCTGGAACTTGCTTGGTAGAACAGGCTGACCTTAGACTCACTGAGATCCACCTGTCTCTGCCTCCCAAGTGCTAGGAATAAAGCCATGTGCCACCAGTGCCCAGCCCGCTTGGCTCATTTCTTTGCTGGTTGCTGGAGCCTTGTTTTTTAATATCCACAACATTGCACAGCCTTATTGATTGGGTCATGGTAAATGTCAGGCCAGTGAATGTGACAGCTTCTGGGTCTCCCCACGTGCCTGATATAGGCACCTTCCTCATCAGTGGAAGGACAACCTATCTTCCCTCTTTTGTTCTGGCTCAGCTCTTTGAAGTGTGCGCAGTTCAGTCAAGTCTAAGATGTCACAGAAAGGAAACCTCTCTCAAAGGAGAACACATATCTAAAGTATGATTCTGGGAAATTCTTAAGTTTTTTTCCCCCTTCTGCTTAGTTTATGAAAAAAACAAAGAAAATAGTTCTTGTCATGGTTCCCTACATCAAATACTTTTCTTAGGTTCACTTGGATACTTGTTTAAATAGAAGAATGAGTCACGGGCCATTGTATCCCCCAATCCCTATTCAAGAAGGCACCTTCTTAGAAAACCCAACTCCAGAGAGAAGTTCAAATGTAAATGGAAAGAGAGAAAGACAGGTATAGTTTAGGGAACATGTAGTTTAAGTTGACGTAGAGTTCAGTACGTCCAGTTGAGGCAGAATATAAAGAAAAGGAATAGTAAGGGGACAGTGGAGGAAAAGGAGCCTTCTCTACTCTGGGAGAAGTCTCATCAACCGAGAGTTAAGCATTCCAGCACAAGTCACCAACTGCTGTAAAAGTTGCCTGTGTAGAGGCTATGTTTATTTTACATAGAGGTGTTTTCTTTCTTTCTTTCTTTCTTTCTTTCTTTCTTTCTTTCTTTCTTTCTTTCTTTCTTTCTTTTTTTCTTTCTTTTTTTTTTGTTTTTTCGAGACAGGGTTTTTCTGTAGCTTTGGAGCCTGTCCTGGAACTAGCTCTGTAGACCAGGCTGGTCTCCAACTCACAGAGATCCGCCTGCCTCTGCCTCTCGAGTGCTGGGATTAAAGGTGTGTGCCACCACCACCCGGCTATAGAGGTGTTTTCAAATAAGAATGTTAAAATAGGAGTGAGCCATGGTTAAGGCCTAGGCACATAAAACTTCTGAGTTTGGCCTTACTCCTTCCCAGACACGAACCTGCAATTTTCTATTAGCCATGCAGACACGACCAAACTTTGTTTACAGTTAAAAAAAAAAACTGCTATGAAACTCTTGTGACCTAGGGTTTACTTTATCAGTTGTAAACTTTGGTGGACATTGCAACAAAGATCAACAGTGTCCTTACATGAACCACTACTCAAATCAAAAAGTAAAACATTAACAACTCTTTCCCAGGCGATCTCCCAAATTACAAAGGAGCAGAGCGACATTAGCATATCCTGATTCTTTGTTTAGGATGGCAACAGCTAGGTGACCACCTTCTGTGTGGCAGGTGCAAACTGTGGCCTGAAATTCTGGCCGCCATACAATGTAGAAATATGGGCCTGTATAATATGGCCCTTATAAGCCACAGTTTCTAATCTTTCTGAAATAGACATTCAAATATGTGTGCCTATGGGGGCCAGTGTTATTCAAAAGACCACAGTGGTGCATCCCAGCACTAGGGAAAAAGATGTAGGAAAATCACTTAAAATCTGAGGTCAGACTTAGTGACACAAGACCCAATTATAAACAAAAGCTCACCACCATAAAATAACTCACTATTTTTTTTTAAATCTGTGTTTTATAGAAGTATGGTTTTGGCTTTTTAAAGGCCAACTGTTTCTCCCTGGCAAGTGCAGGGATCACAGGCATGCTTCATCCACCATGCCCACTTTGAATTTTTCTAAAAGTCAGAATTCTGTACATTAACATAAAAGATTGAGAACATTTATTTCCTTTCAACACAGTTTCTACTGGTTATTACTGATTTTTAGCTGCTGATTAAAAAGCATTTGCTAATTTTCTAGAATCCTTAGCTGTTTTTAAAATTGTTTTTAAGGATGTAGCCTGGGTCTGGAGAGATGGAGAGAAAGGTTAAGAGCTCTTACTGCTCTTCTGTAAGATGGGTTCAATTCTCAGCACCCACATGGCGACGCAATCATCTATAATTTCAGACCTAGGGGATTTAACACCTTTTTTTATGGGGGGGCACTGCATGCACAAGATGCAGATATATGTGCATGCAAAACACCCATACACATAAATTTTAAAAAATAGCTTATTTCCTCCTATGATTGTCAATAAAATAGGTGTATTTGGCTGAATGCTAGCATTTTTCCTTTAAGCGTATTTTTGTCAAGTTATGTAGTAAATAAAAATAAGACTCTATAACAATATCTTAACATGGGGAGAACGTGGGAGAGACTATCTTGTATCCAGAGGCAGCCCTCTCAATTGTAAGGTAGAAAATGAATATTCGTGAGTCCTCAATGACTTAGTTATATCTACGTAAATAAAGGTGAAGAAACATTTCTTCCTGATCGCAATGCCTTGGGTGACAGGTCCAGGTAGCCTGTCTGGCCAGCTGAAGGGACCAGTGAACAGTGCAAAGCTCTTAAACCAGCACCTTGCTGCCAGAGGGGGCTGAATCTCCAGGATGCGCGTGAATCCCGGGACCGGAGTCTGCGCATGCGCGGTCGCCGCGAACATGGCTGCCGCCGATCGACAACAGTGAGTTCTTCCGCGCCTCGGCGCCGTTCTATGCTTCATCTTCCCCGTTGTGCGAGTGGGAGTCGGAGGGAGGGGGTGTTGGCGGGGGTGGCGTGCATAGCGTCTGCGTCGGGTTTCACGGAGGCCGTGGGCGTTTCGGGCTCACCGGGAGGGTGTGGCCGGGATGTCCTGGCGGGTGTGCACGCCCCCGGTCGGAGAGGTCCGTCCCTTTCTGGCTGCTGTGAACGCTCCTCCTCCGCGCTGCTATCGGTGAGGTGGGCCCAGCCCTTTCCTTCGTGGTACTTAGGAACCCGGTGTCCTTGTCTCGAGCCCGGCCCTTCCGGAGGTTTTGCCGAGATCCTCTGGGGCCTGCCGGTCTCGTGCTGAGTGGGCTACTAGGCTCAAGTGGGCGGGGATGCTTTCCGTGGAACCTTCTAGGTAGTTTTCCTTTTCCCTCCACTGATACTTGCAAAGTCTCCCAGTCTCTCTCTCTCTCTCTCTCTCTCTCTCTCTCTCTCTCTCTCTCTCTCTCTCTCTCTCTCTCTCTCTCTCTCTCTCTCTCTCTCTCTCTGTCTCTCTCTCTGTCTCTCTCTCTCGTGTGTGTGTGTGTGTGTGTTTATATAATGATTGTAGTCAGGGAGGAGTCCCGTCCCCCCCCCCCCCCCCGCTCTTTTTAGCTGTTTTGCTATCTCTTCCTAGGTTTTCAGTGGTTTTATTTCCTGTAAAAACACGCTTTTGTTCATCTCCCTTCAATAACTTCCCTCTGTTCTTCCTCTGCCTTCTCTCAGCTTTTGTAATTTGAAAGATTTCACACCCACAGCTAAGTTGCTGGCAGAGTTTAGTAGATCGTGACTAAACCATCCATCCAGGTTGTTGAGTTACTAACGTTTTGCTACATTAGCTTTTCTTTCTCTTAAAAACATGTCTACTGTGTTTTATATACACAATGAGTGTAGCACAGACAGGTGTGATAAGGGCATATATTAATATAGTGTGTGGGGGCAGGGCTGAATTACTAGAAGTAATATAGTAGATATTGTGAGACCACACTGAAATTTTTTTAGTGAAGATTCTCTTTAAAATATGAGCATTTTGTTTTGTTTTATTTTTGTCTTCCACGAGCGCAAAGGAGCATAGGTATTCTACCAACCTTCCAGTGGCTACACCACTGAGAAAAATGTTCCTCTTGCGGTGGGGGTTGTAGAGACTTGATGATTAAGAACACTTAACTGCTCTTCCAGAGGACACGAATTTGGTTTTCAGCACCTAAGTCTTGAGACATACAGTTACCTGTAATTACAACTCCAAGGTACCCATCGCACCGTTCCGACTTAAGAGAGAGCATCCAACATAGATGGCATTCACTCATATGGACACACACATGCACATAATAAAAATAAATGTTACAAAAAAGAAATGTCTCTATCTTTGCCAACAACCCTTAACTGCCAATTACTTGTATATGTTTTATTTTTTAATTTTTGTTTTTTAATTTTTTAACTTAATAATAAAAAATGACATACTGAGTTCGGAGGAAAAATGTCTTCTTTCTCTTTCCCTTCTCTTGTAAGTAAACATTCATGTTTATTTTTTCCTTTGTTCTGAGCCCTTGATCATATGGTCTGCTCAGTCCAATCTAGACAGTTTTCTGCAAAGAAACCTTACTGGGATGAACTTGGTATGTTTTATTTTTAAAAATAGTTTTGATTCAAGATTCATTTCAGGATCGTGTGTGGCATTAAGTCCTCCTTCCCTCCCCCTTCCTTCCTTCCTTCCTTCCTTCCTTCCTTCCTTCCTTCCTTCCTTCCTTCCTTCCTTCCTTCCTTCCTTCCTTCCTTTCTTTCTGTTTTTTCGAGACAGGGTTTCTCTGTAGCTTTGGAGCCTGTCCTGGAACTAGCTCTTGTAGACCAGGCTGGCCTCGAACTCACAGAGATCCACCTGCCTCTGCCTCCCGAGTGCTGGGATTAAAGGCATGTGCCACCACTGCCCGGCGCTAAGTTGTCTTTTCAATCTCCTTCAACTATTGACGCTAGTTCTGCTCTATGTGTTTTCACAGGGATGTTTTTTAAAAATCATAGCTGGTTATCTTGTAGGGTGTGCTTCTGTTCAGTTCATACTGACATTAAATTCTTCTCTTGTTTTGCTGATAGTTACCTGAGTAAAATATGTCCTTGGAGTCATGTCAAGTTGGTAGTGGTCAGTCTTTGATCAATGTGGTTAAAGTGCTTGCTGCCATGAGTACATCATTCTTAGGGATGCTAGTTTAATTCTTTGTTGCTTTTTTGATTTTCAAAAGCCCAAGATTCATATTACTTGTTTTCATATAGTCAGACATTTCAGAGTTTTTTTGGAGTATGTTTTGTGTACTCCATTATTCAGAGAAACTTCTTTATCCTAGTAATTTGGATAACTCTTTATCTCTGTATTTTGCTTTATGTCTTTCTTGGGTCTGTATTTTATCGTGTGTGTGTGTGTGTGTGTGTGTGTGTGGTTTTGAACCAAGCACCTTGCTTGTGCTAGGCAATCACTGTCCTTGAGCTACATCTTTCATGCTTATTTTAATCATTGCAAGGATTATGGAGATCCGTCCTCCATAAGTTTTTTCTCTGTCATTTTATGAATGTGTGTGTGAGAATTTGTATTGAGCCTATTGAGATAGTTTTGAGCCTTCATGTGGGTGCTCAGAACTGTACATAGGTCCTCTTCAGAAACAGTAGGTGCTCTTAACTGTTGAATATCTCTCCAGCTCCCTAATTTTATTTTTAGGTCCTCTAATATTTCTTGGGATATTCCTTTTCATTTTGGAACATAGGGATTGTATACAAATGAGGTATAGTGTGAGAAGTGAACTCACTAGCATTGTTTTTTTTTGTCAAGTTAATAGTAAGTGGTAAAAGTATGATTACACAAAAGGCCTCAAATTTTACATGTTCAAGCATGTTTTCCACCTTCTTTTGGTAAGGTGGCAAAAATGCTGGCCAAGCTTGAGTTTCTTTTTAGTGGAAGTACGAGGTGCATATTATGTTGTTCTGGAGCGCCACTCAGTGGGGATTTATGGTTCATCCAGATGAGTGTAGGAGCAGTGGATAATTGTGTTTTAGCCCACAGAGCCATTCTGGGAACACCACACTTTACCCACAGCTGCACATGTGGTTTTGTTATTCATATTAGTATATACCATTGAGGTCCCCATGACTGATTAACCTGCTACACAGTATACTTTAGGGTATCCAGGAATTCATCATTGTTACTGTTTCTGATGCTGGGGCTGGAACACAGGGTCTTAGACAGGCTAGGTCAGCACTTTTCCAATATACACTCCTAGCTCTGTGGTCTTTTTTCACTATAAGTGTTAAAGAATAATACTTTCTGTCCAAGAACTAAGTTGACTGCAGCCTAATTTGTCACATTTTGTGATAATAGCATTTTTATTCTTTTTACTTATAGGTATTATTTTAATCAAGGTTTTAGATCTATCCATCACTAAAAAATAGGTTTTCATGTTAACACTTTTTCAAAGAAATACAGGTTGTTTTTTTTTTTTTTTTACCTTTGGTTTTCTTGTATTTTGTTTTCTTCTGTTGACTGGTTGTTAGCTTGACTGCACTCTATTCCGTAGACTGGTCTTTTATGCTGTCGTCTGGCCTTTGCTCAGTATTTTCTTTGATCTGGTTTGTGGTCATGTTAAGCAAATGTTTCACATGTGCTTAGAAAACATTTGACTTTCAATGTACATGGCTTTTCAACCCACTGTTTGATAAGGCTAGCTACTGAAAATTTTTGCTGCTTGTCTTGTCCAGCAGTGTTTTTTTTTTTTTTTGATTTTCCAATTTTCAAAGGAAATAAGCCTTTTGCTGTGTTTGGATATATTGATTTCTTCTTCCTTTTGAGGGTGCCTTGTCTGTTTGGTTGCATGTTACTACTGTTGTATTGTACTGTGATCTTTATCTGGCCAATACTTGATCTTGTTTTTTTTCTTCTTTTCAGCATTGGATTTATCCATTTCTCTTTCTTTCTGGTTCTTCCTTTCTTTAGTCCCCCTCTTTTTAAGAATGTCTTTGCTTTTCTGAATTTGTTTTTATTTTACTCTCACTCCTGGATCTTGGTTTTCCTTTAGTACTTTGAAGAAAACTTTCCATCTCTTTTCATCTTTCTACTTTGCTATTATGTAATCATGACCAATCATATTAAGTTTCATCTTTATCATTACTGTTCTTTTTCCTTCTTTTCTTTTAAGATTATTCCATAGAGGGCTGGAGAGACAGTTCAGTGGTTAAGAGCATTAGCTGCTCTTCCAGAGGACCTGGGCTTAATTCTTAGTCCTTATGTGGTGGCTCACAACCGTATGAAACTCCAGTTCCAAGGGATCCCATATCGTCTTCTGGCCTCTGCAGGCACTAGACATGTATGTGGTACACAGATATGCTTGCATAGAAAGCACCTATACATATAAAATAAAAAATTGAAAAAAAGATCATTTCATAGGTGTGTATTGATAGTCACTTGTTCTTATTTTCTGAGGTAACTATGATTAGATTTACATGATGAAAGGTTTATGTTTTATTAGTGGATACTAAACTATCCAGCTATGCAGCTAATTTACAGCTTTTAACGAACATGTGTGCAGATCTGAGCTTTATGTTACCATATTTCTATTTATTTATTAAATTTATAAATAGGGCTTTACTGTGTAGCCTTGGCTGATTTGGTATTTGTTATATAGAGTAGACTGACCTCATTCTTATGGCTTTACTTCCTAAGTGCAGCATTTACAGCACTGGTTTATAGGTCTAGGTTTTCTCTTTCCTCATATGATATGCGTTGACTTCCGATGAGGGGCATTGGTGATAGAGGACAAGAAGGCAGTGACCAAGATCATATTTGAGAATGAACAGAGATGTCTGCCTTCCCTTCTCCTATGTACCGAGTTAATTATTTTTGTTTTATTTATCCTTACACGGTATTCCTTTGACCTGTTCTTTGAGAGTATTATAATGTAATATCACTTCTTTTGAACCTGCTCTTAGCTTCAGCCTTGGCACTTATTCGAACTCCCAGTTTTACAGATATGAATTTGAAACAAAAAAAGCAAAACATACTTTAGCCCATTATCATTTTTCATTTTCTTCCAAATATATCTGTTTCCTTAATGTGTCTTTTTCTTTCTTTTCAGTATGGAAAATGAGACTGAAAAATAATATCTCAGAATGTTTCTGAAGAAGAAGAAGAAGAAGTTTCCTTTGAGGTAGAAATGGAAGGATTTAAAAGAGAGGGACTCTGCTCCCCCATTTTAGGTGACAATTGGGACTGTGAGGACCAGGAAAGAAATATGAGGCAGTCTCCTTTAACTGATGAGAAAACAGGGGTTCAGGAAACAAATTGTGATGATCTTGGTGTGGGGGAGCATTTGAGTACAAATCCAGCCCTTCTAGAATCTCAGAGAGTTCCTAAAACAAATGGCTTTCATGTTCATAACTCAGATATTAAAACTTTTCGGTGTGATCAAACCTTACATAGTTGTCCCCAGAGTTATACAGCTAAGGAAACTGGTGATGGTGATGCTTGTGAAAAAGCCATCCATCCTTCAGTGGAAGTCACTCAACTTGCAAGAAATCAAATGAAAGACAAACTCTGTAAATACACAGAAAGTATTAAATCTCTAAACCACTTTACTACTCCCCTTTGTGACAAAAAAATTAAGAAAAGAAGCAAAAAATTTTACAAAGGTAAGGACTTTGGGGACATTCTGGCCCTGAACTCATCTCTTAATGAAAAAAGAAGTCATTCCATTGAGAAACCCTTTAAATGCACTGAATGTGGCAAATGCTTCAAACGGAACTCTTCTCTTGTTTTACACCATCGAACTCACACTGGTGAGAAACCTTACACCTGTGATGATTGTGGGAAATCATTCTCCAAGAACTACAACTTGATTGTACATAGAAGGATTCATACAGGAGAGAAACCCTATAAATGCAATAAATGTGGGAAAGCTTTCAGTGACGGATCAGCTCTGACACAACACCAGAGGATTCACACAGGTGAGAAGCCTTATGCCTGTCTAGAATGTGGAAAAACTTTCAACAGAAATTCATCCCTGATTTTGCATCAAAGAACTCATACAGGGGAAAAGCCGTATAGGTGTAATGAATGTGGGAAACCCTTCACTGACATCTCTCACCTTACTGTACATCTACGAATCCACACTGGCGAGAAGCCTTATGAGTGTAGCAGATGTGGAAAGGCTTTCCGAGATGGCTCATACCTCACTCAGCATGAGAGGACACACACTGGAGAGAAGCCTTTTGAATGTGTAGAGTGTGGAAAATCCTTCAATCGCAATTCTCATCTCATTGTGCATCAGAAAATTCATTCTGGGGAGAAACCTTATGAATGTAAAGAGTGTGGGAAGACGTTCATTGAGAGTGCGTACCTCATCAGGCATCAGAGAATTCACACTGGTGAGAAGCCCTACGGTTGTAACCAATGTCGTAAACTCTTCAGGAATATTGCTGGACTTATCCGACACCAGAGGATTCATACTGGTGAAAGGCCTTATGAGTGTAATCAGTGTGGTAAAGCTTTTAGGGATAGTTCTTGTCTGACCAAGCACCAGAGGATTCACACTAAGGAGACTCCATACCAGTGTCTGAAGTGTGGAAAGTCCTTCAGGCAGAACACTCACTTGGTAGTACACCAGCGACTCCATAACAGGGAGGGTCCCAGCCAGTGTCCTCAGTGTGGGAAAATATTTAGAAGGAGCTGGTGTCTTGTCCGACATCAGAGAACACACCTTGAAGAGCAGCCCGTGGAAGCATAATTAATGTTGGCCAAACTTTTCTTGAATGAACAGAGGAGAGGTGTCTTCAGATATGACTTCCCTTGTTAACAGAAAAGAATTTGAGTATGAAATATCCTATAATCCCATTAATTCTGTTATTAGGGAAACTCCTGAAGAGAGGGTTGATTGGTAATCAGTGTAGAAAGGCTTCAGGGATGATTCAGCCTTATCAGACATGTAGTGCAGACACTGAAATAAGAGCACCGGATGGTATTTCCCTAAGAACCTGTGAATGCATTCAGTACATAATCAATAGGAGGCATTCTTAATAGTGAGTATCATCTTACTGTATATAGGCTAGTGCTTAGTAGACTCCAAGCTTGTAAGTGTAATTAGGAAGAACGCTTTCGTCAGGAGTTTTTACTGTCTTTCCTGTTCAGCAAAGGCATAGTGGTGAGAGATCTCACACACGCCCCATGACAGCCACAGTTATAGTTGAATTTGCTGTTCGAATGCACTTGTGTTTCATAGTGCTGCCAGAACACTGAGGACTCATTTAGTGAGCTGAAACTGGATGTAGGAGTTGTTTGTGATTGAAATGAAGTTTTCCCTTTTAAGACTAAAGTGCTCTCCATGATGGAGAGGGCTGCTTCTAAGAAATAGTGTCCATTGCTTTAGTTGTTGAACAAGCAAGCATTGAGTTGTTGTATTTCAGTTATCTCTTGCCTTCACCATTGATGATCATTTAGGACACAATTTGTTTAGAGTTAAGGTCATTTGAAGCGAAATCTAAAGGTTTTCTTGCAATACTAAAAATGCTTAGATCATTACAAAAGAAGGCATAAAATAGATTTATTATTATTACAGTCATCTTAAGAGTATTCATATTAGGTTAGCAGTGGGTGATGGAAAAAATTTAATGGCTTTCTTAGGAGTCTACATTTTTATAATTTTTCCTTGTTATACATTTTTATATAACTGATAGTGTATATAAAAGTGAAGCTAAAAGGAAAGATATTTGGTATTTTTCATGGACCTTTGCCAGTGAATAGAGGCCAAAGATATTGTTAGACATTATAAAGGCTAGATCATGGTTACAGGAATCTGTAAGCATCTACAGGTGTATATAGACAGAACTTTCTCTGAAATCAGCGCATCCTGAGCCTAGAATCATTTCTTCTGGACCTTGTATTATGAAGATTATGGCATTGTGGAGGAAGAGGCTTATCAGTCTGAGGATAGGGAGGAGAAAGTTAAAGGAAAATCTGGAATAATCCTAGCATGTCCTTTCTCAGTTCACTGCTGGCTAAATGAAAGCTAGACAATTTGTTTGACGGCTTCAAAGTCCTGTGAGCTGATCTGGTAATATTGACTTGATCCTGTATTTTCTGGTTCTTATGGAGGGAGACTCATAAGTCTATTTTGAGATGATTAAAGCTGTTGAGTAGATTGATAAGGAAGTCAGACATCTCTGTATGGATGCCCTTCTTTGACAGGAAGAACCGTCACACGATGGAGATGGAGAGATAGTGGTTAAGAGCACTTGTTATGCTTGCAGAAGACCATGGTTTGGATTCTTGCACCCACATGGTGGAAAAGCTATTGGTGCCTAGTAGATAGAGGCCAAAGATACTGTCAGACTCTTACAAAGATAACCCTTGGAACAGTTAATTCATCTCAGAATATTAAGAGTGCTGAGATTGAGTTATATATATTTCTTTTGTATACTTTTCAACCTCATCATTTGAAAAATTGGTCTCATGTTCCCATGAGAGATACAGTCATGTATAACTTACAGATTGTCTCTATATAGCAGTGATTCTCATCCTTCCTACTGCTGAGACTCTTTAATGCAGTTCCTCATGTTGTGGTGACTCTCAACCATAAAATTATTTTCATTACTACTTCATAGTTACTTCATAACTATAATTTTGTTACTGTTATGAATTGTAATGTAAACATCTGTTTTCCAGTGGTCTTAGGTAACCCCTCGGCTGTTTAACCCCCAGGGGTCATGACGTACAGGTTGAGAACTGCTGCCGTATAGGGTGAGATGTCTCAGTAAGACGTGAAAACTCCTAGTGGACTCACTCAAGGGCTGGACACTTGGTGTCTGTTACTCTCAAGTAAAACATGAATGTACCGGGGGCTGGAGAGATGGCTCAAGTGGTTAAGAGCATTAACTGCTCTTCCAAAGGTCCTGAGTTCAATTCCCAGCAACCACATGGTGGCTCACAACCATCTGTAATGAGGTCTGGTGCCCTCTTCTGGCCTGCAGATATACACACAGACAGAATATTGTATACATAATAAATAAATAAATATTTAAAAAAAAAACATGAATGTACCACAGTGTTAATGTTAGCAGTGTCCTTGCTTTTTGAGTCTGCATTCTAGATTCTGGAATAGGAAATTAGCACCAGACCAGCATATGGTCTGAGGGCACGCACCCCAAGGAGGAGGTGTCAGCTATGAAATTGGAGTGAGTCCACATGGGGTTTGTGGGATGTGTGAATTGTTTCCCCTTGCTCTTTTCTAAAATAACTGGTCTCAAATGACCAGAATAATTATTGTAATGAAAATAACTACTCTATAGAAGATGGATACTTCTGACTAAAGACGGAAAGGTGAGATTTGAATTGGGAGAGTTCCAGATGACTTCTAGTGCAGTCTGGGTGATTGTTGATGTTAGGCCTGAGTGGCTGGGGAGCAGGACAGAGAAGAGACTGTCCTGGAACTCTGACTGCTCTTTGGACTGGAGAGGGAGGGGGAGGGGGGTAGGGAGGGGAAGGGAAATGGGAGGAGGGGAGGAGGTGAAAATTTGTAATAATAATAAAAGGAAAAAAAAGATAAGTCCCATTTAATCACCCAGGCCCTTAATAGGCAGAGAACGTTGGCTGGAATCAGATGTAGAAAGTGAAGGTAGAGTATTTCAAAGAATGAACATTTACTTTACTTTTTCTGTCTTTGAAGAGCTTTTAATTTACCTGTTTCTGGCTTTAATGCTGGAATGTCCACAATGTGGGTAGCTTCTGGAAGCCAGAGAGGCAAGAAAATGGATTCTCCCCTAGAAGGACCTATTCCTGTTCTTCCTATTCTTATTAGTCTAGTGTAAGTGAATTGATTCCAGTCTTAAACGGAGAGAACTGGTGTGTGGTTTTAAGCCACAGTGTTTGTGATAATTTATTGTATTATCTATAGGTGGTGTCCCTCACATGTTCTTTTAGACGCCTGACAGAAGTGTTTTGTGTGTGTTCTCTTAGCCAGCAAGTTAATAAATCAACCCCTTCCACTCCATACCCACAAAAAAAGTTTAATAAGGAAAAAAGAATTCTGTTGGCTCTGGCTTCTGTCCTTTTACCATTTTAACAGCCCTGATTTTTAGTACTGGTTTAGAGAATTAAATCCTGTGAGGTGTGATGGCGCACACCTTTAATCCTAGCACTTGGGAAGCAGAGACTAGCAGATCTCTTGTGAATTAGAGGTCAGCCTCGTCTACTTAATGAATTCCAGGACAGCCAAGCTACAAGTGAGATCCTGACTGAAACAACAAAAATCAATAATAAATTAAAAAATTAATAAATCCTGTGAATGGGTAGAAAAGATAAAGAGTAGATTTCCCTTAAGTTTACTCCCACCTACCCCCACTGACTTGGGTGGCCAAGAAGGTACATTTCAGCATCATAAAGCTTGTCTACAGTCTAAGAATGCAATGTCCACAGCTAATTTTGGGAACATTTATAATTATGGCCACTGTCTTAATAGTTTCCGTTAACCCACATCATTTTGATGCTAAAGTTATCAGTGCTCAAGTGTGGCTGCAGATTGTTCATTAGACTGGCCCAACTTCATGTCTCTTAGTTCAGCAGCTGCATAGAGTACCTGCAGTACTGTCAGAGTTGCTACTCTAGCAGAAAGCTGAACGAGGTGTTTACAGGTATGTATCATGTATCAGATGGTGGTTGATGCCTGGGAGAACAATAAAGCTGAGAAAGGGGATGGGATATATGTGTTGTATAGAAGTGATTACAGTTTTGAAAACAGGTCAGAGAAATCCTCACTGAGATGATTCCTAATGACATATCAAATATGAGGGAAGGAGCCAGTAGTTACTTAGGGAAGAAATGTTCTTACAGAGGCAAGAACATACTGTATTTGATGAATAGCCAGGAGACCATTGAGATTAGAATGGATGATGTGAAATGGGGCCAGGGATGTAACAGAGAGTCATTAATTAAAATACTGTTGCCAGGCCAAAAAAAAAATAGATTTTGAAAACAACTATGATAACCTGTATAATTGTTGAAGGTACTCTCCCCAAGGATGTGTTGCACGTCTCCAGCCCTGTGAATTTAGGCTTGATCATTCACTTCCTTTCACAGTGAAAGGCAATTGCATGTGTGTCATGCAACAAGAGGTTAGGATTTGGGGGAAGAAACCTTCCATCATGTCAATTACAGGTGGGAGCCGTTAAGCCGTAAAAAGAATTTCTTTATGAGCAGTATTTAAAGAAGAGGGTTTATTGTAGAGGCAGGTGTAGAGAACAAAACTTTGCAAAAAAAATTTTCATTTGCAAGAAAACATCTGTGAAAATGTTTTCAGAATTATGAACAATCAAGTCCAAGCAGAAAAAAGTAACTCATATATAAGTATATGCCTGTACCTAGGCTTGATAACCACAGACATTCATCATTAATGGTCATTTTTCATAAACTAATATTCAAGTTTTAAAAATTAAGTGTTTTGTTCGGTGGCTCTTAGTATTTTCTCTTAAGGTTGTTCAATCACCTCCATTCTGTAATTTCAGTACATTTTTCATTAACCACAGGAAAGACTTTTGTACCTGTTAGCGTTTTTCTACTCCAAGACCCTGGCAACCACTGATCTATTTTCTGTGTGTATTTGGAATTCTATACATTGCATGTCCATAGAAAAATAAAACATATGGCCCTTTGTCACTGATTGATTTCATCTAGCATATATTTTCAAGGTCATGTTGTACTAGAAAAATCCTTTTTGTGGCTGAAAAATATTTCACCATATGATTAAAACCATATTTTGTGTATTGATTGATGGACATTTCAGATTGTACATTTTGACTACTAATAATGTTGTTTTGAACAAATACACAAACTCATGTGCCAATACGTTTTCAGTACTCTTGGGTAGATCCTTAGTGGAATTGCTTGGTCTTTGCCTTTTGAGGAACTGATGTTAATATCACTTGAACTATTTTATGTTTCTGCCAGTGATGTATGACTGCTCTGACTTCTTACCATGTCCTTACCAAATTTATCATTTTTGTTCTAATGGTGTGAAGTGTTGTGATTTGGGAAATTTTTTTTATATAGTTACAGGTCAGCATTTTTCCCTGCAAGGGCAACAGTATTTGAAACTGTGTACTACACTACTCAACCACAAGTGACTGCAATGTGGAAGTAGCTATTAATGATTTGTAAGCAAACCAGTGTGGATGTGTCCAATAAAATTTTACTAATGGACTCTGAAACTTGAATTTCCTGTCATTTTCACTGTGGAATACAATTAAAAAGATTTTTAGCAAACTAAGCAAGATCTAGTGATGCTCACCTGTAACTTTCAACACTTAGATGCAGTGACAGGAAGATTGTCACAAATTTCAAGTCAGCAAGGACTATGTAGTAAGACTCAAGTCTCCAAAATGCAAAACAAAACTATAAAAACATATTCTTTGCCCAAACACACAAGATCTGGACTAGAATAGACCCAGGTGTATAGTTTAATAACCCCTGTTCTAGACAAATTATTATTATTATTTATTTATTTATATTTATTTATTTTTATTGAGAAGGAAAAAGTTTCTGCCTCTTCCCAATTTTCCCCCCTCCCCCCACCTCTCTCCCTCTCCCTCTCCAGTCCAAAGAGCAGTCAGGGTTCCCTGCCCTGTGGAGAGTCCAAGGTCCTCCCCCCTCCGTCCATGTCTAGGAAGGTGAACATCCAAACTGGCTAGGCTCCCACAAAGCCAGAACATTAAGTAGGATCAAAACCCCGTGCCATTGTCCTTGGCTTCTCATCAGCCCTCATTGTTCGCCATGTTCAGAGAGTCCAGTTTTATCCCATGCTTTTTCAGTCACAGTCCAGCTGGCCTTGGTGAGCTCCCAATAGATCAGCCCCACTGTCACAGTGGGTGGGTGCACCCCTCGTGGTCCTGACTTCCTCACTCATCTTCTCCCTCCTTCTGCTCCTCATTGGGACCTTGGGAGCTCAGTCCATTGCTCCAGTGTGGGTCTCTGTCTCTATCTCCATCTATCACCAGATGAAGGTTCTATGGTGATATGCAAGATATTCGTCAGTATTGCTATAGGATAGGGTCATTTCAGGTTCCCTATCCTCAGCTGACCAAGGAACTAACTGGGGACATCGCCTTGGGCTCCTGGAAGCCACTCTAGGTTCAAGTCTCTTGCCAACCCTAAGGTGGTTCCCTTAACTAAGAATTGTGCTTCCGTGCTCCCCTATCCAACCTTCCTTTATCCCAATCATCCTGTTTCCCCAAGTTCCCCCCATCCCTTCTCACTTTTCTCTCCCCATCTCCCCTTACCCCCATCCCACCCCACCCCCAAGATCCCAATTTTCTCCCCGGCAATTTTGTCTACTTCCCATAGCCAAGAGGATAACTATATGTTTTTCCTTGGGTTCACCTTCTTATTTAGCTTCTTTAGGTTCACCAATTGTAGACTCCGTGACCCTTCTTTATGGCTAGAAACCAATTATGAGTAAGTACATCCCATGTTCATCTTTTTGGGTCTAGGTTACCTCACTCAGGATAGTGTTTTCTATTTCCATCCATTTGCATGCAAAATTCGAGAAGTCATTGTTTTTTACTGCAGCGTAGTACTCTAATGTGTATATATATATTCCACACTTTCTTCATTCTTCCATTGAAGGACATCTAGGTTGTTTCCAGTTTCAAGACAAATTATTTAAATGGAAAAGCAAGAGGATGAAGCTTCTGGTTGAGACTATCAAGCATTTTTTTGGCAAATATTTTTTTAAGTGAAATGAATATCAGAGAAACGGATATAGTAAATATAAGAATTCATGTGCATGAGAAAGTTCATATTGTGTAAGTGAAAAAGCAGGCAATAGAGAAAAGACCATTGCAGGTCATAGAGCCAACATAGAAATGGTGTTCAAATATGTAAAGTATCCAGCATGTCAAAGAGAAAACCCAGTAAAGATATGGGCAAACATTTTGGATCTGTAACATCGTGAATGAGGGAATCCAAATGGCCAATAAATTTATGGCAGTGTCCAATTTCATGACATAAAACAAAATCCCAAGATACTTTATCTGGATGGGTAATACTTGAAAACAAGTGTTGACAAAGCTGTGTCGACAGGCACTTTGCATTTTGCTTATCACTCTAGAGGAGTCTTTTGTGTGACTATATATTCCCAGAAACAGCTGCAGTCCTAGACCCAAGACGTTCACAACAGTTTCTACTTAAGAGGAAGGGGTCCAGGCTATATAGTCCAGGCTGGAGTGGAACTCTTTGTAAATTAGGCTGGCAGAGAACTCAAATAGCCTCCTTCCTGGGTCTCCAAAGTACTGGGTTTGAGAGTGATGATGTTCCAAGTGTGAGCCATTAAGTCTGGTGCACAATTCTGGAAACAGTACTCCTATGTGCCATAAACGTGAGGCTGGCGTCTCTCTTAGGAAAGAGCAATAAAACCCTGCTGTACTGAGCACTGGTAAACCAGCATTTGAGGGGCGGTCTAGGAGACATTGTTTCAAAATGTTAAGTGCTGCGGATTTAGCTGAGTGTGAGAGACTAGAAGTTAGTTCCTTTATGATAGGCCCATTGCTAAGAAATAGAGACTATAAATTTACAATGTAGCTGGCTGCTTCCTCACCTTCCTGACCCAAGACAAAGTCTGACGACTTAAAACAGCCTTATGGGCTTTTCCTCCTGCCAGGAGGACCCCAGCGGATGGGCAGACTCAACAAGTTCAAGGATCTGGGCATATTTAAGTAACAGATGTAGGCCAGTCAGCTGTGTTGTCTGTCTTCAAACTGGCCACTACTAAATTAGGGGAAGAAGAGAAGCTGGGCTTTGGCTTTCTGCTTTGCAGAGGGTCTTCCTGTGTGCTTCCTCACCCTCTAATAAAAGCCATTCTTGACGGACTGATTTCCATCTGCATTTCTAGAGTTTTTTTCTTCTGCCTTTTGATTCTTGAACTGGCGAGGGAAGGAACTCCTATCAAGACCCCTAGATAGTAACAAATGGAAGGGCGCTGGCCTCGCTAGGCTCCCTGGGCTCCCTGGGCCATATCCCGAAGTGGGTTGGGTGGGAAGACGACAGGGGAAGGAACCTTTGCAGGAGGACGACCTCACGTGGGAGGTTTGCGCAGTCTGGGACAGGAGGCCTGCAGATTTCCCGTTCGTTAACCTCAGCAGCCGACGGGTACTAAAAGCCTCAGAGCTCGAGACCGGAAGCTAAGGGGACGCTGCTTATCCCGGATTTCCGCACCTAGCCTTCAGTGACAGTTCAGGAAAACCTCATTCCCGAACCTTGCGCACCAGAGGACTTCCGTAGGCGGAGCAGAGCCCTAGACCGGGTTTAAATCTAAGGCGGGGCGGTCCCAGCTTAGTCGGGCCCCTTGTCCAGAGTTTTCTCACCCGGCAGGACGCAGATAAATCCTTGAGGTTCGCCCGCCTCTCCCAGTGCGGACCTTGCTGCTTACATGTCCACGTGCAAATGCAGTTTCTCCCCTCCCTCCTTTCTTCCTTCCCTTCTCAGGTCTGCGGACTGGAATATCTGTTTCCGGTGTCCACTGCCATGCTTTCTCTGTACCTTTCTGCCCATCACCCCTTCCCTGCCTTCCCTCCATTCTTTCCGCCATGGAGACAGCGCCCCCTCGCGGCACCTGTGTGTGTTTGCTGTAAAGTCTCCCAACCCGTCTTCCTTCTCTCCCGGTTGTTGCTGCTTTAACTTCATCCACCACAACATTCGTGGACTGGGTTGCCTTTATCCCAGGCCCCTCTAGTTTTCCCTGGGCCAGACATGCCAGACTTGGATGGGTTCTCAACTCAGCATCTAGTGAAGTCACTCCGTAAATGACCTCTTCCCCTCCATTCCTCAGCCTTGATTTTTATTCTCTTATCCACACCCCTCCCCCCAACTGTGTCTTCAAAATCCAATGCGTCTACTTTCAAGAAATTCCCAGAAATTTCAAGAAATTCCTCACTCCCCTGCCTCTGACTCTCCTTAGGTCTGTTTACCAGACAATAGGGAGAGCTTGTCAGAATGACGACCTTTCACCACTTTCAACCCCGAACTGGTCCTCAAGCCTAGGCTGCGGCTGCTGGCCCTGGAACTATTTGTTGCTAGGCTACAAGACATAAGACGCCTGCGTCGACTTGGGAGTCAGAGCTCAAGCCTGCTGTCAGGGCAATGCATTCTTTGAGTTTGCTTGTCATTGTGAGTAGCGGTAAGAAACTGAACAGTTATCCCTAACCCAAGAAAGCAAATACAGGTCTGTGTATACCTCAAGTTTGTGGAGAGAGTGTTTGATGGAAACAGTGGTGTATTTTGTTCTTTGCTTTCTTTCCCATTACAGTGCATCAGTCAAATCTGCTGCTTAACATCTTGTCTAGAAGAGAGTCTGGCGCCCAGCAAGCGTTCAGTAAACGTTTCCCGAGTGAATGAGAGAAAAAAAGGCTGTCTCTGTAATTACAATATCCCAGAATGGGTGTGCAATACCTCCGACATTTTTTTCTTTTTTCTTTTCTTCCACTTGCTTTTCTTACCAACTGTGTGGTACTTGGAACTTTCAACACGACTGTTTTCCGGGCCGGGTAGAAGTCACCTTATGAAGATGCTGAGTTGACATGTTTCTTTGTTTTCCTTTTCCTGTTGCGAACTTGCAAGTTTTCAGGTTTTGTTTTGTTTTGAGATGGGCATGCTGCATAGCACAGGCTAGCCTAGAACTGTCCGTGTAGCTCAGGCTGGCCTTGAGCACACAGTCCTGCCTCAAGTACCAAGATTATAATTTACACCATCATGGCAGACACAGGTTTTTTTTCCTTTTCTTTTTTCTTTTCTTTTCTTTTTTTTTTTGTTGCAGTTCTAGCAGTACCTTTGGAGATACTTGAACATTGTCCTTGTGAGACAGATTTTTTTTTGCCTGATGATTTTCAAACTTGTTTGACCCCTTGTTCAACATCTAAATTTAGTCCATGTAGTATGTTATGTATAATGTTGTGTGTATGCTCAGGTCTATATTTGTGTGTATGACATGTATGGATTTATATGGAATTTTGTGTGCACATATGTGTATCACATAATACTTATATGTGTGCTTATAATATTCACATATGAGTATGAATGACTTTGCATTTGATACTGTGTATTTATAGATATTGCTTTGTATTTGAGATAAGCATAATTACATAGTGAGCTGTACACATGTGTAAGCAGAGTTAATGTGTGATGAAATAATATTTACTGAGGACGACTTCCTTTGATGTTACTTTCGAATTTCATTTTGCATCATTGCAAAATGAAGGCTGTTAAGCCATCACATTGCCTTGCATTTAATTTTCTTATTTCAACAGTACTTAGCAATTATCTGAATCAGTTTTTAAAGAGAATTTGTCATTTTGTATGCTAAGCAAAAGATGTTAATGATGTGGGAACTACCCATAATACAATTTTAAGTGTGCTGCATATCCAATTTAAATAAGCAGTTTGACTCCAAACTGTGTTAAATGACCCTCTAGGTAGAAGATGAGAATTAAATGGACTTAAGACTTGATAGTGAGATTATGCACTTTTTAACATTTTGTTATATTTTCCAGGTTTTCTGTAGTGAGTATATGTATTATATTATTTTGCAGTGAGGTCTTCTTTAGTTTTTATTCTTATTTTTTGTAATATTGGGGATTGAACCCTGGGCCTTACATTTGTTAAGCAAATGCTTTTACCATTGATATACTGTGAGACCAAAACAGGAACAATGTATCTCTCACATTAATGGGAGACCAAAACAGGAAAAATATACCTTTCAGGTTAAGAGCTCTGTCTGCAGTTTAAATGTGCAAAAGACGTTCCTGATTGTTCTATGTTAAGTCCTTGCAAGTTAAGGTTTTTAATTGTAATTAAGAAGTTCCTGTTTGTCCTGTGTTAAATTCTAGTTAAAGAATAAGTTCTTGGGCTGGAGAGATGGCTCAGTGGTTAAGAGCACTGACTGCCTTTCCAGAGGTCCTGAGTTCAATTCCCAGCAACCACATGGTGGCTCACAACCATCTGTAATGAGATCTTCTGCCCTCTTTGGGCATGCAAGCATACATACAGACAGAACACTTAAAATATTTTAAAAAAGAATAACTTCTTGTTTGTCCTGTGTTAAGTCCTTGCAAGTTAAGATTTCTATTTATTTATTTATTTATTTATTTATTTATTTATTTATTTATTTATTTATTTTGTTTGTTTTTCGAGACAGGGTTTCTCTGTGTAGCCTTGGCTGTCCTGGAATTCACTCTGTAGACCAGGCTGGCCTCGAACTTTCAGAGCTTCATCTGTCTCTGTCTCCTGAGAACTGGGATTAAAGGTGTGCGCTCAGTCTGCAATTTAAAGTTTCTAATTGTAATTAAGAAGTTTCTGTTTGTTCTGTGTTAAGTCCTAGTTAAGGGATACATCCGTGTTTGTCCCATACTAAGTCTTTGCTGAAGGAGGTTTCTGTTTGTAATTAAGTTCCTGTTTTTTTAGGTCTGATATAAACTGCTTGTAACCTCTTTTATTTGATGTGTATCCTGGCCTTTGTTCCCTTGTTTTCATTATATCCTTCTAACTATTTATAACTGCCAACCCTCTCGCCCCCATGAACACCCTATCTCTCCCATAAAAGGGACTTACTTCCAGAGGTCAGCAGGGGCTGCTCTCTCAGTTCCTGTATTAGGGTGAGGCAGCCAGCTGGCCAGTTCCAGTCCATGGGTGCACCTCAAAATATAGATGCTTTAATTGGACAATTGTGGACTTGGTCCTTTTTTCCTCATGAATACCAGGTTTAACAATATCCCTTGAAGCTGGTAATAGTTTTACTAGTATAACATTTAAATATTTAATAGTAAAATATTGAGTAAATGCCCTAAATTATTTGCTTGGAACTTTTAGAAGTTTGTCTAGTGTATGTAGTAAAGAGATCAAATAACCTTGACCCTGGATCACCTGTGGTCCGTTGGTAGCAGCTGGAAGCCCAACATTTTCCATATTTGGCCAGCGTAGCCTGGTTTGAACACTCAGCTTCACCCTAATCCCACTTCTTAGAGGCTGAGATTCTTAGCATTCCTGTTCTCTGCTGCTTCAAAACCTACCTGCAAAATTTGTAAGTTAAGAATTTCCCCAGGAAAAAACAAACAAACAAACAAACAAACACAAAAAAAAGAAAGAATTTCCCCAGGTGGTAACTTGATGGATTCCTTATGGTTCTAGCCGGTGTTATATTTCTCCCATTAGCTCAGTTGTAACCATCTAATGAGGATCTTATGAGAGATGTTCCTAAATTTATTCTTGCCAAGTCCTTAAGGAATGCTGACTGTAGAGTACTTCTCCCAGAAGCATTTACAACTGTCCTGTCTTTGTATTTTGATAAGTTTATGAAATATATTAACAGGAAATTGAAAGAGTAGTGAACACCCATTGCCCACTGTGTAAATCTAGCAGTTAATACATGTAACAGTTATAGATTATGTGCTATATATAATATGTAGCTGTTATATATTAGGTGCTGATAATATGTTGTGTTGTGTGCATGCTCATTTATTTATGTTTGTGAGTATGATCTATATATTTATGTGTAGGTTTATATGTATTTTTGCATATGTGTATTATATACATATTTATAAGACTGTATGTTTATGTATGTATATATGAATATAACTGCATTTGCATATATGTTTATATACATTACTAACTTATTTGCATATACCATATACCATATACTTATTTGGAAATAAGTTTTTACATAGGACATTTTACCCCTAAATATTTTTCCCTGGTATTTTAAGAGAAAACCATTCTTGTGCACAGCTCTTAACACCATTACCGCACTTGAACAAATGAGCAGTAATTTCTTGCTGCCTCCTGAAGCCGATCTATGTTCAGGCTATGTTTCTTTAGCCAGGAGGCTTTTAAGCATCATTGTATTTTAACAGTTTTGAAATAATTATATAATTATATATTCACAAAGAAGTGGGGTTTTGTTGTTTGTTTATTTTTTTGTAACAGGACCTCTCTCTATAGCCTAAGCTGTCCTTCATTTTCCAATTGCTGGGATTTTAAAACAATTTGTCTTTTGAAAAACAGTAGGGATTCATAGTTCTAACTTCTAAATGAAGAGTCTTTAATATTTTGTATAGGTTTCTGTCTCTTAAGTCTTAATTTTCTTAGGATATATGTTTAAGAGTATACCATTTCAAGCTTTTCCTAGAGCTTTTATAGTGCTGTGTTTTACATTTATATTTACATGGCCACTTTGAGTGGATCTTTCAAGGTTCAGCCTCATTCCTTTGCATTTGGATATCCTACTTTTCCTCACCATTGTCTGAGAGGGCTACTATTTTCTATTTTCTGGTTTTGTTGAAAGCCATTTAACATGTGTGCAATGTTTATATCCAAGCTCTGTATTTTTCCTATTGGTCTGTATGCCTGTCTCTGGAAATTTTTGCAATCAAAAAGTGTAAAGCCTCCAATTTGTTTTTTTCAAGATTGTTTTAGTGTCTCAGAATATCTTGTGATTCCATATTGATTTTTTAAAATTTTACTTATTGTTTTTAATTGAACTATACATTTCCCCCACTTCATATGAATTTTAAAATGGATGTTTTCTATTTCTTCAGATAATATTTTTGGGATTTTGATAGGGATTACATTGAACATGTAGAATGTGTTGGGTAGTATGACATCTTTTTTTACTCACCAGGGAGGGAGCAGGTAATTGAGGGGGCGTGGCCATGATGTGGGTGGAACCCTGGGGTTTCTCAGCTGGCGGGAGAAGGCTGATATACCTGGCACCTGTCATGGTCTAGGTGTGAACCAGACCTACATTTCCAACCTCACCCTATTGGTCTCCCCGTCAGTGAGGTTGCTCCTTAGGGCTTGCTCCTCTTTGAAAGCCTTGAACAGGGAGTTGATGTTGCTTGCTCTGAAGCTGGATTACTTCCAGGAAGAGTGTGGGCCAGTTCTGTATGGGCTTGTGAAGATCTGCAGGAGATAGTCTTTCTCATCGTAGTCTACCAGGATTTTCAGTTCCTGTAGCATGTCCATGCTCTCCTTTCACCTGGATCTTGGCTGTCTTGAGATTCTCTTACAGCAACTTGTAGTAAGAAGATGGGACAGAAAGAACTCCATGCCTTGCTTCTTCAAGTGGTGGATCATTGTGATGATGTCTTCCGTCTTGACAGCTGTGTGCTGGACCCCTGCAACCCCAATATTGTCCACATATTCCTGAATCTGCGACTTCTTCATTGGCGCTTATTCTTTAGTGGGTATCTTGATGGGGTCCTCATAGTTGACCACAATGATGGAGCGTAGTGAGTTGTATTCCGTGTGCACCTGCGTGTCATCCACGGACCAGAAATGGTGGAACTGCAGGTTTTTTTAGATACCATTCTGAGACAGAATTTTAGATACCATTTACTGGTCGGGTTGGTTGCCTACAATATCGTCGATGATCTCGAGGTTTCAGCTGGGTAGTTTTGGAAGGAGTGTGTCTGTGTCCATTGGGGCCTCAAAGCCAGGCAAGAAATGGCCAGTGTAGTTGATCTTCTCCACCAGGGTGTGTGTGGTATCTCCATACATCTGTAGCACAGCGAACTTCACCTTCCCAAACTTGTCTTGTTCCACCAGGGCTCCCTCACAATTTTGGCTCCCCGTTCCCGGGCTTTCTGTGCAATGTGCTCACAGTCTTCCACCGCGAATGCAATGTCCTCCACCCCATCGCCATCCTTCACTAAGTGGTTGCCCATCTCTTTGTTCCAGGGGTTGACAGCAGAACAGAGAACAATCACAAACTTTCCTTGCTTGATGACATGACTAACCACCTCCCGGGAACCCATCTCCAGGTCCCTGTAGGTCAACGATTCAAAGCCCATCTTGTTGCAGTAGAAGGAAGCAACCTGCTTGGCGTTGCGGACCTAGAAGTTCACAGAGGGGAAATGGAGGAATCGGCCTCTCTCAGGCTTTGGTCCTTTGTTGTTACAGTTCGTCTTTTCTCAGTGAGGCGTTTTCATCTTGCTTCCTCTGCTTCTGGCTGGCGGCTGCATCTCTTTCAGTAATGACATCTTAATGGCATTAAGATGTCATAAGGCTAGTTTCTGCGTATGTGACGATATTCCATTTATTTTGTCTTCTTTGATTTTCTTCAGTAACATTTTAAACTTTTCTGTACATAGGTCTTCCCACCTTGGTTAGAGTGCTACTGTAAATGCAGTTTTTGTCCTTAATTTGTGTTTGGGTGTTTGAGTTGTTCATTGTTAGTGTATAACAATGTGACTGATTTTTCTTTGTTGATTTTGTGCTCTGTAACAACTGAATTAATCAGTTCTAACAGATTTTCTGTGGATATTCTTTACTGTTTTATGTATAATCATGATACTCATAATAGTGATATAGGTACTCCTTGATTTATGGATGTGTAATATCCTGGTAAACCAGTCATATATGTTATAAGTTATATATACATACACAGACACACACATTCTATACACTAGGATCAGTATTTTAGACTCATCTTATGGCTGACTGGGATCTTTGATACATGGTATACAGTGTCCTGCCTACATGTATGTCTACATAACAGAGGATGGTATCAGATGGTTGTGAGCCACCATGTGGTTGCTGGGAATTGAACTCAGGACCTCTGGAAGAGCAGTCAGTGCTCTTAACCTCTGAGCCATCTCTCCAGTCCAAGAATTTATTCTTTAACTAGGATTTAAAACAGGTCAAAACAGGAACTTATTAGAACCAAGGGATCTGGTAAAGGCTAAACCAAAAGGCAATGCTTTTTGGCATTATTGCTTTGTGAATAAGTTGCTGTGATTTGCCATAGATTTTTTTTTACTGTAGCTGACTTCCCTTTCCTGTTACATATTTGGTGATTAATTCCCACATTTCGGAACTGTTCTGTGAGAACAGTTTCTTACTGCCAGACCTCTGTTCCTAGGTAAGCACAGAGCTCTGCCTTCCTGCTATTATCTTTATCAGCAGGTGTGTTTGGTCAGTATCCAGAATTTAAGCTGTTCACAGAGCTCCAAGGACATAGAATTTTTACCTGCCCAAGCTGCTGCTCTGATTTTAACCCACTCCTTCTGCTCACTTTCACCTTAGTGTACTGACGATTTTAGTTCAGGACTCTCAAGGACAGCAGAAGAGATCATTAACTGTAACCCAGAGAAAGACGCACAACACCCACGATCATGATAATAACATACCCTAGAACTGATCACTTTGAGGCCTGGGTCTCTTATTCCCTTAGAGCAAAACTCCAGCCCTAGACCCATAGAAACTGCAGCATCTGGTGTACATGCTATCTAATCAAGAGCCATCAGCTTCTCCCTGACTGTTTACATAGGTTGCCTGGTTATCTGGTATCCTCTACATATACTAGGAGAAAAGAAGTGGCATGCTGATTTAAACAATCTGTGCCCATTCATAATTTTACTGAAAATAAACCTTTCTAATCACCTAAAGATGTAGCATAGTACACTAACCTTTCCCTCTAGAATTCCCTGATGATTTAATTCCCTTTTCTAACTAGCTTTCTCCATGAAGAGGTTCACCGGACATTGCTAGTCACTTCCATGGATCTGTGTGTATGTGTGAAAACTCTTATTTGATTTTCCATGGGGCTAAAAAATTCTGGCCCTGGAACCTACCAGGACAGGGGAATTGCTGGTTTTAAGGGTATATATGACCGGGAACATTTGTAACAGGTAGAACTAAGAACAATGTAGAACTAAGAACAAGGGAGAACAAGAAGGAATGATGAGAAATGATGGATTGAAGAGGAAAGAATAAAGAATTATGGATCATCAGAACCTGTTGTGAGTAAGCCTCTTTACCCTCAGATCTTTAGCCCCCCTTTAGCTATTCATGGTGACTTTAATTGAACCCTGAAATGGAGTCTTAAAGGCTAAAGCTGTTAAGGCTCCCATTAGATGGGAAGGCTCAGTGTGCATTATGTCATCCTGTGAGGCTGTAGCTTTCTTCTCTGGTGCACACTGCACTGCCTGTCTTCAAGGGTCAAGGAGGGATTACCAGTTGAGTATGGAAATCTACACTTAGAGGAGCAGAATGGGTGCTGAAGTGGTCTGCATCCTGTAAGCTCCAGACGCTGGGCTTTAAGAAAATGAGATGTGAAGAAAGAGGTGAGGAAAAGAGAAGTTGTCAGTGGACATCCAAGAAGCAGCTCAGAGAAGCCTGCACATAGATGTCTCCTTGACGGGGGACTTTAGAAAGAAGACGGGGTCTCTTCTCAAAATGGAGTAGCATATGATCTGTGTAGAAACCACCAGTGCTGTTTTGTGTTATTAGGAATTTGGCTCTGGTCGACTTGAGAGAGACCACCATAGTTCCAGTGATTTGGTATTCTCTCCACTTAACAAGGTCCAGGGCAATGTGCTCACTGGCCTCGGTCCCTCTGAGAAGCTGAATCCACTGTTGCTCCTATTTGCTTTACTATATGATGTGTGGAAAATCCACAGTGATTGCATCTACAGTAGTACACTTGGACATCTCTCACAGATGACCTGTGGACAAATTCCCTTCTTCTCACACTCCTTGAATCTGCCAAGTTTCCCACTTGCGTATGGGAAATCAAATGCAGGTGATTTCAGTATTCACTGGAACTCCCTCCCAATACTATCCCATGTTTTTTGTTTTATTATTTTATTTATGTCCTCGTATTCTTTTTTTCTTTTTTTTAAGATTAATTTATTATGTATGTATCCCTGCATGACAGAAGAGGGCACCAGACCTCATTACAGATGGTTGTGAGCCACCATGTGGTTGCTGGGAATTGAACTCAGGACCTTTGGAAGACCAGGCAGTGCTCTTAACCACTGAGCCATCTCCCCAGCCCATGTCCTCGTATTCTTTACTAATATTTCTAAATCCCCATGCCTCTACCCTGGCAAGAGGTGTTTTTGTTGAGGCTGGTCCCCAACAATTTTCATATCCTCAAAGCAATCCCACGAAGCTTCCAGAGGGACAATGTCAAGTGCAAATTCCTGTTTCCGGAGGTACTGCAAAAGCATTTTTTTTTCTTGTTTCCCCCATTAAGTTTTAAATAGACTTTGTATCCTTGGGAAACCCTCAGGCAAGATTCACATATAGGGCATTAAGGGAAACAAAAGGTATCTGCTAAACAAAAGATGGGTTAGGGCTAGGTGCTAGCACTCAGTCAGACCAGGTGTAGCCCAGCAGGAATGCTGCCACGTTAAAGGCATGTGCTGTGGGAGAATGCTCTTGTACACTGTATAGATTTGTCATGACCTCAGTCTGAAAATAGTGATTCTGCCTCCAGGAAACCTCAGAATGAGATTGAGCTGAGAGCTGTCTCCTTCCGTTTTTATAATCCTCTCTAGTTCTGGGATTCAGGGCATGTACCACTACTGCCTGGTTTCTGTGGCAAGCTAGTGTGGCGACTGGGGTTAAAGGTGTGTGTGTCATTATTGTAGGGGAATGTGTTACAGTAGTGTTGCAGTGATATCCTGACTTATCGGGAAACCTGGATATACTTAGAGCCACAATAGGGACAGCTCTGGAGGCTGGAGCTGCAATAGGACAGCTCAGCCTTGGAGGAAAGGTGTCCTGACAATGGGGAAGCCAGGCTACCTGAAGCTGGGTGCAGTGGGGGATTGTCTCTCCACAGGATATAGGGATCCGGCTCTTTTCCTCTGCAGCTGAGTTCTGCTCTGTTCCCTTATGGGAGCATCCTAGCCGAGCTATCTGCTTCTTCTGCCCAAGATGTTTCTTCTGCTAACACTCTGCTAAGGGAAGCCCCCTGCAGAAACGTACCCCCTCAGAAATGTAGCAATGTCCTCCAGCTCCTTTGAAAAGTTGTTACTCCATTACCATCCTGCCCTAGCAAGGTTCTTCTGCTCTGCCTTGCTGAGGCTCCCTAGGGAACATCTCAGCAAGGTTTTTCACCTCAGTCCCATAAGGGACGACTTAGCCGGGTTCTTCTGCTCTGCGCTGGCAAATGAAGGTCACTCAAGAGTCTTGAGAAAGAGATTTATTTGGGAAGGAGGAATCCAGGAGAGTGGTTGCCCCTGCCAGGGAGGGATTAATGGCAGTTTCTAATTGAAGGGGGTGGAGATACTTATATAGGGCTTCTTAGGGGTGGAGTTTTCCCAGGGAGAAGGGGATTGGTTAGTTTTTCAGGGATTTGTCAGTTTAGCTGGTTAGGGACAGAGATGGCTCTGACTTCATGGCCAAACTGTTTCTTTCACTGGTCCTTTTTAGCTTTTTGACTCTAATCTTGGGACCAGGGCATATTTCTTTCTCTGGCTCTGATTCTAGGGACAAAGTGTGTTTCATTGACACTAGTTTCAGAGCCAAGGCACATGTCTTTAGTCCTGGGTTCAGGGATAAGATGTTTCTCTCCCTGGCCCAGGTCTCAAATATGGGGTGTGTTTCTTTCTCTAACTCTGAGTTCAGAGTCAGGGTGCTCAGTGATTGCTTTCCTGCTCCAGTTGTCCCTTTTACCCCACAAATATGGCTACTGAGATTAAAGGTATGTGGGTAATTGCTGCCTAGTCTGTAAGGCTGACCAGTGACTGTTTTACTTTTCTGACCCTCAGGCAAGCTTTATTTATTAAAACACAAATGCAATTGTCACTACAGGGGCAACCGGACTAAGAGAACTCTGGAAAGAGGAAAGGCTGAGAGTAAGTCACCAGCCAGATACAGAGGAAGCAAGATGAGAAAGCCTCACTGATACTATGGTTAAACATAGATAAGAATTATGGATTAATTTAAGTTATACGAGCTAGTTAATAGTAAACCTGAGCTAAAAGACCAAACAGTTTATAATTAATGTAATTCTCTGTATGTTTCTTTGGGATTGAATGGCTGTGGGGCTGGACAGGACAGAAACTTCCAACTACAGGCATGCACCACCACTGCCTGGTGAATCTATAATATCTTAATAAATAGTACACGCTAAAATAAACCTTATTCCCTGGTTGGTGTGTTGTCAGTTATGCTGTTTTGGATTTTCTGTCACTTGAGAAATACCTGAGTAAATAACTGTAAGGTAGGAAAGATTTATTTTGGCTTACAGTTTGTTGTAGACCAGCCTCGACAAAAATACCTTTTACCAGGGTAGGGGTGTGGGGATCAGAAAATAGTAAAGAGGATAAAGATGCAAATAAAATAATAAAACAGAAACATAGGATAGTATTGGGAGGGAGTTCCAGTGAATACTGAAATCTCCTACATTTAACTTTCCATGCACTTTTATACCCCAGTACACAAGGGGGAAGAAAGCAGCAAAAGAATTCTTTAACATGATACAAAGGACAACTCGTACAGTAACTTGCTTCAACACTTTGAGGCATCAAGTCATTAGCATTCTGTTGTTTAGGCAGCAAAGTCATCCTAGACCAAGTATTCTGAAAGGTAGCCATTCCCCAGGTTAAAACCCCTAATACAAAAGAAGTAGCAGAAGAATGCTTGCATATCCTCACTATCGGTCTAGATGGAGTGGATCTACCTGTATGTGTCATCTTAATGTCAAAAGAACCAAGTAACCGCACCCTAGGTCAGGTTGTGTAGCCCTGGCTGTTGTCAACCATCTTGAGCAATCTTTAGACAGGATGGAAATAGGCTCACATTTTTGGGCTTCCACAGCAGTTGCACAAGTTATAGTTCCTGATTTGCTGGTGCCATTGGTTCTGAGTCTTAACTGGGACAGAACATCATGGTGTAAGTGTTCATACTTTGTCATCCTAGAAGAGAGAGGGGGAAGAGGGAAATGAAGAAAGGGAAGGAAAAGAGTAGTCGGAGAAGAGGGAAAGGAGAGTGGAGCAGGGATAAAAGGACTTGGAACAAGATATCCTTCAAAAGCACATCCCTAGTGTTCCATTCTCAACCAGCCTCCTACCCTAGCTCCCAAGGTTTCCACCATCTCCCTAAATAACCCCACCAGCAAACCTTTTAACACGAGAATCAGCTGAGCACATTTCACTTTCAAACCTTAATAATGGTATAGTCTGACCATCTTATTTGGGCATCCTTGCTCTAAGGGGAAGATACATGCTTAAGCAACAAGTGCAAAGTCAAAATGAGCTTTAATTCATGGCCAGGACACATTAGTGTGATGGGGAAAGATGCTATGGGTTTGTGGGCAGGTGTGGAGGGACATGCTCTATAAGGAGGTGGCTATGAGAATCTGAGGCCAAGGATACTGTTGTGTTGCGTGTGTGGAACTAAGAGTACCGAGACAGACAATAGATATTCTCCAGGAACTATGAATCCCTGTACCAGCTTGAGAGTCCTGTACCAGCTGTGGTCACAGGAGATCTTTAGTGCACTGCAGGGCTCCCTTCAGTATATGTTACAAGGTGTTGGAGCCAGGCTCAAGCTATTATTGTGATGCCACTGGGGAACTTTGTTTCTCATCTGATAAAGCTTTCTCAGATAAAACTATGAGATGTAGTTCCTTTACTTAGGCTAAGCCATCTCACTAGTCTTTATTTGGATTCTTTCTTTCTTTCTTTCTTTCTTTCTTTCTTTCTTTCTTTCTTTCTTTCTTTCTTTCTTTCTTTCTTTCTTTTAGACAGGATTTCTCTGTGTAACAGCCCTAGCTGTCCTGGATCTAGCTCTTGTAGACCAGACTGGCCTTGAACTCGCAGAGATCGGCCTGCCTCTGCCCCCAGTGCTGGGATTAAAGGCGTGCATCACTACTTCTCCGCCTATTTGGATGTTTGAAAGTGAGTCTGTTGTCTTAGCTGACCTGGACCTCAGCATGTAGCCCTGATCTCAAATTCATAGCAATCATCTTGTCTCAGAGTGTCTCCAGTATTAAGATTTTAAGAATGAACCACCAGATCTATCTTAAATATATTTTTAAATTTATACTTTCAACTTGAATATTTGTCCATTGGGGCATAATGCCTTTGTAAATTATGGGGCACCTGTATCTAAAACTTAGCCTTCTGAGGACTGAACTACATTTTACTTACTCTTACAGAACATGGGAGTGGAAGTGAGCCAGCTACCTAGGCCAGAGCGGGCCTGCCATGGCGAGTTCCATGGGAGTTGGAGCAGATCTAGATCAGGGACATTTGCGGAGGCAGAACTGAGCCAGCAAGCTGGACCAGAGCAGACCTGAGACAGCGAACTCTACAGGAGCAGGTACAGGGGAGCAACTGCTGAGTGAGTGGTGAAGAGCCAGAGACTGCTGTAGGTCTGGGCCTGAATCTGGGACTTTCAAGGAGTAAATCTGAGCCAGGACCCCTGTGGGTCCAGGCATGAGTCTCAGACCTCTGAGGGAATAGGCCTGAGCCGGATCTCTGTGGGTCTGAGCTTTAGTCTGGGATGTCAAAGGGAGTAGGCAGGAACCAGAAACCTCTGTGGTCTGGGCATGAATCTGGGACCTCCAAGGGAGCAGTCCTGAGCCAGAGACCTTTGCAGGACCAACCCCAAGCCAGGGATCTCTGCAGGAGTGAATCCAGACCAGGGACATTTACAGAAACATGTCTGAGACAACAGCCTGGGCCACAGCAGGCCTGAGACAGCAAACTCCACTGGGACGAAGGAAAGCCTGGGAGCACTGAGTGACCTCCAGGAATAAGGAGTGACCAACAAGGTAACTAGAACTGTGGCACAGACTGTACCATGAGGCACAGCAATCTGAGCCTTGGATTTACTAGCACCTAGAAGATTAATCACCAGAATTACAGACAATCCCAAGCACACAAATTAGAGGAAAAGATGAGCAGATAAGGTAAGAACACATGCAACACCACAAAGACCAACACTACACCAGTAAAATCTAAAGACCCTACAATGGCAAGACTTGAACAACCAAATATAGATGAAGCAGAAGAAAATGACCTAAAAATAAACTTCAGGAGAATGTTTTAAACACTTACAGAGGAAATGAAAAATTCCCTCAAAGAAATGGAGGAAAAGAAAACAAAAAATTGGAAGACACCAACAAATCCCTCAAAGAAAACCGAGAGTAAATAATGAACATATGAAAGAAACTATTCAAGACTTGAAAACTGAAATATAGACAATAAAGAAAAAACAAGCAAAGGGAGTGATAGAAACAGAAATTATGAGAAAATGATCAGGAACCACAAACACAAGCATGAACAGCAGAATACAAGAGAGAATCTCAAATGCTGAAGATACAATAGAGGAAAAAGACTCATCAGTCAAAGAAAACATTAAATCTAACAAAACCTTAACCCAAAACATCCATGAAACATGGGACATCATGAAAAGACCAAATCTAAGAAAAATAGGTATATGAGAAGGAGAAATAATTCAACTCAAAAGGACAGAAAATATATTTAACAAAATCATAGAAGAAAACTTTCCCAACCTAAAAATAGATATGCCTATGAAGATACAAGAAGGATACAGAACACCAAACAGACTGAATAAAAAATAGTCCCCTCACCACATAATAATCAAAACACTAAACAGAGTAAAGAAAGAATATTAAGAGCTACAAAGGAAAAGGCCAAGTAACATATAAAGGCAGACCTATCAGAGTTATACCTGACTTCTCATTGGAGACAATGAAAGCCAAAAGGTCGTGGTCAAGTGTTATACAGACATTAAGAGACCACGAATGCCAGCCCAGACTACTATACCCAGCAAAACTTTCAATCACCATAGAAGGACAAAACAAGATATTCCATGACAAAACCAGAAACATACCTCAACCTCAAAGACAGACAGAGTAAAGGGTTGGGAAAAAAAATCTTCCAATCAAATGGACCTAAGAAACAAGCTGGTATAGTTATCCCAATATCTAATAAAATAGACTTCAAACTAAAATCAATCAAAAAAGACAAAGAAGGATATTTCATATTAGTCACAGAAAAAAATCCATCAAGAGGAAATCTCAATAATGAAAATCTATGCTCCAAATACAAGGGCAGCCTCATATGTCAAAGAAACACTTCTAAAGCTTAAACCATACATTAAACCCCACATACTAGTAGTGGGAGACTCAATACTCCACTATCACCCCTGGACAGGTCTGTCAGACAAAAAATGAACAGAGAAATAAGGAAACTAAAAGATGTTATGACTCAAATGGACTTCACAGACATCTATAGAATATTCCATCCAAACAAAAAAAATATTCCTTTTTCTCAGCACCTCATGGGACCATCTCAAAAATTAAGCACATACTTGGTAACAAAACAAACCTCAACAAAAAAATTGGAATAATCCCACGTATCTCATCAGATCACCATTGCTTAAAACTAGAATTTATCAACAATACTAATTCTGGAAAGCCCAAAAACATATGGAAATTAAACAATGCTTCCTGAATCTTCAGTGGGTCATGGAAGAAATAAAGGGAGAAATTAAAGACTTCCTGAAATTCAATGAAAATGACCACACAACATGCCCAAATTTATGGGACACAATGAAAGCAGTGTTAAGAGAAGTCCATAGCACTAAATGCCTACATAAAGAAACTGGAAAAATCCCACACTAGTGAATTAACAGAACAATTGAAAATAGAAGCAAACTCACCAAAAATAACTAGATGCCAGGAAATAATCAAATTGAGAGCTGAAATCAACAAAATAGAAACAAAGAAAACAATTCAAAGAATCAATAATACAAAAACTTGGTTCTTTAAGAAAATCAATAAAATATACAAACCTTTATCCAAACTAACCAAACACACATAGAGAATATATGAATTAACAAAATCAGAAATGAAAAAGGGGACATAACAACAGATGGGGAGGAAATACTGAGAATCATCAGGTCATATTTCGAAAACCTGTATCCACAAAATTGGAGAACTTAAAGAAAATGGACAACTTTCTGGATAATATCACTTACCAAAATTAAATCAAGACCAGATAAGCAAATTAAACATACCTATAACTGCTGAAGAAATAGAAATAGTCATCAAATAGCCGGGCGGTGGTGGTGCACGCCTTTAATCCCAGCACTCGGGAGGCAGAGGCAGGCAGATCTCTGTGAGTTCGAGGCCAGCCTGGTCTACAAGAGCTAGTTCCAGGACAGGCACCAAAAAGCTACAGAGAAACCCTGTCTCGAAAATCCAAAAAAAAAAAAAAAAAAAAAAGAAAAGAAATAGTCATCAAAAGTCTCCCAACCAAAAAAGCCCAGGACCAGATGGTTTTAGCTCAGAATTCTACAATATTTTCAAAGAAGAACTAATACCAATAATCCTCAAATTGTTCAATACAATAGAAACAGAAAGAACTTTGACAATTTCTTTTTAAGAGGCCACAATTACCCTGATACCCAACCACTAAGAAAGAGAACTACAGACCAATCTCACCCATGAACATTGATTCAAAAATACTAAATAAAATACTGGCAAATCAAACCCAAGAACACATCAAAAAGGTCATTCATGATCAAGTCAGCTTCATTACAGAGATGCAGGGATGGTTCAACATACAAAAACCTGTCAACATAATCCACCATATAAACAAACTGAAAAATAAAAACCACATGATCATCTCATTAGATGCCCAAAAAGCTTTTGACAAAATACAACATCCCTTCATGATAAAGGTCTTGGAGAGAGCAGGGATATAAGAAACATACCTAAACATAATAAAGGCAGTATACAGCAAGCCAACAGCCAACATCAAACTAATTGGAAAGAGACTTCCAGTCATCCTTGTGAAATCAGAAACATGACAAGGTTGTCCACTCTCTCCATATCTAATATATATATATTTCTTGAGGTCCTAGCTAGAGCAAGAAGACACCAAAAGGAGATCAAGGGGATACAAATTCGAAAAGAAGAAGTCAAACTCTCACTATTAGCTGATGGTATGATAGTTTACATAAGCAACCCCAAAAATTCTACCAAGGAACTTCTAGAACTCATAAATACCTTCAGTAATGTAGCAGGATACAAGATTAAGTAAAAAAAAAATCAGTAGCCCTCCTGTACACGGATGATAAATGGGCTGAGAAAGAAATCAGAGAAATATCACCCTGAACAATAGCCACAAATAGCATAAAATATCTTGAAGTAACTCTAACCAAACAAGTGGAAACCTTGTATGACAAGATCTTTAAATCTTTAAAGAAAGAAATTGAAGAAGACATCAGAAAGTGGAAAGGTCTCCCATGCTCTTGAGTAAGTAGAATTAACATGGTAAAAAATGGCAATCTTACTAAAAGCAATCTACAGATTCAATGCAATCCCCATCAAAATCCCAGCAAAATTCTTCACAGACCTCGAAAAAACAGTACTCAACTTCATATGGAAAAGCAAAAATCCCAGGATAGCCAAAACAATCCTGTGCCATAAAAGAACTTCTGGAGGCACCACAGTCCCTGACTTCAAACTCTACTACAGGCTACAGTATTGAAAACAACCTGATATTGGCATAAGAACAGACAGGAGGACCAATGGAACCGAATTGAAGACCTGGATATTAATCCACACACTTCAAACACCTCATTTTGACAAAGAAGCAAAAAAATAACAAATGAAAAAAAAGAAAGCATATTTAACAAATAGTGCTGGCATAATTGGATATCAACATGTAGAAGAATGAAAATATATTCATATCTATCACCATGCACAAAACTCAAGTCCAAATGGATCAAAGACCTCAACATAAAGCCAACCACACTGAAGCTCATAGAAGAGAAAGTGGGCAGTGCACTTGAATACATTGGTACAGGGAAACACTTCCTAAATAGAACCCCAGCAGCACAGACACTAAGAGAAACAATTAATAAATGGAACCTCCTGAAACTGAAAAGCTTCTGTAAAGCAAAGGACATGGTCAACAAGACCAAATGACAGCCTACAGAACGGGAAAAGATCTTCACCAACCCCACATCAGACAGAGGTTTGATCTCCAAAATATACAAAGAACTCAAGAAATTGGTCATCAAAAGAACAAATAATCCAATAAAAAATGGAGTACAGACCTAAACAGAGAACTCTCAACAGAGGAACCTAAATAGCTGAAAGACACTTAAGGAAATGTTCAACATCCTTAGTCATCAGAGAAATGCAAAGCAAAACAATTCTGAGATTCCATCATCTACCTGTAACAATGGCCAAGATCAAAAACACTGATGACAACTTATGCTGGAGAGGCTATAGGGTAAAGGAACACTTCTGCATTGCTGGTGGGAGTGCAAGCTGGTACAGCCCCTTTGGATGTCAGTGTACCAATTTCTCAGATAATTAGGGAACAACCTTCCTCAAAACCCAGCAATACCACTTTGGGGTATATATCCAAAGGATGCTTAATCATGCCACAAGGACATGTGCTCAACTATGTTCATAGAAGCTTTGTCATAGCCAGAACCTGGAAACAACCTAAGTGCCCCTTGAATGAAGGATGGATAAGGAAAATGTGGTACATTTACACAGTGGAGTACTACACAGCAGAAAAAATAATGACATCTTGAATTTTGCAGGCAAATAGATGGAGCTAGAAAACATCATATTGAGTGAGGTAACCCAGACCCAGAAAGTCAATTATCATATGTACTCACTCATAGGTGGTTTTTGAACATAAAGCAAATAAAACCTGCCTACAAATCACAATCCCAAGGAACCTAGACAACAATGAGGATCCTAAAAGAGACATACATAGATCTAATCTACACGGGGAGTAGAAAAAGCCAAGATCTCCTGAATAAATTGGGAACATGGGGACTTTGGGACAGGGTTGAGGGGAGGGGAGAGGCATGGAGGGGAGCAGAGAAAAATGTAGAGCACAATAAAAATAGATAAAAATATATTTATTTATGGACAATAAAAGTCCATAAAAGGATATATTAATGAATTACACATCTAATTTAAAATTTGTAAAGGCTCGGTAAGGACATAAAAAGCAATATAATGGGAGAAAGGATTTACACAGTGTACCTGACAGTTTATAGGTAAAAAGATAAAAAGATCTCTTGAAATTCAACATTTATTTAAAAACTAGAAAATTGGTGAGACAAATGAACAGATACTTAAGAGGATACCTGGATGGCAAATAAACCTGAAAATATGCAGAACATTATTGACCATTAGGGAAATGGAAGGAAACTAAACTTCAATCTTAACAGCATACCCATGACAGCTAAAGGACTGGTAACCAACAAATACTGGCGAGACTGTGGAAAAACGGGTTCATACAGACAGCAGTGCTGGCAGTGTAAAATGGCTCAGCTCGGAGAGAAAGGTACGGCGGTTTTCCATTGTTTTGTTTAGTTTTTAACATGAAGCACATGCTTCATGACACAGCAACTGCATCGTGGGCATCTATCTTCCTTCAAAAGTGAGAATGTTCACACAAAACCTGAACATAAGTTTTTAAAAATATATATTTTATTTATCTATTTATTATATATACAATATTCTGTCTATGTGTATGCCTGAAGGCCAGAAGAGGGCACCAGACCTCATTACAGGAGGTTGTGAGCCACCATGTGGTTGCTGGGAATTGAATTCAGGACCTTTGGAAGAGCAGGCAATGCTCTTAACCTCTGAGCCATCTCTCCAGCCCTTCATGGCATTTTTTAAATATCAAAAGTTTGGAAGCAAGCTTAAAGTCCCACTGGTGCATGTTTAATCTTGTAGATTATTGAATTCCAAACAATAACGAGGAACAAAGTATTTACACGTATTAATGGATCTCAAAGGAATTATGTACAGTGAAAGAGTATGTCGAAAGGCCAGGCACTGTAGGGTTCAATTATATGAATCCATAGGACAAATCTGCACTGAGGGACCACACCTCAGTGGTTGTAAGTGGTGTGGAAGGTGTGGTTGTTAAAACGGAGGAGTGAAATTGTTTTGATTGTTGTATGAGTTAAAATTTTCAGAATGAAACAAAAAGTGTTTTTGTGTATGTAAACAAGGGATGAAACTTATTCAGTAATAAGCTGTTCGGTTACACATTTAAAAATCACTCCAGACAGCTAAAATGGCTTTCAGAAGCTCTGCCATGGAAAGCAGCTTTCTTCTGCTCTCTTCAGGCGTCTAGGGCCAACTTCTTTTGTCGCTCAATGTAGCGATTAGCAAGGATTTGACAAAAATTCAGTTTGCTTTCTGGAACTTTTCACCCAAACAGTACCTTCGCGCCAGTCTCTCCGTGCGTGAATCCCTGCCTCTTACAGTGGGTTTCTGTCTGCCCATACTAGATCTGTGTACTTGTCTCTTGACTGTTCAGTATCTCGAGTCTCCAATTTGTGCTTGGGCTTCCATTTTTGTCTTTGGTCTCCTTATCTCAGTTTCTCCGTGTCTCATCTCTGGATCAGAATTCTAGACTCGTCTCCACTGTCTTTGGGTCTGCGTGTTTGTTTCTTAAACCGGTATTTTCTGGTCTTTGTCTCCGCCTCTTAGGTTCTGGTGGTCCTAGGCTCTCTCTTTCTCTTTTTTTTTTTTTTTTTAGGTTTCGGTTTGTTTACTCCGTTGTCATGGCAATGGCATCAGAAGTGACGCAGGCGCAAGTGGCAGCGAAGCTGAGCCAGCCTTCCCTCGGATTGACTGGCAAGGCTGTCAGAGCAGCTTCTCCCCGCCCAGGTCTGGCGAACGGCCCCGCAGCAAGCTGGGGGTCTCGGTTTCCGGCGCTGCAGGCCGCGCACGCGTACTGCAGTGGGTCGCCATCGCCTCTCGGTGTTCGAGACTGCGGGAACCCGCGGGGCAACGCTGCGCAGCAGGTGGGTCGGTCCGCCCGACGCTCTCCTACGTGGGGCTGTAGGCATTCAGCTGGTGTGGAGGGTCGGGCGCAGAGATGGTTCTGCCTTGCGTGGGCTGGGCCAGGAGCAGAGACCTTGTGGCCCAAAGGTGTTGTGCCCTGGAGGGATTTGAAGCGCCAAGGCCCTTGCGTGGGGGTGTGACCTCGGGCCGTTGTGCTTGAATTTGTGGCCAGGAGGGTAGGACTGCTGGTTAGCACGTGTGGAGCTGTGAAGGCCTTAAGGCTTTTGGGCGGGGGTGTGGCACAGGAGCGCAGTAGGCGCCACAGCGCACAGCACACATTGAGTGGGGCCGGCATCTTGTGTGGCGTGGGATGGGGCAGGATCGGGGGTGTGGTTCTGATGTGGCATTGGGAGTACCACTTGTGGGATTGTGGCTCGGAAATGCGGTATGCTTGTGTCGGGAAGAGCTATCTGGTTGACACGTGGGATGGGCTAGGATCTTGGGGTGTGTTTTTTACGTGTGCGGCCGACAGAGGGCGCAGCACCACTCTTCTTAGATATAGATTAGGGGACTGCAGCAGAGGAAGAGGAGGGCATTAGGAGAGAGTGGGTGGAGGTAGGTTCTGGCGGGGCTGGGAAGCCCACAAAGGGGGAAGATGAGTATGTATAAAGATCAGGGGAGGGGTTGGGAACCCCTATTTTTGTGCTTCGGGCGCGAGGAGCATGGGAAAGTGGGGGAGGGTTCTGTGAGAGCGTCCACTAGATTGAGGGATGACAAGGGGCTTAGAGTGCGGGCATCTTCTCTGTTATGGGGGCAGAAGACATTTTCGGGACCCCATTCATGGCAGAGGGCTGTCTCTTAGGTGCTGTCCTGACCTGGAGGCTTTGGGAAGGAATAGAAAACATTAGTTTTCCTAGTGCTACCTAAGAAGGGGCAGGACAAGGGTGCTTGAGGGTTGGCTCATACATAGAACAATTCCAAGGTCACAGAAGTCCTTCCTACCCTGTGTCAAGAGTTTACTTGTTAGTGTTTTGTCCCCGTTTCCTTGCCTCTTCCTTCTTACTCCACCACTGCTTCCATGCCCAGTCCTCCACCCTCCGACCTGTCTCCCTTATGTTGGTTTGTATCTCAGCCAGCTTTTTGGAGGCCACAATGGATGTTACCAGATCATCCTTCCACATTCTAGTAATGTCCTATGGAAGTTCTCTTTCCTGTTCTGGAGCCCTTGTTTCTCCTGATGTTTAGGTCTGTGAGTTTTTTTTTTTTTTTTTTTAAAAGCAGGCTGGTTTGTTTAGGACATTTGTTTGACTCTGTGTGATCTTATATGAAAATATAAATATATTTTATATTTATAATATATAAATAGAATATATTTTTGGTAGGGGCCACAGAAAGCAACTATTTTAATAATGATCCTTTGTGTGTACCTTGGCATTCGTTTAAAGGTACGTTTGCACCTTTTGTATTTATATTAGTATGTATATGACTACAGGGGAGACCTTGTGACTAGTTCCTGCTTCCCCAGTAAGATTAGTCTTCATGATTATCATCAGATCCTAGTGGTTAGAAAAGATCGTATTTTGTTGACAGGGTCTGAGAAGGATTTGTTTTCAGCTAAGGCAAAAGCCTGCAATGTGAATTCCTTAGGTGTTTAAAACCAGCCTTGGGATTCCCCTAGCTCAGCCATCCACCCATCCACTAGATTTCTTTTCTCAGCTTCAACATTTCATGCCCAGAATAAAACCCTTGATACCTGCTTGACCCATTCTTCTGTCTCCTGAAGCCTGTGGGCTGGACTCCAGGACCCCAAGGCAGCCAGGTCATTCTGCATCATGGTATGCTACAATCTCTGTCTTATTTGTACCAGGAATGTGACCTCATTCAGGCTATTTGGTCCTACTGGGTCTTCTGCCTAGTAAGTTCTTGTAGCAGTGTAACCAGGTCTAGGGTCAGGCAAGGCATGCTTAGGATTAAGTCTCTTGAGATTCCCCAAGATGGCCTCATCCTCCTGGTCCTGACTAGTAGGGCTACATTATGAAGGGGGCTGGCTGTCCATGTTAGGCTGTTGCTTCTTTTTTTTTAATATTTATTTATTTGTTTGTTTATTTATTTATTATGTATACAATATTCTGTCTGTGTGTATGCCTGCAGACCAGAAGAGGGCACCAGACTCCATTACAGATGGTTGTGAGCCACCATGTGGTTGCTGGGAATCGAACTCAGGACCTCTAGGAAGAGAGGCAATGCTCTTAACCTCTGAGCCATCTCTCCAGCCCCAGGCTGTTGCTTCTTGTTGTCATAAGAGTCTTCTTTTCAGGCAAAGAAAATGGGGACAGATGATTCTTGCTTATTCCCAGGTAAACAAGGTCCACCACTGATTAGGCTATATAGGCTTACTGTGTTTCTACTTGTTCCTTTCTGTTGCAGGTCCCCATACCTCTTCCGTGGTCGCAGCAGGACAGGTGGAGGAGACAGGTCTCACGCAGTTGACTGAGGGCTGCTGGGCCACCCTAAAAGAAGCAGAGGTAATGGTTATGTGGTGACCACAGTGGTGAAGCAGATGTGGGGAGGACCAATCAGAGGCTCCAGGCAGGGAGAACTTCATGAGGAATCTGGAACAAGAAGGATAGATCAGCTATGTTAATTTTCAGGTAGAGTCCTGAGCCCAGTTCTCACCTAGTGAGTGAATGGTTTTCTTGTCTACTGTTTGGGTTTGCTCTTTGTCTCTACCCTTAGAAGCTTCTGACAATCTGAAGATGAGTTTCCAGCAGGGCCTGGTAGGGTGAACCTTTGTGTGTGCACATCTTAGTAAGTTCACAGTAACTCTGTGGACACTTTCTGTGTAGGATAAATGTTCCTGATGTGGTTGGTGTAAAGAAAGCAACTCTTCATTTGCCACATAGAGTTCTGTGTTCAGAGCCTGGTGAAACAAAATGTGGATATGTTGTCTTACTGGAGCTGACATTACACCCCATATCAAAAGATGCTCCAGGAGAATCAAAGGAGAAGATGGGTAAAGAAGAGTCTAGAGTGGAAGATGGCAGATCAACTTGGAGGCCAGCTGAAAGGAAGCTGTGTAGAAAGATGTCAGGGTGTGTGTAGGGCTCTGGCTGTCTTGCTATACAGGACAGAGGTAAGTAGTCACCATCGAGAAAACCTCAAGAGCTTAGACTGTTATCCAAGGCCTTACATTTGAGACCCTTGTTGTAAGAGAATGAGTGAGAGAATGTTTTTAAGTTTGAGGTAGGGAAGGAAACCCAAAGATAAGCAGGTTTTGGAAACTGGAATTTTTTTTAAAGTAGTTGAATTTGATAAGAATCATTAGACAGTAAGTGGTTAAAACACAGGTTTTAAAAAGGCAGGATAAAATGACAAGAAAATGCAGATAGGGATGAATGATGGCAAGATGGAGCCAGGCAGAGCTCGTACCTGACTCCTATAAAGAAAGCAGGCAGTTTACTCACCCTCAGAGATAAAGAAGTCATAAGAAAATACTAAGTTGTATTCGGTGGGAGTTGTGGTCTGAGTATTCTCAGTGTAGATAGATGCTGGGGCAAAAAGGAATGGGTGCTGCCATTGTAGATGGTAGGGTGAGGGTGTCCCTGTAGCTGAGGTATTCTTTTTCTCCACTTATTCTTCAAATAGGTCCCAAACTTGATCCTGGATAGATGGGTATGATATTCCATATTGGCCATTAGGCATATATAACATGCCCTTCAACAAAGAAATTCATTTTATAAAAGGTATAGTGGGCAAAAACAGAAGTCAAGATACCTTTAGAGAATATATACTGGTTTAGTTTAACAGTCTGTACAATGAAATGTCTCTTTGTACTTAGTTCATTCACAGTCAAAAAATTCAAAGAAAACACAATAGTATACATAATCCAGACTCTGTGTATTTTCCATCTTTACATGGCTTAATTTTCTTACTCTATTACTTTTCTACAAGTTTATTTTGTCTGTTTAAAGACCTTGTTTTATCTTTTTTAAAAACAATTTACTTCTTTCATAACTCTCTATTCTTTTCTTCTTTCTCCCAAGCCTATATTTATCCAACACTGTGACCCATTTAGAGGTCTTTTCCATCTGGATTTGTCTTTATTGCATATCTGTAATTATTTTCTGACCAGTCACACTTTTTTTTTTTTGTTATTTTATTGATACTTATTGAGCTCTACATTTTTCTCTGCTCCTGTTCCTGCCTCTCCCCTCTCCTCTTCAATCCTCCCCCAAGGTCCCCAAGCTCTCAATTTACTCTTTTTCTACTTTCTATATCCCATGTAGATTAGATCTATGTACGTCTCTCTTAGTGTCCTCATTGTTGTCTAGGTTCTCTGGGATTGTGATTTATAGGCTGGCTTTCTTTGCTTTATGTGTAAAAGGCACCTATGAGTGAGTACATGTGATAATTGTCTTTCTGTGTCTGGGTTACCTCACTCAAAATGTTTTCTAGCTCCATCCATTTTTCAGAAAATTCAAGCTGTCATTATTTTTTTCTGCGGTGTAGTATTCCACTGTGTAAATGTACCACATTTTTCTTATTCATTCTTCATTCGAGGGGCATTTAGGTTGTTTTCAGGTTCTGGCTATGACAAACAAAGCTGCTATGAACACTGAGCATCCTTTGGATATATACCCAGAAGTAGTATTACTGGATCTTGAGGAAGGTGGTTTCCTAATTTGCTGAGAAATTGCCCACACTGACATTCAAAGGGGTTGTACCAGCTTGCATTCCTACCAGCAATGAAGAAGTGTTCCCTTTTCTCCACAACCTCTCCAGCATAAGTTGTCATCAGTGTTTTTGATCTTGGCCATTCTTACAGGTATAAGATGGAATCTCAGAGTTTTGATTTGCATTTCTCTGATGACTAAGGATGTTGAACATTTCCTTAAGTGTCTTTCAGCCATTTTAGATTCCTCTGTTGAGAGTTCTCTGTTTAGGTCTGTACTCCATTTTTTATTATTGGATTATGTGATCTTTTGGTGTCGAATTTCTTGAATTCTTTGAATATTTTGGAGATCAGACCTCTCTCTGATGTGGGGTTAGTGAAGATCTTTTCCCATTCTGTAGGCTGTCGTTTTGTCTTGTTGACCATGTCCTTTGCTTTACAGACGCTCTTCAGTTTCAGGAGGTCCCATTTATTAATTGTTTCTCTTAGTGTGTGCTGCTGGGGTTCTATTTAGGAAGTGTTTCCCTGTGCCAATGTATTCAAGTGTACTTCCCATTTTCTCTTCTATAAGGTTCAGTGTGGCTGGCTTTATGTTGAGGTCTTTGATCCAAAATTTGGACTTAAGTTTTGTGCATGGTGATAGATATGGGTCTGTTTTCATTTTTCTACATGTTGATATCCAGTTATGCCAGCACCATTTGTTAAATATGCTTTCTTTTTTCCATTTGATATTTTTTGCTTCTTTATCAAAGATCAGGTGTTCGAAGATATGTGGATTGATGATATCTGGGTCTTCTATTCAGTTCCATTGGTCCTCCTGTCTGTTCTTACGCCAGCCAATACCAGGCTGTTTTCAGTACTGTATCTCTATAGCAGAGTTTGAAGTCAGGGATTTTGATGCCTCCAGAAGTTCTTTTATTGTACAGGATTGTTTTGGCTATCCTGAATTTTTTGCTTTTTCATATGAAGTTGAGTACTGTTCTTGAGGTCTGTGAAGAATTTTGCTGGGATTTTGATGGGGATTGCATTGAATCTGTCAGAAGCACTTCTTAAAATGCTAAGCATTCTTACTAAGACTAAGGCTGCTTTGCCTTTGGCTCCACCCAGTCCAACATGGCAGGGAGGACATCTGTTGAGTACAAGCCATGCTCACAGCCCCAGATTTTAGGCACACAGCTGGTCTGTGCTGCCATTAAGCAGTTTGTAACATGCTGTTCAGAAACCCCAATTAAATGCTTGGCCTCCTGAAAGAGCTAGAGTTCACACTGGCAGCACGGCCCAGGAAGCTGCCTTCTTGAAACTGGGTAGGCTGCTGCTGAATCATAAAGACCTCTCTTAAAGGAATCATGTCTCTGCTTGCTTCTAGCAAGCAGAGCCCACCCAAGAAAATGCTGTTTTAGCCATGTTTAACTTTTGTGTCTAGGATTACTTCCCCAAGATCTCTCAGGTTTTATGTGGATGCAGTTGTCCATGTTGGCACCATTTTGTTGACAGTTTCTGTCATGCCTGGCCCACAGCTATTCCGTCCCAACAAAACACTCAGAGGTCTACATTAATCATAAACTGGTTGGCCTATTTGCTCAGGCTTCTTATTAACTCTCAAAACTTATATTAGCCAATTATTCTTGTCTGTGTTAGCCATGTGGCTTGGTACCTTTTGTCAGCGAGGCATTCTCATCTTGCTTCCTCTGTGTCTGGATGACAAATGCAATCTGACTCTTTCCTCTTCCCAGAATTCTCCTGTTCTCATCACCCCTCCTATACTTTCTGCCTGACTACTGGCCAATCAGTATTTTATTAAAAACCATACAAGTGACAGGGTACAAGACCATTGTCCCACAGCACATATTGGCCATTAGGCATATATAACATGCCCTTCAACAAAGAAATCTATTTTATAAAAAGTGTAGTGAGCAAAAACAGAAGCCAAAACTGCTGGGCCCATAGTAACCTGCCTATAAAGAACCCTATTCTCCTAGGGCTCAGATTTTAATGTGGGAAACAAGCAGTATGCAGATATAAAGCAGTAGGAAATAGTATGCTCAAGATGTGTATGAGAGGACATGCAGGGAGTTTGGACCTTGAGGAACCACTTCAGAGTTCAGTCCTGTAAGAAGTGAAAATGGTACTTCTACGGTAAACTGGATTAGGTAGGGAGATAGTGGTCATGTTGTTGATTTTATTTTGAATTCCTCAAAATTGTTTTTAGAAGAGAAAATGCTTTCATTGTGTGGTTTTGCCAAGGATATTGCTAGTACTGGGTTTGGGTTTTACCCTTTTTTTTAGGTTTATGAATGGCAATGTTTTGCCTTCTTGTATGTGGCACATGCATGCCTGGTGCCCTCAGAGGTCAGAAGAGGGTATCAGGATGCCCTGGACCTATGATTACAGATGGTTGTGATCTACCATGTAGGTGCTGGGAATCCAGTCTGGGTACTCTGTGAGAGCACAAATGCTCTTAACTACTGAGCCATCTCCCCAGCCCTGAGTTTTGGTTGTTTCAGTGGGAACAACAGTGCTGCACCTAGATCCTTCTTGTTTTGGAGATCTAAAGTCCTAATAATACATACTTAGATGTTAAACTGACATAGTATTTTGGGATAAATCCGGTCTGTTGTGATGTGGCCTACATATACACAGTACACATAGTAAGAATAAATTTACTGATATTGTATGGCATATTCATCTAGGTTTATAAATGAAATTTTCCTGAAAAATTTCATATTCATCTTATTTAAGATTTTTTTTAAAAAAAATCCTTGGGCTGGAGAGATGGCTTAGGGGTTAAGAACACTTCCAGAGGTCCTGAGTTCAATTCCCAGCAACCACATGGTGGCTCACAACCATCTGTAATGAGATTTGGTGCCCTCTTCTGGCCTGCAGGCATACATGCATATAGAATACTGTATACATAATAAATAAATAAATCTTAAAAAAATCCTGTTATTACCATCTTATACAAAGTTGGTCTTCCTGATTTTTTATTTTTATCTATATAAGTAAAAAGCTGGAATTCTACTTATAGTAATGAGCAGACTGCTTAGGATAACTGCATGAGACTTAGGTATTGTGGGTACATGGTTGTACTCAGACACCGTCTCTCATTCTCCTTTGCCTGAGTGTGTCATGGCTGAGGTCTCACTATGTGGACATCTGTTTTGTTGATGTCCTCTGCTTTTCCTCAGGTCCTGGTATTGCTGACCTTTCTTGGGTCCTTGTTATCCTAACCATCTCTGCTGAGTTCTTGGCTAGACACAGTTGCATTTTTGTGGAGGCCTGGGAAGATGTTGCCTTTGGAGAGGGCACTGGCCTCCCCAAGAAGCTCCCCACCCCACCCAGAACCACCTACTTTGCGGCCAGAAGTTAAATCCCAACAGGAAGTGCCCAGTCAGCAGGAGGAACCCAACCAGGGGGGAGTAGTCATTAAGCAACAAGAACCTAGCCAGCAGGAGGAACCCAGGAGGCAGGATGAACCCATCCAGGAAGAAGAACCCATCCAGGAAGAAGAACCCATCCAGGTGCTGGAACCTAGTCAGAGAGATGAGCCCAACCAGGGAGAAGAATCCAGTCAGCAGGATAATCCTCTCAATCAGAGGGAAGAACTCAGTGAACAACAAGAACCCAGCCAGCGGGATGATCCTAGTCAGGAGGGAGAACCTAGCCAGTGGGAAGAACCTGGCCAGAAGGATGTACCTATGCAACAAGAAGAACCTATGCAGCAGGATGAGCCTCACCAGTGGGAAGAACCCATGCAGCAGGAGGAGCCCATGCAGCAGGACAAAACCATCCAACAAGAGCCAGTTGAGCAAGATAAGTTCACCCCACAGGAAGAACTCATCCAGCAGGAGGAACCTATCCAACAGGAAGCCTTCATTCAGTACGAAGAACCCATTCAAGATGCTTCCATCCAACAGGAACTCATCCACCAGGAGGAGTCCACTCAGCAGGATAAGTCCATCCAAAAGGAAGAATTCATTCAGCTAGAGAAGCCCATCCAGCAGGTAGGGTTCAGCAAACAGGAGGAACCCAGCCAACAGAAAGAGCCTAGCCAGAAGGATCAACCCAACCAACAGGAAGAACCCAGCCAACAGAAAGAGCCTAGCCAGAAGGATCAACCCAACCAACAGGAAGAACCCAGGCAACAGGAAGAACCCAGCCAAGAGGAAGAACCCAGCCAAGAGGAAGAACCCAGCCAACAGAAAGAACCCAGCCAACAGGAAGAACCCATCCAGCAGGAAGAACCCAGCCAACAGGAAGAACCTAACCAGCCGGAAGAACCCAGCCAACAGGAAGAACCCAGCCAACAGAAAGAACTCAGCCAACAGGAAGAACTTAACCAGCCAGAAGAACCCAGGCAACAGGAAGAACCTAACCAGCCGGAAGAACCCAGGCAACAGAAAGAACCTAACCAGCCGGAAGAACCCAGGCAACAGGAAGAACTCAGCCAACAGGAAGAACCTAACCAGCCAGAAGAACCCAGGCAACAGAAAGAACCTAGCCAGCCGGAAGAACCCAGGCAACAGGAAGAGCCTAGCCAAAAGGATCAACCTAACCAACAGGAGGAATCCAGCCAACAGGAAAATCCTGCCCAGCAGAAGGAAACAGAAACCAGCACTGAAAGATCTCCTGCTGACCTGGAGTTTTCCCGTCTACGCTTTCGGGAGTTTGTCTACCAGGAGGCAGCTGGACCTCACCAGACTCTGGCCCAGCTTCATGAGCTATGCCGACAGTGGCTGCGGCCCGAGGCCTGCTCCAAAGAGCAGATCCTGGAGCTGCTGGTTCTGGAGCAGTTTCTGGGCATCTTGCCAGACAGGGTTCGTCCCTGGGTGGTAGCCCAGTATCCTGAGAACTGCGAGAAGGCTGCCTCCCTGGTGGAGGGTCTCTCTGACATCCTGGAGGAGCCAGGTGAGGCTGCCACCCCAGAAGAAAGCATGCCTTAGAGGAGACGGGCAGGAGGTCCTGGAAGGACTGGAATCTGCAACATAAAGTTCAGACCCCAGCCGTGGCATTCCTGAGAGTGTAGTCACCCCATGTGTTAAGGGGCACAGAAACAACCATCCCTGAGCTGGTAAGGGAGCTCCTCAGTCTCCAGGGATCCAAACCCCCACATCTCTGCCCAGTGGCATCTCCATCAGGCTTACCTCATGGACTAGGACAGCTGCCTTGGTTTCCTGCCCTCACATTTGCTTTCCAGATGTTAGGAAGGAGGCAAAATGGAGGGCAACAAAGGCAGGTACCAGGCTCTTAAAAACTAGGTAAATATTCTGGGTGCATTGCTAGCTGGGGGTTTCCTCCATGTCTAAGGGTGGGGCCTGAGAGATGGGTGGTGATGGTGTCTGGGAGCCTAGGGGCTTGGGTCATACCTTGGGTCCATACCTGGCCCATTGAGGATTTGCTGGGTGGTTGTTAGCATGTGTCTCAACCTATTGGAGTCACTATTGCCTTGATTGTACACAGGAATGATGTTGTGTTCCCCAGGTGGGTCATCATCTTCATTCAGCGAGGGAGACTATAAGAGGTGTCCTGAGCCCCTGCTGCTACCACGTGGGTTGTTGGGTCCCAGCAGAGACCTAAGACCTAGGGACATCCTTGTACGCCATGATACGTGTAAGTAGCAGCATTTCTCTAGCCTCACCTGGCTTTCATTAAGGAGATAGATGGAGGTCTGTGGTTGGGAAAGGGAGGATGTGGTGAGGTGCCATGAAAACCAGGGAGAGGTCAGGTAGCAAGGCATGGATGTGTACTGTAGTTGGGACTTGTTTCTGTAGGTCACTGTGTATATTAGATGTGTTATTTTTTATTTTTTGCTCAACTTGTCATGCAAATTTTGTCAGCCTTACATGGTTATTAGCCAAGAAATAATTCATTGTAGATATATTTCAATGCCAGCATAGGAGTGTGCCCATTAGCAGCATAAGGTTCTGGGTTAAAACCTCAGTACTGCCAAAAAAGTTTTCTTTGTCCTTACCCCATCCTGGAGGATGTCCTTTCATGTCTTTCTCCATATACACATGTATACAGAAGGTCTATAGGACCATGGTGTACTTGCGCCCTCACATTTTTGTTTTTATTGAGCTATATATTTTTCTCCACTTCCCTCTTTTCCTGCCCCCTCTACTTCTACCCTCTCCCATGATCCCCGCGCTCCCAGTTTACTCAGGAGATCTTGTCTTTTTCTACTTCCTATATTGATTAGTTGTGCCCTCATATTTGTTACTCAAATAGGGCAGCTGTGGTCAAAGTTTTGGCTCCTCACCTCTCGGCATTCCACATACTCAGCCTCTCCATTTTGCTTTTCAGAAATGGGCTGCAACATCATGCCTTACTGTAGGCACTCTAGCGTGCATGGTATGGTTTTCTAACAACCTCTGGATGGAGGGCATATACACTTTAACCATGCAGTTATCCATAACCTTTGTGATACATTTAAAGCCAGCATAATTGCCCTGGGTGTCTAACATTTTCTACCAATCTAGTTGGCACAATTCATGACCTGAATTGCTTCAGTGGTAGCCTCAAACTTAGAGATCTTCCTGCCTCTGCCTCCTGAGTACTAGAATTAAAGGCATGCACTGCCATCCGACTGTCTTCATGTTTATTTTTGTGTCCATGTTGCTCTGTCAGTCGCAGACAAATGTAGTGTTCACTGAGCTTTGGGACCTGTGATATGTATAGGAGGAAGCCTTTCTACATTTGTCCCGGGGCCTGTGTGGGAGGCAGTGGGATATGCTTATTTTGGAGATACAGCCACTGAGAACTTGTCTCCTTAGGTCCCCTTCTTCCAGCCTGGCCTACTCTGGAATCTGTACATCTGGATGAAAAACATTTAGAGGGAGAAAAGAATGAAGAGGCCAACTCTGTCACAGCTGAGCCAAAGGTGAGGAAAGGAGCCACTGCTGCCCTGGGAGGCTGATCTTGTCCAGCCACACACGTGGTCTTTCCCTTTTGACTGTTGCTCCTTCTCTCAATATTAATGCTCTGTCATAGCAAAGGATTATGGACCCAAACATCTATAATGCTACTGCTAAGAAAGCTGTCCTTGTGGAAACTCAAGGATAGAACCTAAGGAAGGGCATTGCTTCAGTATAACGTGGGGTGGGTCAGAGCTGCTATTTTAGAAACCGTTACCATTTCCACAGGAGTCTCTACAGTCAGAATGGGACAACCTGGACCCCACAGAAGATAACCTGACCAGTTACAGCAAGCTGCTCCTGTTGGGTGAGACCTACCTCCCACTGGCTCACGTTCTGTCCTGCATCCTCTTCTAGAAGTGTTGGCATGGAAGATTCTGACCGTCCCAGGAACTGTAGTTGAATCACCAAGGGTGATTTAAATATTTGGAGCTGAACATGTTTTAAGTGTCTTTGAACTAGGATTTGTTTGCCAAGTTCTCCACTTGTCCTGGTCTACACTTTTAAGTTCTCTCTGGGCTCTAGGGCTTTGTTTGCAGCCTTGGCCTGTGAGAACTGAAGTGTCTGGATTCGGAAAGGCCTCCTGACTCCAATCCTCTAAGTACTCCCACTTTGTTGATGCAGAGCAGGGCCTGGGGAATGATCTTTCACTGAAGCTCTTTGCAGGGAAGCTCGTATCTAGACTCCGGAGGTCTTTATTATAGTTCTAATTCTGTATTTTAGTTTTTTTGTACTGGGGATTGACCCAAGATCTCACAAATGGCATGTACTCTGCTACCAAGTCCATTTTATTCTATGTCCTCAGCTGTGGTCCCCTCTGGACATTCTCCATTTCCTACCTGCTCACAGGCAGCCTCCAGCCTCCTATAAGATCCTCCTCTTTGCCTCTGCTGCCTTTGTTAGAAACCTCAGCTTTTCAGGGCCTCTAACTAGAGGGCAGCTTTGATGGTGGTGGAGGGGACAGGACGGGACAGGGGAATGGACAGGAATTGTCCTAATGCAGAGAAAAAGGTAGTTGCAGTCTGGGTCCCAGAGACCCAATAGGACATGAAGCCTCTTAGCTTTCTCATGATTCCTTTACTTTCTTCTCTCTAAACCTCAGGGTGTCAGTTTTTCCAGGCTGGTCCATCCTCCACGCTGGAGACAGAACCAGAGGAATGTTGTGTGGCAGAAGAACTACCAGGAGGCAGCCTCCCAGGTGAGGTTGAGTTAGGTGGTGATAGATGTGAGCCTGATGGGGGTATAAAGGGTACAAGTCTCTTTTACAGCTGATGGGGCTCCTCACATTTCCATTAGCTTCAGCAGATACACTAGCTTTGACTGTCTTCATTTTCCTGTCCATTGTGTGGGGACAGAATGCCATTGCATTATTTCTTGCTGCATAGTGAGCTCCTCTAAAACATGTTACCCAAAAGACTACACATTTGTGATCTGTCAGCTGACTGAGCTTAACTTTGTGGCCCCTCTACTTTTTTTTGGTGGTTCTGAAGGCACACATAAAGCTACCATCATTTAGAGGCTCGAATCTAGGAATGGTTTCCCATACACTGCCTGGATGACAAAGGCTCTCAGTGGAGCTGAGTTGACACTATGGACCTGTTCCCCCGCCCATTACCTCTCCAAAGGCCTGGCTTTGGTTTTCTCATAGATACTGCTGGGTTTCATTGGGAGAATCCCAGAGGGTAAGCACGTACCATACCTCTGCATGTTTTGTGTGCATACTACTGTTCCATTGGCCACGGATGACTTCAGGGCCAAGCCAGAGACTTTGGTTTATTGAAGGCCATGGATATAACTGGATGGCTTACCAAGACTCCTTTGGTCCTTACTAGTGACAGACATGTCCCCTGGACCCTCTCATAGTTCTTTGCACCTTCCATTGCCAAGTCACCTCAGCCAGAAAGGCTGCTTCAGATCTGAATCCACCACAGCAGGAAGCAGGCTCCTCCTCACCTTTCAAACCAGAATAGACTAGAGTTACATGACCACCTTAACCTCCAAACACACTGGGTGTCATGGTCAGCAGTGAGCTCTGCAACATTCAGACTGTTAAAGAAGGGCACGCAGACTGGGAGGGGTCCTGTGAGGCATGCGATACTGCACTCAGCTGTTGTATGATTCTGAGTTGTAAAGCGGTTAGGCTGTGCCTGCTATTGTTCTTATCTGATGCCCTTTGGGCATCACACTTTGTTTTCTTGATTTCTGCTCAAGTCAGTTTCTGTCTCAGAGCCTGGGAAGTAGGACTGCTCACATTTTGACTTTATTTCAGACAGTACGGGGCAGCAGGAAAGCAAAGGAAATATGTGTGAGGAAGTCTCCATGGGGGAGACACTGATGGAGAGGCTTTCAGGGGATGTTCCTGTTAGTCCTTCGATAGACACTGCCCAGGAGGAACAGCAACCTCAGAAGGCTCTAGATGCTGTGGATGAGGATTCAAGTCCTGCCAGTCCCCAGAGGCAATCAGTCATCCAGCAGTCAGCCCAGGACAAGGCTGCACCACATAAAGGCACTGGGACAAAGAGGCCTCATCCAGATGACGAGGACGAAGAGGACCCTGAGTGTCCGTCCAGCACCAGCAGCTACAAGCTGCCATTTGATGCAGGGAAGGGGCTCCATGTGGGTGGCCGTGATTCTGGGCAGGACCCAGGAACTTCTGCTGTGCGATGCCCTGCAGTTGATGAGTTTCATGCATTCCAAGGGAACCCCTATACATGTAGTGAATGTGGCGAGGCCTTTGCATGGATCTCGAACCTTATAGAGCATCACAAGAGCCACAGCACTGAGACATGCTATGTAAGCCAGGACTGCTAGGACCCCTTCCAGTTCAGCTTGGCTGTGGTCAAGCACCGGAAGAGTCACATACAAAAAAAGAAAAGCCACGCTCAGTGCCCATCTCTGCCACAAGCAAAGCCACTGGTGAGAGGATTGACAGCTCCTAGTGTGTGCGTAGTTTTCCCTGTACAACCTGAGGTGTCAGATGAGGAACTCTGCTATGAGTATCCCATGACATGACAGTTGTAGCATGAGTGTTCTTAAGGCGCATGTGTGGTGGTGGCTTCCTGTGGTATCTATGGGCACATCTGTGTTACTTTCTGGGTGCTCAAGTACTGAAAGCAACTGGAAATGGGTGTGGCCCACAGGAAGCCCTCATCTTAGAAACATACTTTGGGCTAATGTCCTATCCTGTAAGCCATCAGATATGAGGGAAGACTCCATTTCTGCAGTGTTTTAATACCACACATACTCTGGTCATTTGACATTGTACAAAGTGTTACGTTGCCTTAAAGTATGTGGTGTTTTCTTAAGCATTCCTTGCCTCAGCTGCTTCTCCTTGAGCTCCCTGTCTGTTCACACATCTATTTGGCCTTTTTGTAAATATGTAATGTCAGGTTTACTTCTGAATCCTCAAGAGTAAAAATTGTTCCTGAGTTCAAGTTACATGTATTTTAATATATGGAGTTGCTTGCAAAGATCACAAAAACTTGCTGATTTTTGGACTGTGCATTTCAGCCCATTAGTGAAATTGTGGAATCCAGTTAGTGGATGGCCACTGGCATTACAAAGCAATGAAGTAGAATAAAGTAGGTCAGAATGCATCATGCAGCAAAGGCAAGTATTGTTTTGTGAAACTTCTCAGCTGTGTATCTAATATGAGAGCTGGCTACCATGTTAAATGTATTTATTAGGGGTATGATCAAAAGAGGTTTAAAAATACTAACAAAAGTTGAAGAAATGATCTGTATCTGAACAAAGAACCAAATGTGGCCTACATAGGTGATCTTGAGGTTTTGCTTTAACTTCAGTTTACAGCATTGTTTCTGTTGCCTTACCATAAATTTAATTGCCATGCAGATACAGAAAGGTGTCTCTGTCAGTGTTTGAGGAGGCAATTTGTGCAACCCCCAAACCAGAGGCTTACCATAATAAAGTATTTATTTCTTCATTCATATTATTGTTCCTTGGTTTTTATTGGGCAGCTGTTTCCCTTCCTTGATCCAGACACCTTCCCTGCTGTAGCTTTCTTTCTATTGGGACTCTATGAACATACGGAAAAGTCTGTGCTCTTTACCTGGGAGAAGACTCAAATCACTTTCACTCACAAATCTTAGAGCAGTGGTTCTCAATCTATGAGTTATGCTCCTTTAGGGGGTCATGTATCAGATATCCTACATATCATATATTTACATTATGATTCATAACAGTACCAAAATTAGTTATAAAGTAGCAACAAAATAATTTTATGGTTGGGATCACCACAACATGAACTGTATTAAAGGGCTGCAGTGTTAGGAGGGTTGAGAATTGCTGCCTTAGAGAAAACTGATCAGATGGCCTCATCACCCATAAGGATCCTGGCACTGCCTATTTAGGTGGTTCCCTCTGCTAAGCTGAGCTAAATTTTCTTCTGGTAAAAAAGTCTCAATGTGTTTTCCGAATTCCATTCCTAGTACATACCGGTCAGCCTGCTTTCTCCTACTGTCACTGAGAGATTTTCCTGGGCTACATTCTAGTACTCCATCTCCAGTTTCTTTTGTGTAAGCAAACCAGTGGGAGGTCTGTGTCTTTCTATTCTAAAGTTGAACTTCCAGGAAAGGCACAAAAATAAAAGAGTATAAAAGGATCTCTGCACTCCTTACCCAGACCTGCTGTGACTACTACTCTACCCAATGCACCCATGCTTTGCAAGTGAACATACTTCCTCTGTCTTGAGGATGTGCTATGCCCATGTGCACCTGTTGTGATACCTGATTTGCTCACCTGTTTGGAGTGTTTAAGCAATATGTGAGGAGATACTCTGCGATAAGGTAAGTATTCTACTCTTAATCAAAATTCTAGCCCTGTATTTATCATTGGCAATTGCCTAAATCAAGTCCTTACCATGAAATCTACAAAGTGATTCTCCATGTTTATCAGTTGTTCTCAGCATTCTAGCTCACTCATTTTTTTTTCTTTTTTACTGTCTTTGTTACTGGAATGGACCATGGATTTCTGGAGCAGTATATATTTTTCAACTAGATTTAGGTCCAAGAGCCTATTAAGCCACTTAAACTGATCTTTCCTATGTGTTCTATCTGTAGTCACCCAAGGAAGAAGCAGAGAAAGGATGAGTCATGTAACAAAGGAGATCAGAAGAGCTGAAGAAAGGACAGCTATTGAATTGCTGTGTCTGGTAAGGTGGGTACCCATGTCCAGTTAGCACCTAAATGTAGTCCAATGAACTGACTGCTGGAAGTGATTAGCACATTAGATTCAAAGAGAGCCTATACCTAAGTTTTGTATGTCAGAATGGTAACATGGGGCATAGTGGTAAATATTAACTGCACCTGCTTTTTGTAGTTATGTAGGTTTGGATTTTTTGCTTTTTTTGTGTGAGTAATTAGAATGACCTTGAATTTCTGATCCTTCTGTCTTGATCTCCCAAGTACTGGGATTATAGGCCACCAACTAGGTTAGTTTTGAAAATTAAATTAAATTTTATATTTTTGAGGCAGTGTCTCTTGCTATAGCCCATGCTGGCCCTGAGTCTGTGATTCTATCTCTGCTTTCACAGTGCTGGGATCATAGATTATCAAATGCCAGCCCTTGAGACAATGTGTGTGTATGGTAGTTACATTAGAGCAACTTTTAGGTTAGCATACAGAATAAAGGGCATTATCACAACATTTTCACTCACATGTATGGCTCAGTTTTGTTTTTTCCTGTTTCAGGGGTGAAATCCTGGGCCTTGTGATACTTGCTAGGCAAGTACCCAAGCACACCATTGAGCTCCATTTCCAACTCTTACAGTTTTTGAGACAGGGTCTCACTATATAACCCAAGATGGTCTTGAACTTGGCAGTACTTTAGTCTCAGCTTCCCTAATGCTGGGATTTTGGGTATGTGCCACCACATTCCACATTTAAAACTTCAGTTCCAAAAAAGCATCCTACAGGCATACCAAAGAACAGAGTTGGAAGACTAAAACATGTGGTACCCCAAGAGAAACTGCAGAATAGTTAGGAATATATATATATATATATTCTAGCACTGTGATTACAAAATAAAATCAACTGATATAAACATTATTGATGGTTGAGGACCAAAACCAGCCGATATCCTTTCTAACAAATATGACAAGTCACCATTTACAGGTTGTGGTTTTTAGAAGACTATTTGTGGATTTAGGGTTCAATGAAATATTGTGGACTTTCAAGTTAAATATAAAAACAAAGTGTTGAAGCTAAATATTAAAATGAGTTTTCAACTGGGCAGTGGTGATACATCTTTAAATCTAGCACGCAAGAGGCAGAGGCAGGTGGATCCCTTGTGTGTTCGAGGCCAACCTGGTCTACAGAGCATGTTCCAGGACAAATTCTAAAGTTGCACAGGAAGAAAAATAAAAACAACAACAACCCCCCAACATCCAAGAGCTTCCAAGTTGAATATAAAAGCAAAAGTTTATCACACAAAGTGATGTACTCCCAGCAATTAAGAGATAGCAGCAGGGGCACCAAGAAGAGTTCAAGGCCAGCCTAGGCCACACATACAAGTTCAAGGCTTGTCTGGGCTATCCGAGACTCTATCTAAAAAACAAAATGCTAGAATAGTAGCAACAACAACAAAACATTATTGGACATTGAGATAAACAATCAATGAAAAGCTCAGGAAAGAATTAGTTTGTACATTGTACAATTTCCAAAAAAGAAATTTTAGGGAACATAGGGTTCCAGTGTGAGGGACTATTGTTCATGAGATGGTAGCTTAACTGAATAAATCTTCCTCTTTTTCATAAAACAGCATTATTTGTGTTGTATAGTAAAGTTTGAAAACAGAGTGAAGTCATCTAAAAATCTGTGAGGCTTTTAAATCTGATTGCACATTAGTTAATTGATTGTAAAACTAAGAGCATGCTGCTAGGGGTATACACTTATCAATTTATTTAAAAAACCAGCTGTGTGCTTAGATAGTCAAATATTCACAGAAATTTCATGAAGATGTCATTTATTTTAAAAACATTTTGCCGTTGTATTTTCTAGGGTTATCAGAGTCAACTTGAACTATTATTCTTAAGTACCACTTCAAGAGTATGATGTGCAATATATATCTCTATATATGTGTATATCTATCTATCTATATAAAATGTGGATTAGGTATGAGTTCTCTGGTGCTTGGTAAGAGAAGGGCTGTGTGTGAAGGCTTTGCCACAATCCCTGCACTTGTATAGTTTCTCTCCTGTGGATTCTCTGGTGCTGAGTAAGACTAGGTGCTCTGATTGAAGGGCTTGGAACAATCAGGACACTCATAGGGCTTTTCCCCAGTGTGTGTCCTTTCATACTGGCTGAATGATGAGCTGTGGCTGAAGGATTTCCCACATTCATTGTGCTCAAAGGCTTTTCCTCGGTGTGAATCCTTTGGTGTTCTATGAGAAGGGAACTCTGGCTGAAGGCACTACATTCATAGAGCTTCTTTCCTGTGTGGCTCCTCCGATGCTGAATGAGGGGAGCAAGCTGGCTTTTCATAGGGCTTTTCCTTACTATGAATTTGCTGATGTTCTGTTAGAGTTGAGCTGTGGCTGAAGGCCTTGCCACAGTCACTGCATTCATAGGACTTTTCTCCTGTGTGGGTTCTCTGATGCTGAATCAATGGTGTGATGTGGGTGAAGGCTTTCCTCTACTCATAGCAGCCATAGGGCTTCTCTCTAGTGTGGATCTGATGGTGTTTGGTCAGGGATGAGCTATGGCTCAAGGCCTTGCCATATTCCCAAAGATAGGGCTTCTTGTCAGTGTCGTTTGTAGGTGCTGGGTGAGGTGATAATTTGCTGAAAGGCCTTCCCACACTCACTGCACTCAGAGGGTTTCTCAACTATGTGAGTCTGCTCATGCTGGTTGAAGGAGGATCTGAAGCTGAAGGATTTCCCACATTTACTACACTCATATGGATTCTCACCTTTGTGAGTTCTCTGGGGCTGGATCAGTAGGGCAATCTGGTTGAATGTCCTTCCACACAGAACACGTACATGGTTTTCCATCGGTGTGGCTTGTTTAGTGTTTGGTTAGTGCCAAACCATTTTGCAGCATCTTCACATTCATGACATGAGTAAGGTCTTCTATCTCCTGTGTGTATTTGGTGATGTTCAATGAGTGCTTAACTGTCACTAAGGCCTTTAGACATTTCTTGCATTTCTAGAGTTTCTTTTATGTATCAATTTTTGATTGATCATTTGAGTCCAGCTTCTCCCTGTGTTCCCACATGTGGCAGGTCTCGCTTTTTATAATTATTGGTTGAGCTGAGAGATCAGTACCTAGACTCAAGTTTTCCTCAGACCCATTCTCCTTCTAAGTGGGTATTTTCACAGGAATGACAATCACCTGCCCCATTTACCTCATACCTATATTCTAGGGACCTACACTGTTGAGGTGTCTCCCCCGCCCAGTTTTCCTATCAGAAAAAATACTGTTGGACAATTTTCCAGGGATACTTTGTTTTGGATCTGAAAATCTGATTTCTAAATCTGAAAGAAACATGAAACAGAAATGTGCCTTAAAACCCTTTCCAAAAGAAGAGTTTTTTTGGGCATGTAGCTTGTGTGAGTTTTGTATGTAAGTTAAAAAATAATTTTTATGGGGGCTGGAGGGATGCCGTGGTAGCTAAAAATACTTGTTCTTGTGAGGACCTAGGTTTAATTTCCAGCATTCATGTCAGCCCACAACCATCTATAACTACAGTTCCAGGGAATCCAATGCCCTCTTCTGAACTCTGTAGGCACCAGGCATACATATGGGACATAGACATACATGCATGCAAGCAAAATATTCATGTACATAAAATAAAAATTTAAATTTATATAGATTTTATCCAGAATGGAGGCACAAGCTTGTGTTCCTAGTATGCAAGAAGTTGAAGCAGTAGGATCAAAAGTATTGAAAGTGTTTGGGTGGTGGCACACCCCTTTAATCCCAGTGTTCAGGAGACAGAGGCAGGCAAATCTGAATTTGGGTTAGCCTGGTCTACAGAGTTTCAGGATGACTAGGGCTATCCTGTCTCAAAAAACAAACAAACAAACACAAAATAATGAAAGTCTGAGGCCAGCTTAGACTATATAGGAAAACATCTCAAAATAACAGAAAATTTAACTGTTCTGCGAACCAGGGAAGAAATAGGATCCCTACAGGGCAGAGATTCTGTCCATCTGGGCAACAATTGTACCCCATCATAGTAAGTGCTTGGCAAACATACTGTCAGAACAGGGCAGTATTTCTTATCCTTCTTGAAAACTGATAAAGGACCACTGTTCAAATGATGAAACTACTAATTTTCTTAGCACTTACCATAATCTATTTATTTTATTAGCAGTTATTAAAAACCAGTAAGTTTACATTATCCTTACTTTATGTATTGTGTGTCCTCCTTCCTGACCAAGCATCAATTCTGCAAAGTTTCACTCACATTGAAATGGGTCTAGGGGGTCTAGGACATAGCTCAGTGGTAGAGGACTTGCCTAAGATGTGTGTGGCCTAGCATCCATGTTATGTGTTCACAACTACATGTAACTCTAGCTTCAAAGGATCTGACACCCTGTTCCCGACTCAGCAGGCATTTGTACACCATGACATACATTCCAACAGATACACATACTAAATAAAACTGAAACACAACCTAGGTTTTCTTCAAGAACAGTAAGTGCTCTTAACTACTGAGCCATCTCTTGAATCCCTTCTTTGTTCTTTCTGCCATATGATGATGCAGCAAGGTGCCATTAATGATGAATAAGCCTTCACAAGACACAGGATCTGCTGGTACTGTGCTCTTGGAATTCCCAGCATCCAGAACTGAGAGCAATACATTTCTATTGTTTATAATTGACTCCTCTATTTTGTTACAGCAGCCCAAACAGACTTAAGATAGTGGTGGTAAAAAGTAAGAGGACTCCTGAGAACACAAAGGAATGACCCAAATCTACTCTGAGGTTTTACAAGCACAGGGCCAATGCATCTCACTCACCTTGTGTTTCTCTGCTTCTGGTATTTTCAGGTCAGGTCTGTGACTTAATAAAATTTATTCTATTTGATATTCCCTACAATTAAATAATCAAGTTCCCGAAGCCCAAGATACAGTCCAGGTATTTGCTTTTAAATGTAAGCACCACACCCATTTTTAATTCAGGAGAACTAGAGTTTACAATGTGAGCAAACCATCAGGGTCAGGGAGTCAGTCTTAACGGACCAAAGGTCTGCAGCATCATAGTGTGATACAGGATCCACTGGGAAGATTCCACTTGTCCCAGCTCCTCTTGGGTCCTTGTTCCTGATTGAGTGTCCTTGGCTGAGCCAGTCTAGACTCATTTCTGGTAGGGCAGCTGGTTAATAGGAACATTAAACAGGCCAGAAGGGTTCTATCCAGTTGAAGTGAAAGTCAAACTTTCCTATAGAGTCTAGGTGGCCTCCTGGAATATGTAAATAGGGAATAGTATTTTAGGCTATAAGGTAGTTTCAAACATCTTAGATGAAGAAAAATCTTTTAAAAGTTTATTTTTAACTATATATTTGGGTGAGTGTGTGTGGGTGTGTGGGCGGAGACACCAGATTTTCCTGGAGCTAGAGTTACAGGTGGTTGTGTGTTACCTCATGGCATACCTAAGAACCCAACTTTGGTCCTCTACATATGCTGTTAACTACTGGGTCACAAAATAAAATGGTATTTGGGAATTAACAGTAAAGTGGCAAAGAATTATGGGCAAATCAGGGTACATCAGAAACTGCTCTCCTGGAGATACCCTTACAGCAGTTGTGTCTGGGCGGTGAGGAATGGGATATCTGCAAAAATTGTCAAGCTGGACACCTGTGGGGCCAAAATTATTCATGGATTTTCTTATTTGAAATGCTTGGAACCAGATGTGTTTCAGATTTTAAGGATTTTTGAAGTTTGGAATTTTTGCATAGTTTTTTGGGCTTAAAATGTGCAAAAATTTTAGACTCCCGGATTAAGGATGCTTCAACCGGTACACTTAATTTAATAAAACAAAATGCTTGGCACAGGAAGAGGGAGAGACAGCTTGAGAAAACATAATTCAGGCGCTGGAGTGGTGGCTCAGTGGTAAAGGGTTTACTACTTTTTTTTTTAAAAAACTTTTAAAAAATATTTATTATATATACACAATAGTCTGTCTGTGTGTCTGCCTGCAGGCCAGAAGAGGGCACCAGACCCCATTACAGATGGCTGTGAGCCACCAGGTGGTTGCTGGGAACTGGACTCAGGACTTTTGGAAGAGCAGGCAATGCTCTTAACCTTTGAGCCATCTCTCCAGCCCCAGTTTACTACTTTATAAAGAACCCAGGTTCAGTTTCAGCGCCTGTGTGGCAGCTCACAGCCATCTGTAAGACCATTTCTATTGGGTTCTATGCCCTCTTCTGACTTCTCTGGGCACCTGGCATACACATGGTGCACATACATACATGCGTAAAAATCACTCATACACATACATGGGGGAAAAGCTATAATCTCAGCAACAAATGCTGGTGTAGATGTGGGGAAAAGGGATCACTTATTCATTGCCACGGGGAGTGCAAAATGGCACAGCCACTATGGAAATCTGTGGCGGTTCCTCCAAGAGCTAGAAATACATCTATGATAAGAGCCTCTACATCACTCTCAGATTTACACCCAAAGGACGCTGTATCCTAATATAAAGATACTTGTTCATTCATGTTCATTGCTGCTCTATTCACAAGAGCCAGGAAATTGAAACAGCCTAAATGTCCATCAAACAATGAATGGATAATGCAAATGTGCTATATTCACACAATGGAATACTTACTATAAGCTACTAAGAAAAATGAAATTATTAAACTAGCAGATAAATGGATAGTGCTGGAAACAATCATTCTGAGGCAACTCGGACCTAAAAAGACAAAACTCGATGTTTTATCTGTGGGTGTTAGCTTTGAATCTTCGGAAATGTGTTTCATTTGAAATACCCATAGAAGCCAGTACATTTGTAACAGAATAAAGTAGTATAGATGCTTAATGGGGAATAATAGTACAGAAAGTCTTAAATTGGGATGGGAGATAGGAGGACATGGTAGATGATGAAATACAGGAAGGGTTAACTAACACTAAAGACATTTTGAAAAAATCGTGGAAACTTACTACTGTAGAAGCTTGTTGGTGTTATTCATTGCTGGATATTAGGGATTTCTCGTCAAGCCCTGCTAAAACTGGGATTACGGACACAAATTAGCACACTATCCGGCTGGTTTTACATAGGGTTGGGAGTTCGAACTCAGTTTTTCATGCATGCACTTTCCCTACTCAGCATCTCCCCAACTCATTCGCAGTATTAATGTAAGCATCAGAATGGTGACTGACAACCCGGGGCGGCACTCAATTTGTTTCCAGAGTCCTACGCAGCTGGGAAGTTGGGACAGAAGCCCTTCCCTCTCTGGGAGGACAGGCTATTTTCAATCACTGCAAAATTGGCTCCGAGCTCGGGGATTCCAAGTCTGGGGCAAAGCTTAGACCCCGGGGCCGAGCTCCTCCTCAAAGACACCGGGATCCCTAGAGGCCTCAAACCTCTCCCCCTTCCCGCCCAGCCCGCCCCCTCCCCACCCAGCGCCCCCATCTTACCGCTGAACCGCCAAAGGCCGCAGCTACCAGTCGAGAATGCGCCTGCGCGCCGACTACACCTCCCAGAGGCCCGTGCGTGCGTTTCTGGTCTCGCCCTCTGGTTGTCCGGTCAGCACACGGGATCCTCATGCTGTGGCAGCGAGGGAGCCTGAGCATAGTTTCCAGAACTTGACCAGGATCAAACCCGGTTCGTCACTTGTCGCGAACCGCAGGAGGAAAGTTGAGAGCAACACCAGAGTTTAATACTGTAGCTCCCAGAAGGTTGTGCGTGGCTTTACGTCTCTGCTCGTCCCGCCTCCGCAAACTCTTGGGCTGTTTTCGGCCTGATTGTGCCTCCCGAAACTACAATTCCCAGAGGGCCGCGCGCCCCTCGCGCGTCCCATTTCGCTTGTGCATTTAGGGTCTCCGTGCTGGCGCTTGGGTACTTTACCTGTTTATTTCCAAGCCGAAGTTTTTGACTGACTGAATGGCTAATACAGGTCCTGAGGAAGTTGAGAGAAGTAGTGAGAAGGGTCCTGGTATCCTGGTAACGGTTTTCCAGACACGAAAATCCTTGACGTATTTGGTGCAGAGAGAAGGTTGGTGAAGAGAATGCCAGGACGTCCTAGAGAGGAGGCTTGGAGTATTGACGTTGCTTTCATATTGGAAACGCAACCGTTAGCTGCTAAGACAAAGCCGTGAATAAAACACACGATCAAGTTTTTAATTTAGAATTCCAAAGACATCCCCGGAAGATCAGCCATAGGTAGTTACCAGGCCGTATTTATTATTATTACCCCAGTATAAAAAAATCAACATTTGCATGGACTTTCTTATGTAATCTTTGAAACTGTGCTGTTGAATAGGTGCCCATATTCAAAGATGATATACTTTCATTCACTGAATTGCCGTTTTCTGAAAACTCAGCGCTGACATCAGGCACTGGGTCCACAGTGTAGCAGCAAACAGTAAAATAGGTGTGGCATTCACTGTCACCAAACCGAGTTCACATCTTAATGGGTGCAAAGTCTGTTGGCTTTTGCCAAAACAAAGACAGTCAAGAAAAAATGTGGACAAAGATTTATTACCTGTAGCGGGAAAGCAGAGCGACACTTAGGGGTCTGGGAGGCAGAGGCAGGGGAATCTCTGAGTTCGAGGTCAGCCTGGTCTACAAAGAGAGTTCAGGACAACTAGGGCTATGTAGAGAGACTGTCTCACCGCCAGTGCCACCACCACCTCTCTCCCCCAAAAGAAAGGGTGAAAGAAGCGTTACCATTAATCTTGGGGGGGGGGGGTCCAGCAGAGCCATCACGATACCTTGGAAATCAGGTTCCCCTCTTGAGGTTCTTAGTTTGATTAGTAAGAGAATTTAAGAACACTCACAGATGGAAGCTTGAGGACAAAGAACAGACTCAAACAGAAGCTTGCCGACAAGTTATTAGAGTTTAAAATGAAAACCTCAGGACAGGCAAGCTATAAACCTCCCAGCTGCCTGTAAAGAAGGAGAATGGAGACTAGAAGCCATGCTGTTTGAAATAAGGCTGAAGGAAGTCAGATTCTTGGCAGGGGGCAGGGGCTTAAGAAAGAGAGCAAGGAATTTCAGTGTTACATTGGGAATTTTGATCTTTGGTAAACATTTATTTTCATTTTATGTGTATGAGTGGTTTGTCTACATGTACGTACACATTGTGTGTTCAGTAGTGTGGAGGGCATTGAATCCCTTAGGATCTGGAGTTACAATTGTGAGCCATCAAGTGGGTGCTGGAAACAGAAGCCTGTGCGCCCCCCTCCCCTCCATGAGACAGGGCTTCTTTGTGTAATCTTGGCTGTCCTGAAATCCTGGAACTCATGCTGTAGACCAGGCTGGCCTCAAATGTACAGAGATCCACCTGCTTCTGCTTTCCAAATGCTGGGATCAAAGGTGAGGGACAGTAACTCTGCTCCTAACTGCTCAGCCACCCCTGCAGCCCCAGTTAGGAAGTTTATAAGCGTATGTTGTAATAGGAGCGGTGGGCTGCATCCCCGGCACCTGGCTGCCCACACGACTGGCTTTATCCAAAATAATTACACGGAAACTATATTCTTTTAAACACTCCCTGGCCCATTAGTTACAGTTTCTTATTGGCTAGCTCTTACATATCGATCTAACCCATTTCTAATAATCTGTGTAGCTCCACGAGCTGGCTTACCAGGAAAGATCTTAACCTGCATCTGTCTGGAGTGGGAGAACCATGGCGACTCCTCAATCTGCTTCTTTCTCCTAGCATTCTGTTCAGTCTACTCCGCCTACCTAATTTTCTGTCCTCTTAAAGGGCCAAGGCAGTCTCTTTATTTAACCAATGAAATAAACACAAAACAGCAGACTCCCACATCATTCCCCTTTTTCTGTGTAAACAAAAAAGTCTTTCATTTTAACATAGTAAAATTACATATAGCAAAACAGATATCAAGCAAGAATTACAGTTACAATATTTATATCTACTTTATCTTTTATCATAACCAAGGAAAACTATAACTAATCATTCTTCAACTCCATCAAAGACTCCAGAAGGATATAATATTACCTAAGCAAACAAGAAATAAGAAAACTCTAGAAATAACAGAGACATTTCGCTGCCTGGACAGTCACCCAAAGTTCCTCTGTACCGTTGGGGCATCCATCTTCGGCCTTCAGGCCCATAGTATCCAGCAGACATTTCCATGAAGCAGGAAATTTCAAAGACAGTTCAGTCACTATCTACTGTGTCCTGTAGAATGTCTCACAGACTCCTTCATGAGAAAGACCATCTCACCTTTAGGCAAGTGCAGTCCTCTGTCTGCAGGTTCTCTGTGTCCAGTTCATGCATCAGTCCAGGCAAGAGCAGTTTCTTGCCCAAATGGCTATCAAACTCCATAAGGATCCTCTTCGATGCCCATCTTCCTCTTGAAGTAGCTGGTGCTGCCAGGAGCAGACATGTCTCCTTGTCATGAAAAGCCCTAAGTTATTAAAATATTTTAAATGCCATATTCTGCAGTCTTTGAGAGATATGAAGAATGTCTGTCTAACTTAAATATATCTCTATATATCTGGAAAATCTAACTAACATGACTACAAGCTTTACTATTATCGATGATTATCCATTAGCAACCTATATTTCCTATTATACATTACATTTTAAATGAACTACACAATCACAATACCTTAATATCAGAAATACATATACATATAACAAAATTGACCTTAAAATCCATACCAATGTAAATTATTCATATCTATATCATATCCATATCCCCCTTTAAATGTAAAAGAACATTTATAAACAATATTTGGGAACATGGGCACAGTTTTTTTCTCTCCAAACTGCTTCCTGCTGAATGGGGGCGCTGTTATTCAGGTCTTTTATGGGATAACCTGTCTGCTAGGTTCATCTCAGTGGGCAGTTGAGCAAAGTAATTTTTTGAGGGTGTTCACAGCAACCTTTCAGGAGGGCGAGGTCTATCATACCATATTGGAATAGAAGAAATCCACAGGGTCTCATCCTCTGTGAAAACAAAAGAAGACCCTTTCCAAAGCATCATATCCTTAGACCCAAATTCTGAAGTCATACCCTCATGATATCCATTCTGGTTCCACTTGGCAGCCCATATAATTAAATGTTAGTCTGTACTTAGCTCCTTTACAGTCAAAAATTTTAAAGAAAACACAATGTACATAATCCAGACTCTCTATGAATTTTCCATTTTTACGTGGCTTATTTTTACTTTATTTCTCTTAATCTATAACTATCTGTACTCTGTCTCTTTAAAGACTTTACCTTTTTTTTTAAACCATTAACTTTATTCTCTATATTCTTTTTCTTCTCTCTCTCAAGCCTATGTACATTCATCCAACAGTGTGGTCTTTTATGTCTGAATCTGTTTTATTGTGAATCTGTAACATTTTTTTACTATCCAGGAGCATTTCTTAAAATGTTAAGCAGTTCTTAAAAATTTAAGTTGCACCATGTACAGGTATTATGGTGCCGTCTGTGTCCTGCCCAGTGGAAACCTTAACTGCGCTGTTATTACAGTAATTACGGTAATTTTGACCAGCACAGTTCAGCATGGAGCAGTGGCTCCTGCCTCAGATCCATCTGGTGCTCCTGAGCTGTGCACAGTTCCAGGCACACAGCAAGTCCACATTGGAGCTGCACTCAGCAGTTTAATTCTGAGACTGAGCGTGCAGCACAGAAACTCTTTTTATCCAAGTTACAACCAAATCTGACACGCAGAGCACTGCGCAGTCTGAAAACACGTCTCTGTATAGGGCAGGAATCCGCCATGCTCTTCCGCCTGTCTAAGCCTGATTCTGCTGTCTGCCCAGGTGCAGGCGGGGAGCGCTGAGCCATTGGCCCGGTCTCAGAGCACTCTCCTTCCGATCCCAAGCTGGAACAGAAACATCCAGTCCCATAAAATCCATTAAAATGCTTTAAAGCCAGAGTTCACGTTGGCAGCACAGCCCCAAGAAGTCGCGCTTTAAAATGACGCAGCGTTTTTTCTGCTGCTGATGCCGAATCAGGAAATCTCTCTATGGCACGCCGCCAACAAAGAGCAAAATTCTGCGTTAAACTCTGTTTTTTTCTCTGTTTAAAATTAAGCTCTCTCAGGTTTTTAAGTGGATTTAGCCCATCACATCTGGGCACCACTCTGTTGTAATAGGAGCGGTGGGCTGCGTCCCCAGCACCTGGCTGCCCGCACGGCTAGCTTTACCCAAAACAATTACATGGAAACTGTATTCTTTTAAACACTGCCTGGCCCATTAGTTACAGTTTCCTATTGGCTAGCTCTTACATATCGATCTAACCCATTTCTAATAATCTGTGTAGCTCCACGAGCTGGATTATCAGGAAAGATCTTAACCTGCATCTGTCTGGAGTGGGAGAACCATGGTGACTCCTCAATCTGCTTCTTTCTCCCAGCATTCTGTTCAGTCTACTCCGCCTACCTAATTTTCTGTCCTATCAGGGCCAAGCAGTTTTCTTTATTAATTAACCAATGAAAACAACAGATAAATACAAGACCCACCTCCATCAGAGCATCTTTAACTCTGGTTAGGAACAATGAGTGAGACAGGCAGATTCCTACAGGTCTGTGGCCAGTCAGCCTATCTGAATGGATGAGGTCCAGGTTCAGTGAGATAACCTGTCTCAAAAAATAAGGTGAAGAAGGGCCAGTGAGATGCAATATGGAGTAAAACACTTGGCATGCAAGCCTGATGGATGACCTGGCCCTGCCTGGAACCCACATAAAGGTGGAAGGAGAGAATTGACTCACAGAGTCGATTCCTGACCTCCATGTGTTCTAGCTTGTGTGAGTCTACACACACATCATATACACACATGAACCCAGAATAATGTTTTTAAAGATGGAAAAGTAATTTAGAAAGCTATTCTGGCATCCTAGCAGCCTTTACCCTCCAAGCAGAAACACACATGCACATGAATACAACACCACATACACAGCCACACACATACACACACACACACACTCACGCATGTACACACACACAGAGCATGCTTAAAGAGAGTAGTAGTTGTCAGCTTCTGGCTTATACATACACATATATTGAAAGAATTCATCATTCTTGGCTATATAGTGAGTGTGAGGTAAGACTGGGGAATAAGGAGACTCTGCCTCAAAACAAAAACAAATCTCTCAGGATTGACATTTAGAAAAATTTAATTAACATAAACAACATCAACTGGATATGGTGACACTTTGCTTTAATTCCAGCACTCAAGAGGCCAAGGTAGGTAGATGCCTTTGGATTCAGGCCAGCCAAAGACACAAAGAAATTATTTGTCTGAACAGCCACATATATCTCTATCTCTGTCTATGTTGATGTCTATCTATCTATCTATCTATCTATCTATCTATCTATCTATCTATCTATCTATCATCTATCCATCTATCATTTATCGATCTATCTAACTATATTCCCCTCTACTCCTTTCAACACCTCCCAAATGGTCTACCCTCTTAAATTTATTGCCTTTTATTTTAAAATATTATTGCTGCATACATATGCAAACAAATATATATATATATATATAAATGAGACCTATTGAGTCCATTTAGTGTTACTTATATGTATATGCTTAATATTTTATTGCATTTGATCTTTGCTGATTTCATATGTTTACATAGTGCATTTGTTTAATTCTCAACCCCAGCGTCTCTTACCTACCTTTCCTCCCTATCATTTTCTTCTTCCTTTTATAGGTCCTTTTCCCACATTCATTCCTTTTTGTTTTGTTAGGCACTGATTATTTTTCTGTTTTTTTCAAAGAAAACATTTAATTGTGGTGGCTCACTTACAGTTCAGAGGTTTAGTCCATTATCACCTTGGCAGGGAACATGTTATCATGCAGGCAGATATGGTGCTGGAGAGGTAGCTGCTATATGTTGATATGCAGGTAACAGGAAGTAGGCAGTCTCACTGGGCATGGCTTGAGCATATAGAAAGCACAAAGCCTGCTTACACAGGGACACTTTTCCTCCAATAAGACCACAACTATTCCAACAAGGTCATCCTATGAGTGCCCCTTAATTTGGGGGCCATTTTATTTCAAACCATCACCCCAAAGACTTGTAGCCATATAATAATGCAAAAATGCATTAAGTCCAACTTCAAAAGTACCCATAGTCTATTTAAAAGTCTGAAGTTCAAAGTCTCTTCTAAGATTCATGCAATGTCTTAACTGTAATTACCTACAAAATCAACATCCAAAAGCAGATCATATATTTCCAGCATACAATGGCACCATTCCAAAGCATAAGAGAGGGAACATAGTGAGGAAATACTGGACCAAAGCAAGACAGAAAACCAGGCGGGCAAACTCCAAACTCTGCACCTCCATGTCTGATGTCCAAACACTCTTCAGATCTCCAACTCCTTTTAGTTTTGTTTACTGCAACACACTTGTTTCTCTAGGGTTGGTTCCATTCCCTGTTTGTAGCTTTGTTCAGCAGGAACCTCATGATTCTGACATTTCCAACATCTTGGGTTCTCCAAGAAATTCCAGGGTTCAACTTCAGAGCTTCATGCAGTGGCCTCCTTAGGCTTCCATTCAAGGACACCTGCCTGTCCTCAGCAGCTTTCCTTAGTCATGAAGGAAGGTTCCATAGTGCCTTTCTTCTCTCCTTAAGTCTAAAGCCAGAACTCTGTGACCCAATCTGCCAAGTTCTGCTGCTTGCTGGGGCTGGAACATGGCCCTCATATTCAATTACATCTTCCCCAGATTTTTGTCCTTCACTGCCTAAGCTTGACTATTCTGGAATTTGCTCTGTATATCAGGCTGACCTCAAACTCTTTTTTTTTAAAATAGGGTTTTTCTGTGTAGCACTGACAGTTCTGGAATTCACTCTGTAGTCTAGGCTAGCTTCAGACTAATAAAGATTTGCTTGCCTGAGCCTCCCCAGTTCTGGGATTAAAGGCATGCACCACCCGACCCAGCTGTGACCCTCCGATTTTACCCAGGACTGTCTGTGTCTGCAGGTCTGGAACTGTGTACTGAAGTTTGTGGGTTCACCTCTTAGGGACATGACTGACAATAGTGAGTGTCTTTTCCCCAGAATACATCCATTGCCAATAGTTCAGCAGGAAAGAATAGGGCCGCGCAAGGAATTTCCCAGTGCATGATTGGCTGTTGGCAGACTCACATGTCTGCTATGCCCAAATTATCTACCAAAGACAGCATTTCACATCTCTTCTCTCTGTCTTCTGGCTCTTACTATGAGCAATTCTGAAATAGATGTTAGTTACTGTTAATTCTAACCAAATGTACAGTGCAATAAATTTTTTTTGTTTGCATGAGGCAGGGTCTCTATATATGTAGTTCCTGGTACCTGGATGTGTCTCTGTCATCCATGCTGGTCTCCAATTCATGAAGATCCATCTGCTCTACCTCCAGAGTGCTGGGATTAAACAAGTTTGCCACCACACCCAGCTTATTCAATAGATCTTCAGTTATCCATTCTGTCTTCTGAAACTGTCCCCTCTGATTACTGGCTCCACATTCCCTCTGGCTCCCCTCTGAGTATTCTGAACTGTGTTTCTGTGCACATTTGTGTACATGTATTTGTGGAGATGTATGTATTTGCTTTTTATCCTTGTGTCCCTGTGTTTATTCTTGTTCTATATATCCCATAATGTGTGATTAATTTGGGCTTCTCTTTCCCTCAGCGTTTCCAAATGGGGCTACCGCGTGGCCCAGAGTTTCGTCTTTGCCATCGAGGAGATCAATAGGAGTGCTCACTTGTTGCCCAATTTGACTCTGGGCTTCTCCATTCGAAACTCTGGGGACTCAGTGCATGGAGCCGTCCACGAGACAATGAGCTTTCTCTCGAGGCAGGAGGAGCCCATCCCCAACTATACATGCCAGCATGGCTCTCCTCAGGCTGCTCTGGTTGGGGACACACGGTCATCCCTGTCTGTCTCCATGGCCAGACTTCTGGGACTGTACAAGTTTCCCCAGGTGAGTTACTCAAGCCTTCTTCCTTCTGAATGTAGTGCAGTCCCTTAATGATGATAGAGAAACTGATGGTGATGGTCACAGGCGTGAGCAGCTCTGCTGTGGAGCCAGGCTCCCTGCAAGTATTCTCCATGTCCAACATGGTTCCCCTCCATATGCAGATAAAGATAGTTTAGAGAGAACTGGCATCCCTCTCATTGACCAGGAAACTGAGAACATTTCTTTTTTATTTAAGAAATATTTTTAAAGATTTATTTATTTTTATTTTATGTGTATGAGTATTTTTCCTTCATGTATATATGCACACATGTACATATACACATATGCATATATGTAAATATTTATATGTGTATATATACATCTATATGTGTATTTATATGCACACATGTATTACATGTTTGCCTGATGCCCATGAAAAATCAGAGGACATTGAATTCTCTAGACTGAGTTATAGATTTCTTTAACTGCCATATGGGTGCTGGGAATTGAATCTCAGTTCTCTGAAATAGTAGTAAGTACTCTTAACCACTGAACCATCTCTACATCATTTATTATTATTATTATTATTATTATTATTATTATTATTATGCGTGTGTGTGTTTGTGTGCATACTCAACACCAGTGCCATTGTACTCATCTGCATGTTAGTTAAAAGACACCTTTTGGGAGTCAGTTATTTTCTTCTATGTTGGTTCTGGGAAGTAAACTCAGTAAACAGGAAAGTCTTGCAGTGGTGGTGTGATAAGAGCTAATTGTTGTTCTTGCCTGGTGGTTCTACTGGGAACCCATTGGTCCCTACCAGGGACAGAAAGAAGGTTTGTGGGGTAAAGATGCTAACCAAGCTCGATGACTTGAGTTTGAACCTCTGGAACCCATGTGGTGGAAGAGAACTAGTCCCCACAATTTGTCTCCTGACCTCCAACATGTACTGCCAGACAACACACACACACACACACACACACACACACACACGAAAATGAAAAAGAACAGCATCACAGCTGTATGCAAACCAGAGAGTTTAATATACGTTTATGTGTTTTGTTACTTATGTGAGTCTATGTCGCAGGTGTAGGAGGAAGCTAGAAGAGGGTATCAGATTTCCTTGACTTGGAGTGACAGGATGTGAGCCACCTGGTGTGTGTGCTAGATCTTGAACTTGAGTCTTCTACTAGAAGAACAAGGGCTCTTAACCACTGAGTCAAGGCTTCAGCCTCCTCCTTCCCACCTTCAAACCAGATCATCAGCCTATGCATAAGCCCAAATCTCATCCACTTTTCTATTGCCTGGTTCTTCCTTGACAGTTCAGTTATTCATCCTCACTACCCAGCCTCAGTGACAAGATCCAGTTCCCATCTTTCCTTCGAACCCTGACTAGTGACCTCACATCTTGCCGTGCAGTGACCCAGCTGATCATTCACTTTCAGTGGTCCTGGGTGATCATTCTGGCCCATGATGATGACTTTGGGCAGCAGGCCAGCTCTTTGGCCAATCAGGAACTGAGCTCATTTGGTGTGTGCATTGAGTTCACCCTCCATGTCCCTTCCCATGAGTCCATGGGGAAGATTGGAGAGATTGTCCAGAAGATGCAGAAATGCACAGCCAGGGTTGTTCTAGTTTTCCTAAGCAATTCAAATTTCCAGCTTATTCTATATAGGTTACTGGGTGTTCCTGTTTCAGGCCAGGTCTGGGTCAGCAAGGGCACTCTGCACATGGCACTTGCCCTGTCTATTCCAGGTATTTCCCAGGTATTGTTTGGCACATTTGGCCTTCTGTATCACAGCAGCAGGGCTACTGGCTTCCCAGAGTTCCTTGCAAACCTACGCCCCAGCCAGACTCCAGAAGACATGTTTATAAAGAAGTTTTGGGAGATCACCTTTGATTGCACATGGCCCCACCAGAGCAGTACAGTGACAGAGGGTGTCCAGCTGTGCTCAGGGAATGAGAGTCTGATAAACCAGCAATATCCTTTCCCAGAAGTGAGTAAAATTGATGCAGCTTACACAGCTGTCTACAGCATTGCCCATGCCCTGCAAGACGTGATAACCAGTGGACAGCAGGATGTGAAAAGTACAGATTCCCAGGACTTCCAGCCCTGGCAGGTGAGAGGACATGTGCAGTGGGTGGCTCTGGGATGGTGGGGGAAGAGGACATTGGTACTGACTAGGCTGTAGAAAAGCTGACTATATGCTTCAGCAAGGATGTCAGATGCTTACCAATGAGAGGCCTCTTAGAAGGAATAGTCGCCAAGGAATCCGTGCATTGTGTGGGATCTCAGAAGAGTCCAGTTCCTGTGGGTTGCCTGATTTAGCACCATCAGGATGCCTAGTAAAATTAGTATTTCACATAACAGTAAACATGTAAGTGGAGTTTTTTTTCTTTCTACCAGTTCCTGAATAAACACTTAGAGTCTTATATTAATTATAAATTTTGATCTGTTTGCTTAATCTTATTATTTAGTAGCTCTTACTTTTAAATTAACCCATTTCTTTTTTTATGATTTTATTTATTTTTTTTATTGAAAAAATTTCTGCCTCCTTCCCGCCTCCCATTTCTCTCCCCCTCCCCCTACTCTTCTCCCCCTCCCTCTCCAGTCCGAATAGCAGTCAGCATTCCCTGCCCTGTGGGAAGTCCAAGGTCCTCCCCTCTCCATCCAGGTCAAGGAAGGTGAGCATCCAAACAGGCTAGGCTCTCACAAAGCCAGTACATGCAGTAGGATCAAACCCAGTGCCATTGTCCTTGGCTTCTCAGCAGCCCTCATTGTCCGCCATGTTCAGAGAGTACGGTTTTATCCCATGCTTTTTCAGTGCCAGTCCAGCTGGCCTTGGTGAGCTCGCAATAGATCAGCCCCACTGTCTCAGTGGGTGAGTGTATCCCTTGCGGTCCTGACTTCCTTGCTCATGTTCTCCCTCTTTCTACTCCTCATTTGGACCTTGGGAGTTCAGTCCAGTGCTACAATGTGGGTCTCTGTCTCTATCTCCATCCATCGCCAGATGAAGGTTCTATGGTGATATGCAAGATATTCATCAGTATGGCTATAGGATAGGGCCAATACAGGTTTCCTCTCCTCAGCTGCCCAAGGAACTAGCTGGGAACATCTCCCTGGACACCTGGGAACCCCTCTAGAGTCAAGTCTCTTGCCAACTCTAAAATGACTCCCTTAATTAAGATATATACTTCCCTGCTCCCATATCCACCCTTCCTTTCCCAACCATCCCATTCTGCCAAGCTCTCCCCATCCTCCCCTTCTCACTTTTCTCTCCCCATCTCTCCTTACCCCCATTCCACCCCACCCCCAAGTTCCCAATTTTTGCCCTGCAATCTTGTCTACTTCCAATATCCAGAAGGATAACTATATGTTTTTCTTTGGGTTCACCTTCTTATTCAGCTTCTCTCGGATCATGAATTATAGGTTCAATGTCCTTTATTTATGGCTAGAAACCAATTATGAGTGAGTATATCTTATGTTCATCTTTTTGGGTCTGGGTTACCTCACTCAGGATAGTGTTTTCTATTTCCATCCATTTGCATGCAAAATTCAAGATGTCATTGTTTTTTTACCACTGAGTAGTACTCTAATATGTATATATTCCACACTTTCTTCATCCATTCTTCCATTGAAGGGCATTTAGGTTGTTTCCAGGTTCTGGCTATTATAAATAATGCTGCTATGAGCATAGTTGAACAAATGCTTTTGTCATATGATAGGGCATCTCTTGGGTATATTCCCATAGTGGTATTACTGGATCTTGGGGTAGGTTGATCCCGAATTTCCTAAGAAATCGCCACACTGATTTCCAAAGTGGTTGCGCAAATTTGTATTCTCACCAGCAATGGATGAGTGTTCCCCTTACTCCACAACCTCTCCAGCAAAGGCTATCATTGATGTTTTTGATTTTAGCCATTCTGACTGGTGTAAGATGGTATCTCAAAGTTGTTTTGATTTGCATTTCCCTGATCGCTAAGGAGGTTGAGCATGACCTTAAGTGCTTTTGGCCATTTTAACTTTTTCTGTTGAGAATTCTCTGTTCAGTTCAGTGCCCCATTTTTTAATTGGGTTAATTAGCATTTTAAAGTCTAGTTTCTTAAGTTCTTTATATATTTTGGAGACCAGACCTTTCTCTCTTGCGGGGTTAGTGAAGACCTTCTCCCACTCAGTAGGTTGCCTTTTTGTCTTAGTGACAGTGTCTTTTGCTTTATAGCAGTTTCTCAGTTTCAGGAGGTCCCATTTATTCAATGTTGCCCTAATGTCTGTGCTGCTGGGGTTATACCTAGGAAGTGATCTCCTGTGCCTATATGTTGAAGAGTACTTCCTACTTTCTCTTCTATCAGATTAAGTGTGTTCAGATTGATATTGTCTTTAATCCTATGGACTTGAGTTTTGTGCATGATGATAGATATGGATGTACTTTTATTCTTCTACAGGTTGACATCCAGTTATGCCAGCACCATTTGTTGAAGATGCTCTCTTTCTTCCAATGTATACTTTTAGCTCTTTTATCGAAAACCAGGTGTTCATAGGTTTGTGGGTTAAAATCTGGGTCTTCTATTCAATTCCCCTGGTCTAATTCCCTGTTTTTATGCCAATACCAAGCTGTACTGCCAATACTGTTTTCAATACTGAACCACCCAAGAGTGGTTCATTAGTTGACTGTTCAGTTTCCATGAGTTTGTAGGCTTTCTGGGGGTAGCGTTGTTGTTGAATTCTAACTTTAATCCATGGTGATCTGATAAGACGCAGGAGGTTACGAATATTTTTTTGTAACTGTGGAAGTTTGCTTTGTTACCGAGTATGTGGTCAATTTTTGAGAAGGTTCCATGAGCTGCAGAGAAGAAGGTATATTCTTTCCTATTTGGGTGGAATGCTCTATAGATGTCTGTTAAGTCCATTTGATTCATTACCTCCATTAATTCTCTTATTTCTCTGTTAGGTTTCTGTCTGATTGACCTGTCCATTGGTGATAGAGGAGTGTTGAAGTCTCCTACTCTTAGTGTGTGCGGTTTGATGGCAGCCTTGAGTTTTAGTAATGTTTCTTTTACGTACGTGGGTGCTTTTATATTAGGGGCATAGATATTCAGGATTGAGACTTCATCCTGATGAATTGTTCCTGTTATGAGTATAAAATGTCCCTCTCCATCTCTTCTGATTGATTTACGTTTGAAGTCAACTTTGTTAGAAATTAGTATGGCCACACCTGCTTGTTTCTTAGGTCCATTTGCTTGATAAACCTTTTCCCATCCCTTTACTCTGAGTAGGTGCCTGTCTTTGTAGTTAAGGTGTGTTTCTTGTAAACAGAAGAATGTTGGATCCTGTTTTCGTATCTAATCTGTTAGCCTGTGCCTTTTTATAGGTGAGTTGAGTCCATTGACATTAAGTGATATTAATGACCAGTTGTTGTTAACTCCGGTCACTTTTTTAGTAGTAGAGTTTGTGTGTTTCCTTTCTTTGAATTGTGATGGTGAAGAGTCTCTAGATGTTTGAGTTATTGTGGTCATTGTTGGACTCCTTGGTTTGTGATTTTCCTTCTATTACTTTCTGTAAGGCTGGATTTGTGGATACGTATTGTTTAAATTTGTTTTTATATTGGAAAATTTTGTTTTCTCCATTTATAGTGAATGAAAGCTTGGCTGGGTATAGTAATCTGGGCTTGCATCCATGGTCTCTTAGTTTCTGAAGTACATCTATCCAGGACCTTCTGGCTTTCATTGTTTCCATAGAGAAATCAGGTGTAAGTTTGATAGCTTTACCTTTATAAGTAACTTGGCCCTTTTCCTTTGCAGCTCTTTTTTTTTTTATTGAGGAAAAAAATTTCCGCCTCCTCCCATCCTCCCACACCTACCCCCTCCCCCCACTCCTCTCCCCCTCTCCCGACTCCTCTCCCCCTCCCCTCACTTCTCTCCCCCTCCCCCCACTTCTCTCCCCCTCCCTCTGCAGTCTGAAGAACAGCCAGGGTTCCCTGCCCTGTGGAAAGTCCAAAGTCCTTGCCCCTCCATCCTGGTCTAGGAAGGTGAACATCCAAACTGGCTAGGCACCCTCACAGCCAGAACATGATGCAGGATCAAAACCCAGTGCCATTGTCCTTGGCTTCTCAGCAGCCCTCATTGTCCGCCATATTCAGAGAGTCCGGTTTTATCCCCTACTTTTTCAGTCACAGTCCAGCTGGCCTTGGTGAGCTCGCAATAGATCAGCCCCACTGTCTCTGTGGGTGGGTGCACCCCTTGTGGTCCTGACTTCTTTGCTCATGTTCACCCTCCTTCTGTTCCTCATTGGGACTTTGGGAGTTCAGTCCAGTGCTCCAGTGTGGGTCTCCGTCTCCATCTCCGTCCATCGCCAGATGAGGGTTCTATGGTGATATGCAAGATATTCATCAGTATGGCTATAGGATAGGGTTATTTCAGGTTCCCTATCCTCAACTGCCCCAGGAACTAACTGGGGACCTCGCCTTGGACATCTGGAAGCACCTCTAGGTCCAAGTCTCTTGCCAACCCTAAGATGGCTCCCTTAATTAAGATATGTGCTTCCCTGCTCCCCTATCCAAACTTCCTTTATCCCAATCATCCCATTTCCCCAAGTTCTCCCCATCCTACCCTTCTCACTTTTCTCTCCCCATCTCCCCTTACCCCCTCCCACCACACCCCCAAGATCCCGATTTTTGCCTGGCAATCTTGTCTACTCCCATACCCAGTAGGATAGCTATATGTTTTTCTTTGGGTTCACCTTCTTATCTAGCTTCTTTAGGATAACAAATTATAGACTCACTGACCTTTATTTATGGCTAGAACCCAATTATGAGTGAGTACATACCTTGTTCATCTTTTTGGGTCTGGGTTACCTCACTCAGGATAGTATTTTCTATTTCCATCCATTTGCATGCAAAATTCGAGAAGTCATTGTTTTTTACTGCTGAGTAGTACTCTAATGTGTATATATTCCACACTTTCTTCAACCATTCTTCCATTGACGGACATCTAGGTTGTTTCCAGGTTCTGGCTATTACAAACAATGCTGCTATGAACATAGTTGAACAAATGCCCCTGTCATATGATTGGGTATCTCTTGGGTATATTCCCAAGAGTGGCATTGCTGGGTCTGGGGGTAGGTTGATCCCGAATTTCCTGAGAAACCGAAACACTGCTTTCCAAAGTGGTTGCACAAGTTTGCATTCCCACCAGCAATGGATGAGGGTACCCCTTCCTCCACAACCTCTCCAGCAGAGGCTATCATTGGTGTTTTTGATTTTAGCCAATCTGACAGGTGTAAGATGATATCTCAAAGTTGTTTTGATTTGCATTTCCCTGATCGCTAAGGAGGTTGAGCATGACCTTAAGTGTCTTTTGGCCATTTGAACTTCTTCTTTTGTGAATTCTCTGTTCAAATCAGTGCCCCATTTTTTAATTGGGTTAATTCGCCTTTTACGGTCTAGTTTCTTGAGTTCTTTATATATTTTGGATATCAGACCTTTGTCTGTTGTGGGGTTGGTGAAGATCTTTTCCCAGTCAGTGGGCTGCCTTTGTGTCTTAGTGACTGTGTCCTTTGCTTTACAGAAGCTTCTCAGTTTCAGTAGGTCCCATTTATTCAATGTTGCCCTTAATGTCTGTGCTGCTGGGGTTATACCTAGGAAGCGATCGCCTGTGCCCATCTGTTGTAGGGTACTTCCCAATTTCTCTTCTATCAGGTTGAGTGTGTTCGGATTGATATTGAGGTCTTTGATCCATTTGGACTTGAGTTTTGTGCATGGTGATAGATATGGGTCAATTTTCATTCTTCTACATGTTGACATCCAGTTGTGCCAGCACCATTTGTTGAAGATGCTTTCTTTCTTCCATTGTATACTTTTAGCTCCTTTATCGAAAATGAGGTGTTCATAGGTTTGTGGGTTAAAATCTGGGTCTTCAATACGATTCCATTGGTCGACTTCTCTGTTTTTATACCAATACCACACTGTTTTCATTACTGTGGCTCTGTAATAGAGTTTGAAATCAGGGATGGTGATGCCTCCAGAAGGTCCTTTATTATATAAGACTGTTTTGGCTATCCTGGGTTTTTTGTTTTTCCATATAAAGTCGATTATTGTCCTCTCAAGATCTGTGAAGAATTTTGATGGGACCTTGATGGAGATTGCATTGAATCTATAAATTGCATTTGGTAGAATTGCCATTTTTACTATGTTGATCCTCCCAATCCAAGAGCAAGGGAGATCCTTCCACTTTCTGGTATCCTCTTCAATTTCTTTCTTCAATGCCTTAAAGTTCTTGTCAAATAGATCTTTCACTTCCTTGGTTAGAGTTACCCCAAGATATTTTATGCTATTTGTGGCTATTGTGAAAGGTGATGCTTCTCTGATTTCCCTCTCTGCTTCCATATCCTTTGTGTATAGAAAGGCGACTGATTTTTTGGAGTTGATCTTGTATCCTGCCACATTACTAAAAGTGTTTATCAGCTTTAGGAGTTCTTTGGTGGAGTTTTTGGGGTCACTTATGTACACTATCATATCATCTGCAAATAATGAAAGTTTAACCTCTTCCTTCCCAATTCGTATCCCCTTAATCCCCTTATGTTGTCTTATTGTTATTGCTAAAACTTCAAGCACTATATTGAAGAGGTATGGAGAGAGTGGACAGCCTTGCCATGTTCCTGATTTTAGTGGGATGGCTTTGAGTTTCTCTTCGTTTAGTTTGATATTAGCTGTCGGTTTGCTGTAAATAGCTTTTATTATGTTTAGGTGTGACCCTTGTATCCCTAATCTCTCCAAAACTTTTATCATGAAGGGATGTTGAATTTTGTCAAATGCTTTTTCAGCATCTAATGAAATGATCATATGGTTTTTTTTCTTTTAGTTTATTTATATGGTGGATTACATTGATAGATTTTCATCTCTGGGATGAAGCCTATTTGATCATAATGAATAATTTTACTAATGTGTTCTTGGATACGGTTTGCCAGTATTTTGTTGAGGATTTTTGCATCAATGTTCATGAGTGAGATTGGCCTGTAATTCTCATTCTTGGTTGAGTCTTTGTGTGGTTTTGGTATCAGAGTGACTGTAGCTTCATAAAAGCAATTTGGCAATGACTCTTCTGTTTCTATATTGTGAAATACATTAAGGAGTATAGGTATTAGGTCTTCTTGGAAGTTCTGGTAGAATTCCGCATTGAAACCATCTGGTCCTGGGCTTTTTTTGGAAGGGAGGTTTTTGATAACAACTTCTAATTCTTCGCGACTAACAGGTCTGTTTAGATTGTTCACCTGGTCCTGGTTTAACTTTGGTAAATGGTATTTATCTAAAAATGTGTCCACTTTTATTACATTTTCCAGTTTTGTGGCATACAGGTTTTTGTAGTAAGATCTAATGATTCTTTGAATTTCCTCTGTGTCTGTGGTTATGTCCCCCTTTTCATTTCTGATCTTATTAATTTGCATATTCTCTCTGCCATTTGATTAGTTTGGATAGGGGTTTATCAATCTTGTTGATTTTCTCCAGGAACCAGCTTTTTGTTTCATTGATTCTTTGTATTGTTTTCTGTGTTTCTATTTTGTTGATTTCTGCCCTCAGTTTGATTATTTCCAGTCTTGTACTCCTCCTAGGTGAGTCTGCTTCTTTTTTTTTCTAGAGCTTTCAGGTGGGCTGTTAAGTCTCCAATGTGTGCTTTCTCTGTTTACTTTATGTGGGCACTTAGTGCTATGAACTTTCCTCTCAGGACTGCTTTCATAGTGTCCCATAAGTTTGAGTATGTTGTTTCTTTATTTTCATTGAATTCAAGGAAGACTTTGATTTCTTTCTTTATTTCTTCCTTGATCCAGGTGTGCGTCAGTAGTTGACTGTTCAATTTCCATGAGTTTGTAGTCTCTCTGGGGGTAGCATTGTTGTTGAATTCTAACTTTAATCCATGGTGATCTGATAAGACGCAAGAGGTTACGAATATTTTTTTGTAACTGTGCAAGTTTGCTTTGTTACCGAGTATGTGGTCAATTTTCGAGAAGGTTCCATGAGCTGCAGAGAAGAAGGTATATTCTTTCCTATTTGGGTGGAATGTTCTATAGATGTCTGTTAAGTCCATTTGATTCATTACCTCCATTAATTCTCTTATTTTTCTGTTCGGTTTCTGTCTGATTGACCTGTCCATTTGTGAAAGAGGAGTGTTGAGGTCTCCTACTATTAGTGTGTGCCGTTTGATGGCATCCTTGAGTTTTAGTAATGTTTCTTTTACATACGTGGGTGCTTTTATATTAGGGGCATAGATATTCAGGATTGAGACTTCATCCTGATGAATTTTTCCTGTTATGAGTATAAAATGTCCCTCTCTATCTTTTCTGAGTGATTTAAGTTTGAAGTCTACTTTTTTAGAAATTAGTACGGCCACACCTGCTTGTTTCTTAGGTCCATTTGCTTGATAAGCGTTTTCCTAGCCCTTTACTCTGAGTAGGTGCCTGTCTTTGTGGTTGAGGTGTGTTTCTTGTAAACAGCAGAATGTTGGATCCTGTTTTCGTATCCAATCTTTTAGCCTGTGCCTTTTTATAGGTGAGTTGTGTCCATTGACATTAAGTGATATTAATGACCAGTGGTTGTTAACTCTGGTCACTTTTTTAGTAGTAGAGTTTGTGTGTTTTCCTCCTTTGAGTTGTGGTGGTGAAGGGTCTCTAGATGTTTGAGTTATTGTGGTCATTGTTGGACTCCTTGGTTTGTGATTTTCCTTCTATTATTTTCTGTAAGGCTGGATTTGTGGCTACGTATTGTTTAAATTTGTTTTTATCCTGGAAAATTTTGCTTTCTCCATTTATAGTGAACGAAAGCTTGGCTGGGTACAGCAGTCTGGGCTTGCATCCATGGTCTCTTAGTTTCTGAAGTACATCTATCCAGGACCTTATAGCTTTCATGGTTTCCATATAGAAGTCAGGTGTAAATCTGATAGGTTTACCTTTATAAGTAACTTGACCCTTTTCCTTTGCAGCTCTTAATATTCTTTCTTTATTCTGTATGTTTTGTGTTTTGATTATTATATGGCGAGGAGATGTTTTTTTTTTTGGTCCAGTCTATTCGGTGTTCTGTATGCTTCTTGAACCTTCAAAGGAATATCTTTCTTTAGGTTGGGAAAGTTTTCTTCTATAATTTTATTAAATATATTTTCTGGACCGTTGAGCTGTACTTCTTCTCCTTCTTCTATCCCAATTATTCTTAGGTTTGGTCTTTTTATTGTGTCTCAGATTTCCTGAAATTTTGTGATGAGTATTTGTTGGATTTGCTGTTTTCTTTGATTAGTGCGTTTGTTTTCTCTATGGTATCTTCAGAATCTGAGATTCTTTCTTCTATCTCTTGTATTTTATTGGTTAAGCTTGTTTCTGTAGTCTCTATTCTTTTACCTAGATTTTACATATCCAGCCAGCCCTCAGTTTGTGTTTTCTTCCTTGCCTCCATTTCAGTATTCAAGTCTTGATCTGTTTCCATTATCTGTTTGATTGTTTTTCCTTGGTTTCCTAGGATATAATTTACGGATTTACTCAATTCCTCAAACTTTTTGTTATTCTTCTCATCCATTCTTTAAGGGAGTTTTCACCTCCTGTTTAAGGGCCTGTCACTTTTATAAAGTGAACTTTTTCTACTTCTTCTTGATTATGGTGTTCAAGTCCTCCCGTTGTAAGTTTGTTGGGTTCTGGTGATTTCATGTTGTTTTTCAGATTGTTGGAGGAATTCTTGCATTGGCGCCTGCCCATCTCCTTCTAATGCTCCCCTATGGATCTTCTTTTACAGGATCAGGTCTACTTGCTGGCCAGGGATCTCGCAGACAAAAGGCCTACCTTGCTGCAGGCAGGCTATTGAAACAAAGGGACTCCTGCCGCCCAGTTGCACTCACTACCGGGTCCCAGCACCCAAACAGGCTGAGCTGGGGGATGTTATGGGCCCAAAGAAGGGAGGAAGAAGGAAGGGGTTTTTTGGATGCAAGCTGGGTGGGGTATGAAGAGAGAGGCAGTAGCCAGGTGGGGTATGAAGAGAGAGGTAGTAGCTGGGTAGAATAGCCCCTGCAGGAAGACCAGGAAATATAGGGGGTTGAGGAATGTCTGTACTCCATCTCCTGGGCTGCTGCTGCAGGTCAGGAACTCACTCACCCCACTGATGGATCTTCTGGTACCAAGATCAGGTCTTCTTACTGGCCAGGAAGCTCTCAGACAAAAGGCCTACCTTGCTGCAGGCAGGCTATTGAAAACAAATTAACCCATTTCTATTATTTTATATTTTACCACAAGTTTGTGTCTTGTTACTTCACACCTTGCTGCTCCGGCAGCTCCTGGCATCTGTCTGGATTCTTCCTTCTTTCTTCCTGTATTAAGTTTGGGTTTCCTGACTGACTATATTCTGCCTGGCCATAGGCCACAGTAACTTTATTCATCAACCAATAAAATCAATACATATCCACAGCATACAGAAGGGCATCCCATGTCATAGAGTTTTTAATACCCCAAATTTAAGCTTTGATAAACAGTGGATGACTTTTAGTATAGATGTGCTGCAAATCAGAATTTCAACCAGATATCAAATGCCATTTATTTTTCATTTTTTGGTGTATGGTACATGTATATGGGCACATGTTTGTAAAGCATACAGGCCCATGCGGGCGAGTTGTGCTCTCACTTGTACATACATGTGGAAATATCTGAGGATGATGAGGAATCACCTTTCAATCATTTTTCCATCTTAATTTTTGGGGCATGGTTTCTCACTCAATTCTAGAACTTGTTGATGTGGCTAGTCTGGGTAGTCAGCTTTTTCATGTATCTCCTGTCTCTACTTTCTGAGAATGTAATTAGAGAATGGTGGCCACATCCACCTGAAGTCTAGGTGGGTTCTGTGTTTTGAAGTCTGATCCTCAGGCTTTTATGACAAGTGCTTTAATCACTGAGCCATATCCAAAGCCCTTAATTATTTTTCTATTTAAAAATATTGAAAATTTCATACATGTGTATAATATATGTTGGTCATTTCCCCCTGAGTCTTTGTCCATCTTTCTGTCCATCTCCCTGTCTGTTTTTCTTTCCATATGTCTGTCCATCCATCTACCTATTCATCATCTATCTATCATCTATCTATCTATCTATCTATCTATCTATCTATCTATCTATCTATCTATCTAATCTTCTATCTATCTATCATCTATCTATCTATCTATCTATCTATCTATCTATCTATCTATCTATCTCTATCCTTTAAAATTTTTTTTTATTAAAAATTTCCACCTCCTCCCCTCCATTAATTTCCCTCCGACTTCCCCCACTACTTCTCCTCCTCCCTCTCCAGACCTAAGAAAAGGCAGGGTACCCTGCCCTGTGAGAAGTCCAAGGCCCTCCCCTGTTCCATTCAGGTCTAGGAATGTGTGCATCCAAACAGACTAGGCTCGCCAAAAGCCAGTATATGCAGTAGAGACAAGTCCCAGTGCCATTAATCATTGGCCTCTCAGTCAGTCCCCATTGTCAGCCACATTCAGAGAGTTTGGTTTGATCATATACTCGTTCATCCCAATCCAGTAGGTCTTGGTGAGGTCCCATTAGATCAGTCCCATCGTCTCCATGGGTGGATGTACCCCTCACGGTCCTGACTTCCTTGCTCATCTTCTCCCTCCTTCTGCTCTTCATCTGGACCTTGAGAGCTCAGTCCATTGCTCCAATGTGGGTCTCGGTCTCTATCTCCATCCATCGCCAGATGAAGGTTCTATGGTGATATGCAAGATAGTCATCAGTGTAGCTATGAAAGAAGGCCAGTTCAGACACCCTCTCCTCTGCTGCCCAAGGACTTAGCTGGGAACATCCCGTTGGATACCCAGGAACCCCTCTAGAGCCAAGTCTCTTGCCAACCATAAAATGGCTCCCTTAATGAAGATATCTTCTTCCCTGCTCCCATATCCGCCCTTCCTCCATCTCAACCATCCCACTCCCCAAGCTTTCCCCAATCCTCCCCTTCTCCCTTATCCCCCTCTTCCCTTTTCCCACACCACCCCTACCCCCATGCTCCCAACTTTTGTCTGGTGATCTTGTCTACTTCCAATTTCCAGGAGAATAAATAAATATTTTTCTTTGGGTTCACCTTATTATTTAGTTTCAGGATCACAAACTATAGGCTCAATGCTTTTTGTTTATGGCTAGAATCCACTAATGAGTGAGTATATAACATATTCATCTTTTTGTGTCTGGGTTATCTCACTCAGTAAAGTGTTTTTTATTTCCATCCATCTTCATGCAAAATTCAAGATGTCATTGTTTTTTACTGCTGAGTAGAACTCTAATGTGTATATGTGCCACACCTTCTTTATCTATTATTCCATTGAGGGGCATCTAGGTTGTATCCAGGTTCTAGCTATTACAAATAATGCAGCTATGAACATAGTTGAACAAATGCTTTTATAGTATGATAGGGCATCTCTTGGGTATATTCCCAAGAGTGGAATTTCTGGATCCTAAGGCAGATTGACTCAAAGTTTCCTGAGAAATCGCCACACTGATTTCCAAAGTGGTTGCACAAGTTTGCATTCCCATCAGCAATGGATGAGTGTTCCCCTTACTCCCACATCTTATCCAGCATAGGTTATTATTGATGTTTTTGATTTTTGCCATTTTGTCAGGTGTAAGATGGAAATTTAAAGTTGTTTTGATTTGCATTTCCCTGATTGTTAAGAAAGTTGAACATGACCTTAAGTATCTTTTGGCCATTTGAACTTCTTCTGTTGAAAATTCTCTGTTCAGTTCAGTACCCATTTTTTAATTTGGTTATTCAGAATTTTAATGTCTAGTTTCTTGAGTTCTTTATATATTTTGGAGATCAGACCTTTGTCTGATTTGGGGTTGGTGAAGATCTTCTCCCATTCAGAAGGATGCCCTTTTGTCTTAATGACAGTGTCCTGTACTTTACAGAAGCTTCTCAGGTTCAGGAGGTCCCATTTATTCATTGTTGCTGTTATTGTCTGTGCTAATGGAGTTATTAGTAGGAATTGGTCTCCTGTGTCCATGTGTTGCAGACTACTTCCTACTTTCTCTTCTATCAGGTTCAGTGTGGTCAGATTTATATTGAGGTCTTTAATCCATTTGGACTTGAATTTTGTGCATGGTGATAGATATGGATCTATTTTCATTCTTCTACAGGTTAACATCCAGTTATGCCAGTACCATTTGTTAAAGATGCTTTCTTTCTTCCATTGTATAATTTGTCGAAAATCAGGTGTTCATAGGTTTGTGGGTTAATATACGGGTCTTCAATTCAATTCCATTGGTCAACATCTCTGTTTTTATGCCAATACCAAGTTGTTTTCATTACTGTAGCTCTCTAATAGAGTTTGAAGTCAGGGATGGTAATGCCTCTGGAGGTACTTTTATTGTATAAGATCGTTTTGGCTCTCCTGGGTTTTCTGTTTTTTTTCATATAAAATTGATTATTGTTCTCTCAAGATATGTGAAGAATTTTGTTGCGATTTTGATGGGGATTGCACTGAATCTATAGATTGCTTTTGGTAGAATTGCCATTTTTACTATGTTGATCCTCCCAATCCAAGAGCATGGGAGATCCTTCCATTTACTTGTATCCTCTTCAATTTCTTTCTTTAAAGTCTTAAAATTCTTGTCAAAGGATCTTTCACTTCTGTGGTTAGAATTACCCTAAGATATTTTATGCTATTTGTAGCTGTCGTGAAAGGTGATGCTTCTCTGATTTCCCTCTCTGCTTCTTTGTTCTTTGTGTATAGGAGGACAACTGATTTTTTTGAGTTGATCTTGTATCCTGCCACATTACTAAAGGTGTTTATCAGCTGTAGGAGTTCTTTGGTAGGGTTTTTGGGGTCACTTATGTACACTACCATATCATTTGCAAATAACAAAAGTTTAACTTCTTCCTTTCCAATTTGAATCCCCTTGATCTCCTTATGTTGTCTTATTGCTATTGCTAGAACTTCAAGCACTATGTTGAAGAGATATGGAGAGAGTGGACAGCCTTGTCTTGTTCCTGATTTTAGTGGAGTGGCTTTGAGTTTCTCTCCATTTAATTTGATGTTAGCTGTTGGCTTGCTGTAATTGCTTTTATTATATTTAGGTATGACCCTTGTATCCCAAATCTCTCCAAGACCTTTATCATAAAGGGATGTTGAATATTTTCAAATGCTTTTTCAGCATCTCATGAAATAATTATATGTTTTTTCCTTCAATTTATTTATATGATGCATTACATTGAGATTTGTGTATGTTGAACCAGCCGTGCATCTCTGGGATGAAGCCTACTTGATCATAATGGATAATTTTTCTAATGTGTTCTTGGATTCAGTTTGTCAGTATTTTATTGAGAATTTTTTTTATTGAGAACAAAAAAGTTTCTGCCTCCAATCGATGTTCATGAGTGAGATTGGCCTGTAATTCTCTTTCTTGCTTGAGTCTTTGTGTGGTTTTTGTATCAGGGTGACTGTAGCTTCATAAAAGGAGTTTGACAATGACTCTTCTGTTTCTATTTTGTGAAATACATTAAGAAGTATAGATATTAGCTCTTCTTGGAACTTCTGGTAGAATTCTCCATTGAAACCTACTGGTCCTGGGCTTTTTTGGTAGGGAGGTTTTTGATGCCAGTTTCTAATTCCTGGCAACTTACAGGTCTATTTAAATTGTTCACCTAGTCTTGATTTAATTTTAGTATACGGTACTTATCTAAAAAAATGTTCATTTCTTTTACATTTTCCAATTTTGTCGTACAGGGTTTTGTAATAAGATCTAATGATTCTCTGAATTTCTTCTGTGTCTGTGGTTATGTCCCCCTTTTCTTTTCTGATCTTATTAATTTGCATGTTCTCCCTCTGCCATTTGATTAGTTTGGATAGGGGTTTGTCAATCTTGATTTTCTTCAAGAACCAGCTTTTTGTTTCATTGATTCTTTGGATTGTTTTCTGTGTTTCTATTTTGTTGATTTCAGCCCTCAGTTTGATTATTTCCAGTCTTCTATTCCTCCTTGGTGAGTCTGCATCTTTTTTTTCTAGAGCTTTTAGGTGTGCTGTTTAGTCTCTAAGGCATGCTTTCTCTGTTTTCTCTATGTGGGCACTTATTCCTATAAACTATGATTAGCATTGCTTTAATAGTGTCCCATAGGTTTGGGTATGTTGTGTCTTTATTTTCACCGAATTCAAGGAAGACTTTAATTTCTTTCTATTTTTTCCTTGACCCAGGGGTGGTTCAATAGTTGACTGTTCAGTTTCCATGAGTTTTTAGTTTTTTTGGCGGTAGGATTGCTATTGAATTCTAACTTTATTACATGGTGATCCGATAGTACACAGGTGGTTACTACAATTTCTTTGTATCTGTGGATGTTTGCTTTGTTACTGAGTATGTGATCAATTTTTGAGAAGGTTCCATGAGATGCTGAGAAGAAGGTATATTCTTTCCTATTTGGGTGGAAATTTGTATAGATGTCTGTTAAGTCCATTTGGTTCATTACGTCTGTTAGTTCTCTTATTTCTCTGTTAAGTTTATGTCTGGTTTACCTGTCCGTTGGTGAGAGAGGAGTGTTGAAATCTCCTTCTATTAGAGTCTGGGTTTGATATGTACTTTGAGTTCTAGTAATGTTTCTTTTACATGTGTGGGTGCTTTTGTGTTAGGGGCATAGATGTTCAGGATTGAGACTTCCTCCTAATAAATTGCTTTTTTTATGAGTATAAACTGTCATTCTCCATCTTTTCTGATTGATTTTAGTTTGAAATCAATTTTGTATACCCACACCCACTTGTTTCTTTGGTCCATTTGATTGGAAAGCCTTTTCTTTTCCCAACCCTTTACTCTGAGGTTGTGTCTGTCTTTGAGGTTGAGGTGTGTTTCTTTTAAACAGCAGAATGTTGGATCCTGTTTTCTTATCCATTCTCTCAACCTGTGCCTTTTTTAGGTGAATTGAGTCCATTGATATTAAGTGATATTAATGACCAGTGGTTGCTAACTCCAGTTATTTTTTTCTGGTGGTAGTATTTGTGTGTTTCCCTTCTTTGAGTTGTGCTGGTAGAGGTGTTGTTAGATGCTTATGTTATTTTGGGTGTTGTTGGCTTCTTTGGTTTGTGGTTTTCCTTTTAGTATTTTCTGTAAGGCTGGGTTTGTGGCTATGTTGTTTAAATCTGTTTTTGTCCTGGAATATCTTGTTTTCTTTATCGATGGTGAATGCAAGCTTTGCTGGGTATAGTAGTCTGGGCTTGCATCCATGGTCTCTTAGTTTCTGCAGCACAATTATCCAAGACCTTCTGGCTTTCATGGTTTCCATTGAGAAGTCAGGTGTAATTATGATAGCTTTACCTTCATATGTTACTTGACCTTTTTCCCTTGCAGCTCTTAATATTCTTTCTTTATTCTGTATGTTTTATGTTTTTATTATTATATGGTGGGGGGATGCTTATTTTTGGATCTAGTATATTTGGTGTTCTGTGTGCTTCTTGTACCTTCATAGGAATATCCTTCTTTAGGTTGGGAAAGTTTTCTTCTATAAATTTGTTGAATATATTTTCTTGGCCTTTGAGCTGTAATTCTTCTTCTTCTTCCCCTATTTCTTATGTTTGGTCTTTTCACAGTGTCCCAGATTTCCAGGATGTTTTGTGTTAAGAATTTGTTGGACTTGTTATTTTCTTTAATGAATGAGTTTATTTCCTCTATAATATCTTTGGTGTCTGTGATTCTTTCTTCTATCTCTTGTATTGTATTGGTTGTTCTGTTTACTCTACCTACTTAATTTTCTGTCCTATTAAAGGGCCAAGACAGTTTCTTTATTAACTAATAAAAGTAACACATAGACAGATGACCCTCCTCCATCATTTCCCCTTTTTCTGTTTAAACAAAAAGGAAGGCTTTAACTTTAACATAGTAAAATTACATATAACAAAACAGTTATAAAGCAAAAATCACAGTTACAATATTTAGATATATTTTATCTTTTATCATAACTAAGAAAATCTATAACTATAACTAACCATGCTTAAACTCCATCAAAGACTCCAGAAGGATATAATATTACTTAAGTAAACAAGAAATAAGCAACTTCCAAACTCTAGAAATGACAGAGATATCTCACTGCCTGTACAGTCACCCAAAGTTCTTTTGTACCATTGGGGCATCCATCTTCAGCCTACAGGCCCTTGGTATCCAGTGGACATTTCTATGAAGCAGGAAATTTCAAAGACAATTCAGTCACTATTTGCTGTGTCCTGCAGAATATCTTGCAGACTCTTTCATGAATCAGGAACCCCAAAGGACCATCTCACCTTTAGGCAAGTTCAGCAGTCCTCTTTCTGCGAGATCTTTGTGTCCATTTCATGCATCAGTCCAGGCAAGAGCAGTTTCTTGCCCAAATGGCTATCAAACTCCATAAGTAGCCTCTTTGATGTCCACCTTCCTCTTGAAGAAGATTGGTGCTGCCAGGAGCAGATGGGTCTCATTGTCATGAAAAACCCTAAGTTATTAAAACATTTAAAATGCCGTATTCTGTAGTCTTTGAAAGATATGAAGAATGCCTATCTAACTGAAATATATCTCTATATATCTAGAAAATCTAACTAACCTGACTATAAGCTTGACCATTATTGATGATTATCAATTAACAACCTATATTTCCTAATTATACAATACATTTTACAAATGAACTACACAATCACATATCTTAATCAAGATTAGAAATACATATGCACATAACAAGATTGACCTTAAATTTATATAAGTAAAGTCAAACCCATACCAATATAAATTATTCATATCTATACCATATCCCCTTTAAATGTAAAAGAACATTTATAAACAATATTTGGGAATATGTGTGCAGTTTTTTCTCTCCAAACTGCTTTGTGCTGAATGGGGGCGCTGTTATTCAGGTCTTTCATGGTATAACTTGTGTGCTACATTCATCTCAGTCAGCAGTTGAGTGAAGTAATTTTTTGAAGATGTTCACTGCAACCTTTCAGGAGGATGTGGTCTACCATACCATATTGGGATAGAAGCAATCCACAGGGTCTCATCCTCTGTGAAAACAAAAGAAGACCTTTCCCAAAGCATCATAATCTTAGATCCAAAATTTGAAGTGAAGGTATTTTCAAAATATCTATCTTGGATTAGTTTAGCAGCATTTATAAACAAATATCTTTTAGCAGCTGTTGCTCCTTCCTCAGAATTCAAACAATTCAAAGAGAGCTTAATAGCATACAGTATCAAGATTCTCTGTATATTTTCCTTCTTTGTGCGGCTTTGTTTTAACCTCTATTTCTTTCTCTATTTCTTTTATTTTTACTTTTATTTTTTTTGAGACATCTTCTCTGTATATCTTTGTCCTGGAATAACTCTGTAGGCCAGGCTGTCCTTGAACTCTCAGAGATCCCTCTGTCTCTGCCTCCCAGGCATTGGGATTAAAGGTGTGTGCTACCACACCTTGAAGTCCCAGAGGTCAATCTTCCTCTGCCCCTTGAAGTCTCAGAGGTCAATCTATCTTTGCCTCCCAAGTGTTGGGATTAAAGGTGTGTACCACCACACCCAACTACTCTCTTTTTTTAACTTTAAGAACTTTAACTTTTTTTTTCAAGCCTGCATATATTTTTAAATATTGTAAACCATTTAGACGTTTTCTTCAACTTTGAGTCTTTCTTTTACTGAATATATCTTTTTGTGATCACATGAGTCTTTAATTTACCAAGCAATATCAGTAGGACCAAAGACGTGGCTTTGATGGCTGGATCCAGCCCAAATCTTAACGTTACAGCCTCATGGCAGAGGAACCAGCTGTAGCCATTTTTATTGCCACAACTCTACAATATTTTAAGGTCCCTGCCAGCAAGCAAGCTGCAACATTCTGCTCACAGACCACACTCAGTCAGACTGCCTGCCTGAAAGAGTCAGAGTTTGCCTTGGCAGGACAGCCCAGAAAGCTGGCATTTTAAAACAGCACAACTTTTTTTCCTGCTATGGCTGAAAACTGAAAAGCATGTGGTTGGCTTTTCATCAACACTATTTAAGTGTTTCGTGGAAGGACCTCTTAAAAGTGCCACAGGGTTTTGCAGCTAAAGCCGAGTCACAAAGCCTCTCTTCGATGAGAGCGCTTGCTTACCTCTAGCAAGCAGAGCAGACCTGAGAAATTGCTGCTACCAAGAAAACATGCTTTACTCTATTCTTTCCAAAGCTTTCTCGGGCATTCTGTGGATTCAGTAATCCACATCTGGGCACCATTCATAGATGGAGATGCAGGCAGGCCAGCTTTTTGTCCCCCCCAGCTCCTGCACAGCTAGCTATACACCCGAAAAAAAACCCCACACAAACTGTATTCATTTAAACACTGCTTGTCCCATTAGTTCTAGCCTCTTATTGGCTAGTTCCCACATCTTGATTAACCCATTTCTAATAATCTGTGAAGCACCACGAGATGGTGGCATAACGGGAAAGATTCAGCATGTCTGACCTGGTGGTTGGCTCCATGGTGGCTGCCTCATTGCCTTCTACCCAGCATCCTGTTCTGTTTACTCCACCTACCTAATTTTCTGTTTTATTAAAGGGCCAAGGCAGTTTCTCTATTAACCAATAAAAATAACACATAGACAGATGACCCTCCTCCATCAGGCTGGATCTCCTCAGTGCAGGAGCAGGAACTGTTCTTGGGTCAAGGACCTCACAGACAATAGGGCAGGCTTGGGGGAAGCAGGTTTGTGTGGAACAAATAAGCCCCCTGTAGTAGGAGCTAGAGAGGCCCTGTGCTCCCTTCCTGGAACATCCTCCCTGGGTGGGCACACACTCACCCCTTTGGATGGCTCTCCTCTCTATCTATCTTTTCTTAGCCACCCAGGGTAGCGTAGGTCAAGATCTGTATGAGGACCTCTGGAAGACATGTTGCTCACTGCTGAGGTAAACAGTGAGAACGGTTGCCAAGGAGGAGGTGTGTTTTCATTACCATCACTCAGATGACCTGAGATTCTAGTGTGTGCCTGGTGAAGATACATCAGGTTGTAAACAGGAAGAACAGTGATACTTTTTGTCATTTGACTGGGGGTGACAGATTAAAATTTGCAGAAGGTCAGGCTTGGAGGCCCATGTTTATCATGCTAGCACACAGAATGTTGAGGCCAATCTGGACTACTAAGGAAGATTTCATCACAAAATTAAAACATGTAAGTGTCAAGCTGTCTGTGTATACTTCATGATGAAGATATAAAGTGGACTGAGTATGAACAAGTGAAGGGAAGTGAAAGGCTGGGGTAGTTTTCTCTGTCAGCAAGTATCTGAGTTCCAGACAAGAGTTTGAGAAGTCTCACCATGGGTAAAAATGATAGCATTGCAGATGGCAGGTTCAGCATGTCAGGGCCCTGAATGGAGACAAACCGGGGTGGGACTGATGAACTTTGGGAGACTGGTTGGAGTCATTTGGCACTCTAGGTGAGCTGAGCCCAGCCTGTGGAGGTCTTCCTAGAGTTTGGAGTCTTCTGAGTGTGATGGGAAGACTGAGGACAATAGTGCACAGCCAAATGAGACCCTGGAGCAGGAACTACATTGTCATGTTTTTTGGTTTAATTTTAAGGCTGCTGAGATGGCTCAGTGAGTAAAGGACTTGTCCCCAAGCATTAGTTGGATTCCCGAATCCCACATGGCAGCAGAAGGAAAAACATTCTTGAGAGTTGTCATGTGGATTATACAGTGTTAATGATCTACACACACACACACACACACACACACACACACACACACACAGAGAGAGAGAGAGAGAGAGAGAGAGAGAGAGAGAGAAATATATTTGTGAGTTCCTGAATATATCACACATACTTGATCTCCCTTATTCCCAATGGTGGATTGAAGTGACTCTGTCTCATTGCAGAGGTGAATGGAATGTGGTATTTTGGACAAGACTCCAGACTGCCTCTGGCTGGTCTACAATGTCTCCCTTCTTTCCTCAGCTGCTTCAAGCTTTTAGGAATGTGCACTTCAAGACTCCTGATGGAAGTGAAATTATATTTGATGCCAATGGAGATTTGGTGACAAAATTTGACATTTTCCAAGGGCAGAAGACCCCTGAGGGTGTATTCCGCTTGGTCCATGTAGGGATGATAGACCCTCAAGTCTCTTCGGGGAACAAAATGATGGTCCATTTGAAGGAGGAAATCCAAGTGAGTTGCCTGAATGCAGAGATGACTCCTGTCCTAGTGTGTTTAAGCCACAGGGAAATTTCAGTTCAGGGGTCTTCATTGCTACTTCGACACCAAATTGATGAGGCTTTGGATTGGGTCAGTCAGTTATAACTGGCTATGCTGTTTATCTCACTAGAGATATTTCTCTGAATGATATTGATTCATGAGCAAAAAGGAAAATGTAAAAGATGGGGTTAGGAGATTGCCAGTGTTCAAAGTGTTTTGTATGCAAATACAGGAACCAAAATTTGGATCTCCAGAACACTTGTACATGCGTAGTGGACAGTGGGTCTCACCTGTAATTTCATCCCTAGAGGATGGAAACAAGGAGATGTCCACAGAAACCTGATGAGTAAGACTAGCCGTATCAGTGAACTCTGGGTTTTCCTTTGAGCCTCTGCCTCAATGAACATAGTGGAAAAGCCATTGAGGATGATTCCCAGCATTAACCTTGGTTCTCCACATGTGCTTGTTTATACATGAACACGAGTTCACATAGGTGTACAAATACCTGCATACACATTTACACCACCCACACTTATGGAAATGGGGGTAGTTGGACATACAAGATGCACAAAATACAATGAGAATCTGTATCTGGTACTACCTTGGAAGTATATTCTTTGTGCTTGGGATCTGGTATGAGAAGATGAAGATAGTGATACACTCAGTTAAATACCTTCCCATAGACCATATGGAAAGTGGACTCAATAGACATTCAGTTTACTTACTGTGTTAGTTTATTTCAACCACAATGACAAATCCCATGGTTTGAGGGATTCAGGGTCAGATGTATCAATTGCTCTGGATGTGTGTGATTGACGCAGTATGTCATGTAGGACAACAGACATGTGTGGTGGGAGAGGTTGCTGATGAGGGCATGTGGCTCAGGAAGTGAGGTGGTAGGAATCTTGATAGATTAGATAGGTAAACAAGTTATATCTGACCAGTGCATAGCCTCCAGGTCCCACTACCCCAAACCTAGTCCCATGTTCTATTTCTAATATGTATATTAATTTATCAGATTGCGAATCCATTGAGGAATTAATCCATTGATCTTGTCAGAAGCATTCTTTTACTTAGGGTTTCTATTAGTGTCAAGAGACACCACAGCCAGGCACATCTTATAAAGGAAAAGGATTTAATGAAGAGGCTTACATTTTCAGAGGTTTATTTGGTCCATAATTATCCTTATGGATCATGGAGGTATATAGGCAGAAATCATGCTGGAGAAGGAGCCAAGAGTCTTATATCTTGACCTGTAGGCAAGAGGAAGTGAACTGTGTCACTTGGTATGGCTTGAGCATATATGATACCCCAAGGCTCACCCCCACAATGATATACTTCCACCAACAAGGCCACACCTTCTCCAACAAAGCCATGCCTTTTTTTGTTTTTCTTATTTGATTTTTTTTTTATTGAGGAAAAAATTTCCGCCTCATCCCATCCTCCCACTCCTCCCCCCTTCCCCCCACTCCTCTCCCCTTCTCCCCACTCCTCTCCCCCTCCCCCTACTTCTCTCCCCCTCCCTCTGCAGTCTGAAGAGCAGCCAGGGTTCCCTACCCTGTGTGGAAAGTCCAAAGTCCTTGCCCCTCCATCCTGGTCTAGGAAGGTGAACATCCAGAATAAAGAAAGAATATTAAGAGCTGCAAAGGAGAAAGCCATGCCTTTTAATAGCGCCTCTTCCTATGAGTTTATGTGGGCCATTTACATTCTAACCACCACATTCCATATCCTGACTCCTCAGCTTGTGACAATATTATGATAAAAACTGCATTTAGCACATTGTCCAAAGTTCTCACTGTCTATCACAGTTGAAACATGTTTAAAAGTTCAAAATTCAGTCTCTTCTGAGATTCATGCAATTTCTTAACTGTATTCTCATATAAAATCAAAGTAAGAAATCAGGTTACATATTTCTCATATATAATGACACAAGATGAAACTTCTTGAGCCCGGCCCATAGTTAATCTAATCAGACTCAGTCCCTTGTTCTTCTATGCTTTTATTAGTATGGCAATAGTAGCATTAAGTGTCACTTAAAATTTTCTACTGCTTTTTTTAATCTGTCCCATGGTCCATGTTTATTGAAACAGAAGCATTATCAGGCCTATCAATTTAATACCCAAGTTGCAGAACCCAACTTCTGTCTTAGTTAAGGTTTCTGTTGCTGTGAAGAGATATCATGACCCCAACAACTCCTATAAAGGAACAACATTTCATTTTGGTGGCTTCCATTTTCAGAGATTAATTCATTATCATCTTGGTACAATATGGTGGCATGCAGGCAGACATGGTCCTGGAGAAGGAACTGAAAGTCCTAAATCTTGACCCATAGGCTACAAAAGGTGAACTGGGTCACTGGGTGTGGCTTGAGCACATATGATACCCCAAATCCACCCCCACAATGGCACACTTCTTTTTTTTTTAATTTATTTATTTATTAAGGATTTCTGCCTCCTCCCCGCCACTGCCTCCCATTTCCCTCCCCCTCCCCCATCAAGTCCCCCTCCCTTATTAGCTCGAAGAGCAATCAGGGTTCCCTGACCTGTGGGAAGCCCAAGGGCCGCCCACTTCTATCCAGGTCTAGTAAGGTGAGCATTCAAACTGCCTAGTCTCCCCCAAAGCCAGTACGTGCAGTAGGGTCACAAAACCCACTGCCATTGTTCTTGAGTTCTTAGTATTCGTCATTGTCCACTATATTCAGCTAGTCCGGATTTATCCCATGCTTTTTCAGACCCAGGCCAGCTGGCCTTGGTGAGATCCCGATAGAACATCCCCTATGTCTCAGTGTGTGGGAGCACCCCTCGCGGTCCTGAGTTCCTTGCTCGTGCTCCCTCTCCTTCTGCTCCTGATTTGGACCTTGAGGTTTGTGTCTGGTGCCCCAATGTGGGTCTCTGTCTCCTTTCATCGCCTGATGAAGGTTAATATTCAGGAGGATGCCTATATGTTTGTCTTTGGATTCACCTTCTTATTTAGCTTCTCTAGGATCGTGAATTATAAGTTCAATGTCCTTTATTTATGGCTAGAAACCAAATATGAGTGAATACATCCCATGTTTTTCTTTTTGGGTCTGGCTTACCTCACTCAGGATAGTGTTTTCTATTTCCATCCATTTGTATGCAAAATTCAAGAAGTCCTTGTTTTTTACTGCTGAGTAATACTCTAATATGTATATATTCCATACTTTCTTCATCCATTCTTCCATTGAAGGGCATCTAGGTTGTTTCCAGGTTCTGGCTATTACAAACAATGCTGCTATGAACATAGTTGAGCATATACTTTTGTTGTATGATAGGGCCTCTCTTGGGTATATTCCCAAGAGTGGTATTGCTGGGTCCAGGGGTAGGTTGATCCCAAATTTCCTGAGAAACCGCCACACTGCTTTCCAGAATGGTTGCACAAGTTTGAATTCCCACCAGCAATGGATGAGTGTACCCCTTTCTCCACAACCTCTCCAGCAAAGGCTATCATTGGTGTTTTTTATTTTAGCCATTCTGACCGGTGTAAGATGGTATCTTAAAGTTGTCTTGATTTGCATTTCCCTGATCGCTAAGGAAGTTGAGCATGACCTTAAGTGTCTTTTGGCCATTTGAACTTCTTCTGTTGAGAATTCTCTGTTCAGCTCAGTGCCCCATTTTATAATTGGGTTAATTAGCCTTTTACGGTCTAGTTTCTTGAGTTCTTTATATATTTTGGAGATCAGACCTTTGTCAGTTGCGGGGTTGGTGAAGATCTTCTCCCAGTCAGTGGGTTGCCTTTCTGTCTTAGTGACAGTGTCCTTTGCTTTACAGAAGCTTCTCAGTCTCAGGAGGTCCCATTTATTCAACGAGGCCCTTAATGTCTGTGCTGCTGGGGTTATATGTAGGAAGTGGTCTCCTGTGCCCATGTGTTGGAGAGTACTTCCCACTTTCTCTTCTATCAGGTTCAGGGCACACTTCTTTTAACAAAGTCAAATCTCCCATAGTGTCTCTCTGTATGAGCTTATTTTTGCCAATTACATTGAAACTACTGTACTATCAATATTCAATCATTCTTTACATACCTACTGTCTGGTAACCAGTGGTCCAACACAAGAGACTTTGGGAAACACTTGAGATTCAGACCCTAATATTTATTAACAAAATTTGAAACAGTGTTGTGTTAGTTATGTCTATGTGTGGAGTCCAGTACATAGAAATGGCTCAGCTCCCTGTCCTGTGCCAATGAAGAAAGAGTCCTCTCCTCTGCAACTTTATCTAACTTTATTCTGGTGGCCTCTCCAGTCAATGGTGGCCTTAAGGTTTTCCACATGAGAATGAGATTCCAATTCTTGGATTTCTCAAGCATGAAAGAAAGACACATACTATGTGTTTCCAGGACTCCTTTGAAGAACTTTTCAATGGCCTTGATCTGGGGAGGGTTTTCTGCTGTCTTCTGTTGTGGCAGAAATGTCAGCACCTACACTTCCTTCTTCATAATCCTTGCCTGGAGGTAGAGCTATCCTAAGATAAACTAGGTCATCCTTGGCAGTTCCGAGGTAAATGAGAGGGCCACTGAGTGTACTATGAATGTGTGTGTGTGTGTGTGTGTGTGCGCGCGCATGTGTGTGCTCTGTGTGTGTGTGTGTGTGTGTGTGTGTGTGTATTCAGGGAGTCAGTAACTGCATTTCTGCTCTTACTGAAGTTGGATGATGCTTTGTTATTAGAATTTTAATTGTTAAACACAAGGTCAGCCAAACTGTAAATCTCAACAGCATCACAGAGGGAGATGGAGAAAAAGAAAAGATATAACCAGGTCTTTTGAGTTATAAATGGAGTCCATGAAGAAGCCACAGGGCTGGCTGGAGTTTCAGAAAATGCAGAAATCTGAAGGCGTCAAGAAAATCATACCCAGGCTATATGGACTTTTGTAATGACTTCCAATACCCACAATTATTGTTTATATTTTATTTTAAATGTATGCATGTTTCCCTGCACCTATATTTGTGTACTGGTGTCTGTGCAGGCCAGAGGAGGGCAGTGGATCCTTTGGAACTGGAGTTACAGTGTGAGCTGCTATACTGGTGCTGGGAATTGAACCCTGATCTTCTGGAAGAGCAGTCTTTAGTTTTAACCTTCTCTCCTTCCCCCATATCTTCAATTGTTGATGCAGGAGCCCCAGAGAGACTGGAAGATAACACATTAAACTTTTTAGCTATGTATTTAATCCCTTAGTCAAGTAAATCATATGTAGCTCTGTTTATTACACTCAAAGATACCTTTCCAGTCTGGCATCTGCTTGGATAGACATGTTTCTGAAAGGCCTGTCATCTAGTGGGCTGAAAGGGAACTCTCCTGTTCTGTTTCTGAGGGTGAGGTTAAGCATCTGTATCCCTAAAGAGTCACTGGTGACATTATGCTCACTGTTACTAGGTGCCCACCTCTGTCTGCAGTGAAAGCTGCCTTCCAGGGTTCAGCCAAGTGCCCAGGCTGGGAGCGCCCCAATGCTGTTTTGATTGCAGTCCCTGTCCTGAGGGACAGTTTGCAGACAAAAAAGGTAAGGACATGTAGATCTGGAATCTGAGGGACCAAAGGGAATTTTCAGCCTCTTGTATTTCTCCTTTGTCTTAGTTACCGTCACACTGCTCTGAAGAGACACTATGACAAAGGCAACTTCTAAACGAAAAGGCTTTACCTGGGGGCTTACTTAGTTCATGACCATCATGGCAGGATGCATGGTGCCAGGCAGTAGCTGAGGGTTTCCATTCTGATCTACAGGCAGCAGGCAGGTAGTGAGGTGGAGAGTGGGCCAGGTGTGTGAGTCTGAACTTTCAAAGACTACCCACAGTGACACCCCTCATCCCACAATGTTCCACCTCCCTATCTATCTCCAACATCACCAGGTAGTAAGAAATCATTAAAATATATGTGACTTTGGAGCTATTCTAAGTCAAACCTCCACACCCATTCTCCAAAACACTGCACTGTCCTTGCTGTCCCATGGAACACCAGCCAGAGCTCTGCTAAGAGATATTGTTAGGTAAATGCTTTATCCTAAAAGATAAGCATGCTACCCATATTTAGAATGCAGAATGAATTCTCCTCTATCAAACACTGCACATCCTTGACCCCTGATCAAGAAACAGGCATAAACTGCTTCCACAAGCTTCTAGTTGTTGTGTAGTTAGAACCCTGGCTGTTGCTAACACTGATGATTTCACTTGCTTTTCAAACCTCCTATAATTGGAGTAGCATGGTGGATGTCCTTTTGTGACTTTCTTCTTGCTTTGTATTAGTGGGATTTATCCCAGAAGTTTAGTGGCAATGGACCACTACATTCCCTACTATTTCAGCTACAGGTGTTATTCCTTTACCATTCTGAAAGTTGGAAAGCAAAGCCAAGTTTTCACCAGAGTTGGTGTTGTGTGAGTCCTTGGAAGAGAATATCCTCACTGGGTGCTCTTATTTCATTGTTGTTATTTGTGTTTGTGTGAGTGTGTATGTGTTTATGTGTGAGCGTGTGTGTGTGTCTTCTTTTGGCTTGTTGTTTGGTTTTCTAGCCACCGTCTCTGCAGCCCTGGCTGACTTGGAAGTCACTACATTTATCAGTCTTCCCCCGAACTAGTAGATGTCTACTTGCCTCTGCCCCTAAAATTAAATCATGAGATTAAAGTCATGTGCAACCACCCCCAGCTCCAGCTCCACCTTCTTAGTAGAATAGCTGCACTGTTGGAGTTAGTGTCTACCTGATTTAACCTGGAGACCTCATTTCACCTTTGTTACTCATCTCCAGTTTACCCATGAGAAATATATCTCATTTTGAGGTGCTAGGTACAGGATTTCAACAAATGAGTTTTGGGGACACAGCACAGTCTAAAACATTTGTTAATTTGACCAATTACTGGTACTGTTTCCATGAAATGAACTGTTAACTCACACAAGAGACCTTTAATCTCAGCACCCAGGGGCCAGAGACAGGAGGGTCTTTGTGCAATGTGGCCTGCCAGTATAGCCAACAAAGTGATCTCTAGGTTGAGTAAAATATCCTGTTTTAAAAATTAAGGTGAATAGGGGCCCATAGAGGTAGCTCAGCAGTTAGAAACACCACATTGTGGTCACAACCAAGTATAACTCAGTTATAGGGAAACTGTTGCTTCCTTCTGACTTCTGCACACTCTAGACATGCACATGATTTCAATAAATATGTACAGACAAAACTCTCAACAAGTAAAATAAAAGTGGTCATTTTGAGATAAGAAACTGTGGAGACTGTTTACATGGCCCATCAGTTAAAGTGTTCACCGTCAAACCTGATAGCATAATTTCAGTTTCTGGGATATAAATTGTAGAAATAGAACAACAAATTCATGAAAGTTTTGTTTACCACTATGAGCAAACCAGGGCATGCCTGAGCCCATAAACATACTTATGCACACAAACTGTACAAATAAGGTTAGTTAGCAAAATAAGGGGGAATGATTGAGGAATTATATCACATGTTAAATGTCTGGTCTTGACAAGCATGTGCATCCACTTATAAACATGTGTGCACACACAAACCTGCACACACAAGCATAGGTTAGGTATAGTGGTGCAGGCGTATAATCACAGCACTTAAGAGGTTGAGGGAAGAGGCTTTGGAGTTCATATCCATCCTCTGCCACTCAGCCTGAGTTCCATGAGACACTGAGGACAGAAACAAAAACCCTCACATAAAACAGACACAGAATGTGCAGCATTTTCCTTTGTGCCTCTGCCTCTAATATCACCCATCCCAGCCCTGGTCACCAAGAATAATTCATAAATCCATGACTTGATAGAAAGGCTGTAAGGGCAGGGAGTGCTTGGGGTGCCTTCCTTCTGAGCTGCTGCAATTGGCACAGTGTTGCAGAAATGGTGTCTGTGTCTCCCGTAGACATGAAGAGATGTCTCCTGTGCCCCAAAGAGCAATACACGAGCCACACCAGAGACCGCTGCCTGCCCAGGACAGAGATCTTCCTGGCCTTTGAGGAACCTCTGGGATTCATGCTGGCTTTGGTGGCACTCTTCCTGGCTGGTCTGGCTGTCCTGGTTCTGGGAGTGTTCCTGAAGCACAGGGACAACCCCATGGTCAGGGCCAACAACAGAACCCTCAGCTACTTCCTGCTGATCTCCCTTTCCCTCTGTGCCCTGTGTGCCTTGCTGTTCCTTGGCCGCCCCAGTGTCCTAACGTGCCTCCTGCGTCAGACGACCTTTGCTGTGGTGTTCACGGTGGCCGTCTCCTCTGTTCTGGCCAAGACTCTCACTGTGGTCCTGGCCTTCAGGATCACCAGGCCAGGGGCCAGGATCCAGGTGTGCCTGAGCCCTGGGGCTTCCACCTCAGTGGTCCTCATTGCTTCCTTCATGCAGGTTGTCCTTTGTGGGGTCTGGCTGGCCACCTCCCCACCATTCCCAGACAGGGATATGGTCTCGGAGCCCCAGCACATTGTCATCCAGTGCCAGGAGGGCTCTGGCACCATCTTCTTCTGTGTGCTGGGCTACTTGGGGTTCCTGGCAGGGGGTACCTTCTCTGCGGCTTTTCTGGCCAGGGGCCTGCCAGATGTCTTCAACGAGACTAAGTTCCTGGCCTTCAGCATGCTGCTCTTCTGCAGTGTCTGGACAGCGTTCCTGCCCCTGTACCACAGTGCCTGGGGCAAGTCCACTGTGGCTGTAGAGATCTTCTCCATCCTGGCCTCCACTGCTGGCCTTCTGGGTGGCATCTTCATCCCCAAGTGCTACATCATCTTGCTGAGACCAGAGAGGAACACGCCTGCCTGGCTAAGGCATGACCACAAGGCACAGCAAAATAGGCAGAGTGAGATGCTCCAGAGAAGGTGTCTCCCCAGGTCTGCACTACAAGGATTCATGACCTAGTCCTTGAGGGGGGCCCACTAGGACCAACTGTGATTTGGCTCACTGTTTCTGTGTGGATCCAAAGGTATTTAAAGGAACGATCAAGGTAAGAGTGAGGCACTCAGAACAAAACACTCCTGACTATCGATTTGATACTACACACATCGATGTTATTTTCTACTCTCTCCATTTTACTGCTAACATTTATCACAATTAAGAAAGTTTAGACTGGCAGTTTGTGTCTTTCTTCTCTGGCGGGTACAAGGTATCTCTCTGACTCCTACTTTTTCTTCCTCTATCTGCTTGAAATTCCTGCCTTGCTTTACTCTGTTAAGCCATTGGCTAAAAGCAGCTTCTTTATTAACCAATGGCAGTAAAACATATTCGTATCATACAGAGGAGAATTCCACATCTCCTCCCCTTTTCTGTGTAAATAAAAAGCTATTGGCCAAGGAGTGTTTTAAATAACATAGTTTCTGTATGATTATTTTGAGTCAGGGAAATTAGGAAATGGATGAACAGCCTCCAACAACAATGCACAATCATACCACAAAGACATTTGCTCAACTATAGTATAGCAACATATTTGTAATAGCCAGAACCTGGAAACAAGCTACATGTCCCTCAGCTGAAGAATGGATAAATAAAATTTGGTACATTTAAAAAAAAAGAAAGTTTAGAAATGAGAGAAGGCAACATGGCTCAGTGGGTCAAAATGCTTGCCACTAATCATGACCACCTGAATTTGATACTCAGGACCCAGATGTTGGAAGCATAGGGCTGATTTCACTAATTTGTTCTGTGACTTCCTCTTGCCACCCGAAGTACACAACAGTCCTCCATATGCAAGAGTGTGAAAAGCGTGATGAGGTGATGAGGATGTGAAGGGTTTCTGAGGGTGTGAGGAACTAACAGGAAGATCACTGGTCTCTCTTTGTTCTGAGAGCTTCAGTAGTGTGCACTGATCCCTTCACTGGCAGTTCCTTAGCAGATTTAGCATGTGATTTACAATCTCACTCTTAGACATATGTATGCATGATAATAAACATATGGCTGCCAAGATTGTAAATTAACCTTCAGGGAATTATTATTAATGTAGTAAGACTTCAAACAACCTAAACTTTTATCAGTATATGAATATTTGATATGACTTGCTCATCACTAGAACATATTTGGCAAGAGAAATAAATGTAAAATGAAATAAAACAGTGTTCATTATATGGTTAAGTCCCCAGAATGTTATGCTGAGTTAAGGCAGCTAGATAAAGGAAATAGTACATTTTCATATTCTAATACATGAAAAAGCAATCTCATAAAGACATTTTAAACTAATGGTTTCTTGAGGGGAAACTATTTTTGAGGGGAGTTTGAAGGTGAGGAATGTAGCCTAAATGGTGCAGCATTTATTTCTGGGGAGTTGAAGGTCTCAGATTTATTAGGGGGGCTGGAGAGGTGACTCAGTGCTTCAGAGCACTCACTCCTCCAGAGGACCCAGCCTGGTTGCCAGAGCCCATGTCAGGCAGCAGACAGCTACCTGTGATTCCAGCTCTAGGGGCCTCAATACGTCTGGTCTCTGTGTGCACCTGCACTCATGTGCCCGTACTGCACACCATGTTTAATTAAAAAAATGATTTCTAAAGGTTGTCAGACTCCATCAATAAGCTAAAGACAACTCAATTGTCATCTTCTTGTTTTTTTAAAATTTATTTGGAACAGGTTCTTTCCACATAAACCAGGTTTGTTTAAAACTTGTGGCAATTCCCCTCTTCAGGATCGTGAGTGCTGGGATTTTATGTGTGCTCCCACACATAAAATGTTCATAATGTAAATGAATGAATTGTATACTTTTAAATTATGTCTCAATAAAGCTTGTATTAAAACAATAGTTCTTAATTACAGAGTGTGCAGTTTCTTTATATTCTGATTTCTAAGAAAAAATCAAACTATTGAAAGTGGAAATGAAATAAGTGTGAGCTGAAATATCAGTGAACAGGTGTATTGCAGGTTTTTATTTATTTGATTGTAATTTATATATTTATTGATTGGTAGATTGGTGTGCTTGTTTCCATCCATGCTTTTGGTCATGCAATAGTCAAAGCACAATGTTGAGGTGAGAGGGTGAGTTTCAGAAGTCATTTTTCTCCTCTGACCATTGAGTGAGGGACCTTGTGATTGAGTGACTGCTTTCAGGCTTCCTTTATGTGCTAAAGGCTGAGCCATTGTTTTGACTGTATTTTTTGACTTCTTATGGGGATTATGGTTGTTTTGGAGAATTACATTTATCTGTTGAAATAACAGTTTGGAATTTGTCTCCTTACTTGAATATATCTATTTTATATTTAAGACTCTGTCTCTGTCTCTCTGTCTGTGTCTCTGTCTGTCTCTGTCTCTCTCTCTGTGTATGCACATGCATATGCCATACATTCCATTTTGAGTCAGAGGACTAGTATGTCGAGTTTGTTCTTTTCTAATTAGTTTTCAGAATCTATACATATTTCATTCTTTTTAAATGTTTTTCATTTGCTAAAATGAAAAACACCAATGATAGCCTTTGCTGGAGAGGCTGTGAAGGAAGGGGTACCCTCATCCATTGCTGGTGGGAATGCAATCTTGTGCAGCCACTTTGGAAATCAGTGTTTCAGTTTCTCAGAAAATTCAGGATCCACCTACCCCTGGGCCCAGCAATACCAATCCTGGGAATATACCCAAGAGATGCCCTATCATATGACAAGAGCATTGGTTCAACTATGTTCATAGCAGTATTATTTGTAATAGCCAGAACCTGGAAACAGCCTAGATGCCCTTCAATGGAAGAATGGTTGAAGAAAATGTGGAATATATACGCATTAGAGTACTACGCTGCGGTAAAAAACAATGACTTCTCAAATTTTGCATGCAAATGAATGGAAATAGAAAACACTATTCTGAGTGAGGTAACCCAGACCCAAAAAGATGAACAAGGTATGTACTCACTCATAATTGGTTTCTAGCCATAAATAAGGGTCACGGAGTCTACAATTGGTGAACCTAAAGAAGCTAAGTAAGAAGGTGAACCCACGGAAAAACATATAGTTATCCTCTTGGCTATGGGAAGTAGACAAAAGTGCCGGGGAGAAAAGTGGGATCTTGGGGATGGTGTGGGATGGGGGTAAGGGGAGATGGGAAGGATGGTGGGAACTTGGGGAAAAAGGTTGATTGGGATAAAGGAAGATTGGATAGGGGAGCACGGAAGCACAATTCTTAGTTAAGGGAGCCACCTTAGGGTTGGCAAAAGACTTGAACCTAGAGTGGCTCCCAGGAGCCCAAGGCGATGTCCCCCGTTAGTTCCTTGGGCAGCTGAGGATAGGGAACCTGAAATGACCCTATCCTATAGCAATACTGACGAATATCTTGCATATCACCATAGAACCTTCATCTGGGGATGGATGGAGATAGAGACAGAGACCTACACTGGAGCACCGGACTGAGCTCCCAAGGTCCCAATGAGGAGCAGAAGGAGGGAGACCATGAGCAAAGAAGTCGGGACCACTAGGGGCGCACCCACCCACTGAGACAGTGGAGCTGATCTATTGGGAGCTCACCAAGGCCTGCTGGACTGTGACTGAAAAAGCATGGGATAAAACCGGACTCTCTGAACATGGCGAACAATGAGGGCTAATGAGAAGCCAAGGACAATGGCACGGGGTTTTGATCCTACTTAATGTTCTGGCTTTGTGGGAGCCTAGCCAGTCTGGATGTTCACATTCCTAGATATGGACGGACGGGGGAGGACCTTGGACTTTCCACAGGGCAGGGAACCCTGACTGCTATTTGGACTGGAGAGGGAGGGGGAGAGGAGTAGGGGGAGGGGAGAAGGGTGGGAGGAGGGGGGAGAAGGATGGGAGGAGGGGGAGGGAAATGGGAGGCTGGGAGGTGGTGAAAACTTGTTTTTTATACTTTTCTCAATAAAAAAAATAGAAAAAAATGGGGCACTGAACTGAACAGAGAATTCTCAACAGAAGAAATTCAAATCGCCAAAAGACACTTAAGGTCATGCTCAATCTCCTTGGCGATCAGGGAAATGCAAATTAAAACAACTTTGATATACCATCTTACACCTGCCCGAATTGTTATAATCAAAACCACCAATGATAGTCTTTGCTGGAGAGGTTGTGGAGGAAGGGGAACACTCATCCATTGCTGGTGGGAATGTAAACTTGTGCAACCACTTTGGAAATCAGTGTGGCAATTTCTCAGGAAATTCGGGATCAACCTACCCCAAGATCCAGTAATACCACTATGGGAATATACCCAAGAGATGCCCTATCATATTACAAAAGCCTTTGGTCAACTATGTTCATAGCAGCATTATTTGTAATATCCAGAACCTGGAAACAACCTAGATGCCCTTCAATGGAAGAATGGATGAAGAAAGTGTGGAATAGATACATATTAGAGTACTACTCAGCGGTGAAAAAACAATGACTTCATGAATTTTGCATGCAAATGGATGGAAATAGAAAACACTATCCTGAGTGAGGTTTCCCAGACCCCAAAAGGTGAACATGGGATGTATTCACTCATAATTGTTTTCTAGCCATAAATAAAGGACATTGAGCATATAATTTGTGACCCTAGAGATGCTAAATAAAAAGGTGAACCCAAAGAAAAACATATAGTTATCCTCCTGGATATGGAAAGTAGACAACATTCCCGGGCAAAAACTGGGAACTTGGGGGTGAGGTGGCATGGGGCTAAGGGGAATTGGGGTGAGAAACGTGAGAAAGGGAGGATTGGGGGAGCATGGGGGAATGGAATGAGATGGGGGAATGGGATGGTTGGGACACGGGAACAGAGAAATATATATCCTAATTAAGGGAACCACCTTAGGGTTGGCAAGAGACTTGACTCTAGAGGGGCTCACAGGTGTCCAGGGAAATGTCTCCAGCTAGTACCTTGAGCAACTGAGGAGAGGGAACCTGAAATGACCCTATCCTATAGCCATAGTGATGAATAACTTGAACCTTAGAACCTTCACCTGGCGATGGATCAAGATAGAGACAGAGACCCAAATAGGATCACCAGACTGAGCTCTTAAGATCCAAATGAGGAGCTGATAGAGGGAGAACATGAGCAAGGAAGTCAGGACCACGAGGGGTGCACCCACCCACTGTGACAGTGGAATTGATCTATTGGGAGCTCACCAATAGATTGGGAGCCAGCGGGATTGGGACTGAATAAGCATGGGATGAAACCAGACTTTCTGAATGTGGTGGACAATGAAGGCTGATAAGAAGCCAAGGACAATGGCACTAGGTTTTGTTCCTAATACATGAACTGGCTTTGTGGGAGCCTAGCCTGTTTGGATGCTCACCCTCCTGGACCTGGATAGAAGTGGGAGGACCTTGGACTTCCCGCAGGGCAGGGAATCTGGACTGCTCTTCATTCTCGAGAGGGAGGGGGAATAGAGTGATGGGGAGGAGGAGAGGGGTAGGGGAGTGGGTGGAAGGGACAATGTGTGGGAGGAGGGGGAGGGAAATGGGAAATGGGGAGAAGGCGGGAATTTTTTTTTCAACAACTAAAAAAAAATTAAAAAAAGAACTTTAAGTCTTTGAAGAAAGAAATTGACTAGGATACCAGAAAATGGAAGGATCTCCTATGTTGTTGGATTGGTAGGATCAACATAGTAAAAATAGCAATTCTACTAAAGGCAATCTATAGATTGAATGCAATTTCCATCAAAATCCCAACAAAATTCTTCACAGATGTTGAGAGAACTATAATCAACTTTATATGGAAAAACAAAAAACCTAGAATAGCCACAACAATCATATACGATAAAAGTAATTTTGGAGGCATTACTATCCCTCCCTTCAAACTCTATTACAGAGCTACAGGAATGAAAACATCTTGATATTTTCACAAAAACAGAGATGTTAACCAATGAAATCGTATCGAACACCCAGATATTAATCCACAAACCTATGAACACCTGATTTTTGGTAAAGGTGCTAAAAGTATACAATGGAAGAAAGAATGCATCTTTAACAAATGGTGCTGGCATAACCGGATGTTAACCTGTAGAAGAATCAAAATAGATCCATATCTATCATCATGCAACAAACTCAAGTCCAAATGGATTAAAGACTTCAATATAAATCTGACCACAGTGAACCTGATAGATAGAAAGTAGGAAGTAGTCTACAACACATGGCCACAGGAGACCACTTCCTACATAGAACCCCTGTAGCACTGACAATAAGAACAACAATGAATAAATAGGACCTCCTAAAAAGAGAAACTTCTATAAAGCACAAGACACTGTCCTTAAGACAAAAGACAACCTACTGATTGGCAGAAGATCTTCACCAACCTCACAACAGACAAAGGTCTGATCTCCAAAATATATAAAGAACTCAAGAAACTAGACTTTAAATTGCTAATTAAGCCAATTAAAAATGTGGCACTAAACTGAACAGAGAATTCTCAACAGAAGAATTCCAAATGACTAAAAGACACTTAAGGTGTCCTCAGCGATCAGGGATATGCAAATCAAAACCACTTTAAGATACCATCTACACCTGTCAAAATAGTTAAAATCAAAAACACCAATGATAGCCTTTGCTGGAGAGGGTGTGGAGTAAGGGGAAACACTCATACATTGCTGGTGGGAATGCAAACTTGTGCAACCACTTTGGAAATCAGTATGCTGGTTTCTTAGGAAATTCGGGATCAACCTACACCAGGATCCAGCAATACCACTCTTGGGAATATACCCAAGAGATGCCCTATCATACTATAAAAGCATTTGTTCAACTATGTTCATAGCAGTATTATTTGTAATAGCCACAACCTGGAAACAACCTAGGTGCCCCTCAATGGAAGAATGGATAAAGAAACTGTGGAATATATATGCATTAGAGTACTACTCAGTGGTAAAAAACAATGACATCTTGAATTTTGCATGCAAATGGATGGACATAGAAAACACTATTTTGAATGAGGTAACCCAGACCCGAAAAGATGAATATGGTATGTATGTACTCATAAGTGTATTCTAGCCATAATTAAAGAACATTGAGCCCATAATTTGTGATCTGAGAGAAGCTGAATAAGAAGGTGAAACCAAAGAAAAACATATAGTTATCCTCCTGGATACTCGAAGTACACAAGATTGCCAGGCAAAAATTGGGACATTGTTGGTGGGGGTGGAGGATGGTAAATGGAGATGGGGAGAGAGAAGTGAGAAGGGGAGGATGGGGTAAGTTTTGGGGAATAGCATGGTTGGGATGGAGGGAAGGTGGATATTGGAGCAGGGAAGTATATAGCTTAATTAAGTGAGCCATTTTAGGGTTGGCAAGAGACTTGACTCTAGAGGGGTTCCCAGGTGTCCAAGATGATGTCCCCAGCTTGTTCCTTGAGCAGCTGAGTAGAGGATGCCTGAATTGACTCATTCCTATAGCCATACTGATGAATATCTTGCATATCACCATAGAACCTTCATCTGGCGATGGATCGAGATAAAGAGAGAGACCTACATTGGAGCACTGGACTGAACTCCCAAGATCCAAATGAGGACAGAAGGAGGGAGAAGATGCACAAGGAAGTCAGGATCACGAGGGTTGTGCCTACCCACTGAGACGGCGAGGCTGATCTAATCGTGATGGGGGAGATTCTTCTGGCTTGTGTTAATTTCATTGGTTAAATAAAGAGACTGCCTTGGCCCTTTAATAGGACATAAAGTTAGGTAGGCGGAGTAAACAGAACAGAATGCTGGGAGAAAGAAGCTGATTCAAGGAGTCACCATGATTATCACTCCTGACACAGCCACAGGTTAAGATCTTCCCTGGTAAGCCACCTCATGGGCTACACAGATTATTAGAAATGGGTTAGGTCAATATGTTAGAGCTAGCCAATAAGAGGCTGGAACTAATGGGCCAGACAGTGTTTAAAAGAATACAGTTTCCATGTAATTATTTTGGGTAAAGTTAGCCATGCGGGCAGCCGGGTGCTGGGGACGCAGCCCTGCAGCTCCCTATTACAACATAATGGGAACTTACCAAGTCCAGCTGGACTGGGACTGATGGAACACGTAATCAAACTGGACTCTCTGAACATGACTTACAATGAGGGATGACTGAGAAGCCAAGGACATGGCACTGGATTTTGATTCTACTGCATATACTGGCTTTGTGGGAGCCTAGTCTGTTTGAATGTTCACCTTCCTAGAATTGGATGAAGGGGGGAGGTTATTGGACTTCCCAGAGGGTGGGGAACCCTGACTGCTCATTGGACTGGAGAGAGAGAGGGAGGGGGAGGATGTAGAATGGGAGGGAATTGAGAGGAGGTGGAAATTTTTAATTAAAAAAATTAAACTACAGGCCAATAAGGACAAAAAAATTTCAGGAAATCTGGGACAGCATGAAAAGACCAAACCTAGAAATAATAGGGGAAGAAGAAGGAAAAGAATTACAGCTCAAAGGTCCAGAAAATATATTCAACAAAATTATAGAAGAAAAATTTTCCAACCTAAAGAGTGATATTCCTATGAAGGTACAAGAAGCATACAGAATAACAAAGGGACTAGATAAAAAAACATACCATCACATATAATAATCAAAACACAAAACATACAGAATAAAGAAAGAATATTAAAAGCTTCAAATGAAAAGGTCAAGTAACATATAAAGGTAAACCTAATACAATTACACTTGACTTTTCTATGGAAACCATGAAATACAGAAGGTCTTGGATAGATGTGCTGCAGACACTAAGAGATCATGGATGCAAGCCCAGACTACTATACCCAGCAAGCTTTCCTTTATCACCAATGGATAAAACAAAACAAGTCATTCTATGACAAAAAGAGATTTAAACAATAAGTATCCACAAACCTAGCCTTAACAGAAAATACTGGAAAGAAACCCTCAACTCAAGGAAGCGAACAACACCCACAATAGCACAGACATCTAACAACCCTCTACCAGCACAACTAAATGAAGGGAAACATACAAACTCTACTACCAAAAAAAACAGAGTTAACAACCACTTGTCATTAATATCACTGGACTCAATTCACTATAAAAAGGCACAGGTTAAGATAATGGATATGAAAACAGAATCTAAAATTCTGCTGTTTACAAGAAACACACCTCAACCACAAAGAGAGACATTACCTCAGAGTAAAGGGTTGGGAAAAGGGTTTTCAATCAAATGGACCTAAGAAAGAAGCGGTCATGGCTATCCTAATATCTAACAAAATTGAATTCAAACGAAAATCAATCAGAAGAAATGGAGAAGGACACTTTATGCTCATAACAGGAACAATTCATCAGGATGAAGTCTCAATCTTGAATATCTATACCCCTAATATAAAAGAACCCACATATGTAAAAGAAACAGTAGAACTCACAGCACACATCAAGCCCTACACACTAATAGTAGGATATTTCAACACTCCTCTCTTACCAATAGACAGGTTAACCAGACTGAAACTCAACAGAGAAATAAGAGAACTAACAGAGGTAAAGAATCAAATGGACTTAAGAGACATCTATAGAACATTTGACCCAAATTGAAAAGAATATATCTACTTCTCAGCATCTTATGGAACCTTCTTGAAAATTGATCACATACTCAGTAACAAAACAAACATTCACAGATACAGAAAAATTGTAGAGCCACCTGTGTCTTATCGGATCACAATGGACTAAAGTTAGAATTTAACAACAATTATATCCCCAGAAAGTCTACAAACTCATGGAAGCTGAACAGTCAACTATGGAACCACACTTGGGTCATGGAAGAAATAAAGAAAGAAATTAAAGTCTTCCTTGAATTCAACAAAAATGAAGACACAACATACCCAAACCTATGGGACACTATAAAAGCAGTGCTAAGAGGAAAGTTTATAGCACTAAGTGCCCATATTAAAAAAATGGAGAAAGCTCACATTAGAGACTTAATAGTACAGCTGAAATCTCTAGAAAAAAAAGAAGCAGACTTGCCCAAGGGAAGCAGAAAACAGGAAATAATCAAATTACAGGCTGAAATCAAGCAAATGGAAACAAAGAAAATAATCCAAAGAATCAATGAAGCAAATAGCTGGTTCTTTGAGAAAATCAACAAAGTTGACAAACCCCTATCCAAACTAATCAAAAGGCAGAGAGAGAACATGCAAATTAACAAGAACAGAAATGGAAAGGGGGACATAACAGCAGACACTGAGAAAATTCAGAGAATCATTAGGTCTTACTAAAAAAGCCTATTTGCCGCAAAGATCAAAAACTTAAAAGAAATAAACTTTTTTAAAAGCTAAGTACTATATGCCAAAATTAATTCAACCAGGTAAAAAATTTAAATAGACCTATTAGTCGTGAGGAAACAGAAGCTGTCATAAAAAAACCTTTCAATCAAAAAAAGCCATGGATGAGATGGTTTAGTTTAGATTTCTACCAGAACTTCCAAGAAGAGCTATACCTATACTCATTAATATGTTTCACATAATAGAAACAGAAGAGTCATTCCCAAACTCTTTTTATGAAGCTACAGTTACCCTGATACCAAAACCACACAAAGACTCAGCCAAGAAAGACAATTACATATTTTGCTCATGAACATCGATGCAAAAATTCTCAATAAAATATTGGCAAACCGATTCTAGAGCATATAAAAAATATCCATTATGTATATGTAGGCTTCATCTCAGAGATGCAGGGCTGGTTCAACATATGAAAATATATCAATGTAATGCATCATATAAATAAACTGAAAGAAAAAAACCATAAGATCATTTTATTAGATGCTGAAAAATCATTTGAAAAAATTTAACACCCCTTTATGATAAAGGTCTTGGAGAGATTAGGGATACAAGGATCATACTTAAATATAATAAAAGCAATATACTTCAAGCCAACAGCTGACATCAAGTTAAATGGAGAGAAACTCAAAGCCATTCCACTAAAATCAGGAACAAGACTAGGCTGTCTACTCTCTCCATACCTCTTCAACATAGTGCTTGAAGTTCTAGCAATAACAATAAGACAACATAAGGTGATCAAGGGGATTTGAATTGAAAAAGAAGAAGTCAGTCTTTCATTATTTGCAGATGATATGATTGTGTACATCAGTGACCCCAAAAACTCTACTAGCGATCTCATACAAATGATAAATACCTTCAGTGATGTGCCAAGATACAAGATCAATGAAAAAAAAATCAATAGCCCTCCTATAAACAAAGGATAAAGAAGCAGAGAGGGAAAACAGAAAAACATCACCTTTCCCAATAGTCACAAATAGCATAAAGTACCTTGGGGTAACTCTAACCAAGCAAGTGAAAGATCTATTTGACAAGAACGTTAAGGCTTTAAAGAAATAAATTGAAGAGGATACCAGAAAATGGAAGGATCTCCCATGCTGTTGGATTGGTAGGATCAACATAGTAAAAATGGCAATTCTACTAAAGGCAATCTATAGATTGAATGCAGTTCCCATCAAAATCCCATCAAAATTCTTCACAGACCTAGAGAACAATAATCAACTCTATATGGAAAAACAAAAAACCCAGAATAGCCAAACCAATAATATACAATAAAGGTACTTCTGGAGGCATTACCATCACTGACTTCAAACTTTATTACAGAGCTACAATCATGAAAACAGCTTGGTACTGTCATTAAAACAGAGACGTTGACAAGTGGAATCATTTTGAAGACCTGGATATTAACCCACAAACCTATGAACAGCTGATTTTCAACAAAGAAACCAAAATTGTACAATGGAAGAAAAAAGATCTTTAACATATGGTGCCATAACTGGATGTCAACCTGTAGAAGAATGAAAATAGATTCATATCTATCACCATGCATAAAACTCAAGTCCAAATGGATTAAAGACCTCAATATTAATCTGACCACAGTGAACCTGATAGAAGAGAAAGTGGGAAGTAGACTGCAAAACATGGGCACAGGAGACCTGGTCCTATGTTTAACCCTAATAGCACAGACAATAAGAGCAACAATGAATAAATGGGACCTCCTGAACCTGAAGCTTCTGTAAAGCAAAGGACACTATCCTTAAGCCAAAATGGCAATCTACTGAATGGGAGAAGATCTTCACCAACCGCACATCAGACAAAGGTCTGATCTCCATATAAAGAATGGAAGAAACTGAACATTAAAATTCTAATTGACCCAATTAAAAAAATGGGGTACTGAACTCAACAGAGAATTCTCAACAGAAGAATTTCAAATGGCCCAAAGAAACTTCAGGTCATGTTCAACTTCCTTAGCAATCAGGGAAATGCAAATCAAAACAACTTTGAGATAACATCTTACAACCATCAGAATCGCTAAAATCAAAAACACCAATGATAATCTATGCTGGATAGGATGTGTAGTAAGGGGAACACTCATCCATAGATTGTGGGAATTTAAACTTGTGCACCCATTTTGGAAATCAGTGTGGCAGTTTCTCAGGAATTGGGAGTCAACCTACCTCAGGATCCAGCAATACCACTCTTGCAAATATACCCAAGAGATGCCCAATCATACTACAAAAGCAATGTAACATGAGGGCTGTGCTCATTGGGGTTTCATTTTTTCCATCAGTATTGATTTTAAACCTTGCTTGATATAGTAGTGTGTACTTGCATTTCTGGTCTCTTAGTTTCTGTTGCACATCTGTCCCAGACCTTATGGTTTTCATTGAGAAGTCAGGTGTAGTTTTGATAGGTCTACCTTTATATGTTACTTGAGCTTTTTTCTTTATAACTCTCAACCTTCTTGCTTTACTCTGTATGTTTTGCACGTTTAGTAGTATAAGCTGAGGGGTCTTTTTTTTAGTCCAGTCTATTTGGTGTTCTGTTGGCTTCTTGTGCCTTCATAAGTATATCTACCTAGGCTTGGAAATTTTTCTCCTATGATTTTATTTATTTTTTTTTAAATATTTATTTATTATGTATACAATAGTCTGTCTGCATGTGTGCCTGAAGGCCAGAAGAGGGCACCAGACCTCATTACAGATGGTTGTGAGCCACCATGTGGTTGCTGGGAATTGAACTCAGGACCTTTGGAAGAGCAGGCAACGCTCTTAACCACTGAGCCATCTCTCCAGCCCCCTCCTATGATTTTATTGAACATATTTTCTGTGTCTTAGAGCTGAATTTAGTCTTTTTTTCCTATCCCTATTATTCTTAGTTTTGGACTTTCATGGTATCCTAGATTTCCTGGATATTTTATGTTAAGGATTTGTTAGATTTATTATTTTATTTGACTGATGAATCTATTTTCTCTATCGTATCTTCAACACTTGAAATTTTCTCTTCCATGTCTTGTATTCTGCTAGTTATACTTGCCTCTGTAGTTCCCATTCATTTATTGAGGAATTTCCATTTCCAGAATTCCCTCGATTTGTATTTTATTTATTGACTCTATTTTAGTGTTCAAGTCTAGAACTGTTTGGTTCACCTGTTGATTGTTTTTTTCTTGGTTTTCTTGGGTTTCTTTAGGGATTTATTGGTTTCTTCCAATTTTGTGTTTGTTTTTTCCCCCATTTCTTTAAGGGAATTTTTCATTTCCTCTTTAAAGATCTCCATCGTTCCCATAAATTTACATTTCAAATCATTTTATTTTGTGTCTTCTGGGTTAGGATAATCAAATCTTCCTGTTGTATGATATTGGTTCCTGGTATTACCAGGACCAGGAATGCAAGTACAGACTACTATATCCAGCAAGGTTTAAAATCAATACTGATCGAGAAAAAAAGAAACCCAAACGAGCCCAGCCCTCATGTTATAATGCTTTTGTAGTATGATGGGGCATTTCTTGGGTATATTCCCAAGAGTGGTATTGCTGGATCCTGAGGTAGGTTGACTCCCAATTTCCTGAGAAACCGCTACACTGATTTCCAAAAAGTTGCTTTCCATTGACATCTACCCATTTCTTCCTCTAATTGGTGCTGGCAGTGTTTTGACTCTTAGTCCCATCCTTGCCATTGCTGTCTGTGTCTTTGAGAACTGTTCTGACTTTACCATGTATGGTCACTGTCTGTGTTTCAGTGAGCTGCTGAGATCTCCCTTGGCTCATTATCTTTGTTTGCATTCTCAATTCTCTCTCTTTGTCCTCTTTGTGCAGTTACACCTTGTTCTTCAGAGTTCCTTTTGGATTTTGCTCTGTAGTTGGAGCCTGTGTTTAAGAGTTCCTCTGAGGTCACTGGGGATAGAAGGGTTTGGGGTGGAGCTTGTAGCTTGCAGGGTTTGAAGGATGGGGTGGGGTCCCCTTCTAACTTTATGCTGATATTTGGGATCACACACAGGCCATCAGGCTTGTGTATCAAGTGAATTTACCTGAACACCACCTTGGCAACCTTGAAATCTGTCTTCAAATCTTAGAAAAAGGCTCAGTACCTTGGGAAGATGAGTAATGGCTCTACAAAGACATGGGTATTGCTCTCTGGTGTTTGGTTGTGTGTATTTCCAAATTGTCCTAGATAAACTTTTCTGAAAATTCCTTAAGGAACAGCAAAAACCACCCAGAACATAGTGGATCAACACAGGGGAGACACATGTGGGGTGTATTCAGGGGCTATAGAGTGTGAACAGTGTGCTAAATATCTGACTTCAGCTTCTGGGCTGTTTGCTTCTTGTACTCACCTGGGGTTTCTCTATCAAACATTGTCCTGAGCACAGCTGCTCCCGGGCTTGCAAGTCCCTCAGGAGACAATCAGACCCATTGCTGCCTTTCCTGCAGTCAACAAATGATGCCCAGAACTGTGACCTTGGATGCAAAGAGTCTAAGAAGACCCAGGAGAAGGGAATAAAACTTTTAATGACTCTGGGATTTAGTGGTCACCCACCTCCACCACGTCGTGATCAATATTTTCCTCAAAGCCTGCAAACCTAGAATTCCCAGTGTGGTCTTAGCCTCAGGTCCTTGGACCGAGAGCATCCTCCCATATAAAAGCCTTCTTCACTGCTAGCCATAGCCCCATGTGAGGCTGTTCTGTCACTGATTGCCTGGTACCCAGCAGGCATGTGGCTGTGTATTCTCCTTCCTGTTCTCTTTGGATGTGTCTCTGTGTCTGCTTTTTCCTCACCAAGAGCCTGGCTTTTGCCAAGGCAGAGGCCTCACTTTGACCGTCCTGGGGATGTAATTGTAGGAGGCAGCTTCCCCATCTTTTATCTCTCTATTGGAACCCTATCTGACTTCACTGTCCCACCATCTGGACTGCTGACTTCAGAGTAAGTGTTGGATGTGGAATGGGAGTTTCTGAAACCCAGAAGCAGCTTTACAAAGTTGTGTGAAGCCTTGGATAGGGGTTGATTCTCAGAGTCCCAGCTTGATGGCCACCACGTTTCTCTGTGTATCCATGCAGAAGCTCTGTTGCTCTCCTTTTACATCACCTCTTTCTATCTGTCTGTCTTGTTTGTACTGGGCTGAAGTATGGGTGCTCATGTTCAATTACATCTTCCCCAGATTTCTGTCCTTCACTGCCTAAGCTTCACTATTCTGGAAGTTGTTCTGTAGACTAGGCTGACCTCAAACTCCATTTTTCTGTTTTTTTTTGATAGTTTTTCTCTGTGTAGCAGTAACAGTTGTGGAACTCTGTAGTCTAGGCTAGCCTCAGACTCATAAAGATTTTCTTCCCTGAGCCTCCCCACTTCTGGGTTTAAAGGCATGCACCACCTCACCCAGCTGTTACCCTCTGATTTTTACCAAGGACTGTCTGTGTCTGCAGGTCTGGAACTGTCTACAGAAATTTGTAGGTCCACCTGTTGGGAACATGACTGACTACAATGGGTGTCTTTTCCCCAGAATACATCCATTGTGAATAGTTCAACAGGGAATTATAGGGCCACAGATGAAAATTTCCTATGCATGATTGGCTTTAGGCAGGCTCACATGACTGTTATGTCCAAATCATGTACCAAAGACAGCATTTCAAATCTCTTCTCCCTGTCTTCTGGCTCTTACTATGAGCAATTCTGAAATAGATGTTAGTTACTGTTAATTCTAACCAAGCGTACTGTGCAATAATTTTTTTCTTTGTTTGGATGGGACAAGGTCTCTATTTATGTAGCTAGCTCTTGGTACCTGGATTTGGCTCTACCTCCAGAAGGCTGGGATTAAACAAGTGTGCCACCACACCCAGCTAATTCAATAGATCTTCAGTTATCCATTCTGTCTTCTGAATTTGTCCCCTCTGATTACTGGCTCCACATTCCCTCTGGCTCCCCTTTGAGTATCCTGAACTGTGCTCCTCTGCACATCTCTGTGGAAATACGTGTGGAGATGTTGTTCTACCTGTATCTCTCGAGTCCCTGTGTTTATTCGTGTTCAGTTTACCCCATCATGAGGGATAAATGTGGGCTTCTCTTTCCCTCAGCGTTTCCAAGTGGGGCTACCGCGTGGCCCAGAGTTTCGTCTTTGCCATCGAGGAGATCAATAGGAGTGCTCACTTGTTGCCCAATTTGACTCTGGGCTTCTCCATTCGAAACTCTGCAGACTCAGTACATGGAGCCGTCCACGAGACAATGAGCTTTCTCTCGAGGCAGGAGGAGCCCATCCCCAACTATACCTGCCAGCATGGCTCTCCTCAGGCTGCTCTGGTTGGGGACACACGATCATCCCTGTCTGTCTCCATGGCCAGACTTCTGGGGCTGTACAAGTTTCCCCAGGTGAGTTACTCAAGCCTTCTTCATTCTGAATGTAGTGCAGTCCCTCAATGATGATAGAGAAACAGATGGTGATGGTCACAGGCGTGAGCAGCTCTGCTGTGGAGCCAAGCTCCCTGCAAGTATTCTCCATGTCCAACATGGTTCCCCTCCATATGCAGATAAAGATAGTTTAGAGAGAACTGGCATCCCTCTCATTGACCAGGAAACTGAGAACATTTCTTTTTTATTTAAGAAATATTTTTAAAGATTTATTTATTTTTATATTATGTGTATGAGTATTTTTCATTCATGCATATATATTCATGTAAAATATACATGTATGCATATATGTAAATTTTATACACACATATATGTGTATATATGCATGTATATATATTTATATGTATACATGTACTACATGTGTGCCTTATAACCATGAAAATCAGAGGAGGACATGGAATACCCTAGAATGGCATTACAGATGTTTTTTCAGTGCCACATGGGTGCTGCGAATTGAAACTCAGTTCTCTGAAATAGTAGTTACTGAAATAGTTAATACGGTTAACCACTGAATCATCTCTCCAATGTTTATTATTATTATTATTATTATTATTATTTGTGGGTGTTTGTGTGTATACTCAAGACCAGTGCCATTGTTTCCATCTGCATGTTTGAAGACACCTTTTGGGAGTCAGTTCTTTTCCTCTACGTTGGTTCTGGGAAGTAAACAGTTTTCCAGACTTGGTGGTAAACACCCTTACCTGTGGAGACATTTTCCCAGCTCACTGAGAAAACAAAGAAACAATGAAGAAAATAAAAAAACACAGCTTATCAGTCATCTCACCTGGCTGTAGCTAGCAGAGGTGAGATTTGAGTCTAGAAAATTGAGCTCATGCCAATAGTCTCTTCTACCTCATGGATATTCCCATCAACCCACCCATTATTGTCATTCCCACAGGGTGGCCATATATGGCAAACCTCTCAGTTTATAGTTTTGAAGAGGTGACTTCAGGATAATTTATCTATTTAAGTTGAATGATTTAGTGACTTTTATCTTAGCATGATTACCATAGGTGATTTGGATCATGTTCTTTTTCCTGCAAAGAGACACCTCCTTCAAGCAAGCCCATTGGCACCACATCCCATCATTCCTAATCTGAAGCAACCTCTAATCTAATTTCTGTGTCTGTGGATTTGGTTTTTCTGTTCATTTTACATGACTGGATTCACACTATAGGTAGGTGTCTGGCCTGGCTTCTTTCACTGAACATGCCTTAATGTTCATTCATGTTGTAGCAAGTGCCAACATTTCTCTCCTTAAGAATACTTATAATCTTTTGTATATAAAGGCCATGAATTGTTCATCCTTTTATCAGTTTTTTTACCTCTGAATAAGAAATATGCTCATGTGTTTGTAGACTTATCCCCCAGGCCTGGGCCTTTCTTAGAAGGTTTTAAAATTTTTAGTAGGAGAGCCACTGGAGGAGGTAGGGATTCAGGCTTAAATTGGTGGTCCCATTTTCTGTATATTCTCTGCTTCCTGTTATACCAGGGCCACATCTGCTTCCATCGATCATCTGCCATGTGTACACCACCCCATGGATTGTATTTTCCCAAACCGTGAGCCTAAGTCAACTCTTCCTCCTTAACGTTGCTCCTTGTCACATGTTTCTCTCACACCAGTGAGCCGTCACTACCACAGTTGCTTCCTCTTTGAAGCTCTCATGTATTCTGTTTCTGGGAATATTTGACTATAGGGTTTTTTATGTTCCTATACTTTTGGTTATGCTGTCACGACCACTTGAATGAGACTAAGTCAGCCTTATCCCTGCATATGTGATGTGGGAAGGTCATATGTCAATCTGTTGATTTTATTGTTTAATAAAGAAACTGCCTTGGCCCATTTGATAGGCCAGCCCTTAGGTGGGTGGAGTAGACAGAACAGAATGCTGGGAAGAAGGGAAGTGAGTTCAGATACCATGCCACTCCTCTCCGAGACAGACACAGGTTAAGATCTTTCCGGTAAGCCACCATCGTGGTGCTACACAGATTACTAAATATAGCTTAAAGCAAGATATGAGAGTTAGCCAAGAAGAGGCTAGATATAATGGACCAGACAGTGTATATATGATTACAGTTTATGTGTTTTTATTTTGGGGCATAAGCTAGCCAGGCAGCCGGGAGCCAGGCGGCAGGAACGCAGCCTATCTCTCCGTCTAAAAATGGCTGCCCAATGTGGATAACTGCATCCACAAAAAGCCTGGAAAAGCTTGGGAAAGAATAGAGTAAAGCATGTTTTATTTGTAGCAGCGATTTCTTGGGTCTGCTCTGCTTGTTAGAGGTAAGCAAGCACTCTCATCTAAGAGAGGCTTGCTGACTCAGCTTTAGCTACAAAACCCTGCAGCTCTTTTAAGAGGTCTTGCCATGAAACACTTAAACAGTGTTGATGAAAAGCTGAATGCATACTTTTTGGTTTTCAGCCATAGCAGGAAAAAAGCTTTGCCATTGTAAAATGCTGGCTTTCTGGGCCGTCCTGCCAGGGCAAACTCTGACTCAGGCAGGTATTCCGACTGAGTGTAGTCTGTGAGCAGAATGCTGCAGCTTGCTTGCTGGTAGGGACCTTGAAGTACCATAGAGTGGTGGCAATAAAAATGGCTACAGCCGGTACCTCCGCCATGAGGCTGGAAAGCTAAGGAATGGGCTGGATCTAGCCAGAAAAGCCATGGCTTTAATCCTATTCATATTGCTCAGTAATTTTTTTTTTTTTTTTGGTTTTTCGAGACAGGGTTTCTCTGTGGTTTTGGAGCCTGTCCTGGAACTAGCTCTGTAGACCAGGCTGGTCTCGAACTCACAGAGATCCGCCTGCCTCTGCCTCCCGAGTGCTGGGATTAAAGGCGTGCGCCACCACCGCCCGGCTATTGCTCAGTAATTTAAAGGCTCATGTGGTCAGAAAAAGAGATACATATACAGTAAAGAGAGATTCAAAGACAAAAAAGTCTCTGAATGATTTACAGTTTGTTAAAAATGTATGTAAGCTAAAGGTTAAAGTTCTTAAAGTTAAAAAAATGAAAGAAAGAGTAGTTGGGTGTGGTGGTACACACCATTAATCCCAACACTTGGGAGACAGAGGTAGATTGACCTCTGTGACTTCAAGGTTTGGCAGGACATACCTTTAATCCCAATGCCTGGGAAGTAGAGACAGAGGGATCTCTGAAAGTTCAAGGGCAGCCTGGTCTACAGAGTTATTTCAAAACAAAGATATACAGAGAACATATCTCAAAAAGTAAAAGTAAAAATAAAGGAAGTAGAGGTTAAAATAAAGCCACGTAAAGATGGAAAAAACACAGAGAATCTTGATACTGTATGCTATTATGCTTTCTTTAAATTTTTTAAATGCCGAGGAAGGATCAACAGCTACTAAAAGATATTTGCTTATAAATGCGTAGAATTTATCCAAGATAGGTATTTTGAAAATACCTTCACTTCACGGTTGAAGTCAAAAGGTATGTTACTTTGGAGAAGAGATTTTGCTTTTGTTTCCACAGGAAATAAGAGGCTCTGGATTTATTCAGAGTTAAGAAAAATCTGCTTTAATCAAGGAAGACCACCTGAGAAATCTCCGATAGGAATTGATGGCGCAGATGTTTGAGTTATTCATCCAGAACAGGTTCAAGACTGCAGCCTGAGATGATCAAGACTCACAGGATACTTCAGTCAGGACTTGATCATAGCTCTTAATTTTCTTTAGGTCTCCATAAGATTATCAGTACCCCTAAACAGCTGGAAGTAGCCTGGATTACTATGCCCACATTCCCCAAAAATGGACTATGGATATTTTCCTTTGTTTGTTTGTTTGTTTGTTTTTTAAAAAGAGGGGGAAGTGGTGAGGGAGAATTGTCTGTTTCTGTTAATCATGTTATAAATAAACGCTGATTGGCCAGGCAGGAAGTATAGGTGGGAAAACCAGACAAGAAGTAGAAATGATGTGATGAGAACAGGAAATTCTGGGAAGGAGGAAGTTGATTCCTCTCACTCCTGCCTAGACCACCAAAGCAGCAGGATGTGATCTGCCTCACTGAAAAAGGTACTGAGCCACATGGCTAACATAGATCAGAAAAATGGGTTAATCAAGATGTGAGAGTTAGCCAGTGAGAGGCTAGAGCTAATGGGCCAATCATCTTATAATTTATGGAGACCTTTGTGTGATTTTCTTTGGGGCTAAATAGGTGTGGGGTACGACAAAAACCCCAAAAACAAGCAGCCCCCCCATCCTTGTTATAAGTATGAACCACTTAGGGCGTCTGTGTTGAGACAATAAGTCTTTTCCACATATTGTAGTGGTAGGGAAGGTTTTGCACTCATAGCCCGATGCTGAGAAGCCACATTCTGTGTCCCTCAAAACAAACACAGACATAGATCCCCAGTTATCACATCTTCCTGAAATCTCTCTTTTGAAAACATGGTATCACCTCTTTCTCAACAACTTGACAAATCAGGCTCCTATTTGTCTGAAAGCTGGAAAGACTCACAGTGGTGGTGTGATAAGAGCTGATCAATGTTTGTGCCTGTTGGTTCTACCTGGAACCCATTGGTTCCTACTAGGGACAGCAAGATGACTGATGGTGTAAAGATGCTAACCAAGCCTGAACATGAGTTTGAACCCCTGGAACCCATGGAAGAGATCTAGTCCCCACAATTTGTTCACTGACCTCCACACATGTACTGCCAGACAACACACACACACACACACAGTCACAAAAATGAAAAAGAACAGCATCACAGCTGTGTGCTAACCAGAGAGTCACACTAATCCTAACTGAGGTGCAGAAACCAAATATGAGGATGTAGGTGAAGGACAGATACTGAGAGGAGAGCAGGTAAGGCTTCATTCATTGAAGTTTTGAGCTTCATTCCAGAAGCCAAAGGACTGTGTCTGGGATGAGCAGCCAGTGAGAGGCCACAACTGCTTATAGGACCATCACAATACAGGATGCTCAAGTCCTTTCTTAAAAATTATTTGTGTTTTAAAATTAATATACATTTATGTGTATGTTTATATATGTGAGTCTATGCCACAGTTGTAGGAGAAAGCCAGAAAAGGGTATCAGATTTCCTGGATCTGGAGTTATAGGGAGATGTGAGCCACCTGGTGTGTGCTAGGACTTGAACTTGGGTCTTCTACAAGAAGAACAAGGGCTCTGAACTGCTGAGCCATGTCTCTAGCCCCCTCCTTCCCACCTTCAAACCAGATCATCAGCCTATGCATAAGTCCCAGTCTCATTCACCCTCTATTGTCTGATTTTTCTTTGACAGATCAGTTACTCATCCACACTACCCACCCTTAGTGACAAGATCCAGTTCCCATCTTTCCTTCGGACCACGACAAGTGACCTCACATCTTGCCGTGCAGTGACTCAGCTGATCATTCACTTTCAGTGGTCCTGGGTGATCATTCTGGCCCATGATGATGACTTTGGAGAGCAGGCCAGCTCTCTGGCCAATCAGGAGCTGAGTTCAGCTGGTGTGTGCATTGAGTCCACCCTTCATGTCCCTTCCCATGAGTCCATGGAGAAGATTGAAGAGATTGTCCAGAAGATGCAGAAATGCACAGCCAGGGTTGTTCTGGTTTTCCTAAGTAATTCCAATTTCCAGCTCATTCTTCATGGCCTACTGGGTGTCCCTGTCTCAGGACAGGTCTGGGTCAGCAAAGAAACTACACACATGGCACTTGCCCTGTCTACTCCAGGAATTTCCCAGGTATTGTTCGGCACATTTGGCCTTCTATATTACAGCAGCAGGGCTACTGGCTTTCCAGAGTTCCTTGCTAATCTACGCCCTAGCCGGACTCCAGAAGACATGTTTATAAAAAAGTTTTGGGAGTTCACCTTTGATTGCACATGGCCCCACCAGAGCAGCCCAGTGACAGAGGGTGTCCAGCTGTGCTCAGGGAATGAGAGTCTGATAAACAAGCAGTATCCTTTCCCAGAAGTGAGTAAAATTGATGTTGCTTACACAGCTGTCTACAGCATTGCCCATGCCCTGCAAGACGTGATAACCAGTGGACAGCAGGATGGGAAAAGTACAGATTCCCAGGACTTCCAGCCCTGGCAGGTAAGAGAGATGTGTGCAGTGGGTGACTGTGGGATGGTTGGGGAAGAGGACATCTATCTATCTATCTATCTATCTATCTATCTATCTATCTATCTATCTATCTATCTATCATCTAATCTTCTATCTATCTATCTTCTATCTATCTATCATCTATCTATCTATCTATCTATCTATCTATCTATCTATCTATCTATCTATCTATCTATCCATCCATCCACTCATTTTTTGTAGTTGCTCAGGGTATCTTAGTTCAAGATATATAAGAAGACCCCTGGAAGACATGTTGCTCACTGATGAGGTAAACAGTGAGAATGGTGGCCAAAGAGGATGAATGTTTTCATTACCATCACTCAGATAACCTGCGTATATAGTGTGTGCCTGGTGAACATAATATGGTTGTAAACAGGAGGAACAGTGATAATTTTTGTCATTTGACTGGGGTGATAGATTAAAATTTGCAGAAGGTCAGGCTTGGAGGCCCATGTTTATCATTCTAGCACACAGAATGTTGAGACCATCTTGGACTACAAAGGAAGATTTCATCACAAAATTAAAACATGTAAGTGTCAGGCTGTCTGTGTGTATTTCATGATGAGGATATAAAGTAGACTGAGAATGAACAAGTGAAGAGAAGTGAGTTGTTGTCTGAGTTCCTGTCTGGCCTCGTTCTCACAATCATTAAGTCCTAAAGAAATCAGACAGAGGTCTACATTAACTATAAACTGTTTGGTCAATTAGCTCAGGCTTCTTATTAACATTTATAAATTATAATAGCCCATTATTCTTATCTGTGTTAGCCATATGGCTCAGTACCTTTTTCAGTGGCGTAGTCACATCTTGTTTCTTCTGTGCTGGACAGGACTCCAGGGGGAGTTTCCCTCTTCCCAGAATTCTCCTGTTCTCCTTGACCTGCCTCTGCTTCCTGTCTGGTTGTCATGACTATACTTCCTGCCTGGTTACTGGTCAATCAGTTCTTATTTAACATATCATTGACAGAATATAGACAATTGTCCCCTACCACTTCTCTCTCTCTCTTTTTTAAAAAAAAAACAAAGGACATCCATAGTCCTTTTTTTGGAATGTGGGTGTAGTTTTCCAGGCTACTTCCTGCTGGTGGGTGGTGCTGATAATCTTATGGGGACCTAAAGAAAATTTTGTATTATTTGACTGGGGTATCCTGTGAGTCTTGATCATCTCAAGGAGAAGTCTTGAATCTGTTCTGGATGTTGAACTCAGACATCTGGGCCATCTGTTCCTACTGGAGATTTCTCAGGTGACGTTTCTTGATCAAACCTGATTTTTCTTAACTCAGAATGAATCCTCATCCTCTCATTTCCTGTGGAAACAAAAGCAAAATCTCTTCTCTAAAGTAACATACCTTTTGCCTTCAATTTTTAAGTCAAGGTATTTTCAAAATACCTTTCTTGGATTAATTCAGCAACATTTATAAGCAAATATCTTTTAGTAACTGTTGCTCCTTCCTCAGCATTCAAACAATTCAAAGAGAGCATAATAACATACAGTATCCAGACTCTCTGTGTATTTTTCATCTTTATATGGCCTTATTATGACCTCTATTTCTTTTATCTTTATTTTTAATATTTTGCTTTTTGAGACAGGTTCTCTGTGTATTTTGACTGTCCTGAAAGTCTCAATGTAGATCAGGCTGTCCTTGAACTCACAGAGATCCACTTTCCTCTCCCTCCCAAGTGCTTGGATTAAAGATGTGTGCTACCACACCTTGAATTCACAGAGATGTGTTTGCCTCTGCCTCCCAAGCTTTGGGATTAAAGACATATGCAACCATGCCTTGAACTCAGTCTTCCTGCCTCTGTCTCCCAAGTGTTGGGATTAAAGGTGTGTACCACCATACCCATGTACTCTTTCTTTCTTTTTTATTTTAAGGACTTTAACCTTTTTTCCAAGCCTGCATACATTTTAAGACACTGTAAACCATTTAAAGGTTTATTTTTCTTCTTTGAATCTCTGTATCTCTCTCTCTTTTTTTCTTTTTTTTCTTTTTTTATAGTTTTTTTTATTGAGAAAAAAATTTCCCCCTCCTCCCATCCTCCCACTCCTCCCCCACTCCTCCTACTCTTCCTCCCTCCCCCCACTCCTCCCCCTCCCCCCACTCCTCTCCCCCTCCCCCCACACCTCTCCCCCTCCCTCTGCAGTCTGAAGAGCAGCCAGGGTTCCCTGCCCTGTGGAAAGTCCAAAGTCCTTGCCCCTCCATCCTGGTCTAGAAAGGTGAACATCCAAACTGGCTAGACACCCTCAAAGTCAGACCATTATGCAGGATCAAAACCTAGTGCCATTGTCCCTGGCTTTTCAGCAGAACTTCTGGAGGCATTACCATCCCTGATTTCAAACTCTATTACAGAGCCACAGTAATGAAAACAGTGTGGTATTGGCATAAAAACAGACAAGTCGACCTATGGAATCTTATAGAAGACCTAGACTTTAACCCACAAACCTATGAACACCTCATTTTCGATAAAGGAGCTAAAAGTATACAATGGAAGAAAGAAAGCATCTCTCTTTTTTTTCTGACCTCATGAGTCTTTAATTTGCTAAGTAATATGGGTAGGATTAAAGCCGTAGCTTTGATGGCTGGATCCAGTCCATTCCTTAGCTTTATGAGATTCCAGCCTCATGGCGGATGTACTGGCTGTAGCCATGTTTATTGCCAAGACTCTATGGCGTTTCAAGGTTCCTACCACCAACAGAAAGCATGCAGTCAGCTTTTCAGCAACACCATTTATGTATTTCATGTCAGACCCTTTAAAGAGCTGCAAGCTTTTGCAGCTAAAGATGAGTCAGGAAGCCTCTATTAAATGAGAGCTCTTGCCTCTTAGCAAGCAGAGCCCACCTTAAAAAATCCTGCTATCAGTAAGACATGCTTAACTCTATTATTTTATGTCTAGAATTACTTCCTGTGCTCTTTTAGGCTTTATGTGGATGCAGTTGTTCACACGTTGGGCACCATTCATTGTCTGAGTTTCTGTCCTGCCCAGTTCTCACAATTGTTAAGTAGCAAAGAAATCACACAGACGTCTACCTTAACTATAAACTGATTGGCTCATTTGCTCAGGCTTCTTATTAACTCTTATAACTTACATTATTCTTAATTGTTTTAGCCACAATGCTTGTGTTATCTACACAGACACACACACACACACAGACACACCTCCCACACCGCCCCCCCGAGAGAGAAACCTATTTGTGAGTTCCTGAATATATCACACATATTTGATCTTCCTTATGCCCAATGGTGCCAATCCTTGGTTGAAGTGACTCTGTCTCACTGCAGAGGTGAATGGAATGTGGTTTGGACAAGACTCCAGACTGCCTCTGGCTGGTCTACAATGTCTCCCTTCTTTCCTCAGCTGCTTCAAGCTCTTAGGAATGTACACTTCAAGACTCCCGATGGAAGTGAAATTATATTTGATGCCAATGGAGATTTGGTGAAAAAATTTGACATTTTCCAAGCGCAGAAGACCCCTAAGGGTGTATTCCGCTTGGTCCATGTAGGAATGATAGACCCTCAAGTCTCTTCGGGGAACAAAATGATGGTCCATTTGAAGGAGGAAATTCAAGTGAGTTGCCTGAATGCAGAGATGACTCCTGTGCTAGTGTGTTAAAGTCATAGGAAAATTCCAAGTCCAGGGTAATTCATTACTACTGTGCATGAAGTTGAGGTGGCTCTGATTGGGTCAGTCAGTTATAACTGGCTATGCTGTTTATCTCATTAGAGATCTTTCTCTGAATGATATTGATTCACCAGCAAAAAGGAAAATGTAAAAGATGGGGTAGGGAGATTGCTCAGTGGTCAAATTGTTTTGTATGCATTATAAAGAACCATACTTTGGATCTGCAGAACACTTGTACATGCTGAGTGGGCAGTGTATCTCACCTATAATTTCATCCCTGGAAGATGGAAACAACGAGATGTTTATAGAAACCTGACCAGTAATACTAGCTGTATCAGTGAACTCTGCGTTTTCCTTTGAACTTCTGCCTCAACACAGTGGAAAAGCAATTGAGGATGATTTACAGCATTAACCTTGGGCCTCCACATGTGCTTTTCCATACATGAACTTGAGTCCACATAGGTGTACGATGGTGCATACATACATTTCCATCACCCACACTTATGGAAATGGGGGAAGGTTTTAATGAACAAGATGTACAAATGCAATGAGAATCAGTAGTTGATGCTTCCTTGGAAATTCAGTGTCTGTGCTCTGAGAAGAGAAAGATAGTGATACACTGAGTTAACTACCTTTCCATAGACCATCAGTTTACTTAATGTGTTAGTTTATTTCAGCCACAATGATAAATACCTGAGAAGTGAGGAAAAGTTTTAATTGTCTCATGGTTTGAGGGATTCAGGGTCAGATGTATCAATTGCTCTGGATGTGTGTGATTGAGGCAGTGTGTCATGCAGAACAGCAGATATGTGTGGTGGGAGAATTTGCTGATGAGGGCATGTGGTTCAGGATGTGAGGTGGTAGGGATCTTGATGGATTAGACAGGTAAACAAGTTACATCTTAACAGTGCATAGCCTCCGTGTCCCACTACCCTAAACCTAGTCCCATGTTTTATTTCAAATAGGTATACTAATTTATCAGATTGCGAATCCATTGAGGAATTAATCCATTGATCTTGTCAGAGGCATTCTCTTACTTAGGGTTTCTATTAGAGTCAAGAGACACCACAGCCAGGTACCTCTTATAAAGGAAAAGCATTTAATGAGTTGGCTTACATTTTCAGAGGTTTATTTAGTACAAAATCATTGTTATGGGACATGGTGGCATATAGGCAGAAATCATGCTGGAGAAGGAGCCGAGAGTTCTACAACTTGACCTGTAGGCAACAAGAAGTGAACTATGTCACTTTCACTTTATTCCATTTTTTAATCTGTTTATCACGTTGAACAGAGGATTTAGCTCCATGCCAGGTCATGATATTCCCTTTCTCTTCAAATTTTACATTTTGTATTTTTCCTTGCTCAGCTTGCTCCTTTTCATTAGAAATTTTCATTAGAGTTAATACTAATAGCCACATTACAGGGTCTATATTATGCTGTTTTGAAATTTTATTTTTACTGCCAATGAAATGAATCCAAAACACTTCAATTTAGCCTCAGGCAGACTCTGTGGACTAGTGCAAACAGCAGCCACACTCTTCACATAAATATCCCAAGAACAATCTCTAGGCAATACATTAATATTCTTTACTTCTCAAACTGCTTGAGCCCGGCCAACAGTTAAGCTAATCACACTCAGCACCTTGGTTTTCCATGCTCCTAGTAGTATGGCAATAGTAGCATTAAGCACTACTTAAAATTTCCTACTGCTTTTCTTTTTTTTATTTTAATTTATTTGTTTATTAAAGATTTCTGCCTCCTCCCCACCACCGCCTCCCATTTCCCTCCCCCGATCAAGTCCCCTTCCCTTATCAGCTCGAAGAGCAATCAGGGTTCCCTGACCTGTGGGAAGTCCAAGGACCACCCACCTCCATCCAGGTCTAGTAAGGTGAGCATCCAAACTGCCTAGGCTCCCCCAAAGCCAGTACGTGCAGTAGGATCAAAAACCCACTGCCATTGTTCTTGAGTTCTCAGTAGTCCTCATTGTCCGCTATATTCAGCAAGTCCGGTTTTATCCCATGCTTTTTCAGACCCAGGCCAGCTGGCCTTGGTGAGTTCCCGATAGAATATCCCCATTGTTTCAGTGTGTGGGTGCACCCCTCGCGGTCCTGAGTTACTTGCTTGTGCTCTCTCTCCTTCTGCTCCTGATTTGGACCTTGAGATTTCAGTCCAGTGCTCCAATGTGGGTCTCTGTCTCTGTCTCCTTTCATCAGGAGGATGCCTATGTTTGTCTTTGGATTCACCTTCTTATTTAGCTTCTCTAGGATCACTAATTTTGGCTCAATGTCCTTAATTTATGGCTAGAAACCAAATATGAGTGAGTACATCCCATGTTCCTTTTTTTGGGTCTGGCTTACCTCACTCAGGATAGTATTTTCTATTTTCATCCATTAGCATGCAAAATTCAAGAACTCCTTGTTTTTTTACTGCCGAGTAGTACTCTAATATGTATACATTCCATACTTTCTTCATCCATTCTTCCATTGAAGGGCATCTAGGTTGTTTCCAGGTTCTGGCTATTACAAACAATGCTGCTATGAACATAGTTGAGCATATACTTTTGTTGTATGATAGGGCCTCTCTTGGGTATATTCCCAAGAGTGATATTGTTGGGTCCAGGGGTAGGTTGATACCTACTGCTTTTCTAATCTACTGTCCCCATTGTCTCAGTGTACCCGACTTGGTCCTGGGTTCCATGCTCATGCTCTCTCTCTTTATGCTCCTGATTTGGACCTAGAGATTTCAGTCCGGTGCTCCAATGTGGGTCCATGTTTATTGAAGCAGAAGCTTTAACAGGACTATCACTTCAATACTCAATTTTCAGGAACCAACTACTGTCTAAGTTAAGGTTTCTATTGCTATGAAGAGATACTATGACCCCAACATCTCCTTGAAAGGAAAAACATTTCATTGTGGTGGCTTACATTTTCAGAGATCAATTCATTATCATCTTGGTGCAACATGGTGGCATGCAGGCAGACATAGTCCTGGAGAAGGAACTGAAAGTCCTAAATCTTGACCTGTAGGCTACAAGAGGTGAACTGGGTCACTGGGTTTGGTTTGAGTATATATGATAGCCCAAATCCAAACCCACAATGACACACTTCTTTTAACAAAGTCAAATCCCCCATAGTGCCTCTCCATATGAGCGTATTGTGGCCAATTACATTGAAATTACTATAGCATCAATATTCAATCATTCTTTACATATCCACTGTCAGGTGACCAGTGGTCCAACACAAGAGAAGTTGAGAAACATTTGAGATTCAAACCCTGATATTTATTAACAATATTAGAAACAGTGTTGTGTTATTTATGTCTATGTGTGGGTCTGGTACATAGAAATGACTCAGCTTCCTGTCCTGTGCCAGTGAAGAAAGAGTCTTCTCCTCTGCAACTTTGTCTAACTTCGTTCTGGTCAATGGTGGCCTTAAGGTTTTCCACATGAGAATGAGATTCCCATTCTTGGATTTCCCAAGAATGAAAGAAAGACACATACTATGTGTTTTCAGGATTCCTTATTTATTTATTTATTAAAGATTTCTGCCTCCTCCCCGCCACCACCTCCCATTTCCCTCCCCCTCCCCCGATCAAGTCCCCCTCCCTCATCAGCTCGAAGACCAATCAGGGTTCCCTGACCTGTGGGAAGTCCAAGGACCACCCACCTCCATCCAGGTCTAGTAAGGTGAGCATCTAAACTGCCGAGGCTCCCCCAAAGTCAGTACGTGCAGTAGGATCAAAAACCCATTGCCATTGTTCTTGAGTTCTCAGTGTCCTCATTGTCCCCTATGTTCAACAAGTCCAGTTTTATCCCATGCTTTTTCAGACCTAGGCCAGCTGGCCTTACTTGGTTCCCGGTAGAACATCCCATTGTCTCAGTGTGTGGGTGCACCCCTCGCGGTCCTGAGTTCCTTGCTTGTGCTCTCTCTCCTTCTGCTCCTGATTTGGACCTTGAGATTTCAGTCCAGTGCTCCAATGTGGGTCTCTGTCTCTGTCTCCTTTCATCGCCTAATGAAGGTTTATATTCAGGAGGATGCCTATATGTTTGTCTTTGGATTCACCTTCTTATTTAACTTCTCTAGGATTGCGAATTTTGAGCTCAATGTCCTTTATTTATGGCTAGAAACCAAATATCAGTGAGTACATCCCATGTTCCTCTTTTTGGGTCTGGCTTACCTCACTCAGGATAGTATTTTCTATTTTCATCCATTAGCATGCAAAATTCAAGAAGTCCTTGTTTTTTTTACTGCTGAGTAATACTCTAATATGTATATATTCCATACTTTCTTCATCCATTCTTCCATTGAAGGGCATCTAGGTATTTCCAGGTTCTGGCTATTACAAACAATGCTGCTATGAACATAGTTGAGCATATACTTTTGTTGTATGATAGGGCCTCTCTTGGGTATATTCCCAAGAGTGGTATTGCTGGGTCCAGGGGTAGGTTGATCTAGAATTTCCTGAGAAACCGCCACACTGCTTTCCAGAGTGGTTGCACAAGTTTGCAATTCCACGAGCAATGGATGAGTGTACCCCTTTCTCCACAACCTCTCCAGCGAAGGCTATCATTGGTGTTTTTTATTTTAGCCATTCTGACAGGTGTAAGATGTTATCTTAAAGTTGTCTTGATTTGCATTTCCCTGATCGCTAAGGAAGTTGAGTATGACCTTAAGTGTCTTTTGGCCATTTGAACTTCTTCTGTTGAGAATTCTCTGTTCATGGATTAAAGACCTCAATATTAGTCCGAACACACTAAACCTGATAACAGAGAAAGTGGGAAGTACTCTACAACACATGGGCACAGGAGGCCACTTCCTACGTATAACCCCAGCAGCACAGACATTAAGGACCTCATTGAGTAAATAGGACCTCCTGAGACTGAGAAGCTTCTGTAAAGCAAAGGACACTGTTGCTAAGACACAAAGGCAACCCACTGACTGGGAGAAGATCTTCACCAACCCTGCAACTGACAAAGGTCTGATCTCCAAAATATATAAAGAACTCACGAAACTAGACCTTAAAACGCTAATCAACCCAATTATAAAATGGGGCTCTGAGCTGAACAGAGAATTCAGGATTCCTTCAAAGAACTTTTCAATGGTCTTGATCTGGGAAGGGTCAGCACCACACACTTCCTTCTTCATAATCCTTGCCTGGAGGCAGAGCTATGCTAAGATAAACTGAGTCATCCTTGACAGGTCCCAGGTAAATGAGAGGGCCACTGAGTGTGCTGTGAATGTGTGAGTCTCAGTCTCTCTCTCTCTCTCTCTCTCTCTCTCTCTCTCTCTCTGTCTCTGTCTCTCTGTCTTTGTCTCTGTCTCTCTCTCTGTCTCTGTCTCTGTCTCTGTCTCTCTCTCTCTCTCTCTGTATGTGTGTATTCAGGGAGTCAGTAACTCCAATTCTGCTTACTGAGGTTGGACGATACTTTGTTATGAGTGTTTAAGTGAATCACACCAGGGCAGTCCAACTGTAAATCTCAACAGCTTCACAGAGGGAGACAGAGAAAAGGAAGAGAGATTACAACATGTTTTGAGTTAGAAATTGAGTGCATGATGTAGCCATAGGGCTGACAGTAGTTTCAGAAAAAGAAGAAATCTGAAGGCATCGAGAAAATCATGCCCAGGGTATATGGACTTTTGTAATATCTGCCAATACCCACAATTATTGTTAATATTTTATTTTGCATGTATGCATGTTTCCCTGAACCTATATTTGTGTACTGGTGTCTGTGCCGGCCAGAGGAGGAGAGTGGATCTTTTGCAACTGGAGTTACAGTGTGAGCTGCTTTATTGGTTCTGGGAATTGAACCCTGATCTTCTGGAAGAACAGTCTGTAGTTTTAACCTAGGTGCCTTTTCTCCTGCCCCCATATCTTCAATTGTTGATGCAGGAGCCCCAGAGACACTGGAAAGACAACACATCAGACTTTTTAGCTATGTATTTAATTCCTTAGGCAAGTAAATCACATGTAGCTCTTTGTTTATTACACTCAAAGGCACCTTTCCAGTCTGGCATCTGCTCGGGTAGACATGTTTTCTGAAACGCATCTCATCTAGTGGGCTGAGAGGGAACTCTCCTGTTCTGGTTCTTAGGGTGAGGTCAAGCATCTGTATCCCTAAAGAGTCACCGGTGACACTATGCTCACTGTTACTAGGTGCCCACCTCTGTCTGCAGTGAAAGCTGCCTTCCAGGGTTCAGCCAAGTGCCCAGGCTGGGAGCGCCCCAATGCTGTTTTGATTGCAGTCCCTGCCCCGATGGACAGTTTGCAGACAAAAGAGGTAAGGACAAGTAGATCTGGAATCTGAGGGACAAAAGGGAATTTTCAGCCTCTTGTATTTCTTCATTGTCTTATTTACTGTCACACTGCTCTGAAGAGACACCATGACAAAGGCAACTTCTAAACGAAAAGGCTTTAACTGGGGGCTTACTTAGTTCATATCCATCATGGCAAGATTCATGGTGCAAGGCAGTAGCTGAGGGTTTCCATTCTGATCTACAGGCAGCAGGCAGGTAGTGAGGTGGAGAGTGGGCCAGGTGTGTGAGTCTGAACTTTCAAAGACTACCCACAGTGACACCCCTCATCCCACAATGTTCCACCTCCCTATCTATCTCCAACATCACCAGGTAGTAAGAAATCATTTAAATATATGTGACTTTGGGGCTATTCTAAGTCAAACCTCCACACCCATTCTCCAAAACACTGCACTGTCCTTGCTGTCCCATGGAACACCAGCCAGAGCTCTGCTAAGAGATATTGTTAGGTAAATGCTTTATCCTAAAAGACAAGCATGCTACCCATAATTATAATGCAGAATGAATTCTCCTCTATCAAACACTGCACATCCTTGACCCCTGATCAAGAAACAGGCATAAACTGCTTCCACAAGCTTCTAGTTGTTGTGTAGTTAGAACCCTGGCTTTTGCTAACACTGATGATTTCACTTGATTTTCAAACCTCCTATAATTGGAGTAGCATGGTGGATGTCCTTTTGTGACTTTCTTCTTGCTTTGTATTAGTGGGATTTATCCCAGAAGTTTAGTGGCAATGGACCACTACATTCCCTACTATTTCAGCTACAGAAGTTATTCCTTTACCTTTCTAAAAGTTGGAAAGCAAAGCCAAGTTTTCACCAGAGTTGGTGTTGTGTGAGGCCTTGGAAGAGAATATCTTCACTGGGTGCTCTCATTTCATTGTTGTTATGTGTTTTTGTGTGAATGTGTATGTGTTTATCGTGTGTGTGTGTTGTGTCCTCTTTTGGCTTGTTGTTTGGTTTTGAGTCACCGTCTCTGCTTGCAACCCTGGCTGACTTGGAAGTCACTACATTTATCAGTCTTCCCCCAAACTATTAAAAGTCTACCTGCCTCTGCCCCTAAAATTAAATCATGAGATTAAAGTCATGTGCAACCACCCTCAGCTCCAGCTCCACCTTCTTAGAAGAATAGCTGCACTGTTGGAGTTAATGTCTACCTGATTTAACCTGGAGACCTCATTTCACCTTTGTTACTCATCTCCAGTTACCCATGAGAAATATATCTCATTTTGAGGTGCTAGGTACAGGATTTCAACAAATGAGTTTTGGGGACACAGCACAGTCTAAAACATTTGTTAATTTGACCAATTACTGGTATTGTTGCAAAAAAAAATGAACTGTTAAGAACTCACACAAGAGACCTTTAATCTCAGCACCCAGGGGCCAGAGACAGGAGGGTCTTTGTGCAATGTGGCCTGCCAGTATAGTCAACAAAGTGATCTCTAGGTTGAGTAAAATATCCTGTCTTAAAAAGTAAGATGAAAAGGGGCCTATAGAGGTAGCTCAGCAGTTAGAAACACAACATGGTGGATCACAACTAAGTATAACTCCAGTTATAGGGAAACTGTTGCTTTCTTTTGACTTCTGCAAACTCCAGACATGCATATGATTTCAGTAAATATGTACAGACAAAACTCTCAACAAGTAAAAAAATAAAGAGGTCATTATAAAATAAGAAGCTGTGGCGACTCTTTACATGAACCATCAGTTAAAGTATTCACCGTCAAACCTGACACATAATTTCAGTCCCTGGAATCTAAATTGTAGAAAAAATAAGAAATTCATGAAAGTTTTGTTTACTACTATGTGTAAACCACGGCATGCATGAGCCCATAAACATACTTATGCACACAAAATATACAAATAAGTTTAGTTAGCAAAATAAGGGGGAAGATTGAGGAATTATATCACATGTTAAATGTCTGGTCTTGAAAACATGTGCATCCACTTATAAACATGTGTGCACACACAAGCATAGGTTAGGTATAGTGGTGCAGGTGTATAATCACAGCACTTAAGAGGTTGAGGAAAGAGGCTTTGAAGTTCATATCCATCCTCTGCCACTTAGCCTGAGTTCCATGAGACACTGAGGACAGAAACAAAAACCCTCACATAAAACAGACACAGAATGTGCAGCATTTTCCTTTGTGCCTCTGCCTCTAATATCACCCATCCCAGCCCTGGTCACAAAGAATAATTCATAAATCCATGACTTGATGGAAAGGCTGTAAGGGCAGGGAGTGCTTGGGGTGCCTTCCTTCTGAGCTGCTGCAGTTGGCACAGTGTTGCAGAAATGGTGTCTGTGTCTCCCGTAGACATGAAGAGATGTCTTCTGTGTCCCAAGGAACAGTACTCGAGCCACACTAGAGACCGCTGCCTGCCCAGGACAGAGATCTTCCTGGCCTTTGAGGAACCTCTGGGATTCATGCTGGCTTTGGTGGCACTCTTCCTGGCTGGTCTGGCTGTCCTGGTTCTGGGAGTGTTCCTGAAGCACAGGGACAGCCCCGTGGTCAGGGCCAACAACAGAACCCTCAGCTACTTCCTGCTGATCTCCCTTTCCCTCTGTGCCCTGTGTGCCTTGCTGTTCCTTGGCCGCCCCAGTGTCCTAACGTGCCTCCTGCGTCAGACGACCTTTGCTGTGGTGTTCACGGTGGCCGTCTCCTCTGTTCTGGCCAAGACTCTCACTGTGGTCCTGGCCTTCAGGATCACCAGGCCAGGGGCCAGGATCCAGGTGTGCCTGAGCCCTGGGGCTTCCACCTCAGTGGTCCTCATTGCTTCCTTCATGCAGGTTGTCCTTTGTGGGGTCTGGCTGGCCACCTCCCCACCATTCCCAGACAGGGATATGGTCTCGGAGCCCCAGCACATTGTCATCCAGTGCCAGGAGGGCTCTGACACTATCTTCTTCTGTGTGCTGGGCTACTTGGGGTTCCTGGCAGGGGGTACCTTCTCTGTGACTTTTCTGGCCAGGGGCCTGCCAGATGTCTTCAACGAGACTAAGTTCCTGGCCTTCAGCATGCTGCTCTTCTGCAGTGTCTGGACAGCGTTCCTGCCCCTGTACCACAGTGCCCGGGGCAAGTCCACTGTGGCTGTAGAGATCTTCTCCATCCTGGCCTCCACAGCTGGCCTTCTGGGTGGCATCTTCATCCCCAAGTGCTACATCATCTTGCTGAGACCAGAGAGGAACACGCCTGCCTGGCTAAGGCATGACCACAAGGCACAGCAAAATAGGCAGAGTGAGATGCTCAAGAGAAGGTGTCTCCCCAGGTCTGCACCACAAGGATTCATGACCTAGTCCTTGAGGGGGGCCCACTAGGACCAACTGTGATTTTAGCTCACTGTTTCTGTGTGGATCCAAAGGTATTTAAAGGAACGATCAAGGTAAGAGTGAGACACTCAGAACAAAACACTCCTCACTATTGATTTGATACTACACACATTGATGTTATTTTCTACTCTCTCCAGTTTACTGCTAACATTTATCACAATTAAGAAAGTTTAGAAATGAGAGAAGGCAACATGGCTCAGTGGGTCAAAATGCTTGCCACTAAGCATGACAACCTGAATTTGATACTCAGGACCCACATGTTGAAAGGAGAGGGCTGATTTCACTAATTTGTTCTGTGATTTCCACTTGCCACCCGAAGCACACACAGTCCTCCATACACAAGAGTGTGAAAAGCGTGATGAGGTGATGAGGATGTGAAGGGTTTCTGAGGGTGTGAGGAACTGACAGGAAGATCACTGGTCTCTCTTTGTTCTGAGAGCTTCAGTAGTGTGCATTGATCTCTTCACTGGCAGTTCCTTAGCAGACTTAGCATGTGATTTACAATCTCACTCTTAGATATATGTATGCATGAAAATAAACATATGTCTGCCAAGATTGTAAATGAACCTCCAGGGAAATATTATTAATGTAGTAAGACTTCAAACAATCTCAATGTTTATTAGTATATGAATGTTTGGCATGACTTGCTCATCAATAGAACATATCTGGCAATAACAAATAAATATAAAATGAAATAAAACAGTTTTTATTATATGGTTAAGTTCCCAGAATGTTATGCTGAGTTAAGGAAGCTAGATAAAGGAAATAGTATATTTTCATATTCTAATACATGAAGTAGCAATCTCATAAAGACATATTAATCTAATGGTTTCTTGAAGGGAAACTATTTTTGAGGGGAGTTTGGAGGTGAGGAATGTAGCCTCAATGGTGCAGCATTTATTTCTGGGGAGTTGAAGGTCTCAGATTTACTAGGGGTGGCTGGAGAGGTGACTCAGTGCTTCAGAGCACTCACTCCTCCAGAGGACCCAGCCTGGTTGCCAGAGCCCATGTCAGGCAGCAGACAGCTACCTGTGATTCCAGCTCTAGGGGCCTCAATATGTCTGGTCTCTGTGTGCACCTGCACTCATGTGCCCGTACTGCACACCATGTTTAATTAAAAAAATGATTTCGAAAGGTTGTCAGACTCCATCAATAAGCTAAAGACAACTCAATTGTCATCTTCTTGTTTTTTTAAAATTTATTTAGAACAGGTTCTTTCCACATAAACCAGGTTGGTTTAAAACTTGTGGCAATTCCCCTCTTCAGGATCGTGAGTGCTGGGATTTTATGTGTGCTCCCACACATAAAATGTTCATAATGTAAATGGATTAATTGTATACTTTTAAATTATGTCTCAATAAAGCTTGTATTAAAACAATAGTTCTTAATTACAGAGTGTGCAGTTTCTTTATATTCTGATTTCTAAGAAAAAATCAAACTATTGAAAGTGGAAATGAAATAAGTGTGAGCTGAAATATCAGTGAACAGGTGTATTGCAGGTTTTTATTTATTTTATTCTAATTTATATATTTATTGATTGATAGATTGGTGTGCTGTTTCCATCAATGCTTTTTGTCATGCAATAGTCAAAGCACAATGTTGAGGTGAGAGGGTGAGTTTCAGAAGTCAGTTCTCACCTCTGACCATTGAATGAGGGACATGTTGATTTAATGAAGGTTGTCAGGCTTCCGTTATATGCTAAAGGCTGAGCCATTGTTTTCAGTCTATTTTTGACATCATACGGGGATTATGTTTGTGTTCGAGAATTACATTTATCTGTTAAAATACGTTTAGAATTTGTCTCCTTACTTGAATATATCTATTTTATATTTAAGACTCTCTCTCTGTCTCTCTCTCTGTCTCTCTCTCTGTCTCTGTCTCTCTCTGTCTCTCTCTCTCTGTCTCTCTCTCTCTGTCTCTCTCTCTCTGTGCATGCAGATGCGAATGCCATACATTACATGTTGAGTCAGAGGACTAGTGTGTAGAGTTCGTTCTTTCCTAATTTGTTTTCTGAATTGTTTTTCCTTTTATTATTATTATTACAAATTTTTACCTCCTCCCCTCTGCCCATTTCCCTACCCCTCTCCCAACTTCCTCTCCCGCTCCTTATCTAGTCCAAAGAGCAGTCAGGATTCCCTGCCCTGTGGGAAGTCCAATGTTTTCCCCACTCCATTCAGGTCTAGGAAGTTGAGGATCCAACCAGACTAGGTTCCCACAAAGCCAGTACATGGAGTAGAATCAAAATCGAGTGTCTTTGTCCTTGGCTTATCAGTCAGCCCTCCATGTCAGCCACATTCAGAGAGTCTTGTTTGATCAAATGCTCCATCAGTCCCAGTGCAGCTGGCCTTGGTGAGTTCCCATTAGATTGGCCCCACCTTTACAGTGGATGGACACACCCCTTGTGGCCCTGACTTCCTAGCTCAAGTTCTCTCTCCTTCTGCTCCTCTCTGACCTTGGAAGCTCAGTCCAGTGCTCCAATGTGGGTCTCTGTCTCTATCTCAATCCATCACCAGATGAAGGTTCTATAGTGATAAGCAAGATATTCATCAGAGTGACTATAGTATAGGGCCAGTTCAGGAGCCTTCTCTTGAGCTGCTCAAGGAACAACTGGGGACATATCCTTGGACACCTGGGAAACTCTTTAGAGTCCAGTCTCTTGCCAACCCTCAAATGGCTCCCTTAATTAAGCTATATACTTCCCTGCTCCCATATCCACTCCTCCTCCATCCCAAATGTCCCATTCCTCCAAGCTCTCCGCATCCTTCCCTTCTCACTTCTCTCTCCCCATCTCACCTTACCCCCATCCCATCCCCAACCCCAAGCTCTCAATTTTTGCCTAGATCTTGTATACTTCCATTATCCAGGAGGATAACTACATGTTTTTGTTGGGGGGGTATATCTTCCTACTTAGCTTTTCTAGGATCATGAATTATAGGCTCAATGTCCTTTATTTATGGCTAGATTCCACTAATGAGTGAGTATATACGAGATTTATCTTTTTGGGTCTGGGTTACCTACTCAGGATAGTGTTCTCTATTTACATCCATTTGCATATAAAATTCAAAATGTCATTTTTATTTTTTTGTGCTGCTGACTAATACTGTAATGTGTATATATTCCACCCATTCTTCCATTGAGGGGCACCTAGGTTGTTTCCAGGTTCTGGCTATTACAAATAATGCTGCTATGAACATAGTTGAACAAATGCTTTTGTCGTATGATAGGGCATCTCTTGGGTATATTCCCAAGAGTGGTATTGCTGGATCCTGGGGTAGGTTGATCCCGAATTTCCTGAGAAACCGCCACATTGATTTCCAAAGTGGTTGCACAAGTTTGCAATCCCACCAGCAATAAATGAGTGTTCCCCTTACTCTACATCCTTCCAGCAAAGGCTATCATTGGTGTTTTTGATTTTAGCAATTCTGACACATGTAAGATGGTATCTCAAAGTTGTTTTGATTTGCATTTACCTGATCGCTAAGGAGGATGAGTATGACCTTAAGTGTCTTTTAGTCATTTGAAATTCTTCTGTTGAGAATTCAATATAGTGCTTGAAGTTTTAGCAATAGCAATAAGACAACATAAGAGGATCAAGGGGATTCGAATTGGGAAGGAAGAGGTTAAACTTTCATTATTTGCAGATGATATGATAGTGTACATAAGTGACCCCAAAAACTCCACCAAAGAACTCCTAAAGCTGATAAACACCTTTAGTAATGTGGCAGGATACAAGATCAACTCCAAAAAATCAGTCGCCCTCCTATACACAAAGGAAATGGAAGCAGAGAGGGAAATCAGAGAAGCATCACCTTTCACAATAGCCACAAAGAGCATAAAATATCTTGGGGTAACAATAACCTAGGAAGAGAAAGATCTATTTGACAAGAACTTTAAGGAATTGAAGAAAGAAATTGAAGATGATACCAGAAAGTGGAAGGATCTCCCTTGCTCTTGGATTGGGAGGATCAACATAGTAAAAATGGCAATTCTACCAAAGGCAATTTATAGATTCAATGCAATCCCCATCAAGGTCCCATCAAAATTCTTCACAGATCTTGAGAGGACAATAATCAACTTTATATGGAAAAACAAAAAACCCAGGATAGCCAAAACAGTCTTATATAATAAAGGAACTTCTGGAGGCATTACCATTCCTGATTTCAAACTCTATTACAGAGCCACAGTAATGAATACAGTGTGGTATTGGCATAAAAACAGAGAAGTCGACCAATGGAATCATATAGAAGACACAGATTTTAACCCACAAACCTATGAACACCTCATTTTCGATAAAGGAGCTAAAAGTATACAATGGAAGAAAGAAAGCTTCTTCAGCAAATGGTGCTGGCACAACTGGATGTCAACCTGTAGAAGAATGAAAATTGACCCATATCTATCACCATGCACAAAACTCAAGTCCAAATGGATCATAGACCTCAATATCAGTCCGAACACACTGAACCTGATAGAAGAGAAATTGGGAAGTACCGTACAACAGATGGGCACAGGCGATCGCTTCCTAGGTATAACCCCAGCAGCACAGACATTAAGGGCAACATTGAATAAATGGGACCTACTGAAACTGAGAAGCTTCTGTAAAGCAAAGGACACTGTCACTAAGACAAAAAGGCAACCCACTGACTGGGCGAAGATCTTCACCAACCCCGCAACTGACAAAGGTCTGATCTCCAAAATATATAAAGAACTAAAGAAACTAGACTTTAAAAGGCTAATTAACCCAATTAAAAAATGGGGCACTGATCTGAACAGAGAATTCTCAACAGAAGAAGTTCAAATGGCCAAAAGACACTTAAGGTCATGCTCAACCTCCTTAGCGATCAGGGAAATGCAAATCAAAACAACTTTGAGATATCATCTTACACCTGTCAGATTGGCTAAAATCAAAAACACCAATGATAGCCTTTGCTGGAGAGGTTGTGGAGGAAGGGGTACCCTCATCCATTGCTGGTGGGAATGCAAACTTGTGCAACCACTTTGGAAAGCAGTGTTTCGCTTTCTCAGGAAATTCGGGATCAACCTACCCCTGGACCCAGCAATGCCACTCTTGGGAATATACCCAAGAGATGCACGATCATATGACAAGGGCATTTGTTCAACTATGTTCATAGCAGCATTGTTTGTAATAGCCAGAACCTGGAAACAACCTAGATGTTCGTCAATGGAAGAATGGATGAAGAAAGTGAGGAATATATACACATTAGAGTACTACTCAGCGGTAAAAAACAATGACTTCTCGAATTTTGCATGCAAATGGATGGAAATAGAAAATACTATCCTGAGTGAGGTAACCCAGACCCAAAAAGATGAACAAGGGATGTACTCATTCATAATTGGGTTCTAGCCATAAATAAAGGTCAGTGAGTCTATAATTTGTCATGCTAAAGAAGCTAGATGAGAAGGTGAACCCCCCAAAAAACATAGAGCTATCCTCCTGGGTATGGGAAGTAGACAAGATCGCCGGGCAAAAAATCGGGATCTTGGGGGTGTGGTGGGAGGGGGTAAGGGGAGATGGGGAGAGAAAAGTGAGAAGGGTAGGTTGGGGAGAACTTGGGGAAATGGGATGATTGGGATAAAGGAAGTTTGGATAGGGGAGCAGGGAAGCACATATCTTAATTAAGGGAGCCATCTTAGTGTTGGCAAGAGACTTGGACCTAGAGGTGCTTCCAGATGCCCAAGGCGAGGTCCCCAGTTAGTTCCTGGGGCAGTTGAGGATAGGGAACCTGAAATGATCCTATCCTATAGCCATACTGACGAATATCTTGCATATCACCATAGAACCTTCATCTGGTGATGGATGGAGATAGAGACAGAGACCCACACTGGAGCACTGGACTGAACTCCCAAAGTCCCAATGAGGAACAGAAGGAGGGTGAACATGAGCAAAGAAGTCAGGACCAGAAGGGGTGCACCCACCCACGGAGACAGTGGGGCTGATCCATTGAGAGCTAACCAAGGCCAGCTGGACTGTGACTGAAAAAGCATGGGATAAAACTGGACTCTCTGAATATGGCGGACAATGAGGGCTGCTGAGAAGCCAGGGACAATGGCACTGGGTTTTGATCCTGCATCATGTTCTGGCTTTGAGGGTGCCTAGCCAGTTTGGATGTTCACCTTCCTAGACCAGGATGGAGGGGCAAGGACTTTGGACTTTCCACAGGGCAGGGAACCCTGGCTGCTCTTCAGACTGCAGAGGACAGGGAGAGGAGTGGGGGAGGGGGAGAGGAGTGGGGGAGGGGGGAGGAGTGGGAGGATGGGATGAGGCTTAAAGTTTTTCCTCAATAAAAAAAAAATTCTTCTGTTGAGAATTCAGATCAGTGCCCCATTTTTAATTGGGTTAATTAGCATTTTAAAGTCTACTTTCTTGAGTTCTTTGTATATTTTAGAGATCAGAGTTTGTCTGATGCATGGTTGGTGAAGATCTTCTCCCAGTCAGTAGGTTGCCATTTCTTTTCTTTTTAATTAATTAATTAATTAATTTTTATTTATTTATTCATTTTTTTGATAGGAAGCAATTATTTTATTGTGGCTACTCTTATTTCTTATGATATAGTTTGAGTTTGGGTTTTATTTCTTCCATTTTTTGAATTTTTTTTAATTGAGAAAAGGAAAATACCAGTTTCCACCTCCTCCCAGACTCCCATTTCTCTCCCCCTCCTCCCACTCTTTTCCCCCTCCCCCCATTATTCTCCCCCTCCCTCTCCAGTAAAAAGAGCAGTCAGGGTTCCCTCCCCTTTGGAAAGTCCAAGGTCCTCCCCCCTCCGTCCATATCTAGGAAGGTGAACATCCAAACTGGCTCGGCTCCCACAAAGCCAGAACATGAAGTAGGATCAAAACCCTTTGCCATTGTCCTTGGCTTCTCATCAGCCCTCATTGTTTGCCATGTTCAGAGAGTCCGGTTTTAACCCATGCTTTTTCAGTCACAGTCCAGCTGGCCTTGGTGAGCTCCCAATAGATCAGCCACACTGTCTCAGTGGGTGGATGCACTCCTCGTGGTCCTGATTTCCTTGCTCATCTTCTCCCTCCTTTTGCTCCTCATTGGGACCTTGAGAGCTCAGTCCAGTGCTCCAGTGTGGGTCTCTGTCTCTATCTCCATCCATCACCAGATGAAGGTTCTATGGTGATATGCAAGATATTTGTCAGTTTTGCTATAGGATAGGGTCATTTCAGGTTCCATATCCTCAGCTGCCCAAGAAACTATCTGAGGACATCGCCTTGGGCTCCTGGGAGCCAATCTAGGTTCAAGTCTCTTGACAACCCTAAGGTGGCTCCCTAATAATTGTGCTTCTGTGCTCCCCTATCCAACCTTCCTTTAACCCAATCATCCTGTTTCCCCAAGTTCCCCCCATCCTCCCCTTCTCACTTTTCTCTCCCCATCTCCCCTTACCCCCATCCCACCCCACCCCCATGATCCCAATTTTCTCCCTGGCAATTTTGTCTACTTCCCATAGCCAAGAGGATAACTATATGTTTTTCCTTGGGTTCACCTTCTCATTTAGCTTCTTTAGGTTCACCAAATATGGACTCCGTGACACTTATTTATGGCTAGAAACCAATTATGAGTGAGCACATCCCGTGTTCATCTTTTTGGGTCTGTGTTACCTCACTCTGGATAGTGTTTTCTATTTCCGTCCATTTGCATGCAAAATTCAAGAAGCCATTGTTTTTTACCACAGTGTAGTACCCTAATATGTATATATTCCACACTTTCTTCATCCATTCTTCCATTGAAGGGCATCTAGGTTGTTTCCAGGTTTTGGTTATTACAAATAATACTGCTGTGAACTTAATTGAAAAAATGTTTTTGTTATATGATAGGGTATCTCTTGGGTATATTCCCAAGAGTGGTATTGCTGGGTCCAGGGGTAGGTTGATCCCGAATTTCCTGAGAAAGCGAAACACTGATTTCCTAAGTAGTTGCACAAGATTGCATTCCCATGGAAGCAATCGCCTGTGCCCATCTGTTGTAGGGTACTTCCCACTTTCTCTTCTATCAGGTTCAGTGTGTTCGGATTGATATTGAGGTCTTTGATCCATTTGGACTTGAGTTTGTGCATGGTGATAGATATGGGTCAATTTTCATTCTTCTACAGGTTGACATCCAGTTGTGCCAGCACCATTTGTTGAAGATGCTTTCTTTCTTCCATTGTATACTTTTAGCTCCTTTATCGAAAATGAGGTGTTCATAGGTTTGTGGGTTAAAATCTGTGTCTTCTATATGATTCCATTGGTCGACTTGTCTGTTTTTATGCCAATACCACACTGTTTTCATTACTGTGGCTCTACTGAAACTGAGAAGCTTCTGTAAAGCAAAGGACACTGTCAGTAAGACACAAAGGCAACCCACTGACTGGGAGAAGATCTTCACCAACCCCACAACAGACAAAGGTCTGATCTCCAAAATATATAAAGAACTCAAGAAACTAGACTTTAAAATGCTAATTAACCCAATTAAAAAATGGGGCACTGATCTGAACAGAGAATTCTCAACAGAAGAAGTTCAAATGGCCAAAAGACACTTAAGGTCATGCTCAACCTCCTTAGTGATCAGGGAAATGCAAATCAAAACAACTTTGAGATATCATTTTACACCTGTCAGATTGGCTAAAATCAAAAACACCAATGATAGCCTTTGCTGGAGAGGTTGTGGAGGAAGGGGTACACTCATCCATTGCTGGTAGGAATGCAAACTTGTGCAACCACTTTGGAAAGCAGTGTTTCGCTTTCTCAGGAAATTCGGGATCAACCTACCCCTGGACCCAGCAATGCCACTCTTGGGAATATACCCAAGAGATGCACGATCATATGACAAGGGCATTTGTTCAACTATGTTCATAGCAGCATTGTTTGTAATAGCCAGAACCTGGAAACAACCTAGATGTTCGTCAATGGAAGAATGGATGAAGAAAGTGTGGAATATATACACATTAGAGTACTACTCAGCGGTAAAAAACAATGACTTCTCGAATTTTGCATGCAAATGGATGGAAATAGAAAATACTATCCTGAGTGAGGTAACCCAGACCCAAAAAGATGAACAAGGGATGTACTCACTCATAATTGGGTTCTAGCCATAAATAAAGGTCAGTGAGTCTATAATTTGTCATGCTAAAGAAGCTAGATGAGAAGGTGAACCCCCCAAAAAACATAGAGCTATCCTCCTGGGTATGGGAAGTAGACAAGATCGCCGGGCAAAACTCGGGATCTTGGGGGTGGGGTGGGAGGGGGTAAGGGGAGATGGGGAGAGAAAAGTGAGAAGGGTAGGTTGGGGAGAACTTGGGGAAATGGGATGATTGGGATAAAGGAAGTTTGGATAGGGGAGCAGGGAAGCATATATCTTAATTAAGGGAGCCATCTTAGTGTTGGCAAGAGACTTGGACCTAGAGGTGCTTCCAGATGCCCAAGGCAAGGTCCCCAGTTAGTTCCTGGGGCATTTGAGGATAGGGAACCTGAAATGATCCTATCCTATAGCCATACTGACGAATATCTTGCATATCACCATAGAACCTTCATCGGGCGATGGATGGAGATAGAGACAGAGACCCACACTGGAGCACTGGACTGAACTCCCAAAGTCCCAATGAGGAACAGAAGGAGGGTGAACATGAGCAAAGAAGTCAGGACCACAAGGGGTGCACCCACCCACGGAGACAGTGGGGCTGATCTATTGAGAGCTCACCAAGGCCAGCTGGACTGTGACTGAAAAAACGGAGGATAAAACCGGACTCACTGAATATGGCGGACAATGAGGGCTGCTGAGAAGTCAGGGACAATGGCACTGAGTTTTGATCCTGCATAATGATCTGGCTTTGAGGGTGCCTAGCCAGTTTGGATGTTCACCTTCCTAGACCAGGATGGAGTGGCAAGGACTTTGGACTTTCCACAGGGCAGGGGACCCTGGCTGCTCTTCAGACTGCAGAGGGAGGGGGAGATGAGTGGGGGGAGGAGGAGAAAAGTGAGAGGAGGGGGAGGGAAATGGGAGGCTGGGAGGAGGCAGGAATTTCCTTTTTTTTCTTTCAATTAAAAAAAAACTAAAAAAAAAAAGGAATTCATTAGTTTAATATGTCTTTATGGGACTGCTTCTTCATGTATTAGAATATTAAAACATACTATTTACTTGATCTAGTTTCCTTAACTCAGCATAACAATCTAGGAACTTAACCATATAATAAACACTGTTTTGTTTCATTTTACATTTATTTCTTATTGCCAAATATGTTCTAGTGATGCACAAGTCATGCAAAATATTCATATACTGATAAACATTGAGATTGTTTGTAGACTTACTACATTAATAGTATTTCCCAGAAGGTTCATTATCTCTCTTGGCACACATATGTTTCTTTTCTTTTTTTTTGTTTTTTTAAATTTATATATATTTTTATTTTCACTTATGTATTTGTGTGCCTCTGTGTGGGTATACAAAAATAGGGAAGGTGCTCATGGAGGATCCCTGGAACTGGGGTTACAGAAAGTTGTCAACAACTTGATGCAATTGCTGAGAAAAGAAGTTCAGTCCTCTACAAGAGCAGTACCGGTTCTTAACCGCTAAGCCATCTGTCAAGCCCATCAGTTGGCACATCATGCCTAGCAGGTTAGTATGAAGTTCATAGTGTTCCCAGATGGCTAAGACCATTCGCTACCCTATCTCCAGGTTCAGTAAGAAACCTTGTCTCTAAAAATAAGTTGGGCAGTAATTGAACAAGAGCACCTTCTGGGACTATGAATGCTAACTAGTAGGGTAGAAGTGTCCAGCTCAGTTCTGGCTTGCTTCCTCTATATCTTGAGAAGATGGTGTGTGGTATCTTCAGCAACAAGACCCTATTTTTGAAGCTTAAAAAAATATAAAGCTCTTTGACATTTATGTGAAACATTGTAATTTTAATTTGTAAACAGTTTGAAACTGTTATAAAGCTTAACAATATATGAAATTACTTTCTGTAAAGAAAGTTTCACTAGTTTGGATATGGTAAGGTAGGGTTTTTTGTTGGTGGTGTTTTTGTTTGCTTTTTAAAAAAATGTATATTTTCATGCATACATATATCTAAGAGTGAGATTGTAAATCACATGCTAAGTCTGCGAAGGAACAGCCAGTGAAGAGATCAATGCACACTACTGAAGCTCTCAGAACAAAGAGAGACCAGTGATCTGCCTGTCAGTTCCTCACACCCTCAGAAACCCTTCACATCCTCATCACCTCATCATACTTTTCACACTCTTGTATATGGAGGACTGTGTGTACTTCAGGTGGCAAGAGGAAGTCACAGAACAAATTAGTGAAATCAGCCCTCTCCTTCCAACATGTAGGTCCTGAGTATCAAATTCAGGTTGTCATGCTTAGTGGCAAGCATGTTGACACACTGAGCCATGTTGCCTTCTCCCATTTCTAAACTTTCTTTTTTTTTTTAAAATTTATTTATTTATTAAGGAATTCTGCCTCCACCCGCCACTGCCTCCCATTTCCCTCCCCCTCCCCCATCAATTCCCCCTCCCTTATTAGCTCGAAGAGCAATCAGGGTTCCCTGACCTGTGGGAAGCCCAAGGGCCGCCCACTTCTATCCAGGTCTAGTAAGGTGAGCATTCAAACTGCCTAGTCTCCCCCAAAGCCAGTACGTGCAGTAGGGTCAAAAACCCACTGCCATTGTTCTTGAGTTCTTAGTATTCGTCATTGTCCACTATATTCAGCTAGTCCGGATTTATCCCATGCTTTTTCAGACCCAGGCCAGCTGGCCTTGGTGAGATCCCGATAGAACATCCCCTATGTCTCAGTGTGTGGGAGCACCCCTCGCGGTCCTGAGTTCCTTGCTCGTGCTCCCTCTCCTTCTGCTCCTGATTTGGACCTTGAGGTTTGTGTCCGGTGCCCCAATGTGGGTCTCTGTCTCCTTTCATCGCCTGATGAAGGTTAATATTCAGGAGGATGCCTATATGTTTGTCTTTGGATTCACCTTCTTACTTAGCTTCTCTAGGATCGTGAATTATAAGTTCAATGTCCTTTATTTATGGCTAGAAACCAAATATGAGTGAGTACATCCCATGTCCTTCTTTTTGGGTCTGGCTTACCTCACTCAGGATAGTGTTTTCTATTTCCATCCATTTGTATGCAAAATTCAAGAAGTCCTTGTTTTTTACTGCTGAGTAGTACACTAATATGTATATATTCCATACTTTCTTCATCCATTCTTCCATTGAAGGGCATCTAGGTTGTTTCCAGGTTCTGGCTATTACAAACAATGCTGCTATGAACATAGTTGAGCATATACTTTTGTTGTATGATAGGGCCTCTCTTGGGTATATTCCCAAGAGTGGTATTGCTGGGTCCAGGGGTAGGTTGATCCCAAATTTCCTGAGAAACCGCCACACTGCTTTCCAGAATGGTTGCACAAGTTTGCATTCCCACCAGCAATGGATGAGTGTACCCCTTTCTCCACAACCTCTCCAGCAAAGGCTATCATTGGTGTTTTTTATTTTAGCCATTCTGACCGGTGTAAGATGGTATCTTAAAGTTGTCTTGATTTGCATTTCCCTGATCGCTAAGGAAGTTGAGCATGACCTTAAGTGTCTTTTGGCCATTTGAACTTCTTCTGTTGAGAATTCTCTGTTCAGCTCAGTGCCCCATTTTATAATTGGGTTCATTAGCCTTTTACGGTCTAGTTTCTTGAGTTCTTTATATATTTTGGAGATCAGACCTTTGTCAGTTGTGGGGTTGGTGAAGATCTTCTCCCAGTCAGTGGGTTGCCTTTGTGTCTTACTGACAGTGTCCTTTGCTTTACAGAAGCTTCTCAGTCTCAGGAGGTCCCATTTATTCAATGAGGCCCTTAATGTCTGTGCTGCTGGGGTTATACGTAGGAAGTGGTCTCCTGTGCCCATGTGTTGGAGAGTACTTCCCACTTTCTCTTCTATCAGGTTCAGTGTGTTCGGACTGATATTGAGGTCTTTAATCCATTTGGACTTGAGTTTTGTGCATGGTGATAGAAATGGATCTAATTTCATTCTTCTACAGGTTGACATCCAGTTTTGCCAGCACAATTTGTTGAAGATGCTCTCTTTTTTCCATTGTATACTTTTAGCTCCTTTATCAAAAATCAGGTGTTCATAAGTTTGTGGGTTAAAGTCAGGGTCTTCTATTCGATTCCATTGGTCGACTTCTCTGTTTTTATGCCAATACCAGGCTGTTTTCAAAACTGTAGCTCTGTAATAGAGTTTGAAGTCAGGGATGGTAATGCCTCCAGACACTCCTTTATTGTATAAGATTGTTTTGGCTATCCTGGGTTTTTTGTTTTTCATATAAAGTTGATTATTGTCTTCTCCAGATCTGTGAAGAATTTTGATGGGATTTTGATGGGGATTGCATTGAATCTATAGATTGCTTTTGGTAGAATTGCCATTTTTACTATGTTGATCCTCCCAATCCAAGAGCAAGGGAGGTCCTTCCATTTTCTGGTGTCTTCTTCAATTTCTTTCTTCAGAGACTTGTAGTTCTTGTCAAATAGATCTTTCGCTTCCTTGGTCAGAGTAACCCCAAGATATTTTATGCTATTTGTGGCTATTGTGAAAGGTGATGCTTCTCTGATTTCCCTCTCTGCTTCCTTCTAAACTTTCTTAATTGTGATAAATGTTAGCAGTAAAATGGACAGAGAGTAGAAAATAACATCGATGTGTGTAGTATCAAATCGATAGTCAGGAGTGTTTTGTTCTGAGTGCCTCACTCTTACCTTGATCGTTCCTTTAAATACTTTTGGATCCACACAGAAACAGTGAGCTAAAATCACAGTTGGTCCTAGTGGGCCCCCCTCAAGGACTAGGTCATGAATCCTTGTGGTGCAGACCTGGGGAGACACCTTCTCTGGAGCATCTCACTCTGCCTATCTTCCTGTGACTAGGTGGCCTTGCCTTAGCCAGGCAGACGTGTTCCTCTCTGGTCTCAGCAAGATGATGTAGCACTTGGGGATGAATATGCCACCCAGAAGGCCAGCAGTGGAGGCCAAGATGGAGAAGATCTCTACAGCCACAGTGGACTTGCCCCGGGCACTGTGGTACAGGGGCAGGAATGCTGTCCAGACACTGCAGAAGAGCAGCATGCTGAAGGCCAGGAATTTAGTCTCGTTGAAGACATCTGGCAGGCCCCTGGCCAGAAAAGCCACAGAGAAGGTACCCCCTGCCAGGAACCCCAAGTAGCCCAGCACACAGAAGAAGATGGTGCCAGAGCCCTCCTGGCACTGGATGACAATGTGCTGGGGCTCCGAGACCATATCCCCGTCTGGGAATGGTGGGGAGGTGGCCAGCCAGACCCCACAAAGAACAACCTGCATGAAGGAAGCAATGAGGACCACTGAGGTGGAAGCTCCAGGGCTCAGGCACACCTGGATCCTGGCCCCTGGCCTGGTGACCCTGAAGGCCAGGACCACAGTGAGAGTCTTGGCCAGAACAGAGGAGACGGCCACCGTGAACACCACAGCAAATGTCGTCTGACGCAGGAGGCACGTTAGGACACTGGGGCGGCCAAGGAACAGCAAGGCACACAGGGCACAGACGGAAAGAGAGATCAGCAGGAAGTAGCTGAGGGTTCTGTTGTTGGCCCTGACCACGGGGCTGTCCCTGTGCTTCAGGAACACTCCCAGAACCAGGACAGCCAGACCAGCCAGGAAGAGTGCCACCAAAGCCAGCATGAATCCCAGAGGTTCCTCAAAGGCCAGGAAGATCTCTGTCCTGGGCAGGCAGCGGTCTCTAGTGTGGCTCGAGTACTGTTCCTTGGGACACAGAAGACATCTCTTCATGTCTACGGGAGACACAGACACCATTTCTGCAACACTGTGCCAACTGCAGCAGCTCAGAAGGAAGGCACCCCAAGCACTCCCTGCCCTTACAGCCTTTCCATCAAGTCATGGATTTATGAATTTTTCTTGGTGACAAGGGCTGGGATGGATGATATTAGAGGCAGAAGCACAAAGAAAAAAGCTACATTTCTATGTCTGTTTTCTGTGAGTGTTTTTGTTTCTGTCCTCAGTGTCTCATGGAACTCAGGCTGAGTGGCAGAGGATGGATATGAACTCCAAAGCCTCTTCCCTCAACCTCTTAAGTGCTGTAATTATACACCTGCACCACTATACCTAACCTATGCTTGTGTGTGCACACATGTTTATAAGTGGATGCACATGCTTGTCAAGACCAGACATTTAACATGTGATATAATTCCTCAATCATTCCCCCTGACTTATATTTCTAATCAAACATATTTTTATATTTTGTTTGTATGAGTATGTGTATGGGCTCAGGCATGCCCTGGTTTGCTAGTGGAGGTCAACACAACTTTCATGAACTTGGGGTTCTCTTTCTACAATTTGGGTCCCAGGGCCTGAACTTATGCTTTCAGGGTTGACAGTGAATACTTTCACTGATTGGCTGGCCGTGTAACCAGTCTTTACAGCTTCTTTTATAATGACCTCTTTTATTTTACTTGTTGACTGTTTTGTTACAACATATCTTTTGAAACCATGTGCATGTCTGGAATGTGCAAAAGTCAGAAGATATCATCATTTCCCCTATAACTGGAGTTATACTTGGTTGTGATCCACAATGCGGTGTTTCTAACTGCGGAGCTACCTCTATAGGCCCATTTTCACCTTACTTTTTAAGACAGGGTCTCTTACTCAGCCTAGAGATCACTGAGTTGACTACACTCTCATGCCACAATGCACAAAGATCCTCCTGTATCTGCCCCATGGGTGCTGAGATTAAAGGTCTCTTGTGTGAGTTCTTAACAGTTCATTTCTTTGCACCAGGACCAGTAATTAGTCAAATTAACAAATGTTTTAGACTGTGCTGTGTCCCCAAAACTCATTTGTTGAAATCCTGTACCTAGCACCTCAAAATGAGATATATTTCTCATGGGTAAACTGGAGATGAGTAACAAAGGTGAAATGAGGTCTCCAGGTTAAATCAGGTAGACACTAACTCCAACAGTGCAGCTATTCTTCTAAGAAGGTGGAGCTGGAGCTGGGGGTGGTTGCACATGACTTTAATCTCATGATTTAATTTTAGGGGCAGAGGCAAGTAGACTTCTACTAGTTCGGGGGAAGACTGATAAATGTAGTGACTTCCAAGTCAGCCAGGGCTGTAAGCAGAGACAGTGACCCAAAACCAAACAACAAGCCAAAAGAAGATACACACACACGCTCACACATAAACACATACACACTCACACAAACACAAACACACAAAACAACAATGAAATGAGAGCACCCAGTGAGGAGATTCTCTTTCAAGGCCTCATACAACACCAACTCTGGTGAAAACTTGGCTTTGCTTTCCAACTTTCAGAATGGTAAAGGAATAACACCTGTAGCTGTAACAATAGGGAATGTAGTGGTCCATTGCCACTAAACTTCTGGGAATAATCCCACCAATACAAAGCAAGAAGAAAGTCACAAAAGGACATCCGCCATGCTATTCCAATTATAGGAGGTTTGAAAATCAAGTGAAATCATCAGTGTTAGCAAAAGCCAGGGTTCTGACTACATAACCACTAGAAGCTTGTGGAAGCAGTTTATGCCTGTTTCTTGATAAGGAGACAAGGATGTGCAGTGTTTGATAGAGGAGAATTCTTCTGCATTCTAATTATGGGTAGCACGCTTGTCTTTTAGGATAAAGCATTTACCTAACAATATCTTTTATCAGAGCTCTTGCTGGTGTTCCATGGGACAGCAAGGACTGTGCGGTGTTTTGGAGGATGGGTGTGGGGGTTTGACATAGAATGGCTCCAAAGTCACATATATTTAAATGATTTCTTCCTACCTGGTAGATGTTGGAGATGGATAGGGAGGTGGAACATTATGGAATAAGGGGTGTCACTGTGGGTAGTCTTTGAAATTTCAGACTCACACACCTGGCTCACTCTCCATCTCTGCCTGCTGCCTGTAGTTCAGAATGGAAACTCTCAGCTACTGCCTGGCACCATGCATCCTGCCATGATGGTCATGAACTAAGTAAGCCCCCAGGTAAAGCCTTTTCATTTAGAAGTTGCCTTGGTCATGGTGTCTCTTCAGAGCAGTGGGACGGTAACTAAGACAAAGGAGAAATACAGAGGGCTCGAAATTCTCTTTGGTCCCTCAGATTCCAGATCTACATGTCCTTACCTTTTTTGTCTGCAAACTGTCCCTCAGGACAGGGACTGCAATCAAAACAGCATTGGGGCGCTCCCAGCCTGGGCACTTGGCTGAACCCTGGAAGGCAGCTTTCACTGCAGACAGAGGTGGGCACCTAGTAACAGTGAGAATAGAGTTACTGGTGACTTTTAGGGATACAGACTCTTGACCTCACTCTAAGAACCAGAACAGGAGAGTTCCCTAAATGAGATGCCTTTCAGAAAACATGTCTACCAGAGCAGATGCCAGACTGGAAAGGTAACATTGAGTGTAATAAACAGAGCTACATGTGATTTACTTGACTAAGGGATTAAATATGTAGCTAAAAAGTTTGATGTGTTGTCTTTCCAGTCTCTCTGTGGCTCCTGCATCAACAATTGAAGATATGGGGGCAGGAGAGAAAGTGCCTAGGTTAAAACTACAGATTGTTCTTCCAGAAGATCAGGGTTCAATTTCCAGCACCAGTATAGCAGCTCACACTGTAACTCCAGTTCCAAAGGATCCACTGCCCTTCTCTGGCCTGCACAGAGGCCAGTACACAAATATAGGTGCAGGGAAACATGCATACATGCAAAATAAAATTTAAACAATAATTTGGGTATTGACAGCCACTACAAAAGTCCACATAGCCTGGGAAATATTTTTTGATGCCTTCATTTCTTCTTTTTCTGAAACTACACTCAGCCCTGTGGCTACATCATGGACTCAATTTCTAACTCAAAAGATGTAGTTGTCTTTTTTCCTTTTCTCTATCTCTTTCTGTGAAGCTGTTGAGATTTACAGTTTGACTGCCCTGGTGTGATTCACTTAAACTCTCATAACAAAGCATCATCCAACCTCAGTAAGCAGAATTGCAGCTACTGATTCTCCAACCACAAACACAGACACAGACACAGACACAGACACAGACACACACACACACACACACACACACACACACAGAGAGAGAGAGAGAGAGAGAGAGAGAGAGAGAGAGAGAGAGAGAGAGAGAGAGAGGGAGAGAGAGACTCTCACACATTCATAGCACACTCGGTGGACCTCTCATTTACATTGGACCTGCCAAGGATGACTCAGTTTATCTTAGCATAGCCCTACCTCCAGGCAAGGATTATGAAGAAGGAAGGGTGGGATGCTGACCCTTCCCAGATCAAGACCATTGAAAAGTTCTTCAAAGGAGTCCTGAAAACACATAGTATGTGTCTTTCTTTCATACTTGAGAAATCCAAAAATGGGAATCTCATTCTCATGTGGAAAACCTTAAGGCCACCATTGACTGGAGAGGTCACCCAAATGAAGTTAGATAAAGTTGCAGAGGAGGGGACTCTTTCTTCACTGGCACAGGACAGAAAGCTGAGACTCCACACATAGACATAACTAACACAACACTGTTTCTAATTTTTTTAATAAATGTCATGGTTTGAATCTCAAATGTTTCCCAAAGTCTCTTGTGTTGGACCACTGGTCACCTGACTGTGGATATGTAAAGAATGATTGAATATTGATGCTACAGTAGTTTCAATGTAATTGGCCAAAATAAGCTCATACAGAGAGGCACTATGGGAGATTTGACTTTGTTAAAAGAAGTGTGTCCTTGTGGGGGTGGATTTGGGGTATCATATATGCTCAAGCCACACCCAGTGACCCAGTTCACCTCTTGTAGCCTACAGGTCAAGATTTAGGACTTTCAGTTCCTTCTCCAGGACCATGTCTGCCTGCATGCCACCATGTTGCACCAAGATGATAATGAATCAATCTCTGAAAATGTAAGCCACCACAATGAAATGTTTTTCCTTTCAAGGAGATGTTGGTGTCATAGTATTTCTTCATAGCAATGGAAACCTTAACTAAGACAGAAGTTGGTTCCTGAAAATTGGGTATTGAAGTTATAGGCCTGGTAAAACTTCTGCTTCAATAAACATGGACCATGGGACAGTGGATTAGAAAAGCAGTAGAAAATAAGGAGTGGAACCAGCCCAAGTGAGACAAGAGAGTTGTCATCAACAAAGCTAAAAGTAGTTGAAATTCTGCAGAGCATTTTAACATCTTGCATGAAGATACAAAGTTTGCCCAGCTAGTTTTCCATCTTGCTTTGGTCCAGTATTTCTTCTCTATGCTCCCTTTTAACATTTTTGAACAGTAATGTATATCTTGTCATTATATAGTGGAAGAATGTGACCTGTTTTCTGACTTTGATTTTATATGAGATTACAGTTAAGAGATTGCATGAATCTCAGAAGAGACTGAATTTTGGACTTTTAAAGATGTGTCAGCTGTGATAAACAGTGAGAACTTTGGACAATGGGCTAAATGCAGTTTTTATTATAATACTGTCACAAGCTTAGAAGGCCAGGATATGGAATGTGGTGGTTAGAATGTAAATGGCCCACATAAACTGATAGGAAGAGGTACTATTAGGAGGTATGGCTAAGTTGGAGAAGGTGTGGCCTTGTTGGAGCAAGTATATCATTGTGGGGGTGAGCCTTGGGGTATCATATATGCTCAAGTCATCCCAAGTGACATAGTTCACTTCCTGTTGCCTACAGGTCAAGATGTAGAACTCTCAGCTCCTTCTCCAGCATGATATCTGCCTATATGCCACCATGATCCATAAGAATGATTATGGACTAATAAACCTCTGAAAATGTAAGCCTCCTCATTAAATCCTTTTCTTTATAAGAGGTGCCTGGCTGTAGTGTCTCTTGACACTAATAGAAACCCTAAGTAAGAGAATGCCTCTGGTATGATCAAAGTATTATTTCCTCAATGGATTCGCAATCTGATAAATTAGTATACATATTAGAAATAGAACATGGAACTAGATTTGGGGTAGTGGGACACGGAGGTTATGCACTGGTAAGATGTAACTTGTGTTACAGTCTAATCTAATAAGATCCCTGCCACCTCACTTCCTGAGTCCCATGCACTCATCAGCAAATTCTCCCACCACACGTCTGCTGCCCTGAATGACACAATGCCTCAATCACACACATCCAGAGTAATTGATACATTTGACCCTGAATTCTTCAAACCATGAGATGATTAAAACTTTTCCTCACTTCACAAACTGTTCTCAGGTATTTATAATTGTGGTGAAATAAACTAACACAGTAAGTAAACTGATGGTCTATGGAAAGGTAGTTAACTGAGTGTATCACTATCTTTCTCTTCTCAGAGCACAGACACTGAATATATTTCCAAGGGAGCACCAACTACAGAATCTCATTGTATGTGTACATCTTGTTTGTTAAAACCTTCCCCCATATCTATAAGTGTGGGTGGTGTAAATATGTATGCATGCATTTGTACACCTATGTGGACTCATGTTCATGTATAAACAAGCACATGTGGAGGCCCAAAATTAATGTTGGGAATCATCCTCAATTGCTTTTCCACTGTGTTCATTGAGGCAGAGGCTCAAAGGAAAACCTAGAGTTCACTGATACAGCTATTCTTACTGGTCAGTTTTCTGTGGGCATCTCCTTGTTTTCATCTTCCAGGGATGAAATTACAGGTGAGACCCACTGCCCACTCAGCATGTACAACTGTTCTGGAGATCCAAAGTCTGGATCTTGAACATGCATACAAAACAATTTGACCACTGAAAAATCTCCCAACCCCACTTTTTATATTTTCCGTTTTGCTGGTGAATCAATATCATTCAGAGAAAGATCTCTAATGAGATAAATAGCATAGCTAGTTATAACTGACTGACCCAATCCAGAGCCTCATAACTTTGGTGCCGAAGTAGCAATGAAGATGCCTGAACTGAAATTTCCCTTTGACTTTAACACACTAGGATAAATTCATCTCTGCATTCAGGAAACTCACTTGGATTTCCTTCTTCAAATGGACCATCATTTTGTTCCCTGAAGAGACTTGAGGGTCTATCATTCCTACATAGACTGAACGGAAAACACCCTCAGTGGTCTTCTGTCCTTGGAATATGTCAAAGTTTGTCACCAAATCTCCATTGGCATCAAATATAATTTCACTTCCATCAGGAGTCTTGAAGTGCACATTCCTAAGAGCTTGAAGCAGCTGAGGAAAGAAGGGAGACATTGTAGACCAGCCAGGGACAGTCTGGAGTCTTGTCCAAAATACCACATTCCATTCACCTCTGCAGTGAGACAAAGTCACGTCAACCAAGGATTGGCACCATTGGGAATAAGATCAAGTATGTGTGATATATTCAGGAACTCACAAATATGTTTATCTCTCTCTCTCTCTCTCTCTCTCTCTCTCTCTCTCTGTATGTGTGTGTGGTGAGTCTGTGTGTGTGTGTTTCTGTGTTACTGTATGTGTGTGTGACTGTGTCTGTGTAGATCACTCAAACCATGTCACGAATACAGAGAAGAATAATGGGCTAATGTAAGTTAAAAGAGTTAATAATATGCCTGAGCAAATGAGCCAATCAGTTTATAGTTAAGGTAGATGTCTGTGTGATTTCTTTGGGATGTAACTGTTGTGAGAACCGGGCAGGACAGAAACTCAGACAACAAATGGTGCCCAACATGTGAACAACTACATCCACATAAAGCCTGAAAGAGCACAGGAAGTAATTCTAGACATAAAATAATAGAGTTAATCATGTCTTACTGATAGCAGGATTTTCTCAGGTGGGCTCTGCATGTTTGAGGCAAGCGCTCTCATTTAAGAGAGGCTTCCTGAAAAAAATAAATTAAAAAAAAAGAGAGGCTTCCTGACTCAGCTTTAGCTGCAAAGGCTTGCAGCTCGTTAAATAGTTCCTGACATGAAATACTTAAATGGTATGGATGAAAAGATGACCATATGCTTTCTGCTGGTGACAGGAACCTTGAAATGCCATAGAGTCTTGGCAATAAACATGGCTACAGCCAGTACATCCACAATGAGGCTAGAATCTCATTAAGCTAAGGCATGGACTGGATCCAGCCGTCAAAGCCATGGCTTTAATCCTACCAATATTGCTTAGCAAATTAAAGACTCATGTAGTCAGAAAAAGAGAGAGAGATACAAAGATTCAAAGAGGAAGAAAACCTCTAAGTGCTTTACAGTGTGTTAAAAATATATGTAGGCTTGGGAAAAAATGATAAAGTCCTTAAAATAAGAAAGAAAGAAAGAAAGAAAGAAAGAAAGAAAGAAAGAAAGAAAGAGAGAGTACTTGGGTGTGTTGTTACACACCTTTAATCCCAACAGTTGGGAGACAGAGGCAGGCAGACCTCTGTGAGCTCAAGGCATGGTTGCATATGCCTTTAATCCCAAAGCTTAGAAGGCAGAGGCAGACACATCTCTGTGAATTCAAGGTAGCACACACCTTTAATCCAAGCACTTGGGAAGGAGAGGAAAATGGATCTCTGTGAGTTCAAGGACAGCCTGGTCTACAGTGGGACTTCCAGGACAGTCAAAGATACACAGAGAACCTGTCTCAAAAAGCAAAATATTAAAAATAAAGATAAAAGAAATAGAGGTTAAAATAAATTCATGTAAAGATGAATAATACACAGAGAGTCTGGATACTGTATGTTATTATTATGCTCTCTTTGAATTGTTTGAATGCTGAGGAAGGAGCAACAGCTGCTAAAAGATATTTGCTTATAAATGCTGCTGAATTAATCCAAGATAGGTATTTTTGAAGACAAAAGGTATGTTACTTTGTAGAAGAGATTTTGCTTTTGTTTCCACAGGAAATGAGAGGATGAGGATTCATTCTGAGTTAAGAAAAAATCAGCTTTGATCAAGAAAGGTCACCTGAGAAATCTCCAATAGGAACAGATGGCCTGGATGTCTGAGTTCAACATCCAGAACAGATTCAAGACTTCTCCTTGAGATGATCAAGACTCACAGGATACTCCAGTCAGGACTCGATCATAATACTAAATTTTCTTTAGGTCCCCATTAGATTATCAGCACCACCCACCAGCAGGAAGTAGCCTGGAAAACTAAACCCACATCCCAAAAAAGGACTTTGGATGTCCTTGGGCTTTTTTTAAAGAGAGAGAGAGAGAGAGAGAGAGAGAGAGAGAGAGAGAGAGAGAGAAGTGGTAAGGGACAATTGTCTATATTCTGTCAATGATGTGTTAAATAAGAACTGATTGGCCAATGGCCAGGATGGAAGTGTAGTCGTGACAACCAGACAGGAAGTAAAGTTGGGTCAAGGAGAACAGGAGAATTCTGGGAAGAGGGAACCTGTCCAGCACAGAAGAAACAAGATGTGACTACGCCACCGAAAAAGGTACTGAGCCATATCACTAACACAGATAAGAATAATGGGCTATTATAATTTATAAATGTTAATAAGAAGCCTGAGCTAATGGGCCGAACAGTTTATAGTTAATGTAGACCTATGTGTGATTTCTTTGGGACTTAATGATTGTGAGAACCAGGCCAGACAGGAACTCAGACAATAACTCACACTTTATACATGGAGAACACTTTTCAAGAATGTTCTCTCCTTCTGCTGCCATGTGAGATTTGGGAATCCAACTAATGCTTGAGGACAAGTCCTTTGCCCACTGAGCGATCTTAGAAGCCATAAAATTAAACCAAAAACATGACAATGTGGTTTCTGCTAAGGGTCTCATTTGGCTGTGCATTATTGTTCTCAGTCTTCCCATCACACTAAGAAGACTCCAATCTCTAGGATGACCTTCACAGACTGGGCTCAGCTCACCTAGAGTGCCAAATGACTCCAACCAGTCTCCCACAGTTCATCAGTCCCACCCCTGTGGCTCTTCTGTTTGTCTCCATTCACGGCCCTGACATGCTGGACCTGCTATCTGCAATGCTATCATTTTTACCCATAGTGAGACTTCTCATCCTCTTGTCTGAAACTCAGATACTTGCTGACAGAGAAAACTACCCATCCTTTCACTTTCCTTCACTTACTCATACTCAGTCTACTCTATATCCTCATCATGAAATACACACAGACAGCTTGACACTTACATGTTTTAATTTTGTGATGAAATCTTCCTTAGTAGTCCAGGTTGGCCTCAACATTCTGTGTGCTAGCATGATAAACATGGGCCTCCAAGCCTGACCTTCTGCAAATTTTAATATGTCACCCCCAGTCAAATGACAAAAATTATCACTGTTCTTCCTGTTTACAACCATATTTATGTTCACCAGGCACACACTATATACTCAAGTTATCTGAGTGACGGTAATGAAAACACACCTCATCTTTGGCCACCATTCTCACTGTTTACCTCATCAGTGAGCAACATGTCTTCCAGGGGTCTTCTTATATATCTTGAACTAAGATAACCTGAGCAGCTACAAAAAGATGGATGAGTAGATGATAGATGATAGATAGATAGATGATAGATAGATAGATAGATGATAGATAGATGATGGATAGATGGATGAGGTGGATGATGAATACGTGGATGGATGGATGGATGGATGGATGGATCTATTGATCAATGGATTGATGGAAATGCAAAGAGACAGGCAGGTTGACAGATAGACAAAGACTCAGGGCAAAATCACCAACATATATTATACACATGTATGAAATTATCAATAATATTTTTAAATGCAAAAATAAGTAAAAGCTTTGGATATGGCTCAGTGATTAAAGGACTTGTCATAAAAGCCTGAGGATCAGACTTCAAAACACAGAACCCACCTAAATTTCAGATGTATGTGTCAGCCATTCTCTAATTACATTCTCAGAAGAAGACAGGAGATGCATGAAAAAGCTGACTACTGAGACTAGCCACATCAGCAAGTTCTGGAATTGAGTGAGAAACTATGCCCCAAAAAATAAGATGGAAGAATGATTGAAAAGTGATTCCTTGTTATCCTCAGATATTCCCACAAGTATGTACAAGTGAGTGCACATCCCACCCACTTGTGCCCTCATGCCCACAAACATGTGCCCATATACATGTCCCATACACCAAAAAATGAAAAATAAATGGCATTTGATATCTGTTTGAAATTCTGATTTGCAGCACATCTATACTAAAAGTCATCGACTGTTTATCAAAGCTTAAATTTGCGGTATTAAAAATTCTATGATATGGGATGCCCTTCTGTAAGGTGTGAATATTTATTGATTTTATTGGTTGATGAATAAAGCTACTTTGGCCTATGGCCAGGCAGAATATAGTCAGTCAGGAAACCCAAACTAAATACAGGAAGAAAGAAGGAAGAATCCAGACAGATGCCAGCAGCTGCGGGAGCAGCAAGATGTGAAGTAACAAGTCACAAACTCATGGTAAAATATAAAATAATAGATATGGGTTAATTTAAAAGGAAGAGCTAGGTAATAATAAGGTTAAGTTAAATAAATCAAACTTTTACAATTAATATATGCCTCTGAGTGTTTATTCAGGAACTGCTGGACAGGAAAGAAAACACTTACATATTTACTGTTATGTGAAATACTAATTTTACTAGGCATCCTGTTTTGGTTAAATCAGGTGACCCACAGGAATGGGACTGTTCTGAGATCCCACACATGGCAGGGATTCCTTGGCTACTATTCCTTCTAAGAAGCCTCTCAGTAGCAAGTAATCAACATCCTTGCTAAAGCATACAGTCAGCTGCACCTCTATGGCTTAGTCAGAGTCAATGTCCTCTTCCCCAAAAATCCCGGAGTCACGGACTGCACACATGTCTCTCTTACCTGCCAGGGCTGGAAGTCCTGGGAATCTGTACTTTTCCAATCCTGCTGTCCACTGGTTATCAAGTCATGCAGGGCATGGGCAATGCTGTAGACAGCTGAGTAAGCAGCATCAGTTCGACTCACTTCTGGGAAAGGATACTGCTGGTTTATCAGACTCTCATTCCCTGAGCACAGCTGGACACCCTCTGTCACTGTACTGCTCTGGTGGGGCCATGTGCAATCAAAGGTGATCTCCCAAAACTTCTTTATGAACATGTCTTCTGGAGTCTGGCTGGGGCGTAGGTTAGCAAGGAACTCAGAGAAGCCAGTAGCCCTGCTGCTGTGATACAGAATGCCAAATGTGCCAAATAATACCTGGGAAATGCCTGGAATAGACAGGGCAAGTGCCATGTGCGTAGTGTCCTTGCTGACCCAGACCTGCCCTGAGACAGGGACACCCAGTAGGCCATGAAGAATGAGCAGGAAATTAGAATTACTTAGGAAAACCAGAACAACCCTGGCTGTGCATTTCTGCATCTTCTGGACAATCTCTCCAATCTTCCCCATGGACTCATGGGAAGGGACATGGAGGGTGAACTCAATGCACACACCAGCTGGACTCAGCTCCTGATTGGCCAGAGAGCTGGCCTGCTGCCCAAAGTCATCATCATGGGCCAGAATGATAACCCAGGACCACTGAAAGTGAATGATCAGCTGGGTCACTGCACGGCAAGATGAAAGGTCACTAGTCACAGTCCGAAGGAAAGATGGGAACTGGATCTTGTCACTGAGGCTGGGTAGTGAGGACGAATAACTGACCTGTCAAAGAAAAATCAGACAATAGAAGGGTGAATGAGACTGGGACTTATGCATAGGCTGATGATCTGGTTTGAAGGTGGGAAGGAGGGGGCTAGAGACATGGCTCAGCAGTTCAGAGCCCTTGTTCTTGTAGAAGACCCAAGTTCAAGTCCTAGCACACACCAGGTGGCTCACATCTCCCTATAACTCCAGATCCAGGAAATCTGATACCCTTTTTTGGCTTTCTCCTACAACTGTGGCATAGACTCACATATATAAACATACACATGAATGTATATTAAGTTTAAAACACAAATAATTTTTAAGAAAGGACTTGAGCATCCTGTATTGTGATGGTCCTATAAGCAGTTGTGGCCTCTCACTGGCTGCTCATCCCAGACACAGTCCTTTGACTTCTGGAATGAAGCTCAGAACTTCAATGAATGAGGCCTTACCTGCTCTCCTCTCAGTATCTGTCCTTCACCTACATCCTCATATTTGGTTTCTGCACCTCAGTTAGGATTAGTGTGACTCTCTGGTTAGCACACAGCTGTGATGCTGTTCTTTTTCATTTTTGTGACTGTGTGTGTGTGTGTGTGTTGTCTGGCAGTACATGTGTGGAGGTCAGTGAACAAATTGTGGGGACTAGATCTCTTCCATGTGTTCCAGGGGTTCAAACTCATGTTCAGGCTTGGTTAGCATCTTTACACCATCAGTCATCTTGCTGTCCCTAGTAGGAACCAATGGGTCCCAGGTAGAACCAACAGGCACAAACAATGATCAGCTCTGATCACACCCCCACTTTGAGTCTTTCCAGCTTCCAGACAAATAGGAGCCTGATTTGTCAAGTTGTTGAGGAAGAGGTGATACCATGTTTTCAAAAGAGAGATTTCTAGAAGATGTGATAACTGGGGATCTATGTCTGTGTTTGTTTTGAGGGACACAGAATGTGGCTTCTCAGCATCGGGCTATGAGTGCAAAACCTTCCCTGCCACTACAATATGAGGAAAAGACTTATTGTTTTAACACAGAGGCCCTAGTGGTTCATATGCAGGGATAAGGCAGACTCAGTCTCATTCTTGTGGTCATGACAGCCTAGGCAATAAAATAGAAGATATTCAGTAAGTTTTGATTACAGACAAACAATGATCATTTTTGTATAGACTTACTCCATTAAAGACATTAAAACTAATAACAAATTATAGTTTGTGGAAATTTAAAGGCAGACTATAAATAATTCAATCTTTCCTTAATATTCAAATTTGTATCATTTTCCATGCATGAATGTTTTGACTGGACAAATACATGATTGTGCACCATAGGTGTGTCTGGTGCCCTTGGAGGATAGAAGGACTTTCATTAATGGAAAAGGAGTTACAGATACTTATGAGCCACCATGTGGGTGCTGGCAATTGAAAGGGGGTCCACTAGAAGAACAGACAGTGCTATTAACCTCTGAACCATCTCTCCAGTTCCTGAAACTGAAATTTAACTGAACCTTTTCAGGAAACCCAACAAGTTTAAAAACTAGAAGCTCTTGAGGTGTGTTTAATATATTAATTTTCTGTTCAGGACATGATAGAGCATGTCACTTAGGATTCAGAGGAAAGAGGGACAACAGAAATCCAAGCTTGGGCTACATGGAGAGTTTCTGTCTGAATACAAACACACACACACACAAACCTGAAATAACATAAATGAATCTTTCTTTTGTACATGACACTATACACAGAGCAAGAAATGGAGACTTTAATCATAAAGATATGCCAAATTGTGATGGGATGGATATATGCTTAAGAGGTTAAAAACACCAGCTGAAAAATCCTGAGGATAGAGCTCAGATCCCAGTAACCACACCCTTTCATGACTACAACATCAGCTCAAAGAAGGGTGCAGTCAGGATGTTTGATGGAAGGTACTTCCAGCCTAACCAAGGAAACAGGCGTCCTAAATTAAGGGAGAGATCCTGCCTCAAAGTGATAAGTGGAGAAGGAAAAGTAGGCCATCAGATTGCCTCTTACAGCCTCCATACCTACGCAAGGGTTAACACACTTATACACACACACACACACACACACACACACACACACACACACACAGAGAGAGAGAGAGAGAGAGAGAGAGAGAGAAGCATAATCACGGACACACATACATTAACTGTGCCAGAATTTCAAAGAAAGAAATAAACCTTTCTTCAGCGAGGCTTGGTAAAACACACCTACAATGGAGCATTGGGAGGCTGAGGCATGAGAATGGATCTTCAATTTCAAGGCCATCTTATTCTACATAGTGAGTTCTAAGCAAGCGAAGTTTTCTGGTTAGAGACTCTGTCTCAAGAAACACAATTACAAACTTTACAGAAACCTAGAGTTAAGAAGCACTTTAGCGAGAATCTATCTTAAGGAGATTATAGATAAGACCTTGGATACGGTTTTGTGAATTACATGGGCACAGCTTCATAGGACTTGGAAAGCCCATCTGGCAGGGAAAAATATGTAAAACTATGAGTCACACAAAGAGACTAGAATTTATGCCAATTTAGAGATTTCATAGGGAAAAGCAAATGGATTTAAATCATGATCTTCATACAATGTTTATGTTAAAAAGTTAAGCTGAATATATATACATATATATAATCTGTATATATGCATATACAAAAAGAGAGAGAGAAAGCGTCTCATGTAGCCAAGGCTAGCCTCAATATCAATATATAGCTAAGAATAATATGGCCCACTGGATGCGCCTGTCTCTACCTCTTGACTGCTGTATTACAACAGCACTAGAGATAAGAACCAGGGCCTTGTGTGCTAAGCAAGTGTTCTAGCAACGGAGTCACATCCCAGAGCCTTAGGGACTATGATGGTTAGAATCTGAGATGCTACCAGAAGGTTTACATGCTGGACACTTGATTTACAGAAGATGGGCTTCTGGGAAGTGATTGGATCATGAGGGCTCTGATCTGATTAAGTAGAGTCATGGTGGTGGCATTTTATAGACCCCATGGAAAGTAGGTTGGAGGAATCAGATCTCTGGAGCTGTGCCCTGATGACTCTGTCTCTCTCCCTGACCACTGGAGTGTATGTCCCTCCACACATTTCTGCTATGAAGCTCTGTGTTAGCACAGGCACAGAAACAGAGGCATCTGATGACCCGGGTATGAAACTGCAGAAATTCAACCAAAAGAAATCTTTCCTCTCCTAAGCTGTTTCTTTCAGGCATGTCTGTCACAGCAAGGAAAGTCTAATAAGCATTGAATAAATGGTTCAACAGAGTTGTCAATCGATCAGAAATTTTATCTACATTGCTAAAATAACCAAAAGTATAGGTATATAAAAAAACCCTATAGTCAAATATTCCCAGAAACAGTATGCATGAGAGCTGCAAAGAGGAAGCAAATGGTGTGAGAGAAACACGTGACAATGAGCGACGTTAAGGAGGAAGAACTGACTTAGGCTCACAGTTTGGGAAAATACAATCAATGGGGTGGTGTAAACATGGCGAAGGACAGCTCGATGGAAGCAGATATGGCCCTGGTATAGCAGGGAGAATATACAGAAAATGGGACCACCAATTTAAGCCTGAATCCCTACCTCCTCCAGTGGCTCTCCTAATAAAGGTTTATAAACCTTCTAAGAAAGGCCCAGGCCTGGGGTATAAGTCTACAAGCACATGAGAATATTTCATATTCAGGTAAAAGAACTGATAAAAGGATAAACAATACATGGACTTTACATGCAAAAGATTATAAGTATTCTTAAGGAGAGAAATGTTGGCACTTGCTACAACATGGATGAACTTTAAAGTATGTTCAGTGAAAGAAGCCAGGCCAGACACCTACCTATAGTGTGAATCCAGTCATGTAAAATGAACAGAAAAACCAAATCCACAGACACAGAAGTTAGATTAGAGGTTGCTTCAGATTAGGAATGATGGGATGTGGTGTCAATGGGCTTGCTTGAAGGAGGTGTCTCTTTGCAGGAAAAAGGACATGTTCCAAAACACCTATGGTAATCATGCTAAGATATAAGTCACTAAATCATTCAACTTAAATAGATAAATTATCCTGAAGTCACCTCTTCAAAACTATAAACTGAGAGGTTTGCCATATATGGCCACCCTGTGGGAATGACAATAATGGGTGGGTTGATGGGAATATCCATGAGGTAGAAGAGACTATTGGCATGAGCTCAATTTTCTAGACTCAAATCTCACCTCTGCTAGCTACAGCCAGGTGAGATGACTGATAAGCTGTGTTTTTTAATTTTCTTTGTTGTTTGTCTGTTTGTTTTCTCACTAAGCTGGGAAGATGTCTCCGCAGGTAAAGGTGTTTACCACCAAGTCTGGAAAACTGTGTTTACTTCCCAGAACCATCAATGAGGAAAAGAACTGACTTGCAAAAGGTGTCTTCAAACATGCAGATGGACACAATGGCACTGGCGTTGAGTATTCACACGAAACACACATAATAATAATAATAATAAATACTGTAGAGATGGTTCAATGGTTAACAGTACTTACTACTATTTCGGAGAACTGAGTTTCAATTCGCAGCACCCTTGTGGCAGTGATAAAACATCTGCAACGCCATCCTAGGGAATTCTATGTCCTCCTCTGATTTTCATGGGTATAAGGCACACATGTAGTACATAGATGCATGTATACACACATATGTGTGTATAAATATTTACATATATGCATATATGTATATGTGCATGTGAATGTATACATGAAGGCAAAATACTCATACACATAAAATAAAAATAAATAAATCTTTAAATATATTTCTTAAATAAAAAAGAAATGTTCTCAGTTTCCTGGTCACTGAGAGGGATGCCAGTTCTCTCTAAACTATCTTTATCTGCATATGGAGGGGAACCATGTTGGACATGGAGAATACTTGCAGGGAGCCTGGCTCCACAGAAGAGCTGCTCACGCCTGTGGCCATCACCATCTGTTTCTCTATCATCATTAAGGGATTGCACTACATTCAGAAGGAAGAAGGCTTGAGTAACTCACCTGGGGAAACTTGTACAGCCCCAGAAGTCTGGCCATGGAGACAGACAGGGATGACCGTGTGTCCCCAACCAGAGCAGCCTGAGGAGAGCCATGCTGGCAGGTATAGTTGGGGATGGGCTCCTCCTGCCTCGAGAGAAAGCTCATTGTCTCGTGAACGGCTCCATGCACTGAGTCCCCAGAGTTTCGAATGGAGAAGCCCAGAGTCAAATTGGGCAACAAGTGAGCACTCCTATTGATCTCCTCGATGGCAAAGACGAAACTCTGGGCCACGCGGTAGCCCCACTTGGAAACGCTGAGGGAAAGAGAAGCCCACATTTATCCCTCATGATGGGGTAAACTGAAGATGAATAAACACAGGGACTCGAGAGACACAGGTAGAACAACATCTCCACACGTATTTCCACAGAGATGTGCAGAGGAGCACAGTTCAGGATGCTCAGAGGGGAGCCAGAGGGAATGTGGAGCCAGTAATCAGAGGGGACAGACTCAGAAGACAGAATGGATACCTGAAGATCTATTGAATTAGCTGGGTGTGGTGGCACACTTGTTTAATCCCTGCACTCTGGATGTAGAGCCAAATCCAGGTACCAATAGCTAGCTACATAAATAGAGACCTTGTCCCATCCAAACAAAGAAAAAAATTATTGCACAGTACGCTTGGTTAGAATTAACAGTAACTAACATCTATTTCAGAATTGCTCATAGTAAGAGCCAGAAGACAGGGAGAAGAGATGTGAAATGCTGTGTTTGGTATATGATTTGGACATAACAGTCATGTGAGCCTGCCTAAAGCCAATCATGCATGGGAAATTCCTTCTGAGACCCTAAAATTCCCTGTTGAACTATTGGCAGAGGATGTATTCTGTGGGAAAAACACTCATTGTTGTCAGTCATGTTCCCAACAGGTGAACCTACAAATTTCTGTAGACAGTTCCAGACCTGCAGACACAGACAGTCCTTGGTAAAAATTGGAGGGTAACAGCTGGGTGAGGTGGTGCATGCCTTTAATCCCAGAACAGAAGAGGCACAGCAAACTAATCTTTATGAGTCTGAGGCTAGCCTAGACTACAGAGTGAGTGCCAGAACTGTCAGTGCTACACAGAAAAAATGTATAAAAAAACAGAAAAATGGAGTTTGAAGTCAGCCTGGTCTAGAGAGCAAATACCAGAATAGTCAAGCTTAGGCAGTAAAGGCCAGAAATCTGGGGAAGATGTAATTGAATATGAGTGCCATGTTCCAGCCTCAGCAAGCAGCAGAACTTGGCAGTTTCAGGCACATGGTTCTGGCTTTAGACTTAAGGAGAGAAGAAAGGCACTATGGAACCGTCTCCATGACTAAGGAAAGCTGCTGAGGACAGGCAGGTCCTTGAATGGAGGCCTAAGGAGGCCACTGCATGAAGCTCTGAAGTTGAACCCTGGAATTTCTTGGAGAACCCAAGATGTTGGAAATGTCAGAATCATGAGGTTCCTGCTGAACAAAGCTACAAACAGGGAATGGAACCAACCCTAGAGAAACAAGTGTGTTGCAGTAAACAAAACTAAAAGGAGTTGGAGATCCGAAGAGTGTTTGGACATCAGACATGGAGGTGCAGAGTTTGGAGTTTGCCCGCCTGGTTTTCTGTCTTGCTTTGGTCCAGTATTTCCTCACTATGTTCCCTCTCTTATGCTTTGGAATGGTGCCATTGTATGCTGGAAATATATGATCTGCTTTTGGATGTTGATTTTGTAGGTAATTACAGTTAAGACATTGCATGAATCTTAGAAGAGACTTTGAACTTTAGACTTTTAAAGAAGTTTGTAACTGTAGTAGACTATGGGTACTTTTGAAGATGGACTGAATGCATTTTTGCATTATGATATGGCTACAAGTTTTTGGGGTGAGGGAGTGGAATGTGATGTTTTGAAATGAAATGGCCCCCAAATTAAGGGGCACTATTAGGATGATTTTGTTAGAATAGCTGTGGTCTTTTATGAGGAAGAGTGTCACCTTAGAAGCAGGCTTTAGGGTTTCCATATGCTCAAGCCATGCGCAATGAGACTGTCTGCTTACTGTTGCCTGCATAACAGGCTATATCAGCCACTTCTCCAGCACCACATCTGCCAGCATTAAAGTTTGGAGGCAGGAAGATACTGAGTTCTAGTCTAGCCTCATGAACACAGTATAACCCTATTCAAAAAATAAAAATAAAGAAAAAAAAGAAAAGAAAACTCAAAAGCAAGCCATTGGAGCCAGTGTGTTGTCTTGTGCTTGCAGTCCTGTTTTTGGGGGCTAGCCTGAACTATACAAGGAGTTCCAGAGTAGACAGAACATGAACTGAGATACTATCTCAAAAAAAAGTAATATAAACGACTTCAAGTGGGAAAACACAGTAATAAAAATCTCTTGCATTTGTGACTGAATGAAAATGATAGATGTTACTTTTAAAAAAAGCACTCTTAAATGGTTTTTGACACAGGCTGTTCTTCAGACTGCAGAGGGAGGGGGAGAGGAGTGGGGGGAGGGGGAGAGAAATGGGGTGAGGGGAGAAGAGTGGGGGGAGTGGGGGAGGAGTGGGAGGATGGGAGGAGGGGGAAATTTTTTTCTCAATTAAAAAAAAGAGAAAAAAAATATAAAATAAAGCACTCTTAAATGGTTTTTGACACAGGTCTCATCGTGTACCCCAAACTTGCCTTGAACTAATAATACTCCTGCCTCAGCTTCCTGAGTGACAAGAGTACAGCCATGTGTCCTATGCTCAATTAAAAGCAATAAAGCTAAATACAAACATTTAAAAAATAAATAATAATAAAAAAGCTTGTTTTAGAAACTACAGTATATTACAAAAGCTGGAGTGATTATATCCAAAAGTGGAACTGTTCATATGGCTGATGTCATGAGCTGGATCTCCAGGACCTCATGAACTGAATGTGGTGGTGCAGCCCATCATCTCAACACTGGGAAAGGGGAGGCAGGAGATCAGAAATTTAAGGTCCTCTTTGACTACCTTGTGAATTGCATGATGCTTAGAAAAAAAAAACAAGCAAAAGGAACACAGCACAGAGAAATCATGGGGATGATAAATGATGAAAATCTATTATTTACACATTAATCCATTCAGCAAACACACCTACATAGACACTATTTTAAGAACCTTGGATATACAGAAGAATCAAGAAGCCCCACCTGTCCTATGGAGGGCAGACATTACACCCACTACATGAGCACCCATACTTCAGTCCAGGACAAACAACAAGGACAGACAGAGGTCATGTAAAAGGAGAGCAACAGAGCTACTGCATGGATACACAGAGAAAGATGGTGGCCATCTAGCTGGGACTCTGAGAATCAACCCCTATCCAAGGCTTCACACAAACTTGTAAAGCTGCTTCTGGGTTTCAGAGACTCCCATTCCACATCCAACACTTACTCTGAAGCCAGCAGTCCAGATGGTGGGACAGTGAAGTCAGACAGGGTACCAATAGAGAGATCAAAGATGGAGAAGCTGCCCCCCACCATTACATCCCCAGGACGGTCAAAGTGACGCCCCTGCCTTGGCAAAAGCCAGGCTCTTGGTGCAGAAAGAGCAGACACAGACACACAGCCAAAGAGAACAGGAAAGAAAGTACACAGCCACATGCCTGCTGAGCACCAGGCAATCAGTGACAGAACAGCCTCATATGGAGCAGTAGCTTGCAGTGAAGGGGTCTTTTATATGGTAGAAAGTTCTTGATCAAGGGCCTAAAGCTAAGACCACGCTGGGAATTCTAGGTTTGCAGACTGTGAGAAGAATATTGTTCACAACATGATGGAGGTGGGTGACCACTAAATCCCAGAGTCATTAAAAGTTTTATTCCCTTCTCCTGGGTCTTCTTAGACTCTTTGCATCCAAGGTCACAGTTCTGGGCATCATTTGTTGACTGCAGTAAAGGCAGCAATGGGTCTGATTGTCTCCTGAGGGACTTGCAAGCCCAGGAGCAGCTGTGCTCAGGACAATGTTTGGTAGAGAAACCCCAGGTGAGTACAAGAAACAAACAGCCCAGTAACTGAAGTGAAATATTTAGTATATTGTTCACACTCTATAGCCCTTGAATACACCCCCTCATGTGTCTCCCCTGTGTTGATCCACTATGTTCTGGGTAGGTTTTGCTGTTCCTTAAGAAATTTTCAGAAAAGTTTATCTAGGACAATTTGGAAATACACACAACCAAACACCAGAAAGCAATACCCATGTCTTTGTAGAGCCATTACTCATCTTCCCAAGGGACAGAGCCTTTTTTTCTATGATTTGAAGACAGATTTCAAGGTTGCCTAGGTGGTGTTCAGGTAAATTCACTTGATACACAAGCCTGATGACCTGTGTGTGATCCCAAAGATCAGCATAAAGTTAGAAGGAGACCCCACCCCATCCTTCAAAACCTGCAAGCTACAAGTCCCACTCCACCCCAAACCCTTTTATCCCCAGTGACCTCAGAGGAACTCTTAAACACAGGCTCCAACAACAGAGCAAAATCCGAGAGGAATGCTGAAGAACAAGGTGTAACTACACAAAGAGGACAAAGAGAGTGAATTGAGAGAGCAAACAAAGAGAATGAGCCAAGGGAGACCTCAGCAGCTCACTGAGACACAGACAGTGACAGCACAGAGTAGACTCAGAACAGTTCTCAAAGACACAGACAGCAATTGCAAGGATGGGACTAAGAGGCAAAACACTGCCAGCACCAAGTAGAGGAAGAGATGGGTAGATGGCAATGGAAAGCAACATGGTAATACCAGGACTCAGTATCATACAACAGGAAGATTTGATTATCCTAACCCAGAAGAAAGAAAATAATATATTTTGAAATTTAACTTTATGGGAATGATGGAGATCTTTAAAGAGGAAATGCAAAATTCCCTTAGAGAAATGGAGGAAAAACAAACACAAAATTGGAAGAAACCAATAAATCCCTAAAGAAACCTAAGAAAACCAAGAAAAAAACAATCAAGCAGGCGAACCAAACATTTCAAATAGTTCTAGACTTGAACACTAAAATAGAGTCAATAAATAAAATACAAACCAAGGGAATTCTGGAAATGGAAAATCCTGAATAAATTAATAGGAACTACAGAGGCAAGTATAACCAACAGAATACAAGAGATGGAAGAGAAAATCTCGAGTGTTGAAGATACTATAGAGAAAATAGACTCATCAGTTGAAGAAAATGATAAATCCAACAAATTCTTAACACAAAATATCCAGGAAATCTAGGATACCATGAAAGTCCAAAACTAAGAATAATAGGGATAGGAGAAAAAGAAGAAATCCAGCTCTAAGACAAAGAAAATATGTTCAATAAAATCATAGGAGAAAATTTTCCAAACCTAGATAAAGATATACTTATGAAGGCACAAGAAGCCAACAGAACACCAAATAGATTGGACCAAAAAAAAAAGAACCCTAGGCATATACTACTCAAAGTGCAAAACATACAGAATAAAGCAAGAAGGTTGAGAGTTATAAAGAAAAAAGCTCAAATAACATATAAAGGTAGACCAATCAAAACTACATCTGACTTCTCAATGAAAACCATGAGAGCCATAAGGTCTGAAACAAATGTGCAACAGAAACTAAGAGACCAGGAATGCAAGTACAGACTGCTATATCCAGCACGGGTTAAAATCAATACTGATGGAAAAAAATGAAACCCCAAAGAGCCCAGCCCTCATGTTACAATACTGTAGTAATACGAGTGGCGGGGTTGCGTCCCCATCACCCCGGCCGCCTGCTAGCTTATGCCTGAAATAACAACACACAAACTGTATTCATTTAAACACTGCTTGGCCCATTTCTATCTAGCCTCTTCTAGGCTAATTCTCACATATTAATTTAGCCCATTTCTAATCATCTGTGTTGCACCCCAAGGTGCGCTTACCGGGAAGATTCTAGCCTACATCCATCCTGGGTCAGAGCTTCATCGCCTGTGTCTACCTCAGAGAGCAGAGCTATGCGTCTCCCCAGGAGAGGGGAGCATGACGTCTCTGATGCAGAGCAGAGCTGTTGAGTCTGTGCTCACTTCCTCTTCCTCCCAGCATTCTGTTCTGTTTACTCCACCTACCTATGTTTTAACCTATGAGGGCCAAGCAGTTTGTTTATTGCTTAACCAATGAAATCAACAGATTGATATATGACACTCCCACATCACAATACTTTTGAGTATGATTGGGCATCTCTTGGGTATATTCCCAAGACTGGTATTGCTGGATCCTGAGGTACATTGACTCCCAATTTACTGAGAAAGTGCCACACTGATTTCCAAAGTGTTTGCACAAGTTTGCATTTCCACCAGCAATGGATGAGTCTGATGGTTGTAAGATGTTATATCAAGGAGACCGGCGTGCAGGCCCAAGCTGCGGAGAGGAGAGACTGGCACGCAGGCCCAAGTGGCAGAGACCGGCGGGCAGACATGGCGGATGCGGGATAGTCCAAGCATGAAACAGTGAAGCCCACACTGAGAGCAGATCGCCCCACTACAATTAAATCAAGTAGGTTTTTTGGGGCCTGGCCTGCAGAGTGGTAGGCCTTTTATTGGTGAGGTCCACGGGTGAATGGAGAGCCTAGTTCTGTCCCTGAAGACCCTCCTGAGTGGGGAAGAGTGTTCTTGGCCTGCGGTGGGACACAAGAAATGGAGCAGGGGCATTCCCTGACCCCCTAGATACCCCGTTAGTCTGGGAGGGCTGGTACCCTCTGCTAGGGCTGCTCCTCCTATGCTGTGACCTCTCTCTGCCTGACCCATCCCAGCTAGCACCCAGGGGCATCCTTCACTCCCCCTCCCTTCTGCGGGGCTGCGGGATCACCCAGTTTAGCCTCTTTGGGCACTGGGTTGGGAGCTCGGGGCAGAGGACAGTGGGAGTTTCTCTGTTTTGATGGCTAGCCTGCAGAGTGGTAGGCCTTTTGTTGTTGAGGTCCCTGGCAAATGGGGAGCCTGGTCCTGAAGACCCTTCTGAGTGGTGAGAAGGATCTTGGCCAGCGGCAGGAGTCAGGAAACAGAGCAAGGGCATTTTGTAAGTGGGGCCCTTGGCCAGCAGGGAAACCTGATCCTGTTTTAAAAGACCCATTAGACAGCATTGATAGGAGGAGATGGGCAGGCACCAAGGCAAGATTTAATTCAATAATGATACAACAATATGAAAACACCAGAACCCAATGATCTTACAATAGAAGGACTTGAGCACCCTAACACAGAAGAAGAGGAAAAAATTGACTTTATGAAAGCAATAGAGTCCCTTAAACAACATGTAAAGAATGTCCTTATAAAAATGGATGAGAAGTATAACAAAAAGTTTGAAGAAATAAGTAAATACATAAGTGATACCCTGTGCAACCAAGAAAAAACGATCAAACAGGTAATGGAAACAGTTCAAGAATAGAAAATTGAAATGGAAGCAAGGAAGAAAACACAAACTGATGACCAGCTGGATATGGAAAATATAGGTCAATGAGCAGAGTCTACAGAAACAAGCATAATCAATAGAATACAAGAGATAGAAGGAAGAATCTCAGATTCTGAGGACACCATAGAGAAAATAAATGCACTGATCAAAGGAAACAGCAAAGCCAACAAATTTTCATCACAAAACATTCAGGAAATCTGGGACACAATAAAAAGACCAAACCTAAGAATAATTGGGATAGAAGAAGGAGAAGAAGTACAGCTCAACGGTCCAGAAAATATATTTAATAAAATTATTGAAGAAAACTTTCCCAACCTAAAGAAAGATGTTGCTTTGAATATTCAAGAAGCATACAGAACACCGAATAGAGTGGATCAAAAACAAAATCCCCTCGCCATATAATAATCAAATCACAAAATATGCAGATTAAAGAAAGAATATTAAGAGCTGCAAAGGAAAAAGGCCAAGTAACTTATAAAAATAAACCAATCAGACTTACACCTGACTTCTCTATGGAAACCATGAAAGCCAGAAGGTCCTGGATAAAGGAACTGTAGAAACTAAGAGACCATGGATGCAAACCCAAACTACTATACCCAGCCAAGCTATCGTTCCAGGATAAGAACAAATTTAAACAATACATAGCCACAAATCCAGCCCTACAGAAAGTAATAGGAGGACCCAAGGAATCCAACATTGCCAACACTGCCTACAATAACTCATGCATCTAATGACCCTTCATCAGCACAACTCAAAGAAGGGAGACACACAAACTCTACTACCAAAAACAATGAGACTAACTGGAGAAAACAACCACTGGTCATTAATATCACTTAATATTAATGGTCTCAATTCACCTATAAAAAGAAACAGGCTAAGATATAGGATACGAAAACAGGATCCAACATTCTGCTGTTTGCAAGAAACACACCTCAACCACAAAGACAGGCACCTACTCAGGGTAAAGGGTTGGGCAAAGGTTTTTCAAGCAAATGGTTCTAAGAAAAAAGCAGGTATGGCCATACTAATTTCTAAGAAAACTGACTTCAAACTAAAATCAATCAGAAGAGATCGAGATAGAAACTTTATACTCATAACAGGAACAATTCAACAGGATGAAGTCTCAATACTGAATATCTATACCCCTAATATAAAAGCACCCACTTATATAAAAGAAATATTACTAAGACTCAAGGCAGACATCAAACCACACACACTAGTAGTGGGAGACTTGAACACAACTCTCTCTCCAATGGACAGGTCAATCAGACAGAAAGCTAATAGAGAATTAAGGAACTATTGGAGGTAATGAAGCAAATGGACTTAATAGACATCTATAGAACACTCCACCCAATAAGAAAGAATATGCCTTCTTCTCTGCAGCTCATGGAACCTTCTCGAAAATCGACCACATGCTCAGAAACAAAGGAAACCTCCACAGATACAAAGAAATATCAGTGTCCACCTGTGTCTTATCAAATCACCAGGGATTAAAGTTAGAATTCAACAACAATGATACCCACAGAAAGCTGGCAAACTCATGGAAACTGAACAGTCAACTACTGAACCATACCTGGGTCAAGGAAGAAATTAAGAAAGAAATTAAAGTCTTCCTTGAATTTAATGAAAATAAAGAGACAACATACTCAAACCTATGGGACACAATGAAAGCAGTGATAAGAGGAAAGTTCATAGCACTAAGTGCCCACTTGAAGAAAACGGAGAAAGCATACATTGGGGAATTAACAGCACACATTGAAGCTCTAGAAAAAAAGAAGCAGATGCACCCCGGAGGAGTAGGAGACTGGAAATAATTAAACTGAGGGCCGAAATCAACAAAATAGACACACAGAAAACAATCCAAAGAATCAATGAAACAAAAAGTTGGTTCTTGGAGAAAATCAACAAGATTGACAAAGCCCTACCCAAACTAATTAAACAACAGAGAAAGAACATGCAAATCAATAAGATCAGAAATGAAAAGGGGGACATAACCACAGACACAGAGGAAATTCAGAGAATCATTAGATCTTGCTACAAAAGTCTGTATGCCACAAAACTGGAAAGTGCAAAAGAAATGGACATTTTTCTAGATAAGTACTATATACCAAAGCTAAACTAAGACCAGGTGAATGATCTAAATAGACCTGTTAGTTGCGAAGAATTAGAAACTGTTATCAAAAATCTCCTTTCCAAAAAAAGGCCAGGACCAGATGGTTTCAATGCAGAATTCTACCAGGACTTCCAAGAAGAGCTAATACCTGTACTCCTTAATGTATATCACAATATAGAAACAGAAGAGTCATTGCCAAATTCCTTTTATGAAGCTACAGTTACCCTGATACCAAAACCACACAAAGACCCAACCAAGAAAGACATTACAGGCCTATTTCACTCATGAATATCGACACAAAAATTCTCAATAAAATACTGGCAAACCGAATCCAGGAACACATTAGAAAAATTATCCATTATGATCAAGTAGGCTTCATCCCAGAGATGCAGGGCTGGTTCAACATATAAAAATCTATCAATGTAATCCACCATATAAATAAACTGAAAAAAAAACCATATGATCATTTCATTATTTGCAGAAAAAGCATTCGACAAAATTCAACACCTGTTTATGATAAAGGTCTTACCTCAATATAATAAAAGTTATTTACAGCAAGCCGACAGGTATTAAACGAAGAAAAACTCAAAGCCATCCCACTAAAATCAGGAACACGACAAAGATGTCCACTCTCTCCATACCTCTTCAATATAGTGCTTGAAGTTCTAGAAATAGCAATAAGAAAACATAAGGGGATCAAAGGGAGTGGTATTGGAAAGGAAGAATTTAAAATTTCGTTATTTGCAGATGATATGATAGTATATAAATGAGACCCCAAAAACTCTACCAAAGAACTCCTACAGCTGATAAACACCTTTAGTAATGTGGCAGGATACAAGATCAACTCCAAAGAATCAGTTGCCTTCTTATACACTAAGGATAAGGAAGCAGACAGGGAAATCAGTGAAGCATCACCTTTCACGATAGCCACAAATAGCATAAAATATCTTGGGGTAACTCTGAGCAAGGAAGTGAAAGATCTATTTGACAAAAACCTTTAGTCTTTGAAGAAAGAAATCGAAGAGGACACCAGAAAATGGAAGGATCTCCCTTGCTCTTGGATTGGGAGGATCAATATAGTAAAAATGGCAATTCTACCGAAATCAATCTACACATTCAATGCCATCCCCAACAAAATCCCATCAAAATTCTTCACAGAACTTGAGAAGACAATAATCAACTTTATATGGAAAAACAAAAAACCCAGGATAGCAAAAGCAATCCTATACAATAAAGGATCTTCTGGAGGCATTACAATCCCTGACTTCAAACTCTATTACAGAGCTACAGTAATGAAAACAGTGTGCTACTGGCATAAAAACAGAGAAGTCGACCAATGGAATCGTATAGAAGACCCGAATTTTAACCCACAAACCAATGAACACCTCATTTTCGATAAACAGGCTAAAAGTATACAATGGAAGAAGGAAAGCATCTACAACAAATGGTGCTGGCACAACTGGATGTCAACCTGTAGAATGAAAAGAGACCCATATCTATCACCATGCACAAAACTCAAGTCCAAATGGATCAAAGACCTCAATATCAGTCCGAACACACTGAACCTGATAGAAGAGAAAGTGGAAAGTACCCTATAACAGATGGGCACAGGAGATCACTTCCTATGTATAACCCCAGCAGCACAGACATTAAGTGCAACATTGAATAAATGGGACCTACTAAAACTGAGAAGCTTCTGTAAAGCAAAGGACACTGTCACTAAGACAAAAAGGCAACCTACTGACTGGGAGATGATCTTCACCAACCCCGCAATAGACAAAGGGCTGATCTCCAAAATATATAGAGAACTCAAGAAACTAGACTTTAAAATGCTAATTGACCCAATTAAAAATGGGGCACTGATCTGAACAGAGAATTCTCAACAGAAGAATTTCAAATGACTAAAAGACAATTAAGGTCATGTTCAATCTCCTTAGTGATCAGGGAAATACAAATCAAAACATCTTTGAGATACCATCTTAAACCTGTCAGAATGGTTAAAATCAAAAACACCAATGATAGCCTTTGCTGGAGAGGTTGTGGAGGAAGGGGTACACTCATCCATTGCTGGTGGGAATGCAATCTTTTTTTGCAAATTACACAAGGGTCTTTAATTCATACTAGAGTTTAGACTACACCTCCACCACACTAAGGCAGTGGGTGTGGGAAGTACAGCCCTGACCCGGGCAAAGGGCAAACTTTTTTTTTATTTTTATTTTTTTTGTAGTTTTTTTTTATCGAGAAAAAAAATTCCGCCTCCTCCCATCCTCCCACTCCTCCCCCACTCCCCCCACTCTTCCCCCCTCCCCCCACTCCTCTCCCCCTCCCTCTACTCCTCTCCCCCTCACTCTGCAGTCTGAAGAGCAGCCAGGGTTCCCTGCCCTGTGGAAAGTCCAAAGTCCTTGCCCCTCCATCCTGGTCTAGGAAGGTGAACATCCAAACTGGCTAGGCACCCTCAAAGCCAGACCATTATGCAGGATCAAAACCCAGTGCCATTGTCCCTGGCTACTCAGCAGCCCTCATTGTCCGCCATATTCAGAGAGTCCGGTTTTATCCTCTGATTTTTCAGTCACAGTCCAGCTGGCCTTGGTGAGCTCACAATAGATCAGCCCCACTGTCTCCGTGGGTGGGTGCACCCCCTGTGGTCCTGACTTCTTTGCTCATGTTCACCCTCCTTCTGTTCCTCATTGGGACTTTGGGAGTTCAGTCCAGTGCTCCATTGTGGGTCTCTGTCTCGATCTCCATCCATCGCCCGATGAAGGTTCTATGGTGATATACAAGATATTCATCAGTATGGCTATAGGATAGGATCATTTCAGGTTCCCTTTCCTCAACTGCCCCAGGAACTAACTGGGGGCCTCGCCTTGGGCATCTGGAAGCACCTCTAGGTCCAAGTCTCTTGCCAACCCTGAGATGGCTCCCTTAATTAAGATATGTGCTTCCCTGCTCCCCTATCCAAACTTCCTTTATCCCAATCATCCCATTTCCCCAAGTTCTCCCCAACCTACCCTTCTCACTTTTCTCTCCCCATCTCCCCTTACCCCCTCCCACCCCACCCCCAAGATCCCGATTTTTTGCCCGGCAATCTTGTCTACTTCCCATACCCAGGAGGATAGCTCTATGTTTTTCTTTGGGTTCACCTTCTTATCTAGCTTCTTTAGGTTAACAAATTATAGACTCACTGACCTTTATTTATGGCTAGAACCAAATTATGAGTGAGTACATCCCTTGTTCATCTTTTTGGGTCTGGGTTACCTCACTCAGGATAGTGTTTTCTATTTCCATCCATTTGCATGCAAAATTCGAGAAGTCATTGTTTTTTACTGCTGAGTAGTACTCTAATGTGTATATATTCCACACTTTCTTCAACCATTCTTCCATTGATGGACATCTAGGTTTTTTCCAGGTTCTGGCTATTACAAACAATGTTGCTATGAACATAGTTGAAAAAATGCCCATGTCATATGATTGGACATCTCTTGGGTATATTCCCAAGAGTGGCATTGCTGGGTCCAGGGGTAGGTTGATCCCGAATTTCCTGAGAATCCGAAACACTGCTTTCCAAAGTGGTTGCACAAGTTTGCATTCCCACCAGCAATGGATGAGGGTACCCCTTCCTCCACAACCTCTCCAGCAAAGGCTATCATTGGTGTTTTTGATTTTAGCCAATTTGACAGGTGTAAGATGATATCTCAAAGTTGTTTTGATTTGCATTTCCCTGATCACTAAGGAGGTTGAGCATGACCTTAGGTGTCTTTTGGCCATTTGAACTTCTTCTGTTGAGAATTCTCTGTTCAGATCAGTGCCCCATTTTTTAATTGGGTTAATTAGCCTTTTAAAGTCTAGTTTCTTGAGTTCTTTATATATTTTGGAGATCAGACCTTTGTCTGTTGTGGGGTTGGTGAAGATCTTCTCCCAGTCAGTGGGTTGCCTTTTTGTCTTAGTGACAGTGTCCCTTGCTTTATAGAAGCTTCTCAGTTTCAGTAGGTCCCATTTATTCAATGTTGCCCTTAATGTCTGTGCTGCTGGGGTTATACCTAGGAAGCGATCGCCTGTGCCCATCTGTTGTAGGGTACTTCCCACTTTCTCTTCTATCAGGTTCAGTGTGTTCAGATTGATATTGAGGTCTTTGATCCATTTGGACTTGAGTTTTGTGCATGGTGATAGATATGGGTCAGTTTTCATTCTTCTACAGGTTGACATCCAGTTGTGCCAGCACCATTTGTTGTAGATGCTTTCTTTCTTCCATTATATACTTTTAGCTCCTTTATCGAAAATGAGGTGTTCATAGGTTTGTGGGTTAAAATCTGGGTCTTCTATATGATTCCATTGGTCGACTTGTCTGTTTTTATGCCAATACCACACTGTTTTCATTACTGTGGCTCTGTAATAGAGTTTGAAATCAGGGATGGTAATGCCTCCAGAAGTTCCTTTATTATATAAGACTGTTTTGGCTATCCTGGGTTTTTTGTTGTTCCATATAAAGTTGATTATTGTCCTCTCAAGATCTGTGAAGAATTTTGATGGGACCTTGATGGGGATTGCATTGAATCTATAAATTGCCTTTGGTAGAATTGCCATTTTTACTATGTTGACCCTCCCAATCCAAGAGCAAGGGAGATCCTTCCATTTTCTGGTATCCTCTTCAATTTCTTTCTTCAATTCCTTAAAGTTCTTGTCAAATAGATCTTTCACCTCCTTGGTAAGAGTTACCCCAAGATATTTTATGTTATTTGTGGCTATCGCGAAAGGTGATGCTTATCTGATTTCCCTCTCTGCTTCCATATCCTTTGTGTATAGGAGGGCGACTGATTTTTTGGAATTGATTTTGTATCCTGCCACATTACTAAAGGTGTGTATCAGCTTTAGGAGTTCTTCGGTGGAGTTTTTGGGGTCACTTATGTACACTATGATATCATCTGCAAATAATTAAAGTTTAACCTCTTCCTTCCCAATTCGAATCCCATAATCTCCTTATGTTGTCTTATTGCTATTGCTAAAACTTCAAGCACTATATTGAAGAGGTATGGAGAGAGTGGACAGCCTTGCCATGTTCTTGATTTTAGTGGGATGGCTTTGTGTTTTTCTCCGTTTAGTTTGATGTTAGCTGTCGGTTTGCTGTAAATAGCTTTTATTATGTTTAGGTGTGACCCTTGTATCCCTAATCTCTCCAAAACTTTTATCATGAAGGGATGTTGAATTTTGTCAAAAGCTTTTTCAGCATCTAATGAAATGATCATATGGTTTTTTTCTTTCAGTTTATTTATATGGTGGATTACATTGATAGATTTTCATATGTTGAACCAGCCCTGCATCTCTGGGATGAAGCCTACTTGATCATAATGAATAATTTTTCTAATGTGTACTTGGATACGGTTTGCCAGTATTTTGTTGAGGATTTTTGCGTCGATGTTCATGAGTGAGATTGGCCTGTAATTCTCCTTCTTGGTTGAGTCTTTGTGTGGTTTTGGTATCAGAGTGACTGTAGCTTCATAAAAGGAATTTGGCAATGACTCTTCTGTTTCTATATTGTGAAATACATTAAGGAGTATAGGTATTAGGTCTTCTTGGAAGTTCTGGTAGAATTCCGCATTGAAACCATCTGGTCCTGGGCTTTTTTAGGTAGGAAGGTTTTTGATAACAGCTTCTAATTCTTTGCGACTAACAGGTCTGTTTAGATTGTTCACCTGGTCCTGGTTTAACTTTGGTAAATGGTATTTATCTAAAAACGTGCCCATTTTTATTACATTTTCCAGTTTTGTGGCATACAGGCTTTTGTAGTAAGATCTAATGATTCTTTGAATTTCCTCTGTGTCTGTGGTTATGTCCCCCTTTTCATTTCTGATCTTATTAATTTGCATATTCTCTCTCTGCCATTTGATTAGTTTGGATAGGGGTTTATCAATCTTGTTGATTTTCTCCAGGAACCAGCTTTTTGTTTCATTCATTCTTTGTATTGTTTTCTGTGTTTCTATTTTGTTGATTTCTGCCCTCAGTTTGATTATTTCCAGTCTTGTACTCCTCCTAGGTGAGTCTGCTTCTTTTTTTTCCAGAGCTTTCAGGTGGGCTGTTAAGTCTCCAATGTGTCCTTTCTCTGTTTTCTTTAAGTGGGCACTTAGTGCTATGAACTTTCCTCTCAGGACTGCTTTCATAGTGTCCCATAAGTTTGAGTAGGTTGTTTCTTTATTTTCATTGAATTCAAGGAAGACTTTGATTTCTTTCTTTATTTCTTCCTTGATCCAGGTGTGGTTCAGTAGTTGACTGTTCAATTTCCATGAGTTTGTAGGCTTTCTGGGGTAGCATTGTTTTTGAATTCTAACTTTAATCCATGGTGATCTGATAAGACGCAAGAGGTTACGAATATTTTTTTGTAAGTGTGCAAGTTTGCTTTGTTACCGAGTATGTGGTCAATTTTCGAGAAGGTTCCATGAGCTGCAGAGAAGAAGGTATATTCTTTCCTATTTGGGTGGAATGTTCTATAGATGTCTTTTAAGTCCATTTGATTCATTACCTCCATTAATTCTCTTATTTCTCTGTTTGGTTTCTGTCTGATTGACCTGTACATTTGTGAAAGAGGAGTGTTGAAGTCTCCTACTATTAGTGTGTGCCGTTTGATGGCACCCTTAAGTTTTAGTAATGTTTCTTTTACGTACGTGTGTGATTTTATATTAGGGGCATAGATATTCAGGATTGAGACTTCATCCTGATGAATTGTTCCCGTTATGAGTATAAAATGTCCCTCTCTATCTTTTCTGATTGATTTAAGTTTGAAGTCTACTTTGTTAGAAATTAGTACGGCCACACCTGCTTGTTTCTTAGGTCCATTTGCTTGATAAGCCTTTTCCCAGCCCTTTACTCTGAGTAGGTGCCTGTCTTTGTGGTTGAGGTGTGTTTCTTGTAAACAGCAGAATGTTGGATCCTGTTTTAGTATCCAATCTTTTAGCCTGTGCCTTTTTATAGGTGAGTTGAGTCCATTGACATTAAGTGATATTAATGACCAGTGGTTGTTAACTCCGGTCACTTTTTTAGTAGTAGAGTTTGTGTGTTTCCCTCCTTTGAGTTGTGGTGGTGAAGGGTCTCTAGATGTTTGAGTTATTGTGGTCATTGTTGGACTCCTTGGTTTGTGATTTTCCTTCTATTATTTTCTGTAAGGCTGGATTTGTGGCTACGTATTGTTTAAATTTGTTTTTATCCTGGAAAATTTTGCTTTCTCCATTTATAGTGAACCAAAGCTTGGCTGGGTATAGCAGTCTGGGCTTGCATCCATGGTCTCTTAGTTTCTGAAGTACATCTATCCAGGACCTTATGGCTTTCATGGTTTCCATAGAGAAGTCAGGTGTAAGTCTGATAGGTTTACCTTTATAAGTAACTTGACCCTTTTCCTTTGCAGCTCTTAATATTCTTTCTTTATTCTGTATGTTTTGTGTTTTGATTATTATATGGTGAGGAGATGTTTTTTTTTTTGGTCCAGTCTATTCGGTGTTCTGTATGCTTCTTGAACCTTCAAAGGAATATCTTTCTTTAGGTTGGGAAAGTTTTCTTCTATAATTTTATTAAATATATTTTCTGGACTGTTGAGCTGTACTTCTTCTCCTTCTTCTATCCCAATTATTCTTAGGTTTGGTCTTTTATTGTGTCCCAGATTTCCTGAATGTTTTGTGATGAGAATTTGTTGGTTTTGCTATTTTCTTTGATCTGTGTGTTTATTTTCTCTATGTTATCTTCAGTGTCTGACATTCTTTCTTCTATCTCTTGTAATCTGTTGTTAGTACTTGTCTCTGTAGTTCCTGTTCGTTTACCCAGATTTTCCATCTCCATCCTTCCCTCGGTTTATGTTTTCTTCATTGCTTCCATTTCATTCTTCCAGTCTTGAACTGCTTCCCTTACCTGTCTGATTGCTTTTTCTTGTTTCTCTTGGGTGTCTTTGAGCGATTTATTCATTTCCTCTACCTTTTTGTTTGTAATCTCTAATTGTTTATGGCAGTTTTTCACCTCCTGTTTAAGGTCTTCTATTTATTTCATATAGTTCACTTTTGAGTCGATTTCTTCTAATTCTTCTGGAGTAGGGTGTACAATTCTTCTTATTTCGGGATCCCTGGATTCTGGTGATGTCATGTTGCCTTTCAGGTTGTTGGGGGAATTCTTGCATTGGCGCCTTCCCATCTCTTCCTTCCAATGGAGCCCGGAGAGGCCTGGTGTCTTGGTCCAGTCTTTGCTGTGATTGACTTTCTGGGTGTATCTTTTCAGTGTAGAAGGAGGAACCGTTCCCGTCCAGATGGAACTCCTCAGCACCAAAGCATGGACGCCTGGTAGTCCAATGACCCGAGGACACAGGTGGGAACTTGGGGGGCAGGGTGGGGACGAGTAGAACACAGGACACCCTGCCGCAAAAGCTGAAGGTGCCAGTGCACTCTTTCCGGGGGTCCTTGAGGTCTGCCCCTTAGGTAGGCTTTCACTGCTCTGGGTGGGTAGCCTTAGTGTAGGAGCAGAGAACTGCTCCTGAGCAAAGGACCTTGCAGAAAACACAGGCTTGGGGGGGGGTCTTGTGTAAGAAAGACAGCCCTGCAGAAGGAGCTGAGGGAGGGGGGGTTTGTGCTCTCTTCCGGGAAAATCCGCCCCTGGATAGCACACACTCACCCGTCCAGATGGGATTCCTCAGCAACTAAACAGGGCCGCCTGGTAGCCCAATGATCCGGGGACGAAAGGGTGAACAGAGCAGGGATGGGTGGTATCCAGAAGACCAGAGGAGCGGCTGGTGCACAGGCTGAGGGGCCGGGCTCCCTTACAGGGAACCCTGAGGCCTGCCCGGTAGGCAGGCACTCACTGCTCTGGTTGGGTAACCTTAGTGTAGGAGCTTAAAACTGATCCTGAGGACTGGTCCTAGCATACAGCAGGGCAGGGATGGGGCGACCTGATGGTTTTAATGCAAAATTTTATCAGTACTTTTAAAAAGAGCTTATACCTATACTCCTTAATGTGTTTCACATAATGGAATCAGAAGAGTCATTGCAAACTCTTTTTATGAAGCTACAGTCACCCTGATTCCAAAACCACACAAAGACCCAAACAAGAAAGAGAATTACAGACCAGTCTCACTCATGAAAATTGATGCAAAAATTCTCAATAAAATACTGACAAACAGAATCGAAGACCACATTAAAAAAATTATCCATTACGATCAAGTAGGCTTCATCCCAGACATGCAGGGCTGGTTCAACACATGAAAATCCATCATATGTAATCCATCATATAAATAAATTGAAGGAAAAAACCATATGATCATTTCATTAGATGCTGAAAAAGCATTTGACAAAATTCAACACCCCTTTATATAAAGGTCTTGGAGATATTAGGGGTACAAGGTTCATTCCTAAATATAATAAAAGCAATATACAGGAAGCCGACAGTTCACATTAAGTTTAATGGAGAGAAACTCAAAGCCATCCCACTAAAATCAGGAACAAGACAAGGCTGTCCACTTTCTCCATACTTCTTCAATATAGTGCTTGAAATTCCAGCAATAACAATAAGACAGCATAAGGAGTTCAAGGAGATTTGAATTTGAAAGGAAAAAAATCAAACTTTCATTATTTGCAGATGATATGATAGTGTACCCCAAAAACTCTACCAAAAAATCCTACAGCTGATAAACACCTTTAGTAATGTGGCAGGATACAAATCAACTCCAGAAAATCAGTTGCCCTCCTATACACAAAGAACAAAGAAGCAGAGAGTGAAATCAGAGAAACATCACCTTTCACAATAGCCACAAATAGCGTAAAGTATCTTGGGCTAACTCTAACCAAGAAAGTGAAAGATCTATTTGACAGGAATTTTAAGTCTTTGCAGAAAGAAATTGAAGAGGATACCAGAAAATGGAAGGATCTTCCATGCGGTTGGATTGGTAGGATCAACATAGTAAAAATAACAGAGCTACCAAAGGCAATCTATACATTGAATGCAATACCCATCAAAATCCCAACAAAATTCTTCACAGACCTTGAGAGAACAATAATCAACTTTATGTGGAAAAACAAAAAACCCAGGATAGCCAAAACAATCTTATACAAAAGGTACTTCTGGAGGCATACATTCCCTGACTTCAAAGTCTATTACAGAGCTGCAATCATGAAAACAGATTGGTATTGGCATAAAAACAGAGACATTGACAAGTGGAATCAAATCGAAGACCCAGATATTAATCCACAAACCTATGAACATCTGATTTTCCACAAAGAAGCCAAAACTATACAATGGAAGAAAAAAGATATTTAACAAATAGTTCTGGCATAACTGGATGTCAACCTGTAGAAGAATGAAAATAGATCCATATCTATCACCACGCAAAAAACTCAAGTCCAAATGGATTAAAGACCTCAATATAAATCTGACCATAGTGAACCTGATAGAAGAGAAAGTGGGAAGTAGAATGCAATACATGGGCACAGGAGACCACGTCCTACATTTAACCCTAATAGCATAGACAATAAGAACAACAATGAGTAAATGGGACTTCCTGAACCTAAGAAGCTTCTACAAAGCAAAGAACACTGTCCTTTAGACAAATGGCAATCTACTGAATGGGAGAAGATCTTCACCAACCCCACATCAGACAAAGGTCTGATCTCCAAAATATATAAAGAACTGAAGAAACTAGACATTTAAATTTTAATTAACCCAATTAAAAATGGGGTACTGAACTCAACAGAGAATTCTCAACAGAAGAATTGCAAATGGCCAAAATATATTTAAGGACATGTTCAACTTCATTAGCAATCAGGGAAATGCAAATCAAAACAACTTTGAGAAAACATAACTGTTAGAATGGCTAAAATCAAAACCACCAATGATAGCATATGCTGGAGAGGATGTGGAATAAGGGGAACACTCATCCATTGCTGGTGGGCATGCAAACTTGTGCAATCACTTTGGAAATCAGTGTGGTGGTTTCTCAGGATATTGGGAGTCAACTTACTTTAGGATCAAGCAATACTACTTTTTGGAATATACCAGAGATGTTCAGTCATACCACAAAATCATTGTAACATGAGGGCTGGGCTCATTTTTTTTCTCCATCAGTGTTAATTTTAAATCTTGCTGGAATAGTAGTTGTACTTGCATTCCTAATCTCTTAATTTCTGTTGCACATCTAACCCAGACCTTATGGCTTTCATGGTTTTCATTGAGAAGTCAGGCGTAGTTTTGATAGGTCTGCCTTCATATGTTACTTGAGATGTTTCCTTTACAACTCTCAACATTCTTACTTTACTCGGTTTGTTTTGCGCTTTGTGTAGTATATGCTGAGGGGTCTTTTTTTTTTGGTCCAATCTATTTGATGTTCTATTGGCTTCTTGTGCCTTCATTAGTATATATTTATCTATGTTTGGAAAATTTTCTCCTATGATTTTATTGAACATATTTTCTGTGTCTTAGAGCTGGATTTAGTCTTTTTCTCCTATCCCTATTATTCTTAGTTTTGGACTTTCATGGTAACCCAGATTTCCTGGATATTTTGTGTTAAGAATTTGTTGGATTTATCATTTTCTTTGACTGATGAATCTATTTTCTCTATAGTATCTTCAACACTTGAGATTTTCTCTTCCATCTCTTGTATTCTGTTGGTTATACTTGCCTCTGTAGTTCCCATTTATAGATTCAGATTTTCCATTTCCAGAATTCCCTTGGTTTGTATTTTATTTATTGACTCTATTTTAGTGTTCAAGTCTAGAACTGTTTGAACTGTTAGGTTCGCCTGTTTGTTTTTTTTCTTGTTTTTTTTTTTTTTAGGTTTCTTTAGGGATTTATTGTTTTTTTTTCCCAATTTTTTGTTTCTTTTTTCCTCCATTTCTTTAATGGAATTTTTCATTTCCTCTTTAAAGAGCTCCATCATTCCCATAAAGTTAAATTTCAAATCATTTTGTTTTCTGACTTCTGGGTTAGGATAATCAAATCTTCCTGTTGTATGATACTGAGTCCTGGTATTACCATGTTGCTTTCCATTGCCATCTACCCATCTCTCCCTCTACTTGGTGCTGGAAGTATTTTGCCTCTTAGTCCCATCCTTGGAGTTGCTGTCTACTGTCTGTGTCTCAGTGAACTGCTGAGGTCTCCCTTGGCTCATTCCCTTTGTCTGCTTTCACAATTTGCTCTCTTTATCCACTTTGTGCAGTCACACCTTGTTCTTCAGCGTTCCTTTCGGTTATTTCTCTGTAGTTGGAGCCTGTGTTTAATAGTTCCTCTGAGATCACTGGGGATAAAAGGGTTTGGGGTGGAGTGGGACTTGTAGCTTGCAGGTTTTGAAAGATGGGGTGGGGTCTCCGTCTAACTTTATGCTGATTTTTGGTAACACACACAGGCCATCAGGCTTGTGTATCAAGTGAATTTACCTGAACACCACCATGGCAACCTTGAAATCTGTTTTCAAATCATAGAAAAAAGGCTCTGTCCCTTGGGAAGATGAGTAATGGCTCTACAAAGACATGGGTATTGCTTTCTGATGTTTGGTTGTGTGCATTTCCAAATTGTGCTAGATAAACTTTTCTGAAAATTTCTTAAGAAACAGCAAAACCCACCCAGAACATAGTGGATCAACACAGGGGAGACACATGGGGGGGATGTATTCAGGGGCTATAGAGTGTGAACAATGTACTAAACATTTTACTTCAGTTACTGAGCTATTTGCTTCTTGTACTCACCTGGGGTTTCACTACCAAACATTGTCCTGAGCACAGCTGCTTCTGGGCTTGCAAGTCCCTCAGGAGACAATCAGACCCATTGCTGCCTTTCCTGCAGTCAACAAATAATACCCAGAACTGTGACCTTGGATGCAAAGAGTCTAAGAAGACCCAGGAGAAGGGAATAAAACTTTTAATAACTCTGGGATTTAGTGGTCACCCATCTCCATCATGTAGTGAACAATATTCTTCTCACAGTCGGTAAACCTAGAATTCCCAGTGTGGTCTTAGCTTTAGGCCCTTAATCAAGAACTTTCTCTCATATAAAAGCCCCCTTCACTGCAAGCTACTGCTCCATATGCGCCTGTCCTGTCACTGATTGCCTGGTGCCAAGCAGGCATGTGGCTGTGTATTCTCTTTCCTCTTGTGTTTGGCTGTGTGTCTGTGTCTGCTCTTTCTGCACCAAGAGCCTGGCTTTTGCCAAGGCAGAGGCGTCACTTTGACCGTCCTGGGGATGTAATGGTGGGAGGCAGCTTCTCCATCTTTGATCTCTCTATTGGTACCCTGTCTGACTTCACTGCCCCACCATCTGGACTGCTGGCTTCAGAGTAAGTGTTGGATGTGGAATGGGAGTCTCTGAAACCCAGAAGCAGCTTTATAAGGTTGTGTGAAGCCTTGGATAAGGGTTGATTCTCAGAGTCCCAGCTAGATGGCCACCACGTTTTTCTGTGTATCCATGCAGTAGCTCTGTTGCTCTCCTTTTACATGACCTCTGTCTGTCTGTCCTTGTTGTTTGTCCTGGACTGAAGTATGGGTGCTCATGTAGTGGGTGTAATGTCTGCCCTCCACAGGCCAGGTGGGGCTTCTTGATTCTTCTGTATATCCAAGATTCTTAAAATAGTGTCTATGTAGGTGTTTTTGCTGAATGGATTAATGTGTAAATAATAGATTTTCATCTTTTATCATCCCCGTGATTTCTCTGTGCTGTGTTCCTTTTGCTTGTTATTTTTTTCTACGCATCATGTACTCTGCAATTCACTAGGTAGTCAAAGATGACCTTAAATTTCTGATCTCCTGCCTCCCCTTTCCCAGTGATGAGATTATGGGCTGCACCATCACATTCAGTTCATGAGGTCCTGGAGATCCAGCTCATGACATCAGCCATATGAACAGTTCCACTTTTGGATATAATCATTCCAGCTTTTGTAATATACTGTAGTTTCTAAAACAAGCTTTTTTTGTTATTATTTATTTTTAAATGTTTGTATTTAGCTTTATTGCTTTTAATTGAGCATAAGACACATGGCTGTACTCTTGTCACTCAGGAAGCTGAGGCAGGAGTATTATTAGTTCCAGGCAAGATTGGGGTACACGATGAGACCTGTGTCAAAAACCATTTAAGAGTGCTTTTTTTAAAAGTAACATCTATCATTTTCATTCAGTCACAAATGCAAGAGATTTTTATTACTGTGTTTTCCCATTTGAAGTCCTTTATATTACTTTTTTTGAGATAATATCTCAGTTCATGTTCTGACTACTCTGGAACTCCTTGTGTAGTTCAGGCTAGCCCCCAAAAACAGGACTGCAAGCACAAGACAACACACTGGCTCCAATGGCTTGCTTTTGAGTTTTCTTTTCTTTTTTTCTTTTTATTTTTTGAGATAGGTTTATACTGTGTTCATGAGGGTAGACTAGAACTCAGTATCTTCCTGCCTCCAGACTTTAATGCTGGCAGATGTGGTGCTGGAGAAGTGGCTGATATAGCCTGTTATGCAGGCAACAGTAAGTAGACAGTCTCACTGCGCATGGCTTGAGCATATGGAAACCCTAAAGCCTGCTTCTAAAGTGACACTCTTCCTCATAAAAGACCACAGCTATTATAACAAAATCATCCTAATAGTGTCCCTTAATTTGGGGGCCATTTTATTTCAAAACATCACATTCCACTCCCTCACCGCAAAAACTTGTAGCCATATCATAATGCAAAAATGCATTCAGTCCATCTTCAAAAGTACCCATAGTCTACTACAGTTACAAACTTCTTTAAAAGTCTAAAGTTCAAAGTCTCTTCTAAGATTCATGCAATGTCTTAACTGTAATTACCTACAAAATCAACATCCAAAAGCAGATCATATATTTCCAGCATACAATGGCACCATTCCAAAGCATAAGAGAGGGAACATAGTGAGGAAATACTGGACCAAAGCAAGACAGAAAACCAGGTGGCCAAACTCCAAACTCTGCCCCTCCATGTCTGATGTCCAAACACTCTTCAGATCTCTAACTCCTTTTAGTTTTGTTTACTGCAACACACTTGTTTCTCTAGGGTTGGTTCCATTCCCTGTTTGTAGCTTTGTTCAGCAGGAACCTCATGACTCTGACATTTCCAACATCTTGGGTTCTCCAGGAAATTCCAGGGTTCAACTTCAGAGCTTCATGCAGTGGCCTCCTTAGGCCTCCATTCAAGGACACCTGCCTGTCCTCAGCAGCTTTCCTTAGTCTTGGAGACGGTTCCATAGTGCCTTTCTTCTCTCCTTAAGTCTAAAGCCAGAACCATGTGCCTGAAACTGCCAAGTTCTGCTGCTTGCTGAGGCTGGAACATGGCCCTCATATTCAATTACATCTTCCCCAGATTTCTGGCCTTTACTGCCTAAGCTTGACTATTCTGGTATTTGCTCTCTAGACCAGGCTGACTTCAAACTCCATTTTTCTGGTTTTTTTTTTTTTTTTTTATAGAATTTCTCTGTGTAGCACTGACAGTTCTGGCACTCATTCTGTAGTCTAGGCTAGCCTCAGACTCATGAAGATTAGCTTGCTGTGCCTCTTCTGTTCTGGGATTAAAGGCATGCACCACCTGACCCAGCTGTGACCCTCCAATTTTACCCAAGGCTGTCTATATGGCTGCAGGTCTGGAACTGTCTACTGAAGTTTGTGGGTTCACCTGTTGGGAACATGACTGACTACAATGGGTGTCTTTTCCCCAGAATACATCCATTGTGAATAGTTCAACAGGGAATTGTAGGACCACAGATGAAAATTTCCCATGCACGATTGGCTTTAGGCAGGCTCACATGTCTGTTATGTTCAAATCATGTACCAAAGACAGCATTTCACATCTCTTTTCCCTGTCTTCTGGCTCTTACTATGAGCAATTCTGAAATAGATGTTAGTTACTGTTAATTCTAACCAAGCGTATTGTGCAATAATTTTTTTCTTTGTTTGGATGGGACAAGGTCTCTATTTATGTAGCTAGCTCTTGGTACCTGGATTTGGCTCTACCTCCAGAAGGCTGGGATTAAACAAGTGTGCCACCACACCCAGCTAATTCAATAGATTTTCAGGTATCCATTCTGTCTTCTGAAACTGTCCCCTCTGATTACTGGCTCCACATTCCCTCTGGCTCCCCTTTGAGTATCCTGAACTGTGCTCCTCTGCACATCTATGTAGAAATACGTGTGGAGATGTTGTTCTACCTGTATCTCTCGAGTCCCTGTGTTTATTCGTGTTCAGTTTACCCCATCATGAGGGATAAATGTGGGCTTCTCTTTCCCTCAGCGTTTCCAAGTGGGGCTATCGGGTGGCCCAGAGTTTCGTCTTTGCCATCGAGGAGATCAATAGGAGTGCTCACTTGTTGCCCAATTTGACTCTGGGCTTCTCCATTCGAAACTCTGGGGACTCAGTGCATGGAGCCGTCCACGAGACAATGAGCTTTCTCTCGAGGCAGGAGGAGCCCATTCCCAACTATACATGCCAGCATGGCTCTCCTCAGGCTGCTCTGGTTGGGGACACACGGTCATCCCTGTCTGTCTCCATGGCCAGACTTCTGGGGCTGTACAAGTTTCCCCAGGTGAGTTACTCAAGCCTTCTTCCTTCTGAATGTAGTGCAGTCCCTTAATGATGATAGAGAAACTGATGGTGATGGCCACAGGCGTGAGCAGCTCTGCTGTGGAGCCAGGCTCCCTGCAAGTATTCTCCATGTCCAACATGGTTCTCTCCATATGCAGATAAAGATAGTTTAGAGAGAACTGGCATCCCTCTCATTGACCAGGAAACTGAGAACATTTCTTTTTTATTTAAGAAATATATTTAAAGATTTATTTATTTTTATTTTATGTGTATGAGTATTTTGCATTCATGTATACATACATATGCACATATACATATATGCATATATGTAAATATTTATACACACATATGTGTGTATACATGCATCTATGTACCACATGTGTGCCTTATACCCATGAAAATCAGAGAAGGACATAGAATTCCCTAGGATGGTGTTGCAGATGTTTTATCACTGCCACAAGGGTGCTGGGAATTGAAACTCAGTTCTCCGAAATAGTAGTAAGTACTGTTAACCATTGAACCATCTGTACAGCGTTTATTATTATTATTATTATGTGTGTTTTGCGTGAATACTCAACGCCAGTGCCATTGTGTCCATCTGCATGTTGGAAGACACCTTTTGCGAGTCAGTTCTTTTCCTCATCGATGGTTCTGGGAAGTAAACACAGTTTTCCAGACTTGGTGGTAAACACCTTTACCTGCGGAGACATCTTCCCAGCTCAGTGAGAAAACAAACAGACAAACAACAAAGAAAATTAAAAAAAAAACAGCTTATCAGTCATCTCACCTGACTGTAGCTAGCAGAGGTGAGATTTGAGTCTAGAAAATTGAGCTCATGCCAATAGTCTCTTCTACCTCATGGATATTCCCATCAACCCACCCATTATTGTCATTCCCACAGGGTGGCCATATATGGCAAACCTCTCAGTTTATAGTTTTGAAGAGGTGACTTCAGGATAATTTATCTATTTAAGTTGAATGATTTAGTGACTTATATCTTAGCATGATTACCATAGGTGTTTTGGAACATGTCCTTTTTCCTGCAAAGAGACACCTCCTTCAAGCAAGCCCATTGACACCACATCCCATCATTCCTAATCTGAAGCAACCTCTAATCTAACTTCTGTGTCTGTGGATTTGGTTTTTCTGTTCATTTTACATGACTGGATTCACACTATAGGTAGGTGTCTGGCCTGGCTTCTTTCACTGAACATACTTTAAAGTTCATCCATGTTGTAGCAAGTGCCAACATTTCTCTCCTTAAGAATACTTATAATCTTTTGCATGTAAAGTCCATGTATTGTTTATCCTTTTATCAGTTCTTTTACCTGAATATGAAATATTCTCATGTGCTTGTAGACTTATACCCCAGGCCTGGGCCTTTCTTAGAAGGTTTATAAACCTTTATTAGGAGAGCCACTGGAGGAGGTAGGGATTCAGGCTTAAATTGGTGGTCCCATTTTCTGTATATTCTCCCTGCTATACCAGGGCCATATCTGCTTCCATCGAGCTGTCCTTCGCCATGTTTACACCACCCCATTGATTGTATTTTCCCAAACTGTGAGCCTAAGTCAGTTCTTCCTCCTTAACGTCGCTCATTGTCACGTGTTTCTCTCACACCATTTGCTTCCTCTTTGCAGCTCTCATGCATACTGTTTCTGGGAATATTTGACTATAGGGTTTTTTTATATACCTATACTTTTGGTTATTTTAGCAATGTAGATAAAATTTCTGATCGATTGACAACTCTGTTGAACCATTTATTCAATGCTTATTAGACTTTCCTTGCTGTAACAGACATACCTGAGAGAAACTGCTTAGGAGAGGAAAGATTTCTTTTGGTTGAATTTCTGCAGTTTCACACCTGGGTCATCAGATGCTTCTGTTTCTGTGCCTGTGCTAACACAGAGCTTCATCGCAGAAATGTGCGGAGGGACAGACATTCCAGTGGTCAGGAGGAGAGAGACAGAGTCATCAGGGCACAGCTCCAGAGATCTGATTCCTCCAACCTACTTTCCATGGGGTCTATAAAATGCCGCCACTATGACTCCACTTGATCAGATCAGAGCCCTTATGATCCTTTACTTCCTAGAAGCCCATCTTCTGTAAATCAAGTGTCCAGCATGTGAACCTTCTGGTAACATCTCAGATTCAAACCATCATAGTCCCTAAGGCTCTGGGATGCGACTCTGTTGCTAGAGCACTTGCTTAGCACACAAGGCCCTGGTTCTTATCTCTAGTGCTGTTGTAATACAGCAGTCAAGAGGTAGAGACAGGCACATCCAGTGGGCCATATTATTCTTAGCTATATATTGATATTGAGGCTAGCCTTGGCTACATGAGACGCTTTCTCTTTCTCTTTTTGTATATGTATATATACAGACACAAATAGATATGTATATATATTCAGCTTTACTTCTTAACATAAACATTGTATGAAAATTATGATTTAAATCCATTTGCTTTTCCCTATGAAATCTCTAAATTGGAGTAAATTCCGGCTTCTTTGTGTGACTCATATTTTTACATTTTTTTTACCTACCAGATTGGCTTTTCAAGTCCTATGAAGCGGGGACCATATAATTCACAAAATTGTTTCCAAGTTTTATCTATAATTTTCTTAAGATAGGTTCTCACTAAAATGCTTCTGAACTGTAGAGTTCTGTAAAGTTTGTAATTGTGTTTCTTGAGACAGAGTCTTAACCAGAAAACCTAACTTGCTTTGAACTCACTGTGTAGAATAGGATGGCCTTGAAATTGAAGATCCATTCTCATGCCTCAGCCTCCCAAGTGCTCCATTGTAGGTGTGTTTCACCAAGCCTGACTGAAGGAAGGTTTATTTCTTTCTTTGAAATTCTGGCATAGCTTATGCATATGTGTCCTTGAGTATATGACTCTCTCTGTGTGTATGTGTGTGTGTGTGTTTATGTGTGTGTGTTTGTGTTGAGACAGCAACTCTCCATGTAGCCTAGGCTTGAACTTCTGTTTCCCTCTTTCCTCTGAATCCTAAGTGCCATGCTCTATCGTGTCCTGAACAGAAAATTAATATATTAAACACACCTCAAGAGCTTCTAATTTTTAAACTCTTTGGGCTGCCTGATAAGGTTCAGTTAAATTTCAGTTTCAGGAACTGGAGAGATGGTTCAGAGGTTAAGAGCACTGTCTGTTCTTCTAGTGGACCCCCTTTCAATTGCCAGAACCCACATGGTGGCTCATAAGTATCTGTAACTCCTTTTCCACTAATGAAAGTCCTTCTGTACTCCAAGGGCATCAGACACACCTGTGGTGCACAATCATGTATACGTACAGTCAAAACACTCATGCATGGAAAATGATACAAATTGGAATATTAAGGAAAGATTGAATTATTTATAGTCTACCTTTAAAATTCCATAAACTATAATTTGTTATTAGTTCTTAATGTCTTTAATGGAGTAAGCTTATACAAAAATGCTCATTGTTTGTCTGTAATCAAAACTTACTGAATATCTTCTATTTTATTGCCTAGGCTGTCATGACCACAAGAATGAGACTGAGTCAGCCTTATCCCTGCATATGAACCACTAGGGCCTCTGTGTTAAAACAATAAGTCTTTTCCTCATATTGTAGTGGCAGGAGAAGGTTTTGCACTCATAGCCCGATGCTGAGAAGCCACATTCTGTGTCCCTCAAAACAAACACAGACATAGATCCCCAGTTATCACATCTTCTAGAAATCTCTCTTTTGAAAACATGGTATCACCTCTTCCTCAACAACTTGACAAATCAGGTTCCTATTTGTCTGGAAGCTGGAAAGACTCACAGTGGTGGTATGATAAGAGTTGATCATTGTTTGTGCCTGTTGGTTCTACCTGGGACCCATTGGTTCCTACTAGGGACAGCAAGATGGCTGATGGTGTAAAGATGCTAACCAAGCCTGAACATGAGTTTGAAACCCTGGAACCCATGTGTTGGAAGAGAATTAGTTACCACAATTTGTTCACTGACCTCCACGCATGTACTGCCAGACAACACACACACACACACACACACACACACAAACACACACACACACACAAACACACACACGAAAATGAAAAAGAACAACATCACAGTTGTGTGCTAACCAGAGAGTCACACTAATCCTAACTGAGGTGCAGAAACCAAATATGAGGATGTAGGTGAAGGACAGATACTAAGAGGAGAGCAGGTAAGGCCTCATTCATTGAAGTTCTGAGCTTCATTCCAGAAGCCAAAGGACTGTGTCTGGGATGAGCAGCCAGTGAGAGGCCACAACTGCTTATAGGACCATCACAATACAGGATGCTCAAGTCCTTTCTTAAAAATTATTTGTGTTTTAAAATTAATATACATTCATGTGTATGTTTATATATGTGAGTCTATGCCACAGTTGTAGGAGAAAGCCAAAAAAGAGTATCAGATTTCCTGAATCTGGAGTTATAGGGAGATGTGAGCCACCTGGTGTGTGCTAGGACTTGAACTTGGGTCTTCTACAAGAAGAACAAGGGCTCTGAACTGCTGAGCCATGTCTCTAGCCCCCTCCTTCCCACCTTCAAACCAGATCATCAGCCTATGCATAAGTCCCAGTCTCATTCACCCTTCTATTGTCTGATTTTTCTTTGACAGGTCAGTTATTCATCCTCACTACCCAGCCTCAGTGACAAGATCCAGTTCCCATCTTTCCTTCGGACTGTGACTAGTGACCTTCCATCTTGCCGTGCAGTGACCCAGCTGATCATTCACTTTCAGTGGTCCTGGGTTATCATTCTGGCCCATGATGATGACTTTGGGCAGCAGGCCAGCTCTCTGGCCAATCAGGAGCTGAGTCCAGCTGGTGTGTGCATTGAGTTCACCCTCCATGTCCCTTCCCATGAGTCCATGGGGAAGATTGGAGAGATTGTCCAGAAGATGCAGAAATGCACAGCCAGGGTTGTTCTAGCTTTCCTAAGTAATTCTAATATCCAAATCATTCTTCATGGTCTACTCGGTGTCCCTGTCTCAGGGCAGGTCTGGGTCAGCAAGGACAGTACGCACATGGCACTTGCCCTGTCTATTCCAGGCATTTCCCTGGTATTGTTCGGCACATTTGGCCTTCTGTATCACAGCAGCAGGGCTACTGGCTTCCCAGAGTTCCTTGCTAACCTACGCCCCAGCCAGACTCCAGAAGACATGTTTATAAAGAAGTTTTGGGAGATCACCTTTGATTGCACATGGCCCCACCAGAGCAGCCCAGTGACAGAGGGTGTCCAGCTGTGCTCAGGGAATGAGAGTCTGATAAACAAGCAGTACCCTTTCCCAGAAGCAAGTCAAATTGATGCAGCTTACACAGCTGTCTACAGCATTGCCCATGCCCTGCAAGACGTGATAACCAGTGGACAGCAGGATGGGAAAAGTACAGATTCCCAGGACTTCCAGCCCTGGCAGGTGAGAGAGACATGTTTGTAGTCCGTGACTCCGGGATGGTTGGGGAAGAGGACATTTTCTCTGACTAAGCTATAGAGGTGCAGCTGACTGTATGCTTTAGCAAGGATATTTCATACTTGTTACTGAGAGGCTTCTTAGAAGGAACAGTTGCCAAGGAATCCATGCCATGTGTGGGATCTCAGAACAGTCCTGTTCCTGTGGGCCACCTGATTTAACCGAAGCAGGAAGCCTAGTAAAATTAGTATTTCACATTATAGTAAATATGTTAGTGTTTTTTTCCTGTTCAGCAGTTCCTGAATAAACACTCAGAGGTTTATATTAATTATAAAAGTTTGATCTATTAGCTTAACCTTATTATTAACTAGCTCTTACTTTTATTTATTTTCTTTTTCTCTTTTTATTTTTTTGTTAATAAAATTTCTGCCTCCTCCCCACCTCCCATTTCTCTTCCCCTCTCCCCACTCCTCTCCCCTCCTCCCACTCCTCTCCCCAATTCCCACTCCTATCTCTCTCTGCCCACTCCATTCCCCCTCCCTCTCAAGTCTGAAGACAGTCCGGATTCCCTGCCCTGTTGGAAGTCCACGGTCCTCCCCCCTCCATCCAGGTCTAGGAAGGTGAGCATCTAAACAGGCTAGCTCCCACAAAGCCAGTTCATGCAGAAGGATCAAAACCTATTGCCATTGTCCTTGGCTTCTCATCAGCCTTCATTGTCTGCCATGTTCAGAGAGTCTGGTTTTATCCCATGCTTATTCAGTCCCAGTCCACTTGCCCTTGGTGAGCTCCCATTATATCAGCCCCACTGTTACAGTGTGTGGACGCACCCCTCGCGGTCCTGACTTCCTCGCTCATGTTATCCCTCCTTCTGCTCCTCATTTGGACCTTGGGAGTTCAGTCCAGTGCTCCAGTGTGGGTCTCTGTCTCTATCTCCATCCATCACCAAATGAAGGTTCTAAGGTGATATGCAAGATATTCATCAGTATGGCTATAGGATAGGGTCATTTCCGGTTCCCTCTCCTCAGTTGCCCAAGGTACTAGCTGGGGACATTTCCCTGGACACCTACGAGCCCCTCTAGAGTCAAGTCTCTTGCCAACCCTAAGATGGCTCCCTTAAGCAGGATATATACTTCCCTGCTCCTATATCCACCCTTCCTTTATCCCATTGCCCCAAGTTCCACCCATCATCCCCTTCTCACTTTTCTCACCCCATTTCCCCTTACCCCCATCCCTCCTCACCCCCAAGTTCCCAGTTTTTGCCCGGCAATCTTGTCTACTTCCCAAGACTATATGACTGTATGTTTTTCTTTGGGTTTACCTTCTTATTTAGCTTCTCTAGGATCACAAATTATAGGCTCAATGTCCTTTATTTATGGCTAAAAACCAATTATGAGTGAGTACATCCCATGTTCCTCTTTTTGGGTCTGGGTTACCCCACACAGGATAGTGTTTTCTGTTTCAATCCATTTACATGCAAAATTTACGATGTCATTGTATTTTACTGCTGTGTAGTACTCTAATATAGATATATATATATATATATATATATATATATATATATATATATATATATATATATATATATATATCTCACACTTTCTTCACCCATTCTTCCGTGGAAGGGCATATAGGTTGTTTCCAGGTTCTGGCTATTACAAATAATGTTGCTATGAACATAGTTGAACAAATGCTTTTGTGATATGATAGGGCACCTCTTGGATATTTTCCCAAGAGTGGTATTACTTGGTCTTGGAGTGGGTTGATCCCGAATTTCCTGAGAAATCACCACACTGATTTCCAAAGTGGTTGCACAAGTTTTCATTCCCACCAGCAGTGGATGAGTGTACCCCTTTCTCCACAACCTCTCCAGCAAGGCTATCATTGGTGCTTTTGATTTTAGCCATTCTGACAGGTATAAGATGGTATCTCAAAGTTGTTTTGGTTTGCATTCCCTGATCCCGAAGGAGGTTGAGCATGACCTTAAGTGTTTTTTGGCCATCTGAATTTCTTCTCAGAAGAGTCCAGTTCCTGTGGGTTGCCTGATTTAGTACCATCAGGATGCGTAGTAAAATTAGTATTTCACAAAACAGTAAACAGGTAAGTGGAGTTTTTTTTCTTTCCATCAGTTCCTGAATAAACTCTCAGGGCTTATATTAATTATAAATTTTGATCTATCAGCTTAACCTTATTATTAACTAGCTCTTACTTTTAAATGAACCCATATCTATTATTTTATATTTTACCATGAGTTTGTGGCTTGACTTCACATCTTGCTGCTTTGTCAGCTGCTGGCATCTGTCTGCATTCTTTCTTCTTTCTTCCTGTATTTAGCTTGGGTTTCCTGACTGACTATATTCTGCCTGGCCATAGGCCAAAGTAGCTTTTTTCGTCAACCAATAAAATCAATAGACATTCAATGCATACAGAAGGACATCCCACATCATAGAGTTTTTAATACCCCAAATTTAAGCTTTGATAAACAGTGGATGACTTTTAGTATAGATATGCTGCAAATCAGAATTTCAACCAGATATCAAATGCCATTTATTTTTCATTTTTTGGTGTATGGTACATGTATATGGGCACATGTTTGTAGGCATGCAGGCACATGTGGGTGGGATGTGCACTCATTTGTACATACTTGTGGGAATATCTGAGGATGACAAGGAATCAACTTTCAATCATTCTTCCATCTTACTTTTTGGGGCATGGTTTCTCACTCAGTTCCAGAACTTGCTGATGTGGCTAGTCTCGGTAGTCAGCTTTTTCATGCATCTCCTGTCTCCTCCTTCTGAGAATGTAATTAGAGAATGGCTGACACATACATCTGAAATTTAGATGGGTTCTGTGTTTGAAGTCTGATCCTCAGGCTTATGACAAATGCTTTAATCACTGAGCCATATCCAAAGCCCTTACTTTTTATTTAAATATTATTGATAATTTCATACATGTATATAATGTATGTTGGTCATTTCCCCCTGAGTCTTTGTCTATCTATCTGTCCACTTGCCTGTCTCTTTGTATTTCCATCGATCCATCCATCGGTCCATCTATCCATCCATGCATATATCCACCTATTCATCATCCACCTCATCCATCTATCCATCATCTATCTATCTATCTATCTATCTATCTATCTATCTATCTATCTATCTATCTATCATCTATCATCATCATCTATCCATCTTTTTGTAGCTGCTCAGAGTATCTTAGTTCAAGATATATAAGAGGACCCCTGGAAGACATGTTGCTCACTGATGAGGTACACAGTGAGAACAGTGGCCAAAGAGGAGGTGTGTTTTTGTTACCATCACTCAGATAACCTGAGTATATAGTGTGTGCTTGGTGAACATACATATGGTTGTAAACAGGAGGAACAATGATAATTTTTGTCATTTGACTGGGGGTGACAGATTACAATTTGCAGAAGGTCAGGCTTGGAGGCCCATCTTTATCATGCTAGCACACAGAATGTTGAGGCATATCTGGACTACAAAGGAAGATTTCATCACAAAATTAAAAAAAGTGTCAAGCTGTCTGTGAATACATAATGATGAAGATATAAAGTGGACTGAGTATGAACAAGTGAAGAGAAGTTAAAGGCTGGGGTAGTTTTCTCTGTCAGCAAGTATCTGAGGTCCAGACAAGAGGATGAGAAGTCTCACCATGGGTAAAAATGATAGCATTGCAGATGGCAGGTCCAGCATGTCAGGGCCGTGAATGGAGACAAACAGAAGAGCCACAGGGGTGGGACTGATGAACTGTGGGAGACTGGTTGGAGTCATTTGGCACTCTAGGTGAGCTGAGCCCAGTCTGTGGAGGTCTTCCTAGAGTTTGGAGTCTTCTGAGTGTTATGGGAAGACTGAGGACAATAGTGCACAGCCAAATGAGAACCGGGAACAGAAATCACATTGTCATGTTTTTGGTTTAATTTTATGGCTGCTGAGATGGCTCCGTGGGCAAAGGACTTGTCCTCAAGCATTAGTTGGATTCCCAAATCCCACATGGCAGCAGAAGGAGAGAACATTCTTGAGAGGTGTCCTCTGTTTATACAGTGTGAGTTGTCTGTGTTTCTGACTGGCCTGGTTCTCACAATCATTAAGTCCCAAAGAAATCACACAGAGGTCTACATTAACTATAAAGTGTTTAGCCCATTAGGTCAGGCTTCTTATTAACATTTATAAATTATAATAGCCCATTATTCTTATCTTTGTTAGCCATATGGCTCAATACCTTTTTCCGTGGCGTAGTCACATTTTGTTTCTACTGTGCTGGTCAGGACTCCAGAGGGAGTTTCCCTTTTCCCAGAATTCTCCTGTTCTCCTTGACCTGCCTCTACTTCCTGTCTGGTTGTCACGACTATACTTCCTGCCTGGCTACTGGCCAATCAGTTCTTATTTAACACATCATTGACAGAATATAGGCAATTGTCCCTTACCACTTCTCTCTCTCTCTTTTTACAAAAAACCCAAGGACATCAATAGTCCTTTTTTTGGAATGTGGGCGTAGTTTTTCAGACTACTTCCTGCTCATGGGTGGTGCTGATAATCTTGTAATCTCTAATTGTTTATGGCAGTTTTTCACCCCCTGTTTAAGGTCCTCTATTATTTTCATATTATTCATTTTTGAGTCGATTTCTTCTAATTCTTCCGGAGTAGGGTGTACAATTCTTCTTATTTCTGGATCCCTGAATTCTGGTGATATCAGGTTGCCTTTCAGGTTGTTGGAGGAATTCTTGCATTGGCGCCTTCCCATCTCTTCCTTCAAATGGAGCCAGGTTAGGCCTGGTGTCTTGGTCCAGTCTTTGCTGTGACTGACTCTCTGGGTGTAGCTCCTCAGTGTAGAAGCAGGAACCATTCCCGTCTAGATAGAACTCCTCAGGTGCTGATAATCTTATGGGGACCTAAAGAAAATTTAGCATTATGATCGAGTCCTGACTGGAGTATCCTGTGAGTCTTGATCAACTCAGGCAAAAGTCTTGAATCTGTTCTCGATGTTGAACTCAGACATCTGGGCCATCTGGTCCTATTGGAGATTTCTCAGGTGGTCTTTATTGATCAAACCTGATTTTTCTTAACTCAGAATGAATCCTCAGCCTCTCATTTCCTGTGGAAACAAAAGGAAAATCTCTTCTACAAAGTAACATACCTTTTGCCTTCAATTTTTAAGTCAAGATATTTTCAAAATACCTATCTTGAATTAATTCAGCATCATTTATAAGCAAATATCTTTTAGCAGCTGTTGCTCCTTCCTCAGCATTCAAGCAATTCAAAGAGAGCATAATAACATACAGTATCCAGACTCTCTGTGTATTTTACATCTTTACATGGCTTTATTTTAACCTCTATTTCTTTTATCTTTATTTTTAATATTTTGCTTTTTGAGACAGGTTCTCTGTGTATCTTTGATTGTCCTGGAAGTCCCACTGTAGGCCAGGCTATCCTTGAACTCACAGAGATCCACTTTCCTCTCCTTCCCAAGTGCTTGGATTAAAGGTGTGTGCTACCACACCTTGAAGTCACAGAGATGTGTCTGCCTCTGCCTCTCAAGCTTTGGGATCAAAGGCATATGCAACCATGCCTTGAGCTCACAGAGGTCTGCCTGCCTCTGTCTCCCAAGTGTTGGGATTTGGGCTGTGTAGCACCACACCCAAGTACTCTTTCTTTCTTATTTTAAGGACTTTAACCTTTTCCCCCAAGCCTGCATTTATTTTTTAACACATTATAAACCATTTAGAGGTTTTCTTTTTCTTTGAATCTCTTTATCTCCTCTCTTTTTCTGACTACATGAGTCTTTAATTTGCTAAGCAATATGGGTAGGATTAAAGCCATGGCTTTGATGGCTGGATCCAGCCCATTCCTTAGCTTTATGAGAGTCTAGCCTCATTGTGGATGTACTGGCTGTAGCCATGTTTATTGCCACGACTCTATGGCGTTTCAAGGTTCCTGCCACCAGCAGAAAGCATGCGGTCAGCTTTTCATCAACACCATTTAAGTGTTTCGTGGCAGGACCTCTTTAAAGAGCTGCAAGCTTTTGCAGGTAAGCTGAGTCTGGAAGCCTCTCTTAAATGAGAGCGCTTTCCTCTAACAAGCAGAGCCCACCTGAGAAAATCCTGCTATCAGTAAGACATGATTAACTCTATTATTTTATGTCTAGAATTACTTCCTGTGCTCTTTCAGGCTTTATGTGGATTCAGTTGTTCACATGTTGGGCACCATTTATTGTTTGAGTTTCTGTCCTGTTCAGTTCTCACAACTGTTACGTCCCAAAGAAATCACACAGACATCTACCTTAACTATAAACTGATTGGCTCATTTGCTCAGGCATCTTATTAACTCTTTTAACTTACATTAGCCCATTATTCTTATCTGTGTTAGCAACATGATAATAGTGATCTACACAACACAGATATACACACATACAGTAATACAGACACACACACAGACACACCACACACACATACACAGAGAGAGAGAAAGAGAGAGAGAGAAACATATTTGTGAGTTCCTGAATATATCACACATACTTGACCTCCCATATGTCCAATGGTGCCAATCCTTGGTTGAAGTGACTTTGTCTCACTGCAGAGGTGAATGGAATGTGGTATTTTGGACAAGACTCCAGACTGTCCCTGGCTGGTCTACAATGTCTCCCTTCTTTCCTCAGCTGCTTCATGCTCTTAGGAATGTGCACTTCAAGACTCCCGATGGAAGTGAAATTATATTTGATGCCAATGGAGATTTGGTGACACACTTTGACATATTCCAAGGACAGAAGACCACTGAGGGTGTATTCCGTTCAGTCCATGTAGGAATGATAGACCCTCAAGTCTCTTTGGGGAACAAAATGATGGTCCATTTGAAGGAGGAAATCCAAGTGAGTTGCCTGAATGCAGAGATGAATTTATCCTAGTGTGTTAAAGTCAAAGGGAAATTTCAGTTCGGAGTCTTCATTGCTACTTCAGCACCAAGTTGATGAGGCTCTGGATTGGGTTAGTCAGTTATAACTGGCTATGCTGTTTATCTCATTAGAGATCTTTCTCTGAATGATATTGATTCACCAGCAAAAAGGAAAACACAAAAGTTTGGGTTGGGAGATTGCTCAGTGGTCAAATTGTTTTGTGTACATGTCAAAAACCAGACTTTGGATCTCCAGAACAGTTGTACATGCTGAGTGGGCAGTGGGTCTCACCTGTAATTTCATCCCCCGAGGATGGAAACCAGGAGATGCCCACAGAAAACTGACCAGTAAGACTAGCTGTATCAGCGAATTCTGGGTTTTCCTTTGAGCCTCTGCCTCAGTGAACACAGTGGAAAAGCAATTGAGCATGATTGCCAGCATTAACCTTGGGCCTCCACATGTGCTTGTTTATACATGAACATGAGTCCACATAGATGTATAAATGCATGCATACATATTTACACCACCCACACTTATGGAAATGGGGGAAGGTTTTAACAAACAAGATGGACACATACAATGAGATTCTGTAATTGGTGCTCCCTTGGAAATATATTCAGTGTCTGTGTTTAGGACCTGCTCTGAGAAGAGGAAGATAATGATACCTCAGTTAACTACCTTTCCATAGACCATCAGTATACTTACTGTGTTAGTTTATTTCAGCCACAATGACAAATACCTGAGAAGTGAGGAAAAGTTTTAATCGTCTCATGGTTTGAAGGATTCAGGGTCAGATGTATCAAATGCTCTGGATGTGTGTGATTGAGGCAGTGTGTCATGCAGGGCAGCAGACATGTGTGGTGGGAGAATTTTCTGATGAGGGTATGTGGTTCAGGATGTGAGGTGGTAGGGATCTTGATAGATTAGACAGGTAAACAAGTTACATCTTACCAGTGCGTAACCTCAATGTCCCACTACCTTAAACCTAGTCCCATATTCTATTTCTAATATGTATAATAAATTTTCAGATTGCGAATCCATCGAGGAATTAATCCATTGATCTTGTCAGAGGCATTCTCTTACTTAGGGTTTCTTTTTTTTTTTATTGAGGAAAAAAATTTCTGCCTCATCCCATCCTCCCACTCCTCCCCACTCCCTCCAATCCTCTCCCCCCCTCTCCACTCCTCTCCCCCTCCCCCCACTTCTCTCCCCCTCCCTCCTTTTCTCTCCCCCTCCCCCCACTTCTCTCCCCCTCCCTCTGCAGTCAGAAGAGCAGCCAGGGTTCCCTGCCCTGTGGAAAGTCCAAAGTCCTTGCCCCTCCATCCTGGTCTAGGAAGGTGAACATCCAAACTGGCTAGGCACCCTCAAAGCCAGAACATGATGCAGGATCAAAACCCAGTGCCATAGTCCTTGGCTTCTCAGCAGCCCTCATTGTCCACCATATTCAGAGAGTCCGGTTTTATCCCCTGCTTTTTCGGTCACAGTCCAGCTGGCCTTGGTGAGCTTGCAATAGATCAGCCCCACTGTCTCTGTGGGTGGGTGCACCCCTTGTGGTCCTGACTTCTTTGCTCATGTTCACCCTCCTTCTGTTCCTCATTGGGACTTTGGGAGTTCAGTCCAGGGCTCCAGTGTGGGTCTCCGTCTCCATCTCCGTCCATCGCCAGATGAGGGTTCTATGGTGATATGCAAGATTCATCAGTATGGCTATAGGATAGGGTTATTTCAGGTTCCCTATCCTCAACTGCCCCAGGAACTAACTGGGGACCTTGCATGGACATCTGGAAGCACCTCTAGGTCCAAGTCTCTTGCCAACCCTAAGATGGCTCCCTTAATTAAGATATGTGCTTCCCTGCTCCCCTATCCAAACTTCCTTTATCCCAATCATCCCATTTCCCCAAGTTCTCCCCATCCTACCCTTCTCACTTTTCTCTCTCCATCTCCCCTTACCCCCTCCCACCCCACCCCCAAGATCCCGATTTTTTGCCTGGCAATCTTGTCTACTCCCATACCCAGGAGGATAGCTATATGTTTTTCTTTGGGTTCACCTTCTTATCTAGCTTCTTTAGGATAACAAATTATAGACTCACTGACCTTTATTTATGGCTAGAACCCAATTATGAGTGAGTACATACCTTGTTTATTTTTTTGGGTCTGGGTTACCTCACTCAGGATATTACTTTCTATTTCCATCCATTTGCATGCAAAATTCGAGAAGTCATTGTTTTTTACTGCTGAGTAGTACTCTAATGTGTATATATTCCACACTTTCTTCAACCATTCTTCCATTGACGGACATCTAGGTTGTTTCCAAGTTCTGGCTATTACAAACAATGCTGCTATGAACATAGTTGAACAAATGCCCCTGTCATATGATCGGGTATCTCTTGGCTATATTCCCAAGAGTGGCATTGCTGGGTCTGGGGGTAGGTTGATCCCGAATTTCCTGAGAAAGCGAAACACTGCTTTCCAAAGTGGTTGCACAAGTTTGCATTCCCACCAGCAATGGATGAGGGTACCCCTTCCTCCACAACCTCTCCAGCAGAGGCTATCAATGGTGCTTTTGATTTTAGCCAATCTGACAGGTGTAAGATGATATCTCAAAGTTGTTTTGATTTTCATTTCCCTGATCGCTAAGGAGGATGAGCATGACCTTAAGTGTCTTTTGGCCATTTGAACTTCTTCTTTTGTGAATTCTCTGTTCAAATCAGTGCCCCATTTTTTAATTGGGTTAATTTGCCTTTTACGGTCTAGTTTCTTGAGTTCCTTATATATTTTGGAGATCAGACCTTTGTCTGTTGTGGGGTTGGTGAAGATCTATTCCCAGTCAGTGGGCTGCCTTTGTGTCTTAGTGACCATGTCCTTTGCTTTACAGAAGCTTCTCATTTTCAGTAGGTCCCATTTATTCAATGTTGCCCTTAATGTCTGTGCTGCTGGGGTTATACCTAGGAAGTGATTGCCTGTGCCCATCTGTTGTAGGGTACTTCCCAATTTCTCTTCTATCAGGTTGAGTGTGTTCAGATTGATATTGAGGTCTTTGATCCATTTGGACTTGAGTTTTGTGCATGGTGATAGATATGGGTCAATTTTCATTCTTCTACAGGTTGACATCCAGTTGTGCCAGCACCATTTGTTGAAGATGCTTTCTTTCTTCCATTGTATACTTTTAGCTCCTTTATCGAAAATGAGGTGTTCATAGGTTTGTGAGTTAAAATCTGGGTCTTCAATACGATTCCGTTGGTCGACTTCTCTGTTTTTATACCAATACCACACTGTTTTCATTACTGTGGCTCTGTAATAGAGTTTGAAATCAGGGATGGTGATGCCTCCAGAAGTTCCTTTATTATATAAGACTGTTTTGGCTATCCTGGGTTTTTTGTTTTTCCATATAAAGTCGATTATTGTCCTCTCAAGATCTGTGAAGAATTTTGATGGGACCTTGATGGGGATTGCATTGAGTCTATAAATTGCCTTTGGTAGAATTGCCATTTTTACTATGTTGACCCTCCCAATCCAAGAGCAAGGGAGATCCTTCCACTTTCTGGTATCCTCTTCAATTTCTTTCTTCAATGCCTTAAAGTTCTTGTCAAATAGATCTTTCACTTCCTTGGTTAGAGTTACCCCAAGATATTTTATGCTATTTGTGGCTATTGTGAAAGGTGATGCTTCTCTGATTTCCCTCTCGGCTTCCATATCCTTTGTGTATAGAAAGGCGACTGATTTTTTGGAGTTGATCTTGTATCCTGCCACATTACTAAAAGAGTTTATCAGCTTTAGGAGTTCTTTGGTGGAGTTTTTGGGGTCACTTATGTACACTATCATATCATCTGCAAATAATGAAAGTTTAACCTCTTCCTTCCCAATTCGAATCCCCTTGATCCCCTTATATTGTCTTATTGCTATTGCTAAAACTTCAAGCACTATATTGAAGAGGTATGGAGAGAGTGGACAGCCTTGCCGTGTTCCTGATTTTAGTGGGATGGCTTTGAGTTTCTCTCCATTTAGTTTGATGTTAGCTGTCGGTTTGCTGTAAATAGCTTTTATTATATTTAGGTATGTCCCTTGTATCCCTAATCTCTCCAAGACTTTTATCATGAAGGGATGTTGAATTTTGTCAAAAGCTTTTTCAGCATCTAATGAAATGATCATATGGTTTTTTTCTTTCAGTTTATTTATATGGTGGATTACATTGATAGATTTTCATATGTTGAACCAGCCCTGCATTTCTGGGATGAAGCCTACTTGATCATAATGGATAATTTTTCTAATGTGTTCTTGGATATGGTTTGCCAGTATTTTGTTGAGGATTTTTGCGTCGATGTTCATGAGTGAAATTGGCCTGTAATTCTCTTTCTTGGTTGAGTCTTTGTGTGGTTTTGGTATCAGAGTGACTGTAGCTTCATAAAAGGAATTTGGCAATGACTCTTCTGTTTCTATATTGTGAAATACATTAAGGAGTATAGGTATTAGGTCTTCTTGGAAGTTCTGGTAGAATTCCGCATTGAAACCATCTGGTCCTGGGCATTTTTTGGTAGGGAGGTTTTTGATAACAGCTTCTAATTCTTCGCGACTAACAGGTCTATTTAGATTGTTCACCTGGTCCTGGTTTAACTTTGGTAAATGGTATTTATCTAAAAACGTGTCCATTTCTATTACATTTTCCAGTTTGTGGCGTACAGGCTTTTCTAGTAAGATCTAATGATTCTTTGAATTTCCTCTGTGTCTGTGGTTATGTCCCCCTTTTCATTTCTGATCTTATTAATTTGCATATTCTCTCTCTGCCGTTTGATTAGTTTGGATAGGGGTTTATCAATCTTGTTGATTTTCTCCAGGAACCAGCTTCTTGTTTCATTGATTCTTTGGATTGTTTTTTGTGTTTCTATTTTGTTGATTTCAGCCCTCAGTTTGATTATTTCCAGTCTTCTACTCCTCCTAGGTGAGTCTGCTTCTTTTTTTTCTAGAGCTTTCAGGTGTGCTGTTAAGTCTCCAATGTGTGCTTTCTCTGTTTTCTTTAAGTGGGCACTTAGTGCTATGAACTTTCCTCTCAGGACTGCTTTCATAGTGTCCCATAAGTTTGAGTAGGTTGTTTCTTTATTTTCATTGAATTCAAGGAAGTCTTTGATTTCTTTCTTTATTTCTTCCTTGATCCAGGTGTGCGTCAGTAGTTGACTGTTCAATTTCCATGAGTTTGTAGGCTTTCTGGGGGTAGCATTGTTGTTGAATTCTAACTTCAATCCATGGTGGTCTGATAAGACGCAAGAGGTTACAAATATTTTTTTGTAACTGTGCAAGTTAGCTTTGTTACCGAGTATGTGGTCAATTTTCGAGAAGGTTCCATGAGCTGCAGAGAAGAAGGTATATTCTTTTCTATTTGGGTGGAATGTTCTATAGATGTCTGTTAAGTCCATTTGATTCATTACTTCCATTAATTCTCTTATTTCTCTGTTTGGTTTCTGTCTGATTGACCTGTCCATTGGTGAGAGAGGAGTGTTGAGGTCTCCTACTATTAGTGTGTGCCGTTTGATTGCAGCCTTGAGTTTTAGTAATGTTTCTTTTACGTACGTGGGTGCTTTTATATTAGGGGCATAGATATTCAGGATTGAGACTTCATCCTGATGAATTGTTCCCGTTATGAGTATAAAATGTCCCTCTCTATCTTTTCTGATTGATTTAAGTTTGAAGTCTACTTTGTTAGAAATTAGTACGGCCACACCTGCTTGTTTCTTAGGTCCATTTGCTTGATAAGTCTTTTCCCAGCCCTTTACTCTGAGTAGATGCCTGTCTTTGTGGTTGAGGTGTGTTTCTTGTAAACAGCAGAATGTTGGATCCTGTTTTCGTATCCAATCTTTTAGCCTGTGCCTTTTTATAGGTGAGTTGAGTCCATTGACATTAAGTGATATTAATGACCAGTGGTTGTTAACTCCGGTCACTTTTTTAGACATAGAGTTTGTGTGTTTCCCTTCTTTGAGTTGTGCTGGTGAAGGGTCTCTAGATGTTTAAGTTATTGTGGTCATTGTTGGACTCCTTGGTTTGTGATTTTCCTTCTATTATTTTCTGTAAGGCTGGATTTGTTGCTACGTATTCTTTAAATTTGTTTTTATCCTGGAAAATTTTGCTTTCTCCATTTATAGTGAACGAAAACTTGGCTGGGTATAGCAGTCTGGGCTTGCATCCATGGTCTCTTAGTTTCTGAAGTACATCTATCCAGGACCTTATGGCTTTCATGGTTTCCATAAAGAAGTCAGGTGTAAGTTTGATAGGTTTTCCTTTATAAGTAACTTGATCCTTTTCCTTTGCAGCTCTTAATATTCTTTCTTTATTCTGTATGTTTTGTGTTTTGATTATTATATGGCGAGGAGAGGTTTTTTTTTTGGTCTAGTCTATTCGGTGTTCTGTATGCTTCTTGAACCTTCAAAGGAATATCTTTCTTTAGGTTGGGAAAGTTTTCTTCTATAATTTTATTAAATATATTTTCTGGACCATTGAGCTGTACTTCTTCTCCTTCTTCTATCCCAATTATTCTTAGGTTTGGTCTTTTATTGTGTCCCAGATTTCCTGAATGTTTTGTGATGAGAATTTGTTGGTTTTGCTATTTTCTTTGATCTGTGTGTTTATTTTCTCTATGGTATCTTCAGTGTCTGACATTCTTTCTTCCATCTCTTGTAATCTGTTGTTAGTACTTGTCTCTGTAGTTCCTGTTCTTTTACCCAGATTTTCCATCTCCATCCTACCCTTGGTTTGTGTTTTCTTCATTGCTTCCATTTCATTCTTCAAGTCTTGAACTGCTTCCCTTACCTGTCTGATTGCTTTTTCTTGTTTCTCTTGGTTTTCTTGGGTGTCTTTGAGCGATTTATTCATTTCCTCTACCTTTTTGTTTGTAATCTCTAATTGTTTATGGCAGTTTTTCACCTCCTGTTTAAGGTCTTCTATTAATTTCATATAGTTCACTTTTGAGTCAATTTCTTCTAATTCTGCTGGAGTAGGGTGTACAATTCTTCTTATTTCTGGATCCCTGGAATCTGGTGATGTCATGTTGCCTTTCAGGTTGTTGGGGGAATTCTTGCATTGGTGCCTTCCCATCTCTTCCTTCCAATGGAGCCCGGAGAGGCCTGGTGTCTTGGTCCAGTCTTTGCTGTGATTGACTTTCTGGGTGTATCTTTTCAGTGTAGAAGGAGGAACCGTTCCCGTCCAGGTGGAACTCCTCAGCACCAAAGCATGGACGCCTGGTAGTCCACTGACCCGAGGACACAGGGGGGGACTTGGGGGGCAGGGTGGGGACGAGTAGAACACAGGACACCCTGCCGCAAAAGCTGAAGGTGCAAGTGCACTCTTTCCGGGGGGCCTTGAGGTCTGCCCCTTAGGTAGGCTTTCACTGCTCTGGGTGGGTAGCCTTAGTGTAGGAGCAGAGAACTGCTCCTGAGCAAAGGACCTTGCAGAAAACACAGGCTTGGGGGGGGGGTTCGTGTGTAAGAAGGACAGCCCTGCAGAAGGAGCTGGGGGAGGGGGGTTTGTGCTCTCTTCCGGGACAGTCCGCCCCTGGATAGCACACACTCACCCTTCCAGATGGGATTCCTCAGCAACTAAACAGGGCCACCTGGTAGCCCAATGATCCCGGGACGAAAGGGTGAAGGGCGCAGGGATCGGTGGTATCCAGAGGACCAGAGGCGTGGCTGGTGCACAGGCTGAAGGTGCTGGGCTCCCTTACTGGGGACCCTGAGGCCTGTCCGGTAGGCAGGCACTCACCGCTCTGGGTGGGTAACCTTAGTGCAGGAGCTTAAAACTGATCTTGAGCACTGGTCCTAGCTTGCAGCAGGGCAAGGATGGGGAGGGGTGCTGGGGGCTGGGACCTGCCTAAGAAAGACAGAGCTTGGGGAGGGGGGTTTGTGCTCTCTTCCGGGACAGTCCGCCCCTGGAAAGCACACACTCACCGGTCCAGATGGGATTCCTCAGCAACTAAACAGGGCCACCTGGTAGCCCAATGATCCGGGGACGAAAGGGTGAAGGGCGCAGGGATGGGTGGTATCCAGAAGACCAGAGGAGCGGCTGGTGCACAGGCTGAAGGTGCCGGGCTCCCTTACTGGGGACCCTGAGGCCTGCCCGGTAGGCAGGCACTCACCTCTCTGGGTGGGTAACCTTAGTGCAGGAGCTTAAAACTGATCTTGAGCACTGGTCCTAGCTTGCAGCAGGGCAAGGATGGGGAGGGGTGCTGGGGGCTGGGACCTGCCTAAGAAAGCTAGGGTTTCTTTTAGTATCAAGAGACACCACAGCCAGGCACCTCTCATAAAGGAAAAGCATTTAATGAGGTGGCTTACATTTTCAGAGGTTTATTTAGTCTAAAATCATTCTTATGGGACATGGTGGCATATAGGCAGAAATCATGCTGGAGAAGGAACCGAGAGTTCTACAACTTGACCTCTAGGCACAGGAAGTGAACGATGTCACTTGGCATGACTTGAGCATATATGATACCCCAAGGCTCACCCCCACAATGATATACTTGCTCTGACAATGCCACACCTTCTTCAACTTAGCCATACCTCCTAATATTTCCTCTTCCTATGAGTTTATGTGGGCCATTTACATTCTAACCACCACATTCCATATCCTGGCCTTCTAAATTTGTGACAATATTATAATCAAATCTGCATTTAGCCCATTGTTCAAAGTTCTCACTGTTTATCACAGTTGAAACATGTTTAAAAATCCAAAATTCAGTCTCTTCTGAGATTCGTGCAATCTCTTAACTGTAATCTCATATAAAATCTCATATTCTTCCAGTATATAATGACAAGATATACATTACTGTTCAAAAATGTTAAAAGGGAGCATAGAGAAGAAATACTGGACCAAAGCAAGATGGAAAACTAGCTGGACAAACTCTGTATCTTCATGCCAGAGTTAAAATGCTCTTCAGAACTTCAACTACTTTTAGCTTTGTTGACGACAACACTCTTGTCTCCCTTGGGCTGGTTCCACTCCTTGTTAGCAGCTCTCCTCAATGGGTTTCCTATAGCTCTGGCAACTCTAGCATCCTGGGGTCTCCAAGGAAATTCAGGCTTCACCTTCAAAGCTTCATGTAATGGCCTCTCCAGTCTTTCATTCAGGGACTCCCCTGCCATATGCCTCATCGGCTTACTTTAGTCTTAGAGGTTAACTCCATAACCTGTCTCTGCTATCCTTAATGCCAGAACCACATGGCCAAACTGCCAAGTTCTGTTGCTTACTGCAGATGGGCCCTTCATTCAAGTACATCTTTACCATCTTTATGTTTCTGATGGTTCCATTCACTGCCTAAGTTTGACTGTCCTAAGATTGGATCTGTAGACTAGACTGGCCTCAAACTCAGAGATCTGCCACCTCTGCTTTCTCAGTTCTGGAATTAAACACATACACCATGATGCCTGGTCCTAAGCCTTTATTTAATTTGTTTTTGCTATTTAGATGTTTGTCTGGGTGAGATCTTGCCCTGAGTTCCCCATTCACTTTATTCCATTTCTTAAACTGTTTATCACATTGAACACAGGATTTAGCTCTATGCCAGTTCATGATATTTCTTTTCTCTTCAAATTTTAAATTTTGTATTTTTCCTTGCTCAGCTTGCTCCTTTTCACTAGAAATTTTAATTAGAGTTAATACTAATAGCCACATGACAAGGTCTATATTACGCTGTTTTGAGATTTTATTTTTACTGCCAATGAAATTAATCCAAAACTCTTCAATTTAGCCTCAACAGACTCTGTGGACTAGTGCAAACAGCAGCCACACTCTTCACCTTAATATCCCAAGAACAATCTCTAGGCAATATATTAATATTCCTTTCTTCTGAAACTTCTTGAGCCCGGCTAACAGTTAATCTAATCACACTCAGCCCCTTAGTCTTCCATGCTCCTAGTAGTATGGCAATAGTAGCATTAAGCATCACTTAAAATTTTCTACTGCTTTTCTAATCCACTGTCCCATGGTCCATGTTTAATGAAGCAGAAGCTTTATCAGGGCTATCACTTCTATACCCAATTTTCAGGAAACAACTTCTGTCTTAGTTAAGGTTTCCATTGCTATGAAGAGATACTATGACCCCAACATCTCCTATAAAATAAAAACACTTCATTGTGGTGGCTTACATTTTCAGAGATTGATTCATTATCATCTTGGTGCAACATGGTGGTATGCAGGCAGACATGGTCCTGGAGAAGGAACTGAAAGTCCTAAATCTTGACCCATAGGCTACAAGAGGTGAACTGAGTCACTGGGTGTGGCTTGAGCATATATGATACCCCAAATCCACCCCCACAATGACACACTTCTTTTAACAAAGTCAAATCCCCCATAGTGCCTCTCCGTATGTGCTTATTTTGGCCAATTACATTGAAACTACTGTAGCATCAATATTCAATCATTCTTTACATATCCACAGTCAGGTGACCAGTGGTCCAACACAAGAGACTTTGGGAAACATTTGAGATTCAAACCATGACATTTATTAACAAAATTAGAAACAGTGTTGTGTTAGTTATGTCTATGTGTGGAGTCTCAGCTTTCTGTCCTGTGCCAGTGAAGAAAGAGTCCCCTCCTCTGCAACTTTGTCTAACTTCATTCGGGTGGCCTCTCCAGTCAATGGTGGCCTTAAGGTTTTCCACATGAGAATGAGATTCCCATTCTTGGATTTCTCAAGTATGAAAGAAAGACACATACTATGTGTTTTCAGGACTCCTTTGAAGAACTTTTCAATGGTCTTGATCAGGGAAGGGTCAGCACTCCATACTTCCTTCTTCATAATCCTTGCCTGGAGGTAGAGCTATGCTAAGATAAACTGAGTCATCCTTGACAGGTCCCAGGTAAATGAGAGGGCCACTGAGTGTGCTATGAATGTGTGAGAGTCTCTCTCTCTCTCTCTCTCTCTCTCTCTCTCTCTCTCTCTCTCTCTCTGTGTGTGTGTGTGTGTGTGTGTTTGTGGTTGGGGAATCAGTAACTGCAATTCTGCTTACTGAAGTTGGACGATACTTTGTTATGAATGTTTAAGTGAATCACACCAGGGCAGTCAAACTGTAAACCTCAACAGCTTCACAGAGGGAGACAGAGAAAAGGAAGAGAGATGACAACATCTTTTGAGTTAGAAATGGAGTCCATGATGTAACCACAGAGCTGTCTGGAGTTTCAGAAAAAGAAGAAATCTGAAGGCATCAAGAAAATCATGCCAGGCTATGTGGACTTTTGTAGTGGCTGTCAATACCCAAATTATTGTTTAAATTTTATTTTGCATGTATGCATGTTTCTCTGCACCTATATTTGTGTACTGGCATCTGTGCAGGCCAGAGGAGGGCAGTGGATCCTTTGGAACTGGAGTTACAGTGTGACCTGCTCTACTGGTGGTGGTAATTGAACCCTGATCTTCTGGAAGAACAGTCTGTAGTTTTAACGTAGGCGCCTTCTTTCCTTCCCCCATATCTTCAATTGTTGATGCAGGAGCCCCAGAGAGACTGGAAAGACAACACATCAAAATTTTAGCTACATATTTAATCCCTTAGCCAAGTAAATCACATGTAGCTCTGTTTATTACACTCAATGTTACCTTTCCAGTCTGGCATCTGTTCAGGTAGACATGTTTTCTGAATGGCATCTCATCTAGTGGGCTGAGAGGGAACTCTCCTGTTCTGGTTCTTAGGGTGAGGTCAAGCATCTGTATCCCTAAAGAGTCACTGGTGACACTATGCTCACTGTTACTAGGTGCCCACCTCTGTCTGCAGTGAAAGCTGCCTTCCAGGGTTCAGCCAAGTGCCCAGGTTGGGAGCGCCCCAATGCTGTTTTGATTGCAGTCCCTGCCCCGAGGGACAGTTTGCAGACAAAAAAGGTAAGGACATGTGGATCTGGAATCTGAGGGACCAAAGGCAATTTTGAGCCTCCATTGTCTTAGTTACCATCCCACTGCTCTGAAGAGACACCATGACCAAGGCAGCTTCTAAACGAAAAGGCTTTAACTGGGTGCTTACTTAGTTCATGACCATCATGGCAGGAAGCATGGTGCCAGGCAGTAGCTGAGAGTTTCCATTCTGATCTACAGGCAGCAGGCAGTGAGGTGGAGAGTGGGCCAGGTGTGTGAATCTGAACTTTCAAAGACTACCCACAGTGACACCCCTCGTCCCACAATGTCCCACCTCCCTATCTATCTCCAACATCACCAGGTAATAAGAAATCATTTAGTATATGTGACTTTGGGGCTATTCTGAGTCAAACACCCACACCCATTCTCCAAACACTGCACTGTCCTTGCTGTCCCATGGAACACCAGCCAGAGCTCTGCTAAGAGATATTGTTAGGTAAATGCTTTATCCTAAAAGACAAGCGTGCTACCCATAATTAGAATGCAGAAGAATTCTCCTCTGTCAAACCCTGCACATCCTTGTCTCCTTATCAAGAAACAGGCATAAACTGCTTCCACAAGCTTCTAGTTATTGTGTAGTTAGAACCCTAGCTTTTGCTAACACTGATGATTTCACTTGATTTTCAAACGTCCTATAATTGGAATAGCATGGCGGATGTCCTTTTGTGACTTTCTTCTTGCTTTGTATTGGTGGGATTATTCCCAGAAGTTTAGTGGCAATGGACCACTACATTCCCTATTGTTACAGCTACAGGTGTTATTCCTTTACCATTCTGAAAGTTGGAAAGAAAAGCCAAGTTTTCACCAGAGTTGGTGTTGTATGAGGCCTTGAAAGAGAATATCCTCACTGGGTGCTCTCCTTTCATTGTTGTTTTGTGTGTTTGTGTTTGTGTGAGTGTGTATGTGTTTATGTGTGAGCGTGTGTGTGTATCTTCTTTTGGCTTGTTGTTTGGTTTTGAGCCACTGTTTCTGCTTGCAGCCATGGCTGACTTGGAAGTCACTACATTTATCAGTCTTCCCCCGAACTAGTAGAAGTCTACTTGCCTCTGCCCTTAAAATTAAATCATGAGATTAAAGTCATGTGCAGCCACCCCCAGCTCCAGCTCCACCTTCTTAGAAGAATAGCTGCACTGTTGGAGGTAGTGTCTACCTAATTTAACCTGGAGACCTCATTTCACCTTTGTTACTCATCTCCAGTTTACCCATGAGAAATATATCTCATTTTGAGGTGCTAGGTACAGAATTTCAACAAATGAGTTTTGGGGACACAGCGCAGTCTAAAACATTTGTTAATTTGACCAATTACTGGTACTGTTTCCATGAAATGAACTGTTAAGAACTCACACAAGAGACCTTTAATTTCAGCACCCATGGGACAGAGATAGGAGGATCTTTGTGCAATGTGGCCTGAGAGTGTAGTCAACTCAGTGATCTCCAGGCTGAATAAGACACCCTGTTTTAAAAAGTAAGATGAAAAGGGGCCTATAGAGGTAGCTCAGCAGTTAGAAACACAACATGGTGGATCACAACCAAGTATAACTCCAGTTATAGGGAAACTGATGATATCTTCTGACTTCTGTACATTCCTGACATGCGCATGGTTTCAAGAGATATGTATAACAAAACAGTCAACAAGTAAAATAAGAGAGGTCATTATAAAAGAAGAAGCTGTGGAGAGTGTTTACATGGCCTATCAGTTAAAGTATTCACTGTCAATCCTAAAAGCATAAGTTCAGGCCCTGTGACCCAAATTGTAGAAAGAGAACCCCAAGTTCATCAAAGTTGTTTTGACCTCCACTAGCAAACCAGAGCATGCCTGAGGCCACACATATACTCACACAAACAAAATATAAAAATAAGTTTGATTAGAAAAATAAGTTAGAGGGGATGATTGAGGAATTATATCACATGTTAAATGTCTGATCTTGACAAGCATGTGCATCCACTTATAAACATGTTTGCACACACAAACCTGCACACACAAGCATAGGTTAGGTATAGTGGTGCAGGCATATAATCACAGCATATAGAGGTTGAGGAAGGAAGCTTAGGAGTTCATGGCCACCCTCTGCTACTCAGCCTGAGTTCCATGCGACACTGAGGACAGAAACAAAAATCCTCACATAAAACAAACACAGAAATGTAGCTTTTTTTTCTTTGTGCCTCTGCCTCAAATATCATCCATCCCAGCCCTGGTCACCAAGAATAATTCATAAATCCATGACTGGATGGAAGGGCTGTAAGGGCAAGGAGTGCTTGGAGCGCCTTCCTTCCGAGCTGGCGCAGTTGGCACAGTGTTGCAGAAGTGGTGTCTGTGTCTCCCATAGACATGAAGAGATGTCTCCTGTGCCCCAAGGAACAGTACTCGAGCCACACCAGAGACCGCTGCTTGCCCAGGACAGAGATCTTCTTGGCCTTTGAGGAACCTCTGGGATTCATGCTGGCTTTGGTGGCACTCTTCCTGGCTGGTCTGGCTGTCCTGGTTCTGGGAGTGTTCCTGAAGCACAGGGACAGCCCCGTGGTCAGGGCCAACAACAGAACCCTCAGCTACTTCCTGCTGATCTCCCTTTCCCTCTGTGCCCTGTGTGCCTTGCTGTTCCTTGGCCGCCCCAGTGTCCTAACGTGCCTCCTGCGTCAGACGACCTTTGCTGTGGTGTTCACGGTGGCCGTCTCCTCTGTTCTGGCCAAGACTCTCACTGTGGTCCTGGCCTTCAGGATCACCAGGCCAGGGGCCAGGATCCAGGTGTGCCTGAGCCCTGGGGCTTCCACCTCAGTGGTCCTCATTGCTTCCTTCATGCAGGTTGTCCTTTGTGGGGTCTGGCTGGCCACCTCCCCACCATTCCCAGACAGGGATATGGTCTCGGAGCCCCAGCACATTGTCATCCAGTGCCAGGAGGGCTCTGGCACCATCTTCTTCTGTGTGCTGGGCTACTTGGGGTTCCTGGCAGGGGGTACCTTCTCTGTGGCTTTTCTGGCCAGGGGCCTGCCAGATGTCTTCAACGAGACTAAGTTCCTGGCCTTCAGCATGCTGCTCTTCTGCAGTGTCTGGACAGCGTTCCTGCCCCTGTACCACAGTGCCCGGGGCAAGTCCACTGTGGCTGTAGAGATCTTCTCCATCCTGGCCTCCACTGCTGGCCTTCTGGGTGGCATATTCATCCCCAAGTGCTACATCATCTTGCTGAGACCAGAGAGGAACACGCCTGCCTGGCTAAGGCATGACCACAAGGCACAGCAAAATAGGCAGAGTGAGATGCTCCAGAGACGGTGTCTCCCCAGGTCTGCACTACAAGGATTCATGACCTAGTCCTTGAGGGGGGCCCACTAGGACCAACTGTGATTTGGCTCACTGTTTCTGTGTGGATCCAAAGGTATTTAAAGGAACGATCAAGGTAAGAGTGAGACACTCAGAACAAAACACTCCTGACTATCAATTTGATAGCAGACACATAGATGTCTTTTACAATTCTCTCTCTATATGTACTGCTGACATTTGTAGAAAGTTTATAAAATGGAGAAGGCAAGGTGGCTCAGTGGGTCAGCATGCTTGCCACTAAGCATGACCACCTAAATTTGATACTCAGAACCCACATATCTGAAGGAGAGGGCTGATATCACTAATTTGTTCTGTGAGTTCCTCTTGCCACCCGAAGCACACACAGTCCTCCATATGCAAGAGTGTGAAAAGCGTGATGAGGTGATGAGGATGTTAAGGGTTTCTGAGGGTGTGAGGAACTGACAGGAAGATCACTGGTCTCTCTTTGTTCTGAGAGCTTCAGTATTGTGCATTGATCTCTTCACTGGCAGTTCCTGCGCAGAATTTGCATGTGATTTACAATCTCACTCTTAGATATTTGTATGCATGATAGTAAACACATGTCTGCCAAGATCATAAATGAATCTTCATGGAAATACCATTAATGTAGTAAGAGTTCAATCAACCTAAACGTTTATCAGTATATGAATATTTGGTATGACTTTCCCATCACTAGGACATTATTTGGCAATAAGAAATAAATGTAAAATGATATAAAACAGGGTTTATTATATGGATAAGTTCCCAGAATGCTTTGCTGAGTTAAGGAAGCTAGATAAAGTAAATAGTATATTTTACTATTCTAATATATGAAGAAGCAATCCCATGAAGGCATATTAAACTAATGGTTTTTTTTTGAGGGGAAACCATTTTGAGGATAGATTGGGTGTGAGGAATGTAGCGTAAAGGGTGCAGCATATCTTTCTGGGGAGTTGACAGTCTAAAATTTATTAGGTGGGGCTGTAGAGGCAGCTCAGTGTTTCAGAGTACCCATTTCTCCTCCAGAGGACCCAGCCTGGTTGCCAGAACCCATGTCAGGCAGCTGACTGCTATCTCTGATTCCAGCTCTAGGGGACCCAATACCTATGGTCTCTGTGTGCACCTGCTCTCAAGTGCCCTTTCTGTGCATATGTTTAATTAAAAATAATTTGAAAAACCTGTAAGACTCCATTAATATGCTACAGGTCACTAAATTTTCATCTCTCTATTATTTGGAACAAGTTCTTTCCACATCAACCAGACTGGCTTCAAACTTGTAGCAGTCCTCCTGCTTGCTGAGATTTTAAGTGTGCTTCCACACCTGAAGAATTACAAAAATGTAAATGGATGGATTGAACATTATGTGAATTATGCCTCAATAAAGCTTTTATTTAAAAAGAATTATTCATTGATTTCAAAGTGTGATGTTCCTTTATATTATGCCCTTAAATTATGATTCCTAATAAAAGATTAAACTATTGGAAGTGGATGGTAGATAAGTATAGGCTGAAATATCAGTAAACTGGAGTATTCCACATTTATTGAAAGTTATGGCCATCATGGGTATACCTGCATAGACAGACAATGGTACAACATATGTATCTATGAAAATCAAATGGTTTTTTGCTTATTATAATAAAGAGCATATTACAGGTATACCAAATATTCCTATAGATCAGGCAGTCATAGAAAGGTCAAATCATACTATAAAGGATATCCTGAACAAACAGAAAGGGATGGAAAATATCCCCCCAAATAAATTGCATAATGCTTTATTAACCTTGAATTTTCTTAACGATAATGAGAAAGGAATAACAGCATTGTTGTTGAATAATGGAAAAAACTTCTAAAATGCATCAACCAGTATATTTCAATGATGTGTTGTCCTCACAATGGAAACCAGGAGATGTGCTACGTTGGAAAAGGATTTCACTCTTGTTTCCACAGGAGAAGAAAAACTGTGAATACCATCAAAATTAATAAAGATTCACTTTGAAAAGGAGAAACCTCTTTTAAATAAGAAATGACAGCTCATCCACAACTGTGTCAATCATACAGGTGGTAAGAAAAGCTCATAAGGGTTAGGACAGGGTTCTGCTCTTGTCTTTACAGAAAAATACACATCATCAAAAATTTAAGAGACCATGGATGTTTGAATGCCGACAGAAGGAAAAATAACTATCCACTAAAGAGCATCTATAAAATGGAATATGGTCTATGAATTCAGGTACTGGTTACACTTACATTTACACATACACTCATGCGCACACACACACACACACATTAATATAATCAGCTCATTTTGGAGTTGGACAATGGCGCTGTACTTCCTTAAATCAAAGCTTGTTGTTAAAAATAACATTCAGAGTTTCTGTTTTATTTATTTGTTCATAATTTATGCATGTGTTGGAGGAGGGCCCACTTAATTTGTCCTGGCTGCCCAGCTATCTTAACCCTGAAATAATCATACAGAAATTGTATTAATTAAAACACCGCTTGTCCCATTATCTCTCGCTTGTTATTGGCTAACTCTTACATCTTAATTTAAGCCATTTCTATAAATCTGTATGTCATCACGAGGTCGTGATCTACTAGCAAAATTTCAGCATGTCTATCTCTGGTGGTGGCTCCATAGTGTCTCTCTCTCTGTGCCTTCCTTCTCCCAGCATTTCGTTTATTTTTCCCTGTCTAGCTCTGTTCCCCTACAGCTCTGCTATAGGCCCAAAGCAGTTCCTTTATTAACCAATGAAAGCAACACATAGACAGAAGGACCTCCTACATCATTTTCCCTTTTCTGTTTAAACAAAAATGAAGGCTTTATATCAAAACAGGTATCAAGTAAGAACTACAGTTACAATATTTATATCTACTTTATCTTTTATTATAACTAAGAAAAACTATAACTATAAATTCTTCAATTCCATCAAAGACTCCAGAAGGATAGGATATTACCTAAGTAATCAGGAAGTGCATTGTAAGCAACTTCCAAAACTCTAGAATTGACAAAGACATCTCACTGCCTGTACAGTTACCCAAAGTTCTTCTGTACTGTTGGGGCATCAATCTTCAGCCCATAGGCCCATCGTATCTGGTGGACTTTTCCATGAAGCAGGAAATTTCAGACAGTTCAGTCATTTTCTTCTGTGTCCTGCAGAATGTCTCGCAGACTCTTTCATGAAACAGTAACCCCGAAGGATCATCTCATCTTTAGGCAACTTCAGCAGTCATTTCTCTGTGAGTCTTGCATGTCCAGTGAAGCAATCCAGGCAAGAGCAGTTTCTTGCCCAAATGGTTAACCAACTACATAAGGAGCCTCTTCAATGCCCATCATCCTTTGAAGAAGCTTGGTGCTGCCAGGAGAAGATGTGTCTCACCATCATGGAAAGTCTTAAGTTCTTAAACATTTTAAATGCCATATTCTGAAGGTCTCTGAAAGATTTGAAGAATACCTGTCCATCTGAAATACATCATTGAACATTTAGAAAATCTAACTAACGACTACAATCTTGACTATTATAGATAATTATCTATTAACCTAAATGAACTACATAATCTCAACATTTTAATCAAGAGCAGAAATATACGTGTACATATAACAATATTGACCTTAAATTTGTATCAATAAATCAAGATCTATACCAATGCAAATCTCTATGGCAGTGTGTGCATGTTTCTATCCATGTTTTTGGAGATGCAAGTGTCAAGGCAGTATGTAGAGTTCAGAGAATAAGTTTCAAAAGTCAGTTCTCTCCTCCAATCATGTGGGAGGGACTTGGTGATTTAACTAAAGTCATTAGGTTGCCTTTACCTGCTAAGAGGATGAGCCATTCTTTAGACTCTATTTTTGACTTCATATGGGGATTATGATTGTGTTGGAAAATTTTATTTATCTGTTGAACTAACACTTTGGAATTTGTCTCCTTACTTGAATATATCTATTTTGTATGTATAAAGTGTGCATATGTGTGTATGCATACACACAGGTGTATGTCATAATTTCCATGTTGAGTCAGAGGATAAGTGTATAGAGTTGATTCTCTCCTTCTAACTTTATGCTGATTTTTGGGATCACACACAGGCCATCAGGCTAGTGTATCAAGTGAATTTACCTGAAAACAACCTTGGCAACCTTGGAATCTGTTTTCAAATGATCGACAAATAGGCTCAGTACCTTGGGAAGACGAGTAATGGCTCTACAAAGACATGGATATTGTTTTCTGGTATTTGGTTGTGTGTATTTCCAAATTGTGCTAGATAAACTTTTCTGAAAATTCCTTAAGGAACAGCAAAGACCACCCAGAACATGGATTGGTGGATCAACACAGTGGAGACACATGGAGGGTCTACGCAGGGGCTATAGAGTGTGAATAATGTGTTAAATAGTTCACTTCAGCTACTGGGCTATTTGCTTCTTGTACTCACCTGGGGTTTCTCTACCAAACATTGTCCTGAGCACAGCTGCTCCTGGGCTTGCAAGTCCCCCAGGAGACAATCAAACCCATTGCTGCCCTTCCTGTAGTCTGCAAATGATGCCCAGAACTGTGACCTTGGATGCAAAGAGAAACCTCAGGAGGAGGAGATAAAACTTTTAATGACTCTGGGATTTAGTGGTCACCCACCTCCACCATGTCGTGATCAATATTTTCCTTACAGCCTGCAAACCTAGAATTCCCAGTGTGGTCTTAGCCTCAGGTCCTTGATTGAGAGCTTCCTCACAGATAAAAAGCCCCCTTTACTGCTAGCCACTGCTCCATATGAGGCTGTCCTGTCACTGATTGCCTGGTGCCCAGCAGGCATGTGGCTCTGTATTCTCTTTCCTGTTGTCTTTGGCTGTGTGTCTGTGTCTGCTCTTTCTGCACCAGGAGCCTGGCTGTTGCCAAGGCAGAGGCTTCACTTTGACCGTCCTGGGGATGTAATGGTGGGAGGCAGCTTCTCCATCTTTGATCTCTCTATTGGTACCCTGTCTGACTTCACTGCCCCACCATCTGGACTGCTGACTTCAGAGTAAGTGTTGGATGTGGAATGGGAGTCTCTGAAACCCAGAAGCAGCTTTACAAGGTTGTGTGAAGCCCTGGATAGGGGTTGATTCTCAGAGTCCCAGCTAGATGGCCACCACGTTTCTCTGTGTATCCATGCAGTAGCTCTGTTGCTCTCCTTTTACATGACCTCTGTCTGTCTGTCCTTTTTGTTTGTCCTGGACTGAAGTATGGGTGCTCATGTAGTGGGTGTAATGTCTGCCCTCCACAGGCCAGGTGGGGCTTCTTGATTCTTCTGTATATCCAAGATTCTTAAAATAGTGTCTATGTAGGTGTGTTTGCTGAATGGATTAATGTGTAAATAATAGATTTTCATCAATTATCAGCCTCCGTGATTCCTCTATGCTGTATTCCTTTTGCTTGTTATTTTTTCTAAGCATCATGGAGTCTCGAATTCACTAGGTAGTCAAAGATGAGCTTGAGTTTCTGTTAGTCATACTTCTACCTTCTGAGTGCTGAGATAGTGGGGCCACATCACCACGTTCAGTCTATGGTCCTGGAGATCAAACTTAAGAAGTGAGCCATATCCACAATCCCACTTTTGGATATTTTCATTTCAGCTTTTGCAATACGATGTTTCTCCGTGTAGTTTACAAAACAAACTTCTTCGTTATTTATTTATATATTTTTTAAAGATTTATTTTTTTGTTTGTTTATTATGTATACAGTGTTCTGCCTGCATGTATACCTCTATGCCAGAAGAGGACACCAGATCTCATTCTAGATGGTTATTAACCACCCTGAGGTTGTTGGAAATTGGACTCATGATCTCTGGAAGAGCAGCCAGTGTTCTTAATATCTGAGCCATCTCTCCAGCTCCAGTTATTTATTTTTTAAATGTTTATATTTAGCTTTATTTGTTTTTAATTGTTGCCATGACTGAGCATAGGGCATATGGCTGTACTCCCACCATGCAGGAAGCTGAGGCAGGAGTATTATTAGTTCCAGGCAAGATTGGGGTATATGATAAGATCTGAGTAAAAAACAGTTTTAAGTGTTTTTTTTTAAGTAATATCCATCTCTTTTTATTCAGCCACAAACAGAAGAGAGTTTCATTACTGATTTTTTTTACATCTGCCATTACTCTTTTCTTTTGAGATAGTATTGCACTTTGTGTTCAGGCTAGTCTGGAACTCCTTGTGTAGTTCAAGCTAGCCCTCAAACACAGGACTGTAGGCACGAGCCAACACATTGGCCACATTGGCTTGTCCTTGAGTTTTTTTTGAGAGAGAGAGGCTCATACTGTGTAGATGAGGCTAGCCTAGAACTCATTATCTTCCTGAGTGCTGGAATCATAACTGTATGCCACCATACCTGGATCCCATGTTATTTTTTAAGCCAATGAATAATAATTGTATGTACGTATTGGGTACATTGCATTACATATTATAGAATGATTAATCAAGCTCACCCCATTCACAAATCCATCATTGTGTATACTTAATTTTTGGTGATGTGAATGTTTATAATCTACCATGGGAGGCAGAGACAGGAGAATCTGAAAGTGAAGGTCTTAATGAAGTGTCTGCTGTGCAAGCATTAAGACCTGAGATTGATTCCCAAAACCCTCATGAAAGCCTGGAATTTTGAGCATCTGTAACTCTGGTTAGGAATAGAGAGACAGGCAGAGCCCTAAAGGTCGCTGACCACTGAGCCTATCTGAATGGATGAGGTCCAGGTTCAGTTAGATGACATGTCTCAAAGAATAAGGTGAAGAGGGGCCAGTGAGTTGCCTTATGGGGGAAAGTGCTTTGCATGCAAGCCTGATGGACGACCTGGCCCTTCCTGGAACCCATATAAAGGAGGAAGGAGAGAATTGACTCACAAAGTTGTTTTTTGACCTCCATGTGTTTTAGCTTCTGTGAGTATACAGACATACCACATACACACATGAACACAGGATAATGTTTTTTAAAAGGTGGAGAAGCGAAAAGCAGAGGATAAAACCGGACTCTCTGAATATGGCGGACAATGAGGGCTGCTGAGAAACCAGGGACAATGGCACTGGGTTTTGATCCTGCATAATGGTCTGGCTTTGAGGGTGCCTAGCCAGTTTGGACGTTCACCTTCCTAGACCAGGATGGAGGGGCAAGGACTTTGGACTTACCACAGGGCAGGGAACCCTGGCTGCTCTTCAGACTGCAGAGGGAGAGGGAGAGGAGTGGAGGGAGGGGGAGAGGAGGGGGGGAAGAGTGGGAGGGTGGGAGGAGGGGGAAATTTTTTTCTCAATAAGAAAAACTATAAAAAAAGGTGGAGAAGGTATTATGAAAGATATCCTGATAATCCACCAGTCTTCACCTTGTAAGAGGAAACACCCATGCACACAAATAAACACCACACACACACACACACGAACACTCACACACATGCACACTCACACATACACACACAGAACATGCTTAAAGACAGTACAAGTTGTCAGCTTCTGGCTTATACACACACATACACATCATTGAAAATTCATCATCATTCTTGGTTATATAATGAGTGTGAGGTCAGACTGGGGGACAAAGAGACTTTGCCTCAAAACAAAGCAAATCTACTCTCAACATTAATTCTGAACAATTTAATTAACATAAATAACATCAGCTGGATATGGTGACACTTTGTTTTAATTCCAGTACTCAAGAGGCAGAGGCAGGAAGATACCTTTGAATTCCAGACCAACAAAGGCCATAAAGAGATTCTTTGTCTGAACATCCCCATGTATCTATCTGTATCCTTATATCTATATATTTGTCTATATCTATATATCTACAGCTATATCTATCTATCTATCTATCTATCTATCTATCATCTATCTATCTATCTATCTATCTATCTATCTATCTATCTATCTATCTATCTATCTATGTATCTATCATCTATCTATCTATCTATCCATCCATCCATCTATCTATCATCTATCTATTATCTATCTATCTATCTATCTATCTATCTATCTATCTATCTATCTATCTATCTATCTATCTATCATCTCTCTATCATCTCTCTATCATCTATCTATCTATCTATCTATCTATCTATCTATCTATCTATCATCTATCTGTCTGTCTGTCTATCTATCTATCTATCTATCTATCATCTATCTATCTATCTATCTATCTATCATCTATCTATCTATCCATCCACCCATCTATTTATCTATCTATCATTTATCTATCTATCTATCTATCTATCTATCTATCATCTATCTGTCTGTCTGTCTGTCTGTCTATCTATCTATCTATCTATCTATCATCTATCTATCTATCTATCTATCTATCTATCTATCTATCATCTATCTATCCATCCACCCATCTATTTATCTATCTATCATTTATCTATCTATCTATCTATCTATCTATCTATCTATCTATCTATCTATCTATCATCTCTCTATTATCTATCTATCTATCTATCTATCTATCTATCTATCTATCTATCTATCATCTATCTATCTATCTATCTATCTATCTATCTATCTATCTATCTTCTATCTATCTAGTCCTCTACTCCTTCCAATGCTTCCCATAAGCCCTTCTTTTCTCTCAATTTTATGGCATTTTATTCTTTAATTATTATTGCTTAAACATGCAAGCCAATATATTAATACATAAATGAGACCTGTTGAGTCCATTTAGTGTTACTTGTATATGTATGCTTAACATTTTATTGCATTTGATCTTTGCTGATTTCATATGTTTACATAGTGCATGTGTTTAATTCTCAACCACAGCCTCTCTTACCTTCCTTTTACCACTGACCTTCCCTCCTCCGTCTTACAGGACTCTTTCCCACATTTATGCCTTTTTGTTTTGTTAGCCATTGATTCTTTTTCATTTTTTTTTTGGAGACAGGTTTTCTCTGTGTAGCGCTGGCAGTTCTGGAACTCACTCTGTGGTCCAGGCTATCCTCCAGTTCGTAAAGATTTGATTGCCTGTGCCTCCCCAGTTCTGAGATGAAAGGCATGCGCTGTGCCCACCCAGATATGATCCCCTGAAAATAACCAAGGCTGTCTGTGTGGCTGCAGGCTTGGAACTGTACAATGGAGTTTTGGGGTTCATCAGTTGGGTATGTGTCTAAAGACAATGAGTGTCTTTTCGCCAGATTACATCCATTGCCAATAATTCAGCAGGGAAGAGGAGGGCCACACAGGAATTTTCCAATGCATGATTGGTTGTTGGCAGGCTCAGATGTCTGCATCAAGTCTTGAAGACAGTATTTCACATTTCTTCTCCCTGTCTTCTGGCTCTTACTATGAGCAATTCTGAAATAGATGTTAGTTACTGTTAATTCTAAGCAAGTTTACTGTGCAATAGATTTTTCTTTGCTTACATGAGAAAGGGCCTCTCTATGTAGCTCCTGGTACTTGGGTCTGTCTCTGTAATCCATGCTGGTCTCCACCTCTCAAAGATCCATCTGCTCTACCTCCAGAGAGCTATTAAACTATTAAAGAAGTGTGCCACCACACCCAGCTAATTCAATAGATCTTCAGGTATCCATTCTGTCTTCTGAGTCTGTCCCCTCTGATTACTGGCTCCACATTCCCTCTGGCTCCCCTCTGAGTATCCTGAACTGTGCTCCTCTGCACATCTATGTAGAAATACGTGTGGAGATGTTGTTCTACCTGTATCTCTCGAGTCCCTGTGTTTATTCGTGTTCAGTTTACCCCATCATGAGGGATAAATGTGGGTTTCTCTTTCCCTCAGCGTTTCCAAGTGGGGCTATCGGGTGGCCCAGAGTTTCGTCTTTGCCATCGAGGAGATCAATAGGAGTGCTCACTTGTTGCCCAATTTGACTCTGGGCTTCTCCATTCGAAACTCTGGGGACTCAGTGCATGGAGCCGTCCACGAGACAATGAGCTTTCTCTCGAGGCAGGAGGAGCCCATCCCCAACTATACCTGCCAGCATGGCTCTCCTCAGGCTGCTCTGGTTGGGGACACACGATCATCCCTGTCTGTCTCCATGGCCAGACTTCTGGGGCTGTACAAGTTTCCCCAGGTGAGTTACTCAAGCCTTCTTCCTTCTGAATGTAGTGCAATCCCTCAATGATGATAGAGAAACAGATGGTGATGGCCACAGGCGTGAGCAGCTCTGCTGTGGAGCCAGGCTCCCTGCAAGTATTCTCCATGTCCAACATGGTTCTCTCCATATACAGATAAAGATAGTTTAGAGAGAACTGGCATCCCTCTCAGTGAGGTATTGAAATTTTTTTTATTTCAAAATATATCTTTACAGAGTTACAGAGTTTTTTATTTTTATTGATGTATATGAGTATGTACATTCTTATATATATTATAGATGTGCTACACATTTGTGGTACATATCTACAAATACAGTCATATGAAACATACATCTTTCATATATATATATATATATATATATATATATATATATATATATATACAGACACGCATGCACGCACTACATGCCTGATGCCAATGGACATTCAGAAAAGGTTATTGGCTTCCCTGGAAGTGGAGTTACAGATTTTTTTTAGCTGCCGCGAGGGTGCTGGGGTTTGAATCCAGCTCCTCTGAAAGAACAGCAAGTACTGTTAACCACCTCTTTAGCCGTGTGTGTGTGTGTGTGTGTGTGTGTGTGTGTGTGTGTGTGCATGTGAAACCAGTGCAATGATATCCATGTGCAGGTCAGAAGACAAATTTAATGTGTCAGTTCTTTTCTTCTACTTTTTTGATTTTGGGGCTTAAACTCAGGTTATCAGACTGGTGGCCAATACCTTTACCTGGGAGACATCTTTCCAGCTCCTAAAGAAATGTTATTTTATTTGTTTTTTTAAATAAGTTGATCAGTAATTTTGCTTGGGTTCTTGGAATTTCAATCTAGGCAATTGGGCTCATGCCACTTGCACCCATCTACCCTTTGGTTATGTAACCCAGACATTAGCATCATTCCCACAATGGAGGCTGTGTTTGACAATTATCTCTTTAGTATATGGTTTTAAGAGGTGACTTGAGAATAATTTATGCATTTAAGGTTAGCACTTCAGTGACTTTTATCTTAGGATGAGTACCTCAGTTGATTTGAGAACATTTTTCATTCTCTTGCGAAAATGCATTCTCCTGAATCCCATTGGTACCATATTCCATCATTCCTATGCTGAGGCAACCTATGAAATATGTCTGATCTTTACATATGTACCACGCGCACACACCACCTATTTAAAAAAAATAACAACCTATCCTCAAGATCCAGTAATACCACTTTTGGGTATATATCCAAAGGATGCTCAATTATGCCACAAAGACATGTGCTCAACTATGTTCATAGCAGTTTTGTTTGTCATAGCCAGAACCTAGAAACAACCTAAATGCCCCTCGACCAAAGAGTGGGTAAGGAAAATGTGGTACATTTATACATTTACACAGCAAAAAAAAAAAAAATGACATCTTGAATTTTGCAGGAAAATGGATGGAGCTAGAAAACATCATTTTGAATGAGGTAACCCAGACACAGAAAGACAATTAATCACATGTACTCACTCATAGGTAGTTTGTAAACATAAAGCAAAGAAAACCAGCCTACAAATCACAATCCCGGAGAATTTAGACAACAATGAGGACCCTAAGAGAGACATACATTGATCCAATTTACATGGGAAGTAGAAAAAGACAAGATCTCCTGAGTAAATTGGGAGCACGGGGACCTTGGGAGAGGGTTGAATTGGAGGGGAGAGGCAGGGAGGGGAGCAGAGAAAAATGTAGAGCTCAATAAAAGAAAAAATAGCAACCTAACAGTTTTGTGCAAAGCACACAGTCACACACCTTGCTGAGGCACAGGAATGAAGTATTACAGGACAGGTGAAGGACAAATGCTGAGAGAAGAGTAGGTAAAGCTATGGTTCTGGGTTCATTCCAGAAGCCACTAGGCTGTAGAACCAACACAGTTCACAAAGCAGGATGCTCAAGTTCTTTCCTGAAAATTATGTTTTAATATTTAATGTGTGTGTGTTTTTCTGTCTGTATGTCTGTGTGAGTCTATGCTACAGATGCAGGAGGAAGCCAGATGAAGGTATCAGATTTCCTTGACTCGGAGTTGTAGGGAGATGTGAGCCCTCTGCTGTGTGTGCTAGGACTTGAACTTGGGTCTTCTACAAGAAGAACAAGGACTCTGAACTGCTGAGCCATGTCTCAAGCCTCCTCCTTCCCAGCTTTAAACCAGATCATTAGGCTATGCATAAGTCCCAGTCTCATCCACTCTTCTATTGCTTGGCTCTTCCTTGACAGGTCAGTTATGCATCCTCACTACCCAGCCTCAGTGACAAGATCCAGTTCCCATCTTTCCTTCGGACCGTGACTAGTGACCTCACATCTTGCCGTGCAGTGACCCAGCTGATCATTCACTTTCAGTGGTCCTGGGTTATCATTCTGGCCCATGATGATGACTTTGGGCAGCAGGCTAGCTCTCTGGCCAATCAGGAGCTGAGCCCAGCTGGTGTGTGCATTGAGTTCACCCTCCATGTCCCTTCCCATGAGTCCATGGGGAAGATTGGAGAGATTGTCCAGAAGATGCAGAAATGCACAGCCAGGGTTGTTCTGGTTTTCCTAAGTAATTCTAATTTCCTGCTCATTCTTCATGGCCTACTGGGTGTCCCTGTCTCAGGGCAGGTCTGGGTCAGCAAGGACACTGTGCACATGGCACTTGCCCTGTCTATTCCAGGCATTTCCCAGGTATTGCATGGCACATTTGGCCTTCTGCTTCATAGTAGCAGGGCAATTGGCTTCCCAGAGTTCCTTGCTCACCTGCACCCCAGCCAGACTCCAGAAGACATGTTTATAAAGAAGTTTTGGGAGTTCACCTTTGATTGCACATGGCCCCACCAGAGCAGCCCAGTGACAGAGGGTGTCCAGCTGTGCTCAGGGAATGAGAGTCTGATAAACAAGCAGTACCCTTTCCCAGAAGTGAGTAAAATTGATATTGCTTACACAGCTGTCTACAGCATTGCCCATGCCCTGCAAGACATGATAACCAGTGGACAGCAGGATGGGAAAAGTACAGACTCCCAGGACTTCCAGCCCTGGCAGGTGAGAGAGACGTGTGCAGAGTGGGTGATTTAGGACTGCTTGGGGAAGAGGACATTGGTTCTCACTAGGCTGAAGAAAAGCTGGCTATTTGCTTCAGCAAGGATGCCTCCTACTTGCAACTGAGGGGCATCTTAGAAGGAACAATGGACAAGGATTCCATGCAATGTGTGAATTTCAGATGAATCCAGTCCTTATAAGGTTGCTTGTCTTAGCAAATAAAGAATGCCTAGTAAAATTAAAATACCTGAGAATAGTAAATAGAATTATTTTAGTGTCTTTACATTGAACATTAATACAGTGGTTGATTTTTAGAATAGGCATACTACAAATCATAATTTCAAAGAGATATCAAATTCATTTGTCCTCTTTTGGATGTGTGATGCTTGTCTATGGTCACATGTACATGGACATGCAGGTATATGTGGTAGGGTGTGCACTCATGTGTACGTACATGTGGGAAAGTCAGAGAATGATATGAAAAATCATCATCCTATCACTCTTCAACCTTATTGGTTAGAGCAGGGTCTCTCATTCAATCACAGAGCTTGTTGATGTGGCTAGAATTGCTGGCCAGCTTGCTCTGGGCACCTCCTGTCTCCACCTTCTTAGGCTGTAACTACAAGCGTGCCGTCACACCCACCTAACATTTAGGTGGGTTCCAGGTATCTGAAGTCCAAACCTCAAACTTTAATTGCATGTGTTTTTCAATCACTGATCCAACTCCCAAATCCTTACTTATCATTCTTTTTTAAAATATTAGTGATAAATTCATATACATATAATTCATTTTGGTTTTCTTGGCACAAGCCTGTCTGTTTGTCTATCTATCTATCTATCTATCTATCTATCTATCTATCTATCTATCTATCTATCCATCTATCTTCTCAAATCCATTCAGGATAGCATACGCCTAGATATGTAAGTGGACCCGTGGAAAAAATGTGGCTCACTAGTGAGGTAACTAGTGAGAGTGTTGGCCAAAGAGGGGGTATGTTTTTATCACTTGCTCTAAGATGACCTGAGTCTCTACTGTGCGTCTGGTGAATGCTCATTTGGTTGTCAACCATATGCATAGTGATTGTTGTTGTCTCTTTGGCTGAGAATGACAGATTACAAATTACACAAGATCTGACTTGGTGGTCCATGCCTGTCATGCCAACACACAGGAGGCTGAGGCCATAAAATCCTGAATTCAAGGCCAACCAGGACTATACAGCACGAAAAAGATGCTGTGGTTATAACAGTGTGTGCATTCTATGAAGAGGATAGAAAGTAGACGGAGTGAGTGAGTGAAAGAAGGAAAATTTTTACCTTGTGTGGAAATATCTGAGTTTCAAACAAGAGGATGAGAAGTCTCATAATGGGAAAAAGTACAGATAGCAGGGACAGCATGTGTCAAGACCCTAGGATGGAGACAAGTAGCCGAGTCACATAGGTGGACTGATGAGCTGTGAGAGACTGGTTAGAGTTGTTGGGCAGTCTAGGTGGCCTGGGGCCAGTCTGTGAAATTCTTACTAGAGTTTGGAATCTGCTGAGTGTAATGGGAAGACTGAGGACAGCAGTGCACAGCCAAATGAGACTCTGGAGCAGGAATCACATTGTCATGTTTGGGGATTTAATTTTAAGGCTGCTGAGATGGCTCAGTGGGTAAAGATATTTTCCCCCAAGCCATAAGTTGGATTCCTAAGTCATAAAATCCTGAATTCAAGGATTTTCAATTTTCTTTTTCTTTTTCTCTCCTTCTGGTAGCAGAAGGAGAGAATATTCCTGAGAGTTGTTCTCTAATTCTATAGTGTGAGCTGTATACATAGACAGCACAGTATTAGGTTTAAAAACTATCTGGAAGAGCAGCCAGCGTTCTTAACCACTGAGCCACCTCTCTCAGGCAGTCCCTATGGTGGTGGCTATGGATCAGGTGGTGGAAGTGGTGGATATGGTAGCAGAAGGTTTTAAAAAAACAGCAGAAAAGGGCTACAGTTCTTAGCAGGAGAGAGAGCGAGGAGTTGTCAGGAAAGCTGCAGGTTACTTTGAGACAGTCGTCCTAAATGCATTAGAGGAACTGTAAAAATCTGCCACAGAAGGAGCGATGATCCATAGTCAGAAAAGTTACTGCAGCTTAAACAGGAGGCCCTTCTTGTTCAGGACTGTCAGAGCCACAGTTTGCAAAAAGTGCAGCTATTGATTAATGCAATGTAGTGTCAATTAGATGTACATTCCTGAGGTCTTTTATCTGTTGTAGCTTTGTCTTTCTTTTTCTTTTTATTACATCAGGTATATTGCCCTGTAAATTGTGGTAGTGGTACCAGGAATAAAAAATTAAGGAATTTTTAACTTTTCAAAATAAACTATCTGGATTAAAGATTATACACTATTAATTATTAAGCCTAATCATATTTGTGATTCCCTGAAAATATCACAGGTCCTTTATTTTCCTCATGCCTAATGATGCCTAATGTCTTTGGTTGAAATGACTCTGTCTCGTTGCAGAGGTGAGTGGTATGTTGCATTTTAGACAAAATCCTGAGCTGGTCCTTGTCAGTGAACAATATCTCCCTTCCTTGTCAGCTGCTTTATGCCCTGAGGAAGGTGCACTTCAAGACTCCTGACGGAATCGAGATTATGTTTGATGGAAATGGAGATTTGGTGTCAATATTTGATATTCTCCAAGGGCAGAAGACCCCTGAGGGTGTATTCCACTTGGTCCATGTAGGAATGATAGACCCTCAAGTGTCTTTGGGGAACAAAATGATGGTCCATTTGAAGAAGGAAATCCAAGTGAGTTGCCTGAATGCAGAGATGACTCCTGTCCTAGTGTGTTAAAATCACAGGGAAATTCCAAGTCCAGGGGTCTTCATTGCTCCGGGTTCATGAAGTTGATGCAGCTCTGATTGGGTCAGTCAGTTATAACTGGCTATGCTGTTTATCTCATTAGAGATCTTTCTCTGAATGATATTGATTCACCAGCAAAAAGGAAAACATAAAAGGTGGGGTTGGGAGATGGCTCAGTGTTTAAAGTGTTTTGTATGCGAGTACAAGAACCAGACTTTGGATCTCCAGAACACTTGTACATGCATAGTGGACAGTGGGTCTCACCTGTAATTTCATCCCTGGAAGATGGAAACAAGGAGATGTCCACAGAAACCTGACAAGTAAGACTAGCTCTATCAGTGAACTCTGGGTTTTACTTTGAGCCTCTGCCTCAATGAACACAGTGGAAAAGCAATTGAGGATGATTCCCAGCATTAACCTTGGGCCTCCACATGTGCTTGTTTATACATGAACTCGAGTCCACATAGATGCACAAATGCATGCATATATATTTACACCATAAACATTGGGGAAAAGAATAATCTATCAGATTCACAAATAGAATGAGAATCTGCACTTGGTGCTGCCTTGGCAGTATTTTCACAGCATCTGTGTTCAGGTTATCTCTGAGAAGAAGACAGTGAGTGACACACTCAACCAGCTGGGAAGTGGGCTTGATAAACATTCAGTTTACTTGCTAAGTTAGTTTATTTCCCCCTCCATCACAAATACCTGAGAGCAAGTTTCAGGTCAGGAAAAGTTTTTAATGCCTCGTGGTTTGAGACGTCCAATTTAAGATGTATCCATTGCTTTGGGTATGTGTGGTTGGTCACAAATGGCAGCAGGCAGCATGCTTATGTGGTGAAAGAGGTTGTTCAGTTCATGGGCCAAGGGAGTGGGGAGGTGGGGAGCTAGATAGATAGGTTACCAAGTTACACTGTATGAGTGCATGGTCCCAGGACCCACTTCCCCATCTAGGTCCCACGTCCTATTTACAATATTTGTAATAATTTATCAAATTATGATTCCATTGAGAAATCAGTCCATTGATTTGGTCAGAGGCATCAAGACCCAACCATACTTCAAAAACCTACCATCTGGTAACTCATGGTCCAAAACATGAGACTTTGGGAACATTTGAGATTCAAGCCATGACATTTATTAACAAAATTAGGAACAGTGTTGACATAGATATGTCTATGTATGGAGTCTGGTACATAGAAATGGCTCAGCTCCTTGTCCTGTGCCAGTGAAGATAGAGTCCAATCCTCTGCAACTTTGTCTAAGTTTTGTTCTGGTGGCCTCTCCAGTCAATGGTGGCTTTAAGTTTTTCTACATGAGAATGAGGTTCCCATTTTTGGATTTCTGAAGCAGAAATGACACATGCTAAGTGTTCATATAATTCTTTTGAAGAATCTTTCAATGGCCTTGATCTGGGTGGGAAGTTTATGCTGTCTTCTTTTGTGGTAGAGTTGTCAGCACCCCACACTTTGTGATCTTTGTGATCCTTGCCTGGACCTAGAGTTTTGCTATGAGAAATTGAGTCATCCTTGGCAGGTCCAAGGTAAATGAGAGGACTACCACGTGTGATGTGAAGGTGTGTGTGTGTGTGTGTGTGTGTGTGCATGCATATAATTTGACTTTTCTTTGATCTACTAGCCATAGATAAAGACATGGAGGCTTATTAATTATCAATGGTTGGACTTAGCTTATGCATTTCCTCAATTGCTCTTATAACAAATTAGTCCATCTATATTAATCTATGTTATGTCATGTGGCTTGTCACCTATGCTCCATAACATATGTCTGACTGCCTCAGTGTCTCACTGGCATCTCTTCTGCAGCTAGATTCTAACCCCGAGTTCCTGTCTCCTACTGGAAGTTCAGCTTAACCTCTCTGGCCTACCTATTGTCTGTTCAGCTTTTTATTAAGTCAAACACAGTGACATATCTTTACATTTGTAAATAAATATCCCACGACATCTCTCTCTCTGTCTTCCTTTCTCTGTGTTCCTTTCTTTCTGTCTTCCTTTCTCTGTCTCTGTCTCTCTGTGTCAAAGGCATCAGTACCTAATTCAAATATACTTTATTATTAGAGTACAAGTGAAAAACATAAGGGCAGCTAAATTGTAAACCTCAACAACTTCACAGAGGGAAATGAAGAAAAGGAAGAGAGAGACACCCATGTTTTCTGAGTTAGGCATGGAGGTTTGCAAGCATTCACAGGTTTTGGGACATTCTGAGAAAGAAAAAGCCATGACCATCAAGGGAATTATGCCCAGGCTATGGACTCATGTAATGTCTGTCAATACTTACAATTATTTTCCTTTTATTTTGCCTATATGGATGTTTCCCTGCATGTGTATTTGTGTGCTGTGTGTATGCCTTGTGTCTGTACATGACAGAAGAGGGCATGAGCTCCTTTGGAACTGTAATTACAATGTGAGCTCCTCTATGAGTGCTGGGAATTGAATTCTGCTCTTTTGGAAGAGCAGCCTGTGCTCTTAAACACTGAGCCTTCTGTCCTGTCCGCATGTATTCAATTCTTGATAGAGGAGCCCCACAGAGACAGGAAAGACAACAATCATACTGTTTATCTGTGATTTTGAATGCCTCAACCATGGCATCCTGATATAGCCCTTCCTTATTACACTCAAAAGTACCTCTCGAGTCTGGCATCTGCTCTGGTAGACATGTTTTCTGAATGGCATCTCATCTAGTGGGCTGAGAGGGAACTCTCCTGTTCTGGTTCTTAGGGTGAGGTCAAGCATCTGTATCCCTAAAGAGTCACCAGTGACACTATGCTCACTGTTACTAGGTGCCCACCTCTGTCTGCAGTGAAAGCTGCCTTCCAGGGTTCAGCCAAGTGCCCAGGTTGGGAGCGCCCCAATGCTGTTTTGATTGCAGTCTCTGCCCCGAGGGACAGTTTGCAGACAAAAAAGGTAAGGACATGTGGATCTGGAATCTGAGGGACCAAAGGAAATTGTGAGCCTCCTGTGTTTCTCAATTGTTTTAGTTACTGTTCTACTGTTGTGAAGAGACACCATGACCAAGGCAGCTTCTTATGGTTTTAGAGCGTGAGTCCAAGACCATCATGGAAGGATGCGGCAGGACGCATGGTGCCAGGCAGTAGTTTCCATTCTGATCTACAGGCAGCAGGCAGGCAGAGAGGTGGAGAGTGGGCCAGGTGTGTGAGTCTGAACTTTCAAAGGCCACCCACAGTGACACCCCTCATCCAGCAATGCTATTCCTCCCAATCCATTCCCAACAACCTACCAATTAACAACCAAACATTCAAATATATGAGGCTATGGGACCATTCTCAGTCAAACCATTACACCCATCTATCCACTGGATGCAAAGACTTTGCTTTTCTGTGGTACACCAGTCAGAACACTGCTCTTATAGTTGTTCTTAAGTAAATGCTTTATTGAGACAGTCAAGTGCTTGAACCGTAATTGAATTGTGGACAAGAATCAGGCATAATCTACTTCCACAAGCCTCTAATGGTCCAATGAAGAACCTTTTTTTTAAAATTTATTTATTTATTTTTTAATTAAAGATTTCAGTCTCTTCCCCGCCACTGCCTCCCATTTCCCTCCCCCTCCCCCAATCAAGACCCCCTCCCTCCTCAGCCCGCAGAGCAATCAGGGTTCCCTGCCCTGTGGGAATTCCAAGGAACCCTCATCTCCATCCAGTTCTAGTAAGGTGAGCATCCAAACTGCCTAGGCTCCTACAAAGCCAGTATGTGCAGTAGGATCAGAAACCCATTGCCATTGTTCTTGAGTTCTCAGTAGTCCTCATTGTCCGCTATGTTCAGTGAGTCCGGTTTTATCCCAGGCTTTTTCAGACCCAGGCCAGCTGGCCTTGGTGAGATCCCAATAGAACATCCCCATTGTCTCAGTGTGTGGGTGCACCCCTTGAGGTCCTGAGTTCCTTGCTCGTGCTCTCTCTCCTTCTGTTCCTGATTTGGACCTTGAGATTTCTGTCCAGTGCTCCAATGTGGGTCTCTGTGTATTAGTGGTGTTCATCCTAGATGTAGAATGGCAGCCGATCACCACATCCCATACTGTCTGAGCTTCAGAAGTTATTCCTTTACCATTCTGAAAGCTGGAAATGCAAAACCAAGTTATTCTCCAGGCTGGTGTTGTATGAGGGCTCACTTTTCCCCTAGCAGAGCCATCCCCTCACTGTGTGCTCTCATTTCAACCCCTGGTGTGTGTGTGTTCCCTCTCCTTTTGGTTTGTTATTTGTTTTTGATACAAGGGTTGACTGTGTAGTCCAGGGTGCTTGGAAATCACAACAATACCAGTTTGTCCCCACATTGAGAGAAACCCATCTGCTTCTGCCCCTCAAGTGCTGAGATTAAAGTTATGTGCAGCCACATCCAGCTCCAGCTCCCCATTCTTATTAGGATAGTAGCCTTGTTCAAATTAGGCTCTACCCCGGTGAATTAATTTTCATGTGTTAGAAAATCTCCAGTTTACTTATAGCAAAATACAGTGACACTTTGAGGTTCCAAGTAACAGGACTTGACAAGATGAATTTTGTGGACACCACTCAGTCTAAAACATTTGTTAATATGGCCAGTTACTGATACTACTGGAAAAATCAAACATTAAAACTCATGTAAGAGATCAGGTGTGGTGGCACCCTTCTTTAATCCCAGCACTCAGGAGATAGAGACAGAAGGATCTTGGAGATTGTGTCTGATCAGTATAGTCAACTCAGTGATCTTCAGGTTCAATAAAAGATTTAGTCTCAAAAACTATGATCGTGCTGATGGGAGCTCACCAACTCTAGTCAAACAGGGAAGGAACCAGTATAGGCCCAAAGTAGTCCCTTTAATTGAGCGTGACAGTTGTATGGCTGGGGCAGACATCAGGGCCACTGGCAGTGACACCAGGATTTATCCCTACTGCTTGTCCTGGGTTTTTGGAAGCCATTCTCTTAGGATGGATTCATTCCTTGATCTACATAGATATAGTAGGGAGGGCCTTGGACCTTCCCCAAAGCAATTACCCTCTCTGAGAAGTGGATGGGGGGGGGGGTGAAGGGGTATATGGGAGGGTTGGGAAGAGGGGAGGGAGTGTGATCTGGGATTGGTATGCAAAGTGAAAAGAGACAGTTTGTTTTCTTTTAAAAATAAAATAAAGTATAAAAAAAGAGAAGGGAGAGGGGATGCAGCAGTTAGGAGCACCTATATGGGGTCTCACAGCCATCTGTAACTCCAGTTTCAGGGATCCAATGCCCTCTTCTGACTTCTTTAGGAACAAGGCACGCACATGTTTTCCATATATATGTACAGAAAAATACTCAAAAAGAAAAATAAAATAAATAATCCCAAAAATAGTTGTTGAGACTAGTGAGATGGCTCATCAGTTAAAGTAGTCAGCGTCAGCCCTGACAGCCTGAGTTTGGCTCTTGAGACCCACATGGTGGAAGGAGAGCACCACACTGGTGACAGTTTTCCTTACCTTCAGGTGCACACCAAGGCATGCCTTAGCCCACAACACATACACACAGGACATGTACAAGTATATAAGGCATGCCTTAGCTCATAACACATACACACAGGACATGTACAAGTGTGCAAGGCACGCCTTAGCCCACACAACACATACATGTAGCTGCGTAAATGAATGCAGACAGATTGTAAAGAATATATACAGTTTTAATGAAGAAATAGACTTACAGTACCACAGTTCCCACGGAGAACAGGAAGCAGAAGGGAAGGTTGGGCACATGCCCGGCAGATTTATAGGTAAACATTAGCCCCAGGCGAACCCGCCCCCAATGGGCTGGGCTTAACCCTACACATACACACACCACATGAACAAATAAATTTCATTAGGAAAATAAGGGGTGAGAAATGAGTAAGAGAATATCTGATCATCTCTGGTTCCCACAAGCACTTACAACCACACATATACATGTATGCACACACAAAGCTGCATACATGGAAACTCACATAGGTTAGGTATAGTGGTGCAAGCCTATAATGACAGCACTTGAGAAGTTGTGGAAGGAGGCTTAGGAGTTCATGGCCACCCTCTGCTACTCAGCCTGAGTTCCATGCGACACTGAAGACAGAAACAGAAACCCTCACATAAAACAGATGTAGAAATGCAGCTTTTTCCTTTGTGCCTCTGCCTCTAATATCACCCATCCCAGCCCTGGTCACCAAGAATAATTCATAAATCCATGACTGGATGGAAAGGCTGTAAGGGCAGGGAGTGTTTGGGGTGCCTTCCTTCTGAGCTGCAACAGTTGGCACAGTGTTGCAGAAATGGTGTCTGTGTCTCCCGTAGACATGAAGAGATGTCTCCTGTGCCCCAAGGAACAGTACTCGAGCCACACCAGAGACCGCTGCCTGCCCAGGACAGAGATCTTCCTGGCCTTTGAGGAACCTCTGGGATTCATGCTGGCTTTGGTGGCACTCTTCCTGGCTGGTCTGGCTGTCCTGGTTCTGGGAGTGTTCCTGAAGCACAGGGACAGCCCCGTGGTCAGGGCCAACAACAGAACCCTCAGCTACTTCCTGCTAATCTCCCTTTCCCTCTGTGCCCTGTGTGCCTTGCTGTTCCTTGGCCGCCCCAGTGTCCCCACGTGCCTCCTGCGTCAGACGACCTTTGCTGTGGTGTTCACGGTGGCCGTCTCCTCTGTTCTGGCCAAGACTCTCACAGTGGTCCTGGCCTTCAGGGTCACCAGGCCAGGGGCCAGGATCCAGGTGTGCCTGAGCCCTGGAGCTTCCACCTCAGTGGTCCTCATTGCTTCCTTCATGCAGGTTATTCTTTGTGGTGTCTGGCTGGCCACCTCCCCACCATTCCCAGACAGGGATATGGTCTCGGAGCCCCAGCACATTGTCATTCAGTGTCAGGAGGGCTCTGGCACCATCTTCTTCTGTGTGCTGGGCTACTTGGGGTTCCTGGCAGGGGGTACCTTCTCTGTGGCTTTTCTGGCCAGGGGCCTGCCAGATGTCTTCAACGAGACTAAGTTCCTGGCCTTCAGCATGCTGCTCTTCTGCAGTGTCTGGACAGCGTTCCTGCCCCTGTACCACAGTGCCCGGGGCAAGTCCACTGTGGCTGTAGAGATCTTCTCCATCCTGGCCTCCACTGCTGGCCTTCTGGGTGGCATCTTCATCCCCAAGTGCTACATCATCTTGCTGAGACCAGAGAGGAACACGTCTGCTTGGCTAAGGCATGTCCACCAGGCACAGGAAGATAGGCAGAGTAAGATGCTCCAGAGAAGGTGTTTCTCCAGATCCACATCACCTGCCTTGATGATCTAGTTCTCGGTGGAGTCACTGGTACCGTCATGTGGTTTTTGCTACTGGTTTTGTATGGACTCATAGTGTTTAAAAGACAGATCAAAATAAAAGTGAGACATTACAAAACAGTCATGACAATCATTTGATATGGACACAAAGATGGTTATTTACTATTCTCTACATATTGTTAAAATTTACCAAAATTTAGAAATTTTGAAAAGGTGAGCTAGCAAGATTGTTCAGTGTGTACAAATGCTTGCCATGATACTTTGTGCTATAACAAATAAAGCTTGTCTGAAGATCAGAGTGTGGATCTAGCCACTAGTTATCCATAGAGACCAGGCAGTGGTGACTCATACCTTTCAACCCAGCACTCAGGAGGCAGAGGCAGATGGATCTCTGTGAGTTTAAATCCATCCTGGGTTCCATAAGATTGATGCAATATAAAAAAGAAAGAAAGCCAGGCAGTGGTGGCTCATACTTTTAATCTCAGTACTTGGGAGTCACACACCTTTAATCCCAACACTAGAGAGGTGGAGACAGGAAGCGATATGGCCTGTTTGAGAGAGGAATATAAAAGGCAGGAGGAGATAGGAGCTCAGTGAATTCAGTGTGAGGATTCCTAGAAAGAGGATCGCTCATTCAGTCTAAGGATTTGGGAGAGGTAAGAACTAGTGGTTGACTGCTCTGCTTCTCTGGTTTTTCAGCATTTACCTTTTTTTTCTGACTCTGGCTTTTACTTATTAAGAACAATTGAATTGAAGCTACAAACAGTTACCATTAAACATGGCAAGCTGGGCTTGTTACACAGGACCCAGATGTTGGAAGGAGAGAACTGACATCACTAAGTTGTTGTATGGCTTCTGCTTGGTCACTGAAGTACACACAACACCCCCATACACACACCACACACACACACACACACACACACACACACACACACACTTTAAATGCAAAAGTGTGAAAAGCATAGTGAGGTGATGCTGATGTCAAGGGTTGGTAAGATATGAGGAATTGGCAGGTAGATCATTTATCTCTCCTCTTTATTTTGAGAGAGGCAGTACTGGGGATTGACCCTTTCATGGACAGTTCCATCAGAGACTTACCTTGTAATTTAACAATCTCAGTCTTAGATATGTACCCAAGAGAATAAAAAAGTCTGCCAAGGCTGTAAATGAATTTTCAGAGAAGCATTATGTGTACTAAAAGTTAAAACAATCTGAATGTTTATTGTTATTGAGTGGTTGGTATGGCTTATTCATCACTAGGACATTGTTTTTCAATAAGTAGTTAATATAAAAGGAAATAGAATGCTGTTTAATACGTGGTTAAACATTTAGAATGTTAAGAGATCCAGACAATGAAAGTAATATATTTTAATATTCCATTATATGAAATACCATGAATGATTAAATTTATAGAGACATATATCTGACTTGTGGTTTCTTGAGTTTTCTTGAGGGAAAATTGTAGATTAGGAGTGTAGACTAAAGTGTTGAGTATTTCTGGGGTCTGCTGAAAGTCTGAAATTTATTAGATGGGGCTGTAGAGGTGGCTCAGTGGCTCAGAGCACTCACCCCTCCTCCAGAGGACCCAGCCTGGTTGCCAGAGCCCATGTCAAGCAGCTGAGAGCCACCTGTGATTCCAGCTCCAGGGGACCCAATACCTCCGGTCTCTGTGTGCACCTGCAGTCATGTGCTCATTCTGCATGCCAAGCTTAATTAAAAAATAATTTGGTATGACTGTAAGACTGCACCAATATGTGAAATACCACTCAACTGTTATCTCCTTTTGTTTATTTATTTATTTGAGACCAACTCCTTCCACATTGACCAGGCTGGCTCCAAACTTATAGCAGTCCTCCTGCTTCAGGCTCTTAAGTGCTGGGATTTAGGTGTACTGCCACACCTGGAAAATTGCATAATGTAAGTTGATGAATTGTACACTATGTGAATTATGTCTCAATAAAGATTGTATTGAAAAAGAATTATTCATCAATTTCAGAGTGTGAACGTCCATTATAATCTGATTTCTATGAAAAGATAAAACTATTGAAAGTAGAAGTTAAATAACTATAGTCTTCAACTCGAGTTATTGCTGTTTAATTTATTTTGTCTTAATTGTATATATTTGCTGATTGACAGATTGGTGTGCATTTTTCCGTCCTTGTTTTTGGACATGCAATTGTCAAAGCACTATGTGGAGTTCAGAAGGTGAGTTTTAGAAGTCGGTTCTCTCCTCTAACCATGGGAAGGGACCTGGTGATTTAATGAAGGTTGTCAGGATGCCTTTGCCTGCTAAGGTGCTGAGCCATCATTTGGACTCTATTTTTGACTTCCTACAGGAATTATGGTTGTGCTGAAAAATTACATTTATCTGTTGAAATAACAGAGTTTGGAATTTGCCTTCTTACCTGAACATATCTGTTTTGTATGTAAGAACTATGTGTGTGGGTGTGTATGTGCACGCGTGTGTGTCTGTATGACCTAACTTGCATGTGCCATCAGAGTACAACTTTGTAGAGGTGGCTCATTCCTTCTACATTTAAGTGTGTTCTTGGGGGGTAGATAACATACAAGTGATTAAGCTTATGTATCAAGTGAATTTTCCTGAAAACTATCTTCAGCATTGTTTCTCTGTCTGATCATTTTATGTGGGGCTTCTGCTCCACTAACCACATATTGTTATTCTGTTCAGTTCTGTATTTGTGCCCACGTGGGGTTCCTGTCAGTCCCGTGGCCCTTTTATACTCTCGGATAGTCTTCTCTCAAGCTCATCTTTCCTTCTTAGTTCCTCTGCATGTGATGGGAGACTTACTCATTTTCTTCTTTCCCTTTGAGTGCCTATATTACTCTTACAAACCCAACCCACAGGCCTTCTTTAAATAACTTTTCCTCTTGTTTGAAACTATTTATGAGGTCTGCCTTGTTCACTGTGGTCCAGAATTCTAAATGACCCCCATCTCTTGTTTCCTGAACTCCCTCCTCTATAGCAATTAATTAATTCACTAAACACACACACACACACACACACACACACACACACACACACACACACACACAATGTCACCACTTTCCCACCTAAACTTTTCAGTTCTTCCCTAACTCACAAGAAAAAAGCTGGAATACTAGGCTAGGGATGCAGTTCAGTTTGGATAGCACTTGCGTAGCATGAACAAAGGCTTGAGGTTTTTCACCAGCATTGCATAAAACTATTGATGCCTGTAACGCTTGCACTCTTGAGGTGAAGGCAGGAGGATTAGAAGCTCACGGTCATTTCTTCTTCCTGTCAATCTCTGGCACTCTCTAGTCTTACAGCTTTAAGCCATTTATCTTTTAACTTGCTTTTCATCTTTTCCATTCTCTTTCCTCTTACTACAGAGAACCATTCTAAGTACCTTTCATTGGATAATGTGTTTTCTGGGGTCACCATTGCTTCTCTGTAATCTATAACTTCATGTTGCGAGTTCATGCCTAAACCACTTTTACTTGCATTTTTCAAATGTGGTCTTGCCCTGCATATGTGCCACTCCACATGCCATAAACAGGTCTGATTTGGCAGAAGTTTCTTTGGCTTTTTTCTGTTTTTAATTGCTGCTCAGTAAATGCTGACTCAGTGAAATACCACAAAGTAATTTGATAATTTAGACTCCCATAAGGTTTTTCCACCTTGGAAGAGATTCTTGAGACAATTCCTGATGTTCTTCATAGGCAAGTGGGTCTTCATAGGCAGGGGACACTCAGAATTAGGGTCTTCATCTAAAAAAAGAGGTATAATAACAACAACCAGGTTCTCAATTTTGTCAAGATTGAAATAAGTACTTCCTAGAGATCATTCACCAACGCCAAGCTCCGACTTCGAAAGTTGCTATTTGGGAAATGCCATTTTTCTGAGAGGCAGATTGAACTTCCTAGCCAATCAACCTAGTCCGGCTCTCAGGCTGGTAGAAATCAGAAACAAATGGAACCTAAGACTCTGAATGCTGCAGAAGCCGGACTTAGGACGGGGGATGCTTCGAAAAAGGCCTTGGCTGACTTCCGGTAGAAGGGCCAAGCGCGCATCCTTGAAACTACAACTCCCAGTAGTCCTCGCGTTGCGCCCTGGTCGACTCCAGGGGGTGCGGCCGCCATTGTCCACGGCCGACGTAAGGCCTTATCTTGGACTGCAAAGGAGCAGATATTGTTGTCACTGAGAGACAGGCGGGTTTGGGGGACGATCACGGAGAAGCGGCGCCTGCGGGCGGGCTGCTTCAGTACCGGGGTGCGTCGAGCGCCTTGTTTCCTCGCTAACTCAGTGCCCGGTTGCTCTCGACCCCCCGGCTCCGAGGTCTGGGTGCGGGGTTTCTTCAGGCTGGGAAAGGCTGAGGGGGGCAAGTAGGCCAGGCCTGGAACTTTGTCTCGGTGCAGGAAAAGCCGGACGCCCAGGGCAGCAGCACCGAGCCAGCGACGCCGCAGCGCAGGATCAGGGTCGGTGGCTGCGGGCCAGGTAAGGCGAGCAGCTCCCTGAAAGCAGTGCCTGGAGTGACCGGCTTGCGGAGGCTAGGAACCGAGATAGTGTCCAGTAGGCTCTCATCCCTTCTCTTCCATGCAAGGATGCATGAAGGGCGTCAAACCTGACTTAGGAAGTGCCCGAGTTCTTTTCAATTTAAAGCGACACGGAGGTGCGTGTGTTGTGTTGTGTGGGTTTGCGTGCAGGGTTCTTGCAACTTGCTTGCCTTGAGTTTTCGGAGTGTGCATTTGTAGGATTCTTGCAACTTGCTTGCCTTGAGTTTTGGCTCAAATTCCGGGGTATCTGAGTCTCTGTAAGCTTGCTCTTGGTTAGTGCCAAGCATTTCTCTGACACAAAGTCTCGGTATCCGTGCATTTGTGAAGTCTGACTTTGGAGTTTTGCCTCTGACATGACTCCAGGAGGGGACCGATAGTCTTGAGTCTGGAAGGCCTTGCAGGTGTTTTTTTTGTTGTTGTCTTTAACATGTTGACTTTAACATGTACATAGGATACCGCCTTGATGTCTATGGCGATGAAAACAAGGATAAAACAATCACATAGCACTGTTAACATCGTTTAAAAAAACAGATCAATGTTATATATGTGAAATACAGTAATAAAGCGATTTAGTGGATTTGTTGTATATACAGTGTGCTGCTGTAACCACCCCCATTCCAGAACTTTTCATTACTCCCTCCTCCCCCCCAATCCTTCTGGCACAAATTTAGGAGTCACTCTGTTTCCCCCTTCCTTCAGCTTTGGAGCATAATGCATGAGCATTGTGTGCAGGTTTACAGCATTCTTTGTTTCATCAACCGAAGAAGTAGAATGAGTGACGTACATATTTTCACCCTTAACCAGGGTTGGTCGACCCTGCCCCAAACCCAGCCCATTGTATTCATTCTGCCCCACAGTTTTGTCATTTTTCTTTTTCTTGTGTGTGTCTGTGTTGACTGTGAGGTTTGTGTTGGGACTCTATCTTGGCTTTTGAGACAGGGTTTCTTACTGGCCCTGGGCCTTTCTGATTCCACTCTAACGACTGGTCAGAAATCCCCAGGGACCCTCCTGTCTCTGCCTTCCAGAGCCAGATTACTTGCTTTCTGCTCACTGCACCAGACATATGTATTTACCATGTGGAACTCAGATCATCGTGCAGGCTCGTCTCTCTAACTCTACTCTGTTATGTTTGAAGTGTAAATTCTAGTTTTTAAAAGATCGTGCTTCTCAGGGGTCTTTTGTTACCTTTGTGGACGGGTCTCTTTGTTCTTGCTAGCTCTTTTGTGAGAAAGGACTGATTTTGTCTTTTTTTCACTTTGTCTTTAGGTTGGTGATTGCAGTGCTGGGCAGGGCCCTGGTTGATTAATTCTCAGGGATGGCAGCCATCAACCCGTGGCCCTCCTGGGGTGAGTCCAAATCTTGATTTTTCTGTACCTTCCCTACAGGAAGTGACCTACTGTCACTATAGGTCAGGGATTGCTGGCTTTGGGAGATAATAGAAGGCCTAGTTGTCTTAGTATAAAATTAGAACTGCTGAGTGGTTAAGGGGAAATTATCCATAAAAGACAACATAAATTTTGTATAGTTGATGGTCAGCTTCCGAAAAGGGCCTTGATGAGATAGTCCAATAATTTATGGGACTCTTTAGATGATAGTCATACAATATACACAATCAAAATGTTTTTTACTTCTCCTGTGTTTTTTACCTTTATTCTTGCATTTCATGTATATAACATTGATCTGTTTTTTAAAAACCATGTTAGTAGTGCTATGTGATTATTTTAGACATCAAGATGCTATTCTGTTGACTGAAGTTTCTGTTCTGCCCATCCCACAGCCATTCAATCCCAAAGAAACACACAGAAGTCTACATTAATTATAAGCTGGTTGGCCTATTAGCTCAGGCTTCATATTATCTCTTACAGCCTTCATTATCCCATAATGCTTGTCTGTGTTAGCCATGTGATTTGGTTCCTTTTATCAGTGAGGCATTCTCATCTTGCTTCCTCTGTGTTTGCAGACTGAGCCTTTCCTTTTCCCAGAATTCTCCTGTTCTGGTCACCCGGCCTATTTTTCCTGTCTGATTACTGGCCAATCAGCATTTTTATTAAACCAATACAAGTGACAAATTCTTACAGGGTACAAGACCATTGTCCCACAGCAGTATTCTATGTACATAAAAAATAAGTAATGTTGCATCTTATCAGATACTTATCCAGCCATTTAAAGGATTCTGTCTTTAATAGCCCTGCTGTTAAATCATATGCCATAGGTGCATTTCCTGTGCAAATCCATGTTATGTTGGCTTTGTCATATGCCCTTATGTTACAAAAAAAAATCTTTTTGTACACTGTAAAGATGTGCCTTTGCCAAGGTGTCTTCTGATTGGTTTAGTAAAGAGGTGACTGACTGGTAGCTAGGCAGGCCATACAGGTGGGGCAGCCAGACAGGACCCTGGGAGGAAGAAGGGCGGAGACTTGGGAGTCAGAAGAGACCATGAGACTCAGAGTGAGCAGGATGAGAAGTATGTACCTGAGGTATGTACTCGGGGCAGCACATAAATTGATAGAAATGGGTTAATTTAAGTTATAAGAACTAGCTAAACAAACTTAAGTTATTGGCCGAGCATTTATAATTAATAAACAATCTCTGAGTGGTTATTCAAGAACTGCTGCTGAGACACAGAAACTCCACCTACACCCTTGGACTGTGTATAGGGCTCTGCCATGCTCATTTTTTCTTACGTTACCTTTAGTTCCTGGGTTTTGTCACAGTCCTAACCTGAGGTTGCTCTGCAGGTGCCCTTATGGACCAGTCTTGGGGGATAGCAGCTGCTGACTCTTCTGCTTGCTGGGGTGAGTCAACAACCTCTATTCTCAACTGTGCTGTCTGCCATGTAATATCCTCTAGCTTCTGTGATCTTCCATAGCTGGGATTAGAGCTGGTAGTCCAGTTCTCACTCTACAGGTTAGAATAAAGAGGAATCAGAAAAGAGGACATCTCTAGGACAGATAACATGAGAATTAATGTCTAGACACTTAGGGCTCAGACCCAGAAAGGTTGTGAAAAGTGCTTCCTCAGAGATGGTTCCTCATAGCATAGAAGAGTGGGGAGTCACATGTTGTCACCTTCTCCAAGTCCCATTTCCTTCATCTGCGGGGTGAGGAAGTAGCTTTCTTCCTTATGTGGATGGTAAGAGCAGGGGCAGGGCATAGCCTTCCTCATTTCCCTAGAGTACATGAACTTATGGCAGGAGGAGGTACCTCCATGACTTCTTTTTTCTTTCCTAGCTCTGTGCCCTCAGGATCCAGCATGGCACATAGAGGGAAGCCCTGAGGAGGAAGAAAGAAGGGCAGCTGGGCTCCCAGTAACTCAAATCCAGGTGAGATAAAATGTCTGCTTTTTCTTGCAAGGTCAATGTGTTCCCAAGGATGAGGATCCAGGTTTTAACCTTGACCACCCTAGTTGATGTGGTTCCTTGAGAGATAGCAGCAAGAGAATAGGCCAAGGAGTCAGCCAGTTAGCAATTCCTGAATGCAGTAGGGGAATCCAGTTAGTTATCCATGATACAGAGCCTTGCTGTCACTCTGCTTGTCCACAGAGCTAGACACAACTATGTCATCACTTGTTTTGGGGAAGATGAACCATATTTGACTGGCAGCCCTTATCCCTTTCCTCTCGTTCTTAACTCATCGTGGCCAGAGGTTTCTATCCTGCCCAATCCTGCAGCCATTCAGCCCCAAAGAAACAGAGGTCTACATTAATTATAAACTGGTTGGCCTATTAGCTCAGGCTTCATATTAGCTCTTAAGCCTACAATAACCCATAATTCTTGTCTGTGTTAGCCATGTATCTTGTATCAGTGAGGCAGTCTCATCTTGCTTCCTCTTTGTCTGGGTGAGGCCTGCAAACTGAGTCTTTCCTCTTCCCAGAATTCTCCTGTTCTCATTGCCCCACCTATACTTCCTGCCTGACCACCCCGCCTATACTTCCTGCCTGACTACTGGCCAATCAGCATTTTATTAAACCAATACAACTGACAAATCTTTACAGGGTACAAGGTCATTGTCTCACAGCAACTCATGTATTCAGAACCAGATTCAGGCTGATGCTGTGTAGTATACTACGTACTTGCTGTGAGAACAAGAACAGATGTGAGCCTTTACCCTGAGGACCTAACAGGCCACTTTCCAAGGTGGTTCACTCAGGTAATGACACTTCACAGCTCCCCTGGGGCTACACACACACTCTGTAGGATATAAGAAGACTGAGACATGGAGGGAAACCCTAAGCCCCACTGCAGCTCAGTCCACTGATGCCTTGAAAGACGAGACAGTCTGCATAGAGGTCAGTAGGGGTGCAGAATTATGGAGGTGGAGGTTACCTTGAATAAGCCAAGAGGTAAAAGGAAGGCATCGGATGGGTGCATCCTGGTAAGCAAGGGTCTGGCCTGCCCGTTGCCCTGCAGGTATGCTTGAGAGCTGGGGTGTGCTATATGACTAATGTCTACATACACACTAAGTTTAGGTAGGAGAGGCTAGGAGAGTCCAGGTGGGCCTGTATGCCTGCTGCAGAGCTAGGAGCCTCAGAATTGTCAGCAGGAGGCACTGTGAGCCAGAACATGGCTGGAAAGGTGTGTGGAGTGGAGAACGTGTGAGAGGCTGCTGCTGTCAGAGGCTTCAGTCTGATCAGGGCCTGGGACCAGGAGAGCACTAGGGGAGCGCCCGAGAGGACAGGAGGACAGCAGTGTGGGTGTGGCTTACTGTCACTGCTTCCGTTCTTGCCTAGGCCTTCATCAGAAGCAACCACTGATCCGTTCTCTAACTTTGAATTTGCCCATTCTGAGCTGCCCAGTATGGGTGCTCGGGTCCAAACATTGGTCCTCATGATAGAACAGCACGTGTGTGCTTTAGCGCTAGCATGTGTTTAAATGCTGAGCTGTCTTGCCAGCCTCTATGAATCAGTATGTATTTCAGAATGCCCTAGACTTTCTTTTCACAATTCAGGTACAGTTGTTTTTTTCTTGTTTTCAGTTTCTTAATTTTTGATGTTTCTAAATGATAACTTTTAGAAATTTATTTTTAAAAAATTAATAAATTTGCATTTATTCTATTTATCCCCTGCTATGAAAGGTGGGGGAAAAATAGTTTCAATGTTTCGGCCTTATACTTACAAGTTAAAATAGTGTAGCAATGAAACAAGCAAATATGAGCTACTAAGATATAAAATGTTCTAAAATAATCTCTCTATTAACTTCATGTCTTTCCTCAAATTAAAAAGAAAATAATAAAACCTCCTACAGTGTCAAAGCTGACAGCTGAGCTGCATTGAATGTGTGCTCTCACCACATGGCAGTACCGCTGTCCCCGAGAAGCAGAGGGCCCGAATGGAGTGGTGCAGGGTGATGGTTATCTGGCATCAGACTTTGGTGGTCAAGGCTCACTGCTGTCACAATGCGAACATCATTTTCAGATCCTATAACAAAATCCCCAGCAGTGAAGATAGTCTAGGAAGACTAGATGGGTCCCGGGTCAGTGTCAGGGGAACAGAGTTAGCGATAATCAAATGCTGTGAAGAAGCCTGGTTAATCTCTGTGCTGTACTCGATGGTTAACTCTGTGAGTTTCTGAAAATGACTAGTTATTGCTGAGAAAAATAAAGCAATTGAAATAACAACACCTTGTAATGTCTGAAGAGTTGTGATTTCTGAGAACATTTTCCTGGCCCCCTTCCCAAATCACGGCTTTGGAATTTTCCCTGTTGGAAACTTGGGCTTGAATTTTGAATTGTTTTTGCGTTTTGAGATTGGATTCTCACTGTGTAGTCCGGAACTTGCCTATGTAGACCAGGCTAGTCTTGAACTCATAAGAGATCCTTTCCCTCTGCCTCCCAAGTGCTGGGATGAAAGGCATTCATTACTACGGCCAGCTGTGTCTTCTTAATTAAGCAGGATCTTGAGGAAGGTAGTGGACCTGCTGTCCCCATATAGGTCTTTCCAAGTTAAATAATTATTGAAGTAAATATTCACCTGATGGAAACATCACAAGCTGCCATCTCTCAGCTGAATTCATTCTTGGAAATATATCAGTAAAATTTCATCCAGCCAGATCCTAGATACTGTTCTTTCAAAGAATAGGGGAAATAATATTAGTGATAATATTCTAGTTTGCTTAAAAATAACCTGGGAACCTATCCAAATATGGAAATGCTCTCTATACTGATCCACTGAGAATTTCTGCATGACATGGCAAATGAGTGGTATGTACTAATCATGTATGATCATCATGGGTGAAGGGTGACTGTGTGTTTTTTGTTTTTGTTTTTTCAAAGAGCTTGTGTTAAAATGCTAATAGCCAGGGATGGCATGCCTATAATCCCAGCACTTTGGAGGCTAAGGCAGGAGAACTATGAGTTTGAGGCCCTGTCTTAAAAAAGAAAAAAAAAAATAAAGGTTGGGACTGGAGTGCTGGCTCTGCCTACAGAGCACTTACTGCCTCTCAGTGAACCTGAGTTTGTTTTCCAGCATCCGTGATAGGTGGTTCACAACTTTGCGTGACTTGAGCGCCAGGGGATGTGATAACCTGCTGTGGATTTGGGGGCACCACACACCATGACATATAGTCACACAGACACACATACATAAATAAAATAAAAATTAGTCCCTAAAAACCAACAAGTGGAAGACTGGTGAGATGGCTCAGCTGGTGGAGTGCTTGCAACTCAACAGTCCGCAGCTGTGCCATGGCACACACACAATAATAATACATTAAAAATATAAAAGAGCCCTGAACAAAATATAAATAACGAAGGTAATTTAGAAAACATTGTGAATGCCACAGGTTCCATGAAGGCGCAAACTTGAGAAGTTTAGGTAGTAACCTTTCTAGGCAGACAGCTAAAACCTAGTTTATCAAACTTAGGTCCATGGCTTAAATGTGGTGGGTGTGGAAACACCCTAGGAAGTGCTTTAAAATTTGAAGTAGTATGTGCAAGAATGTTTTTAAGGGTTTGAGTGAGACACCTGCAAGTCATTCTACCGTAAGACTGGGCCTGTGAACATTGTGTTCTGCAGTCTCACTCCAGTGCCTCAGGTACTGCTGAACCCTACATTTCCTCCCAGCTCTTGGTACTGAGGGCTCCATATCCATAGAAACTGCTGCCTACCACCATCTAGTATCACTTTCAGAAGCTTCTGGGCTTTTCATTTGCAGTCCTAAAGATGTCTGTCTTCTCACTTAACCCTGAGGTGAGCCGTCCTGTGATTTTGTGACCCCAACCCGGTCTGTTCACCAGGAGGACTCACTGTCTTTCCAGGCCTAGTTGGATATTTATTTTTTAATTCTAGATTTTTTTTTTTGGCAAGTTCTGCAATTACAGAAAAGAGTAAAGATGAATAAACACACCATCTCTGAATAAACAGCTATTTTGGCCGGGTGTGGAGACACGTGCCTTAAATAACAGCATTAGAGAGGCAGAGACAGACAGATCTCGGTGAGTTCAAAGCCTGCCTGGTTTGTGTATTGAACTCCAGGTTAGCCAGGGATACATAGATCCTTTCTCAAGGAACAAATGAAAAAACAACTAAAACCAAAAAAACCCTTCCCCAATAAAACCCAATAGTTTTATCATCTCTGCTCTATTCCAGTCTTTATGTAGTCCTCAGTCTGTCAGAGCTACTGAGCTTGGGTAGATTCCTTGTGTACACAGTTCATTCTATAAGTACAGTGTGTGGGCAATGCATCCTCTTAAAGCAATTCTACAAGTAGCTTTGAAAGAAGTTTTTTTTTTTTTTTTTTAACTTCATTTTATGTGTATGGGTGTTTTCTACCTGCATGCTGTGTGTGCTCCAAGTGCATACAAAGTCTGTGGAGGGCAGAGGAGGCCGGCGGATCCCCTAAGACAAGTTACTGGTTCTGAGCTGCCATGTGGAAGCTGAGAGTTGAAACCAGGTCCTATGCAACAGCAACAAGTGCTGTTAACTTCTAAACCTTCTCTTCAGCCCTACGTGTAGTTTTTAAAAAGCCTACTTTGATAAATTTTGAGGTCTGTTCTCATTGGTAGACAAACAGGTCAGGTTTGTTTTTTTTTCTGTACTGCCAGAAAGTTACAGTCTAGTTTATTTATGGATTGGTTCCCCAGCTCTCTACACATGTCCTCCTTGCCATGTCAGCCTAAACTGTGCCACTGCCCCTGTTACCTCACTTCGTGTACGTGTGTAACTGCTTTCTTATGTATGACCCTAGAAGCAGAACTTTACTGGGTCTTGGGATTTAGAGTCTATTTTTCTGATGTTAGTGTCACCATGCTGGTCTCCAAAGACTGAAGGCACTGCTCAGTATCCATTTTGGGAGAAATACACCCATTTTCTTGAATCTTTGGTAACGTTTAGCATCAAGTTTTATTATTTTGATGATGATGATGGTGATGATGATGATGATGATCGCGAGTTCAGAAAGGTACATTGCATTACTTTAGTTTGGATGTATTTGATTGCTTGTGAGGCTGGTATCTACTTCCATCCCTTTGCCTCATTCTCCTTAACTCCCAGATTTCTAGTGACATCCTTCTCCACATGCATTCCGGGTCCTGAGTATATACAGACAATCATATATATGATAACACGAGTTATCTTCCGTTTGTCTTATCTCTTGCCAGTTAAAATGATTACTGATATTTTGTCAAATATATGTGTTTGTTCATGGGTTATGACTTTGCATCTTTTAAGATACCTTGTATTCTTTTAAAAAGTAGTTCTAGCCTTTATATTCTTTCTGAGGTCTCCTGCTGGATATTGAGTTTCTTAGATAAACTAGATGCCAGACTTTCCTTCTTTGTAGAGTTGGGAGCCCAGGAATCTCTGTCCCGCCTGAACTCTTTGTATCCACTCATTTCTGGCCCGTCTTTTCTTCACAGCCATGAATTCTTCTTTTCTAAAACAGCCTGTCCTGAAGCATCCTGTTCTGCTTTGTATTACAGCTACTCCAGGCTGAGAGCCTGAGAAGAGGTCTTGCAGGTGCTCGAAAGCTAATTCAATCGGCTGTCTCCATTTGTGTCCCTTGTCCACCCTGTTGTGTCTTTACCTGTGTGGCAGATGTTCCTGTCTCCTATCTGTTGTCACCTAGAAAGGTGTGTGGAACTACTTGAGTCTTGCTGGGCTACTGCCCCACAGTTTTGCCTCCTGATTGCTCCCCCTATCCACCCTCTCTGCCTCCTGCTTTCCTGCCAATCCCGTGGGTTCCATGGGCCTGTGGGCTAGGATCAGTTACTTAGTTTTGCCTTCAGTTTCCTTAATGCAAAGTGACAGGCCTTCCCACCTTCTTTGTCAGACTGAAGATGTCTCAGCCCGTTAGTCAGTCTGAGAACTTCCCACACTCTTGAGCTTAGAGGGCCTGTGGGAGTTTTGCGCATGTGTCTAAGTGACTGCTGCTGGTATCACTGTCTACAGGCTCGAGTGGCTGGTCACCTTGTCCTGAGCACAAGCTTATGCCCCAGGTCTTCCCAGGCTGATTTCTCGCCTGTATTGTTTAAGCTGGGAGGAAAGAGTCACTACTGTGGTCCTACTGTAGGTGGTTCCTGCCCCATTGCAATCTTGCACACTGTGTGGGGGTGGGGGGTGCTGGACAGGGAAGCCTATGTACTATCCTTTGCTTGGTTAGCATTGTGACTGGAATGTGGAAAGTTCATTGTGCTTATGGTCTGTTCTTTTCATAGGATGGGATATTTCCTTTAACTGAAAAATACTTTATGTGTTATAGGTGTTTTGACTGCATAGATGTGCATGCAACACATGTGTATCTAATATCCTCAGGGCAGAAGAGGGCATTGAATTCTTTAGAAGAGAAGAGCACAGCTGTAATCCTCCATGTGCATGCTGAGAATCGAACCAGAGACTTTTGGAAGAGCAGCAAGTGCGCTCTCTCTCTCTCTCTCTCTCTCTCTCTCTCTCTCTCTCTCTCTCTCTCTCTCTCTTTTTTAATAGCTTGGTCATATTTATTTATTTAATTGTATTTTTTTTATTTATTTTCAGAGACAGTGTTTCTCTGTAATAGGGCTGTCATGGAACTAGCTCTGTAAACCAGGCTGGCCTTAAACTTACAGAGATCTGCCTGCCTCTGCCTCCCTAGTGCTGGTATTAAAGGCATGCACCACCACTGCCCAGCTTTATTTATTTTTTAGTCTTCTCTCTTTCTTCTCCCTTCTTCTCCCACAGTCTTCTCTCCCCTCTCCTGCAGATCCACCCCCTCTGCCTCCCCTCTGAAAAGGGCAGGCCTCCCAGGCACATTCACAAGACACAGCATACCAAGCTACCGTAAGAAAAGACACATACAGTCACATCAAGGTTGGATGAGGTAACCCACCAGGAGCAGAAGTGTCACACAAGTAGGCAAAAGAATGAGAGACATCCTGCGCTCCCGCTATTGGGGATCCCACAAGAACGCCAAGTTCCTCAGCCGTAGCATATATACATTGCATATTCAGACACTGTGATCTGTAAGGACCTGGGTCAGACCCCTGCAGGTTCCCTGATCTCTGCGAGCCCCCATGAGTCCCAAGTCAGTTGATTCTGTAGGCCCTGTTTTCATGGTGTCCCTGACCCTTCTGGTTCCTCAGATCCTTCCTTCCCCTCCTCTGCAGGACACCCTGAGCTCTGCCTACTGTTTGGCTGAGGGACTCTGCATCTGTTCCCTTCCGTTGTTGGATGAAGTCTCTCTGATCTTTTTAATTAAACAATTTTTAAATTTCACATACCAAACACAATTTCCCCTCCCTCTACTTCTCCTATCCCCTCTCCCCACCTCCTCTCTATCTCACCCATCCCACGCCTCAGAAAGGATAGGGCCTCCAATGGGAGTCAATGTGGCATATCAAGTTGAGGCAGGACCAAGTCCAAGCTCTTCCCATCTGCATCAAGGCTGAGCGAGGCATCCCATCATAGGGAATGGATTCCAAAAAGCCAGTTCATGCACCAGGGGCAGATCCTGGTCCTACTGCTTGAAGTACCCAAAACAAACTAAGCTACCCAACTGTCACCCCTATGCAAAGGGCCTAGGTTAGTCCCTTGCAGGCTCCCTAGCTGTTTGTTTAGAGTCCATTAGCTGTACTCTCTGGTCTTTTTGATTAGGGTTCTACTAGACTCTAGTCCCAGAACACTGCAGGCAGGACACTGGTAGGTCGAAAGTTTCGTGCTTGGTTTGGTGTCCCAGTCCTACTTGAGGCTCCTTGTCCCCTGTTACTTTGAGGTTGCTAGATTTGCTCTCATAGATACCATGGCGTTTTCATTGCACTAGGTTTCCATCTTGCCTCTGAGTTGTCCCTCAATTCCAGTTGTTTCTTCCAGTATTTTCCCTCAGATCTGATTCCTCTGTTTCCAACCCTACCCAACCCCAGTCCAACCTGAAAAGCTATTCTATTTCCCTGGTCCAGGAAGGTCCTTGCATTCCCCCCTTAAGCCCTCCTTGTTACTTAGCCTCTCTCGGTTTTGGACTATAGCACGATTATTTTTGCTTTACAGCTGATATCCACTTTTAGGTGAGTATATATCATGTTTGTCTTTCTGGGTCTGGGTTACCTCACTCAGAATGATTTTTTTTCTAGTCAGTCATTTTTGCCCGCAAATTTCATGATGTCATTGTTCTATCTATCTATCTATCTATCTATCTATCTATCTATCTATCTATCTATCTATCATCTATCTATCTATCATCTATCTATCTATCTATCTATCTATCTATCTATCTATCTATCTATCTATCTATCTATCTATTATTTTTCTCTGTTCCTCTTCCTTTCTCCCCCCTCCCCTTCTACTTTCCTCCATGGTCCCTATGCTTCCAATTTACTCAGGAGATCTTGCCTTTTTCTACTTCCCATGTAGATTAGATCCATGTATGTTTCTCTTAAGGTCTTCATTATTGTCTAAGTTTTATGGGATTGTGAACTGTAGGCTGGTGTTTATTTGCTTTATGTCTAAAAACCACTTATGAGTGAGTACATATGATAATTGTCTTTCTGGGTCTGAGTTACTTCACTCAGTATGATATTTTCTAGATCCATCCATTTGCCTGGACATCTCAAGATGTCATTGCTTTCTTCTGCTGTGTAGTACTCCATTGTGTAAATGTACCACATTTTCCTTATCCATTACTTCGATCGAGTGGCATTTGAAAAGCATAGGACACGGTCAACAAGACAAAATGGCAGCCTACAGAATGAGAAAAGATATTCACTAACCCCACATCAGACAGAGGGCTGATCTCCAAAATATGTAAAGAACTCAAGAAATTGGTCATCAAAAGAACAAATAATCCAGTAAAAAAAATGGAGTACAGGCCTAAACAGAGGAATCTAAAATGGCTGAAAGACACTTAAGGAAATGCTCGACATCCTTAGTCACCAGAGAAATGCAAATCAAAACAACTCTGAGATTTCATCTTACACCTGTAAGAATGACCCAGATCAAAAACACTGATGACAACTTGTGCTGGAAAGGTTGTGGGGAAAAGGGAACACTTCTGCATTGCTGGTGGGAATGCAAGCTGGTACAGCACCTTTGGATGTTATTGTGGCAATTTCTCAGAAAATTAGGAAGCAACAAGATTCAGCAATACCACTTTTGGGTATGTATCCAAAGGATGCTCAATTGTGCCACAAGGAAATGTGCCCAACTATGTTCATAGTAGCTTTGTTTGTCATAGCCAGAACCTGGAAACAACCTAAATGCCCCTCAATCAATGTCATTGTTTTTAACAGCTGAATAATACACCATTGTGTACATATACCACATTTTCTTTATCCATACTTTGGGTTGAGGGATATCTAGGTTGTTTTCAGTTTCTGGCTCTTATGAATAAAACTGCTATAAACATAGTTGAGCAAATGTCCTTGTGATAGGATGGAACATCCTTTGAGTATGTGCTCAAGTGTGGTATAGCTGGGTCTTGAGGGAGATCAATTCTCAGTTTTCTGAGAAACTGCCATACTGATTTTCAAAGTGACTGTACACGTTTGCACTCCCACCGATAGTGAAAGAGTGTTCCCTTTTATTCACATTTTCTTCAGCATGAGCTGTTGCTTGTGTTTTTGATCTTAGCTGTTCTGACTGATATAAGATGGAATCTCAGAGTTGTTTTAATTTGAATTTTCCTGAGGGCTAAGGATGTCGAACAGTTCTATAAGTGATTCTCAACCATTTGAGTTTCCTCTGTTGACAATTCTTTGTTTAGATCAGCACCCCATTTTTTAATTGGATTATTTGATATTGTAATGTCTAGTTTCTTGAGTTCTTTATGTTTTGGAGATCAGCCCTCTGGTTTCCTTTTCTTCTTTTCTTCCCACCCCGCCCCCGAGACAGAGTCTCTCTGTAGTATTGGTTCCTGTCCTAGAACTAGCTCTGTAGACCAGGCTGGCCTTGAACTCACAGGGACCGCCTGCTTCTGCCTCCCGAGTGCTGGGATTAAAGGCGTGTGCCACCATCGCTCGGCTTGTTTTATTTTTCGAGACAGGGTTTCTCTGTAGCTTTGGTTCCTTCCTGGAACTAGCTCTTGTAGACCAGGCTGGTCTCGAACTCACAGGGACCGCCTGCCTTTGTCTCCCAAGTGCTGGGATTAAAGGCGTGCACCACCATCAGCAGGCTAAGCCCTTTGTTAGAGTTGGTGAAAATCTTTTTCTACTTTGTGGGCTGCCATTTTGCCCTGTTGATGGTACTCTTTGCCTTCCACAAGATTTCCAGTTTGATGAAGTGCCAGTTATTAATTCTTGATCTTAGTGCCTGTGCTATCAGTGTTCTGTACAGAAAGCTGCCTCCCGTGCCAGTGAGTTCAAAACTCTTCCCCACTTTCTCTTCTGTCAGGTTCAGGTATCTGGATTCATGGTGAGGTCTTTGATCCACTTGTACTTGATTTTTGTGCAGGGTGATAGATATGGATCTATTTGCATTTTTCTACATTCCACCCAGTTAGACCAGCACTATTTGTTGAAGATGCTTTCTTTCTTCCATGTGTATTTATGACTTCTTTATATAAATCAGGTGTGCATAGGTGTGTAGTTTTATGCCTGGGTCTTCGATTCAGTTCCATTGATCAAGGCGTCTGTTTTATGGCAACACCATGCAGTGTTTCTTACTACAGCTCTGTAGTACAGCTTGAAATCAGGTGGAGATGCCTCTGGCAATACGTCAAATGCTTATAATCACTGAGCCACTTCTTCAGCCCCCTAATTAAAACAAACAAATGAACAAAGTAAAACAAAAAGATCTAAGATCTTTAAGTAGAAAAATAGAACATAAACTGAGGATTACCTTTGTGTTGCTGCTGCAGCAGATTAATAGAAGCTTGGGCGCTCACAACAATTTTATTCCCTTGTTTTGAGCTTAGAAGTCTAAAAAGGGCCTGCATATTTGGGAGTACTACCACATGCCTGTAACCTCAGCACTTGGGAGCATCAGTTGCATACTGAGTTCAAGGATTGAGTTTGAGGCCAGCCTGAGCTACTTAAGATCCATCAAGACTAAAAACAAACTCTGCAAACCAAACAAGACACTGACAGCGCCAAGCATCTAGGATGCAGGGCTGTGTTCTTTATGGATGCTCCAGGAGAAATTTTGTCTCATTGTTTGACTTGTATCCTTTTCTTGGACAGTGAAGGCAGTACTGGGAATTTAGTCTCGAACTTTGGGCATGGTAGGCAAGCACTCTATCACCAAGCAGCATCTTTACCCTTCTCCTTTCTTAATTCCCACTTCTGCTTCCATCATTTCATTTTTGGTCTTCCTACCTCTCCCTTCTTTACATATATGACCTTCTGATTACACTGGATCCACCCAGACAGTACGGGTTACTCTTGTTGCAGTATTGTTACCTTAGTTACATATGTAAGTTCTTCTATTGTTAAGGTAACAGATTTTGAGTGTTAGGAAGTGGACCTCTTTCTGCTCTTACTCTGCTTTCCCTATACATTCATGCCCATCACCTTCAGCAACATCCAACTTTCAGTTTCTGCCTGTGACATAGCAATTTTGTAAAGCTAGAACATTTTAAAAACAAATCCCAGAATTGTATGATTTTTACCTGTATTTTTGGGTATTTGATTTAGAATATAACTAATAGTACCTTTACCTCCCAGCACACCCAGCAAAAGTTACCTAATGCTCAGCTCACATTCCATTTTTTCTCATTTGTTTCCAGCACGTCAGAGTCTTATAGTTGGTAAAATCAGGGTCAAAACCTGGCACTCACATAGCTTGTACTTTTTATCTGAAGAGACCAGATTTCCCTGGCTTCTTCCTTTCCTGATTTCGCGTTCGTGATAATCATTTAAGTGTCATCCTTTCCACCCCCTGGAGCCAGGACTAGAGGCCTAATAGATTCCTTTGACAAGAGTGCTTCTTGAGTGGTGTTTTGTCCTCATTTTGGGAGTGTATGTAGACAGCTTTTGGGAGCTGGTTTGCCTCCACCCCTTGGGCTATAGGAACACAGCTTGTAGGCTTGGTGGTTAAAGCCTTTACTTGCTGAGTCATTTCATCAACTCCACTGTGTTTGTTTTGTTGTTGATTTTTAAATAAAAATTACTTCATTGTAATGACCTTACAGAAACATCACACACTATTTAAACAAGCACTTGGCCATTCCCCACGTTTATATATTCTAATAAACAATTAGAATAGCCATTCTGAAGCAGTGTAGCTTTGCTAAGGGTAAAACATACTTAATTTTGAGACAGGTTTTTTCACTGTCTGGGATATGCTGATAGGTTAGGCTGGCTGGCCAAATAGCTCCAGGGATCTGCCTGTCTCTGCCTTCCCAGTGCTAGGGTTACAAAGTCTGCTACCGTAGGTAGCTTTTTACGATGGTGCTGAGAATTGACTGTAGGTCCTTATGCTTATGTGACAAGCCCTTTACCAATTGCACTTTCTTTCTAGCCCCTGCCTCCTTTACATTAGTGGGCATATGGTGATTGGTTGTTTGATTTTTTTTTTTTTTCAGATGACAGGGTGGATTGTCAGCTGCACGGTGTTACCTTTGTTACACATCTCTCAGTCTTTTGTCACCTGAGGTTCTGTGGTTACTGATAGTTGTCACCAGTGGCCACTGTTTTATTATTCCTGGGTTTGTGAAACCCTCTAATGATTTCATTTGTCTTGTGTCTAATTATTAGACGTTCTTCTATTAACTTTTGAACATACTTAAAAGGGTAGGATGTGAATTTGTGGCAGCCTACAGGGTTGTCAGTTGCTAAGGTGTGGGTGTTGAACTTCGTTAATCATGTTGAAGCTATTTTGGAAGATGCCCCTACTCCCATCCTTCTGGAGACCAGCTCTAGTGGGATTCAAGTCCCAAAGAGAAGATGTGGAGTTGGTGGGGATGGAGGTTGGTGGGGTTGGGGTGGGTATAGATGTGATCTGAGGATGAATCGGGGACTATACCTTTTATGCTCAGTAGTGTAGCCACAGGCAAGATTGAAAGCATACTCAATGATTCAGGGACAGAAAGTGGCCATTAACTTCATTACAGCATTTTTCCCGAGACAAAAGTAATAAGTTCAGTGAGAATCTAAATATTGTTCTCAAAGGTTCAATAACCACCAGGACCCCTCTTACATCAATGGAAGGGCCACGCACGTTCCTCCTGCCAGAGTAAGGGGATGACTACTTTAGCAAAGCCCCTGAGGGAATGGAGGCCTGTATCCAAATGCCTGACCTTGGGGAAAGGACTTCTTCTGGGGACTAGACATTCCACTAAAATTTAAGAGCAATTTTCATTCCTCAAGGGGCATGATGCAGTATAAGCACTGAGCTGTTTCCTAATTGTGTTCCTTTGTGTCTTAATCTTACTGTATAGGCCTTTAGTCATTTGTTCCCCAGAAGGGAAGGTCCTGATGTCAGACTCTTTTTCCATTATAAGCTACCATTCTGATTTCTCTATATTTACTAACTAAACTCTTACCTTTAATGGCCTTAGGCCCTGGATCTGGATTGTGGGGGTCAGTTGTGTCTAGTTGAGTAAATCTCTAATTTCCTGTTCCTTGTATAATCAAGAGGGCATAGTGAGGGTGCCTGTGTGTAGAGTCTTCACACTATGTGGTTTCACGGTGGCAGGGATTTTTTCCCAAAGAATTATTTTGTTTAAAGAGACTGCCATTGTTTACATTTTCATTCTTCAAAACCCACACAAAATTTCTCAAAGGAACAGGCATAAGGAAACTTCAGTAACACATAATGAGAATCTTTGAAAATGAAAGTTAAAAGGTGATGGAGAATTGCCATCTGCAATGTAGAAATGCTGGAATTTTGTCAAATAGCAATGGTCATCATGTGGCCCATGCTGTTACTCCATATTGGTAAGGTGGTATGAGACAGACATGGGCTGGAGAGCCTCTTTCAGCTTGCCCCTTTCATGACTGCTCTGTGAAAGTTCACTGTGCTTAGATTTTTATGCCTCTCTGTCAGATTGCAGGAAATTTGAAGGAGACAGATTTGGGAAGACATGAAGCAAGAAAAGTAGGGAATTGACCTTGTCACCAGGGATGGGAGGGTTTCTGGGAAGGGGTATGGTACAGTCAGCACTTTTCGGTGCTTTGTGTTGGGAAGGTGGAGGCAGAAACCCACATCCAGGCTTACCAGTTTCAAAGCAGCAGGGATCTTGATGAGAGCTTGCTGAAAGATTCACCAGTGTGTGTCATTGTCCCCAGATTCTTCAGTATAGATCAGCAGCAGTGAGTGTATCAGGGTGTCTGTAGGAGTTGGGTTTTGGGGTTATAAAGAAATCTTTGTGACAGAATCAGACAGGAGTCGAGTTTTGAAGGGTAAGGCAGTCTTTGCCACAGAAACTAGTTTTTGTCTTAAGTGAATCATTTTATGAAGGTAGAATGACTATATTTCTGTCGGGCAGAATAAAAAAAAAGTCAGTATATTGCGGAGTAGGCAGCAAGGGCTAGCTTGTCAGAGGTGACAAGTTGTTTCTAAGAGGTGATAAACAGACACAGAGGAGGACTATGAGGACAGCTGTATCTAGGTCAGAGAGAAGCCAGGAGCTGTAAAGGTCAGGAGAGTGGATCTGGTGCAGGATACACATAGCAGCCCAGCAGGTTTGTCTTAGGGTTGATTGTGTATCAGTGGTAGAGGTAACCGGGAACCCACATTCCAGTTAGGGATTTGGCCCTTGTGTGTAGATAGGTGGTTGGGGCTGAGGAGTGAGAAGAGGATATGAGGTTTGTGACCTATCACTCATACACTCTGCCCTGCAGAGGAGGCCTCCCATGTTCCACTTTCAGGACGCTCAAACACTGGAGTCTCCCATTGATTTCTTGGAAGGAGTATAAAAGGTATAATCATTGCAAAATCAGACTTAGGTTAACATTGTGTTCATCTTCTGTTTTCCTTTTCCCCTTTGGATTTTGTGCTTTTGTTTGCTTAGGAACGAGTTCTTACTGGGTAACCCAGGCTCCAAACTCTGATTCTTTCTCTTTGATGCTCTGAGTTCCTGGATTATAGGACTGTTCCATGCCCGGTTTCTATATTTTTGTCATTATGTTGCCCAGGCTCATATTGAACCTGGGAACTCAACTCATCCTCTTCAATCCCTGACAAGAAACTGGGATTATAGTGGACACTGCTCTTCCAGCCAGTCTGTATTTTTTTCTAACTCAACTGTTTTTTCTTTACTCCTATAACCAGTTCCTTCCGCCCAGGTTGCTCTGGGCCATCCTGCTTACTCTTAGTTCCAGCCCTTTGATGAAAACTTTCTCCTGTAGTCAGGGTAGTAGATGATAGATTCCACTTTCCAGGTATCAGATCCACATTTGGAGCAAAGACTCTTCTAACACAAGTTCTCTGGCCCACAGACGGCCTCTGTGTACTCTGGTTCAGGATATACTCATGTATTGAGAGAATAGAGTGTTGTCAAGGTGGGATTCCTGTTCATACTGGCCATTTTTTTATCAGAATTGGTTTCTAATAAATAAACTGGGGAATATATTGAAGATTCTTTATGTCTTTTACTGTCTCCAGGTTTCTCTTTTGGCTCTTGACACTTTAATTTGTGATATATATGCATATTTTCTTCTAGGTTGGAGCTTTTTGAAGCTTTTGATGAACACATTTTTGCTGTGGTTTCTGCAGCTGAAACTGGTATATTCCAAGTGTATCCCAAATGCAGGGCCCTGCCAGTACTCAGTTAAACTTGACACATATCAACTAGAAGCTTCTACTTAGTTTTTTTTTTGATATGTTCTCTCTACATAGCACAGGTTGTCCTAGAACTCACTATGTAGACCAGGCTGGTCTTGGACTCAAAGAGATCCTTCTGCCTTTGCCTTCTAAGTGCTGGGTTTAAAGTTAGTCACCATATCTGGGTAGAATCTTGATAACATCTAGTAAGTTTTTAATATCTTGTCTCCTGTCCTCAAAATCTGTCAGCCTCATTCCATTCCTAGAAAATTTGGAAAGCCACAGGCTGAGAAGGGTCATATATGTTATTTCAGGAACCAGTGACTTTCAAGGATGTGGCTGTGGCCTTCACCCAAGAAGAATGGGGGCAGCTAGACCTTGTTCAGAGGACCCTATACCGTGACGTGATGCTGGAGACCTATGGACACTTACTCTCTGTGGGTAAGGCAGAAATTGCCTAAATAAATAAAGCTATTTCCTTTGCAATGTCTTCGGCTATTCTGTGAAAGTAGTATGGTGTATCAGTGAAGGGCTGAGATGGTCTTGGACTTAGTGATGAAATTCCTAATACCTACAGAATACGAAGAGAGAGGGATGTGTTTCTTCCACTCCAGTGAGGAGTCACAGGAGAAAGAGGCAAGGGAGAGTTCTTTGGTAACTCCAAAGCTTTGCCACCAAAGTTACATGTCTTTCTTCTATCTGTAGGGAATCAGATTGCTAAGCCTGAAGTCATCTCCCTGTTGGAACAAGGAGAAGAGCCTTGGTCAGTGGAGCAAGCATATCCCCAAAGTACTTGTCCAGGTGAGGTGAAGTCTTGGCATTGAATGAGGAACTTCTCAAAGATCTCCTTTTTGATAAATGGGCTAAGGGTAGAGGGGTTATTTTCTAGTACAGTTAGAATCCCCTCTAGGGAGCTTTCTTCTTCCTCCTCTTAGTTCCTTTCCATCTTTTGCGGATTGAGATCAGAGCCTGTCTCATATGGTTGCTGTTGTGTGCCAAGTTCCCCTCCTTTTCTGTCTGCTCTGTGCTTGCTTGCTGTTCATATTTGCTGTACCTTCTCTAAGTTTTCATTTATTTATCTACTTAAACATTTACTTTTTAAATTTCCAAATTGCAGTCTATGCCTTCAGGCACTTAAAAAACAACAGACAAAATAGTTTTTGAGTATAAGCAGTATATTCACGTGATTCAAAAAAGTCAAAGCTCCATAAAATGTATAAGTTGAAAAATTATGTATACTCACTGTTCTTTACTTACATTACTATTACTTCCCAATACAAGATAACTTTTTACTCTTTTTCCTTTTTTACTATGTTTTTTATTTTTGCTGCATTCATATTTATTCACTATAAATTTGCTATTTTATTTTGGGATTATTGTATAATTACACCATTCTTCTTTCCTTTCTTCCCTCCAAACTCTATCATATATGCCTATGTGATCTATTTCATATTCATATTTACTGTAGTACAGGATTCCCCCCACCTCCTCCCTCCTAGACTCGATGTTCCCATCCTCACCCGCTCACAGTCCACTTACGAAATCTCTTCTACTTCTCTTTCCCAGGTAGATCCAGGTGCCTCCCTGACCCCATGAACCCTCCTTATCACTTAGTCTCTCTGGGTCTGTGGATTGTAGCATAGTTATCCTTTATTTTATAGCTAATATCCACTCATGAGTGAGTACATACCATGTTTGTTTTTCTGGGTCTGCGTTACCTAATTTAGGATGATTATTTTTGTTTCTAATTCCATCCATTTGCCTTCAGATTTACTGGTGTCCTTGTTTTTAACAGTGGTGTAGTACTCCATTGTGTAATGTAACACACATTCTTTGTCCATTCTTCCATTGAGGGGCATCGAGGTTGTTTCCAGGTTCTGGCTATTACAAGTAAAGCTGCTGTGAGCATAGTTGTGCAAGTGTCCTTGTGGTATAATTGAACATCCTTTAGCTATATACCTAAGAGTAGTATAGCTGGGTCTTTTGGTAGATTGATTCCCATTTTTTTTTTATTGAAAAAAAAATTCCGCCTCTTCCCAGCCTCCCATTTCCCTCCCCCTCCTCCCACTCCTCTCCCCCACCTCCTACTCTTCTCTCCCTCCCTCTCCAGTCCGAAGAGCAGTCAGGGTTCCCTGCCCTGTGGAAAGTCCAAGGTCCTGCCCCCTCCATCCAGGTCTAGGAAGGTGAGGATCTAAACTGGCTAGGCTCCCACAAAGCCAGAACAAGAAGTAGGATCAAAACCCAGTGCCATTGTCCTTGGCTTCTCAGCAGCCCTCATTGTTCGCCATGTTCAGAGAGTCCGGTTTTATTCCATGCTTTTTTTGAGAAATCACCACACTGAGTTCCAAAGTGCCTATACAAGTTTGCACTCCTGCTAGCAATGGAGGAGGTTCCCCTTGCTCCAAATCCTCTACAGCATAAACTGTTACTTGTGCTTTAGCTATTCAGATAGGTATAAGATGGAATCTCAGAGTAATTTTGATTTGCATTTGCCTGATAGCCAAGGATGTTGAACATAACCTTAAAGGTTTGTCAACCATTTGAGATTCTTCTGTTGAGAATTCTCTATTTAGATCTGTACCCCATTTTAAAAGTTAGATTATTTGGTTTGTTGATGTCCAGTTTATTGAGTTACCTATGTATTTTGGAAATTAACCCTCTGTCAGATGTGGGGTTGGTGAAGATCTTTTCCCATTCTGTAAGCTGTTGTTTTCTCCTTTTGATGGTGTCCTTTGCCTTACAGAAACTTTTCAGTTTCATGAGATTCCATTTATTAAGTGTTGATCTTAGTATCTGCACTGTTGGTGTCCTATTCAGGAATTTGTCTCTGAGATGGCTCAGTCATTAAAGGCTAGGCTCACAACCAAAAGAGTTGTCACTCTTAAAGCTTCTGTGAGCATGTTGTTGCTCAGTTTTTCCTTTCTCTCTTTTTGTTTATTGTATTGTTGATCTCACTCTATGCCCTACCTCAATTTCTTGCCAGAAATTGTTAGGACTACTTGTTCCCCTATTTTGCTAATCAAAGACAAGCGTTTCTTGTGAATCTTCAGAGAACCCTAGTCAGATAAAATAATGGTTGTTTTGGGTTGCTGACTTCTAGAACTATAAGGTAATAGAACTATATTATGTAATTCACTAATTATGTGATAATTTATTATAATAGTAATATGAACTAAAACAGATACTCTGATAACCCAGTTATGACAACACGTTGCTGATCACACACACACACACACACACACACACACACACACACACATTTGCAGGCATTTTGCTGGATCCAGAAACTTGCCTTAAGCCATCACAAAAGTTCGCTTATGATTAGTGGTAGAGCTAGTATTTAAATATAGATGTTCAAACTTTAACTCACTAGTCCATTTCTTTTGTCACTGCTGTAAAAATGATTCCATAGTGGTCACAGGAATTACTTCTCTAGGGCATTCTTTAAACTATGATAAGATTTCCCTTTGAGCTGCTAAGTCTTATGTGTTTAAATCTTGACTGGACTTTGTAACAACACATATTGTAGTAGTAGTTTATTATAAATAACATCCTAGCTTAAAATCTTTTGTTGATACTGTCTTGTAGCCTCCTTCCAATACTGAGATGGGAAGCAGGAAGACATTATAATGCAGAAATAAATTATAACTCTGTTTAATGAATTAAATTTTACTTGCCAAAGGCCTGCATACTTATTTATTAAGCCTTTCCTCCTTTCTTCCATCCTTCCTTCCCTTCCTTCACTGTCCTTTTGTCAGGGGTATCCAGGGCTGCCATTGATTCACTAAGATGACTTACAGGATTTGAAACTCACTACCATTAATATTATGGTTTATTACAGTAGAAAGAATAGAAAGTAATATTATAGAGTCCAGAGGAAGCCAAATATAAGTTTCTGCTGATATTTTCACAATGGAGTTGTATAAATCTAGCAAGAAATTGTGATGGTCTGTGACATTGTGTAGTAGGAACCACAGGTGTATTTAATCCAGTATTCAGTGTGCTTATTTGAAGTTGGTCATATAGGCAGTAGTACCATGACTGAGACTCCCCATACATCAGATTCCCTAGAAAGCAAGCACATCTTCACTAGAAATTACATTGGTTCCAAGCTGTCTAGAGAAATTGGTACAGTTTGCTTCAAGTTTCTGAGCATGAAAAGCTGTAATAACATTGATGATATTTCATAGTCTCGAATTCTCAGGAGTTGGCTAAGGCTGAGCCATGAAGTAAGCTAGTTTGATAATGTGCATGGCTTGAGTAGCTCAGTCCTGCTGAGTTTACTTTTTCCTGTAAATGTTACTTTTCATGTGAAACCACTCCTCAGTGGTTTTATTAGTGTGGTTATGTGCTTTCTTTTGTAGTTACCAATTGTTTACTTTTCACTATTCTCTATTATGATATTTCTCTGTCTTTCATGTCTGTACTTGAAAATGAAATATACTGTAGCCTTCTCTATAGTATGAATAATCTCTTCAGTGAATCCCGAGGTCTTCATGCATTCACAGCTTCTCCTGCTTCTGTTTCAGAGTGGATGAGAAATGTTGAAAGCAAAACATTGGTTCCAGCACAGAGTATTTTTGCAGAAGAACAATCCAGTGGGATGGCATTAGAAAGATATATATGGAATGATCCTTGGCTCTCCAGGCTAGGAGTTTTGGGATGTAAAGACCAATTAGAAATGTATCACATGAATCAGAGTACAGGTATGAGACAAATGGTCTTCATGCAAAAACAAGTACTTTCTCAACGACGTTCTGAATTCTGTGAACTTGACACAGAGTACAGCAAAAGCTTAAACTTGGTTCCATCTCAGAGAGTTTCTCAATTAGAACATTTCTATAAACCTGATGCACATCTTGAAGGTTGGAGATGTGATTCAGCTATAATGTATGCAGATAAGGTTACCTGTGAAAATAATGATCATGACAAAGCCTTCTGCCAGTCTCTTCAGCCTGTTTACCATGCAGGAATGCAAACTGGAGATAATCTGTTGAAATATACTGATGCTGTGAAATCTTTTAATCAGATTATACATTTTGGTGATCATAAAGGAATACATACAGGAGAAAAACTCTATGAATATAAGGAATGCCGCCAAATCTTTAACCAGAGCCCATCACTTAATGAACACCCAAGGCTTCAAATCAGAGGAAACCCGTATGACTATAAAGAGTATGAGAATATCTTTTACTTCTCATCTTTCATGGAACATCAAAAAATTGGTAGTGTTGAAAAAGCATATAAATACAACGAGTGGGAGAAAGTGTTCGGGTATGACTCACTACTTGCTCAACATACAAGCACTTACACTGCAGAGAAGCCCTACGAATATAACAAATGTGGAGCATCTTTTATTTGGAGCTCTTACCTTATTCAGCATAAGAAAACTCATACTGGAGAGAAACCCTATGAATGTGATAAATGTGGAAAAGTTTTTAGGAACCGTTCAGCCCTTACTAAACATGAGCGGACGCACACTGGAATAAAGCCCTATGAATGCAACAAATGTGGGAAGGCCTTCAGTTGGAATTCTCATCTGATTGTCCACACAAGAATTCATACAGGAGAAAAACCTTATGTATGTAATGAATGTGGGAAATCTTTCAACTGGAACTCCCATCTTATTGGACATCAGAGAACTCACACTGGAGAGAAACCTTTTGAATGTACTGAATGTGGGAAGTCTTTTAGCTGGAGTTCCCATCTAATTGCCCATATGCGAATGCATACTGGAGAGAAACCCTTTAAATGTGATGAGTGTGAGAAAGCTTTTAGGGATTATTCAGCCCTTAGTAAACATGAACGAACTCACTCTGGAGCAAAACCATATAAATGTACTGAGTGTGGAAAGTCCTTCAGTTGGAGTTCCCATCTTATTGCTCACCAGAGAACTCACACAGGAGAGAAACCCTATAACTGTCAAGAATGTGGCAAAGCTTTCAGAGAACGCTCAGCCCTTACTAAACATGAAATTATTCATTCTGGAATTAAACCCTATGAATGTAATAAATGTGGAAAATCCTGTAGCCAGATGGCTCATCTTGTGAGGCATCAAAGGACTCATACTGGAGAAAAACCCTATGAATGCAATAAATGTGGAAAGTCCTTCAGTCAGAGCTGTCACCTTGTTGCCCATCGGAGAATTCATACTGGTGAGAAACCCTATAAATGTAATCAGTGTGAAAGATCCTTTAATTGTAGCTCTCACCTTATCGCACACCGGAGAACTCATACTGGAGAGAAACCATACAGGTGTAATGAATGCGGGAAGGCATTTAATGAGAGTTCTTCCCTTATTGTACACTTGAGAAACCATACTGGAGAGAAACCCTACAAATGTAATCACTGTGAAAAAGCTTTTTGTAAGAATTCTTCCCTAATTATCCATCAGAGAATGCATAGTGGAGAGAAACGCTTTATATGCAATCAGTGTGGAAGAGCCTTTAGTGGTCATTCGGCTTTAATTCAACATCAGAGAAGTCATAGTGAAGAGAAACTGTAACTAAATTGGTCAGAGACTTTTCTTTTATTGTGTTTGACCACATACAATAAAAACATACAACAGTGGGAGAAAAAAGCCTACAAATATTACCGAGAGGGAAGTTTTTCATCAAAAATTCAATAAGACTGTCTTTATTATACAACAGGTAGTCTCTTTTTAGAAGAAATCTCATGAGTGACATTAGTGAAAAGACTGGGGAAAACCTTTTGGCAGTTATGTAGCACCTATTCAGTGTCGGGGAATTATAGAAAACAGCTCCCAAGCTTCTCGTATAATCCACAAGGAGTCCATATTTGAGGAACTTGATCGGTGAATGAGTCATTCCATCAAGAGCTCTTATTGGTAGATTGGTGTACATTATTATGGGGAAAGTCTTGTGCCATGAAGAGTATTTTGGCTGGAAAGACACTACCTGGACTACTAGATGGAAAGCTTTACGTTAACATTTTGTGCATAATTATAGAAACAGGTTTGCTATTACAAGGGGAGGGGCTAGGTGCTGTTTAAGGGATAGGATGTGGAATACTAAATCTGGATTTAAGAAAAAAAAACTAGTGCAGTATTGAGTGGGGTATTTACTGTTGATCAAGGTTAACTTCTTTAGAAAAGATTAGTAAAGGAGATCACTAAGGATAGAAGATAGAAATGCTGTTGCCTAGAAATATGAGACTGAGTTTTGAAACAAAGTGATAGTTAATAATCTAGTATGTCAGTGTCTATTGGTACTTATCAATGAATTGCTGGGCAGTTAGTTTATAATTCTTTTAGGCAATCACTATAAATTATAATTGTGGACACTGGAGATATACATAACAGAATGAACAACCATAAGGGTACAATCGTTTATAAACATCTATTGTAACATCTAAAAATGTGTTTGAATAAAGACCTCTTAGATTCCTGGAGACATTAACCCGGTTAATTAATTATTTTTTAGTTTAGTTTTTGTTTTTCTTTTACAAATACATAAGCACTCACCATGTGCTTGGTTTTTTAAATGTTTTTAAAAATATTAACCTGTTTGTTCAATTCCCATAACTCTGTAAAGTAGGCTTTGTCGCTATCTCAGTTTTACAAATGGATAGATAGAAGCAGAGATGTTGAGTCACTTACCCAAGGGACACAGTAAAGTGTACAGTTGAAATTGTTTGGTTCCAGAGTCTGTGTTTTTAACTACTGTGTTTTCTTACTTTTGTTCATTGTTTTTATAATAAATATTTGATAATAAAATTCAAGAAAATTTTCAGTAATGAAAAATAAGTTTCCTGCTTCCTGTGTCCTGGATTTCTGCTAACATGTGAATCAAAATTCCTTTTAAATATAAACAACTCTGAGAAGGACATGGGAAACCACTGGATCCTGGTTCCATAAAATTCCACTTCTCACAGCTTTGAGGGTTACGGACATCAGGGCAGTGTGAACTTGAGCAAGTGTAAGGACTGTCTCATGTGTCTTCAGAAATTCTAATAAAACAGAGGCAAGGGTATTTGTTCTTTGACATGTTGGAAAGTAGTTCCATCGGCATCCCAGTCTTCAAGGTTCCCTTGGAGTTCATTGTTAGCCTTTTTCTTATCGCTTGATAGGAGGGAGAATTCAGGATGAGAGTTCTGTTTGAGTCCATTACCTATAGTGAGGAAGTTCCTTTTAAAGGAGAAAAGGAACAAAAGGAGTTCAAGGACTCAGGCAAGGGTCATTTCTGGATATGCTTCAAGGGTGTTAGGTAGAAATTTGGGGCACATAGGGTTCATCTAGCCTTCAGGGCTCCAGGACTTTCCTGGTGGTGAGGAGTGGTGGCATACTAGTGTTAAAATGCTGTGTTCACTTCTGACTCTTACAGCTTCAGGCAACTAGGGTGTAACGTTTTTGCCCTCTGCAGAGTTTGATAGTCACTTAATAAATGTTATGGGAAAAAAGTTGATGGCTTTTTATTGTGGTCTTTTGCAATAACTCTTGAAGAAAATAGTAATATGGCCTATTTAAGAGAGTGAAAAAATATATTTAGAATCATACTGCCAAAATGATATGGATCTTACAATTTAATACTCCAAAGGAAGCCCTATTTCTCAGATTTATGGACTCCCAAAGAATTCCTTGCATTGTATGCAGTAATCTATATGCACTCTGGCATCTTATTTTAGAAGCTTTATTCTATCTTAAAAGTGTTTTTAAATGGGTTTTCAATGGTGAGTCTACACTGGAGTCAAAAGAAAGTTCTAGGGCTAAGAGGGTACTACAGGATGGAGGTCTTGCTTGTTCAGGTACAAGGTCTAGGTTCTGTTTTCCAGCACCTCATCCAAAGTTCCCAGCCTACTGTCCCACCCCCTGGAAGAATCACTCTTTACGTATGCTTGTGTATGCTTACATGGCGCTAGAGTGTCAAGGCTATGGTGGCCCAACACTCCCAGAATCCTTTTTATTATTTTGATTCCAGATTATTTATTTATAGTTCAGATCATTGCCTGTTTGGCTTGTCTTCCACCCCTCCCCAACTTAATCCTGCTCAGTCCACTTCCATTCAGTTATGTGAATTGCTGTTTGAGTTTCCTACCTGCAGTCTCAACTGTGCCCACTAGGTGACTGACTGCTTTTTTTCTTTTAATTTTTGCCCCAGATGATCTAGACTGCTCTCTCCATTCTCTCTAAAACACATTTGACTCAGGATACTCATTGTTTCTAGCTATAGTCCCGTACTTTAGGCTCATCATTTACAAATCTTTATTATTATTATTTATTTATTAAAGATTTCTGTCTCTTCCCCGCCACCGCCTCCCATTTCCCTCCCCCTCCTCCAATCAACTCCCCCTCCCTCATCAGCCCGAAGAGCAGTCAGGGTTCCCTGCCCTGTGGGAAGTCCAAGGACCTCCCACCTCCTTCCAGGTCTAGTAAGGTGAGCATCCAAACTGCCTAGGCTCCCACAAAGCCAGTACGTGCAGTAGGATCAAAACCCAGTGCCATTGTTCTTGAGTTCTCAGCAGTCCTCATTGTCTCCTATGTTCAGCGAGTCCAGTTTTATCCCATGCTTTTTCAGACCCAGTTCAGCCGGCCTTGGTGAGTTCCCGATAGAACGTTCTCATTGTCTCAGTGTGTGGGTGCACCCCTCGCGGTCCTGATTTCCTTGCTCGTGCTCTCGCTCCTTCTGCTCCTGATTTGGACCTTGGGATTTCAGTCCGGTGCTCCAATGTGGGACTCTGTCTCTGTCTCCTTTCATCACCTGATGAAGGTTAATATCCAGGAGGATGACTATATGTTTTTCTTTGGGTTCACCTTCTTATTTAGCTTCTCTAGGATCACGAATCTTAATGTGTTCTTTTCCTGCCTCTGCATCGGAATTACTTGTATCACAATTATTTCTGATTCTAACACATTTTGATAAATCTTATGTTTTGATCTTGAAATTCCTGTGGCTTCCTCTGACATGTATGCCCTCAGTCTCCTCAGTCCCTCTACTTTCTGTTGAAACGTCCCCTGCTGTTCTCATTGACTGATGTTAGCCTTCCATTGCTAACAAGATACCCAAGGCAAAGGAAACAAAGCTGATTTTGGTTGATGGTTTGAGTCCATGGCCATTTGAGATTCAAGGTGTGATTTGATTAAAAAAAAAAAAAAGAACCTGAACATGTGACTCTTGTTTTTCGATGCAGGGTTTCTCTTTGTAACAGCCCTAACTGTCCTGGAACTAACTCTGTAGACCAGGCTTGCCTCAAACTAAGACATCCGCCTGCCTCTGCCTCCTGAGTGCTGGGATTAAAGGTGTGTGCACCACTGCCTGGCTGAACATTTAACTCTTCCTGGATGCTATGCTGCAGAGGCCATAGAAGTGAGGTGAGCCTAAGGAGAAGAATGAGAAAGTTAGGGACAGAGAGAATGAGATTAAGTGATTGGGAGCAAAGGAGAATGAGGAACAAATGGACAGGGAACATTGAGTTTTGTCCCAGGCTTGGGGACTCCACCATCTTTGAACACAGTTCACCCTGGAGATGATTCTTTCAGGAGTTTCAGCCTCCAACCTTATCTTTGCCTCATTCCCCACTGCACTTCATTGGGCACTGCTTTTACTTGGGATCACTCCAACTAGACTGAAGGATTTGGGCAGAAACGCTTCACAAAAAAGGTGTAGTTCTTTGTCAGTTTCAGGGGACAGGTAAGACTATCTGCTCACCTGAGCCAGAGCATTTACTAAGTAGGTGCAGATGTGGTGAGACATGGAACATAGTTGTCATTAAACATCACCCTTGTACTGAAAACTTGGTAAAGGAAATAATGGGAAAAAGGGAGTGATAGGCTGTTGGGAAAACTCAGCACGTAAAGGTGCTTGCCACCAAGTGTGATGGCTGAAGTTCGCTATGTGGGATTGGTATGGTGGAAGGAGAGTGTTAACTCACACAAGTTGTCCGCTGACCTTCAAATATGTGCAGACATACCAATTTAAAAAAAAATAAAATTAGCCAGGCAGTGGTGGTGCGCACCTTAAATCCCAGAACTCAGAAGCTGAGACAGGTGTATCTCTGAGTTAGAGGCCAACGTGGTCTACAGAGCAAGTTCCAGGACAGGCTTCAAAGCTACACAAAGAAACCCTGTCATAAAAAAAAACAAAAAAAAAAAAAAGAGCAGTCAGGGTTCCCTGCCCCGTGGAAAATCCAAGGTCCTCCCCCCTCCATCCAGGTCTAGGAAGGTGAACATCCAAACTGGCTAGGCTCCCACAAAGCCAGAACATGAAGTAGGATCAAAACCCCGTGCCATTGTCCTTGGCTTCTCATCAGCCCTCATTGTCCACCATGTTCAGAGAGTCGGGTTTTATCCCTTGCTTTTTCGGTCACAGACCAGCTGGCCTTGGTGAGCTCCCAATAGATCAGCCTGGAGGAGAAAAGTGGGGGGAGGGGGAGAAGGGTGGGAGGAGGGGGAGAGAAATGGGAGGCTGGGAGGAGGCAGAAAAATTTTTTCTTTTCAATAAAAAAATAAATACTACATGATTCAGTACAGCTAGATGTGATTTAATAGTGTTAATCAATTTAAACCCATTTTAGTCACTTTTTTTTTCCCAAAAAATACTGCCAGATGCTGATGTCCAGTGCAATTTCTTTGCCTGCTCAGTTACAGAAAGTGGTGCTCAGCTGTAGAATGTATTGTACCTTTTAACACCTGATGTGAACAGCCCATGTAACGGAAAGGGCAACAATAAAATAGCGATCCTAAAGAAAGATTATGGCAGAAAGAGATCTGTAAGCACAGCCTTATTTTCTTCTGTTGTCCAGAATACTTATAATTCTTGAGCCTCCCAGAAATTGGAAGCTAAATAAAGCAACTCGAGTTTCCTTTAAAAAAAAATAAAAAATTAAAAGTAAGTAATGAGTTCTCAGAGAGAAAGTGAGCAATGTATATTAGAGATACAGCACCAGGGACAGGAGAGAAGAGCTCCCACGAAGAAAGATGAAATTCTACAGGATGACTGACCAGGCCAGAAAAGAGGAGTTAGGAGAGCTGGTGAAGCAGAAGCTGGTAGCCTTCTACATGTGACACAAAAGGCTGGCATCATTTATGGGGGCAGAATATTAGGAAGGAGAGTATTTCACGTTGTTGGAATCAAGAATCATAGAAAGCAGTAATAGTAACTTTGAGGTGAGGTTGAGCCCTGAGCAGGTTTGACTTCCTCAAAATAAAGAGAATCTGAAGAGAACACTTAAACCGGAATTTAGAAATATGTGTCCCACAACATTTGATGAGATGACTGGAAATGTCTTCAAGCTGGTGAAAGACAGTAAGTCAGCTCTAGAGAGCAATAACTCAAAAGTTGGATTATAGAGAGCTGCAAAGATCCGCAGCAATAAAATGACCAATGCAAACAGACAATGCAAAACAGACGCATGAAAGTGATAATGATGTGACTAGCAGGTGACTCCAGGAGGAAGGATGGCAATGGAATGAGGTTAAAAGTGCTGAAAATAGCTAGGCTTTATATCACAAGCCTGTAATCTCAGCTATTTGGGAGGATGAAACAGGAGGATTGCAAGTTCAAGCACTAGCTAGGGTACTGAGTGAGTTCACAGGCATGTGGTTAACCCAGTGAGATTGTCTCAAAGAACACGAAGGGGGTCATATGGAGATGTTAAAGTGCTTGCTGCACAAACATAAGGACCTGAGTTCAGATCACCAGAACCCATGTGAGTGCAATGGTGTGTGAATATAATCCCAGAACCAGGAATGGAAACAGGAGGTTCTCTGGGGCCTGCTGGCCAGCCAGTGTGGTCAGATTTGCAACTTTCACGATTGGTGAGAGACTCTGTCTTATATAATAAGATGGAGGCTGCAGGTGATACTGTAGCTACTGTCAATCTTCTGTCCCATTGCAATATACTCAACAAATTTTGTTCTGTTAAAGAAGTGGAGAATTACTGAAGGAGACACCAAGTTGCTTCTACGTACACATGCATATGCATACACAGACATACACATGCATACACACATGAGCATGCACACTAAAACAAACTATCCAAAGGACTGGGATATAGGTCAACAGCCACATGCTTACTAGCTTTCATGAGGTCCTTGGGTTCAATCCCCAGTGTGAGTACCTCCAAAAGAAATGCCTCAAAGTGCTGAAAGTAAATGTCATTTTTTAACATCAAAATTTTTTTAATATACAATTTAAGATTAATATTTTGAAAGATTCATTTATTTTATCTTTGTATGGGCATCACATACTTGCCCGAGGAAGTCAGAAGAAGGTGCCCGATTCTCTGATACTGAGATCTGAAGTTATGGATGATTGTGAGCCACCATGTGAGAGCTGGGGACCAAACTCCGGTCCTCTGGAAGAGCAGAAAATGTTCTTAATTTCCAAGTTACTACTCCAGTCCCAATGGATCATTCTTTGCTCATTAGGAACATCCTTCATAGTTTTGAGGTATGGTGTCTGACTCACAATTCTACTCTTCTAGAAGACTGAGGCAGGAGAATCTCAAATGGAAAATTCTGCCTTAAAAAGAACATCTTTCTGGAAATGATGAAATAGCCAGGTGAACCAAAGGGGGTCTGCACTGAAATAAAGCAAGATGATTCTGTAGGAAGAAGGAAAATCAAGCAGAAACATGAGAATGCAGGAGGTGGTGAAGAGCAGATGCATATATTTTCACTCTGAGTGATTGAATATCTGGTGAGGCTGGATCTTCGCCTTCTTATTTGGCCCCAGATCCTAGGTTATTTGGCAACCCACTCTGATCTTCCAGCCAATGCACTTTCATCTCATTGCCATGCTCAAAAATTGTTTCATAGCACAAGTCACCATGTAACATATTCTTTTGTTCTTTATTGTTGACTCTCTTCCCCAATAGTACACAAGGTTGTGAACTCCATGAGAATAGGGACTTTGATAGCCCTGTACTATTGGCCAGATTAACAGTTATCATGCTGTGGATATGTGGAGGCATACCATAACACAAGTAGATTGTTCGGTTTGCTTTTATGGTTCTAGGGATCAAACCCAGAGCCTTTATGGTGGGCAAATATTCTACCACTTAGCTACACCCCAGTTTGTACCGAGTTCTTGATTAGACTTTGTGAAGCCTGACCTCATTAGATCAAGACTCATGAGTTGCTCCTGTCTGCTTCTGTTGTATATGGGGAGGAGAAAGTAGGGTTGAATGTGAAGCAGGACCACAGGAAGAGGAGGTTGTAATTTCAGATAAATGTTCAAATGGTAGAAGAATTAAGTAGTCACTTCAGAGAAGCAGATTACCTTGGCCTTGCAGACAGATGTGAGAAGTAGGAGTGAACATGGGCAATGTGTGTGTGTGTGTGTGTGTGTGTGTGTGTGTGTGTGGTTTCAATTGCATGCATGGTCTTCAACCAGGAGAACCTTGATTTCTGAAGATACTATTTCCCCCTGGCAACCGTCCTGCCTTGTGACATCACACAGAGAAAAACTTTATGCAGGTACAGTAGACAGCAGTCATTAAGGAGTATTTGCACTCTGGTGTATCCTCCTGGGAGGAGACTGGAGGAAGTTTAGTGCCACAAAGAGGAAGAATTCATGCAGGAGAATTGGGAGCCCATACAGATATTTCATCCAAATTATAAAAAGAACTAAAATAGTTATTACTCTTCAATTCTGTTTTTCTGAGCTCTGAAGAATTGCACTGTTTGCTCATTAACTCTGTGAACTAGGTACTATTTTTTATGGCACTTACACATGAGGAAACTGAGGCTGAGGAAATTTAAGTGAATTGATGAAATAAAAATTTAACTTTAGAATAATTGGGTTATCTACAGGTAGGGAGGTCATAAGCCTTAGTGAAGCATCTGTTATATTGTTTTGCTAAATGGATATGTCAAAAATCTCTTCTTATATCCATATTTTATAACTATTTATTAATGTGCTCTCAACTTTTATCAAAGAAGCTTATTCAGGCAAGAGTTAATACAGACAACTGTTTTGATCACAACTGATCAAAATACTGAGAATAAGTGATGGTGGGGTGCTTAGTCCTAAATGGAACATCTCTATCACTGCCCTCTAGGCTCAGGGACATCATAGAAGAATCTTAAAATTTGAAGATGTGGAGTTATATTGTAAAAAGATGTCTTCTGAAAACAACATGGTCATTGTACTCAAGAATTCATAGCATCTATTGTTATTCATACAGGACCTGCACAGGATTGATCTTGAGGGCATCCATCATTGATTGGAGAGGGACTCATGAGGTTCTACTCCTTTCTGAAGAGCTAGAGGCGGTTGCTGGTTGCTGTGTATATGTGTGAAGTTGTGTTGGTTGTCTTCTTAATATGAACTTAGATATATTTGGGAAGAGGGAATCTTAATTGAGAAAATATTTAAGGTTGGGCTGTAAGAAAGTCTGCGGCGTTTCTTTTGATTAATGATCGATATGGGAGGGCCCATCTTATTACAGTGTTAGCAGGCTGAATAAGTCATGAGGAACAAAGCTAGTCAGCAACATTCCTCTATCACTTCTGATCCAATTTCTGCCTCCAGGTTCCTGCCCTGAGGTTCTGTCTTGACTTCCCTTGTTAGTCCTTATTTATTGAGGAAGACATTGTACACTTAGGACACGGTACTTGAATGATTCAAGCTGTATAGAACACAAGTGCTCTTTTCCTGAGGTCTAGCTTCCAATAGTTCCAGAAAGTATCATGCAAGCTTCCAAGGGAGAGAAACAATTAATAGCTCTTACTAACTGTGATACCTATGAACTACAACAGTGATCAGCATGGCAAGATATCCATAAAGGTGCAATAGTGGCACTCACATGTTGGTAGTAACCAACAGATGCCTAATTGGATTTAAAGTCTACTCAACAGATAGGAAAACATGTCTGGAACTAGAATCCTAGCCAACTACATGGAGTTCATGAGGTCATGTGTCTTAGCTCTACTACTGCCATTTTGCTAGGTCAGCATAATTCCAAATTATATTCTAAAATATTAACTTTATACCCATAGATAATTGTAGTCATCACCTGTCATCAAAAAAGATTTTACTTGCAGCAAATAGAGACTATTACAGAAAACCACATCTGGACACACTGCGGAGATTAACGGATGATGAAGATTCCGGTTCCAGTAGATAGCTCTACACCACAGTCCTTGTATCTATGTCTCAGGAAACATCACAGAAGAGGGGAGGGAACATGTAAGAAGCAGAATACCAGGAAGTCTACTGTGAGATCATCTCTCCTAGAAATGACTACATAAACAAGACCTGAATGATCACATTATCAATAGACACACCAATAAGGAAGAGAAAAAAATCTTACAGGATCCTGTCCCTAGGCAAAGAGCTATAGACAACTAATGACTGCTGAAAGGAAGAGAATTATCCAGGGATGTGCCCATTAATTGTTTATTTGATGCATCTAGCATAGCTCCAGGAACAGACCTGGTTAGGATGAATAAAGGAATGAAGAAAGATAGACAGATACAAGGGCCATGCAGAAAAACTGGCATTGTGTGGTGGGGCTCTTCTATGGAGAAACCTAAGCACATTAAAAGATAAGTAGGCTTACTATGTAGAGTTGATCTGAGAGGTAGAGTTATTGCACACAGCTGAATAGTTAAGAAGGCAGGATTTGTATTATATAGATGGATCAAGGAGACAGATTTATCTGGTCTTGGTAGGGGTAGTCTCTGGAGGGGAGCACTCTTAAGGTCATAAACATCTGGGCAAAGAAAACTTTGGTGTACATCTTCTGCATACACAGTCAATATCCACACTTGGACCAGAGAAAGGCTTTGCCATGTTCCTGAGCCTCACCCTTCTGGGAAGGGATTGCAGGGGGTGGTTCCCATTCTTTAATCAGTCTGAGACTCTGAGGTACTTGAAATGGCCATGCCTAAGTCAACAGTATACATTCATTCACTTAGGACTTCACTAACTCAGGGCTTCCTCCCTACAGTTATCTAATACAATGTGGTCAGCCCCATTGTATGATTATAAACACAACAAAACAGACTCAGCAGATTGTACTTACTTATTGGTATCTATCTATCTATCTGTCTGTCTGTCTGTCTATCTGTCTGCCTATCTATCTATCTATCTATCTATCTATCTATCTATCTATCTATCTATCAATCATCTATCCATCTATTGTCTATCATCTATCTATCTTTGTCATCTGTGTGTATATAACATGTATGTACATATATACATATATATCAGTAATACATTATATGGAACAATAAAGAAAACAGGATATAAATTTGAGGATGGGGACATGGGAGCTTCTGTAGGGAGGAAGAAAGGGAAAGGGGAAGTTATATAATTACATTTTAATTTTACAATGTATAAAATAAGTTTTAAAAAGATGGTTGGACCAATGGAACTGAATCAAAGACTCGGATATCAATCCACATATCTACAAACACCTGATTTTTGACAATGAAGCAAGAAATATAAGATGGAAAAAAAGAATGCATACCCAACAAATGGTGCTGGCATAACTGGATATCAGCATGTAGAAGAATGAAAACATATATTGAATGAATCATATCTATTGCCATGCATAAAACTCAAGTCCAAATGAATCAAAGACCTCAACATAAAGTCAACCACACTGAACTTCATAGAAGAGAAAGTGGGAAGTACAACTGAATGCATTGGTACAGGAGATCACTTCCTAAATATAACCCCAGTAGCACAGACACTGAGAGAAGTAGACACCGAGAAGCTTCTGTAAAGCAAAAGACACTATCAACAAGACAAAATGACAGAATGGGAAAAGATTTTCATCAACTCCATATCAGACAGATGGCTGATCTCTAAAATATACAAAGAACTCAAGAAATTGGTCATCAAAACAACAAATAATCTAATAAAAATGGGATATAGACCTAAACAGAGAACTCTCAAGAGAGGAATCTAATGACTGAAAGGCACTTAAGGAAAAGCTCAACATCCTTAGTCATCAGAGAAATGCAAATCAAAACAACTCTGAGATTACATCTTAAATCTGTAAGAATGACCAAGAACAAAAACACTGATGACAACTTATGCTGGAAAGGTTGTGGGGAAAAGGGAACAATTCTGCATTGCTGGTGGGAGTGCAAGTTGGTACAACCCCTTTGGATATCAGTGTGGTGGTTTCTCAGAAAATTAGGAAACAACCTTCCTCAAGACCCAGTAATACCACTTTTGGATATATATCGAAAGGATGCTCAATCGTGCCACAAGGGACATGTGCTCATCTATGTTCATAGCAGCTTTGTTTGTCATAGCCAGAACCTGGAAACAACCTAAATGCCCCTTGACTTGAGTAAGGAAAATGTGGTACATTTACACAATAAAATACTACACAGCAAAAATAATTAATGACATCTTTAAATTTGTGGGCAAATGGATGAAGCTAGAAAACGTCATACTGAGTGAGGTAACCTAGACCCAGAAAGACAAATAAAATATGTATTCACTCATAAGTGGCTTTTAGAATAGAGCAAAGAAAAACCAGCCTACAATTCGCAATCCCAGAGAACCTAGAACAACAAGAGTACCCTAAGAGAGACATACATACATGGATCTAATATACATGAGAAGTAGAAAAAGGCAAGAGTAAATTGGGAGCATGGGGACCATAGGAGAGGGTAGAAGGGGAGTGGAGAGAAAGTGAGCAGAGCAGAGAAAACTATATAGCTTAATAAAAACAATTTAAAATAAATAAAAAAGATGGTTGACAGAATTATGATCAAAATACATTATATATTTGAGTATTTACATATGGTATATTTATAAATATAAATTTATTTGTAAGTAGAAGAATTTGTGAAAGAATAAATTAAGAAAGATAAGGTTTAGAATATAGAGTTTTCTTTTTTCAAAAACTGAGCCTGGGCTACAATATAGTCTGCTGCTTTCTATGTAGCCTTCTAGGTCTTATTGTTGTGGTTTGTTTGTTTTTATACAAGGGTTCATGTAGCCCAGGCTGGCCTTGAGTTCTCTAACTTGTTATATAGCTAAGGATGACCTCAAACTGTTGAACCTTCAACCTCTACCCACTCAGTGCTGGGACTGCACATGTGTGGCACTGCAGCTAGCATCTGTCACTTCTGACTTGTCACACTGAATCATGATTCTTGCCCACGTCCTCCCTAAACTGGATTCTCCCTGAAGGCAGGAACCCAGTCTCATTCCTGTCTGCCTTGCTATAGGACACCAGGCTCATTTAGTCAGTCTCCTTGACTGCTCTGGTTCTGAGAAGGAATTCCAGGGCAGCACAGTAAACTGACCTCACACTAGGGGCTCTAAATCAGAACCCAAACATTCCATGGGTAGCAGTGTCTTCCTGCTCCAGTCGCTGGGCTGTTAGATAAGTACTTCTTTCTAGTGTATGAAAAAGAATTGATAGCTTTAGAATGATGGTCAGGGTTCAGAGTTCCTCTATGTTTTTATTTTGGTTTCTATTGGAATGCCTACTTCATGTCTGCTTACCTTACACAGATGGGGTTTATCCTGCTGGGAAAGCAATGGACTCACCAGGTAGCTTCAGCAATGGCCTTTCTTATGTCGGGGGAACTAAAGACTTGTTTCCAGGGAACTACAGAGAAGTTAATTATATTTCACTGCTACAAGTTTTCTTTTCAAGGGAGTAGACAGTTACAAAGATCAAAAGCTCTTGTGGAAGAACCCAGAGATGACATTTCAGTAATTCATCCAACCCCAGGAACCTCAAGTAAGTCACTGTATTGTTTATTGAGGGGAGGATCAGAGCCGGGTGTGTGTGGTGTGTATATGTGGTGTATTGTGTGTGTATGTGTGGTCTGTGGTGTGTATGTGTGTACATGTGCATATACGGGCTGTGTCTGTGATGTGGTGTGTATATTTGGTGTATTGTGTGTGTATGGTATGTGTGATATATGTGTGTATGTGCGTGTGGTGTATATATGGGTATATTGTGTGTGTGTGGTATGTGCAGTATATGTATGTGTATGGTGTATTTGTATGTATGGTGTGTATATGTAGTTTATTTGTATGTATGGTGTATGTGTATGCATGTGTGGTGTAATTGTGTGTGTATGTGTGTGTGGTGTGAGCATATTTGTGGTATATTATGCGTGTGTGGTATGTGCAATGTATGTGTGTGGTGTGGTGTATATAAGTGGTGTATTATGTGTGTGTGGTAAGTACAGTATATGTATGTGCATGTGTGGTGTATGTGAGTGTGCATGTGGGTGTGTGTGTGGTGTGGTATGTATATGTAGTGTATTGTGTGTGTGATATGTGTATGATATGTGCAGTGTATGGGTGTGTGCATATGCATGTGTGGTATATGTTTGTATACAAGTTTATGTATTGTGTGTGCATATGGTATAAGTGTGTGTGATATATGTGTGTTGTATGAGTGCATATGCCTTGAGTATTTGCGAGTAGTAAAGTCCAGAGAAGACTTAGACAAATATTTGATAGGAAATTAAATATTCTATGTCTCAGTGTGCTTTGTGCTTTTCATTAAAGGCTACTGCTTCTTCCACTGCCTTTCGCTTTAATTAGTGTGCATAGCAACCTTGAGTCTATCTTGGTTCTATGAACGACTTTAGGTGTAATTTGCTATACACGTTTGGGTGGGTTTTTTTGAGGTCTAGATACAGATGTTTTGCAAATGTCCTGCATTATTTATAATCATCTGGGCTTTCTGGACTTAGTTTTAAAGATAAGTATTTACTCCACAGACTTGGCTGGCCTGCGACTCATAACCCTCCTGTGTCAGCCTCCAAGTACTAGAACTACAAACATGTACCATTTGTCTCCTAGGCTATGGGTTTGGTCCTCAGCTCTGGAAAAGGAAAGAACAAAAACATTTATCTTTTTTAATTTAAATTTGTATTTATTTTCTAAAAGGTTCATACATGTATACAATGTATCTTGATCATACCACCTCAAGCTTTGGGGCTTCCTTTTCTTTTATAATTTTAATTAATTTTTCTAATCCTTGGAGTCCAGTTAGTGCTCATTGGTGTGGGGTTATCCATTAAGGCATTGGAAACCTACCAAGGACCACAATCATAAAGAAAAGTGACTATCTACATCCTAACAAATATCAATTTCCAATGAAATTTTCAGTTGGGCTGGAGCCTTGGAAGCCCTTCATCTTCTATGCTGGAAGTTTTAACGGAATTGACTGTGTGTAGATAATCACAGCTGTTGAAAACTTCTATGTGCATCAGTCATGTCATGTCCAGAGGACAACATTTCACAACATGCCTTTCATCTTCTGGCTTTCTTCTCTTCTTCCCCAGTGGTCTCTCATCCTTAAGGTGTGTGTGGGTTAATAACAAGTATACCATATATAGCACCCACAGGCATTTATTACTATCAGTTTGAACAGTAATGCATCTGTGCATTAACCACTGCCTACTGCAACAAGAAACTTATTTCACCCAGGTTGGAAGAAGCACAAACATATGGATACAAACATAAGGGCAGGTCTGGAGAGATGACTCAGTGGTTAAGAGAGCTGGTTGCTCTTTAGAGGACCCAGGTTTGATTCCCCAGCACCCACATAATGGCTCATAACTGTCTGCAAGATCAGTTCCAGGGGACCTCTTTTGGACTTCTTGGGCACTAGGCATGCGTATGAATACCCCCATCTCATCACTGTCGTACCAGTGAACAGGGTCCAGGGTTGGGTGTCTTTCCTCCCCCATCAGTGTACATGGTACCTTCCAGCACTTTGAAAGCTAAGCAGCAGGGAAAGTTTCTTATTGAGTTCAAAGTTGATAAGAAATCATTTGAGCAGATGTTGTGGTTCACACTTTAAGACCTAGCACGTTGGGAGGCTCTGGCAGATCTCCCTTCAGTTCCAGGTCCTTTAGGGATTCTCGTGGCACTCTATAAAAAACAAAAAATGAACAACAACAACTACAACAAAAAGATAAGTGATTTAAAACAGTGGAACCCAGCCAAGATGATCTTTGATGTCGTGTATGCGTCCTCCTGGGAGGAGAATGAAATTTCACTTGTATTCAAGAGAAGGGTCTGTTAATGATATCGTCACATCTCATCTGTGTCTGAGGAAGGCCATTATTGATGGCTTCATTGGTCTGGCTCTCTTTCTTTGTGATAAAGGCCAACAGCTTTCAACTCTGTCTTTTCACGCCCTTATCCTGGGAGGGAGTTTCTCAGTTCCCCTGACGGTAAACTTAAGGTCTTATGCTTTTGAAATCTCACAGTCACAAAATAAAAAAGCATGCCATGATGTGGCAAATTACCTTATATGTCTGCTAGATACTGGAATATATTTATTAACATTTATATTTTTTAGTGGCGGGATACAAGATCAACTCAAAGAACAATCGGATTTGTGAGGATGCCCCTTGGTGCTCACTAGGGATTAACAGGGCTCAGGCTGAATAAGAGCTTCAGCTCCCTTTGGGTGATGCAGAATATGCAATCATCCCACACATCCCCAGTACCAACTTTCTGGAGGCTTCTTTGCTTCTGGTTTTTCTGCATGGAGCTTTCCCAAGGGCCCTTGCCACCTAATCCTCTTTAGACAATAGGCCACCTTTCTGCTTTGCTACTCTTCCCACCTTAGAAGTTCCCTTTGGGTCTCTTCACATCTGTTAAATAAATGCCTGCCAGGAACTGATTCCTTACTCAGCATTCTTGTTTTGTATCTTTAAATTTATAATTTTTAATTTTTGAGAATTTCATATGTAAATACTGTATTTACATAATTTCCATCCACCCTATTCTCCAATTCCTCCCATGTCCCCTTTCACTCCCTATAAAATTCATTACTTTTAAAATTATTATTGTTAACCCATGCACACACATACACACAAGCACCCTATGGAGTCCATTTAGTTCTGTTCATATGCACATTTGTCTAAGGCTGACCACTTGAGGTTGGATAACTAATAAGGAATTGGTCCCTGGACAAGTAAGATTCTGCCTGTCTCCACAGTCATTGATTGCCTGCAGCTCTTCATCTATGGGCTGGGATTTGTGAAATGTCTCCAGTTCAGGTTGAACACCCGATAGTTGCTTGACCAGTTTTGGATCTCTGCAATGGTCTTCACCTGCTGCAGAAATGAAGATTCTTAGAAGAGAGATGAGATCTACACTTGGATTCATCTCTGTTGTTTCACAGTGTACCTGGGATTTGGTTGAAGCAAGTATGTAGGGAGCACAGACATGGAAAGGAGACAATGCAAAAACATAACACTCACCGCAAAGGGGATAAAAGATAGACCATTCTGGAATGAATTATGAGTGTCCATAGCCTGGGAACACAGACTCAGGTTATCTCTAATTTCATGTTCCAGTGAAGTAATAGTCTCATGAACTTTTTAAAGTCATAGAACAGAAATAATCAAGACACTTTTCAAATACGTTGGTGGAAATATCAAGTCGATGACTTACAGCAAAGTGGATTAATCTTAGCTACAGGCCTCAAATGCTCTCTGATGCACTCTTTGCCTTTTGGTTGGTGAACACGAAGGTTCCATCTGTGTGTACATTCCAAAGATCTACCTAATGGTCAGAAAGATGTCAGATCACACCAGAGGAGGACAATAATGACTACTGAAGGATTAAAGATGGTCCAAGATAATTCGGCTCTGGACCTGTAGCATTTCAAATTCACATTATGAAAGTTATCAACTGCCTTGGTGGTTGTATCTTCTTTCCAAAAATTCTGGTTAAGGTTGATGAAGGAAAAGTTTTTATTACTCACAAATGCTAAGCAGAAGGGCCACTTAATGGAGTATGGGAAGTGGATCAGGAGGAAGAGGAAATGAGGGCATGTGGCCAAAAGCCTTTATTTTTATTTTCACAAACAAAACTTAGGCTAGATAAGGGGCCTTACAGTTGAGTACTTTGAGTAATTTCAGTTGACCCAAGGGCTATTCCTAGTTTTTCCAATGCTGGGCCCCGGAGTGGTGAGGGCAATTAGATAGCAGTCTGCAGACTAACGGCTTGCAAAGGGGTCATTGGAGGTGGGTGGTTGCTCACTGGGCTTGGGCTGATCTGAATGCATGTGAAAGGCAAACTCTACCATCTTAGGAGTTAACTGGTCTTAGTCAGGTAGTGTGTATAGGGTCAGGGGGGTCCTCAAATGTCAAAGTATCAACATATAGAACAATAATACAATGAATACATCTATCAGTCCCAAACACTCACTAATAGGACTGTCACTTGCTTGTTTATACCACCCGCAAAGCACAAAGCTTGGGTTAGGGTCTGGGTGTGAGAAGGCTTGTGTTTTCATCTTGACTTTGACACTAACCTGTTCTTTTTAGTTAGTGCTAGTGGTTTGCTGAGCCGTGAGCTTCAGCTCTCAGCTGTAGGTTCTATAGCTAGAGGAAAAAAGTGGTCATCTAATGGAATTGCTGGGAGCCCCCAATGTTCTCCTGGAACTCTAAGACTCTTGTTTATTTTGGAAGATGTATGACTCACTCCTAATGAGAGAAATGTGTTGAAAGGTCACAGTGATTGCATCTTTCAACTCTGAGGTTGAAAGTGGGCAGAATGTTTCAGAACTGGGCTTATGTGTGCTCCCAGGGTTTGGGCTTGAGGCCTCATGCTGAACCACGTACTTTACCACTGATCTCTGTCCTCAACCCTTTCATTGATATTTGAAGATAGTGTCAGTGATTTGGGGCATAGGAGAAGGAGACACTGTTCCCCGCTGTCCCTCTGCAGCCTGTGGAGTTCCCCTAGAATTTTAGGGACTCTGATTCAGGTCACACCAGTATTTGTATCTGTGGTGCTGAATATATCCATGAGCATTTCAGGGATAGTCAATTTATGCAAAAGTGGAGATTTTATTAAAGGTATTTTATTAGCGGTTTAGGAGAAAGAGAGGCACTCGGAAGAAAGTAGGACATACCCAAGTGTGGGTAGGGATTCCTCGAGGGAGGGTTTTTATAACAGTCATATGTAGGGTTTTAGTAAGCATTGAAAATTGCTATCTTACCACTGGGTGATTTCTGAGGGAGACCCAACAGGAACACCATCGTGAAGGTAAGAGTCAAGGCCACAAGGATAAAGGAAGGCAGGAAATCTTTACTGTAAACCAAGTTTCCCAGTGTCTAGGTAAGGAACAAGGGTCCTTCCAAAGGTTATACACATCCAGGGTGTAAGCCTAGGCCACTGTTATTTTAATGTGAAATATGTATATATGAATAGAATGTTGATGTTTGGTTGATGGCCTTTACAAAGAGCATTATTATACTGAGTGCTTGGCTCTCAACTGGCCATGGGCTTTGCTCAGACTCCAGAGTGAGGGCCCCCCTTTCCCTTCATGTTGCATACTTTTCCGGTCTTTTTATCCTGCCTCTATAGGGCCTCACTCACTAAGTTGCCCAAGCTGGTCTTGAACTTAACTCCATGGCCCAATGCTCACCTTGACTTGCAACCCTTTTGCCTCAACCTCCTGAATTGTGCTACCAGGCCTGGCAGTATTGTCAAACTCTTGTTTGAAAGCTAGTGATGACTGTAACGTCTCCAGAGGGTGATTTTTACAAATGTAAAAATGGGGCTTGTGAGATGGTTCTGCGGAATAAGATGCTAGCTGCTGAGTCTGACTTTGAGTTTGGTTCCCTGGACCACATGGTGGGAGGAAAGAATGGGCTTCCTTGAACTTATCTCTGACTTCCACATGCATTGCAAAAAACACAAAACCTCACAAACATACACACAAATAAGTATATGAAATAAAAACTTGTTTTTCAAGTATAGATGCAATATCAATAGATTTTGAGGTGAGAGAAGTGAGGAGATAGGATCAAGAGGAGGGATCTGAAACAAACTGCCCCTCAGGGTAAGAGGTTTATTAGGTGAGTGTTTTAGTTACTGATTGCTGGGGGAAGACACAATGACCAATGCAACTTAGAAAAGCATTTAATTGGGGGGGTTGCTTATAGTTTTTAGAGGATTAGCCCATTGTCGTCATTGTTATCATCTTGGCTGGGAGTGTGGCTGCAGAAAGACAGGCTTGGTGCTAGAGCTCCCATCTAATTTGCAAATTGCAGACAGAGAGAGAGAGGGAGACTGGGCCCAGTGTAGGCTTTTGGAATCTCAAAGTCTACTCTCAGTGACATACCTATTCCTAAAAGGCCACACCTTCAAATATGTCCTAAATACTCCATGAATTATGGACCAAGCATTCAAATATATGAGCCTATAGAGGAGCATTCACATATAGACCACCACAGTGAGTTATTATTACCACACAGAGTGTGGTGCAGTTCTAAAAACTTCCATCCAACAAATAAAGCATGATTCTTTCTCTTAAAAGTATCCAGGGTATTCTATTTACATGTAGTCAGAATGCCTTAAATTATTTGTGCAGCAGAGGGAAGAAGAGGGGCTCCCAGCTGATAAGGGAGAGAGGCTTCCATGGGAGCCACTGAAGCTCTTATTCTAACAATTGCTTTAACTTTTTTACCCAGAATGTTGAACTATGCATAGTGTTTACTTAAAAAATAGTATTTTTTTATACATGGTCTCACTATGCAGTCTTGGCTGATGCAGAACTGTAGTAAAATGAGCAGTGGGGTGTGTCCTGCCACCTGGCTAGCTTACACCTGAAATAAGTAGACAGAAACTGTATTCATTAAAACACTGTCTGGACCAATACCTCCAGCCCCTTCTTGGCTAACTCTCACAGATTAATTTAACCCATCTCCATTCATGTGTATTGCCACTTGACTGTGGCTTAGGCATGAGTCTAACCAGCATGCGTCTCAGGCAGGAGAATCATGGCGAGTGCCACACTTTCCTTTTTCCCAGCATTCTGCTCTGTCTACTCCACCCACCTAAGGGCTGCCCTATCAAAAAGCCAAGGCAGTCTCTTTATTCAACCAATGAAAGCAACACACAAACAGAAGAACCTCCTACACCACAGAACCCACTATGTAGATCAGGTTGACCTTGAACTCACAGAGTTATACCTGCTTCTGCTTCCCTAGTGCTGGGATTAAAGGCCTGTGCCACCATACTTGGATGGGATCTATTTTAATGGTGGAAGAGAAGGCAGGACGAAAGCCTGGTACCTCTACCTCCACTGTGTTCTTCTTTTTTACTTTGGGTCAGATTCTTACACATGATAATCTCTAAGGGGGTATCTCTCAATCTCACCTGCATCATTGCATCATCCACTTTCTGAGACTGGAGCCAAGAAAATTCTGGGAGGACCACCTCAACTAGGACTGTTTAATTGCTTCATTTTAAACCTAATGATCATATTACTATTCCAAGGATGAATTTGGGGTCACTAGACCCCTTATTTGTTCCACTTCCTAAAGCATCAGTTGAATGTCTCTTTAACACACATTTTTAATGGCATATCAGGTGATCAAGACTAACTTATTGGGGCTGCAGGAGGTGGGACTTATGCAGTCACCAAGCTGAGCCATTTCTTCCTCCCTATTTGTAGCAAAATTCACATAAGAATTTCCTAAACTCAGCATTCAAGCTCTTTCCTCTTGTTTCTCAGCTCTGCTTTAGTCCTGCCTCTCTGAACAAAAATCATTCTTCTTTACTTTTAAATTTCAGAAACATCACAGACTAGTGATACACCTGAGCCTTCAGAGACAACTCATGACTTCACGGCACCTTCTGCAGTCTTTAGATCCAACTCTTGGAAAGCAGGTATCTGGGATTACACCATGAATTGACCTGTGGTTTCCTTTTACTACAGCAACTTAACACCTCTAGGCCATTAGGGTAGTATCTTGATCATAAGCCAAGGTGACACATGGGAGGTACCAGGTGACAAGAGTTACTATCAAGGGTTAGTATATCTATGGGCAAGGAGTTAATTTATCTACAGGTTACAGGTGCTGTGGGTCAGCAAAACTATGGTGAAAAGTGTTGTTATAGTGACATCCATAGTGTAAGAATGAGGGCTTGGATAAGAGGTGACCACAAGAAGAAAGTCTGGGGTTTGGGGGAATAAAATTGAAAAAAATTAAAATTATTGCATTTTTAATGAATTAAAATGTGTTTATGTGTCTCTGTGTGTATGATGCCTATGGATAGATGGACATCAGAGGACATATTTCATGACTTTATTCTCTCCTTTCACTCTGTAGGGGGTCGAACTTGGACTGATAGGTTTTCTGGTTGGTGTTTTCCCCTGCTGAGCCATTGCTTCAGCCTCAAAACTGTTTCTGTAATCTTGACTATGCAGTCTTATGTTAACATTTGTTTTTGAGACAGGCTCTCCTCACTCTGTAGCCTGAGCTGGCTCTGAACTCACAGAGATCCACTTCTCTCTCTCTACTTAGTGCTGAGATGAAAGATGTGTTAGAATGTCTGGCAGTATTTTTTTCTCCTTTGAAAATTGATGTTTATTCAAAGAATATGAATAATAATAAGAAGAATATGAAGAAAGAGGAGGAGGAGGAGAAGGAGAAGAAAGAAAAATGTCCATTCCTTGGGTCTTTTTTCTCCTTTCTTCATTTGTTTCTCAGGATTGCAAGATTGAACACTAGCTAGGGCTAGGTGGCAGTGAAAGATCCTCAGAGTTGGGAGAATCTCAGTCAAGTCTGGGGATAACACGACCCCCCAGGAACTCATGAGAGACTATCCTTGCTGCAATCACATGAGGTTTATTGACAGGACAGGAACAAGTGTACTGGGGCCAAAACTCATTTCCCACGCAGGGGTATAGATTTCGACCTTGTGTAGCTGGGAGAAGGTGTATTTAAGGGAAGAAACCACAACTCGGTAATCCAAAACGGGTAGGGAGGGCATCATTGGGAAATTTTGAAAATACCAGTGATCATTAAAAAATTCTGAAAATATCAGTATTAATCACAAGGGGGTAACTCCCTGTTTCTCAAGATTATTCTCAAGATTATAATCTAACTTTGTCTTCAGCTAGTTCCTGAAACAGAGTCACTGAACAGGCTAATCTAGATTTTTGATACTTCTCTTTCTGCTTAGATTTTTGGCTCTATTTTTTTTCGAGATTTTTGGCTCTATTTTTTTCTGCTAGAGGGGTCTGGATTTATCCAGGTCTTTCAGCAGGACAGATCCTCAAATGAGGTCAACAATATTGAGGAGCCTCTCCTCAATGGGAGTATTGTAGGAAGTATTAGTGCCTTGAAGAGTCTCTTGCCTCCTTTATCAAGTATATTACTTTGCTGTTGCTGTGATACAATATCATGACCACAATCAATTTCTAGGAGGAAGGGTTTACTTTGGCTTAAGGCTCCAGAGGAGAGTCTGTAATGGCCGGGGTGGCATGATAGTTGACATCTAAGACAGGAAGGAGAGAGAGAGGGAGAGAGAGAGAGAGAGAGAGAGAGAGAGAGAGAGAGAGAGAGAGAGAGGGAGGGAGGGAGGGAGGGAGGGAGGGAGGGAGGGAGGGAGAGAGAGAGAGAGAGAGATCATCTCTTTGACTGCAAATGTGATACAGAGAGATAATCTCAGGATTTGTTAAAAATCAATTTTTAACTAAGAAGATTGTACAATATATTTTGATAATATTCTTCCCCCAATTCCTCACATATTCTTCCCATCTCCCTAGCTAGTCAACTTCATGTTCTCTCTCTGTCTCTGTCTATCTCTCCTCTCCTCCTCTCTCTCTCTCTCTCTCTCTCTCTCTCTCTCTCTCTCTCTCTCTCTCTCTCAAAAACCCCCCAAGTCTCCCAAAACTAAAAATTAATACTATCAACAACAACAAAACAAAATCAGATAAGACAAAAATAACTAACAAAGCAAAAAGCACATAAAAAGACCCCATTGAGTTTGTCTTGTGTTGTCCAGCTTCTCTTGAGCATGGGGCCTGCCTTGTAGTGTGGTTGATACACACAGTGACACTTCATTGGAGGGAACTGATTCCCCCCTCCCAGCAGGTATTGAATGCAAATAAGTTCTTGGGTAGGGGTGGGACTGTATGTCCACTTCCTCATTTCATTCTCTGAGATTTTATCTGGCTTAACCTTGGGCAGGTCTTGTGCCACAGTGTCTGTGAGTTCACATGTGTATCAGCTCCACTACAATTTTTCTGCCTCATCTTCTGTCTAATCAGCAGTATCATCCAGTCAGAATAACCACAGTACTACTTATAACAGTTACCTACCTCCAAGATCTACTGGTACAATAGAGGCACAAATGTTATGGGAGTTATTGTAAACATTGCAATTCAGATGGAAGGGGATCCTGGAAGTCAGGAGCCAAGGAATACTACAAAGTCACCTTAAATGTAGCCGTTTACAGCCCTGATTCAGGGAAAGGTTTCCCCAATGTAACAACTCTGCTCTGGCAGGGGAGAGTTTTTAAAGTGTTACAATTCTGCTTCAGAAAAGTTGTTACTTCTCTACTCCATTCCAATCTGGGAAAAGTAGGTCTCACCCAAACATCATTCAAGATATTAGTTGGGAGGGAGAACCAGGAGGATGGCTGCTTCTGCCAGGGTGGAAAAAGGCAGCAGTTAGCTGAGCAGGTACAGGGCTTATATATAGCTTCTTAGGGGCAGAGTTTCCCAAGGGTGGAGAGTATCAGGGTGGGAATTGGTCAGATTTCAATCCCTGAATTTGAATAAACTCGAGATTGACTGGATTTCATGCTCAGGGATTGGTTGGTTTTCCTGCTCAGGGATTGATTGGTTTTTGTACTGAGTTGATCAGGGGCAGATTGTATTTCTTTGGCTCTGATTTCAAGGCCAAAGTGTATTTCTTTCACTGGCTTCTTTTAAGCTTTTGACTCTGGTTTCAGGGTCAGGGTGTGTTTTTTTGACTGGCCCTTATACCTAGGGTAACTAATTACTTTTTGATTGGATTAAAGTCCCACTCCTTGAAATAAAGATCATACTTGACACTGCTAATATGGCCAAGGACCAGATACTTGATAGGTCATGGGACCTACTGGAAAACCTCCTACTAATATCCAGCTAAAGAAACAGCAATAAGATGATTTAATGCTATACCCATATATCAGAGCATCATTTAACCCTTATCAGAGAAGCTTCTTGTAATAGATTGCAACTCACATGGAGACCCACAATTGAATAATGTAGAGAGACTGAGAGACTTTGGGGCACTCAGCTCTAAGTGGGATGTCTCTAACCTTAGTTTTCAATTAGTTTCCTAATTTTTCAAAAATTAGGGATGTCATTTCTAAAAGTACTGCCAATTTTTTTTTGTAACAAACTTCTTTTCTTTCTATTTTTAGCAGCAATTCCACGTAGACCTGGTCTTGTTCATGTAATTTCAATTTCTAGTATAGCCTTTGCCATTGCCCTGATATGTGGACTCATAATCTCCTATATGATATAGTAAGTATATGCCAAATAACCTCCCCTGTTCTTAACTAATAGGGCAGGAAATACACAAGAAAATTATTTAGAGCCAGAGGATGGTGATGATGATGGTGACATTTCTTCTAATTACTAAATTACTATGACCACATTACACTTCCAGATCAATGCTTCCAAAATGTGGATTTTTTTTTTATGCTAGCAAAGTAGTAGTAGTGGGAGGAAGACAAGGAGGAGGAGGATGTGGAGGAAGAAGAAGAGAAGGAAGAGGAGGAGGAGGAGGAAGAGAGAAGGAACTGAAATATCAGAATCTCCACAGTGTTGGGGTTACAAATGGGTACCAACACACTTGATTTTTTATGTGGGTCCCTGGGATTTAACTCAGGACCTCAGGCTTGGGTGACAATCATTTTGCCGACTGAGTTTTAGAATTTAGATATTGGGGTAAAACTCTTATCTTTAAAAATATTTAAAATGATTTTACTTGTTCCTTGAGAATTTCATAAGCATACTTTAATCACATTAGGTGGGGCTTTTCCGAATGCATCATCGTTTTGAAACTTTTAAGTCCAAATGGCATCATGCTATCTGGACCACATTCTGTGGTTTTGATTAAGCCTGAAATTCTACAGAAATAACCAAAGAAAGTACAAACCTCTATTAAAGTTGATGGCCTCCTGAGTATAGCAAATAAAGACATTTATTAAAAAAACTTTTTTGAGAAGAAGTTTTTTTTTTTTGAGACAGGTTCTCACAATTTAGCTCATGCTAGCCTAGAATTTACTGTTATTCTGCCTTTGGCTTGAATTTGGAGTATAGGATTGCACCAAGATGCTAAGCACAGATTGTTTCTGGATATTTGGCTTATTATAGACGTTTTGTATTCATATCAACATTTGAAAATATTGATTTAAAATAATTATCTTTTCTCCTGTGTATTTTTGAATTCTCTAAAAATTTTCATGTGGGACCAATGTGTCACCCTGTCTGAATCCATGTCTTTAATACAGTTAATGAATTATTTTGTGAGATTTTTTTTTTGCCATTTTGCAACCTGTATCTAGGATGATACAACTGCTTTTCCTATATCACTGCTTTTTAGAATACAATTAAGCTAATCATCAAAGAAGTTTTTTTTGCTACACAAGTCTCATAGAGCTAGGCAGTTAAGTTTGTGAGGAGAATTAAAACACTGTCATCCGTTTCCACATCAAACAGAAACAGCCATCTACAGATCTGCTTACAGAACTGGACTGCCAGTGGCGAGAGGAAGGCCGTACTTCAACTGTAAACTTTAAGGGGGTGTTTAAAAACTCACTAACCAGGATTGTCTTAGGATTTCTATTGCTGTGAAGAGGTACCATGGCCATGGAAATTCTTATAAAGGAAAGTATTTAATTAGGATTGGCTTACAGTTGAGAGGTGTAGTCCATTATTGTAATGGCTGGAAGTATGGAAGCACATATGCAGACATGGTCTTGGAGAAATAGCTGAGCATTCAAAATCTGGACGCTGTAGGCAGCAGGAAGAGAGAGTGACACTGGGTCTGGCTTGAGCACTTAAAACCTTAAAGCCCACCCGCAGTGACATACTTCCTCCAACAAAGTCACACCTACTCCAATAAGTCCACATCTCATAATAGTGCCACTCCTTATGGGAGCCTTTCTTCATTCAAACCACCACATTCCACTCCTTGCCCCCATAGGCTTGCGGCCATATCATAATACAAAACTACATTCAGTTTAACTTCAAAAGTCCCCCAGAATCTATCAAAGTCTTACCATTGTTTAAAAGTTCAAGGTTAAAGTTTCTTCTCAGAAAGTTCCTTTACGGTCTCTTAACTGTAATCTCCTGTAAAAATCAAAATACAAATCCAAAAGCAGATCACAAACTTCCCATATTCAGTGGCACAGGATATACATTACTGTTCCAAGACGGAGGAAAGGGAGCATAGTAAGGAAAGACGACCAAAACAAGACTGACAACCAGCTGGGCAAATTACAAACTCTGCATCTATGTGTCTGATGTCAAAATAGTCTTCAGATCTCCAATTTTATTCAACTTTGTTGACTGCAACACACTTATCTCACTTTGACTGGCTCTATTCCCCATTAGCAACCTTTCTTGGCAGATATCCATGGTGCTGTTATCTCCATCATTTTAGGGTCTCCAAGGCAGTTCAGGCTTCTCCTTCACAGTTTCACACAAAGGCCTCCATGCAGGGATACCCCTTGCACATGCCTAGGCTCAGTGGCTTTCCTTAGCCATGGAGGGAGATTCCACAACCCCTTTCTTCTATCCTTGACTTTTAAGCCAAAACCACATGGCTGAAGCTGCCAAGTTCTGCTGCTTGCTGCGGGGGCAGTAACAAGACTCTTTTCTTCAATTGCATCTTTACCAGTTTTCTTTTTTTGATGGTTTCATTTGCTGTCTAAGCTTGACTGTCCTGGAACTTTCTCTGTAGACCAGGCAGGCCTTGAACTGAGACATCCATTTATTTCTGTCTCCTGAGTACTGGGATTAAAGGCTTGTACTGCACACCTGGACCTATGCTGTTCGTTAGTTCCTTTTCATAAGTTGGAAGCATAGCTAGTGGGTGTCTCACCCTGAGGTCATCACTCCCTGTATTCCATTTAGCATCAGACTTTTCTCTAAATTCTTTCCTAGTGCTCCTCTTCTTCTCAGACTGTATATTTTGTATTTTTGTCTTGCTTACCTTGCTCCATTTAATTATAGATCTGCATAGTACTGACCACTAATAACTAAGCAACAGAATCAATGTTCGGTTGTTTTGAAATGTCCTCTGCCAAAGCTGTTAATCCATAATTTTTCAATTAAGCATCAGACAGATTTTTTTTGGAACAAGTACAGAAAGCATCCATATTCTTTGCCAAAATATCACAAGACCTGCCTCCAAACCACATATGAATATTCTTCCCATCTGAAACCTTTTGAGTTGGCCCATACAGTTCAAATCATCCTCAGTACCACTGTCTTCCATGCCCAGTGCTTTACATGTGGCCCAATAAGCCACACTTATCTAGGAAAGCATTCCACTGCCTTCCCATCCAAAAGTTCCAAAGCCCTCATTCCTCCAATCAAAAGTGTTGTCTTGCTTATCACAGAAATATCCCAGTCTCTGATACCAGCTTCTGTCTTAGTTAGGGTTTCTATTGTTCAAATCTCTACCCACACCCCCTCCACCCTGCACACTTCCTCCAACAAGGCCAAACCTCCTAATAGTACCAATCCCTATGAACCTTTGGGAGTCATTTTTAATTTAAACCAACATAAGGATGAATGATATTTTTTAATGTAGTGCTATAAAATGTCAATATCAGAATAGGCCCAGTTTATAAAACAACAACATCTTTGTCTGTGTGTGAGTGAGTGTGTTTCTGTGTGTGGCTGTAGGCCAAGGTCTACTTTAGGTGTCATTTCTCAGGTGCCATCCATCTTGTTTTTTGAGATCTCTTAGAATCTGGAGCTCACTAGCTTAGATGGGTAGTCAGTGAGCTGTGGTAATAACACCCCTGCCTGCCTGTCCAGTGTTGGACAGTGTACTGGGGATTGAACTTGGGTCCTCAGCCTTGTGTGACAAACTCTTTGCTGATCAATCTGTCTCATTAACTCCAATTAAGTACAGGATCTATGCTGGGCCAAGCCTGGGTATTAGAGGCTCTGTAAAAGGAACTGTCAATAGTATCTTACATTTATTTAAAATCTTAACATTTTGTTCATTGTGTCTTCCTCGACATTAATTTTATTTTGCATCATATTGCATTGATAGTGATTTCTGTTGTAAATTCCTTGAATTTTATATCTAGTCTAAGTATGTCACTCATATCCAGTCCTGCTTTAGTTGTGAGATTTGGTACTATCAGAGTATTTGTTGACATAAATCAGCTGGGTCAGATCAGAAATTTGAAGTCTTATATAAATATACATTTTTGCCTTTGTTCTCTATCTACCAACATAAATAAACAATTCCTCTTGAGTAAAAATTTCTATGATCTTGACTGGAGTGATGGCTCAGGGTTAAGAACACTTCAGGCTCTTGCAGAGGACTAGAGTGTAGCATCCAGCATCCAGATTGGGAGGCCCATAACTGCTTGTAACTCCAGATCCAGGGCTCCTCCCTGGTCTTCACAGGCACATGACGCCACCTCCCTTCTCCCATTTACACATGCATATAAATAAAACTTAAAAACCCTCTCTATAAAACAGAATGATTCACTGTAAAAACCAAAAACAAACTGCCCTCACATTCATCTCTGTCCTTCTCCAGTCGGCTGGTAAAAGCTGAGGAACAACAGCAGCTTGCAATGTTGTATGAAAAGGTCGAGATTCCCCTTTTAGATGAGAAGGAGGTCTCAGAAGATGAAGGCCAGGATGAGTCTTCTAAACCACATCCAGAGAATGAGGAGCTGGGGAAGTTCATCGGCTCAGGTGCTTTGTCCTCTTAGATCAAGGCTGGGAATGGTGGCTTGGTTTTTCATAAGAATATAACTGGAATCAAATAGAGTCTGAGTTAAGAAAGATGGGTATTTGTATAAAAATGAACCATTTTCATCAAACTCCAGGGCTCAATGGGTACTTGTCTAGTTACTTTATTCTCAGTGTAAGCCGATTCCAAGAATCCAAGACAGAGTTCAGGAAAACACTTAGTTTTGCATGAAACTTTCCCTTGAACATGCTTATTATTGGTGCATCATTCCTGCATTTAGAATATCTACAAGCAGACACCCCATTTGCCTCATCCTGGTGTAGAAATGGGTTCCAGGTCCATACAACAGGCATTATTTCTCCCAGTGGAAGGGCCTTATCTCCATGTCTTTGTAATGAGAGGATGCCATAAATACATCACACGCTTGATTTTGTGAAGGTTTTCAGGTTCAACATGTAAAGTTTGTTGTCTGGTCTAAACACAATAACATCCTTCACTTGTTCTTAAAGCGTTCCATTGCTTTGATGTGTCTAGACCCAAAGAGACAGACTAAAGGCAGAAGTGACGATTGATGCCTACAAAGGCTGACAGCCTTTGGAAGCCATAGAAAATATTTTCCATTGTCTTTTTATTGAGTTATTATTGGGTATTTGAAAGGCTAGAACATAGAATGTAATCATTTTAAAATGCAAACTCCAGCTGAGGGTGGTGGCTGCTCACACCTGGAATCACAGCACTTGGGAAGTGGTAGCAGGATGGTGAATTCAAGGCCAGCTTGCAACGCATAGCAAGATCTTGTTTCCAAAACAACAGCAAAAACAGCAAAACCCCAAAACCAAAACCCAAAATAAAATCAAAATATTTTTTACTTTCCTCAGTAGATCATTTATTTTTCTCTGAAAATACATTTATTTTTTTCTGGATTCTCCTCACCCCTTTGTCTTCATTTTTGTTTTCCAATTACTCCAACCTCATTAATATAATTTCTATATTTCAGTTATTAAGACAAAAAGAAGGGAAAAAATTTTGAAGAAGAAAGTGAAGGGAGAGAAAAATCTTCTGCAGGAAAATACATCAGAGAGTTCCAATTATACTGAAAAAGTGGAGAGTCATGACAAAATGGAAAAGGGTGAGAGCAGTGAGAATCTGTGAAGACAGAAGAAAGTGTGGTATCTGCTAGACAATATGGAGACAAAGTTGCATGGGTAACAGATGACTGAGAACATAAACAGGACTTACTTCTACTTTCTTGTAGAAGAACATACTAGAGAAGTAAATGTGAGAAGTATATATCAGAAAATAAATTTGTATGCTTCTTAACTGTGATAGTCCATGAGTAATTATAACCTAAGTAGAATATAGGAAACATGCCAGGTTCACTAATGATGAAGACAAATTGTAAGAATTTTATTCTTTGACTCCAGTCAGAAATAAAGCTTATTCCTTTGGGGGAGTCCCTCTGATTGTGACAGAACAATATTTTCATTAAAAAAACCTTTCTAAGTGATGTTTCTATCAGATCCAGTCTTTTATATCAGTTTTACACATGAAGACTCTAGGATATTCCAACAAATATAGTATTAGATTAAGACAGGGCCATCTCTGTGGATTCTCAGCTCTGATTAGGGAACTTCGCCTGCATGGCAGGAACTATATTGTCAGTTAACATATGCAGTAAACTGTGAGTAGCTAGGAGCTGTGGGAAGACAGAAGAGGAAAGTCTCACATAGGTCCAATCTTTTGACTTGTCAGCACAATATTGTCATGTACAAAGTTCATGCTGAAGAATCAAGAAACAAAACAAAATATCACCAAAAAATCTAAGTGTTTAAGTACATTTATTAGTACATTGCATAATTCAGTTAGTACCATTTTAAGTAAAATGTTAAGCACAACCCAGCAGTTTTGTGTTGGTTCCCATTCATTGCCATCCTGAGTGAAATTGCCTTAAAAAAGAGTCTAGTCGTTCCTATAAACACTGAGTTACTACATGACCCCACTTACCTACTCTTAGGTATATATGCCCATACAAAATCTGTACATTTTATAACAGCATTATATAGCAGGCATGAGAGCATATGTCAGTAGTCCCAATACTTTGGAGGTGGTCACAGTAAGACTATGAGTTTGAAGTCAGCCTGGGTTATACAGTGAAATGTTGTTTCATTATCTGATAAATGATAAACAGACTGCAGCTTAACCATATGATGGAATATTTCTCAGCAATTAAAGGGGTGAAGTATTGATGTATACTCCACATATGTGTGTTCATAACAGAAACATTGTACTGGGTGTAAGAAACCAGACACCTATTGTGTGATTTTGTTTACATAAAACATCCATATAGGCAAAGCCTATAGCTACAGGGAGTGGGTTCTGGGTTCTACAGATGAGGGGGTGAAGAGGTTGCCTTGTGGAAGTTCTAGCCAATCAGTGTGGAGATTGGAGACTTCCAGAAGCAGCAGCATGGGTTCTCACAGCTCCTAATTCTGGAGGCAGTCTCTTTACTGTGGCAATTGTTTCCTTTGTTATATACAAATACAATCCTTGGCCCATACCTACAGCCATCTCCCACCACATCTCTGACCACTGGAGCCTTGATTTTGGCTGAACCTGGAGAGGTGAGTGTCTGGGTTTATAGCTGGAGGGCCCAGTTCTCTGTACCTTAGCCCCGGGAGGCACATCTTATGCCCTTCCCCAACCCAGCTAGGTCCCAGGGACCTAGGAGCAGTCTTCCAATACCCACAGTCATTCCCTACTGTATCTCTGACCACTGAAGCCTTTACCCTGGCTGATCCTGGAGAGGTGAGTGTTTAGGTTTGCGACTGGAGGGCCCAGTACTTTGAACACATCCTGTGCCCCAGCCCCACCCAACAAAGCCAGGGAGACCAAGGAGCAGCATTCCCACACCAGCAGCCATTCACCACCACATCAATGACAACCTGAGCCTTGGGCCTGACTGCCCCTGGAGAGGTGAACATCTTCTTTCATGGCTGGGGAGGACATCTCTCTGGACCCTAGCCCCTGAAGGCACATTCCATGGCCTTTGCCCACTCAGTGAAGACCCAGAGACCTGGGAGCAGCCTTTCTATAACCACAGACATCCCTCATTGCATCTCTGACCAATGGAGCCTTGACCCTGGATACCCCTGGAAAGGTATTTGGGTTCCCAGCTGAATAACCCAGATCTCCAGGCTCTAGCACACAGAGGAACATCCAATGCCCCACAGCTAACCACCAAACCTGAAACCCCAGAGCAGCCTCCCCACACCCGCAACCATGCCCCACTGCACCTATGACCACTGGAGCCTTAGCTCTGACTGCATTTGGAAAGAAGGACCCAGAGCCACATCAGTGACTACCAGAGGCATAGACCTGCTTGCACCAAGAGAAACAGTAAACACAAGCCACAGTCCTCACCTGCAGCAATTGGAGGAAGAGAGACTCCCTGAAGCATGGGCCCCAACTGCACCCCTTGGAGGAAGAGATGGGTAGGCACCAAGGCAAGAATACATTCGGCAACCTAAAGAACAATATGGCAACACCTGAACCTAATGGTCCTACAAAAAGAAGGGCTGAACATTCTAACCCAGAATAAGCAGAAGAAAATGTACTTTAATATAACTTTCTGAAGATGATAGAAACCCTTAAAGAAGAAATATAAAATTCCCTTAAAGAAATGTAGGAAAAGACAAACAAAAAATTTGAAAAAATCGGTAAACCTCTTTAAGAAAGTCAATAAAACCATGAAAAAGCAATTAAACAGGTGAAAAAAACCAGTTCAAACAGTTCAAGACTTGAAAATTGAAATAGAATCAATAAAGAAAACACAAATCAAGGAAATACTGGAAATGGAAAATCTGTGTAAATAAACAGGAACCAGAGATGCCAGCATAACCAACAGAATACAAGAGAATGAAAGTCAATATACAAATATACCCAAATGTATGTTACAAAATTAAAGTTGTTCTAAGAGGCAAAATTGTAGCATTTAAGTACCTATATAATAATAAATCAAAGGGATTTTATACTAGTAACTTAACAGCACACCTGAAAGCTCTAGAACAAAAAGAAGAAATTGCACCCAAAAGGAGTAGAGATAAGACATAATCAAACTCATGGCTGAAATCAATAAAATAGAAGCAAAACAAAATAAAGAATCAATAAAACAAAAACTTGGTTCTTTGAGAAAAGTCAATAAGATTGACATGCCCTTATTCAAATTAGCTTAAAGGTGGAGGGGGAATATCCAAATTTACAAAATCTGAAATGAAGAGGGGGCATAAAAAGAGACATCAAGGAAATCTAGAGAATGATAAGGACCTACTTTAAAAACCCGTATTCCACTAAATTGAAAAACATAAAAGAAATGGATAATTTTCTTGATACATACTACTTACTAAGTTAAAACAAGATCAGATAAGCAATGTAAATAGACCTACAACCCCCCAATTAAATAGAAGTAGTCATTAAAATCTTCCAGCCAAAAATAAAGTCCAGAGGCAGATTGCTTTATTGCGAAATTCTACCATACTTTCAAAGAAGGGTTAATGACAATTCCCTTCAGATTATTCCACGAAATAGTAACAGAAGGAACATTGACCTATTAATTAAATGATGCCATAATCACCCTGATACTTAAATGTTGTAGGAGGGCCACTTGTCCCCAGCTGCTCAGCCCTGAAACAACCACACTGATACTGTACTAATTAAATCACTGCTTGGCTCATTAGCTCTAGTTTCTTATTGCCTAACTCTTACATCTTAATTTAACCCATTTCTATTAATCTGTATATCACCATGAGGCTGTGACTTACTGGGTAAAGTTCTGGCATCTGTCTCCAGCATGACTACATGGCTTCTCACTGACTCCGCCCTCTTTCTCCCAAAATTTATTTTAGTTATTCTGCCCTTCACAAGCCTAAGACAGTTTCTTTATTAACCAAATGGTATTCACAGTATAAAGGGGGAATCCCATATCATCTCTCCATTTTGTTTAAATAAAAGGAAGGTTTTAACTTTAATACAGAAAAATTACACATAAAAAACAAGTATCAAACAAGAATCACAGTTAATATATTTATATCTATTTTATCTTATATCATAACTAAGGAAAACTATAACTATATGTTGTAATACGAGCAGCGGGGCTGCGTCCCCAGCACCCCAGCTGCCTGGCTAGCTTATACCCCGAAATAACAACACACAAACTGTATTCATTTAAACACTGCTTGGCCCATTTCTATCTAGCCTCTTCTAGGCTAATTCTCACATATTAATTTAGCCCATTTCTAATCATCTGTGGTGCACCCCAAGGTGCGCTTACTGGGAAGATTCTAGCCTACATCCATCCTGGGTCAGAGCTTCATCGCATGTACCTCAGAGAGCAGAGCTATGCTTCTGCCCAGGAGAGGGGAGCATGACGTCTCTGCTCCAGAGCAGAGCTGTCGAGTCTGAGCTCACTTCCTCTTCCTCTCAGCATTCTGTTCTGTTTACTCCTCCCACCTATGTTTTAACCTATGAGGGCCAAGCAGTTTGTTTATTGCTTAATTAATGAAATCAACAGATTGATATATGACACTCCCACATCAACTATAACTATCTATTCTTCAATTCCATCAAAGATTCCAGAAGGATATAATATTACCTAAGTAAATGGCAAGTCCATTGTAATTAACTTCCAAAACTCTAGAATTGATAGATATCTCACTGCCTGGACAGTCTCCCAAAGTTCTATACCATTTGTGCATCTAATCTTCATCCTATAGGCCCCATAGTATCCAACAGACTTTTCCATGAAGCAGGCTATTTGAAGATCTCTTCTGCCTTGTAATGGCAAAGTCCATCAGTTGCTTTCTTCTGTGACCTACAGAATATCTGGTAGACTCTTTCATGAAGCAGGAATCCCAAAGGACTGTCTTACCTTTAGGCAAGTTCAGCAGTCATTTTTCTGTGGGTCCTGCATGTCCAATTCATAACATCAAGCAGTCCAGGCAAGAGCAGTTTCTTGCCCAAATGGCTAGCAAACTCCATAAGGAGCCTCTTTGATGCCCACCCTTCTCTTGAAGCAACTGGTGCTGTCAGGAGCATATGTGTATCACTGTTATGAAAAATCCTAAGTTCTTGAACATCTTAGATGCCATATTCTGAAGGTCTCTGAAAGATTTGAAGAATACTTATCTATCTGAAATATATCTCTGTACATCTAGAAAACCTAACTAACATGACTACAAGCTTGACTATTCTAGATGATTATCTATTCCTGTATTTCTTATTTATACATTACATTTTTAAATGAGCTGTACAAACACAATACCTTAATCAAAAGCAGAAATACACATATTACAAAATTGACCTTAAATATGTATCAATAAATCAAGATCCATACCAATGCAAATCTTTATAGCATATCCCCTTTTAAATGTAAACAAACATTTACTGACAATATTTGGGAATATGAGCATAGTCCTCTCCAAACTACTTTCTGCTTTTGTTGGGCAGAATATTTTTGGGGTGTTCATGGTGACCTTTTGGGGGTCTTGGTTTATCAAACCACATTAGTCTGAAAGGAATCCATAGATTCTCATCTTCTGTGGAAACAAAAAAAAAACCTCTTTTCCAAAGCAACATACCCTTAGTTTAGACCCATATTTTGAAGTCAAGACACCTTCAAGATATATATGTTGGTTTATCTTAGCAACCTGTACAATAAAATGTCTCTCTGTATTTAGCTCCTTCACAGTCAAATTTTTTTTAAAAAAACAATAATAGACATAATCCAGAATCTCTGTGATATTCCACCTTTACATGCCTTATTTTTCTTACTCTATTACTTTTTGTACAAATTTAATATTTATTTTATTATCTTTACTCATTTAATCTATGACTGTCTGTATATTACTTTGACTGTCTCTTTACTCTTTTTCTTCTCTCTCCGAAGCCTATGTACATTCTCATTTACAGGTCTTTTATGTCTAAATCTATCATTATTGTTTATCTGTAATCCTTTTCTGATCAGTATGATTTCTTAAAATGTTAAATGGCTTGACTAGTATTAAGGCTGCTTTGCCTTTTGGCTCTGCCCAACCCAACATGACAGAGGTCTGTTCATCGCCTCTGAGAGCCATGCACTTTGCTCCATTTTTAGAAATGCAATGAGTCTATGTTGCCATTAACCAAGATGTAGCACTCTGCTCATGGAACCCATTTAAATGCTTTATAGCTGGACTTCCTGGAAGAACCAGAGTTCGTGCTGGCAGCATAGCCCAGGAAGCTACTATTTTAAAATCACACAGCTTTTTTTTTTCTGCTACCAGAATCAGGAAAACCTCTCTTAAAGGAGCCACAGCATTAAGCCACACTTAACTCTGTTTTGTGTGTATGTGTGTCTAGAATTTCTTCTCAAACTCTTTCAGCTTTGAAGTGAATTTTAGTTGACCATGTTGGAGTGCCAATTTGTTTTAAGAGGGTCGCTTGTTTGTTCCCGGCTGCTCAGCCCCAAAATGACCACACAGAAACTATATTAATTAAATCACTGCTTGGCCCATTAGCTCTAGTTTCTTATTAGCTAACTCTTATATCGTAATTTAACCCATTTCTATTAATCTGTATATTGCCATGAGGCTGTGGCTTACCAGGTAAAGTTCTGGCATCTGTCTCCAACAGGGCTACATGGCTTCTCACTAACTCTGCCTTCTTTCTCCTCTCCCTACTACATTAAAACCATATAAGACCCCCAAAAGAAAATTACAGACTAATTTCTCTTATGAACATAGATGCCAAAATTCTCAGTAAAATTCTTGCAAACCAAATCCAAGAATACATTCAAAAGATCATCCACCATGATCAAGTAGACTTCATCTCAGAGATGAAGAGATTGTTCAACATATGAATATCAACAAATATAATCCACTATATAAACAAAATGAAAATGAAAACCATATCATTAGATACAGAGAAAGCCTTTGACAAAATTCGATATTTCATCATGTTAAAAGTCTGGAAGGGATTATGGATACAATGGACATATATCAATATAATAAATACAGTTTATAGTATGTCCATAGCCAATATCAATTTAAGCAGAGAGAAACTCAAAGCAGTTTTATTAAAATCAGGAATAGAAACAAGACTGTCCACTTTCTCTATTCAATACAGTACTTGAATTCTTAGCTAGAACAATAGGCAACTGAAGTTGATTAAAGGGACATAAATTGTAAAGGAAGAAGTCACAGTATCTTCATTTGCAGATGATATGATAGTATATATAAGTGACCCTAAGATATTTTAGTGGGAATCTCCTTCAGCTGATAAACACTTTCAGTAAAGTAGCTGGATACAGAGTTATCTCATAAAATTCAGTAACACTCCTATATACAAATGACAAATGCTAAGAAAGATATCAGGGAAACAACATTTTTTACAATAGCCACAAACAATGTAAAATAATTTGGTGGTAACCCTAACCAAGCAAATGAAAGACTTCTATGATAAAATATTTTCTTCCAGTCTTTGAAGAAATTTAAGATGTTTTCAGAAGATGGAAAAGTCTGTGTTCATGGGTTTATAGAATTAATGTAGTATAAATGGCCATCCTACTAAAAGCAATCTATAGATCAATGGAACCCCCATAAAAATTTCAACACAATTGTTTACAGATTTCAACAGAATAATTTTTCAGCTTCATATGTAAACACAAAAAAGCCAGATTAGCTAAAACAATCTTGAACAGTAAAAGAACTTCAGGAAGTATCACTATCCATGATTTCAAGTTGTAATATACTGTTACAGTAATAAAAAAAAACCCTCGCATGGCATTAGCACAAAGTCAGATATATTGATCAAAGGAATTGAACTGAAGATCCAGACACAAATTCATACTTATGGACACTTGAGGTTTTGATAAAGAAACAGAAACATACACTTTAAAAATGTAGCATATTCAACAAATGGTCAAATTGGATCTATGCTTGTAGAAGAATATAAATATTTTCATACTTAAAAACCTGTACAAAAAGTCAACTGCAAATAAATCAAAGACCTCTGCATAAAACCATGTACACTGAACCTGACAGAGAGAAAGTGGGGAGTAGCCTTGAACTCACAAGCACAGGAGATTTTCTGAAATGAACATCTTTAATACAGACACTAAGATCAAAATTAATAAATGGGACCACATGAAATGAAGAAGCTTCTGAATGGCAAAGAACACTGTTATTTGGACAAAGTAGCAGCTTACGGTGTGGGAAAATAGTTTTTCATTTTTAACCAATTATATATCCAATAGTGGGCTAATATCCACAACATATAAAGAACTTAAAAATTACATATCAATATAACAACCCACCCAATTTAAAATTGAAAAAAAAACCAGAAATACAGATCTAGATAGAATTCTCCAAAGAGGAAATTCAAATGACTGAGAAACACTTAAAGAAATGTTCAACATCCTTAACCATCAGGAAAATGCAAATCAAAACCATTTTGAGATTTCCTCTTATACCTGTCAGAATAACAAGTGACAGCTTATATTAGTGAGTATGTAGAGTGAGGGCAATACTCATGAATGGTTGGTGGGAGCTCAACCTTGTACAATCACTGTGGATGGTTATCAATCTACCCTAAGATCCAGTTATATCACTTTTAGGAATAAGCCTAAAGGATGTTTCATTCTACTACCAAGACACTTGCTCAACCATGTTAATTTCTGCTCTAATAATAATAGCCAGATATTGGAAACAACCTAGATGTCCCTCAATGAAAAAAATGGATACAGAAAATTTACACAATAGAATATTACTTAGTTGCTAAAAACAACATCATGAATTTCACAGGCAAATGGATGGAACTAGAAAAAAATCATCCTGAGTGAGGTATCCAAGATGCAGAAAAATATATAAGCAGTTTGGAGAGAAAAAACTGCGCCCATGTTCCCAAATATGGTTTATAAACGTTCTTTTACATTTAAAGGGGGATATGATATAGGTATGAATAATTTGCATTGGTATAGATTTTAAGGTCAGTTTTGTTATATGTATTTCTGCTCTTGATTAAGGTATTGTGATTGTGTAGTTCATGTAAAAATGTAACGTATATAGGTTGTTAATGGATAATCATTAATTATAGTCAAGTTTGTAGTCATGTTAGTTAGATTTTCTAGATATATAGGGATATATTTCAGTTAGATAGGCATTCTTCATATCTTTCAAAGACTGCAGAATATGGCATTTAAAATATTTTAATAACTTAGGGCTTTTCATGACAATGAGACACATCTGCTCCTGGCAGCACCAATCTACTTCGAGAGGAAGATGGGTATCAAAGAGGCTCCTTATGAAGTTGGTTAGTCATTTGGGCAAGAAACTGCTCTTGCCTGGACTGTTGCATAAACTGGACACAGAGAACCCGCAGAGAGAGGACTGCTGAACTTGCCTAAAGGTGAGATGGCCTTTCAGGGTTCCTGATTCATGAAAGAGTCTGCGAGACATTCTGCAGGACACAGCAGAAAGTGACTGAACTGTCTTTGGAATTTCCTGCTTCATGAAAATGTCTGCTGGATACTATGGGCCTGAAGGCCGAAGATGGATGCCCCAACAGTACAGAGGAACTTTGGGTGACTGTACAGGCACCAAGATGTCTCTGTCATTTCTAGAGTTTTCTTATTTTTTGTTTACTTAGGTAGTATTATATCCTTCTGGAGTCTTTGATGGAGTTGAAGAATGAATGGTTATAGTTTTCCTTAGTTATGATAAAAGATAAAGTAGATATAAATATTGTAACTATAATTCTTACTTGATAACTGTTTTGTTATATGTAATTTTACTGTGTTAAAGTTAACGCCTTTCTTTTTGTTTAAACAAAAAAAGGGGAAATAATGGAGGTGGGCCTTATATCTTATCTGGTGCTTTCATTGGTTAATTAATAAAGAAATTGCTTGGCCCTCTGATAGGGTAGAATTTAGATAGGTGGAGTAAACAGAACAGAATGCTGGGAGAAAGAAGCCGAGTCAGAGTCGCCATGATTCTTCCACTCCAGACAGACGCAGGTTAAGATCTTCCCTGGTAAGCCACCTTGTGGGCTACACAGATTATTAGAAATGTGTTAGATCAATATGTAAGAGCTAGCCAATAAGAGACTAAAACTAATGGGCCAGGCTGTGTTTAAAAAAATACAGTTTCCTTGTAATTTTTTCGGGGCATAAGCTAGCCATGCGGTCGGCCGGGTGCCGGGGACGCAGCTCAGCTGCTCCTATTACTACACTTATCTGTGGATATTACCTGTTAAGTTGGTGATAGTCAAGCTACAGCTGGTAGCATCATAGAGGTTTTGTATAGAGTAAAGGACTAGTGGATAAAGACAGATCTCATAGGAAAGGGAAATAGAATATGTCCTTGTGGACGAATGGAGGTGGTGGAATGGAGCATAAAATAGGAAGAGGAGGTAAGAGGGTGATGAAGGAGAAAATGTGGGGAGAGACAACTGAAATTAAGGGGGCACTTGAGGGTTAGTATGGAAGCCTAATAAGTAGATGCTTCCTAAAATTCACGCGTGTACGAAGATGATCTAAATGAAATTACCAAAAAAAAAATGATGGAGACAGAGTCCATCTCTTGGCACCAATCAATACTTAATTTGACTTAAGGCACACTGCATAAGATGGAACCAATGCCCAGCACTGCTTGGGTGATCAAGGACCAGAGACTATATATCCCAGGGACCTAGGGTAAAACCAAATACGACTGTTCTACAAAAGTAACAATAAATTGACTCCTCATGATGATATTCTTTTTATATTCATCAATCATTGCCTTGGTCAGCCATCATCAGAGAAACCTCCTTCTGTCGATGATGGGAACAAATGCAGAGACCCATAGACAGACATTATCTAGAGAGTGAGAGACTTTGGAACACTCAGCCCTAAATGTGATGTCTCCATTAAATCCTTCTGTTCAGGGTCTGGGGAGCCATGCAGAAGAGATGAGAAGAGTGTAAGACCCAGAGAGAATGGAGGGCACAAAGAAAACAAGGTTGTCCAAATCAACGTGTTGAAGGCTCTTATGCACTCACAGACTGAGGCTGCATGCATAGGGATTATGGGGGTCGATACAACGTCTTCTGGGTGTATTTTATGGTTTCCAATTAAGTGTGTTTTATAGGATTCCCGAGTGTGTGAACAGTGGGTCTCTGATTCCTGCGCCTCAGGCTCTTTTTCTTCTGTTGGTTTGTCTTATCCAACCCCAATGTGATAGTTTTTGTTTTTTACTTATTTTACTTTATTTATTTTTTTGCTATTTTAAAAATTATTATCCCATAGAAGCCTGTTTGTTTCTAATGAGAGACAGAAAGGTAATGGACCTGAATGGAGGGGAAAGGTAGAAGAACTTGTACGAACAGTGAGATGGGAAATCATAATGAGGATATAGTATGTGAGAAAAACCCCATTTTCAAGAAAAAGAAAAAATAAGAATAAATATCACAAAGTGACCACATACATTAGTTGAATATTAGTAGAGTTTTAAACATACACTGGCCTAAATCAGATTCTCTCACATAAAATTTTGTTCTCCAGTTGAGACTCATGTTCTTAGGGTTATCAGATACTTTTCTTGATATTTGTGTCATCCTCCCTAGACAACCCTTGAGGCTACTAACTCCCTCACTCAGGGCACCACTGTTTGCCAGAGATACTCTCCAGTCCTTGCTCTGCTGCTGCTTTTCTTCTGGTGAAATCATCACTTCTCATCAGGGAGAACATATCGTGGACTCCAGACTCTTCTCAGTGTTCACGTGGTGTGTTGGAGCTCTGGCCTTGGAGAACCATGCTGGCAGCAATATCAATTTAGTCAGAAATATTCAGAGAGAAACATCATCATTTTAGAAGCGAGGATTCCCCTCAGCAGTGCTAGACATCATTTCACATGTTGATGGGCTAGATTGTTGGTTTGTCACGGGTGGAATGCCAGCCTCTTAACAAAGTTCTACAAACTCCAAGAGACCATAGAAACCAGTCAAGATTACTATACCCACAAACCTTTCAATGACTATAGCATTAAGAAAAACATTTATGATGAAAACATTTAAGTATTTCTTCCACCATTCCAGTTCTCCAAAAGGTACTAGAAGGAAAACATCAGTCTGAAGAGAAGGTTAACCACAGCCAAGAGGACACAAGGATTAAATAATTCAAGAAGTTAGTCAAAAGAAGGGAAGAAACCTCACACCAAAATAACAAAACAATGAATCAACACTGTACATTTACAACTCCCAATATTAATAGTCTCAACTCTCCCCGAAAGACACGATTAGCATTGGATTAGAAAACACTGCTGCATCCAAGAAACACATTTATCCATCAAAGACAGGCATCATCTTATTTAAAAGGCTGGAAAAAGTTACTCCAAACAAATGCAATCAAGAAACAAGCAGATGAAGCTATTTTAATATCTAACAAAGTAGACTTCAAACAAAAGCTAATCAGAACAGATAGGGAAAGACACTACATACTTCTTAAAAAAAAACCAACAACAGGATATAAGGAATCAGAACATTTGCGCACCAAACATGAGGGCATCTAGTTCATAAAAGAAACACGATACATCTTGTATCACATGTTGATCCTCTTGCAACAACATGGATGACTTTAGTATCCCATCTGTTCTATGTTTGAGGATTTGATTTCAGTTCCTAGCATCTACACCAGACAGCTCACAATTCCTGGAACTCCAAATCTAGGTGGGCCAATGTTCTCTTCTAGTCTGAAATAATTGCTGCTGAAAGAGGGTCCCCACTCCCACCCAGGTTACACTACAGTCTTCCTCCATGCCCTCCTACTCCTCTAATGTGATGTCTTTTCATGTAAAGCACTTACTGTCCTACAGTACTTTTAACATCTTGTACATAACTTGTCATTATCCGTCTTTCATGACTATGCCGTCCATAACAGAGGAGGCAGAGTCTTTGCCAGCTTTAAAAATTTTTTAATTTACTTAGTTGCTTATTCATTTACTATGTGTGTGCTTATGTCACAGCTCATGTGTGGAGATTAAAGTGCAACTTGTGTGAGCCTGTTCTTGCCTTTGACCCCATGGCTTGCAGGGAATAAACTCAGGTTGTCAGTGTTGGAGGCAAGTAGCTTTACCTGTTGAGCCATCTCCCTTGGGCCAGCCTTTTTCTTGCTGCATTTTGTAAACCCAGAGAGACAATGAGACACACATTATGTGGCTAATCATGCCCACAGAAGAAGTAAATAAAAGCTTCTCCAAGTTCACTTCTGACAGTCAGGCCATGAGTCACTTCTTGTCTTTTTGACTAAACCAATTGTCACACCCAACAGTTCACTCCTACCCACTCGGTCTCCTCTTCCCTCTTCTAGGTAGCCATAGTGTAAATTTCTCGGGACTAAAAAATAATTACACAAGAAGTTAAGCTCTCAAGTTGGCAAGATACACAATCAAACTTCTTCTCACTTCTTATACCTCAGTTCCCTCATCTCCCTTGTGTTTTTCAGCAATCTCAGATGCTATTTTTCTCCCTTAGCCCCTTCCCTTAGACTGATCTGTCCCTAATAGTTCTAATCCCTTTCAGGGATTTGAACACAGAGCAGGTGTTTTTCAGAGGTTTCTAATCTTCATGAAGACACTGTCACTGCGCTAAAAGGTGAAATGATAATCACCTCCCAGTAGGATGACCTCACTCTGTGCCAAGCCTTTATCTCAGGGATGAAGCACCCTCCTCTACAGATGCTCTGAGTGTGACCAAAGTGGCTACTGCTGTAATGAACATACTTGGTAAGCTGTCCCCCTTCTACCCTAGTAAGCAAACTTGGTAAGTTTGGTTTCTCTGGAAATCTTTAAGAATATACCATGAATATACAAACTTTTTGAGATAGGCTGTAACAAAATTGCTCATAACTAGCCAGGAACTATTGGTTTGAAATGATCTGCTTCGTTCTGCCTGCAAGTGTCCCTTGAAAACCTGATGGAGCATGTCTCCCTAGGTCTGAGAATTCTCCTCAGACCATTTTCTGTAGCATCCACACAGTCATACATCCCCCACTCTTACTGGCTCTGGGGAGCAAAGTGAACCTTATATCACTGATTCTGTTTCTATGGTAACTTTCTTGGACCCTTGTGATGACGGTAAATGCATCCTTCATAATTTTAATAAAATGTTATTAAAAATTGACCAAGACATTTCCAAGATTCTGGGTCAGGAAGAATTAAGGTCCTCAGATACATTACCTGTGATTCTAACATGTCACCAGAGTGACTGTGCCTTCATATCTCCCATTAGCTCAGGTGGACTGTGTCAGTGAATGAACCCATCATGGTCTTGACCTCTTGCTCATATTCTCACTCCTTACACTCTTCAACTGGACTTTGGCAGCTCAGTCCAATGCTCCAATGTGGATCTCTGCCTTTGTTTTCATCAGTTGCTGGATGAAGGTTCTATGGTGATATTTAAGATAGTCATCAGTCTGACAGGGCAAGTGGTATTTAAAGCAGTTGGAAATTAACTTGGGGCAAATTTTCAGTACTCACGAAGTTCCCTCCCAATTCTACCCTATGTTTTTCTGCTTTATTATTTTCATTTGTGTCTTCATATTCTTTACTATATTTCTAATCCTCATGCCTCTACCCTGGAGAGAGGTATTTTTGTCACGGCAGGTCCCCGGCGTTCTATCACTGAGGTACATACCTAGGCCATTAAGAAAATTTCAATATTTAGCATTTCCTTTTCTTTACCCACATGTAATTTATCTAGATTCAATATTTTCCAAAATTTGATGTTTGTTATGTAACTGATTATAATGTAATAGCATTATATTTTAAACAAATGAAAGAAAGACAATTCTTGTTTTGATGGATCCTAGCTTTAAGTTGGGGGAATCCCATTGTGTTTTAAATGATTTTTTTCTATTACTTATTTGGGTGGGAATTGTTAGTTTGAAGCAGGCTCTCAGAGTGCAACCCTGACTGACCTGAAACTCCCTGTGTAGATCAGGCCAGCCTTGAGCTGGAGGATATTGGTGGTCTCTGTCTCAGGAATGCGAGAAGTAAAGGTGGATTCCACTCCACCCGGTCAAGTTTTTATTTTAATGATATCATATATTTAGCATCATATTATATACATATTGTACATTAAATTTGCTAGATTGATCTAGTTCAACTTTAAATAATGCCAGCTGAACAGGCCTAACTAAATCCTTTCATTTTATCTCATATGTTCACACAAAAGATGAACTTGCTGTACAACACAGACTGTAAATACTTGGCAGAGATACAGTTCTGCTACCAAGAGAGATCATGATTTGCCATTTTTTCCCTTCTGATTCTTTCAATGTTGGTGTCTTAACTTTGTTTGTGTCACTCAGGGTTTGTTGAGGTTTTTGTGATAATGAAGATATTAATCCAGCTCTTTGTGTATCTAAGCAAGTGCTTGATTACTGAGCTATATTCCAGCCCTGGGTGTTTGCTTAATAGCATCAAATGTGTAGTGCATATGTATTAATTTCTTTTAATATATATCAAATATTAATATAATATTGATTTATTTTAATGTATTAGTACTATAAACACCTCATCTTCTGCTATGGGGATCCCTCTGTGCTGATTTTTTCATTCACACATGTACAGTGCTCTTTGTGTGCATTTGGTTTCCCTGCAGAGGTTCTGGATTTATTCCTCCACTTCCTTAGATGTTCAGCCAGATTTTTTTTATGTTTCAGAAGTTCTGATTGCTTTTGGTAAAATGGGTATTTGAGCTGAGCATGGTTGCCCACACCTGTAATCCCAGTGCTCCGGATGTAGAGACAGATTACTCGGGAGCTTGGGGCCAGCCTAAGCTATAGAGTAGGACCTAGTCTCAAAATCTAAAAACCAAAAGAGAAGGTATTTAAAAGCTATGTATTTATATGATACATATGGGATATATAGCATGTACTTGCAAAATACTTTACAGTATTATCACCTAAAATTTTTACTTTTATTTTATTCAATTATTGAATTCTGTGGAATTATGTTAAACTAATTCTACTTAAACTGAATGCAAACAACTTCTCATCACTACATTAATACGGCATTCTTCGATAAGTTAGGCTTGCTTCATTATTTTATTAGTTTTTGAGACAGGGTCTCACTACGTAGCCATGTCTATCTTGGAGTTCATTTTACAGATAAGGCTAGCCTCAAACTCACAGACATCTGTTTCTCTTTGTCTCCTGAGTGCTGGAATTGAACTATGCCTGGTTGATTCTTATCTTTTTAAGATTAATTTTATGTTTATGACTTATTCTTGACACAAGTTTTGGCATTATACATGTTTAAGAAAAAGTACACATCTACATTTATTTCTTTTAATAGATGTATTTATACTCTTCTTATTTGTGTGTGTGTGCATGCATGCACACATTTGTACACCTGAGTGTAGTGCCCACAAAGTCCAGAAGAGACATTCAAACGTACAAATTCTTGTAGCCATAATTGCAGGGACTTGGGAACTTAACAAGGTATGCACTGGGAACTAAATTAGGGTCCTCTGAAAAACTCTGAAGTGCTCTTAAACTCCAAGCCCCACTGTACATTGTTAATATACATGGTTGTGTGTGCATATGTCATGTTGTTCATTTGGAGGGCAGGGGACGACTTGCAGCAACTTTGCCCTGTTCTTCCATCACATAGGTCCCATGGATCAAACTCAGGTCATCAGGCTTGGCAACAACTTTATCCGCTGAGCCACCTGCTTCTAAATGCACACACAAAGTATGATACGCTGTGGCAGCCTGGCTCCGTGTGTCTTCTCTGTCTAGCTTGCTGGACCTCACAAAGGTGAATTTTAGAATTTGTGACTTACTTTCACTATTCTAAGATAAAAGGAGAGAGACACGCCTGTGCAATCTATTATTTCTTTGTTTTGTAAATCCTGGTGTTTCCTCAAAGAGAAGCAGTCAACTGGACTTCTTCAGCAGGTCCATAGCTGCACAGAGCTCTGTCAGAGCAGTGCCAATCCACTGGATCTTCCAGAGACTAGAGTGGAGAGCTTCGAGTGGGCAGCTACAAACAATGCTGTTGGAAGTCACGGGGCACCGACAAAAGACCTGTTTAATGCTCATGTTCACAACAAAAATTGGCTTTGGTAGAAAAGACATTTCGAGATGTGAGAGGAGTAAACAATAGTTGCTTTCCAGTGGTTGTGATATGTTATAACAGAAAGCAGCTGAGAGGAGAAAGGAGCTTATTTTTCTCTATGTCTCCAGGATAAAATACCATGAGGAGGAAGGTACGAAAACAGTGAGGGACAGAGGGGGGCAGGGTAAGGAGCTGGATGACTAAAGACTAACAAGAGAAACAACAGTAAGTGGGGCCAGGTCACCTGCACTCAAGACTCCCTCACTCCGTCCCAGTGATGGACTTCTTCCAGCAAGGCTCCATCTCCTAAAGGACTCAGGAAGTCATCAACAGTCACTAACTGGAGAGGAACTGCCCAAACATTGTAAGTCTATGGAGGACATTTCCCATTCAAAGAACCTCAAGTTAAAATCCATCTCCAAATTTCACTGAATCAAATAAAGCAAAACTCCAACCTCTCCTAGAAATGGATGCAGTAGTTCACATTGACTTAAACTGGGGAATGATGTTCTTCATTCAGACCATGGCTGGAATCCTAGCCAATTCTTTCCTCTTTCATCTGTATAACTTTCCATTGTTCACTGCACAAGTGGTGAGACCCATGAACTTGATTCTCAATCAGTTGGTCATATCAAACACTCTGGTTCTTTTCTCCAAAGGGATTCCTCAGACAGTGACCACCTTTGGGTTGACATCGTTCCTAGGGGAGGCTGGGTGCAAACTTCTCCTCTATTTGTATAGAGTAGCCAGAGGGGTCTCCCTCAGCACCACCTCCCTCCTCAGTGGCTTTCAGGCCATTAAGCTTCACCCCAATACTTTGGGGTGGCTGAACCTCAGAACTAGATCCTCAAAGTGCATTGTCACTTGCTGTTTCCTTTGCTGGATCCCACAGCTTCTGCTCAATATCCCTGTTTCTATGATCAAAGCTGGTCCAAAGAACAGCAAAAACCTGAGCACTATAGGAATACACAGATACTGTTCCTCAACTGTGCCTGAGAGATTAACTTTCTTAATAAAAGCAGTGATTCTATCCCTAAGTGATATTATGTGTCTGGTTCTCATGGCCTGGGCCAGTGGCTGCATGGTCCTTGCCCTGTATAAACACAAGCATCAAGTCCAGCACATCCATAGCCACAGCCTCTCCCAAAGGTCTTCCCATGAGGACAGAGCCACACGCACCATCCTGATCCTGGTGACCATGTTTTTGTCCTTTTACTCTCTAGCTTCTGTCTTATCATTTTGTATAACCCAGACTGTGAACCCGAGCCCTTGGCTGCTGAACACCTCTGTGCTGCTGTCACTGAGCTTCCCAACACTCAGTCCCCTCGTGTTCAATTTCAGTAATATATGTGTCCCTCATTTCTGCTGTGTCTTTTGGATAAAGAAATAAAAACAGTCCAACTCTGGTCTCTGATGTTTGAATTCCCTCCAGGGCATGTCAACCTAAATGTACTTACCTTTTCTCAATATTTATAGGCATATATGTTTGTTATCATGATTGTTTCTCTGTAAAAAATTTTGAGATTTAGTGTTAGTAAAAATGATAATTATTGCTTAATCCTTCTTGCTAGACTATCAAAAATTGAACACGGTATAACAGATAAACAAATGACTATTCATTTTTTAATCTTATATAATTACCCTCTCTATAAATAAATTAATCTCTAATGTTTGCACTCCAAAGACTCAGGCTATTGGAATTGGAGTTCAAGTACATCCTTAGCTACTTAGCTTGATCTCAGGGTAGCCTACATGAAACACTGTCTTTAAAAACATTGCCATTCATTTCAGTAATTCGTTGCTGTGATGGCAGGCATCTATACTTCCAGCTCTCAAGAGAAAGCAATAGGAGAGCAGGAATTCAAGGTCTTTCTAAGCTAGGCACAGAATGCAAGCCCAATTTAGGAAACACTATGTCGAGACAAACAAGCAAACAAACAAAAATAGCCAAATCCAGCTGTCCCATTCTAATCCAGAGAATTTAAAGAAACCCAAGCAGAGTTCATACGGTTTTCCCTGTAGCCAGGAGCAGGAAACAGCAGAAATGCCAAAGGATGGAAGAATAGATCAATAAATTGTATTCACATAGAATGCATGAACTAACATTAATCTAAGGGCAACAATCCTGATAAAAGCTAACTGGATAACTCAGTGGAGTTCTGCATGATGTAAAATTTCAGGGCTGGAGGGCTGTGAAGATCCCACAGTACAAAGAATGTGCTTCTAGGCAGTTTGAATGTTCACCTTACTAGACCTGGATAGAGGTGGGCGGCCCTTGGGCTTCCCACAGGTCAGGGAACCCTGATTGCTCTTTGAGCTGATAAGGGAGGGGGACCTCATGGGGGAGAGGGAGGGAAATGGGAGGCGGTGGTGGGGAGGAGGCAGAAATCCTTAATAAATAAATAAATTAAAATTTAAAAAAAAAAATAAAAACAAAAAAAAAAAGAATGTGCTTAAAGCAGCACAATTTGAATGACATTGGCAAAATATTGCACGTTAAGTTCTGTATATATGACCACAGTAAAAATGCCACCAATTCATAACTTCTTGAAAATTGAATGGAATCATCTGTTTGAGAGGGCCTCATCTTCTGTTGGCAGAATATAGTGAGACACTTGGGAAGACCTTTCAATGCAAATGAATCATTGTCACCACCCTATTTCTGCAAAACTCCATTTCTGTAGAAACTGCTGCTGGATTTTGGTCACTTAACTTATTGTTCAAAACACAGTTTATTCTAGTTCGTAGATGAAGAAGGACACTGGAGAAGAGATAGAAGTCTCATTCTTTCCTTTGACTTCCACATTCCTCAAAGGGCAGGACTCCTTCAGTGCAGATGTGAGCACCACCTGTGGTGATGCAAACCTGCCATTCACTGTTCCTCTTTAATCTGCCAGCAGTTTTCTCTCATGTTTGGGTCTTATATTTTGTTCATGGATTGTTGATCTACGTGCCTGCTTTTGTGCCAGTACTATGCTGGTTTTTTCTATTTATAGATAGTTCTGTAAGCTTGACATCTTTAATGGTAATTCCTCCAGATTTGTTCTTTTTGCTCGGGATTATTCTGGTAATTCAGGAACTTTTGTGGTTCCGTCTGAATTTTAGATTGTTTTCCTGTTCCTGTGAAGAGTGTTGTGGAGGTTTTTATTAGGATTGCATTGAGCCTGTAACTTTATTTTGGAAGGAGGGTCATTTTCACAATATATTTTTACTAATCAGTCACCGTAGGAGGTTTTCTCATCTTCTTGTGTCTTTTTCTATCTCTTTCATTGGAGGCTTTTCACCTCCTTGTTAGGATTATTCCTAGAATAATAGCAGCAGTAGAGCACGGAAGCCATGTTTAGCAGGATGGATCAGTCAAAAGAAAGGAAAACCAACAAATTTTCTTTTTTTTTTATTTTATTGAAAAAAAAGTAAAAAAAAGTTTCTGCCTCCTCCCAGCCTCCCAATCCCCTCCTCCTCCTCCCATCCTTCTCCCCCTCCCCCCAATCCTCTCCCCCTCCCTCTCCAGTCCCAAGAGCAGTCAGGGTTCCCTGCCCTTTGGAAAGTCCAAGGTCCTCCCCCCTCCGTCCATATCTAGGAGGTGAACATCCAAACTGGCTAGGCTCCCACAAAGCCAGAACATTAAGTAGGATCAAAACCCCGTGCCATTGTCCTTGGCTTCTCATCAGCCCTCATTGTTCTCCATGTTCAGAGATTCCAGTTTTATCCCATGCTTTTTCAGTCACAGTCCAGCTGGCTTTGGTGAGCTCCCAATAGATCAGCCCCACTGTCTCAGTGGGTGGGTGCACCCCTTGTGGTCCTGACTTCCTTGCTCATGTTCTCCCTCCTTCTGCTCCTCATTGACCTTGGAAGCTCAGTCCAGTGCTCCAGTGTGGGTCTCTGTCTCTATCTCCATCCATCACCAGATGAAGGTTCTATGGTGATATATAAGATATTCGTCAGTATTGTTATAGGATAGGGTCATTTCAGGTTCCCTATCCTCAGCTGCCCAGGGAACTAACTGGGGACATCGCCTTGGGCTCCTGGGACCCCTGCAGCACAGACATTAAGGACAACATTGAATAAATGGGACCTACTAAACTGAGAAGCTTCTGTAAAGCAAAGGACACTGTCACTAAGACAAAAAGGCAACCTACTGACTGGGAGAAGATCTTCACCAACCCCGCAACAGAAAAAGGTCTGATCTCCAAAATATATAGAGAACTCAAGAAACTAGACTTTAAAAGGCTAATTAACCCAATTTAAAAATGGGCACTGAACTGAACAGAGAATTCTCAACAGAAGAAGTTCAAATGGCCAAAAGACACTTAAGGTCATGTTCAACCTCCTTAGCGATCAGGGAAATGCAAATCAAAACAACTTTGAGATATCATCTTACACCTGTCAGAATGGCTAAAATCAAAACACCATGGATAGCCTTTGCTGGAGAGGCTGTGGAGGAAGGGGTACCCTCATCCATTGCTGGTGGGAATGCAATCTTGTGCAACCACTGTGGAAATCAGTCTTTTGTTTTCTCAGGAAATTCGGGATCAACCTACCCCTGGACCCAGCAATATCACTCTTGGGAATATACCCAAGAGATGTCCTATCATATGACAAGAGCGTTTGTTCAACTATGTTCATAGCAGCATTATTTGTAATAGCCAGAACCTGGAAACAACCTAGATGTCCGTCAATGGAAGAATGGTTGAAGAAAGTTTGGAATATATACACATTAGAGTACTACTCAGCAGTAAAAAACAATGACTTCTCGAATTTTGCATGCAAATGGATGGAAATAGAAAATACTATCCTGAGTGAGGTAACCCAGACCCAAAAAGATGAACAAGGGATGTACTCACTCATAATTGGTTTCTAGCCATAAATAAGGGTCACGGAGTCTACAATTGGTGAACCTAAAGAAGCTAAGTAAGAAGATGAACCCAAGGAAAAACATATAGTTATCCTCTTGGCTATGGGAAGTAGACAAAATTGCCGGGGAAAAAATTGGGATCTTGTGGGTGGGGTGGGATGGGGGTAAGGGAAGATGGGGAGAGAAAAGGGAGAAGGGGAGGTCAGGGGGAACTTGGGGAAAAAGGATGATTGGGATAAAGGAAGGTTCGATAGGGGAGCATGGAAGCACAATTTTTAGTTAAGGGAGCCACCTTAGGGTTGGCAAGAGACTTGAATTTTTTCTTTTTAAAAAATTATTTTATATACCAACCACAGTTCTTCCTCCCATGCCCATGCATTCCTCAGAGAGGGTAAGGGCTCCCATGGAGAGTCAATTAAGCCTAGAATATCACATTGAGGCAGGATCAAATCCCTCCCCGCTGCATTAAAGTTGAGCAAGTTATCCCACCATCGGGAAAAGGCCAGTTTTGAATAAATCCTGGTCCCACTACTTGGTCTCACTACCTGCTCACACTACCACAGGTCCCACAAACAGCTCAAGTAAAAAAACATTCAGAAGGTCTCATTCAGTCCCATTCATGCTCCCTAGCTGTCAGTCCAGAGTCCATGAGCTCTCAGTAGCTCGGGTCAGCTGTTTCTGTGGGTTTCCCTATTATGATAATGAACCCCTTGTCTTGTTCATATAACCATTCCTCCCTCCCTTTGACTAGACCCGGGAGCTTGTCATAGTGCTTAAATGTATAACTCTGCATCTGTTTCCACAAGTTACTGAATGAAGAGGTTCTTTGATGCCAATTAGGTATCACCAATCTGATTACAGGAGAAGGCCAGCTCAGGCACCCTCTCCACTTTTGCTCGGAATCTTAGCTTGGGTCATTCTTATGGATTCCTCTTATTTCCTTTAGCACCAGGTTTCTTCCTAACCCCATAATTGTTCCCTCTATCAACAAGTCTCTTTCATTGCCCTCCCTCTCATTCCCTACCCCAACTGGACCTCATATTCTAATCTCCCATTGCACCCCTTCCTACTTCACCCAGTTTACCCAGGAGATCTAATCTATTTCCCCTTCTTTGGGGAATCCATATCTATCCCAAGGGTCCTACTTGTTACCCAGCTTCTATGGGACTGTGGATTGTAGCCTGATTATCTATAAAGAGTTGCCATGGGAGTATACAGCAGGTGACAAATAGTCAACCCATTGGACACATGATTCCCTGGTCGGGAGCCTCACCTGGAAAAGTTGTGGGGGTCTCTGATTGTGGAAACCACTCGCTCCTGTCTGTAATTTCTCTCATGGGTTACTTCATTTCTCCCTTAGGAACTTTATTTCTTCCCTAAAAATAGCTTTTCGTGTATTTCCACTGCTTATGTGTTTATTTCATGTACATATCCCATCTATTTGGCACACATACAACTGTGCATGATATAGAGGATGATTCTGCTTAAGTTATATAATATTGATGAACATAAGTAATACTAGACATAACTCAGTCTGACATAGGAGATTTCTCAGCTACTAAAGCCGCCTTTGCACATTTAGCTAAGACTTCAGCAGATTCAAAGCAGGCTGGTTGTCCCTAGAGATATTATCTTGTTGCCCCTAGAGACAAATATACAAGATCAATATCCCAGGTGTTGTTTTGTTGATTCAAAGCCAACTTGGAAACTTTAGTCTGCCTGTAGTCCCAGTCTCAGGTTCAAGGTCCCACTAACTAATTGTTATTGCTAAGTCTTGATTTCCAATGTCATTTTCTGTCTGGCAACCCTCACCAATAAAAACTATTTGTGTGGGACATTGTGACATTCCTAGTCTGAGACAAACTACATGACTTAACTTATATTTTGAGTTTGAATAGTGTTCTGTAAAACAACCTACAATTGTTCAAAGTTTGACTGTAAAGGGAGTGACAGCAGAGAGAAGGCAGCAAGGCAGGGAGTGAGAAGGCAGAGGCAGCCAGGGGTGGAGAGGCAGTGAGGCAGAGAGCAGAGGGGAAGAGCAGCAGAGCAGAGAGGCCAAGCAGAGAGAGTGCCAGAGGCAGGAGAGAGGAGTGGCAGGTTTGAGAGAGGCTGCTGTTTGGCAATGTTTCTCTGTTTTTATTGTGTGGAACAATTTGAGGAGTATTGGTATTAATTATTCTTTTCAGTTCTCGTAGAATCTGTGCTAAAACTATCTGGTCTTAGGTTTTTCTTTTTTATTTGAGAAATTTTTAGTGACTGCTTCTATTTCTTTAGGTGTTACAATTCTAATTAAATTGTTTATCTGGTTTTGATTTAATTTTGGTATGCATTACCTATCCAGAAAACTGTCCATTTCTTTTAGATTTTCTAATTTTGTGGAGTACAAGTTTTTTTTTTTTTCTGGAGTATGATGTGAAGATTCTCTGCATTTCTTCAATGTCTGCTGTTATGTTCCCATTTTTATTTTTGATTTTGTTAATTAAGATATTCTTTCTTTGCCTTTTGTTTATTTTGGATAAGGGTTTGTCTAAGTTGTTGATCTCTTGAAGAACCCTCTCTTTATTTCACTGATTCTTTGTATTGTTCTCTTTGTTTATATTTCATTGATTTCAGTTCTCAATTTGATTATTTCCTGTTGTCTACTCCTTATGTGTGAGCTTGCTTTCATTGCTCAAGAACTTTCAGATGTTCTGTTAAGTCGTCAGTGTGAGATTTCTCCAAATACTCTATGTAGGCATTTAGTGCTATGAACTTTTCTCTTAGCCTCGCTTTCATATGTTCCATAAGTTTGGGTATGTTGTGTATTCATTTTCATTTAATTCTAGAACATCTTCCTACCTTCCTTCCTTCATCTCTCCCTCCCTCCCTCCCTTCCTTTCTCTCTTCTTTCTTTTCTTTCTTTCTTTCTTTCTTTCTTTCTTTCTTTCTTTCTTTCTTTCTTTCCTCTCTTCCTTTTCTTCTTCCTTTTTCTACACAGCATTTCTCTGTGTAGCTTTGGAGCCTGTCTTGACACTTGCTCTGTAGAACAGGCTGGCCTTGAAGTCACAGAGAACCTCCTGCCTCTGCTTCCCAGATTCTGGGATTAAAGATATGAACTACCACCTTGACCAAGTGGTGATTCAAATGAGTGTTAATTTAGTTTCCATGAGTTTGTATGTTTTCTGCAGTTCGTGTTGTTGTTTTGTTGCTTTAAGCCATGATGATCCAACAAGGTACAGGGGGATTATTCAAATTTTTTAAATTATCTATTGAGATTTGGTTTGTGACCGAGTATGTGATCAATTTGTGTTTGGGTGGAATGTTCTATAGATGTCTGTTAAGCCCATTCGAGTCATAAATAAATAAACTCTATTCTGTTGGTTATGCTCTTATCTATAGTTCATGTTTATTAACCCAGATTTTCCATTTCCAGAATTCCCTCAGTTGGTGTTTTGTTTATTGCCTCTATTTCAGTTTTCACGTCTTGAACTGTTTGCTTCACCCATTTGATTGTTTTTTTCTGTTTTTTTTTTGTGTGTTTCTTTAAGAGATTTATTGATTTCTTCCAATTTTTTGCTTGTCTTTTTCTACATTCTTTAAGGGATGTTTTTTCTCTAAAGATGAGGCTGTCCAGCTTGGGGGAAGGTCACTCACCACTTGGTCTGCTCTGTTCAGTCATATTCTGTTGTCAGAGACCCTCTGAATTAGAAGGGGATGGGTGGATTTGGGGATTAGAGTAGGACTTGTAGATTATAGGGTCTAATTGGTGGAGGTGGGTGATGGAGCAACCTACCTGCAGGAGACTTGCCTGCTGGCTTGCTAGTCTTATATTTGTTTCTTGTTGCCAGTTTCAGTTCAAAGGTTTAGAGACCATCATGGCAGGGAGCATGGTGGCATGCAGGCAAGTATGGTGTTAGAGAAATAGTCAAGTGTCCTACTTTGGCAGGCAACAGGAAATCGACTGACCAACAATTCTTGAAGCTGAACCTCAGTACGTATCCCTAGGAATGTTGTCAAGAGGACAAAGGTGTAGCTTCATTTGATTATTATTAACAGCCCGAGGAGTTCCCTTAAGGGACCCCTACTCAGCAAAACTGGGATGAAAGGAACTTTAGGACTGATTAAGGTGATTTTGATATAAATGTTCACCTGGGAAGTCATCTCTCCACACTAGAGTTTTCTTGATGCATCCAATATATGCAATACTCATTAGCATCTGTGGCTGACAGTTCTTTCTAATTCACTTCTGGTGGTCAGACACTTCTTGTCCTTTTGGCTAAGACCAAATGTCATACCCAATAGGTCATTCCCATCAAGTCCTCATGTTCCTCCTTCTAGTTATCCATAGTGTAATTTCTCAGGATGGAACAATAACCATCCAAGTGGCAAAGTCCCCAAGAAGGTAAGACACCCAACCAAAACCTTATTCTCAGTTCCTCACCTCAGGGCTCTTGTCACATCCATCTGGTGTTTTCAGCCAGTTCAGATGGTGTTTACCTCTGTAACCACTCTGCCCTAGCCTAGTCTGTCACTAATAACTCTAATCCCATTTGGGGATTTGAACATTATTCATGTGTTTTTCTGAGATGATTTCTAATCTCTATGAAGACACTTTCACTGCTCTAAAGGGTGAAATGATATTCACCTTGGGATTCGAATTGGAAAGGAAGAAGTTAAACTTTCGTTATTTGCAGATGATATGATAGTGTACATAAGTGACTCCCAAAACTCTACCAAAGAACTCCTACAGCTAATAAATACCTTCAGGGATGTGGCAGGATACAAGATCAACTCAAAAAAATCAGTAGCCCTCCTATACACAAAGGATAAAGAAGCAGAGAGGGAAATCAGAGAAACATCACCTCTCACGATGGACACAAATAGCAAGGAAGTGAAAGATCTGTTTGACAAGAACTTTAAGGCACTGAAGAAAGAAACTGAAGAGGATACCAGAAAATGGAAGTATCTTCCATGCTCCTGGATTGTAGGATCAACATCATAAAAATGGCAATTGTCACAAAGGCAATCTATAGATTCAATACAATCCCCATCAAAATCCCAACAAAAATTTTCACAGTCCTTGAGAGAACAATAATCAACTTTATATGGAAAAACAAAAAACCCAGGATAGCCAAAACAATCCTATACAATAAAGGAACTTCTGGAGGCATTACCATCCCTGACTTCAAACTCTACTACAGAGCACAGTAATGAAAACAGCTTGGTATTGGCATAAAAACAGAAATGTTGACCAATGGAATCGAATTTAAGACCCAGATATTAACCCACAAACCTATGAACACCTGATTTTCAACAAAGGAGCTAAAGTTATACAATGGAAGGAAGAAAGCATCCTTAACAAATGGTTCTGGCATAACTGGATGTCATTCTGTAGAAGAATAAAAATAGATCCATATTTATCACAACACACAAAACTCAAGCCCAAATGGATTAAAGATCTCAATATAAATCTGACCACACTGAACCTGATAAAAGAGAAAGTGGGAAGTAGCCTGCAATACATTGGCACAGGAAACCACTTCCTGTATAGTTCCAGTAGCACAGACAATTAGAGCAACAATGAATAAATGGGGACCTCCTGAAACCAAGAAGCTTCGATAAAGCAAAGGACACTGTCATTAAGACAAAAAAGCAACCTACTGAGACAAAGGTCCGATCTCCAAAATATATAAAGAACTCAAGAAACTAGACATTAAAATTCTAATTAACCCAATTAAAAAATGGGGTACTGAACTGAACACAGGATTCTTAACAGAAGAACTTCAAACAACTAAAAGATACTTAAGGTCATGTTCAACTTCCTTAGCCATTAGGTAAATGCAAATCAAAACAACTTTGAGATACCATCTTACACCTATCAGAATGGTTAAAATCAAAAACATCAATGATAACCTATGATGGAGAGGATGTGGAGTAAGGGGAACACTCATCCATTGCTGGTGGGAATGCCAACTTGTGCAACCACTTTGGAAATCAGTGTGGCGATTTCTCAGAAAATTCGGGATCAACCTACTCCAGGATCTAGCAATACCCCTCTTGGGAATATACCCAAGAGATGCCCAATCATACTACAAAAGCATTTGTTCAACTATGTTCATAGCAGTATTATTTGTAATAGCCAGAACCTGGAAACAACCTAGATGCCCTTCAATGGATGAATGGATAAAGAAAGTGTGGCACATATACACATTAGAGTACTACTCAGTGGTAAAAAAAAACAATGACATCTTGAATTATGCATTGATGGAGGAAGGTCATTGGTTAATTATAATAAAGAAACTGCTTGGCTCTCATAGGTTAAAACATAGGTGGGTGGAGTAAACAAAACAGAATGCTGGGAGGAAGAGGAAGTGAGCTCAGACTCGACAGCTCTGCTCTCTCGAGCAGAGCCTCCATGCTCCACTCTCTGGGGCAGACACACGCGATGAAGCTCCGACCCAGGATGGACGTAGGCTAGAATCTCCCTGGTAAGCCACCTCGTGGGCTACACAGATGATTAGAAATGGCTAAATTAATATGTGAGAATTAGTCTAGAAGAGGCTAGATAGAAATGGGCCAAGCAGTGTTTAAATGAATACAGTTTGTGTGTTGTTATTTCGGGCATAAGCTAGCAGGCGGCCGGGGTACTGGGGACGCAGCCCAACCACTCTTATTACTACAATGCATGCAAATGGATGGAAATAGAAAACACTATCCTGAGTGAGGTAACCCAGACCCAAAAAGATGAATATGATATGTACTCACTCATTAGTGGAATATAGTCGTAAACAAAGGACATTGAGCCTATAGTTCGTGATCCTAGAGAAGCTAAATAATAAGGTGATCCCAAAGAAAAACATATATAGTTATCCTCCTGGAAATTGGAAGCAGACAAGAATGTCAGGCAAAAGTTGGGAACATGGGGGTGGGGGTAGGGTGGGGTGAAGGGGAGAAGGGGAAAGAAAAGGGAGAAGGGGAGGATTAGAGAGAGCTTGAGGGAGTGGGATGGTTGAGATGGAGGAAGGGTGGATATAGGAGCAGGGAAGAAGACATCTTAACTAAGGGAGCCATTTTAGGGTTGGAAAAAGACTTGGCTCTAGAGGGGTTCCCAGGTGTCCACGGGGATGTCCCCAGCTAGATCCTTGGGCAGTAGAGAAGATGGTGCCTGAACTGGCCTTTTCCCATAGTCGCACTGATGACTATCTTGAATATCACCATAGAACCTTCATCCATCAATGGATGGAGATAGAGACAGAGAACCACATTGGAGCACTGAACTAAGCTCCCAAAGTCCAGTTGAAAAGCAGAAGGAGGGAGAAGATGAGCAAGGAAGTCAGGACCACGAGGGGTGCATCCACCCACTGAGACAGTGTGCCTGATCTAATGGGAGCTCACCAAAGCCAGCTGGACAGGAACTGAACGAGCATGTAATCAAACTGGACTCTCTGATTGTGACTGACAATGGGGGCTGACTGAGAAGCCAATGATAATGGCCCTGGAATCTGTCTCTACTGCATGTACTGACTTTTTGGGATTCTAGTCTGTTTGGATGCATACCTTCCTAAGCCTGGATGGAGGGGGGAGGGCCTTGGACTTCCCACAGGGCAGGGTGTCTTACCCTCTCTTAGGACTGGAGGGGGAGGAGGGAGGAGGAGTGAGGAGCGGGTGGGAAATTGGAGGAGGGGAGTAAGTGGAAATTTTGAATGATATTATTTATAAAACAATAAAAAATGATGCTGACAAAAATGGGTATATATATATCTAAACAGAGAATTCTAAGCATAAGAATTTCAAATGGCCGAAAGATACCTAAGGAATTGTTCAACATCCTTAGTAATCAGGAAAATTCAACTCAAAAGTACTCTGAGATACCATCTTACAGCAGTCAGAATGGCTAAGATAAAAAACACTGATGGCAGCTTATGTAAGGGGAACACTCTTCTACTGCTGATGAGAGTAAAAACTTGTACAGCCACTTTGGAAATCAGTGTAACAGTTTCTCAGAAAACTGGGAATCAATCTACCTCAAGACTCAGCAATACCATTCTTGGGCATATACCCAAAGGATGCTTAATCACACTACAAGGACACTTAATCAAGTTGTCCATAGTAGAATTATTCATAATAGCCAGAACCTGAAAAAAACCTAGATGCCGCTCAACTGAAGAATAGATGAAAAAAAATGTGGTATATTTACACAATGGAATATTAGTCAGCTCTGGTGGACAATGACATCAAGAAATTAGCAGGCTATTTGTTGGAGTAATAAAAAATCATCTTGGGTGAGGTAATCAAGATTCTAGAAAGACAAGCAAAGTAAGTACTCACCCATAACTGGATATTAGATGCTCACAAAGGTTAACCAGGCTACAATCCACAGCCCCATAGAAGCTAGGTAACAAGGAGGACCCAAAGAGGCACACCTATGGTTTGCCTTAGGAAGGGGAAATAGATTGATCTTCTGGGTAACCTGGATGCAAGAGGAAAAGGGGAGGGAAATGGGGATGAGAACACTAGGGAATGGGATGGTTGAGTTGGGGAGAGACTGAGAGGGAGATAAATGAAAGAGACATGTTGACAGAGGGAACCATTATGGGGTTAGGGAGAAAACTGGTGCTAGGGAAAACTCCAGTATCCACAAGTATGACCCCAGATAAGATTCTTAACAATAATAGAAATGGTGCCTGAACTGGCCTTCTCCTGTAATCATATTGCTGATTACCATAATTGGCAGCATAGAACCTCTATCCAGTAACTGGTGGAAACAGATGCAGAGATTCACAGCAAAGCACTGGGCTAAATTCCTGGAGTCCAGTCAAAGAGAGTGTGGAGGGATTATATGAGCAGGGGGTGGGGTCAAAGTCTTGATGTGTAAGCCACAGAGACAGTTGATCTGAGCTAGTGAGAGCTCATGGACTCTGGACTGACAGCTGGGGAGCATGCAAGGGGCAGAATGAGACCCTCTGAATGTGGGTGACAATTTTCTGGCTTCATCTGTTTGTGGGGCCTATGGTAGTGAGACAAGGATTGGTGCATGAACTAACTTTTTAGACCCATTCCCTATGGTGGGATTCCTTGTTCAATCTTGATGCAGTGGAGAGGGACTTCGTCCCTCCAGTCTTAATTGACTCCACATGGGAGACCATAGCCTCTCTGAGGAGCAAATGGGCATGGGAGGGCAGAGTGGAAGAAGGGAGGGAGGGGGAACTGTGGTTGGTATGTAAAATATTGTTTTTTAAAAAAGAATTGATGTTGGTTTTCCCTTTCTTTTGACAGATCCATCCTGCTAAACATGGCTTCTGTACTCTACTGCTGCTATTATTCTAGGAGTAATCCTAACAAGGAGGTGAAAGGCCACTAACAGTGACATTTTAAATCTCTGATGGAAGAGGTACAAAAAGACACAAGAAGATGAGAAAACCTCCTATGGTCACGGATTAGTAAAAATATATTGTGAAAATGACCCTCCTTCCAAAATAAAGTTACAGGCTCAATGCAATCCTAATAAAAATCTCCATAACTCTCTTCACAGGAACAGGAAAACAATCTAAAATTCAGACGGAACCACAAAAGTTCCTGAATTACCAGAATAATCCCGAGCAAAAAGAACAAATCTGGAGGAATTACCATTAAAGATGTCAAGCTTACGGAACTATCTATAAATAGAAAAAACCATCATAGTACTGGCACAAAAGCAGGCACGTAGATCAACAATCCATGAACAAAATATAAGACCCAAACATGAGAGAAAACTGCTGGCAGATTAAAGAGGAACAGTGAATGGCAGGTTTGCATCACCACAGGTGGTGCTCACATCTGCACTGAAGGAGTCCTGCCCTTTGAGGAATGTGGAAGTCAAAGGAAAGAATGAGACTTCTATCTCTTCTCCAGTGTCCTTCTTCATCTACGCACTAGAATAAACTGTGGTTTGAACAATAAGTTGAGTGACAGAAATGGGGTGGTGACAATGATTTCATTTGCATTGAAAGGTCTTCCCAAGTGTCTCACTATATTCTGTCAACAGAAGATGAGCCCCTTTCCAACATACGATCACAGTCACCTTTAAATTTATTATTATTAATTGGTGGCATATGTATTGTGGTAAAATATGCATAAAGTGAAGTGTTATAATTTGCCAATTGCATTCAAAGAACATTGTTTGTACTGTCAGGTCATCACAGTCATCCAGGCCTGAAATTTTACATCAAGCAGAAAAAGAAATGTGTTCACTAAACACTGATGTTCTAATCCCTATTCCTCTCAGCTCTGTTGATCCACTGATTTATTTATATTTTGTCTTGATAATTACATTTTAAGTGACTATGTCCATAGAGTTATGTAGTTAGCTTTGGTCAGGCTTATTACATCTAGATTAAAGTCAATCATGCATTCTATGTGAATATTAATTTGTTATTTGTTGTAAGGACGGCGGGCTGCATCCTGCCACCCAGCTAGCTTTACACCCGAAATAATTACACACAAATTGTATTCTTTTAAACACTGCTTGGCCCATTAGCTCTAGCCTCTTACTGGCTAACTCTCACATCTTGATTAACCTATTTCTAATAATCTGTGTAGCACCACAAGGTGATAGCTTACGAGGAAGGATCTTAACCTGCTTCCATCTTGGAGAAGAGAGCTATGGCGACTGCCTGACTAGGCTTTCTTTCTCCCAGAATTCTATTCTGACTACTCCACCCACCTAAGGGCTGGCCTAACAAAGGCCAAGCAGTTTCTTTATTAATTAACCAATGAAAGCAACAGATAGATAGATGACACTCCCACATCAGTTATTCTATTCTTCCATCCTTTAACATTTATGTTGTTTCCAACTCCTGGCTACTGGGACAATCCTATGAATTCTTTTTGGGTCCTTTCTTTTAGTTCTCTGGCTTAAAGTGTAACAGCTAAATTTGGGAATTGTTCTGATTTGCTTGTTTGCTTGTTTCTTGAGACAGTGTTTTTTGTACCCTAATTTGGGCCTAAACTCAAAGTGTAGCTTAAAATGACCTTGAATTCCTGATATTCCTGTTGCTTTCTCTTGAAAGATGGAATTATTAGGTACATGCCATCACAGAAAGGGATTACTGAAATGAATGGCAATGTTTTTTTAAAAACAGTGCTTCATGTAGCCTAGGCTAAGATCTAATTAGCTGAGTAGCTGAAGTTTTACTTGAGCTCCAAACCCAAAGACCGGAGTCTTCAGAGTGGAAACATTAGAGATTTAGAGGGCAATTATATGGGATTAAAAAAATAGTCATTTGTTTGGATTTTGCACCATATATTCTTTTTGATAGTTTAGTAAAAAAGATGAAACAATAATTATCATTTTTATTAATACCAAATCATAAGTTTATTACAGAGAAAGAAGCATGATAGATAACAAGCATGTGCACCTACAAATATTCGAAAAAAGCAGCACATTAAAGTTGACATGTCCTGGAGGGAATTCAAACATCAGAGACCAGAGTTGGACTGTTTGTTTTCTTTATCCAAAAGACACAGCAGAAATGAGGGACACATATATTACTGAAATTGAACATGAGGGGACTGAGTGTTGGGAAGCTCAGTAACAGCAGCACAGAGGTGTTCAGCAGCCAAGGGCTCGGGTTCACAGTCTGGGTTATACAAAATGATAAGACGGAAGATAGAGAGTTAAAGGACAGAAACATGGTCACCAGGATCAGGATGGTGCGTGTGGCTCTGTCCTCGTGGGAAGGCCTTTGGGAGAGGCTGTGGCTATGGATGTGCTGGACTTGATGCTTGTGTTTATGCAGGACAAGGACCATGCAGCCACTGGCCCAGGCCATGAGAACCAGACACATAATATCACTTAGGGATAGAATCACTGCTTTTATTAAGAAAGTTAATCTCTCAGGCACAGTTGAGGAACAGTATCTGTGTATTCCTATAGTGCTCAGGTTTTTGCTGTTCTTTGGACCAGCTTTGATCATAGAAACAGGGATATTGAGCAGAAGCTGTGGGATCCAGCAAAGGAAACAGCAAGTGACAATGCACTTTGAGGATCTAGTTCTGAGGTTCAGCCACCCCAAAGTATTGGGGTGAAGCTTAATGGCCTGAAAGCCACTGAGGAGGGAGGTGGTGCTGAGGGAGACCCCTCTGGCTACTCTATACAAATAGAGGAGAAGTTTGCACCCAGCCTCCCCTAGGAAAGATGTCAACCCAAAGGTGGTCACTGTCTGAGGAATCCCTTTGGAGAAGAGAACCAGAGTGTTTGATATGACTAACTGATTGAGAATCAAGTTCATGGGTCTCACCACTTGTGCAGTGAACAATGGAAAGTTATACAGATGAAAGAGGAAGGAATTGGCTAGGATTCCAACAGTGGTCTGAATGAGGAACATCATTCCCCAGTTTGAGTTAATGGAAACTACTGCATCCATTTCTAGGAGGCACTATATTTTACTTTATTTGAACCAGAGCAATTCAGAAATGGATTGTTACTTGTGGTTGTTTGAATGAGAAATATCCTCTGTAGATTATGGTATTTGTATAGTTCATCCCAATTGGTGGCGCTGTTTGGGAAGCTTATACAGCATTTAGGAGATGGAGCCTTACTAGATGAAGTCCATCACTGGGAGGGAGAAGCCAACATTGACTGTGAATAAGCTGGTCCCACTTGCTCTTCTTTCTCTCCTTCCTGTGTGTATGAACATGTGATCAATCATTTTCCTCTTCCTACCTGCTTTCCCTGACTGTTACCATGGTTTTACTCTTCATCCCATGAGAGACTCTATTCCTCTGGACCTATAATTCAAACTAAACATTTTTCTCCTCTAAATTGCATCTAATCATGGTATTTTATCACAGAAACAGAAAAGTAACTGATATGTTGTCTTAAGACTACTAGAAACGTCTTTTCTCATAAAACCCATCTTAGATGTGAATTATGAACACATCATTTGTAAATGTAAAGGGACTTCTTACCGCATTATTTATAGACAGGAAAACTGGCAGTTCTCTACCTCAGTCATGGAAAGACTGAGGGACCTCTGTTCAGTCTGCCTTGCCTGATGAGGAAGTCCTGTTTGCTGCCTCCCTTTGAGGAAACACCATTATTGACTAATGAGAGAAATGACAGATTTGAAGTAGGCCCCTCTGTATGTGTATCTTTCAAAAGTCAGAATAAACCATAACCTGTAAAATTAGTTCTTGCTGGGGCCTTGAGAGGAAGCTAAGAGAAGTGACCACTCAAGCAGAGGGTCTGGGTTTGATGTCCAGTACCCACATGGTGTCTCACAACTGCCTGAACTCCAGTTCCAGGAGATCCAACTTCCTCTTTTGACCTCTATGGACTCCTGAATGCACATGGTGCACACAACCTCATGCCGGTAAACATGCATCACATGAATAAAAATAAATAAATAAACTTAAATAAAAAAAAACCCTGTGTGAATCTGTAAACCATGCAAAGCCATCACAAAGCCAGAGCACCACAGCCTATCTTCTTGTTTAGAATAGAAGCATATCTAGGAGGACTCTTTATTCTATGGGACCCATATAGTGGCAAAAGAGGACAAATTCTTCCAAGTTTTCTTCTGGTCTCCATATTCAAAACATGTCAACTGCATACATACACACATGAACAGAAATAAACTTATAATGTTTAAATGGGACTGGAGGGATTGCTCAGTGGATCCTCAACCAGAGGATCCAGGTTTGGTTTCAAGTACCCACCTTATGCAGTTCATAACCTCCTGTGACTCCAGCTTCCATGGATTCAATGCACCCTTCTGGGTTTCATTGGCACTGAACTTTCAGCTTCAAATCCACACAAAGATACACAGAAATGTACACAAACACAAATTTAAAGAAATATGAACATTAAAATACAAAATGTAGATTTTTCTTAAACACATAATACTAAACTTTATATGGAATCTAACTCATAAACATAAAGGATTACGTTAAAAAGTAACCAGCCAGGCATAAAGAGGAGCACCTTTAATCCAGCACTCAGGAGGCAGAGGCAAGTGAATCTCTGAGATGAATGCTAGCCTACAATACACAGCAGCTTCTGGCTATCCAAGATTATACAATGAATTCATATCTCAAAATAAATGAACAATCAAAGCAACATAAACCTCCCACAAAAGAAAAAAATGATAGAAAAATAACCTAAAATGCATTTTTTTTCTAAATTCATATTCATCAAGACAAAACTGAAAGAGTTCTTGAGTTGAAGGAGAGTGTTGAGGGCACATAGGAGGGTTGGGAAAGAGGAAAGGAAAAGAAGAAATGTTATAATTAAACTAAAATCTGAAAGGTAGACATCTTTTTCAAAAAGAAAGAACTGTAGTTAGAAATCAAGGAGACAGTCCAGCAGTTAAAATCTCTGTTGTCTCTGCAGGGGCTACAACCTCATATCCCAAACAGCAGGGTCACAACCATCCAGAGACTTCAGTTATCTCATGATATCTATGGACACCCAGCACATACAAAGTACTCAGACACTTTTACAGGCAAAACATTCACACACAGAAAATAAAATAAAAAATCTATAACTTTTAAAAACAATATTTTGTAAAAAAATTTTTCCCTCCCCCTCCTCCTTCCCTTGAGGAGGGAAATGGGAGGCTGGGAGGAGGCGGATACCTTTTTTTTCCTTTTCTCAATAATATAAAAAAAATTGATCCCAAAGCAAAAAAAAAATTTATGTGTTTAAAAATTACTGGTGTTATACTAATAACCTACATAACAATCATTAGGTTTTGGAAAATGCTACAATCTGGATAAAGGATAGAGGAGATAAAACAGAATATTCTGAAAATAAAATAGGTTTGCGACAGAATTTCTTAAAGGGCTAGTCATGTAGCTCGATGATAGGATGCTTACCCAGCCTACATAAGGCTCCAAGATCAATTTCTGGTATTGTCAAAAAAAATACTACTTCCCATAACCTAAACAACAGATTATTTCCAGTGTTACAGATGTTGGGGTAAAAGGGGAGGATGAGAAAGAAAAGAACACTTCAGTATGTGTACAAATATCTTGTCACAATATCCCAAGGAACCAAGTCTGGGCACTAGAATAACACAACACAGCAATGTTGTCATGATGTCCTGAGGAATGAAGTATGGGCACTAGAACAGCACACCAAAGCAGACGGCATCTCAATCTGGGACCTGCTAAGATCCCAGATCCCCGTGTCATTTAATAACTGCAATCACCCCCGGAAGCACAAATACATCCCTCCTTTTCTGTGTTAAAATATTCCTTGTGGAGACACCAGCTAGAAATAAACTGGACACATCTTCTAGAATAAGAACAGGAAAATGGTCCTTCTCAGGTCTGCTGGTCGGGAGTAGACTCTGTTTCCACTGCCTGGACACTGGATTGGGTGGCAGCCTTGGAAACTCACTGGGCAGGAGGTGGATATAGTGGATGGAGAGCTATGAAGGCACGGTCACTCTGGTGACATGTTAGAGTCACAGGTAATGTATCTGAGGACCTTAATTCTTCCTGCCCCAGAATCTTGGAAATGTTTTGGTCAGATTTTTTTTTGCTATTTTTTTAATCACATTTGTGAAAGGGTACATAAAATAAAATTAATGAAATAATATGATTCATTCTGCTGCTAAAGACCAATAATAAAGGGAGAGTGTATAGTAGTGTGGGTGCTACAGAAAACACTCAGAGGCATGTTCACAGAGCCAGCTGAGGACAGCATGCTACCACAAATATTTTAGTTATCCTAGCTAGTCATGCACATATATAGGCTAAAACATATGAATCATATTAGCTCTTTGGTTCCTGGTTAGTTCTGGACAACATTCCTAGAACATGTCTCAAAAAATTTGTGTATCTATACCATATTTCTTAAGACAGTTCCATACAAAAAACAAACTATGAGAAAAGAAAGGAACAACTTACCAAGTATGTCCACTGGGGTGGCAGACACCTTGGTCACACTCAGAGCATGTGCACAGGAAGACATTTCATTCCTGAGATAAAGGCTTGGCACACAGTGATGTCATCCTGCTGGGAGGTGGAGGTGATTATCATTTCACCCTTTAGTGCAGTGACAGTGTCTGCATGGAGATTAGAAATCTTCTCAGAAAAACACCTGCACTGTGTTCAAATTCCTGAAAGGGATTAGAGTTATTAGTGACAGACCAGAGTGTGGCAGGGAGATTACAGAGGTAAACACCATCAGAGATGGCTGAAAAACACCAAGAAGAAATGGCAAGGGAGACGAGGGCACTGAGGTAAGGATGTGAGACTAAGTTTGGTTGTGTATCTTGCCAAAATGAGGGCTTTACTTCTTGGGTGGTTACTTTTACATCCTGAGAAATTTGTACCATGGATAACTAGAAAGGAAAAGAGGAGGAGGGGTAGGAATGAGCAGCTGGTCATGACATTTGGTCTTCGTTAAAAGGACAAGAAATGATGCTTTGATTGTCAGAAGTGAATTTGGAGGAATTGTCAGTCACAGACTCTAATGAGTGTTACATGATCTTTGTGGTGTACAGGATGCATCAAGAAAACTAGTGTGGGGAGATGGCTGACCAAGTGGACACTTACGTCAAAGCTAAAGATGACTCCTAAAGTGACTTCTAACTCTTTTCGTTCTCTCACCTTTGCTTCCTTATCTCTGACGTATCTATCATAGTTTTGAGCATTTTTCCTTCTAGCTCTCATACTTACATAAAAGATGTCTCTATAATATTAACTTGCCCCAAAATTCCTTTCAGCCCTACCACCAAAAATTTCAGGTCAGCCTGAGAAGTTAAAGAAACTCCTGAGGCTCCTAAAGACAAGCAAATCAAGCTATACGTATGTACCCATGACAGCATTCCACGGGTCACATCTTCAAAAATGGTTGGGTGTTATTTTTTTAATTGATTTTTATTGAGCTCTACATTTCTCCTTGCCTTTCCTCTCCTCTTCAATCATCCCCCAAGGTTCCCATGCTCCCAATTTACTCAGGAGATCTTGTCTTTTTCTATTTCCCATGTAGATTAGATCTATGTAAGTGTCTCTTAGTGTCTTCATTGTTGTCTAAGTTCTCTGGGGTTGTAGTTTTCTTTACTTTATGTTTAAAAGCCACCTATGAATGAGGACATGTGATAATTGTCTTTCTGTGTCTGGGTCACCTCACTCAAAATAACGTTTTCTAGCTCCATCCATTTTCCTACAATATTCAAGATGTCGTTATTTTGTTTGCTGTGTAGTACTCCATTGTGTAAATATACCACATTTTCCTTATCCATTCTTATGTCAAGGGGCTTTTAGTTTTTTTCCAGGTTCTGGCTATGACAAACAAAGCTGCTATGAACATAGTTGAGCACATGTCCTTGTGGCACGATTAAACATCCCTTGGATATATATTCAAAAGTGGTATTACTGGGTCTTGAGGAAGATTGTTTCCTAATTTTCTGAGAAATCGCCACACTGACATTCTAAGGGGTTGTACCATTTTGCATTCCCACCAGCAATGCAGAAGTGTTCCCTTTTCCCACAACCTCTCCAGCATAAGTTGTCATCATTGTTTTTTATCTTGGCCATTCTTACAGGTTTAAGATGGAATCTCAGAGTTGTTTTGATTTGTATTTTTCTGATGGCTAAGGATGTTGAACATTTCCTTAATTGTCTTTAGCCATTTTAGATTCCTCTGTTTAGAGTTCTCTGTTTAAGTCTGTACTCCATCTTTTTATTGCATTATGTGCTCTTTTGGTGACCAATTTCTTGAGTTCTTTGTATATGTTGGAGATCAGACCTCTGTCTGATGTGGGGTTAGTGAATATCTTTTCCTATTCTGTAGGCTGTCATTTTTTTTGTTGACTGTGTCTTTTGCTTTACAGAAGCTTTTCAGTTTCAGGAGGTCCTATTTATTAATTGCTTTTCTCAGTGTCTATGCTGCTGGCATTATATTTAGAAAGTGGTTGCCTGTGCCAATGTGTTTAAGTGTACCTCCATCTATCTCTTCTATGAGAGTCAGTGTGACTGGTTTTATGTTGAGGTCTTTGATCCATTTGTACTTGAGTTTTGTGCATGGTGATAGATATGGGTCTATTTTCATTCCTTTACATGTCAACAACCAGTTATGCCAGTACCATTTGTTAGATATGCTTTCTTTTTTTCCGTTTGATATTTTTTGCTTCTTTGTCAAAAATCAGGTGTTTGACGGTGTATGGATAAATATCTACGTCTTCTATTCGGTTCCATTGATCCTCCTCAAATTCTTTTGCTAATACCAGGCTGTTTTCAGTACTGAAGCTCTGTAGTAGAGTTTGATGTTAGGGATTGTGATGCCTCCAGAAGTTCCTTTATTGTACAGGATTGTTTTGGCTATCCTACATTTTTTGGTTTTCCACATGAAGTTGAGTACTGTTCATTCGAGGTCTGTGAAGAATTTTGCTGGGATTTTGATGGGCATTGCATTGAATCAGTAGATTGCTTTTGGTAAGATACCCATTTTTACTATGTTAATTTTGCCTACCCAAGAGCATGAGAGACCTTTTCACTTTCTGGGGTCTTCTTAAATTTCTTTCTTTAAAGATTTAAAGTTCTTGTCATACTTGTCTTCCACCTGTTCGGTTAGAGTTACTCCAAGATATTTTATGCTATTTGTGGCTATTGTGAAGGGTGTTGTTTCTCTGAGCTCTTCCCCAGTTCTTTTATCATCTGTGTACAGGAGGGATACTGATTTTTTTGAGTTAATTTTGCATCCTGCTACATTACTGAAAGTGTTTATGAGTTGCAGAGGTTCCTTGGTAGAATTTTTAGGATCACTTATGTAAACTATCATATCATTAGCAAACAGTGAAATTTAGACTTCTCCTTTTCCAATTTGTATTCCCTTGATCTCCTTTTGGCGTCTTATTGTTCTAGCTAGGACCTGAAGAACTATATTGAATAGATATGGAGAGAGTGTACAACCTTGTCTTGTTCCTGATTTCAGTGGAATCACTGGGAGTTTATATCCATTTAGTTTGATGTTGGCAGTTGGCTTGCTGTATATTGCCTTTATTATGTTTAGGTATGTTCCTTGTATCCCTGCTCTCTCCAAGATCTTTATCATAAAGGAATGCTGTATTTTGTCAAAAGCTTTTTTGGCTTCTAAAGAGAGGATCATGTGGTTTTTATTTTTCAGCTTGTTTATATGGTGGATTATGTGGACAAAGTTTTGTATGTTGAACCATTCCTGTATCTTTGGGATAAAGCCAAATTGATCATGGTGGATGATGGTTCTGATGTATTCTTGGATTTGATTTGCCAGTATTTTATTTAGTATTTTTGCATCAATGTTCATGAGTAAGATTGGTCTGTAATTCTCTTTCTTAGTAATGTCTTTCTATGGTTTAGGTATCAGGGTAATTGTAGCCTCATAAAAAGAGTTTGGCAATGTTCCTTCTGTTTCTTTTATGTGGAATAATTTGAGGAATGTTGGTATTAGTTCTTGTTTGAAGGTCTTGTAGAATTCTGAGATGAAACCACCTGGTCCTGGGCTTTTTTGGTTGGGAGACTTTTGATGACTGTTTCTACTTATTCAGCAGTTTTAGGTCTGTTTAATTTGCTTATCTGGTCTTGATTTAATTTTGGTAAGTGATATTTATCCAGAAAGTTGATCATTTCATTTAAGTATTCCAATTTTGTGGTATACAGGTTTTTGAAATATGACCTTATGATTCTCTGGATTTCATCCATGTCTGTTGTTATGTCCCCCTTTTCATTTTGGATTTTGTTAATTTGGATATTCTTTCTTTGCCTTCCGGTTAGTTTGGGTAAAGGTTTGTCTATTTTGTTGATTTTCTTGAAGAACCAACTCTTTGTCTCATTGATTCTTTGTATTATTTTCTTTGTTTCTATTTTGTTGATTTCAGCTCTCAATTTGATTATTTCCTGTCATCTAGTTCTCTTAGGTGAGTTTGCTTCTTTTTGTTCTAAAGTTGTCAAATGTTAATTCACTAGTGAGGGATTTTTCCAGCTTCTTTATGTAGATGTTTAGTGCCATGAACTTTCCTCTTAACACTACTTTCATTGTGTCCCATAAATTTGTGTATGTTGTGTGGTCATTTTCATTGAATTTTAGGGGGTCTTTAATTTTTCCCTTTATTTCTTCCTTGTCCATTGATAATTCAGGTGATCATTGTTTATTTTCCATGTGCTTGTGGATTTTCTGGAATTAGTATTGCTGTTGACTTCTAATTTTAAACCATGGTGATCAGATAATGCACATTGGATTATTCCAATTTTTTGTATTTGTTGAGGTTTGTTTTGTTACTGAGTATGTGGTCAATTTTTGAGAAGGTTCCATGAGGTGCTAAGAAGAAGGTATCTTTTTTATGTTTGGATGGAATATTCTATAGATGTCTGTTAAGTCCATTTGAGTCATAACATCTGTTAATTCTCTTATTTCTCTGTTCAGTTTTTTGTCTAACTGACCTGTCCAGTGGTGAGAGGAGAATGTTGAAGTCTCACACTATTATTATGTGGGATTTAATGTATGATTTAAGCTTTATAAGTTTTTCTTCTACATATGAGGATACCCTTGTATTTGGGGCATAGATCTTCAGTACTGAGATTTCCTCTTGATGGATTTTTCCTGTGACTAATATGAAATGACCTTCTTTGTCTCTTTTGATTTATTTTAGCTTGAAGTCTATTTTGTTAGATATTAGGATAGCTACACCTGCTTGTTTCTTAGGTCCATTAGATTGATATATTTTTCCCAACCCTTTACTCTGAGACTATGTCTGTCTTTGAGGTTGAGATGTGTTTCTTGTATGCAGAAGAATGGATACTGTTTCTGTATTCAATCTATTAGCCTTTGCCTTTTTATAGGTGAGTTGAGTACATTTATATTAAGAGATATTAGTAATTAGTGATTGTTATCTCCTTTTAATTAAGCTTTCATTGTTGGTGATTATAATTTGTGCATTTCCCCCTTCTTTGGGATTTGCTGCTATGAGACCAATAATTATCTGTGCTTTTGCTGGTGTAGCCAATTTCCTTGGGTTGGAGTTTTCCTTCTAGTATTTTGTGTAAGGTTGGGTTTGTGGCTAGGTATTGGTGAAATCTGGTTTTGTCATGGAATTTCTTGTTCTGTCCTTCTATGGTGAATGAAAGTTTTGCTGGATATAGTAGTTTGGGCTGGCATCTGTGGTCTTTTAATGTCTGCATAATGCTTGACCGTGACCTTCTGGCTTTCATTGTGTTCAATGAGAAGTCAAGTGTAATTCTGATATATCTACATTTTTATGTTACTTGCCCTTTTTCCTTTGCAGCTCTTAATATTCTTTCTTTGCTCTGTATGTTTAGTGTTTGATTATTATGTGGCAAGAGGACTTTTTTGGATCCAGTCTGTTTGGTGTTATGTAAGCTTCTTGTATCTTCATAGGCATATCTTTCTTTAGGTTGGGAAAATTTTCTTCTATGATTTTGTTAAATATATTTTCTGTGCTTTTGAGTTAAACTTTTTCTCCTTCTTCTATACCTATTTTCTTAGATTTGGCCTTTTCATGGTGTCCCATATTTCCTGGATATTTGGGGTTAAGCTTTTGTTAGATTTAATGTTTTATTTAACTGATGAGTCTATTTCCTCTAGTGTATCTTCAGTGTTTGAGATTCTCTCTTCCATCTCTTGTATTCTGCTGTTCAAGCTTGCATTTGTGGCTCCTGATCATTTTCTCATGATTTCTGTTTCTATAATTCACTTGTCTTGTGTTTTCTTTATTGTCTCTCTTACATTTTTCAAGTCCTGAATAGTTTCTTTCATATGTTTGATTTCTTTTTCTTAGTTCTTTAAGTAATTTGCTGATGTCTTCCAAATTTTTGTTTTTCTTTTTCTCTATTTCTTTAAGGGAATTTCTCATTTCTTCTTTAAGAATTTCAAACCTTATCTTTAAGTTATTTTTAGGTCATTCTCTTCTGCTTCATCCATGCTTGGTTGTTCAGGTATTGCTGTTTTAGGGTCTTTAGATTTTACTGGTGTTGTGTTGCTCTTTATGGTATTACATGTGTTCTTACCTTTTCTACTCATCTTTTCCTCTAATAAGTGTGGCTGGGGCTGCCTGAGATTCTGTTGAATAATCTTCTAGGTGCCAGTTAATCCAAAGCTAAGATGATTGTTCCTTGTGGTATAGTCAGTACCACAGTTATAGTTACCCCATTGGTTATTCTGTGTTCCTGGAGATAGCTCAGTATTCCCATCCTTTACTCTGCTCCCTTGGAGTTTGCTGTCTCAGGCCTACTTTGGCCTAGGTTGCCAGTTTTGCCCCATTTCTGTAAATCTTGGTCTGGATGCCCTTCTACAGAAGTCCCTTGCTTAGACTTGGTCTTGCAAAGGTTTCTGGCTCTGGTCTACTGCCTCAGAGTTCCAGGCTTGGGTGCACCCAGAACTGTAGAGGACCTGGCTCAGGCTTACTCCTCAGAGGTCCCAAACTCATGCTCAGACCTGCAGAGGTTCCAGGTTCCTGCCTATTCCCTTTGATGTCCCAGACCAATGCCCAGACCCAGAGAGGTCCTGGCTCAGGTCTAATCTCTCTCTGAGGTCCCAAACTCACACCTAGCCCCTCAGAGATCTCTGGTTCCTGCCTATTCTCTTGGAGGTCCCAGATTCACACATGCTAAGACTGGCAGAGGTCCTGGCTCAGGCCTAATTCTGGGAGGTCCTAGACTCATGCCCAGACCCACAGGGTTCCTGGCTTAAGTCAACCCTCTTCAAGCTCCCAGATTCATGTCTGGACCCTCAGTGATCTCTGGCTCTAGCTCACTAGCTCAGCAGTTACTCCCCTGTAACTGTTCTGGTGGAGAATCCTAACTCTGGATCTGGTTACTAGCTCAATCCTGATCCACCTGTGTCCTGGGACTGGTTGGTTCCCGGGACTGGATTTGCTCCTGGCTTCTGCTCCTGGTGGAGCTTGCTTCTTCAGGTCCTCTCTGTCCTAGGTAGTGGTTTCAGTCCCACTCCTGTAGAATTTGTTGCTCAAGATGAGTTCCTTGCCTCAGGCCTACTTTGGCCTAGGTTACCGGCTTTGACCTGTTTCTATAAATCCTCCCATGATCATGGCTTAAAAGAAAAATATTGTGAACACAATCTTACAACCAACATAAAGTTACAGTTTCAGTGAAATCCTAATTAAAATTTCTCCAAACCAACATAAAGTTACAGTTTCAGTGAAATCCTAATTAAAATTTCTCCAACATTCTTTACAGAAATAGAAAAAAGGTTCAAAATTAATATGTAACCACAAAACTCCCTGAAGATCCCAAATTTCCTGAGAAACCGCCACACTGCTTTCCAGAATGGTTGCACAAGTTTGCATTCCCACCAGCAATGGATGCGTGTACCCCTTTCTCCACAACCTCTCCAGCAAAGGCTATCATTGGTGTTTTTTATTTTAGCCATTCTGACCGGTGTAAGGTGGTATCTTAAAGTTGTCTTGATTTGCATTTCCCTGATCGCTCCAAAGACAAACATATAGGCATCCTCCTGAATATTAACCTTCATCAGGCGATGAAAGGAGACAGAGACCCACATTGGGGCACCGGACACAAACCTCAAGGTCCAAATCAGGAGCAGAAGGAGAGGGAGCACAAGCAAGGAACTCAGGACCGCGAGGGGTGCTCCCACACACTGAGACATAGGGGATGTTCTATCGGGATCTCACCAAGGCCAGCTGGCCTGGGTCTGAAAAAGCATGGGATAAATCCGGACTAGCTGAATATAGTAGACAATGACGAATACTAAGAACTCAAGAACAATGGCAGTGGGTTTTTGACCCTACTGCACGTACTGGCTTTGGGGGAGACTAGGCAGTTTGAATGCTCACCTTACTAGACCTGGATAGAAGTGGGCGGCCCTTGGGCTTCCCACAGGTCAGGGAACCCTGATTGCTCTTCGAGCTAATAAGGGAGGGGGACTTGATGGGGGAGGTGGAGGGAAATGGGAGGCAGTAGCGGGGAGGAGGCAGAAATCCTTAATAAATAAATAAATTTAAAAAAAACTCCCTGAAGAGCCAAAATCCTGAACAAAAGAACAATGATCGAGGGATTACCACTAAAGATGCCAAGCAATATAACAGAACTATAGTAAAAAAAATTAAAAACAAAACAGAAAATCTCCATGGTGCTGGCCCAAAAGCTGAGAAATAGATCAATGATCAATAAACAAAATTGAAGACCCAAACATGATAGAAAGTTGGTGACAGGATAAAGAGAAATGGAGAATAGCAGCTTTGTGATATCACAGATCCTGCTCACATCTACACTGAAGGAGTCCTGACCTTTTAATGTTAAAGTCAAAGGAAAGAATGAGACTTCTATCTCTTCTCCAGTGTCCTTCTTCATCGAAGACATAGAATGAATGGTATTTTGAAAAATAAATTGTGTGACCAAAAGCCAGCAGCAGTTTCTGCAGTAATTGGGTTGTAACAATGATTTCATTTGCATTGAAAGGTCTTCCCAAGCTCCTCACTATAGGAGATAAGCCCCCCTCCAACAGATGATTGCAGTCACCTTTTGGTTAATTATTATTAATTGGTGGCATTTTACTGTATAAAGTATAGATAGCATGAAATGTAATACTTTGCCAATTTCATTCAAATTGAGTTGTTTCAAGCACATTCTTTTTACTGTGAGATATTCACAGCCCTCCAGCCCTGAAATTTTACATCATGCAGAAAAAGTGCTGTCTCCATTCATCTATGTTCTAATCCCTGTCCTTTCCTGACATTTTTGTTTGTTTGTTTTCAAGATATGGTTTCTTGGATAGGGAAACTGAAACAACCCTATCCTATAGCAATACTGACAAATATCTTGCATATCACCATAGAACCTTCATCTGGTGATGGATGGAGATAGAGACTGAGACCCACACTGGAGCACTGGACTGAGCTCCCAAGGTCCCAATGAGGAGCAGAAGGAGGGAGAAGATGAGCAAGGAAGTCAGGGCCATGAGGGGTGCACCCACCCAATGAGACAATGGGGCTGATCTATTGGGAGCTCACCAAGGCCAGCTGGACTGTGACTGAAAAAGCATGGGATAAAACTGGACTCTTTGAACAAGGAGAACAATGAGGGCTGATAAGAAGCCAAGGACAATGGTCATAGTTGGAAACTCAAGCAGGTCAGAAACATAGAGACTGAAAGACCCTACAGACCCCCCCCCTCAAGACCTGCAGCTAGACGGCTCTCATGAGAACATCCTGTTCGCTTGCGACCCTCAGGACCCTCTCAGAACCTGCAGCTAGCCAGCTCTCATGAGAACATCCCTTTTGCTTAGGGAAACAGGATGCCTATAGTCAGCACATGTGCCAAACTTAGAATATCAGCAGTTCAGAAAAGAAACAATTCCTCCTATGAAAGATCCCAGCTTAGCTGCTGTAACGTCATTTCGCAAGGCTTTTGACGAACAAATGTAAGTGCAGAGTGAGGTCAGGGCCCCTGGCTGCAAAGCAGGATATCTATAAAATAGGACATCTATAAAGCAGGATATCTATAAAATAGGAGATCTGTAAAGCAGGATATCTATGAGATAGGACATCTATACAACAGGATGTCTGTGGCCATACATCTGTGCTGGGAAAGGAAAAACCAAAAATAGGAACAGGATATCTGTTGCCATACATCTGTGCTGGGAAAGGAAAAAGACCACTTATGCCCCTTGCCTCATTCCAACCGACCACTACCCATGCATCTGCTTCTGTAATCTGCTTCTGCCTCCCTCTTTCCTATAAAAAGACCTCCTCCTAGTCTGCAGGTGCGCAAGTCCTCCGAAAGACTTTGCCGCCCGTAGGTACCTGTGTTTACTCAATAAACCTCTTGCTAATTGCATCCTGTGGTCTCGGAGTGTCCTGGTTTGGTTCTGGGGTCTTCATTGGAGGGAAGGTCCTCTCCGAGGGTCTTTCAGAGACAAGAGCTGATATAGAGACCATGGATGAGTGCTTGTTATTGTCTTTCTCTCATGACTTGTTAAGTTTGCTTTATTATAGCACTTAGGACCACAAGCCCAGGGGAAGCAATTCATAAAGTGTCCTAGAATCTCTCATATCAATTATCTTCAATGTATATAAAGACCTCAAGAAACTAGACCCCAAAATATCAAATAATCCAATTAAAAATGGGGTACAAGTATAAACAGAGAATTCTCAGCAGAAGAATCTCAAGGGCAGAAAGACATTTAAGGAATTGCTCAACATCCTTAGCCATCAGGTAAATGCAAATCAGAACAACTCTGAGATACCATCTTACACTTGTAAGAATAGCTAAGATCAAAAACACTGATGATAGTTTATGCTGGAGAGGATGTGGAGTAAGGGAAACACTCATCCATTGCTGATGGGAATGTGTAACATCTGATTCTGTGTTAACTGGTACAGTTCACGCGCCACTGTACCATGCGAGTTGGGCAAGGGCCTGGAGATTAAAAGAACACACAAGGAGACCTGGGTCATTTGAAAGGAGATCAGCCGAATGCCATTTATTCAACCTTGGGGAAATCCTTATATATCTCGCAGCTGCACAAGGATTTCTGCCCAGGCAGGTGGGAAATTACCATACCAATGATGGAGTCAACAATGCCCTACAGCTAATCACCAGGCAGGGCAGAGGGAACACAGGAACAAACAATGTTTTAGCTGGCTGACCAAAAACTGTCCTCAAGATGCACCCCAGGAACAAGGGTAGACCCGGGCCCTACAGGAATGCAAACTTATACAACCACCCTGGAAATCAGTATAGCAGTTTCTCAGAAAATTGGGTATCAATCTAACTCAAGATCCAGCAATATTATTCTTGAGCATATACTGAAAGGATGTCCAATGGTACCACAAGGACATTTGCTCAACTTTGTTCATAGCAGCTTTATTTGTAATAGTCAGAACTCTGAAACAACCTAGATGTTCTTCAACCAAAGAATAGATAAATAAAATGTGGTACATTTACACAGTAGAGTGTTACTCAGTGGTAAAAAGCCATGACCTCAAGAAATTTGCAGGCAAATGGATAAAATCAGAAAAAAAAACTTAGTGTGGTAACCCAGACCAAGAAAGACAAACACAGTTTGTATTCATTCATTCATAACTAGATATTGGATGTAAAACAAAGGATTACCAAATGGCAGTGGTAAACATGTAAAGGCATTGCAGTAACAAGGGACATTCTGGAGCTGAAGCCCTTGGGGCCTTGCCTAGTCAAGATTTTCCCATCAATGCTTTGCTTCCTGGCGCAGCAAACTCCACCAGCTCAAATGCTGCCTGTTGCTCCCCTGACATGGCTGTTGACAGTATACGATGCTGAAATTCTAATCCTGTCTCATCACCTAAGTTAGAAAAATATTTACACCTAATGTTGTAAGCCCTGGGGGATCAGCCTGAGTTGAAAGTCTCCCACAAATTGCATTATTTACATCATCTGCCACCAAGCATTGTAATCTTCATGTCACAAAAATGTTAAAAGAAAAAATGTCCTCAGTATTTTGCCCTATTTAAATATGTCGGCTCCTCTATGATGATCCATATGATATATATATATTTATATATATATATAAAATTTAGGATGAATTACTATTGAATTACTTATATTAGTTTCCTCAGTATTATGACAAAAATAACTTGAGATGGGAAAGGTTTATTTTAACTTGCAGTTTGAGCACACAGTCCATTGTGGACAGAAATCATGCAATCACCAGGGTGATGCATCTGAACACACAGCATCTGTGTTCAGATAGCAAAGAGAGATGCATACCAGTTCTCAACTTGCTTTCCTTATGTAATTTAGTCCAGGAATCTAATAAGAGTATTGATGGCTATACAGAATTAGATTGGGTCCTCTTCCTCCATCAACCCAACTTAGAAACTCCCTCCAAAATGTGTCCAGATGTTTGTTTCCTGGATGATTTTAGATCTTGTCAAGTGAACTGTCACAGTTGACCGTTGTGTTATCTAATACCGTCTGGTCAATAATGAGACTTAGATTTGAACAAAGAATAGAAGAACATATTAATATATTAATGAACAAGAATAAATAGAATTAGTGACATAGATAAAATATATTTTATTATGGATGGAAAAACAGAGTGTGGAGACAAAGTCAGCAACATTAATGAGTACAATGAGACAGACTATGGAGACATTTGTAGAATGTACAGGTTAATCTCCATAGGCTTGGGTTGTCATAGGCTGTCATACAGAACACCAGGATAGAATCGACTGAATAGGAGGTGACAATGGTACATGGTAAGTTTGGGGTGGCTAAAGATGTCTCTGTGACAATCGAAGAAATAATGAACGCAGTAAATAGGCATCACTTAATTTTTCTTCCCATAGAGGAACCTGAAAGTGGAGTCAAAAGCCCAGACCATAAAATCAGATGCAGAATAACAGTGAAGCAAAAACATGAATAAATACAGCATCATTGGTCACATAGAAATCTTATTCTCAATATGACACAGATCTTAGATTTTTCTTTGCCCATCTATTCTCTCATTAAGTTGAAGCAGTGGGACAAGAGTTCAGGCTATTCCTGCAGAAAAATTTATACCTCAACACCTGATTGGATATCTGTAAGATTAAGATACTCTTCAGTACATGGGGATCCCTAATTTCATAGCTTTTGTAATGAAAATAAAAAGGTATCTTAATCTCATGGAACTGTTTAGACAGCTTTACAGTAGTTGTAACAACTGTCGATGTCAATAGTCATGGACTTGCTTAATAACAACTATTCATGGGAGAGTCTAAATTTAATAATGGATAAAGGAATATTTGAATTCATCACGACACACAAGTAACCACGTTAAATTACCTTCTCCTACAGCAGGGAAAATGATTCTTGGGAGCAGACTTGTTATTAGGGACAAGGATGAAGGGGCAAAATGTGGGGAAGCATGTGTCTAGTAATGTAAGTATGCTGACTATCCACAGCCTTGGATTGTCAAATACGACAGTATAGATAACTAATATGAAGGACATTGAGTAGGAGAGGACAAAGGTGCACACAAGGATCAAGATGGTTTTTGTGGCTCTGTCTTCAGGGGAGACTCTGAGGAAATACTGGGCACTGTGGATATGCTTTAGCTGACTCTTGTGCCTATAGAGGGTTCTCACCATGAAGACACTGGCCCAGACCATGAGACCCAAACACAGACCATCAGTGAAACACAGCAAGGACAGAGATAGTACAGTTACAGTATTGCCAGAAATAAATGCTGAACAGTACCCCAACTTGATTTTCTTGGTGAAGTTTTTGTTAGTACCAGATCCAATCACATCTACAGCTGTTTTGCTGTTTAGAAGCATATGGACAAGCCAGCTGAGTGAGCAGGACTGAATCATGTACTTGGAGACTGAGTGTTTCAGCTTCATCCACCTGGAGTTGCTGGGGCTGATTGTGATTGCTTGGAAACAGCTCAAGAGGCAGGTGCAGTGCAGGGAAATGCCCCGGGACACCCGGTTACTGTAGAGAGTAAGTTTACATAACAGGTCATCCAGGAGATATTGCAAGCCCAGCTGTACCATTATGTGAGGAATTACTCTTGAGATGATAACCAAGGAATTGGCTAAAGTCAGATGCCTTAAAATCTGGTCTTTGGGCATCAGACTTTTTCCAGTGAATTCAGACACAGCATAAGGAAGAAGAATCGACCAATTACCCAAGATCCCCACAGCTGTCTGAGAAAAGAACAAAATCCCCATTGGCAAATTCGCAGGAACCATATTCTCTTTCTCCAACATAAACAAATTTAACTTCACCAGTACATTCAGAAATAGGAAATTTAAATATGTATTAAATTTAAAGGTTCAAATTGTATGACTCACTATTTCACACTCATACATTGATGCATATTTATAAGGAGATCAGTCACACTTTTGATGGAGTAATAGCAAAATTTATGACAGATACCCTTAAGGTGCCTCAGGTTTTCAATCTTCTCCATAAATAAAACTCTATCACATCTGTATAGTTCATTATTGGTGTCTTTACATGTCTCATTTTTGAAGATTATTATCTGAAGAGATGCTTGTATATTTATTACAATACCAATGAGATTGTGTTAGCCTAGACGCTGATCATTAGATCAATGGATATTAAAAAATGTGGTACATCAGGCCTGGAGAGACGGCTCGATAGTTAAGGTCATTTGCTGCTACTGTGGAGGACTCCAGTTTGGTTCCCAGAAATGACATAACATGTTATAGCTGCCTGGATCTCCAATTCCAGGGGAACTGGTGCCATCTTCTGAGAAGTCTTGTCAGTCTAGCTTTCAATACATCTCCTCATCATAATGTCATGAATACATGCAAATGAAGAAGATTTTTGTATAGGAAGATACTCCTGGTATCAGAAGACATTCCTAGTAGTTCTTCTTTCTTCTTGTCACCACAGAAGTTTATTCAAATCCCCATACTTGCTTAATAGACCTTCTGTTGTAAAGAGCTTTTATGAGGTAACAAGAGAGCAATCAAATACATTGTTTAGAACAAGAGACTTAACACAGTACACTAGCATGAAATCAGACAAGGAGAAGGAAAAAAGACAAAATATATTGCTCTACAGGGCAACAACTGTAAGGCTATTGAGCAATGTGGGAAAATCCAATAAGGTAATAGACACCATATTCAAACAGAACAGTTCTAATGAGTCAGATTTTGTGATAAATACTATATCTTTGATTAATCATTTCACCACTCTACAATAGGCAATTCATTCAAAAGAATGGGAAATGGAATATATAAAGAGAAAATGAAAAATCTAAAACAAAAGTTCATCAGTAGACAGATGGCTTTGTACAAAATATCTTCAAAACATGGAGAAAATTTGATAAAAGACCTAGCCCAGAAACTGAATGCTAGTTGTCTATCTGACATACTTCCAACGAAACTTCTTCAGAATTTCATTTTGCAAAACCAGGAAAGTGTCTTTCAGCTTGGGCATCAAGGGAGCTGCAGAAGCTGTGTCTGCAATTAAAGGGATTCAGATACAGAGGGAAGTACTCAGAAGCAACGGTTCCCAGAATGCCTTCCTGCTCTGTTTCACTCTCAGTGCTCCTTGCTTGAGCACGGTCCAGTCCATGATGCTCTTTTTGGACTGGACTCTCTATAACATTTTTTTGAACCCTGAATTCATTTTTCTACAAGTCCCCTGAGTTTCAGATGATACCAGCAAAGGTCAAATACACACCAGTCAAAAGCTAGCTTTCTCTTTTATCAGTTTTCAATCAAGTCTAGTTTTCACAGTTCTCACTATGGGGAGCTGAGGATAATAGAAACTGTGTTTTCTTTGCATCCCTTAAGCTGATGCCAAGGGTATTTCTTGCCTTAAAGTTTTGCAAAACTAACTGAAGAATTCTCTGTTACTGTGTTAATTTACACAGGATTTCTGTTTCAGTCTGCAATGGAAGAAAGAGCCAGTCCCACTGTGTGTGAGGCATGCTGTTCAATATGCACACTATCCTTTCAGTCACACAAAAGCTTCTGTTTTAGTGCAATTTCTTTACTCACGAAAGGATACCCCTTAGGGTTACCTAAACCATTTTAGTAAGGCAGTGTTGACATACCCTCCTCTGATTTTAAGCTTGGTAACTTTGGGGGCTGGAGATAAGGTCGGTAGTAGTTAAGAGCACTTGCTGATCTTAAAGAGGATCTGGGGTCTTTTTGTAGAACCTACATTGGGTGTCTCATAACTACCAGGAACTCAAGCTTCTAGAAAAATCTGGTTCCTCTGGGCTCTGCGTGCTCCACCACACACTTGTGCACATGTCTCTCCATGTATACATATAATTAAAGGTAATGAAAATAAAATTTAAAAGAAGTGTTAATAGCTTTTAACCAAAGAAGAGATGAAAAAAAAGCAGAATTGAATATGGATGATATGGGGGCAGGGTGGATGGCACAATGAGTAGGTGTTTATCACATGAGTCAGGACGACCAGAGCTCAGATCACAGAACTTGCATGACATTGCTGCATTGTTGCCCACTGGCTGAGGAAAGAACACAAACTCTTGATTCAGACAGAGATCTTGTTTAAAGAAATAAACAGAGAGGGATACAGAAGAACATCCAACTGTTCCTCTGGTCAGTATGCATAAATAAGCAATATACCACAAACATACATTATATTCTCTATTTCATATATCTACATGTCTGTCTGTCTACTTATGTATCTGTGTACCTTTGTTTATATCTATCTATGTATCTGTGTATCTATCTATCCATCATCTATCATCTATCTATCTATCATCTATCTATCTATCTATCTATCTATCTATCTATCTATCTATCTATCTATCTATCTATCCCTGTAGCCCTCCAGCTGTTTATCTATCTATGTATCTATCTGTCTGTCTGTCTGTTTATATATCTATCTATCTATTCGCCAAGAATCTACATATCTATCTATGAAAGATATATCACACATACATCATGTATCCATCTATCTCTCTATTGTCTAACTATCTATATATCATAATCTACATATCTATCATGTATGTATGTAACTCTCTTTACCTATCATGTATTTACAACTATCATCCATCCATCCTTCCATCCATTCATCCATCCTCTATCCATCTATCTATCAAAAATGTATGCGTGTATCTCTCTATCTATCTGGACATTTTCATTTGCATGTATATTTATATTTTATATAGAAATGAGTGATGTTGCTATCACAAGATAGGAAGAGGCCTTTTGGAGGCATCAGTTTGCACAGAATGGGAAAGGTAGAGGACACTCCCTCCTTTGCCAGCAAGAAATAGTTCCCATTCCATATGAGAACATTTTTCAGGATCTTACTTGGCAATAAATACTTAGCAACTGTGACTTTTTCTTATTCCCTTTTAACTATAGATACTGTGGTCACTTGTGACTTAGTAAAAAGAGAAAATGTACTTACAGTGTGGTCTGTTAAACCAAACTAAAATAGCATTGTGGTCCACAACTGAGTCTGTCTTGATGAGATGAGACTCAGGTCCCTCACTTACAGGTTTATAATTCCTTGGTCTTCTTCCCCACAGGACCTGTAACTTTCAGCTCTAGATTCATAACAGCATCTGCATGGGGGATTAAGAATACCTTCTCAACACCGTGCTCTACTTAGTTGTAAATGAAAACAACCCAGATTAAGACAGCAAATCCACATAAGCAATTAAAGAGATGGGAAAAACTTTTCTGTGAGTCCTTAGAGTATACTGGGTTTTACAAGGAAAGCCACACAAGTCCCACACTAGGAGAGGGAATAGGTGGCATGGGGCACAAATCTATTATATGGTTCTGTCTGGGTTTAGATAGACATGGCAACTTTTCTTTAACACCTATTATCTTGGGAGATTTCCAAAGTTAGTAACTAGCATTCAAGGGCATTAAAATTGGATATTCCACAGTTCTTTTGTATCTTACTTTTAAAAGTATTTTTATTAAAAATAAATTCTTTCTCATACACTATATCCTGATTATAGTTCCCCTCCCTCTAACCCTCCGAGTTGCTCCATTTCCAGATAAAGTCTCTGTCTTTTATTAGAAAGAAAACAGGATACTAAGAGATAAAAACAAAACATAATAAGATAAAGTATAAAAAGATAAAATGAAGATCACCCTATCAAATTTGAACAGCCAAGCCACTAGATAACTAAAAGAGCTCCAAGAGAAGGTACAAGAATCAGACCCACTCATTTACATATTCAGGAGGCCCATAAAGGTACTATGGTAATAGTTACAACATAAACACAGAGGGTGTAGATCCATGCAGACTCTGTTCTTGTTGCTTTGGTCTCTAAGTTCAAATGTCCTTACTTAGTTGATTCAGAGGGCCTTGTTCTCCTGGAGTCCTTCATCATCTATGAATCTTACAATATTTTTGTCTCCTCTTCCACAGGGTTCCTTGAACTCTGAATGGGGAAGGATTTGACGGAGACCTCCATTTAGATTCTCTCTCAACATAATGTTTGGGTATGAATTTCTCCATCTTTTCCATATACTAATGGAGGAAACCTCTCTGATGATGACTGGATAAAGCACTAATCTATGAGCATAACAGAATATCATGAATAATCATTTTATTGAGTTTTTAAGACCCAGAGTTTGGTTTTACCTTAGGACTCTGGGGTATCAAGTCTTTGGTTCTTTGTTTCTCAAGCAGGGTCAGGTATGGGTTTCTTATGATGGGTTTCTTATGATGGCCTTAAGTCAAATCAGACATTGATTGGCTATTCCCAGAAGGTCTGTGCCACCATTTCCCTAGCTTATTTTTCAGGCATCATGGATGGTAGGTCAAAGAATTATTGGCTTATTTGGCATCCACGGTTCTGTTTTGGTGTGCTGCGGATTACCTCCCCACCCAAAGAGACTATAATGTAGGGCTAAAAACTCCATGTAGGCACCAGAATTCCTCTCCATGTTCAATGAGTTGTATGGTTGTTGTCCTTGGCAATGAGGCCCCACTGTCAGTGTTTGAAGAGCTACAACTCTTTATCTTAACAAAATCTTGGGTTGTTTGGAAATTTCCATAAAACCACTTTGATCAACAACTCAGCTGAATTTTATTCAGATCTGCTACCTGAAGCCTCTCTGGCTGTGAGAGATGGCCTGTTGAAACTCCTTATCACCCATTCATAGGAGTTCTTATTAGGATCACCATCATAGATTCTAGAAAGTTTCTACTGCACTAGGTTTCCACCACTCCCCAAATACTCCTCATTCCAGCTGTCTCTCTCCACACTTTCTCCCTATACTTAATGATGCCTCCAGTCTGGTACCCTTCACTCTTGTTCCACCCTTTCCCAGTCTGCCTGAAAAGTCAATTCTATTGTCTACTTGCAGAGAGATCCATGTGCTCACTCCCCCCATTAAGAATCTCCACTTTACCCAACCTCTATGGGTTGTAGCTTGGCTATAATGGACTTAATGGTTAATATCCACTTATAAATTAATACATGCCATAATTGTTTTTCTGGGTCTCATTGCCTCATTTCAGATGGCTTTTTTCCTAGTTTTATCCATTTGTATGCAAATTTCATTACTGTTTATAAGTGTTGGGTAATACTCCATTATATAGATGTACCACATATTCTTTATCTATTATTCAGTTGAGGGACTTCTATTTTTTCTAATTTCTGTCTATTATGAATAAAGTTTCAAAGAACATAATTGAGCAAGTGTTCTTATGCTGGATGGAGTGTCCTTTTGGGATATACCCAAGTGTGATATAACTGTTGCTTGAGGTAAATAAATTTTCATGTTTCTGAGGAACTCTCCTATTGATTTCCATAGTGGATGTACATGTTTTCACTCCCATCAGAAATGGAGAAGTGTTTTCCTTATTCCACATCCTCTTCAGCGTGAGCTGTCCCCTGCGTTATTGATCTTAGCTTTTTTGTGATGCATAGGATGAAATCTCAAATTGTTTTGAGTTCCCCTTTCCTTATAGCTGAGGATGTTGACTATTTCTTTAGGTGTTTCTAAGCCATTTGCATTTCTTTCATTGAGAATTTTCTATTTAAATCTATACCTCATATTTTAATTGGGTATTTGTGTTTTGACATCTAGTTTCTTATGTTCTTTTTATATATTTTGATATTAGCATTCTTTCATATGTGGAGTTGGAAAAAAATAAACCTTTGCCCATTCTTCAGGCTGCTGTTTTTTCTGAATGATGGAGTCTTTTTCAGAATCATTAGGTCTCATTTATTAATTATTGATTTTAGAACCTGTGCTAACAGTGTTGTGTTCAGAAAATCTTCTCTCTTGCACCACTGTGTTCTAAGCTATTCCTCACTTTCTCTTCTATCAGATTCAATGAGTCTTATTTTACCTTATGGTCTTTAATCCATTTGGAACTGACTATTTATTTATTTATTAAAAATTTCCACTTCCTCCCCTCTTCCCATTTTTTCCCCCTCTCCCCCCTCCCCTCCTCCTCCCTCTAGAGTTCTAAGAGAAGTCAGGGTGCCCTGCCCTGTGGGAAGTCCAAGCCTGCCCCCCTCCATCCAGGTCTTGGAAGGTGTGCATCCAAACAGACTAGGCTCCCAAAAAGCCAGTACATGCAGTAGAATCAAAACTCGGTGTCATTATCATTGGCTTCTCTGTCCATCCTCATAGTCAGCCACATTCAGAGAATCTGGTTTGATCACATGCTCGTTCAGTTCCAGTCAACAAGGCAACCTACTGATTGGGAGAAGATCTTCACCAACTTCGCATCATACAAAGGTCTGATCTCCAAAATATATAAAGAACTCAAAAACTAGACATTAAAACTCTAATTAACCCAATTAAAAAATGGGGTACTGAACCGAACAGAGAATTCTCAACTGAAGAAGTTCAAATGACTAAAAAACACTTAAGGTCATGCTCAACCCCCTTAGCAATCAAGGAAATGCAAATCAAAACAACTTTGAGATACCATCTTACACCTGTCAGAATGGTGAAATGTAGTAGGGAGCTGCGGGTCTGCTTTTTGTCCTGCCTGGCTCCTGCACAGCTAGCTTTACACCAGAAATAACAACACACAAACTGTATTCTTTTAAACACTGCTTGGCCCATTAACTCTAGCCCTTACAGGCTAATTCTCATATCCCGATCAACCCATCTCTAATGAACTGTGTAGCACCAGTCTTACCAGGAAAGATTCAGCATGTCTGACCTGGCAGCTTGCTTTATCGCGTGCTTCTCAGAGAGCAGAGCTATCGCATCTGCCCAGGAGAGGGAAGCATGGCGTCTCTGCTCCAGAGAGCAGAGCTGTTGAGTCTGAGCTCACTTTCTCTTCCTCCCAGCATTCTGTTCTGTTTACTCCACCCACCTATGTTCTAACCAATAAAATGGGCCAAGGCAGTTTCTTTATTAGCCAATAACCTTCCTCCATCATTTCCCCTTTTTCTGTTTAAACAAAAAGGAAAGGCTTTAACTTTAACATAGCAAAATTACATATAAAAAACAGTTATCAAGTAAGAATTACAGTTACAATATTTATATCTATTTTATCTTTTATCATAACAATGGAAAACTATAACTATCTATCTATTCATCAACTCCAGAAGAATACAATATTACCTAAGCAAACAAAAAGTAAGGAATTTTCAAAACTCTAGAAATGATAGAGACATCTCACTGCCTGTACAGTCACCCAAAGTTCCTCTGTACTGTTGGGGCATCAATCTTCAGCCTTCAGGTCCATAGTATCCAGAGATGTTTCCATGAAGCAGGAAATTTCAAAGGCAGTTCAGCCACTATCTGCTGTGTCCTGCAGAATGTCTCACAGACTCTTTCTTGAATCAGGAACCCTGAAAGATCATCTCACCTTTAGGCAAGTTCAGCAGTCCTCTTTCTGCAGGTTCTTTGTGTTCAGTTTATGCAATAGTCCAGGCAAGAGCAGTTTCTTGCCCAAATGGCTATCAAACTCGATAAGGAGCCTCTTCAATGCCCATCTTCCTCTTGAAGTAGATTGGTGCTGCCAGGAGCAGACATTTCTCATTGTCATGAAAAATCCTAAGTTATTAAAACATTAAATAGCATATTCCGTAGTCTTTGAAAGATATGAAGAATGCTGATCTAACTGAAATATATATCTATATATCTAGAAAATCTAACTAACATGACTACAAACTTGACTATTATTAATGATTATCCATTAACAACCTATATACATTACATTTTTAAATGAACTACACAATCACAATACCTCAATCAAGATCAGAAATACATATACATATAACAAAATTGTCCTTAAATTTAAATCACTAAAGCAAAATCCATATAAATGTAAATTATTCATACCTATATCATGTCCCTCTTTAAATGTAAAAGAACATTTATAAACAATATTTGGGAATATGGGCACAGTTATTTCTCTCCAAACTGCTTCCTGCTGAATAGGGGCGCTGTTATTTAGGTCTTTCATGGTATAACCTGTGTGCTAGTTTCATCTCAGTTGGCAGTTGAGCGAAACAATTTTCTGAAGATGTTCACAGCAACCCTTCAGGAGGGCGTGGTCCATCATACCATATTGGAATAGAAACAATCCACAGACTCTCACCCTCTGTGAAAACAAAATAAGAAACTCCTTTCCAAAGCATCATGTCCTTAGATCCAAATTTCAAAGTCAAGACATTTTCAAAATATCTATGTTGGGTTAGTTCAGCAGCATTTATAAACAAATATCTTTTAGCAGCTGTTGCTCTTTTCTCAGCATTCAAACAATTCAAACAGAGCATAATAGAATACAGTATCAAGATTCTCTGTGTATTTTCCATCTTTGTGTGGCTTTATTTTAACTCTATTTTGTATATTTTTACTTTTATTTTATATTCTCTGTATATCTTTGTCTTGGAATAACTGTAGACCAGGCTGTCCTTGAACTCTCAGAGATCCTTCTGTCTCTGCCTCCCAGGCATTGGGATTAAAGGTGTTTGCTACTACACCTTGAACTCACAGAGATCTGTTTGTCTTTGCCTTCTAGGCACTGGGATTAAAGGCGTGTGCTACCACACCTTGAAGTCACAGAGGTCAATCTCCCTCTGCCTCCCAAGTGTTGGGATTAAAGGTGTGTCCTACCACACCCAACTACTCTCTTTCTTCTTTTTTTTTACTTTAAGAATTTTAACTTTTAGCCTGCATATATTTTTAACACACAGTAAACCATTTAGAAATTTTCTTTGTCTTTGAATCTCTCTTTACTATATATCTCTCTTTTTCTGACCACACGAAACTTTAAATTACTGAACAATATGGGTGGGATTAAAGCCGTGGCTTTGGCAGCTAGATCCAGCCCATTCCTTAGCTTTCCAGCCTCATGGCTGAGGTACTGGTTGTAGCCATGTTTATTCCCATAACTCTACGGTATTTCAAGGTCCTTGCCAGCAAACAAGCTACAACACTCAAATGCTCTCTCTCTGTAGCTGACCTCCTACCTCAAAGAGTCAGAGTTTGCCCTGGCAGGACGGCCCAGAAAGCCGGCATTTTAAAACAACACAGGTTTTTTTTCCTGCTGCTGAGTCAGGAAAATTTCAAAATGGAGGATGTGCCATTTTGTGCTAGCTCTAGGGCCGCCAGATAGGAGTGGCACTCAGCACTTTAATTCTGAGACTGAGCATGCAGCACAGAAATTCTTTTCATCCAAGTTACATCCAAATCTGACACGCAGAGCACTGCGCAGTCTAAAAACACATCTCTGTATGGCGGCAGAAATCCGCCATGCTCTCCTGCCTGCCTAAGCCTGATTCGGTCATCTGCCCAGGTGCAGGCGGGGAGCGCTGAGCCAATGACCTTCCTCCATCAGTGAAAATCAAAAACACCAATGATAACCTATGCTGGAGAGGATATGGAATAAGGAGAGCACTCATCCATTGTTGGTGGGAATGCCAATTTGTGCAACCACTTTGGAAATCAGTGTGGCAATTTCTCAGGAAACTGGAAGTCAACATACCTCAGGATCCTGCAATTCCACTCTTGGGAGTATACCCAAGAGATGCCTAATCATACTACAAAAGCATTTGTTAAACTATGTTCATAGAAGCATTATTTGTAATAGCCAGAACCTGGAAACAACCTAGGTGCCCCTCAATAGAAGAATAGATAAAGAAGGTGTGGCACATATACACTTTAGAGTTCTACTTAGAGTTAAAAAAAAATGACATCTTGAATTTTGCATGCAAATGGATAGAAATAGAAAACACTTTACTGAGTGAGATAACTCAGACCCAAAAAGAGGAATATGGTATGTACTCACTCATAAGTGGATTCTAGCCATAAACAAAGGACATTGAGCTAATAATTCGTGATCCTAGAGAATCTAAATAAGAAGGTGAACCCAAAGAAAAACATATAGTTATCCTCCTGGATATTGGAAGTAGACAAGATCGCCAGGCAAAAATTGGGAGCAGGGGGTGGGGGTGGGTTGGGGGTAAGGAGAGATGGGGAGAGAGAAGGGAGAAGGGGAGGATTGGGGAGAGCTTGGGGGAATGCGGTGGTTGAGATGGAGGAAGGGTGGATATGGGAGCAGGGAAGAAGATATCTTAACTAAGGGAGCCATTTTAGGGTTGGCAAGGGACTTGGCTCTAGAGGGGTTCCCAGATGTCTGGGGGGATTTCCCCAGATAGGTCCTTGGGCAGCAGAGGAGAGGGTGCCTGAACTGGCCTTCTCCCATAGCCACACTGATGAATATCTAACGTATCACCATAGAACTTTCATTTGGTGATGGATGGAGATACAGACAGAGACCCACACTGGAGCACTGGACTGAGCTCCCAATGCCCAGATGGAACTTACTTTTACAGTGGGTGATAGATATGTGTCTATTTTTATTCCTTTTTGTACAGACATCCATTTTGATCAGAACCATGCTTTGAAGGTGCCATTTTTTTCCAGTGTATATTTCTGTATTCTTTATCAAATTCATGTGACCATACTGTGTATACTTCTGTCTGGTTCTCTAATTCCATTGCACTAATAATCATTTCTAGGTTTTTTTTGGTAATGCATAATTTCTTTCATAACTATAACCTTGTATTGTGACCTGTAATTGGGAATGGTGGGACCTCCACCAGACATTTTATCATTAAGGATTGTTTTAAGTATTCTGGATTATTTGCTTTTCCTTTTGAAGTTGAGGGCTGTCCTTTTCAAGGTCTGTAAAGACTTCTCTTGTCAGAGCCTGTATGAGACTGAACTATATATTTTATTCATTTTCTTCCACTTTTTGTTTGTGTTTTTCTTGAGTTTTTAAAAATGGATTTATTTCTTCCTTAAGGACCTCTATCATCTTCATACAGGCTTTTTAAAGGTATTTTTCTGGTGCTTCAGCTGTGTTGGAACATGCAGGAGCTGATACAGTAGGTTTACCATGTTCTAGTGGGTACATATTGTCCTGGTTGTTTTTGATGGTGTTATTATGGTAGCATGTATGTGTCTAGATCTGGAATTGAAAATCACACTTTTAATGATAATATCTGATTGGTTTTGTCTTTGTTGGATAGGCTTTTGTTCCTTGGTTTCTGTTTTTTCTGTTTTATAGGAGATTGTGGTGATTGTTTGGTGCCTGGAGGGAAATTTTCTGTGATCCTGATAGTTGTGGTTGCTTGGGTTTCCAGGTAAAATGTATTTCTGTATAATAGAAGCTGACATTTAAGAATGGGGATAAGATAGGGATCTGAGGGTGTTTGGAGGAGGGAGAAGAGCAGACTGTTCTACTAAGTTCTCCTTGGAATAGAGGTAAAAGACAATAAAGGGAGTTCACCCAGAAGGTCTGTAATAGAGCTTTTGGGATGACACTTGGGGATTGGATCTGGAGAAATGGAAGGAGAAAGAAACATCTGTGGTCAGTCTACCCTACTTGTTTTTCTGGCAGAACTGGTCATTGCATTAACGGGAAGCATCTGTTGCAGTTGGCTGTTAGGATGAAGCCAAGATGAGGGTACAGTGGCTATGAAGGGAAGGTCTGTGACATCTACTGGACATATGGGTTGGTGGAAGAAGAGGGCTGCAGCAGGTGTTCTGTTGCATAGCATGGGATGAGACTGGGGACTGCATTTGGAAGAGATGGGGCTGTGGTCAGGTATTCAATTAGCTTACCTATTTCCCTGGCTTGTGATTCTAGTGTGTTCTCAGGAATGCCTAATCATATTGGAGGCTGGAATAATAGGATGAGAAGGGGGAAGGAAGCCTGAACAGAAGATCTCTGTGATCTGCTGGGGATTCGATCAGTGAAGAAAAGGAGACCACAGTAGGTGTTCTGCTACAGAGCTGTGGATGAGACTGGGGGATTGGATCTGGAGGAGCGGAAGGAGAGCCGAAGATCTGCAGTGTCTCTACCTATTTACCTGGCAGGAGTGATCAATTTGTTACAAGGAGAGCATGTTGGGGTTGGGGGTTGCAACAAAGCAACAAGGGGAGGGAGGGGCTCTAGGATGGGGACATCGATGGGATCTACTAGAGATCAGGGTTGGGGCTGCTTACACTGATGTTCTGCTGCAAGTTAAAAATGTGACTGAGGGATGGGCTATGAGAAACACATGAAGAGGTAAAAATCTGTACTCAGTCTATATGGTTTCTTGGTAGAAGTTTTATGTTCACTTTTATGACAGTGTAACAAGAACTGTGAAGCAATAATTGTCATTTTTTATTAAACACTGAATCTCAAAGATTTTACAGATTAATAAGCATGACAACAAGCATGTAAGCCTAAAAACACTGGGAAAAAGTAAATACATTAAACTTGTCATGTCCTGGAGGGAATTCAATCCTCAGAGACCATAGTTGGTTTGTTTGCTTTCTTTGTCCAAATGACAGAGCAGAAATGAGGGACACAAATATTGCTAAAATTGAACACAAGGGGACTGAGTGTTGGGAAACTCAATGACAGTAGCACAGAGGTGTTCAGCAGCCAAGGGCTTGGGTTCACAGTCTGGGTTATACAAAATGATAAGACGGAAGCTAGAGAGTAAAAGGACAGAAACATGGTCACCAGGATCAGGATGGTTCGTGTGGCTCTGTCCTCGTGGGAAGACCTTTGGGAGAGGCTGTGGCTATGGATGTGCTGGACTTGATGCTTGTGCTTACGCAGGGCAAGGACCATGCAGCCACTGGCCCAGGCCATGAAGATCAGGCACATAATATCACTTAGGGATAGAATCACTCCTCTTAGCAGGAACGTTAATCTCTCAGGCATGGTTGAGGAACAGTATCTGTATAATCTTTTAGCGCTCAGGTTTCTGCTATTCTTAGGTCCACCTGCCAGCTTTGTAATATGGACATTGAGCAGGAGTTGCAATGTCCAACAAAGGAAACAGCAGGTTCCTATACACATTGTGGATTTAATTCTGATGCTCAGCCACGGGGAAGTGTTGGGATGAAGCTTAATGGCCTGAAAGCCACTGAGGATGGAGGTGGTGCTGAGGGAGACCCCTCTGGCCACTCTGTACAAAAAGAGGAGCAGTTTGCACTCAGTTTCCCCCAGGAACGATGTCAACCCAAAGGTGGTCACTGTCTGCAGGATTCCTTTGGAGAAAATAACCAGAGTGTTCGATATGACCAACTGATTGAGAATCAAGTTCATGGGTCTCACCACTTGTGCAGTGAATAATGGAAAGTTATACAGATGAAAGAGGAAGGAATTGGCTAGGATTCCAGTTGTGGTCTGAATTAGGAATATCATTCCCCAGTTTATGTCAATGTAAACTAATGCATCCATTTCTAGGAGGTGCTTAGAGTTTGCTTTATTTGAATCAGAGACATTCAATAATAGATTGTTAGCTGTGGTTTTTTGAGTGAGAAATGTACTCCATTGAGTAAGGTATTTGTGTACTTCTTCCCAATTGTGGTGCTGTCTGGAAAGCTTAGGGAAACGTTAGGAGATAGAGCTTTACTGGATGTAGTCCACCCTCACTGAGAGGAAGAGAGCCAACATTGACTATGGATAGCCTGGTCCCACTTGCTGTTCTCTCTCTTCTTCCTGTGTGCATGAACATGTCATCAACTATTTTCCTCATCCTCCCTCAATTCTTTCCCTGTTATCCCGAATCATTTCTCCCTCTCCTGAGAGTCTCCTGTTGTGGAGTAATTCTTTATAGTATGTGAAGATCTGCCACTGTGATTGGTTTAATAAAAGCTAAAAGGCCAATAGCTAGGCAAGATTTTGGGGGCAGAAAGAGTAATGGGAAGGAGAAGGCAGCATTGCCAGCTGAATGAGAAGAAAGTATGGCACATAGGAGATGAAGTAACAAGTCAGGAGCTGTGGCTTAATTTAAGGTGGAAGAGGCAATTAGAAACAATCCTAAGCTATTGGACAAACATTCATAATGAATAAGTAGGCTCTGAGTGGTTATTTGGGAGCTCATTACAGATTGTGCTCCTCTGGGCCTAAAGATAAAATAGCCACTTTTCTCCCATTAATTGTGTCTAGTCTTAACATTTTATCACAGCAACAGAAAGGGACATAATAAGTTGTTGACAGACAATTAGATATTTGTGTTCTTATAAAATACATTTTAGCTATGAATTAAGAGCAGGTAATATGTAAATGTGAAGGGACTTTTTATAGCATTATTTATAGCCACAAAAACTCAGAAGCTCTCCACCTCAGTAACCGAAAGATTGAATGAACTATCTTTGCCAGATGTGGAAGTCCTGTTTGCTGTTTCTCTTTGAAGAAACACCATTATTTACAAAACAGAGACACCACAGATTGCAAGTGTGCATCTCTGATGCACAATTAATCAAAACTCAGGGTCACCAATTGGAATTCAACCTGAAGATCATAAAAGCAAAACAGCCAGTCACTGGCTCTTACTTCGACCTGAGTCTGAAATAGTGATCCTGCTCCAGGAATCTCAGAATGAGTATGAGCATTGAGAACTGTTTCCTCTCTCTCTCTCTCTCTCTCTCTCTCTCTCTCTCTCTCTCTCTCTCTCTCTCTCTCTCTCTTTTTGGTTTTTCGAGACAGGGTTTCTCTGTGGTTTTGGAGCCTGTCCTGGAACTAGCTCTTGTAGACCAGGCTGGTCTCGAACTCACAGAGATCCACCTGCCTCTGCCTCCCAAGTGCTGGGATTAAAGGCATGCGCCAAACTGTTTCCTCTCATTTTATAAACCTCTCTAGGGCTGGGATTAAAGGTGTGCACCACTGTGATTAAAGGCCCGTTTTCTATGGCAACAGTATTGCTACTTGAATTAAAGGTGTGTGTTACCATAACGTGGTCTGTAAGGCTGACCAGTGGGACTATTTTACTCTCAGATCTTCAGCTGGTCTTTATTTAGTAAAATACAATTGTAATCCCACTATGCACCTATATTTGCATCTCTTTAAGGAGTCCAATAAGCCATAGCGTCTAAAATTAGTTCTTGCTGGGGCCTTGAGAAGAGGCTAAGAGAAGTGACAGCTCAAGCAGAGGATCTGGGTTTGATGTCCAGTACCCACATGGTGTCTCACAACTGCCTGTAACTCCAGTTTCAGGAGATTCAACTTCCTCTTCTGACCTCCATAGACTCCTGAATGCACGTGGTGCACATAACTCCATGTAGGTAAACATGCATCACACAAATAAAAACTTAAATAATTTAAAATAAAATTATCCCATGTGTGAGCCTACAAACAATGTGAAGGAGACAACACAAAGCTGGCTAATCACACCCTATCTTGTTTCTAATTTAGATTAAAACTGTATTTGGGGTGACTGGTGAGATGGCTCAGCAGACAATGTTCTCACTGCCAAGCCTGGGGAACTAAGTTTATTCTTGGAACCCATATAGTGGTAAAGAAGAACAAATTCCTAAAAGTTTTCTTCTGACATAAACACTTTAAACATGGCAATTCATACACACACACACACACACACACACACACACACACACACGAACACAAATAAATTTAAAATGTAAAAGTTGATCTTGAGTGATTGCTCAGTGGTTGAGAGCAGTTCATGTTCAGCTAGAGGATCTGGGTTCAGTTTCTGGTACCCACCTTAAGTAGTTCACAACCTCCTATAACTCCAGCTCCCAGGGATCCAAAGCACTGGATTTCATAGGCACTGCACTTTCAACTTCCAATCGACATACAGGTACACAAATGTACACAAACACCAATGTTAAGAAATAAGTGTAATAAAATTGAGAAATAGATTTTCCTTAGAAAAATATATTAAAAGATTTGTGAACTATAATTCAAAGGCCTAAATGTTAACCTTAAAAAGTAACCAGCCCCCAGCAATGCCACTCTTGGGAATATACCCAAGAGATACCCGATCATATGACAGGAGCATTTGTTCAATTATGTTCATAGCAGCATTGTTTGTAATAGCCAGAACCTGGAAACAACCTAGATGTCCGTCAATGGAAGAATGGTTGAAGAAAGTGTGGAATATATACACATTAGAGTACTACTCAGCAGTAAAAAAACAATGACTTCTCGAATTTTGCATGCAAATGGATGGAAATAGAAAATACTATCCTGAGTGAGGTAACCCAGACCCAAAAAGATGAACAAGGGATGTACTCACTCATAATTGGGTTCTAGCCATAAATAAAGGTCAGTGAGTCTATAATTTGTTATCCTAAAGAAGCTAGATAAGAAGGTGAACCCAAAGAAAAACATATAGCTATCCTCCTGGGTATGGGAGTAGACAAGATTGCCGGGCAAAAAAATCGGGATCTTGGGGGTGGGGTGGGAGGGGGTAAGGGGAGATGGGGAGAGAAAAGTGAGAAGGGTAGGATGGGGAGAACTTGGGGAAATGGGATGATTGGGATAAAGGAAGTTTGGATAGGGGAGCAGCAAAGCACATAGCTTAATTAAGGGAGCCATCTTAGGGTTGGCAAGAGACTTGGACCTAGAGGTGCTTCCAGATGTCTAAGGCGAGGTCCCCAGTTAGTTCCTGGGGCAGATGAGGATAGGGAACCTGAAATAACCCTATCCTATAGCTATACTGATGAATATCTTGCATATCACCATAGAACCCTCATTTGGCGATGGATGGAGATAGAGACAGAGACCCACACTGGAGCACTGGACTGAACTCCCAAAGTCCCAATGAGGAACAGAAGGAGGGTGAACATGAGCAAAGAAGTCAGGACCACAAGGGGTGCACCCACCCACAGAAACAGTGGGGCTGATCTATTGCGAGCTCACCAAGGCCAGCTGGACTGTGACTGAAAAAGCAGGGGGTAAAACCGGACTCTCTGAATATGGCGGACAATGAGGGCTGCTGAGAAGCCAGGGACAATGGCACTGGGTTTTGATCCTGCATCATGTTCTGGCTTTGAGCGTGCCTAGCCAGTTTGGATGTTCACCTTCCTAGACCAGGATGGAGGGGCAAGGACTTTGGACTTTCCACAGGGCAGGGAACCCTGGCTGCTCTTCAGACTGCAGAGGGAGGGGGAGAGAAGTGGGGGGAGGGAGAGAGGAGTGGGGAGAGGGGGAGAGGAGTGGAGGGAGGGGGGAGGAGTGGGAGGATGGGATGAGGCGGAAATTTTTTCCTCAATAAAAAAATAAAAAAAAGAATTAAAAAAAAAAGTAACCAGCCAGTCATGATTGAGAGCACCATTAATCCCACCACTTGGGAGACAGAGGCAGTGAATCTCTGAGATGCAGGCTAGATTATCTTACAGAGCAACATGTGACTATCCAACATTGTACAGTAAGTCCCTATTTCAAAATAAGTGATTGATCAATCAAAGCATCATGCACCCCCCACAACAGACAAAAACGATAGAAAATTCACCTAAAATATAACATTTTTCCCAAATTCACCTTCATCAAAACAAGAATGAAAGATGCCATGAAGTTGAAGGGGAGTGATGAGGGCATAAAGGAGAGTTATGAGGGAAGAAAGCAAAGGAAGAAATGGTATAATCAAGTTAGAATAGCAAAAATACGTTAAAGAAAAAAATATACTTAGAGACAGAGGAGATAGTTCAGCAGTTACGAGCGCAGTTGTCCCTGGAGAAGTCACAACTTCAGCTCCCTGCACCCAGACAGTGCTCTAGTTCCAGAAGTTCCAATAACCCCTTCTGACACCCATAGGATTCAGCACATACATGGTACATAGACATACATGCTGGCAAAACATTCATACATGTAAAATAAAACCAATAAATAAAAAATTGAAAACAGTATTTTTATCAGAAATTTTATGTGCTTAAAAATTACTGCTACTATACTAATAACTTACCTGACAGTCATTGGGTTTTGGAAAATACTACAATCTAGATAAAGAATAGAAGATATAGAGTTGGAAAGGCTAAAAATAAAATATGTAACAGAATTTCTTAAAGGGCTGGGCATGTATATGGCAGTAGGATGCTTATCCAGCATGCACAAGGATTCAAGATCAATTCCTGGCATTGCCAAAAGAAAACTATTTCATGTAATTGAGACAACAGATTATTTCCAGTGTTACAGACAATGGGGTAAAAGAGGAGAATGAGAAAGAAAAGAACACTCAAGCGTGTGTTAAAAAAAAAGTCATGATGTCCTGAGGAATGAAGTGTAGACACTAGAACAGCAAATGAAAACAGGACACTATCTCAGTACTGGACTTGCTAAGATTCCGGATCCCTGTGTCATTTAATAACTGCAGACATTCCTGGAAAAGCAAACACCTTCCTCCTTTTCTATGTTAAAATATTCCCTGTGGAGACACAAGAAAGAACACATCTTACTTCGAGAATAAGGATAGGAAAATGCTCCTTCTCATCTCTGCTGGTTGGGAACAGACTCTGTGTCCACTGCATGGACACTGGATTGGGTGGCAGCCTTGCAAACCCACTGGACAGGAGGCAGGTATAGGAGATGGAGAGCTATGAAGGCACAGTCGCTCTGGTGACATGTTAGAGTCACAGGCAATGTATCTAAGAGTAGTACTTTTTCCTGTCTGGGAATCCTGGAAATGTCTTAATCAATTTTCAGTGATATTTTTTATCACATTTCTGAAAGGGTACATAAAATGAAATTACTGAAATAATATGATTCATCCTGCTGCTAAAGGCCCATAAGAAAAAGAGTGTATTGTTTTGTAGATCTTACAGAAAACACTCAAAAGAATGTTCACAGATGTTACTGAAGATAACATGTTATCACAAATGTTTTCATTGTCCTATCGAGCCTTGTACACATGTAGGCTAAAATAAGTCAGACATATGAACCCATAGTTTCCTGATCACTTCTGGACACCATTCCTAGAATGTGTCTCATTTTTTTTGTCATTTTACACCACAGTTCTTAAGACATTTCCAGAGGAAAGAAATCTACCAGAAAAGAAGGGAATAACATACCTAGTATGTCCATTGCCTCAGTCACACTCAGAGCGTTTGCACAGGAGGACATTTCATCCCTGAGATAAAGGCTTGGCACACAGTGAGGTCCATCTGCTGGGAGGTGATTATCATTTTATCCTTTAGTGCAGTGACAGTGTCTGCATGGAGATTAAAAATTATCTCTGAAAAACACCTGTACCGAGCTCAACTCTCCAAAAGGGATTAGAGTTATTAGTGATAGATCAGGGTAGGGCAGTGGGATTACAGAGGAAAACACCACCTGAAATGGCTGAAAAACACCAGATGAGAGTGACAAGGACAATGAGGTTAAGAAGTGGGAATAAGTGTGTCTTGCCAACTTCGGGACTTTACCTTTTAACTTTTTACATCATGAAATTTAGACCATGGATACCAAGAAGTGGGAAGCTGAGTAGAGGGTGGGAGTTAGCAGCTGGGCATGGCATTTAGTCTTAGCTAAAAGGACAAGAAGTGTCTGACTGTCAGAAGTGAATTTGGAGGAACTGTCAGTCACTGACTAATGTTTGTTGCATGATCTTTGTGGTGTATGGGATGCATCAAGAAAACTCTAGTGTGGGGAGATGGCTGACCAGGTGAACACTTATATCGAAACTAAAGATGACTCCTAAGGTGATTTCTAATTCTTCTCATTCTCTCACCTTTGCTTCCTTAGCTCTGAAGTATCTATCACAGTTTTGAGGAGCATTTTTCCTTTCAGTCTCATGCTTCCATTAAAGGTGTTTTTTTTTTATCGTACTAGCTCATCCAGAAATTCCTTTTATTCCTACAGCCAAAAGATCTCAGTGAGCCTGACGAGTTATAGGAACTTCTGAGGCTCCTAAAGATAACCAAATAAAGCTATATCTGTGTACCCATGACAACATTGCAGGGGGCAAATCTTCAAAAATGGTTGGTTGTTATTTTTTATACTTTGACTGTTCCATCCTGGTAAACATGGCTTCTGTATTCCTTTGCTTCTGTTATTCCAGGAATAATCCTCACTAAAGAGGTGAAGGATCTCTATGATAACAACTGTACAACCTTTTAACTCTACAATAACAATAATCCCTGTAGAAGTGAAAGAGAAAGATGCTAGAGATGGATGGGCCATGGATTGAGAGTAAAATTGTGTCAGTCTTTGTAATCATGATACCCCTAGCAGAAGAGCTTAGAACCTCTCTACTTAATATAGTTTTTAAGTTGAATTTGCCTCATTTTCTAGTTTCTACTCACATTCGTATTCTACAGTGATAACTGGCTAGATTGACTATTGCTGAAAGCTTTTACCAGATCAATGTTGATTTCTGCATCTTGGATAGAGATTTCATGTCATCTAACATTTATGAACATGTATTTTGAAGTGTTTATTGAGCATTTAATTCATTTGGAGATGTGGTTCAAAGGACAGATATGAGGATGAACCTGAATTTCTCCATTTCTTACATGCTATTGTGTGACACTTAGGCTACTGGGATGAGAGAAAACTGTCTAGTGGTGAGAGAATGCAAGAAGCATTCTCAATATAACTGGGAGGTACCTTTTGCCCAAGTTGTGGATTAACCCTAATGTCAAGCCACAAGCTACCACTGAACTACATCTCCAGAGACTTTTGACATCCAAAGCTGGACTCTATGGAAAGTATATAGAAGTAATAAGTTTTTAAAATCAGAATTAAAAAGAACAATATCGTATTTCTACTGTGTAACAGTGTATACAGTCTCATCTGTTTGAACATATGTTCTTAATTGGTGGTTCTACATTCGTTTTTTTGTGGAATCATTCTATTTTTTGAGGATGAAAGTGTTTATTTGGCTTACACTTTCCTATTTATACATCATGTCTATGAAAGGAAGTCAGGGAAGGAAGCTGGAGTCAGGAACTGAAGGAGAAATCACGGAGGAATAATGCTTACTGTTACTGACTTGTTCTCTAAAACGTGCCCAGTCAGTTCCCTTTTAAAACCCAGGACCAACCGTCCAGGCATGGAGTTTCCCAGAGTGGACTGAACCACCTATATCAATCTTTAGTCAAGGAAATGTCCCCACAGACATGACTGCAGGACAATTGGATGGAGGTAGTTTCTCAACTGAGGCTTGCTCTTTGGAGATAGCTCCAACTTGACTAAAATCACATATTTTCATACTTTTGCCTGGGAAACAGACTATTATACTTCTGAAGTGTACACATACTTCTCCCTGACTCATAATCATAACCTAAATGAAAATGAAGTCATAATCTGGCAAGACTTATTTTAGCTTCTCAGATCACCGTTGCTATTTTTCAATACTCACATATAGTTAAGCCAATAATCTATTCTAGAATTTCTTTCAAAAATGACACTAAACTCACTGGTTTTTGGTTTACCAGCTTTCATTCTCCCCATTTTCCCCCTTTTACTGAAAATAGACTTTCTCACACAATATATCCTGATTACTGTTTACCCTCCATCTACTCCTCCCAGTTCCTTCCTAATTTCCTTCCCTTCGAATCCAGTCTTTCTGTCTCTCATTAGAAAAGAACAAGCTTCTTAAGCTGACGTAGTCAATTTTAATATCTAACATCTTAATATCTGAAGCTCAACAGCAGCATAAACAAGAAGAAGCCTACAGACTCATGGAACCTGAAAAACTCCCTTTTGAATGAAAATTGAGCCAAGACAGGAATAAAATCTTTCTAGAATTCAATGAAAATGACTAAAGAGCATACCCAAACTTATGGGACATATGAAAAGTGATGTGAAAAAAAAGTTCATAGCATGAAGAGCTTACATACATACATACATACATACATACATACATACATACATGCATGCACACACACAAAACAAAATAAAACAAAACAAAAAATGGAAGAGACCTCATACTGCCAACTTAACAGCACATCTGAAAGCCCTAGATTAATAAAAAGAAGTGAGCACACCTGAGAGGAGTAGATGAGTGGAAATAATCAGCTTAGGACTAAAACCAATAAAATAGAAACAGAGAACAATACACAAATCAACAAAACAAAGAGCTATTAACCAAGCTAACTAAAAGGCATAGAGAATATCCAAATTAACAAAATCAAAAATGAAAATGGGAACCTAACAATAGACACTGAGGAAGTCCAGAGAATCATAGGACATAATTTAAAAACTAGTGCTTCACCAAACTGGAAAATTTAAAAGAAAAGGATAATTTTCTCTCTATATAGCATTTATTAAAGTTAAATCAAGATTAGATAAACCATTTAAGCAGACCTATAACCTCCAGGGGGACTAGAAAGTCATTAAAAGTTTACAAACAAGAAAAGGACAGGGCCAGATGGTTTTAGTGCAGAATTCTACCAGACTTTCAAAGAAGAGCTAATACCAGTACTCTTCAATTTATCCCCCAAAGTACAAACAGAATGAACCTCGCCCAATGCCTTTGAAGTCAGAGTTCCTTGATCTACAATATCCAAACCACATAAAGACTCAACAAAGAAAGAGAATAACAGATCAATTTTCTTTATGAACAAAGATGCAAAAATACTCAACAAAATGCTTGCAAACCAAATCCAAGAACACCTCAAAAAAGATCATTCATTATGATAAAGTAGGTTTCATTGCAGAGATGCAGTGATGATTCAATATACAAAAATCAATCATGTAAACTGTATGACAAAAACAAAATGGTCATCTCATTATATACAGTAAAAGTCTTTGACAAAATCCAACAACCTTCACAGTAAAAGTCCAGAAGAGATTAGAAATACAAGGGACATGCACAACATAATAAAGGCAGTTTATAACAAGTCCATGCCTAACACAAATACACACAGACCATACACACCACACCACACACACACACACACACACACACACACACACACACACACACCTTTAGGGTAACTGTATCATCTCTTTATTTTTCCTTTAAAGCTTATATATCCCAGCAAAATCTTTCAGGCAATATATAAATTACAATGTGGTTATGTTCTACTTTTCAAGCAAATAATTATAATGGACACAAGTGAAAAGCAACATTTTTTCATTTCCCTTACATAAACAAACATTTAACATATTACAAGTGAAAAAAATTATCCCAAGAACTCACATACATTCATATCCAAGTAATTTCTTATAGATGAACAAAGTGAAGGCAAGCAAGGTATTTTTCACAGCCAGTTCTTTTACTAGTAGGTTGCATATTGCAGCTACAAAGAGAGAACTGATCATTTTATTATTTATCTCAAAAGGTAATCTTATAAAGGAATCTTAAAAGAATCCCAAATATAAAATTTATATCTAAAATCAACCAGCCATTTCTACTTTAAGTCCTTAGGGTATATACCCATTCATCAACAGTTTTTTTTGTTAAATCATATCAGGAAGCTGAGGGCAGAAAAGGTTAAATGGAATTCATCATCACCTTTGATCACCAACCCATCCTAGCAAGAAAGGTTTATCAGCCAGCAATAGCTAGCTAGACTGCCGTTGTTTCTGTTTTCTAACCTCAATGGGTCTCTTTGTCAACTATGAAAAGTGTGTCTTTCTAAACTTTAAATTATTCCACAAGATTATTTACCTTAAAGTCATTAACAAGAAATATTAACCTAAACTTGAGCATTATTTAAAGCTTTGTTTTAGTTACGATGCAAGCTAAAATTTGTGAACACATCTCCTAAAATTAAGATTAAAAGAACATGAGCTAGCCTAGCCTCAGACCCATTCATTTTCCTTAATCATTAACCCAAGTCACAGTCTACATGGCTCCTTAGGAGAAATACATAAGTCTTAGCTGTGCGACACTTCCTTGTTTCTATTTTCTACCCTCTGCAGCCCCTGCTCTAACAGGGATGAGGGCAACAGTATATCCTGTATTACTATATTACAGAAACTCTATCTGTATTAATTTTTCCACTAAACTAACCTCTATCATAAACCCTTACTACATTTGTTAAAAACCCTTAATCGGCAAAATTCTATTTTTACACTAACACTATTATTGTGTAAAATCATTACTTCAATTAAACAGTACAGTTTAAGAGGAAATCATCTTCAAAAAATCCACAGGTAATAATGCCCAGTAGAATGGAATATTTCCATGAGATATCATAATTCATTAAGGCAGTGGGGATCTTCCATACTTAGTCATACCATTCCAGACATCTCAGAGAAAATGTCAGTGGTAAACATGTAAACACATAACAGTGAGACATTCTGGAGCTGAAGCTCTTGGAGCCTTGTATTCCCAAGATTCACCCATCACTGCTTTGCCTCCTGGTGGACCAACCTCCATAAGCTCATTTGCTGCCTGCTGCTCCTCTGACATGGTCACTGGCAAAATACAATGCTGAAATTCTAAGCCTCTCCTATCACCTAAGTTACAAAAACACTTACCCCGTGACATGTAGTGTTATAAGATTTAGGGGATCAGCCTGAGTTGAGGGCCTCCCGCAAATTGCATTATTTACCATTATCTGCCATCAGGCAGTGTAATGTTCATGTAGCAACAACGTGAGGAGAAAAGAATGCCTTCAGTATTTTGCTCCATTTAAATATGATGCAGCCTCTATGCTGGCCCATATGATTTTTATCAGTGTAATTTAGGGTGCTATTGAATTACTGTCATACTTAATTTCCTCATTATTCTGACAGAAAATGACAAAACAACTTAGGATGGGAGGGGTTTATTTTAGCTTGCAGTTTGAGTGTACAGTCCATTTTGGCAGGGAATCATGGAATCAGGAAGTTACGGCAGCTGATTACATAGCATCTATAATCAGATAGCAAAGAGAGCTGCATGCCAGTTCTCAACTTGTTTTCCCCACTTTAATTCGTCCAGGAATCTAATCAGAGATTTGATGACTATGCAGAATTATATTTGGTCTCCTAACACCATTAACCCAACTTAGAAACTCCCTTAAAGGCATGTCCAGATGTTGTTTCCTGGATGATTCTAGATCCTGTCAAGTGGACTATCACCATTAACCATCATATTAACTAATACCGTCTGGTCAACACTGAGACTTTACTTGAACAAAGAAGAAAAGGACATGTGAATATATTAATGAATAGGAATGAACAGAATCAAGAACAAAGAAAAATATATTTTCCTATTGCAGGAAAAATAGATAATAATTACCTTTTCCTAGAGCAGGGAAAATTATTTTGGAGAGTATATTTGTTATGGCAGATTAAGATTAAGATGAAGAGGTAAAAATGCATGGAAGCATGTGTCTAGCAATGTAAATATGTTGATTATCCACAGCCTTGGGTTGTCAACTATCACAGTATAGATAACTATTATGAAGGACATTGAGTAGGAGAGGACAAAGGTGCACACAAGGATCAAGATGGTTTTTGTTGCTCTGTCTTCAGGGGAAACTCTGAGGGAATGCTGGGTACTTTGGATGTGCTGTAGCTGACTCCTGTGCCTATGGAGGGTTCTCACCATGAAGACACTGGCCCAAATCATTAGACCCAAGCACAGACCATTGGTGAAACAAAGCAAGCTGAGCAGTAGCCCAACTTGATTTTTTTTAGTAAAATTTTTGTTACTCTAAGGACAATTACATCCGAGTTGTTCTGAGACTAGGGTACTGCATTTGGAGAAGATGGGGCTGTGGTCAAGGTCTTTAGTTGGCTTATGTATTTCCCTGGCTTGTGATTCTAGTGTGTTCTCAGAAAATGCCTGCTTCTATTGGAGGCTGGAATAATAGGATGAGAAGGGGGAAGGAAGGTCTGAACAGGAGATCTCTCTGATCCACTGGGGATGTGATCAGTGAAGAAAAGGAGACCACAGTAGGTGTTCTGCTACAGAGCTGTGGATGAGACTGGGGGATTGGATCTGGAGGAGCGGAAGGAGAGCTGAAGATCTGCAGTGTCTCTACCTACTTACCTGGCAGGAGTGATCAATTTGTTCCAAGGAGAGCATGTTGGGGTTGAGGGGCTTCAACAAAGCAACAAGGGGAGGGAGGGGCTCTAGGATGGGGATATCAATGGGATCTACTAGAGATCATGGTTGGGGTTTCTTCCACTGATGTTCTGCTGCAAGCCAGGAATGAGACTGGGGGACCAGATCTGGGACATAGATGGAGAGGTAAAGATCTGTAGTCAGCGTCCATTGTTCCTTGGGAGAGGTCATATGCTCACTTTTTTGACAGTGTAACAAGAACTGTGAAGCAATACTTGTCATTTTTTTTGAACACTGGATCCCCAAAATTTTACAGATTAACAAGCATGACAACAAGCATGTAAACCTATAAATATTGGGGGAAAGTAAGTGCATTAAACTTAGCATGTCCTAGAGGGAATTCAATCCTCAGAGACCATAGTTGGTTTGTTTGCTTTCTTTGTCCAAATGACAGAGCAGAAATGAGGGACACAAATATTGCTAAAATTGAACACAAGGGGACTGAGTGTTGGGAAGCTCAATGACAGTAGCACAGAGGTGTTCAGCAGCCAAGGGTTCGGGTTTACAGTCTGGGTTATACAAAATGATAAGACGGAAGCTAGAGAGTAAAAGGACAGAAACATGGTCACCAGGATCAGGATGGTTCGTGTGGCTCTGTCCTCGTGGGAAGACCTTTGGGAGAGGCTGTGGCTATGGATGTGCTGGACTTGATGCTTGTGCTTATGCAGGGCAAGGACCATGTAGCCACTGGCCCAGGCCATGAGAACCAGACACATAATATCACTTAGGGATAGAATCATTCCTATTAGCAGGAAAGTTAATCTCTCAGGCATGGTTGAGGAACAGTATCTGTGTAATCCTTTAGCGCTCAGGTTTCTGCTGTTCTTAGGTCCACCAACAATCATGGTAACACAGATGTTTAGCAGAAGGTGCAGGATCCAGCAAAAAAAAATTGCACATGCCAATACATTTTGAGGATCTAGTTCTGAGGTTCAGCCACCCCAAAATATTGGGGTGAAGCTTAATGGCCTGAAAGACACTGAGAAGGGAGATGGTCTGAGGGAGACCTGATGGAGGAAGGTCATTGGTTAAATAAATAAATTGCCTTGGCCCTTATAGGTTAAAATTTAGATAGGCGGAGTAAACTGAACAGAATGCTGGGAGGAAGAGGAAGTGAGCTCAGATGCCATGCAGCTCTCTCCAGGGCAGACGCGATGAAGCTCCGACCCAGGATGGACGTAGGTTAAGATCTTCCCTGGTAAGCCACCTCGTGGGCTACACAGATTATTAGAAATGGGCTAGTCCAGGTGTGAGAGTTAGCCGAGGAGAGGCTAAATATAATGGGCCAAGCAGTGTTAAAAGAATACAATTTGTAGATCTCTGGGAGTTTGAGGCCAGCCTGGTCTATAAGAGCTAGTTCCGGGACAGGCACCAAAGCTACAGAGAAACCCTGTCTCGAAAAACCTAAAAAAAAAAAAAAGAATACAATTTGTGTGTTGTTATTTTGGGGCATAAGCTAGTTAGGCGGCTGGGAGCCGGGTGGAACACAGCCCGCAGCTCCCACCAACAGAGACTCCTCTAGCTACTCTGTACAAATAGAGAAGAAGTTTGCACCCAGCCTCCCCTAGGAAAGATGTCAACCCAAAGGTGGCCACTGTCTGAGGAATCCCTTTGGAGAAAAGAACAAGAGTGTTTGATATGACCAACTGATTGAGAATCAAGTTCATGGGTCTCACCACCTGTGCAGTGAACAATGGAAAGTTATACAGAAGAAAGAGGAAGAAATTGACTAAGATTCCAGTTGTGGTCTGAATGAGGAACACCATTTCTCAGTTTAAGTCACTATAAACTAAGGTATCTGTATCTAGGAGGGGTTGGAGGTTTGTATTATTTGAATCAGAGAGATTTGGAGATGGATTTTAACTTGAGGTTCTTTGAATGGGAAATGTCCTCCATAGACTTATAGTATTTGAGCATTTCCTCTCCAGTTAGTGACTGTTGATGACTTCATGAGTCCTTTAGGAGATGGAGCCTTGCTGGAAGAAGTCCATCACTGGGACGGAGTGAGGGAGTCTTGAGTGCTATGGCCTGGCCCCACTTACTGTTGTTTCTCTTGTTAGTCTTTAGTCATCCAGCTCCTTACCCTCCCCCCCCCGTCCCTCACTGTTTTCGTACCTTCCTCCTTATGGTATATTATCTGCCTGGAGCCATAGGGAAAAATAAGATCCTTTCTCCTCTCAGCTGCTTTCTGTTATAACATATCACAACCACGGCACAGCAGCTAGAGTTACTCCTCTCACATCTCGAAATGTCTTTTCTACCAAAGCCAATTTTTGTTGTGAATATGAGCATTAAACAGGTCTTTTGTTGATGCACAGTGACTTCCAACAGCATTGTTTGTAACAACCCACCTGAATGAAGCTCTTCTCTCTAGTCTTTGGAAGATCCAGGCTGATTGGCACTGTCCTGAGAGAGCTCTGTGCAGCTGTAGGCCCACTGAGGAAGTCCTGTTGACTGCTTCTCTTTGAGGAAACACCAGGATTTACAAATCAGAGAAATAATAGATTGCACAGGTTTGTCTCTCACCTTTTATATTCAAAAAGTGAAGGTGAATCACAAATTATGAAAATAGCTTTTGTGGGTGACAGCAAGCAATGCAGAGAAGAAATCATGGAGCCAGGCTGTTACAAAATATTTACTTCTTGTTAGCATTTAGAAGTATATGGCTCAGCGGGTAAAGTTATTAACATGTGTGGTTATAGGAAACCTTAAGAGTTTTTGCCTTTATGACTCCCTTCCAGGGTTCAGTTAAAGATGCCATGGATAGTTAAAGGGGGGCTAGAACTATGAGGGTAAAGATTTGAGGGACAAGAAACCTACTCACAACAGAAAACATCTGTCCATGTTTCCTTATTCTTCTCTCTTCAATCCATCATTTCTCATAGTTCCACCTGTTACTTGTTCTCCTTGTTCTACACTGCTCTTAGTTCTATATTGTTCCTTAAATCTGCATCATTCTTCCTTATCCTTAGTTCTACAGTAATGTGGGAGGTCTTCTGTTTTGTGTTGATTTCATTGGTTAATAAAGAAATTGCCTTGGCCTTTGATAGGACAGCAGCTTAGATAGGTGGAGTAGACAGAACAGAATGCTGGGAGAAAGCAGCAGATTCAGGCAGACATGATGAAGATCCGGCCCAAGATGGATGTAGGCTAGAATCCTTCCTGGTAAGCCACCACCTCATGGTGTTACACAGATTATTAGAAATGGGTTAAGCAAGTTATAAGAATTAGCCAATAAGAGGCTGGAACTAATGGGCCAGGCAGTGTTTAAAAGAATACACTTTGTGTGTTGTTATTTCGGGTATAAATCTAACCATGTGGGAGCCAGGCAGGACGAAAAGCAGGCCTGCCCACAGCTCCTTCTACACTACAGGTTATCAATGCTGTGAGATAGGGTCTGTACCCTGTAACTTGTATTTTAAATATATGCTGATTGGCCAGTAGCCAGGCAGGAAAGCAGATCTCTATACTTACCTAGGAGAGAGGAAAAAGGCCTGGCAGTGGGAAATTGTTTTCACTAAACAGTTCTGAACTGTGGGAATTAATTTCCAAATATGTAACAGAAAGGGAGTTAACTATGGTAAAAAATCTACAGCAAAGGACAGCCGATTTATTCACAAAGCAAAAATGCCAAAAAGCCTTGCCTTTTGCTTTAGCCTTTACCAGATCCCTTGGTTCTGATAAGCTGCTCTTGAAAAGGTGGCTGATCAATTACTGTATAATGTCATGGCTTGCAGTAATTCCCATTTTCTCATTTAAAAAATGAAATGTGTGAATTTCTCTCGAGTAACGCATATAGTTGATCCTATTTTTTTATGATGGCTGGAATAAAGAATAAAAATAAAAGAATTAATGATTCTATAATTACCAAGTTAATAAAAAGGAATTAATATCAACAAAATCTTTGACTGAGTTAACAAAATAATTGGCTATGCCTTCTGCAGAAGAAGGCTGGGGTCTGGAATGGAAAATAGCTATTAATAGCACTAATTTGAGAATGTAGTGTGCCTATGTTTATACCTAGCTGGGAATTATTCCAGACACCTCTCATGTACTTGATTCCAGGACATTCTTATCCATTAAAGAGCAGAGGTGTAACACAAATCCATTTATAATCAGCATGACACAATGTTTTTAAGTGTGCCTTAATATTCTGAATCTGATTGTCCATATAAAGGACAGTTTCTTCTAAAACGTTTAGCCTATCTATTAGCCCTTAATTCCTTCCTGAGTTACTAGGGCCATAGGAACATTCTTAGATAAGGTGTTAACATGGTTAGCAGTATATATTTGTTGAATCAGAGCTGTGGTGGAGACAGCTACAGAACCCACAACGGCTATAAGAGCAGTAATACCTAGGACAAGCTCAGCAATAAATCTTTTAGGGTCTGAAAGAGCATTGGCACCATGCTCTGAGGCAAATATGACAGAGTCTTCATACCAGGGCGAAGAAAGATTAACAGGTAGCAGTATGTGGGATGGCGTACAGAGAAGGAGGAATGCTTTAGGGTTAGTAGATGAGTTAATACAGTTAGATAACAATCCTTGCTGGAGATGTCATAAACTGATCTATTAGCAACCAAGTTTAAAGCTCCTGTCTGTCCTGTGTATAAGATGGCAAAGGGAGACATAATACAGGCCTGACTATCAAAGGAATTGTAGTTCGCCTGTGTACGTAGTTGAAGGCCAACACGGTATATAGCTGTAGGGATAAGTCCCACCCCTTAGGGGGCGTGTTCTCCTCGGGCTAATGTTCGCCTATAAATTTGTCTCTGTCAATTGTTGCACATTTTGGATACATCTCGTTTATTAAGTAATATTTTATTCCCTTCTCAGATCTTTGACGGAGTTGAAGATTATATAATTGTAGTTACTCTCTACATTATTTAGACTCCTTGAGATAGAATGTTTAGCAAAACTTTTGTTCTCAATATTGTTTGTTATATTTATTATTTGTTATTATTGTATATAGTTGTATTTGGTTTAGTTCTGTCTTATTTAGACAAAAAGGGGAGATGTAGGGATAAGTCCCACCCCTTAGGGGGCGTGTTCGCCTCGGGCTAATGTTCGCCTATAAATTTGGCGAGCGTGCTCCCAGCGCTCTCTTCTGCTTTCCTGGTCTCCGCGGGAACGGTGGTTCTGTAAGTCTATTTTGACATTAAAGCTATATATATATTTTTTTACAATCTGTCTGCATTCGTTTACGCCGTTACATATAGCACCCCATATAACTGAGTCTGAGGTTTTGGAAATAAGAGGGCAGGGCCACATACATTGGTCTGACCCAGACAAAAGTTGTTCATTGGTTTACAGTGGGTTCTAGGGAGGTGTAAGACCAATCATGTCTCTTTACCAGGGTATTGTCATAGGGAGGAAAAACAACTCCTGTTTTGGGGAAAATGCAGCATGTCCATTTAGGACAGCCAGTATTGGACCTCACATCATTCCAGGCATGATTTGAAAGTGTAGAGTCACAAATTGAAAATTTCTTAGGGGGTGATGTGAGGTCTGGAATAAATCCAAGTGGTTGATACCAATTTATAGGAGAAGTTACATTCAACAACCAGACATTATAATTACGCTGACTGGTTTTGAGAGTTCTGTGCTTTAAGGGCAGGCATCCTGGTATAAGGGTTGTTGTTGTTTAGGCAAAAAAGCATAAGGGGAGGCTATCTGAATATCCTTAGAAATCAAATTGTTTGACTGAGTGTGGGTGTATAAAACTAGACATTTGCCCCCTAATAAAAAGGAGTTGTTAGAAACAACCTTTATATCTTCAGAATCCCATGTGGCTGGGTGAAAAAGAGGGGCTTCTGGGACATAACCCCAATAAGTCTCCTGAGCTAAGGTACAAGGAAACAAACTGAATACCTGGAGAGTGAGCACTGCTAACATTGCTAGGAAATGATTCTCAGGAGTCAAGGCTTTCCCCTGTTTCATCAGAATTTGAGTAACTTCAGATGTCAGACTTTAATCTGCCCCCAGGAGGGAACTGGGCTGCTGCGGGTGGAGGCAGCATGGTGGAATGGGGCTGATGAATTTTGAGACCATCTATGAGGAAGGACAAGGCATCCTGAATTGGTTGCAGGCCCTCATCATCTCCATATGTAACAGAAAGCGAGTTAGCTACAGTGAAAAATCTATAGCAAAGGACAGCCACTTTATTCACAAAGTAGTAACGCCAAAAAGCCTTGCCTTTTGGTTCAGCCTTTTCCAGATCCCTTGGTTCTGGGTAAGTTCGTGAAAAGCCGGCTGAGCAATTACTGTATAATGGTGCAGCTTGCAGCATCTGATGACATGAGTTTGATCCATGGGACCTATGCGGTAGCAGAACAAGACAAAAGGCTACAAGTCATCCCCTGCCCTCCAAATGAACAACATGACATATGCACACACAATATTAAAAATGTAAAATGGGGCTTGGAGCTTAAGAACACTTCAGAGTTTTCCAGAGGACCCCAGTTTAGTTCCCAGCACATACCTTGTTAAGTTCCCAAGTCCCTGCAATTATGGCTACAAGAATTTGTATGTCTCTTCTGGACTCCGTGGGCACTGCACTCAGGTGTACAAATGTGTGCATGCCTGAATACACACAAAGAATAAACAAATACATCAACGTGCATTTTTCTTAAACATATATAATGCCAAAACTTGTGTCAAGAATAAATCATAAACCTAAAATTAACCTAAAAAAATAAGAATCAACCAGGCACCAATCCCAGCATTGAGGCTAGCCTGGGCAGTCAGACCTTCATAGTAGAACACTGTCTTAAAAAAATACATAAAATATAGGTACAAGCCTAATCTTATAGGAGAATTCAGTATTAATCTATCAATGAGGTATTATTTACACTGAGTTTAAGCAGAATTAGTTTAGCATAATTCCATAGAATTAAATAATTGAATAAAAGCAAAATATTAAGGAATGTATGGCTGTGTGGATGTTACAGAAAATGCTCAGAAGTGAATTTTCAGATCTAGGACAACAAGCTACTACAGGTTTTTAAATCTGCTGGCCAACCTCCTTGCAGGTTGAACAAAGTGCATCATTTCAACCTAATAGCTCCTGGCTAGTTCTGAGTAATTTTGTTACAGCCTATCTCAGAAAGATGGCATATTTATACTATATTCTTAAAGATTTCCAGAGAAACCAAACTATCAGAAAAGAAGGGGACAACTTACCAAGTATGTTCGCTAGGTCAGTAGCTACCTTCGTCACATTCAGAGCATGCCACAGGAGGGTGTTTCATCTCTGCTCTAAAGTCTTGGCACACAGTGAGGTCAACCTGCTGGGAGGTGATTATCATTTCATTCTTTAGTGCAGTGACAGTGTCTGCGTGGAGATTAGAAACCTCAGAAAAACACCTGCTCTGTGTTCAAATCCCTGAAAGGGATTAGAATTATTAGGGGCAGATCAGGCTAAGGGAGGGGGCTACAGAGGAAAACACCCTCTGAGATGGCTGAAAAATATCAGGTGGAATTGGTGGGGTACATGAAGGCACTGAGATTGGGATGTGGGAAATACATTTGGCTGTGCATCTTGCCAACTTGAGGGTTTTACTTCTTGTGTGATTATTATTACCTCATGAAAAATTTATATGATGGATTCCTAGATGGGGGAAGATGAGAATGAGTGGGTAGGAGCGAGTTGCTGGGTATGACATTTGGTCTTAGCCAAAAGGATAAGAAGTGAAGCTTTGACTATCAGAAGTGAATTGGAGGAACTGTCATTCACAAATTCTTTTGTGTGTTGTATGTTCAACACACAAGAAAAGTAGATTCATCAAGAAAAGACTATGGCCAGAGAGATGGCTTAGCTTGTGAAGACATCGCCGCCAAGGGCTATAACCTGAGTTTGATCCCTGGGACTCATACAGTGGAAGGAAAAGACTGACTCCCCAAGTTATTCTTTGACCAGTGTGTGTGTGTGTGTGTGTGTGTGTGTGTGTGTGTGTGTAAGAAAGTGCCTCAGAAGCATGCCTGGTGCTTGCAAAGTCTAGTAGAGTGCATTAATTCCCATGAATTAGAGTTATAAGTGGTTATTGATGCTGGGAAGTAAACTTTGGTCCTCTGTAAGAGTAGCAAGTGCTCTTCAATAAGACAACAAAAGGAGATCAAAGGGATACAAATTGGAAAAGAAGTCAGACTCTCACTATTTGCTGGTGATATGATAGTTTACATAAGTGACCCCAGAAATTCTACCAAGGAACTTCTACAACTCATAAATACTTTCAGTAATGTAGCAGGATACAAGATTAACTAAAAAAAAAATCAGTAACCCTCCTTTATATGGATGACAAATGGGTTGAGAAAGAAAACAGAGAAACACCACCCTTCACAATAGCCACAAATAGAATAAAATGTTTCAGAGTAACTCTAATCAAACAAGTGGAAGACCTGTATGACAAGAACTTTAAATCTTTGAGGAAAGAAATAGAAGAAGACACCAGAAAGTAGAAAGATCTCCCATGCTTTGGGGTAGGTAGAATTAACATAGTAGAATAGAAGACCCTGACTTTAACCCACAAACTTATGAACACCTGATTTTTGATAAAGGAGCTAAAAGTATACAATGGAAAAAAGAGAACATCTTCAACAAATTGTGCTGGCAAAACTGGATGTCAACCTGTAGAAGAATGAAATTAGATCCATTTCTATCACCATGCACAAAACTCAAGTCCAAATGGATTAAAGACCTCAATATCAGTCCGAACACACTGAACCTGATAGAAGAGAAAGTGGGATGTACTCTATAACACATGGGCACAGGAGACCACTTCCTACGTATAACCCCAGCAGCACAGACATTAAGGGCCTCATTGAATAAATGGGACCTCCTGAGACTGAGAAGCTTCTGTAAAGCAAAGGACACTGTCACTAAGACAAAAAGGCAACCCACTGACTGGGAGAAGATCTTCACCAACCCCGCAACAGACAAAGGTCTGATCTCCAAAATATATAAAGAACTCAAGAAACTAGACCGTAAAAGGCTAATGAACCCAATTATAAAATGGGGCACTGAGCTGAACATAGAATTCTCAACAGAAGAAGTTCAAATGGCCAAAAGACACTTAAGGGCATGCTCAACTTCCTTAGCAATCAGGGAAATGCAAATCAAGACAACTTTAAGATACCATCTTACACCAGTCAGAATGGCTAAAATAAAAAACACCAATGATAGCCTTTGCTGGAGAGGTTGTGGAGAAAGGGGTACACTCATCCCTTGCTGGTGGGAATGCAAACTTGTGCAACCATTCTGGAAAGCAGTGTGGAGGTTTCTCAGGAAATGTGGGATCAACCTACCCCTGGACCCAGCAATACCACTCTTGGGAATATACCCAAGAGAGGCCCTATCATACAACAAAAGTATATGCTCAACTATGTTCATAGCAGCATTGTTTGTAATAGCCAGAACCTGGAAACAACCTAGATGCCCTTCAATGGAAGAATGGATGAAGAAAGTATGGAATATATACATATTAGAGTATTACTCAGCAGTAAAAAACAAGGACTTCTTGAATTTTGCATACAAATGGATGGAAATAGAAAACACTATCCTGAGTGAGGTAAGCCAGACCCAAAAAGAAGAACATGGGATGTACTCACTCATATTTGGTTTCTAGCCATAAATAAAGGACATTGAACTTATAATTTGCGATCCTAGAGAAGCTAAGTAAGAAGGTGAATCCAAAGACAAACATATAGGCATCCTCCTGAATATTAACCTTCATCAGGCGATGAAAGGAGACAGAGACCCACATTGGGGCACCGGACAGAAACCTCAAGGTCCAAATCAGGAGCAGAAGGAGATGGAGCACGAGCAAGGAACTCAGGACCGCGACTGAGACATAGGGGATGTTCTATCGGGATCTCACCAAGGCCAGCTGGCCTGGATCTGAAAAAGCATGGGATAAATCCGGACTAGCTGAATATAGTGGACAATGACAAATACTGAGAACTCAAGAACAATGGCAGTGGGTTTTTGACCCTACTGCACGTACTGGCTTTGGGGGAGCCTAGGCAGTTTGAATGCTCACCTTACTAGACCTGGATAGAGGTGGGCGGTCCTTGGGCTTCCCACAGGTCAGGGAACCCTGATTGCTCTTCGAGCTAATAAGGGAGGGGGACTTGATGGGGGAGGGGGAGGGAAATGGGAGGCAGTGGCGGGGAGGAGGCAGAAATCCTTAATAAATAAATAAATTTAAAATGTAAAAAAAAATAAAATAAAAACAATTTTAAAAAAAGAATTAACATAGTAAAGATGGCAATCTTACCAAAAGCAATCTACAGATTCAATGCAATCCCAAGCAAAATCCCAGAAAAATTCTTCACAGATCTCGAAAGAACGGTACTCAACTTCATATGAAAAAGTAAAAAAATCTAGGATAGGCTCCCACAAAGCCAGAACATGAAGTAGGATCAAACCCCAGTGCCATTGTCTTTGGCTTCTCATCAGTCCTCATTGTTCAGAGAGTCCGGTTTTATCCCATGCTTTTTCAGTTCCAGTCCAGCTGGCCTTGGTGAGCTCCCAATAGATCAGTCCCTCTGTCTCAGTGGGTGGGTGCACCCCTCACGGTCCAGACTTCCTTGCTCATGTTCTCCCTCCTTCTGCTCCTCATTGGGACCTTGGGAGCTTATTCCGGTGCTCCAATGTGGGTCTCTGTCTCTATCTCCATCCATCGCCTAGATGGAGGGGGGAGGACCTTCGACTTTCCACAGTGCAGGGAACCCTGACTGCTCTTTGGACTGGAGAGGAATGGGGAAAGGAGTGGGGGAGGGGGAGTGGTGTGGGAGGAAGGGGAGGGAAATGGGAGGCTGGGAGGAGGCGCAAATTTTTTTTTCAATAAAAAAAAAGAAAAAAAAATCTAGGATAGCCAGAACAATCCTGTACAATAAGGAAACTTCTGGAGGCATCGCAATCCCTGATTTCAAACTCTACTACAGAGCCATAGTACTGAAAACAGCTTAGTATTGGCACAGAAACAGACAGGAGGACCAATGGAACTGAATAGCCCCGGATATTAATACCTGTGAACACCTGATTTTTGACAAAAGGGAAAAATATAAAATAGAAAAAAGAAAGCATATTCAACAAATGGTGCTGGCATAACTGGATATCAACATGTAGAAAAATGAAAATAGATTCATATCTATCACCATGCATAAAACTCCAGTCCAAATGGATCAAAGACCTCAACATAAAGCCAGCCACACTGAACATTATAGAAGAGAAAGTGGGAAGTATACTTGAACGCATTGGCACAGAAAATCACATCCTAAATATAGCCTCAGTAGCACAGACACTGAGAGAAACAATTAATAAATGGGACCTCTTGAAACTGAGAATCTTCTATAAAGCAAGGGACATGGTCAACAAGACAAAATGCAGTCTACAGAGTGGGAAAAGATCTTCACCAACCTCACATCAGTCGGAGGTCTAATCTCCAAAATATACAAAGAACTCAAGAAATTGGTCATCAAAAGAACAAATAATCCAATAAAAAAGGGGGAGTACAGACCTAAACAGAGAACTCTCAACAGAGGAATCTAAAATGGCTGAAAGACACTTAAGAAAATGCTCAACATCCTTAGCCTTCAGAGAAATGCAAATCAAAACAACTCTGAGATTCCATCTTACACTGCTAAGAATGACCAAGATCAAAAACACTGATGACAGCCTATGCTGGAGAGGTTATAGGGTAAAGGGAACATTCCTGCATTGCTGGTGGGAGTGCAGGCTGGTATAACCCCTTTGGATATCAGTATGGCAATTTCTCGGAAAATTAGGAAACAACTTTCCTCAAGACCCAGAAATACCACTTTTGGGTATATACCCAAAGGATGCTCAAACATACCACAAGGACATGTGCTCAACTATGTTCATAGCAGCATTATTTGCCATAGCCAGAACCTGGAAACAGCCTAAATGCCCCTTGAGAATCCAAAGAATGGATAAGGAAAATGTGGTACATTTACACAATGGTGTACCACACAGCAGAAAAAAAAATGATGTCTTGAAATTTGCAGGGAAATTGATGGAGCTAGAAAACATCATATTGAGTGAGGTAACTCAGATCCAGAAAGAAAATTATCATATGTACTCATTCATAAGTTGTTTTTAAACATAAAACAAAGAAAACCAGCCTACAAATCACAATCTCAGAGAGCTCAGACAATGAGGACCCCAAGACAGACATACATGGATTTAATCTACATGGGAAGTAGAAAAAGACAAGATCTCCTGAGTTAATTGGGAGCATGGGGACCATGGGAGAGGGTTGAAGGGGAGGGAAGAGGCAGGGAAGAGAGCAGGGAAAAATGAAGAGTTCAATAAAAATCAATTAAAAAATCAATAACATTTACCAATAAATAACAACTTAAAAGAGGTAAAAAATAAATCTGCAAAAAGAGTATTTGCCAGCATATATGTATGTATGTGTACCATGTGTGTGCAGGTGCCTGAGGGGACCAGAGAAGGTGTAGGCTCCCCTGGAACTGCAGTGACAGATGGGTGTGAACTGTCATTTGGGTGCTGGAAATTGAATCCAGTCCTCTGCCAGAACAGCAAGTGCCCTTAACTGTTGAATTACCTCTCCAGGTCCCAAAGACAAATATTTTAACAATTATCACATTGTATTTTTTTTAAAACTAACAATCAAATTGCATAAGTGTAGCCTCATGGCCATCAATCTAAACTAACTTATAAGACTAACAAATGCCTTTCATTTGATCAGATATAAGCTGCCAAAAAGGGAAACTCACCCAATGTTAGGGTTGGGGCAGGGTTTTGTTTGTGTCTTTCCAGGAGAATAAATATACCCACCTAAGGAGCACGTAAATTCTTAAGGCAACTGTTTCTTTGGATGTTGAGCAAGAAATATTAAGTGAAAAAGATCAATATGAACTTATGCACTGAATACAATCACTAGAAAATGGGCAGGAGAGCCTCTTTCTGAGAAAACAAGACGCAAAGATGTTTCCTCAATTTCTGCTCTAGGGTAGGCAAAACATCCCTCTTTATATTCCACATTATCTACCCAATTGACATTGTTCGTTTTTCTTTTTGTCTTGTCATTACTGAACATACAGAGAGTTACAAATTTTGTCACTAATGCTTTTGACTGAAAACAGCTGGACAGCAATGAGAAAATGTTCATTATAGTCTAGCCAATAGTGTGTGTATGTGTGTGTGTGTGTATACACACATACATACATGCACGCACATTTATGGTGTGTTTGTGTGTGTGTGTGTGTGTGTCTGTCTGTGTGTGATATCAATAAACTTACTGAATTTCCTTCAAGAGTACTGGTGAAGAGTTCTTATAGGTGTATGGGTGTGCCTTTAATATCTGAATCACCATAAAGTCCTATCCTATCACTGATGCGTTGACCTTATAAGAGCTGATTTTGGTGTCTCTGAGTATACGGAATATGTCCATTTGAATCTGTTTCCTTTTTAGCCTCTTGATGTCAATGAGCTTCGTGGTTTCTGAAATAAGTTACCAAACATAGAGATGATGAGCCATACAACAGATCCCAGAAATCCAGGAACAGCTTCATTTAAGCATCTCTCTCTCCCCTGGAAGCTGTAGTCCCAGCAGGACGCCCCCTTTCTTTTAAACTAAGTCTACAGGGGTCAAGATGGGGGATGGGATACCTGCCTGGGAAGCTGTGGAAACTACATTTCCCGGAATGCAATAAGCACACGAGATGTTGGGGAGTGAGCTGAGCCAATGAAAACTTGGCATTATTTTTACTTTTGGGTGTGTGTGTATCTGTGTGTCTGAGTCTGAATGTGTGTACGCGCGCGCGAGTGGTTTGTTCCTGGAGCTGGACTTCCGGCGTGGTTCTTAGCCGTGGTTTTGGCGTTTCTGGGGTTTGTTTACCTATCTGTAGGCTCCGGCCGAGGTGAGCCTTCTCGCAGGCGGAGCGCAGCGAGCTGCAGTGCGGTACCGAGGCCTGGCTGAGGCCCAGCGACTCCGCCCACGTGACCCGCGCCGGGCCTGGGGAAGAGACCTGGGCGACCCGGTCCTTGCTCCCGCTGCGGAGTCAGTCCAATGGCCGCGGCCTCATACAGGGACCCGGCACAGGTAAGTGCTGCGTCCTGCGGGTATCACCCTAGTGCTAGAGCCCGGAGAGAGGGCCCCATTATGACCCTGCAGTACGTAGCTGGTGTCCCGGGCAGAAGATGCTTGTGGGTGGGAGCGGGGAGCCCCATTCATAACATCCGTGTGCTGGGGTTTGTGACTGTTGCAATGTGCAAAGGCCTGGAAGGGCGGCTGGGCATAGGAGATACAGAGTCATAGCGTCTACTGAAAGAGTTGTGAGGCCCCGGTGCACCAGAGGGATTTGATTTTAATTCTTAGGACACTGGAACCAGTGAGAATTGTGAACAGTGACCATGTCCGGAAATAGACCATGTTCTGGAAATACTTTCCAGAAGTTACTCAGAGGAAAAACAAACAGGAAGAGACATGATAGGCAGGAGAGAACAGAGTGCTTGTCACAGGTGTCACATCTCACAGCTGAGATTCAGCGCTGTGGCCCACAGCATAGACACTCCGCAGTCATCCTAGGCAGACATCCTAGGCCACCTAGCCCCTGGGTGGGCACCGAGTCACTGGAGTCTGTGGAACCTGCCTGTGGCTGCCAGAGTCTCAGAGTCTCCTTCTGTTTTTCAGATTCTCTTGACTTCAGAGCCAGTGATGGGGTCAGGCCCGGTAAGCAGAACCTGCCATTACCCTCCTCCTAACGTACACAGTTTTTAGATTAACCGTGTCCTTGAACTGTTCTCTCACTGTATAGCCCTGGGCCTTGCTGTCTTGAATATGTTAGGTGTGCAACACAGTTTTGTGTATAGGCTGAGGGTTGTATGAAATCGCTGGCAGCATGAACAGAGCTGGAGAAGGTTGCTTCTCCCAAGGAGAAAGGAAATCTGCACTTGCCTGCACTACTTCCAATTCTCGCTTCAGGCTGAGGCACATACTGGAACGTGGGTCAGGGGTTCCTTTCAGGAGTAGAAATGATTCAAAGTTGAGCTGTGTCAACAGAAGCCCACCCCAGCATGGGTTAATGGCTTATGGAAGGATCCCTGGAGTGCACTGTACAACTTACAGGTAGCATGGCAGGTTGTAGTGTCTTTCCCAGGCATCACAGCTGGTCTGGTTCCTTCAGCAGTTTTTACTGTTTGTATGTACTTGGGGTGAAAGAGGCCTACCATGTCACTAGGTAGCCCAAGCTGGCAGTATTCCTGCCCCAGACTCCCAAGTGCTGGAATTATAGGCATGAGTCAACATACCTGGCTGCTATGAGTGATAGATAGTTAGTGGGTAAGTTTGAACCAAGAATTAGAATAAGGTAGGATCCCATCATAACAGGGTTGGGGCTGCTTTGGAGTGGCATCTGTGAGAGGTTTGGAAGAGGGGGATGTTGGACCCTCTTTGAATTTCCCAAGGACTCTCTGGACCCCACATACTGAGGAACCAGTGGGTAGGTCAAGGAACTGCTCTCAACGTAGCTGTGGTTGGATGTCAGCAAGAATAGAGAGAGATGTGGAACAGAATCCTATGCACTTGGGATGAAAATAGAAACTGGTAACCTCAAAGCCCTCACATTGAGGGCATAGGAATGAAGTTGCAGATCTTTATTTGGTTGTATATAGGATGAAGGATGTGGAGGACTACAGGCCAATTCTATGGAAATAAAGCATTCAGCTCCACATATCAGGGCCAGAGTTAGGCCGTGCTTGTTGTCCTTCTAGCTATTGGTGCTGTGCATGGTGGTCAGTGATCACTGAGACTGAGAAACACTGGGAGTAAGTGGTGCTCAGGCGTGATATATACCCATGGCAAGATAGGGTTGGGTGAGGGATGTGCATTACCTTGGAGTCTTCACAAGAAAATGGATCGTAACATTTTTTTCCTATCATGCAGGGCTGTGTGGCCTTTTAAGATTGTAGCTGTGGGAATATAGCCATACAAAAAATACATGATTTAGAGTGCTGGGTATGGGACTGGGGAGATGACTCAGTGGGTAATGTACTTGCTTTTAATGCACAAGGACCTGAATTCAAATTTTCAGCACCCATATAAAGTGTGTGTGGGGTGGTGCTGAGGGTGAGAAACAGAAACAGGCAGATCTCTGGAGTTCACTGGCTAGCCTGTCTGGTTGAACAATGGGTTCCAGGTTCAATGAGAAGGCTTGTCTTAAAAAATAGAGAATAATTGAATGTGACACTCAGCATTGACCTCTTGCCTCCACAAATGAATGTATGCTTGTATGCATATGTGCACGTATACACACACACACACAAACACACACATGTGCGTATACTCATAGAGTGCTATGTACAGATGTAGCACGAAATGATTGCCCCAGGAGCAGTAAGGAGCCATAGGATAAAGGGGGAGCCCGTTTCCTTGTGTCTGGAGGATTTTTAGGATCCTCAGGGATGTTGTCTAATAAGACAAAATTCAAGTTAGCCTATTTTTTCTATGACCATTTTTCTGCCTAACCAGTATCTGTGACAGCCACAGCATTGACAAGAGGGGGTAGTGGCCTTCATCCTAGGCCTAGAGGTTAGATTTCAGCTGTGTTTATATCTCCCCCATTTCTGTGGAAGGGCACAGTATCATTGAGCAGAGAATGGACATTGGGCTGAGTGTCTCCTCTGATATGAGATGGAAAATACAGTAAGCAAACAATGTGTGTTGGGTCAACAAGTGTGCTTGGAGTTTGGAAGGGAAGCTGATCATATGATGAATTGTTTGTGTTGCAATAGGGTCTGACCTTTGAGGATGTGGCCATTCACTTCTCCCAGGAAGAATGGGTGCTTCTTGATAAGGCCCAGAGGTTCCTATACTGCAGTGTGATGCTGGAGAACCTTGCACTTGTGGCATCTCTGGGTAAGGTCCTTGCATCCCTCCCAGTGTCCTAAATGGTTTGTTTCTACCTTTACTTTTTACCAGAGAGTGACTGCAATCTCTGGAGTCATAACAAGTCTCAAAATGTCTCCCTGTTAGGGTGACTGTCCACATCTGTAGTGCCCCATGCCTTGGTTTCTGCCTAATTCCTATAGTTGTCATCCATCTTTCTTTCTTTCTTTCTTTCTTTCTTTCTTTCTTTCTTTCTTTCTTTCTTTCTTTCGTTCTTTCTTTCTTTCTTTCTTTCTTTTTCTTTCTTTCTCTCTCTCTCTTTTCTCTTTTTCTCTCTCTTTCTCTTTCTTCCTCTCTCTGTGTCTTTGTCTCTTTTTCTTTTCTTTTGAAACGATCTCTATATTACCCTGGATAGACTGGAACGCACTATGTAGACCAGGCTGGCCCTAAACTCCTCATAGAGATCCGCCTGCCCCTGCCTCTCAAGTACTGGAATTAAAGGCATACACCAGGCTTAGTTGTCATTTCTTTATAGCTGCCTAGTGAGGAATTCCCAGCATTGTAATGTTTATTTTTAAATGAACTGTGGGCTATTCTTGACAAACCCTTAGGAGTCTGGTTCTGTTTTCCTCCGATATACTATTTTATGTTAAGTTGCTGTGAGTTACTACTGGTCACTAACTTGCTTTTTCTTTTCTCCTTTTTTAATATTTGTAATTGTCATGTCCTGTGTGGTTAGGGCTGCAGGGTGGGGAGAGTCTTGGTTGCCTCATATGGTTGACATGACAAGATTGTCTTAGAGGAGACCTGACCTGGTAAAAGATACCCAGGAAAGGCATGTTTCCATTATTCCAGGAAGCAGGAGAGTGTCCCACAGTGTTTTAGTAAAGGATTCACCCATCATGCCTTACTTCTACTTTTACTTCTCCGTGTTTAATACTTTACCAACTTGTAATTTTACCTGTGGCTTCTGGCTCTTGGGTTCCTTTATGCTGTTACAGTCTTTGTTTTGACAAATGGTACTATGAGGCTCTTAACACAGCCCTAATTAACCCTTGACCACTGGCTGTTTGCTTTAACACAGTCTTAATCAGCCCTTGTTCTCTAGCTATTTGCTTTTATTTGAGGACTTTTGCTCATTGTAGCCACATTCTCAGTAGGAAAGGTCTTGCTGAATGCTGTTAGCTGAGGAACTGCTTGGAGCACGTGCTTCTCCCTTCCTGCATCCCGTCCTGTGTCCTCTGTCTAGTGTGAAGTACCATGTCAGTATTTGAAATAGCTCCCTAAGTTTGTCTACGGCTCTTTTGTTCTTAGAATAGTCCAGGTTTCATTATTTCTTTTCCTTTTATTTCTTTATTTTTATATTTTGGTGATAAGCTCTTGGTTATGTAGCACAGGCTAGCCTCAAACTTACAAGCCCTCACCATCTTGCCTTAGATTCCCCAGTGCTTAGTGTGCAGATGTAACCTGAGTTTAGCTGTACCATTGTTTTCTGTGTCCGACTCACCTTCATAACGGGCTTGTCCTCTCCACTGCTGTCAGTGCCGTTTCATTAGCATTTCAACATTTGTTTCTTTGATTCCAGGGTCCTGTTCTGGAATGGGGAGTGAAGAGGTAAGCTCTGAGCACGATGAGCCTAGAGAAGGGGCGATGTCTAAGCCAAGTCCCTCCACTCAGGAGACTCATCACTTTGAGACTCCTGTTCCAGCTTTGGAAGGCATTTCGCACCAGAATGAATTCCTGAGCGCACCCTCTGTGCAGACATTGTACTTGGGCAGAACAGGCATGCAAAGCTCTGGTTTGAATGAAGACATTAACCAACACCGGAGGAGTGACAGTGGAGAAAAGCACTCCGAAGGGGATGCTCACAGGGCTTCACTTATGCCAAGTTGCCCACCCCATGTGCTGATGAAGCCATCCATCTTTGGGGAGGATGGGGAGAAGATTCTTGCCTCCACAGGCTGTCTTCAGCAGCAGGCCGCCTGTAGTAGTGAGCAGCCTCACAGTAGCGGCAGGGGTGGGGAAGCACTTCCGAGTGGAGAAAAACTGAAGTACAGTGATTGCCAAAAAGGTTCAGGGCACAAACATACTCTTGTTCAGTGTCACAGTGTGTCGCCTGAAAAGGGGCCTCGTGAGGGTAGCAAGTATGAGAAAGCCTTCTGCAAGTACAAACTAGCTCAGCACCAGGACAGTCACACGGGACAAAGGACATATGAGCATAGTCAGCATGAAAAATCTCTTAGCAAAAAGTGTCACCTCATTGCACATGATAGAATATGTCCTCAAGAAAGACCATATAAATGCACTGAATGTGGAAAAGCCTTTATCTATAAATCCGAACTCGTTTATCATCAGAGACACCACATTAATAGAGTACATTATGAGTGTGTGGAATGTAGGAAATCCTTCACCTATAAATCTAACCTCACCGAACACCAGAGAATCCACACCGGAGAGAGGCCTTATCAGTGTGATCAGTGCGGGAAATCCTTCAGACAAAACTCTAGCCTCTTTAGACACCACCGAATTCATACTGGAGAAAGACCGTATGCGTGCTACGAGTGTGGGAAATCCTTTAGACAAATTTTCAATCTCATTAGACATAGGAGAGTCCACACTGGAGAAATGCCTCATCAGTGCAGCGACTGTGGGAAAGCCTTTAGCTCCAAAGCCGAACTCACTCAGCACGAGCGAATTCACAGCGGGGAAAGGCCTTATGAGTGTAGCGAGTGTGGCAAGCTCTTTAGGCAGTTCTCCAACCTCATTCGCCACCGGAGAGTTCATACTGGGGACAGGCCTTACAAGTGCGGTGACTGTGAGAAATCCTTCAGTCGCAAGTTCATCCTCATCCAGCACCAAAGAGTTCACACTGGAGAAAGGCCTTATAAGTGTGGGGAATGTGGCACATCCTTCACCCGGAAGTCTGACCTCATCCAACACCAGAGAATTCATACTGGCACAAGACCTTATGAGTGTGAAGAATGTGGGAAGTCGTTTAGGCAGTGCTCTAGCCTCATTCAGCACCGGAGAGTTCACACTGGAGAGAAGCCTTATGAGTGTGTCGAGTGTGGGAAAGCCTTCAGTCAGAGTGCTAGCCTCATTCAGCACCAGCGACTGCACACTGGAGAGAAGCCTTATGAGTGTGATGAATGTGGGAAGTCCTTTAGCCAAAGTGCTAGCCTAGTTCAACACCAGAGAAGCCACAGTGGAGAAAAGCCTTACGAGTGTAGCAAATGTGGCAAACTCTTCACCCACAAGTCAGACCTCATTCAGCACCAAAGGGTTCACACTGGAGAAAGGCCTTATGAATGCAGTGACTGTGAGAAATCCTTTAGCCGTAGGTCTAATCTTGTTCGACACCAGAGGGTTCACACCTGAGAAACTTCTTTATTGTGTAGGAAATGTGCTGCTTAGTGAGTTGGTGTAGTAACACTGGGGGAGACGAGCAGCCTTCTGAGTTTAAAGATAATTCATGTGGGCTTCAAAGGGGAAAACTTTGAGGAGCTTCATTCCAGTTTCTAGTCTGCCAGGGCCATATCCTGACTTATGCCATTGGCAGCGTCTGCAGTAGAAACCCTGTCACATTGCAGCCTGGAAGATTGACACGGTGAGGATGGGTATCCTTCCTGTGTGCTCAGAGGTGCAAACTTCTGTACTCTGCTCTGGCCTTAGCCTTGGAAACCCCTTATTTCCTTTCAGGGCAGGAATCTTATTTGGAAGGTATGGTCTGAGTTGTGTTTTTAGCTTTGCTAAGAAACTTGTTCAGGGGAAGTTTGTTTTCATACTGTGCTCGCTATGAATATTTCCAGGTTTGAATTGGCCAACTTGGGAAATGCTTGCTGCCCATAATCTCTGACTTATCTTTTTGAATAGATAGTTTGTTTATGCATCTTTAATATTGAAGGTTCTCTTCATTCTGTGGCATGACTTATCAACTGACCCATGATGTCAGCACGAAGAGGTGGGCCAGTTCCATAGAGATCCTTACTTTCTGTGTTTCAAAGGGTATGATACACCTGCGAGAAGCAGCTGTGTAGAGCAATGGTCTGATTTTTGTGGCTGCTCCTGCTCTCAGCCATGAGAGCAGGTCAAATGGTGGAATTTTTGTTCTTGGCTTACGGAAGGTGCTGTGATTTTAGTGAGGTAAGAAGTCCTGATGAAGAGGAGAATTCTGACAATACCAGGCACTTTTAAAGCACGTTAACAATTAAACTCTCTTTTCTGCTGGGATATCACACAATTCCTGGCCTTGTTGAGGGTAATTTCTTTGCAGGCCTTGCATTGGAGCCATTTGCTATATATAGTGTGTTGACTAGTATGCAGGAGCAGTTTATGATTGGGACAGGAACTGAGTTAACAGATACGGAAATAATCTCACATTTCCCCTATTGTACATGTATGTGTGCTGGTGCGCATGTACATGACACATGTGTGGAGGTCAGAAGGCAGCTTTGCAACATGAATCTGTCCTACCATGTGGGCTCCAGGGATTGAGTTCAGGTCATCAGGCTTTGGGTAAGTGCTTTTACCTTCTGAGCCATGTCTCTGGCGCTGGAACAGGCTTCTACTAAAATTCATCTGTAGATGTTCCAGTGACTTGTGTGAGTACAATCCTCTAGATCTCTATGACTATCTCCCGGGACTGGTTTTTGTCAGAGAAATTAGTGAGACATTTTTTGTGGATTCCTGTATTCTTTTCTTTAATTTGGGCTGAAGCTGTACAGATAGGAGAACAAGAGGGGAAAGATGCTTTTGTGGCATGGGGTATAATTCTGACCTATTTGTGATTCAAGAGGCAGTAACTTTTATTACTTCCCAAGATGGACTGCCAGTGGAGCAAGGCTGTGCCTCTCGGGTTCCAAGATGGTGGAATCCATATTAGGTTGTGAAGAACTTTTGAGAACAGTGGGACATCTAAGTATATTTTTTCAGGTTACTTGTTATAGCTTTATTTATGTGTCATTTGTATAAGTGGCACTCAACAAAGTACATGGCATGGCATCGTGGCGTATGCTTGCAGTTCCGGTTTCTAGGAAAACTGAGGAATAAGGATTGCATGGGTCCAGGAGTTTGTGGCTCAGTGAGCGCAACACAGCATGGCCCTAGCTCAAAAAGCAAAACCCCGATTGGGAAAGTTTGGAAATCATTATAGTTATGAAAACAAATTCTTTGTTGTCTGTTTATGACATGCCCATTTATTATCTTACATTTCCTACCTGTCCTGACAACCAATGATTTTGTTTTTAATTTAAGCTTTATTTTATGTGTGTGTGTGTGTGTGTGTGTGTGTTTTCCTGCATGTATGTCTGCTTACTACCTGTGGAGGCCAGAGGGGAAGTAGGCTCTTTGGGGGCTGGCAGTACAGATGGTTGTGGGTCACCATGTGGATGCTGGAAACTGAATCCAGTTTCTCCAGAAGAACATCTAATGTTCTTAGCTTATACACAAACACACAGACACACACACAGTGGATTAGTTTATGTTGTTTGGAATTTTCAGTTATTGTCATCATAACATGTGTGCTTGTGTATGTGTAGATATGTTGTATAATTACTTCAAGATTCAACAATGATTCTTTTATGAGACATTGTGATTGTTGCTGAGTAACATTTTGTGTAGATCAGCTGTTGGCTTATCTGTTAATTTATGTAGAAAATTTTCTTTACAGATTTCGCGTACTACAAATAAGACTGCTGTGAGTATTTCAGGTTTTATATGGCTATGCATACAATCACTTTGTGTTAATAACTTCAGTTGTGACACCAGAGGAGTGAATGACTATTTTAAAAAGCATTTACGAAATCCCAGCTCTGATGTGTTAACTCCCTTCTGCATTCTTGCCAGCGGTATGTGAAAGTGGCTGCCCCTTTCCATCCTGGCGTTCACGCAACGGTAACCCTCTAAGACTGTCCTCTACATCATGAGTGTATTTCACTAAGTATACTGTGACATTTCACTGTGTATTTCATGGCCTTTCCTTAAGTATTCTGAAATAAAACAGTTGTTTCGTGTGCTTAATTGCTGCTTGTACATCTCTAATAAAATGACTGTTCACATATTTTTCTTATTTTTCCTTCAGTAAATTTGATTGTTCTTATCATTTTGAGATAGGGGCTCTCTATGTAGTCCCGGTTACTTTGGAACTTGCTTTGTAGACTGGGCTGGCCTAGAGCTCACAGAGATCCTCCACTTTGCCTTCCTGCTTCCTGACTGCTGGGATTAAAGGTTTATGTCACCATGGCATGCCCAAATCTATTTTAACAGATGTGACAGAGCATAACAACAAAGATACACAGGATTTTGCTTATGCTTCAGTGTTATATATATATGAACAGTATCTTGTCGTGCAGAACAACTGCTTTTAAGTAATGAAAGAAGACATTTCCCCCCCTAAGGCTTTTGTCATATGCATGATGGCATGTCTTTGAAGAACATACATTTGTATGTTTAACATGCATTTTAAACATATCACCCAGCAGTTTTTTAAGTTTAAGCCTTCAGTAATATGTTAAGTCCAGTTTTATAGTCTTTGCTGATTTCCTTGTGTAGATTCTGCTGAGGGTCAGTTTTCATCTGCAGAGATATCATCGCACAGGGAGTCTGGAAGAGTGTGTAGTAACAACCTTTTTATATTCTGTTTCCAACATAGTGATTGAATAGCTGCAGATGACCCCAAGAACACAGTATTCAGCAAACACAGTGATTAGGAGTGGCAGATCTTAAATAGTTTTAAAATAATTGTGATAAAGTTACTAAATATGTGCATTTAAAATGCCCTTTAATGTCTATACATTTTTATATCCCCAAACCAAATGTCTTTCTTGCTCTTTTAATATAATTTCCCCAGTGGATACAATTATTGATTTAGGAACCTATTCTTTTAAAGAAATATTTTTTTAAAAAATCAGACATTTTCTTACTTGTGCAATGTACTGGAAACTCATCCCCCAAACCCTCATTTCTTTCTCTTATGCTGTCCTCTCCTGGTCTTCCCCCTTTTCCCAGTTAGTCCTTCTCTTGATTTTGTGTGTGTGTGTGTGTGTTTTATTTTTGTGTCTGTGTGTTTAATGTTTATGTGTGTGTGTGTGTTGTTTATGTGTGTGTATAAGTTGTGTATATAGCCATGTATATCTCTGTGTTTAGGGGCCATAGCAGGAAGCTGAATGTCCTCCTCTGGCACTTTGCTCTTTTGTTTTTTAGACAGGGTTCCTCACTGCATTTCCCGTGTTTTGATTGTATTCACCTACCACACCCCTTCAACTCTTCCCAGATCTGCTCTCCACTTTTCCATTCTCATGTTCTGTCTGTCTGTAACTTTCCTTACTGCCCCCCCCAGTCCAATTAGTGCTTCTCATATGCATGGGTGCGGGGTTACCCACAGGAGCATGATAAAACTATCGTGGACCACGACCTTACAGAAAAATGGCCTTTTCCTCCCTAGCACCTATCAACTGTCGATCGTTCCCCATCTGAGTGACCTTAAGTTCTTCTCCCCTCCCTCTGGAAGGTTCACTGGCTTGATCTCTTGCATGCAGGTTTTACTCAGGCAACCATAGTTCATGAGGTTCATGAGTGGAGCAGTCCTGTCATGTCTAGAAGGCATTGAAAACTCATGAATTCATAGGGCTGGCAAGATGGCTCAGCAGTGAAGAGCGCTTGATAATCTTGTAGAGTTATAGGGTTTGGTTCCCAGCATCCATGTCCTGCTCCTCAATTAATTCCAACTTTGATTTATTCAATTGAATAAATCTCATTATCTAACTAGCTCTGATATTACAAAAAATGTGTTATTTTAAAACTTTCTTATCATTGGGTATATGATAGAACTTTTTTTCCCCCTAAACCTTACACTTAATTTTTGCAAACATCACATAAAAGACACTGGTTCCTTGCAGACTCAAGGGCACAGCACATCATCAGTGCACAGGCTCTACATTGATGTTTTTATGGAATCATTTTATGGATCATTTTTGTGACCTAGAGCCAGAACTGTACCTGAAGCTAGACCTGCGACCTGGGTGTGGGATTTGATTTCATTCTTGATCTTAATATTTTACCTGTAGGATGTTGGTGGAATTATTACAACCAGAAACATACTTCGTGAGCTTAGAGTAAGGGATATTCAAGAGTGCTTGAATATTTCTGTGGAATTGTCAAGACTGAGTGCCTGTGGTGTGGTTCTTGAACTTGGACATGTTTGCACTGGTAACTCCCTTTTTGGAGACGTCTGGGGATAGACATGATCGTTTTGAACAATTGTCGTTTCGGTAACTGTTGTCATCTTTCTTTCTTCTTTTTTTTTACAGTCCAGGTCTTTTATTTATTTTTGTACATCAGGCCATGAATTCATAGGGAATGGGCTCCAGCAGCTCAGGCTCCTTCCCGTTAGTCCTCTGGGTGGAACAGGCTGGCGCTTCAGCTGAACCCGGGTGCCCTTCTCTTTGGCTTCCTTTTTCTTCTGGTTGTTCTTCTTCACCCGCTTCAGGAAGCTGTCTCTGCTCTTCGAGTGCTTGATATGTTCAATCCGCACATTCATTCTCTAGGCAACAACCTTGCCCTTAACTTGGTTGTTTACAGTGATGCCCACAGCATGCTGGGTGACATTGTAGACTCTGCCGGTTTTGCCATGGTAAAATTTATGGGGCATTCCTTTTTGAACAATGCCCATTCCCTTGATGTCTACAATATCGCCCTTCTTGTAGATTCACATGTACGTGGCCAAAGGAACAACTCTGTGTTTCCTAAAGGGCCTAGAGAACATATAGCGAGTGCCCCTCCTCTTTCCCTTTGTGTTTGTCATTTTGGCGAGTTATTGAAAGATGGCTACTGCGGCCGAAAGTTGTCATCTTGTTTCTGATGAGTGGAGATCATTGATTTTCTTCAGAAATTTGATTTGGGCTATTTCTGGCTTTTGTAATTTTTTTTTTTTGTCAAAGGATCATTTTATAAATACTGTAATCCTTTTGTTCCTGTTCCCTGGAAAACAATTGCATCCTTACATTTAATGAAATTATATGAGGGAAGTAAACTCACAAGTCCATATTGTCAAGTTGATACCCCCAAAATAAGACTTTAATTATAGCACTCATTTAATAAAGTCCACATTTTGAATGATCAAAATGGCAAATGTTACCCAACTTTAAAATGCATGCTTAACCACTAAGATATAAATTCATATATTACAACAACTGACATAAAAACCCAACAGAGAATTTAGAATTAATCCTTGGTTGGCATAGTAAGATGTACCTATAGGTATAATGGGAGGACAAGGTAATCTACCAATTTCTGGTTAGATCTAGGGCTTGCTTCTCAAGAAGAAATGCATGCCTGATGCTGAAAATCTGGCCAAGAACTCACGGGCCCCATGGATGAAGTTACTGCTATTGGTTTTCTAAGTGGACATAGTGTCAAACTGCCCTCTAAACCCATAGATCTATATCCCTAGATGAATTTGCCATTCAGAATTAATCAGAGGAGTTTCTTCTGTACTGTGCAGGAGGTTATTGCAAAGTGGAAAGAGTAAGTGACCCTAATGATCTGTCACAGAGGCGACATCTGTATCATCCTCACTGCAAGGTTCAGGTGACATTATGGATAAAGAGATGGGAAAACTGCAAGAGCCAGATGTCAGGAGCATCAGAGAAACACAGTATGTGTTGTCTCTGACTGGACCACTGCACTCATGAGCTCACAACAGCTTGGTTACCTGCATGAGACCTGTACAGGACCAGGTTATGTAACATTCTACCATAGGAAGGCATTCCTGAGAGCCCAGCCTGACTGAGGAACTATGACAGGTCATAGCTTCTGGGCTGGGAGAAGTAGTTTTCCTTAAGGGTGTGGCCCCTAGTAGATCAAGCAAGCTCCAGTGGATGGCCTCATACACCTATGTGTATATGGGGAGCAGAAATTGGATTTCGTGGGTTATATATAAAACATGGAGAACATGAAATTTGGAGAGGTTGGAATGTAGAGGTAAATACAGAGGACTTAGGAGTAAAAGTAAGGTGAACATGATCAAAGTGTATGTATATAGGATTCTCAAAGAATTAATAAAAATTACTCCAGTAACCATAATCTATTCTGAAGTTTGTATTTCAAACATATGCATGTGTGCACTCATTCCACTTATAAGGATGTTCAGAACAAAGCAACTCTAAATAAGAGGCTACAGTACACATTTAACTATCCATATAAATTATCTTATAAACATGGAAAGGAGTACAGTATAATTGGAAAAAATGTGTGACATCACAGTAAAAATCTGTCTTTTAGAAAATGTAGTTTAAAGAAGGGAGACAAAGTTTACCTACAGAGTCCCCTTTTTCATGCCTAGTAATTCATTTCCTCAGAGTTTAAAACTTTTCAAAGATGTCTGGGTATTGGAAAAGAAACCTCTCAACTTGTCCAATATTCATCAAGGTCATTCACCTAACTTCCCAGTCTTAGCATTGGCCCTTTGTGCCTTCTGCACTCCTCCTTGTGACACTAAAGGCTCACAGTGATTCTTTCTTCCAAATTACTCCTAATTGCTTCAGTGGATTTGTTCTGGGAATGTGGACACCTTTATACTGACATGCAATTGGTGGAAAGTCGTTTAAAAGTTTTCTCAGCTCCCTATGTAGATGATGGTGTGGATCTGGAGTTGAGCTGAAAATCACTCCTGTTGCAGGACAGGAGACCTGGGAATAATAAACGTATACATCAGGGCCCAGAGTTCATCTCAACAAACAGACTCAGCCTTTCAGCTTGGCACTTGCTATTGAGTCATCACATAGTATGCAGATGAGAATTGTTTTCATGTCACAACATGGATAATTATGAACTTAAGACTTACATGAGTAGGAGGACTTGACTGCATTGTGTTGAGAATTGAGACTTGAGAATTCTTTAGCAAGAATTGGAGATTGTTTACTGCTGGATACAGACTAGCCTGTTGTCCACCTGTTCTTGTAAAAATTTCCTCACATATTTAAGTTGGAATTCTTCTCTTTATGTATTCATACTTTCTTTTATCAATTTATTCATTGCTTTCTTCTTGCAGTTTAATTTTACCTATGATGAAAATTTGTTAAATTTCTACCCCTAAACAAGAAGTTATTTACAACTGAAACCTACTAAGAGAAAAATACACCAGTTTTCTTCAGTGGAGTGATGCTGTATATTAACCACACTCAAGGGCAGGTTTTATATCAGGAATAGTTAGAATATAATCTAACACAGATTATACTCTATATTATTTTGATGATTTTTCCCCATTTGCTTTTGTTCTTAAAAAGGAGAAGGAAAATAAAATTAGGTGAGTAGGGAGTAGGAGAGGATTAGAAAGAATTTGGGGACTGTGGAAGATTGTAAGAGAAGCCTTCTGGAAAGTTGGGAATCTGTCTACTTGGAGATCCATGTGTTAGTATCCAGGCACACCTGGCCCCACCAGGTATGCTATTCTTGGGCATAGACTCGCAGGATTATTCATCTGACAACAAGAACACTTGCTATGCTCATTGTGACTTCATTCATAGTAACCAGAAACTGGAAGCAACCTAGTTCTCCTTCAACAGAAGAGTGGGTGCAGAAAATGTGGTATATTTACATAGTGGTATATTACTAAGCTGTTTAAAAATGGCATCAATTGTGCAAATATCACATTTCCTTTTGATGTAGGAGTGTCTTCTATCTGTTGCTTTCATTGGTTAATTAATAAAGAAAACTGCTTGGCCTGATAGGTCAGAACATAGGTAGACAGGAAAGACAGAACAGAATGCTGGGAAGAAGGGAAGTGAGTCAAATGCCATGCTTCTCCTACCCAAGATGGACAGTGGTTAGAATCTTCCCGGTAAGCCACCACTTTGTGGTGGTACACAGATTATTAGAAATGGGTTAATCAAGATGTGAGAGTAAGGCAATAAGAGGCTAGAACTAACGGGCCAGGCAGTGTTTAAATGAATACAATTTGTGTGTTGTTATTTCAGGTGTAAAGCTAGCTGTGCGGGAGCCAGGCAGGACGAAAGCAGACCAGCCCACAGCTCCTTCTACATCCTTTATCCATTCTTCAGCCAAGGAACATTTAGGTTGTTTGCAGGTTCTGGCTATTACAAATAATGCTGCTATGAACATAGTTGAGCACATGTCCTTGTGGTATGATTGAGCATCCTTTGGGTATATACCCCAAAGTGGTATTGCTGGGTCTTGAGGTAGGTTTTTAATGAAGTACTATACAGCAGAAAAAAATAATGACAAATAATGCAGGCAAATGGATGGATCTAGAAAATACCATTTTGCGTGAAGTAACCCAGACCCCTAAAACAAATTTAATATGTACTCACTTATACGTGGCTTTTTGATATAAAGCAAAGAAAAACCAGCCTTTAATTCACAACTTCAGAGAACCTAGACCACAATGAGGACCCTAAGAGAGGCATTCATGGATCTAATCTATATGGGAAGTAGAAAAAGACAAGATCTCCTGAGTAAATTGGGAATGTGGGGATCATGGGAGATGGTAGAAAGAGACAGGGGAGGAAGGGAGGGGAGCAGAGAAAAATACATAGCTCAGTAAAAACAATAAAAATGGCATCAAGAAATTTGCAAGAAAATGGATGAAGCTAGAAAAAAAATCACGAATGAAGTAATCCCGACCCAAAATGATAAATATGGTGTTTATTCCCTTATAAGTAGATATTAGACATTAAGTAAATAATAACAAAGCTATAATTCATACACATAGAGATGTTAGGAAAAGAGGAGGACTCTAGGAATGACTCATGGATTTCCCTGGGATGGAGAAATATATGAGGCTTTACAGGTAGGTTGGGTAGGTGGAAACAAGAGTGAGGGAATCAGATGGGGAGGAAGATGGGGTTCAGGGAAAGAGTGCAAAGAGAGACTTTTGGAATTGCTGGGCATTTGTTGGTGGTGGGAAAGCTAGTTCAGTAGAAACATACTGGAATTTAGGAAGGCAGTCCTTTGAGGACTCCTAGTAATGGGGGATCCAGAGTCTCAACTGGTTATCTCCTGCCACGAGGTATGGCTTATGGTGGCAGGACTGGGTTGCATTTATAAGTTGTTTTTCAAGGGGGTCCCATGGAAATCCCCCAACTACCTGGACTGTTGCTGACATGGGGAGTTATTCTCTGTAAACTTACTGTGAGGCCCCAGTGCTGAGGACAATACCCACACATATCATTGAACATGGTACCTGCATGGAGCCTTCACCCCTACATCCCAATCTCTTTGGTATAGGACGGTACTCTGCAGGACACAAAAAGAGGAATGTGGAGACCAACGAAATCACAAAACCTTTGACCTTTAATCTGTTCTGCCTCAAAAATATGCTAGGATGATTGTGGCACAAAGTTGCTGAAGTAGCCAATGCATACCTGACTTGACATAAGGCAACAAGCCTTGAGAAGGAGCCCATGCCTGACACTGCTTGAGTAAGCAAGGGCCAGAGACTATGTGGCCAGAGACCTAAGGGAAAACCAAACACCACTGGTTAAGAGAAAAGGTATCTATACAAATGACTCCTGATGATATTTTTCTGTTCTCATAGAGATCTCAACACTCAGACTTTTCAGTGTTGTGATTTTAGAGGACTTTAGAATTTTTGATCTCTGCACTTCCAGCCCTTTTTGGGATTGGGGCATTTAGGGTTCTGTCTTTTGTGCTGAGGTCGAGGACTTTTTTTGAAATCAGACCACAGTCTTTGTGATTAAAAACTCAACATATTAATTTCAGGGCACCCAATTCAACCTAACAAATAGTGCTTGTAGAAAACCAGTCATAGTGGGTGTGGTAGTTTAAATATGATTGGACCCCATAATCTCATATGGAGTGGTACTATTAGGAGAGGTGGCTTTGTTGGAGTGACTATGGCCTTGTTGGAGGAAGTGTGCCACTGTGGGCACCCTTTGAGATTTCCTATGCACAGGATACTGCCTAGAGTCAGTTGACTTCCTGGTGCCTGCAAGATGTAGCACTCTCAGCTCCAGCACCAAGTCTGCCTGCACACCAGCATGCTCCCTGCCATGATGACAACAGACGGAACCTCTGAAACTGAAACTGAAGCACCACAGATAATGTTTTCTTTATAAGAGTCACAGTGCCTCTTCACAGCAAGAGAACCCCTAACCAAGACAGGGGTTGATACCAAAAACTGAGCTATTGCTATGATAGGCCCAGCCATGTGTTTGCTTGGAGTAATATGGTCTTTGGGACGGTGGGTTAGAAAAGCAGTTGAATGTTTTAAGCGCTGCTTAGAGGACTGTACTATTAGGAGTGTGGAGGACAGTGGTGCTGAGTGCGATTTGATGAATTATGGGCGGCAACCTCAGGAGGAGAAGTCTAACAGAGGAGAAGACTTGTACCATGTTGTCCAAAATCATCCTTGTGATGTTTTGGTGAAGATAGTGGCTGCTTTTTGCCCCTGTCCAAAGATTCTACCTGATGCTAAAGGGAAGGGTTTTGGATTCAATCTGTTGGCAGAGAAATCTCAAAATAGCCTAATATAGACTCTGGTAACTATAACAAAGGGTTATAATGAAAAAGAGCAAGCTGAACAGGGTAAATTAAAAACGTTACTTTTAAGGAGAAAAGGAGCTCCAGGAAGTTGAATAGAGCTAAATCTTGTGTTCAAGGAGATGTACTAATTAAGAAATGGAATAAAAGGAATTGTGATCTCAGGGCAAGATTCCACCCAGATTAGTTTCCAACTTGTGTAAAGAAATAAACAACAACAGCAAAAAATACTTAGATCCAGGTGTGGTAGGGCACACATTTAATCCCAGTACCAAGCAGGTAGAGGCTGGTGGGTCTGTGAGTTTGAGGCCAGCCTGGTTTAGAGAACAAGTTCCAAGACAGCTAATCTTGGGCAGTGAAGATTTGTCACTTAACTTCTGGATTGTTCCTTCCATCTGTTTTCCTATCCCACTACCATGTGCCTGGAAAGACAATGAAGAATTTGACAGTTCATTCACCGAAGTTTACCAAATGCCCAAATATTGGCTGTTATCTTAATTCTCATTAGTAAATAAATGTTGATGCTTCTGTGTTTCTCTATGTTTTATATTTGTGTGTTATGTGTTAGCGGGTGCCTCTTTGTAGGGCTGTTGGGCCTTACCTTGTACCTTATTTGAGACACACTCTCTTGGTATATGATTTGAACACATGGCAGATGGTCTTGAAGTTCATAGAGGTCTTCTTGTCTGCCTTTTCCATACTTTTTAGGAGCTGATAGGACAGATTTCTCTGCTACTGAATCTACCTTTCAAATTATTTTATTTTGTTAATTTTATTTCATTTTATTTTATGTGTGTGCAACGTGCCTCTACTTTAATAGCACTGGAACCCTGTTCCTTCTGTATGCCTCTGTGCTTTGTTCCCAAAGGAGTGACAGAAAAGTTCCCATTCTAATTCTTTTTTTTTTTTTTATTTTCGAGACAGGGTTTCTCCATAGCTTTTGGTTCCTGTCCTGGAACTAGCTCTTGTAGACCAAGCTGGCCTCGAACTCACAGAGTTCCGCCTGCCTCTGCCTCCCGAGTGCTGGGATTAAAGGCGTGCGCCACCACCACCCGGCCCCATTCTAATTCTTAATTGCTGTCTTGGAGTTGCTTATTTTGTTTTGTTTTGTGACAGGAACTCAGGACCAAGGTGTTTAAAAGTTACTTCAGACCCTTGTGGAGATGCTGTCATCATGGGTCTAGAACTGAGTTAAAAATAACGAGTCTACTGGGATATAATACTAAGAGATTCCAAACCTTTAAATCAGGGAAAGTGTCCCACCACAGTTAAGGCGGAGTCTCACTTTTTATGGCAACACCTACCATCATGGTATCACCCAGCACTAAGGTGAGTGGTCAGAGAATAAGAGTAGGAATAACTAAAGACGTTAGAAAATTCCTTGGAGAAGCCATGGTTGTGCTATTGGATACACCTTATTTTCTTCCTAAGTGCCTCTCTTAATTGTAGTTGTACTTTAAAAATCTGTATTAATAATTTCTTTCAACAGCTCTGCTGAAAGGAAGGCGGGAAGGAGGGGGAAAGGAAGAAAGGAAAGAAGGAAGGAAAGAAAAGAATGAACGAAAAGACAGAAAATTCAAGCAATAGTTAGGTTTAGAGACAGGGAATTTTATGGGTTTTTGGATGAAATTGTGGCTATTTTCCAACTCAGGGTAGAGGCAGCTGTCTCCAGCCTTCCCTAAGCTGTGTGAACCCTGCTCCTCCCATAAGCTGCTACTAAATCTCTAACAGTAGAAATATCTTAGTACGATATCTCTTAGTGATATCATCTCCTTTTTATTTTTCTAGCTTCACTTAGTCAGCCTCTGTCTCTATCTCTCTCTGGCCCAGTCTCCATCTCATCTTCCTCACCCTCTCTCACATCTCTTCCTCAGTTTTAGTTTGTAAAAGGAGGATCTATTTGGATTCATCTTTTTCTTTACTGATGATACTGGGAATCATTCCCAGGACCTTTCCCCATCTGGACAATCTATGAGCTACATCCCCATCTCATCCTAATGGCTTGAAGTACGTATATTCTTTTCATTCCTCCTATTCACCAATTTATACACTTCTGGGAAATGTATTCTATTTTTGTGTCTGAATAGATAGATAATAGGAATGGGTAAAAGAAAATATTTATAGAATTAATTAAAATTGTATCAATGATAGAATTATAGGGTGATTATTCTTCTAGGAAAGATAAATTTTATGGATGCTTGAAGATTAAGAGTTAAAAGTTTAATGAATTGCAAGTAAGAAATAAATAAATAGGAGTATGATCTTGGTACTTCAGCAATTCTAAAACATGACAGTTGTTTCACTAAATATACCTTCAAGCTGTTGCTTTATGATTTCAGCTCATGTGTTACCTACAAGACTACAGTGCTCTTGCCCTGTGAAGAGTTAGGCCTGTTCTCATCTAGAAAATACACATAAGTATGTTTGACTTTCTCTATTCCTATTGTCTTGTCACTGTCTAGAGTTTCAGAAGCTGTCATATATCTGCCCAATGTCAGGGAATTCTGTGAATAAGTGAATTCTAAACAAAATAACAGCAACAAATTCTATCTTATTATACACTTACCTAATATACTGCTAACCCTTCAATATACAAAAATGCAAATTTATGAATGGAAACCTAAACTTTATATCACTAACCTATGAGTCTAAGAAATCTTAATTGACTGTCATCTCTATAGCTCTGTACTGATGTGGGATTTCCCCTCTGTATGCTGTGAATATGCTTTATTATCATATGTTAAAGGAGAATCTGCTTTGGCCAATGTCAGGGCAGAATAAAGCCAGGTGGAAAATCTAAAAAGCTGGTGGTTTCCCTTAATGTGCAGAAAGTTTTTAATTTCATGCCGGTCTGCTCATTCATTTTTGGTGCATTCCCTGTGTTGTTGCCTCTAAGAGTTGTATTACTAGTATTTTCCTCTGAGAGTTTTAACATTTAGCTTTTGAATAATTTAACATTAATTTTTGTGCACTCCCAGGTGATATAGAGATATTGCCATACTTATGCAGGTGGATGTCCATTTTACACAAAATCATACTGTCTGAACACAGAGTCACAGCAAGCATTCAAGAAAAAAGTGACTGTGTCTTCCTGAGATTCTTTATGAGAACTGCTAAGCCTCTGCAAGGCAGTGACAGGGAGTGTCAGACCCCTCATTTATTCTTCTTCCTCAACACTGGCCATTCCCTGTGTTGTTTCTATCCTCTCAGGTTCCCTCATCCTTGTACCACATTGGTCTTTATTAATAACAAGAGTTGTTGATCCAACACGTGGGAGATGCAGTAATACTCCAATTGGAACTTGGTAATGATTTAGAAATTTTGTTGAAGAAAAACAATACTAATATGTAGAGCTTCTACAACATTCTACTTTCCTATAGAGTAGACCCTTGGCTCTTATTTGACCGCATGCTCAGCAACTTTGACTCCTGCTTTTATTTGTTTTAATTTGTTTGGTTAATACCCGCTTATACTGTCTCTGATGATAGCTCACTGCAACTTTGATTTGCATCACCTCATTGTATTCCCTTAATTAGTGCTGGTGCTGGGCCTCATATTGCTCTGATTTTGGACATTTCTGAATTGTTTACAGGAAATTCATTCAGGTCTGGAACCCATCTCTCATTTGTTTTATATTTTAGGTGTTTTTTTTTTAAAAAACAACTTAGTTTTAACTCTTATTTTTAGGATAGAGAGATAAGTGATTGTTTCAGAGTACATAGAGCTCTTTGAGTGCAGTTACTAACTTCCTACAGGTGACTCACAACCATCTACAAATGCAGCTCTAGGAGATTCATGCCTCTGGTCCCTGCTGGCCCTCACACTCATGTAATCACCTCCAGCAACACACAATTAATACTAAAATATATCTTCAAATAAAATATTCTTTGTGTTCTGAATATTTAACCACTCATTCTAAATATGATTTTCACATATTTTTGGTTGTTTTTCTTGATGAATTTTGAATTTTGGTAATGTGATTTTCAGAAATAATGGCATGCGTAAATTTTTTTTTAATATTTATTATGTATACAATATTCTGTCTGTGTGTATGCCTGCAGGCCAGAAGAGGGCACCAGACCCCATTACAGATGGTTGTGATTCACCATGTGGTTCCTGGAAATTGAACTCAAGACCTTTGGTAGAGCAGGCAGTGCTCTTAATCTCTGAGCCATCTCTCCAGCCCTTAAAATTTTTTTCTTTGAAAATTGACTCAAAACCAATGTGTAGTCAAAAGCAATGAAAATATTAATCTTTGGGGGGCAGTTTTTTTTTGAGACAGGTTTTCACTTTGTGTAGCATATCTTTCCAGGAATTTGCTTCGTAGATCAGGTGAGCTTCAAAATCATAGGTATTTCTGCCTCTTATCTCTTGATTTCTGGTTTGAAGGTCATGTAGTTCCTCGTCCAGAGAAAATATTAATCTTCTGTAAACATACCAAAAACTTTCCATTTAAATAATGCGGAATATTTATTTCAATAAAAACAAAGTTTTAGACATAGTTCTTCAATGAGAGAACTGTGTAAATAGAGTAAAGCGATAAATATATTATTTTAGCTAACATCTTGAAATAATGCACACCCATAATGTATTTCCAGGGTCCACTGATCATAATAAATTTTATCTTATATAGGAATGAAAATGGCTTCTGACAACTTGGCAATGGGAATTTTCCTCTTTTCCCAGATCACAGTGGGAGTGCTTGGAAATTCTTCAATAATATTTTATTATCTGATTTTTATGTTCAATGGAAAACATTTAATGCCCAAAGACCTGATTATAGAGCACTTGACTTTAGCCAATTGCTTATCTATCATCTCAAGAGGCATTCCACAGGCAATGTCAGATTTCAGATTTAAGGATTTCCTCAATGATGTTGGATGTAAATTGATAGTCTACATTTACCGAATAGCAAGAGGGGTGTCCCTGTATGTCATGTGCCTACTGAGTTGCTTCCAAGCCATCACAATCAGCTCCACCAACTCCAGGTGGATAAAGCTTAAACACAGAGCCACCAAGTACATTGGTCCCTTCTGCTCACTCAGTTGGCCTGTGCACCTGGTTCTAAACATCTTGACTCCAGCAAGAGTATCAGGCCCCATTTTCAACAAAAATGTGACTAGCAGGCTGAGTTACGGGTACTGCTCATGGTTTGCCTCCGGTAATGTGGCAACGGCCCTGTATATGTCCTTACTGTGCTTCGCTGATGGCCTGTGTCTGTGTCTCATGGCCTGCTTAAGTGTCTTCATGGTGAGTGTCCTCTACAGACATAAGAGACAAGTCCGGCACATTCACAGTGCTCAACGCTGTCTGAAAGTCTCGCCTGAGGACAGAGCTGCCCAAACTGTCCTTACCCTGATGTGCATATTCGTTATCTCTTACGCATTCTCCTCCATTGTTGTCATCCTTACGACCTACTTGAAAGGTTCGGTGCTATGGAAAGTAGGTGTATTCCTATTTCTAGAAATGTGCTTTCCCATTGTTTGCCCATTTGTTCTCCTCAGCAATATCCAGTCTAGTTCCAGTCTGTTTTTACCATGCTGTGGTAATAGAAAACTTTTTCCAAATTTGACATGAGCGCTGCTTGTATGCCTTTGCTGATTTATTTGCATATTCTTTTATTTATTGTAGAATGCTAAGACTTCAGTTTGAACATGTCAGATATCCTCCTGCCTCTACCTCCTTCAGCAAATCCTGCTTGCATATTCCATAACAACTGGCAATAAAACTCAAGCCCATGTGGATCAAAGACTTCAGCATAAATCAGGTACAATGAATATTATATAATAGAAAATGGGGAATAGCATCAAACTCATTGATAAAGGGACAACTTCCTGAACAGAACATGGATAGTGCAAGTACTAAGATCAACAATTAATAAATTTGACCTCATGAATCTGAAAAGCTTCTGTAAGGTAAAGGACACTGGCAATAGGAGAAAATGACAGCCTACAGAATGAGAAATGATTTTCACCAACTCTACATCTGATAGAGTGCCAATATTCAAAATATATAAATATCTCAAGAAACTAAACATGATAAACCAAACACACTAATTTAAAAATGAGGTACCGATCTAATCAGAGAATTCTCAGTAGAGGAGATTCAAATGGCAAAAAACAAAACAAAAAAAAAAAAAAAACAAAAAAAAACTTTTAAAATGTTCAACTTCCTTAGCCTTCTTTGAAATATTAATCAAAACCACTTTGGGATTCCATCTTATTCTTAGAATGGCTAAGGACATTAACACAAGTGACAGCTTATGATGGTAAGGATGTGCAGCAAAAGAAACACTCCTCTATTGCTGCTGGGAATGCAAACTGGTAGCCACTGTGGAAATCAGTGTTGCAATTCCTGAGAAACCTGGTAACGGACCTCAAGACACAGTTATACCATTCTTGGACATATATCCAAAGGATATTCCATTCTACCACAAAGACACTTGATCAACTGTGGTTATAGTGGCTGTATTCATAATAACCAGAAACTATACATGACTTAGCTGGCCTCCAAGTGTAGCATGCTTAAAGAAAATATAATAAATTTACAAAATGGAGTAGTATCATTGGTTATAAAATGACATCATGAAATTTGCAGGCAAATGAATGGAACTTAAAAATCCATCTTGTGTAAAGTAACCTGTTGTAAAATATTTAACTATGTAAAAGTGTGTTCTGTTTGTTTATGTCGTAGACTATTTATTTAACTACGTAAAGGTGGGTTGCATTTGTTTAATTATGTGAAGATGTGTGGCTGTTTTACCTTGCCTGCCTAGGGGACCTTATTGGTCTAAAAACAAGCTGAACAGTCAGTAGTGAGGGAGAAGGTATAGGTTGAACTTCCAAGAATGGAGAGTATGTAGGAGGAATTTAAACTTGAGAACGAAAGGAAAAGAAGAAAGAAGAGAAGACAATAGAGAGTTACCAAGAGCCAGCCAGCCAGACTCAGAGGAAGCAGGAAAGTAGGACATACAGAATGAAAGAAAACTAAAAATCTCCAAAGCAACATGTAAAAGAATAGATACAGGTTAAATTAAGGTAAAGTGTTAGTGGGACAAAGCTCATGTTGAATACTTAAGATTAATAATAAGTCTCCATGGTTGGCAGCCCAAAGTAAATGCTATCTCCTGTAAACCATTTCAGAAAGACAAACATAGTATTTACTCACATATAAGTGGATATTAGCTGTTAAATAAATGATAATCATGCTACAATCCACAGTCCCAGAGAGACTAAGCTACAGAGATGGTTCAAGAGAAGGCACACGGGTCTCTTAGGGAAGGGGAAATTGAATAGATTTTGCAGGTGTGTGGATCAAGATGGGAATGGGCAGGACTGGGTGTGGGTGGAGGAATGGAGGAGAAATGACTGAAATTAGATGGTATTTGGGAGGAAATAGGGAAATCTAGAGCATTGGAAAAATCCCTGGACTCACAAGGCTGACCCTAGTGAGGACTCCTACTAATGGAGGATATGGAGCCTGAACTGTTCATTTTCCGGAAGTAGGTAACACTTGTAGTCATGGGACTGGAACACCAACCCAGCCACATAACCTTCAACCAACAACCTGTCCTGACTGCAAGATGTGCTGGAACAACGGGTGCACAGAACTTGTGGGAGTGGCCAATCAATGGTTTAATTTGAGGCCCACACTAAAAGAGGGAGTCCAAGTCCAACACTGCCTGGATGATGAGGAATGGAGGCTAGATAGCCTGGAGACCAGGATTAGTGCCTAGCCCAGCCCTCAGCAGAGAGGCTGCCTCTGACAGCTGCTGGGAACTGATATAGAGACCCAAAGCCAAACATTAGTGAGAGAGGAAACCCAGTTTGGTTGTCTCCATCAGGTCTCTCTCCTAAGATCTTGGAGATCTATGGAGGGCTACAAGAGGACTAATGGGAGCCAGAGGGGTTGAAGACCTGAGGGAGTGTCGTCCGAGGAATCAACAAAGCAGGAGTCAACTGAAGCTGCAATTGTGGAGCTTGCATGGGTCTGGGCTTGGTCCTCTGCGTATATGCTGTAGTTGTTGGCTTGGGACTATTAAGGGACCCCTGACTGTAGGCCTGGGGATGTCTTTAACTCTGTTACTTGCTCTTGGGCCAATTTTCCACCTCCTAAGTTACCTTGCCCAGCCTGCATGTGAGGGTTTGTGCCTTGTCTTATATCTTGCTGTGCTGTGTTTGGCTGATGTTACTGGAATGTACTCTATAAGAGAAGAATAAATAAGAATTGTTTAAAAGGAAATAAAATACCAAGCACCCTAAAACTGATCCTGTGTCATGTGGTATTATAACTTGACATTTTATTATAACATTTTTCTTATGTAATTTACTATAGAGTAGTGAGAATTTTCCAAATATGTAGAATCATCATATTTTACAAATTACTATGTGACAATAGGCAAAATATAGGTGAAAAAGAAGAAATTAATCTGTGTGGCCAGAAATTATCTTAACACTTAGGGAAGGATCTTCTGCTCTGGTGTGTGTGATTATGTGTGCTGGGGTAGGAGGGCTTATTCTTATTTTATCTGTATAGGTATTTTTATGACATGTATTTTTATGCACCTTGTGATAAAGTACCTGAAGAGATCAGAAGAGAGCGTTGGCCCCTTAGGACTTGGAGTTACACATGGTTTTGAGCCAGCATTGAGTACTGGAAATAAAATTTGTCCCCTTTAGAGGAGCAATCAGTGCTCTTAAGCATCAAACCATCTCTAGAGCCCTGAGATGTCTTGATCATATCTTAAATTGATATTTTGTGTAGGTATGTGTGCCATGGTGTATGTATGTGCACCACATATATGCATGCTTGCTACTTAAAGAGGCAAGAACAGCACATTGGATCCTCTGCAATTGGAGTTATAGACAGTTGTCAGTCACTTGATGTGTTTGCTGGGACCTGAACTCAGTTCCTCTGGAAGTCCACTGCACGCTTTGCCCACTTTGCCAGCTCTCTAGCCCCAAGCTGTGGTTTAGTGCGCCTCATACATAGACACTACAGATCTTCAAGGGTGATCACTGCTCTGAAAATGCTGTAGAAAAATGGATGGAAACAAAATTAACCTTAAGAAAAATGTCAGCCCTACAAAGACAAATCTTACATTTTCTTTCATGTGAAACCAGGGAACAAAAAAGAATCAGAGAAAGATATGAGCTACTGAGAAGAGGAAAAGAACCAGAGCGCAGGAGTGTGGGAAACAGATGAGATGATGAGGGAGGGATGTGACACGAGCACATAGTGCACACACGTGAAAGTATCACAGTGTGATAGTGTACTATGTACTATTAATATGTGGATAAAATAAAAATTAACAAAACTTGTCACCACAAGACTATATTGGTTATATGCCATGTTCTGTAACATCTGCTTTCAGAAGATTCATTAAATGTTTTAGTTGTGTATAATTTTATTCTCTGTTTTTATGCCAATAACAAGCTGATTCATTACTGTAGCTTTATAATAGAACTTGATGTCAGAAATGGTGATGTCTCTAGAAGTTCCTTTATTGTATAGGATTGTTTTGGCTATCCTGTTTTCTTTTTTTTTGTTTTTGTTTTCCATATGAAGTTGATTATTGTTCTTTCAAGGTCTGTGACGAATTGTGTTAGTATTTTGATGGGTATTGCATTGAATCTACAGATTGGTTTGGTAGGATTTTCATTTTTATTATGTTGATCCTACCTATCCAAGAACACGGGTGATCTTTCCATTTACTGATATGTTCTTTCCTCAAAGACTTAAAGTTTTTCTCAAACAAAACTTTCACTTCTCTTGTTAGGGTTACTCCAGCATATTTTATGTTATTTGTTGCTATTGTGAAGGACGATATTTCTCTGATTTCTTTCTCAGCATCTTCATCATTTGCGTATAGGAGGGCTACTGATTATTTTGAGTTATCTTGCATCCTGCCATATTACTGAATGTATTTATCAGCTGTAGAAGTTTTCTAGAAGAGTTTTTGGCGTCACTTATGTATACTACCATACCATCTACAAATAACAAAAGTTTGACTTTTTTACAATTTGAATTCCACATATCTCCTTTTTTTTTGACTTATTGCTCAGCCAGAACTGTAGTGTCTATGTATGAGGCGCACTAAACCACAGCTTGGGGCTAGAGAGCTGGCAAAGTGGGCAAAGCGTGCAGTGGACTATGTTGGATAAATATGGAGAGAATGGAAAACCTTGTCTGGCTCCTGATTTTAGTGGGATTGCTTTGAGTTTCTCTCCATTTAATTTGATGTTGGCTGTTGGCTTGCTGTATATTGCTTTTTATTATGTTTAGATATGTTCCTTGTATTCCTTATCTCTCCAAGACTATTATCATAAAGAGGTGTTGGATTTTGTCAAATGCCTTTTCAGCATCCAATGAGATGATCATATTGTTTCTTCTTTCAGTTTATTTATATGTTGAACCATCCCTGCAACTCTTGGATGTAGCTGACTTGTTCATGGTGGATGATTTTTTGATGTGTTCTTCGATTTGGTTTGCCAGTATTTTATTGAGTATTTTTGCTTCTAGATTCATCAGGGAGATTGCTCTATAATTCTCTTTCTTGGTTGAGTCTTTGTGTGGTTTTGGTATCAGGGTAACTGTAGCCTTATAAAAACAGTTTGGCTATGTTCTTTCTGTTTCTATTATGTGGAACACTTTGAGGAGAATAGGTATTACCTCTTCTTTGAAGTTCTGGTAGAATTCTGCACTGAAATCATTTGACCCTGGGCTTTTTCTTTCTTTTCTTTTCTTTTTTTTCAAAGGAAGAAATTAAAAAGGCATAGTTTATTCCGAGGAAAAATGTAATACCCATGACCATGGCCCCAAATAATGTGTTCCAATGAGGAAGCGGTCACTTGGAGTTTTTTATAATTATTAGAACAAAGGAGGTTATAAATCAAGGCATTTAAAATACTGTCTAGTAGGAACATGATCAAGTCAGTGTCCCGACCCTTTGTCAATACAACACACAACACCTTTTCTTGTTATTATTATTGTTTTGCTTTTTCAAGACATGTTTTCTATATGTAGGTTTGGCTGTCCTGGAACTCTCTCTGCAGACCAGGCTGGCCTCGAACCCATAGAGATCCACTTGCCTCTGCTTCCCAAATGCTGTGATTAAAGACATGCACCACCACCACCTTCTGGCTCACACAACACTTTTTAAGATATAACCTTTCTTTTCTTTTCTCTCTTTTCTTTTCTTTTCTTTTTGATTCATTCCCAAGATCTCAGATTAATAAATACCATATACATATAAAGCATATTACAAGCTTAAAAGCCCCCCAGTCTTTACCAATTCAAATACTTTAAAAGTTTAGTCTCTTTAAAAATCCAAAGTCTCTTAAAACTTAAAATCTCTCTTAAAAATTCCAAGTCTCTCAACTGTGGGTTCCTATAAAATAAAAAATAAGTTAAATACTTTCTTACTTCAAGAGGGAAGAACCAGGGCACAGTCACAATCTGAAAAAAGCAAAACCAAACTCCATTGATGTAAATAATTCAATGTTCAATATCTGAGATCCACTCATGGTCTTCTGGGCTCCTCCACGGAGCGTGGGTCACTTCAGACTTTGCCCTCCACAGCACACACAGCTCATCTTCTAGGCTCCATCTGACTCCTCCGCAGCACACACGGCTCATCCTCTAGGCTTCATCTGACTCCGCTCCACTGCTGCTGCTGTTCTTGGTAGTCACTCCATGGTATTGGCATCTCCAAAACACTGGCATCTTCACTGCGACTGGACTGCACTTTCACCAACAGGCTTTCTTTATGATTCCAAACCTCAGCTTCTTTCCATGACCCCATCAATGCTGGTCCTTCAACTGCCACTGAGGCTGCATCTTCACCAATGGCCTCGCTCGGCCTCTCACAGTGCCAAGTCTCAGCAGCTCTCCATGACCTAGTCATGCCTTCAAAACCAGTGACACCCAGGTGAATCTTACACTACCAAGTTCAGCTGCCAAAAGGAGGTACAACCTTGGCCACCTCTGGAACACAACCTCTGTGTGCTGTTTCTCAGGAAACACTTCTCAGAAGACTTCACTTCAGTGATGCCAGTCTCTTCTTATTCACAGCTGACTGTTCAGCCTCAGCTGACCAGTACCCATTGTTCCAGCAAAGCAAATGTTTTACTTCAGTGATTCTGGTCTCGTATTAATCAGAGCTGATTCTTCAGCTCCAGATGAGCAGATGTCACAAATTCTGCATACAATTTCTTTAGGCTATTGACAGTCCCAACAAGCCATTCTTTGTCCATCTCTACATTAGACCGAACATCCAGCTGAGAACCTTTGGAATGTTTTACCTTAACAAACCCTCTTTTTCACTATTGGAAGGGCTAAGACTGGGATCCAGTACAATCAGCGGGTATAGAAGTGACCCGCCCTTCCCGTCTTGCTAAAAGTCAACTGTGCTGGCAAATTTTATGCAAGCTGCCAAAAACTAGAGTCATCTGAGTGGAGGAAACCCCAATTGAGAAGACGCCTCCAGAAGATTGGGCTGAGAGCAAGTCTATGGAGCATTTTCTTATTGATGATTGTTGGGTCATCTGTGGGAGGATGGTCCTGAGTTCTGTAAGAAAACAGGCTGAGCAAGTCATGGGGAGAAAGCCCCTCCATGGCCTCTGCATCAGCTCCTGCATTCAGGTTCCTGCCCTGTTTGAGTTCCTGTCCTGACTTCCTTCTGTGATGGACTACAGTGTGGAAATGTCAGCCAAATTAGCCGTTTCCTCCCCAAGTTGCTTTGGTTGTGGTATTCAATCACAGCAGTGGAAACCTGAAGACAAGTTGCTACCAGGAGTGGGGTCTTGCTGTGACAGACCAGACCATGTTGTTTTGGAGAGGATTGTAGAAGGACTTTGAAACTTTGGGCTAGAAAAGCCATTCAGTGTTGAGAGCTCAGCGGTCTGTTCTATAGGAGCTTGGTAGATAGGAAAGTTAAGAGTGGGCAGAAAATGGAGGCCTGGCTTCTTTTCCTTTCTTTCTTTTTTTTTCTTTTTTGGTTGGGAAGCTTTTGATGACAGATTCTATTTCCTTGCAGGTTAAAGGTCTATTTAAATTGTTCACCTGGGCTTGATTTAATTTTGGCATGTGATACCTATCCAGAAAATTGTCCATTAAAAAAGAATTCCAGTTTTGTAGAGTAAAGGTTTTTGTAGTGTGACCTAATAATTCTCTGGATTTCCCCATTGTCTGTTGTTATGTCCCCCTTTTCATTTCTTAGTTTGTTAATTTGGATATCCTCTCTCTGTGTTTTGATTAGTTTGGTTAAGGGTTTGTCTATCTTGTTGATTTTCTCAAAGAACCAGTTCTTTGTTTCATTGATTCTTTGTATTGTTTATTTGTTTCTATTTTCTTGATTTCATTACTTTAATTTGATTATTTCCTCTTATCTACTTCTCCTGGGTGAGTCTGCTTCTTTTTGTTCTAGAGCTTTCAGGTTTCTGAACCTTCTCCACTTTCTTTCTGTAGGCACTTAGTGCTATGAACTTTCTCTTAGCACTGCGTTCATACTGTCTCATAGGTTTGGGTACATTGTTTCTTCAATTTTGTTGAATTCTAAGAAATCATTAATTTCTTTCTTTTTTTCTTTATTTCTTCCTTGATCCAGGGGTGGTTCAATAGAGCACTGTTTAATTTCCATGTGTTTGTGGGCTTTCTGAAACTAGTGTTGCTGTTGAATTCTAATTTTAAGCCTTGGTAATCTGATAAGATACAGGGAGTTACTCCATTTTTTTTTGTATCTGTGGAGGTTTGCTTTGTTACTGAGTATGTGGTCAATTTTAGAGAAGTTTTCATGAGGTGCTGAGAAGAAGGTATATTCTTTTGTGTTTGGGGGGAATATTCTGTAGATGTCTGTTAATTCCATTTGAGTCATGATATCTGTTCTCTTATTTCTCGGTTAGGTTTCTGTCTAGTTGACCTGTCCATTGGAGAGAGTGGGTTATTGAAGCCTTCTGCTATTAGTGTGTGGGGTTTGATATGTGATTTAAGTTTTAATAATGTTTCTTTTCCATATGTGGGTGCTCTTGGATTAGGGGCATAGATGTTCAGGATTGAGACTTCATCTTGATGGATTTCCTGTTATGAGCATAAAGTGTTCTTCTCCATCTATTTGGATTGATTTTAGTTTGAAGTCTATTTTGTTAGATATTAAGATAGTTACACCCACTTGTTTCTTAGGTCCATTTGATTAGAAAACCTTTTCCCAACCCTTTACTCTGAGATGGTGTCTGTCTTTCAGGTTAAGGTGTGTTTCTTGTATACTGCAGAAGGTTGGATCCTGTTTTTGTATTTAGTCGCTTAACCTGTGCCTCAACAGGTGAATTGAGTCCATTGATATTAAACAATATTAATGACCTGTGATATTAATTCCTGTTATTTTTTCAGTGCTAGTGTGTGTGTTTTCCTTCTTGGGTTTTGTTGGTGGGAGTTTATCTGTTACCTGTGCTTTTTGGGTGCAGTTAGTTTCCTTGGGTTAGGGTTCTCCTTATAGTACTTTCTGTACAGCTGGATTTGTAGATAGCTGTTTTTTAAATCTGGTTTTATCATGGAATATCTTGTTTTCTTCCTCAATGATGATTGAAAGATTTACTGAGTATAATAGTCTGAGTTTGCATCTATGATCTCTTAGTGTCTGTAGCACATCTATCCAGAACCTTCTGGCTTTCATGGTTTCCATTGAGAAGTCAGGTGTAATTCTGATAGGTCTACCTTTATATGTTACTTGACCTTTTTACTTTGCAGCTCTTAATATTCTTTCTTTATTCTGTATGTTTTGAATTTTGATCATTATATGGCAAGGGAACTTTTGTTTTGATCCAGTCTATTTGGTATTCTGTGAACTTCCTATACTTTCATAGGAATATTCTTCTTTAGGTTGGGAAAGTTTTCTTCTATGATTTTGTTAAATATATTTTCCGTGCTTTTGAGCTAGAGTTCTCCTTTTAGCCCTATGATTCTTAAGTTTGGTCTTTTCATAGTAAACCAGATTTCCAGGATGTTTTGTGTGAAAAAATGGTTGGATTTAATGTTTTCTTTGACCAATGGATTGATTTCCTCTATATCTCAACCCCTGAGAGTTTCTCTTCTGTCTCTTTTATTCTGTTGGTTATGCTTGCCTCTGGAGTTCCTGTTCATTTACCCAGAATTTCCACATCCAGAATTCCCTTGGCTTGTGCTTCTTTTATTGCCTCTATTTCAGCCTTCAAGTCTTGATCTTGCTTCACCAGTTTGATTGTTTTTCTATGGTTTTCTTGGGTTCCTTTGAGAGATTTATTAATTTCTTCCAACTTTTTGTTTCTCTTTTCTCCATTTCTTTAAGGGAGTGTTTCATATTTTTTCTTTAAATGTTTCCATCATCTTCATAAAGTTATATTTACAATCATTTTCTTCTGCTTCCTCTAGGTTATGATGATCAAGTCTTCCTGTTGTGTTAACACTGAGTTCTGATGTTACTATGTTGCTTTTAGGTCATTGGATGAATTTATGCATTGGCGCCTACCCATCTTTTTGTTCAATTGATGCCGCCAGTGTCTTTGTGTCCTGGTTCAATCCTTGCAGTGGCTGTCAGTGTCGTGTAAATTGTTCTTGGTCAGTTCAATGCTATCACTTCTGTGTTTCAGGGGTTTGGAGTAGCCTACTTACAGGAAGCTCACATGCTGACTGGCTTTAGAAGCTGAGGTCAGTGGGCGAGGAACCCAGGGTTTTGTCCCAGTATGGAGGGCCTAGGGAGTGGGGTGTCCTGCCTGGTTCCTGATCACTACCTTTTGGTCCTCTTTGTGTAGTAGCATGCTGTGTTTCAGAGTTCTAATGAGATTGCGGGGGGATAGGAGGGCTTAGGAAGCAGAGACTTGTAGTTTGCAAGGTCCTATTATCGAGAGGACCAAGAGGTGAGTAACCAGACATCTGGTGGGACAAGCCATTCTCTAGGCCCTCAACATTGGGTCAAAACGGGGGTACCTCCCCCACCTGCCTTGGCTTCACTAGCCAGTCAGCAAGAGTTTCCAGCAGGTAGGTTGCTCCATTATCTCCATCTCGATACAAAAACAGGATCCAACATTCTGCTGTTTACAAGAAACACACATTAACCAGAAAGACAGGGACCTACTCAGAGTAAAGGGATGGCAAAAGGTTTATCAAGCAAATGGACCAAAGAAACAAGCAGGTGTGGCCATACTAATTTCTAACAAAGTAGACTTCAAACTTAAATCAATCAGAAGAGATGGAGAGGGACATTTTATACTCATAACAGAAACAATTCATCAGGATGAAGTCTCAATCCTGAATATCTATGCCCCTAATATAAAAGCACCCACATACGTAAAAGAAACATTACTAAAACTCAAGTATGCCATCAAACCGCACACACTAATAGTAGGAGACTACAACACTCCTCTTTCACCAATGGACAGGTCAGTCAGACAGAAACCTAACAGAGAAATAAGAGAATTAATGGAGGTAATGAATCAAATGGACTTAACAGACATCTATAGAACATTCTACCCAAATAGGAAAGAATATACCTTCTTCTCTGCAGCTCATGGAACCTTCTCGAAAATTGACCACATACTTGGTAACAAAGCAAACTTGCACAGTTACAAAAAAATATTCGTAACCTCCTGTGTCTTATCAGATCACCATGGATTAAAGTTAGAATTCAACAACAATGCTACCCCCAGAAAGCCTACAAACTCATGGAAACTGAACAGTCAACTACTGAACCACACCTTGATCAAGGAACAAATAAAGAAAGAAATTAAAGTCTTCTTTGAATTCAATGAAAATAAAGAAACAACCTACTCAAACTTATGGGACACTATGAAAGCAGTCCTAAGAGGAACGTTCATAGCACTAAGGGCCCACTTAAAGAAAACAGAGAAAGCACACATTGGAGACCTAACAGCCCACCTGAAAGGTCTAGAAAAAAAGAAGCAGACTCACCTAGGAGGAGTAGAAGACTGGAAATAATCAAACTGAGGGCTGAAATCAACAAAATAGAAACACAGAAAACAATCCAAAGAATCAATGAAACAAAAAGCTGGTTCCTGGAGAAAATCAACAAGATTGATAAACCCCTATCCAAACTAATCAAACGGCAGAGAGAGAATATGCAAATTAATAGGATCATAAATGAAAAGTGGGACATAACCACAGACACAGAGGAAATTCAGAGAATCATTAGATGTTACTACAAAAGCCTGTATGCCACAAAACTGGAAAATGTAAAAGAAATGGTCACATTTTTAGATAAATACCATATACCAAAGTTAAACCAGGACCAGGTGAACAATCTAAATAGACCTGTTAGTCGCGAAGAATTAGAAGCTGTTATCAAAAACCTCCCTACCAAAAAAAGCCCAGGACCAGATGGTTTCATTGGGGAATTCTACCAGAACTTCCAAGGAGACCTAATACCTATACTCCTTAATGTATTTCACAATATAGAAACAGAAGAGTCATTGCCAAATTCCTTTTATGAAGCTACAGTCACTCTGATACCAGAACCACACAAAGACTCAACAAAGAAAGAGAATTACAGGCCAATCTCACTCATGAATATCAACGCAAAACATCCTCAACAAAATACTGGCAAACCATATCCAAGAACACATTAGAAAAATTATCAATTATGATCAAGTAGGCTTCATCCCAGAGATGCAGGGCTGGTTCAACATACGAAAATCTATCAATGTAATCCATCATATAAATAAATTGAAAGAAAAAACCATATGATCATTTCATTAGATACTGAAAAAGCATTTGACAAATTTCAACATCCCTTTATGATAAAAGTCTTGGAGAGATTAGGGATACAAGGGTCATACCTAAATATAATAAAAGCTATTTACAGCAAACCGACAGCTAACATCAAACTAAACGAAGAGAAACTCAAAGCCATCCCACTAAAATCAGGAACACAGTAAGGCTGTCCAGTCTCTCCATACCTCTTCAATATAGTGCTTGAAGTTTTAGCAATAGCAATAAGACAACATAAGGGGATCAAGGGGATTCGAATTGGAAAGGAAGAAGTTAAACTTTCGTTATTGGCAGATGATATGATAGTGTACATAAGCGACCCCAAAAACTCCATCAAAGAACTCCTACAGCTAATAAACACCTTTAGTCCTTTAGTAATGTGGCCGGATACAAGATCAACTCCAAGAAATCAGTCGCCCTCCTATACACAAAGGATATGGAAGCAGAGAAGGAAATCAGAGAAGCATCACCTTTCATGATAGACACAAAAAAGCATAAAATATCTTGGGGTAACTCTTACCAAGGAAGTGAAAGATCTATTTGACAAGAACATTAAGGCATTGAAGAAAGAGATTGAAGAGGATACCAGAAAATGGAAGGATCTCCCTTGCTCTTGGATTGGGAGGATCAACATAGTAAAAATGGCAATTCTACCAAAGGCATTTTATAGATTCAATGCAAACCCCATCAAGGTCCCATCAAAATTCTTCACAGATCTTGAGAGGACAATAATCAACTTTATATGGAAAAACAAAAACCCAGGATAGCCAAAACAATCTTATATAATAAAAGAACTTCTGGAGGCATTACCATCCCTGACTTCAAACTCTATTACAGAGCTATAGTAATGAAAACAGTGTGGTATTGGCATAAAAACAGAGAAGTTGACCAATGGAATCGTATAGAAGACCCGGATTTTAACCCACAAACCTATGAACACGTCACTTTCGATAAAGGAGCTAAAAGTATACAATGGAAGAAAGAAAGTATCTTCAACAAATGGTGCTGGCACAGCTGGATGTCAATCTGTAGAAGAATGAAAATAGACCCATATCTATCACCATGCACAAAACTCAAGTCCAAATGGATCAAAGACCTCAATATCAATCTGAACACACTGATCCTGATAGAAGAGAAAGTGGGAAGTACCCGACAACGTATGGCCACAGGCGATCGCTTTCTAGGTATAACCCCAGCAGCACAGACATTAAGGGCAACATTGAATAAATGGGACCTACTAAAACTGAGAAGCTTCTGTAAAGCAAAGGAGACTGTCACTAAGACAAAAAGGCAACCCACTGACTGGGAGAAGATCTTCACCAACCCCGCAACAGACAAAGGTCTGATCTCCAAAATATATAGAGAACTCAAGAAACTAGATTTTAAAATGCTAATTAACCCAATTAAAAAAATGGGGCACTGATCTGAACAGAGAATTCTCAACAGAAGAAGTTCAAATGGCCAAAAGACACTTAAGGTCATGCTCAACCTCCTTAGCAATCAGGGAAATGCAAATCAAAACAACTTTGAGATATCATCTTACACCAGTCAGAATGGCTAAAATAAAAAACACCAATGATAGCCTTTGCTGGAGAGGTTGTGGAGGAAGGGGTACCCTCATTCATTGCTGGTGGGAATGCAAACTTGTGCAACCACTTTGGAAAGCAGTGTGGCGGTTTCTCAGGAAATTCGGGATCAACCTCCCCCCTGGACCCAGCAATGCCACTCTTGGGAATATACCCAAGAGATGCCCGATCCTATGACAAGGGCATTTGTTCAACTATGTTCATAGCAGCATTATTTGTAATAGCCAGAACCTGGAAACAACCTAGATGTCCTTCAATGGAAGAATGGATGAAGAAAGTATGGAATATATACACATTAGAGTACTACTCAGCGGAAAAAACAATGACTTCTCGAATTTTGCATGCAAATGGATGGAAATAGATAACACTATCCTGAGTGAGGTAATCTAGACCCAAAAAGATTAACATGGGATGTACTCACTCATAATTGGGTTCTAGCCACAAATAAAGGTCAGTGAGTCTATCATATGATATCCTAAAGAAGCTAAATAAGAAGGTGAACCTAAAGAAAGACATATAGCTATCCTCCTGGTTATGGGAAGTAGACAAGATTGCCGGGCAAAAAATTGGGATGTTGGGGGTGGAGTGGGAGGGGGTAAGGGGAGATGGGGAGAGAAAGTGAGAAGGGGAGGATGGGGGGATCTTGGGGGAAATGGCATGATTGGGATAAAGGAAGGTTGGATAGGGGAGCAGGGAAGCACATATCTTAATTAAGAGAGCCATCTTAGGGTTGGCAAGAGACTTGGACCTAGCGGGGCTCCCAGGGCGATGTCCCCAGTTACTTCCTGGGGCAGCTGAGGATAGGGAACCTGAAATGACCCTATCCTATAGCTATACTGATGAATATCTTGCGTTTCACCATAGAACCTTCGTCTGGCGATGGATGGAGATAGAGACAGAGACCCACACTGGAGCACTGGACTGAGCTCCCAATGTCCCAATGAGGAGCAGAAGGAGGGAAAACATGAGCAAAGAAGTCAGGACCACAAGGGGTGCACCCACCCACTGAGACAGTGGGGCTGTTCTATTGGGAGCTCACCAAGACCAGCTGGACTGTTACTGAAAAAGCATGGGATAAAACCGGACTCTCTGAATATGACGGACAATGAGGGCTGTTGAGAAGCCAAGGACAATGGCACTGGGTCGTGATCCTACTTCATGTTCTGGCTTTGTGGGAGCCTGGCCGGTTTGGATGTTCACCTTCCTGGACCAGGATGGAGGGGGGAGGACTTTGGACTTTCCACAGGTCAGGGAACCCTGACTGCTCTTCAGACTGGAGAGGGAGAGGGAGAGGAGTGGGGGTAGGGGGAGAGGAGTGGAAGGAGGGGGAGGGAAGTGGGAGGCTGGGAGGAGGCGGGAATTTTTTTCTTCAATAAAAAAATAATAATAAAAATGTTTTATTCTTTCAACTTGAATGTTTTCAGAATAACATCCTCCCATGTGAACTACTGTAATCATAAATAAAATAAACAAAATACAGAATACGAGTAAAAAAAACTTCATTTCTAATGCTAGTATGAATCTTAGTGCCTTGCATATGTTTGGCAAGCACTGTGTTATTGGTAAGAGCCCACAGACCCAGAGAATATTCACAAAAATCTGGGACTATGAGTAATGGCCTATAATTTTTTTAAAGTCAATTTCTGCAATTTTTCTAGAGCATAAAATTATCTCATATAGTACTTGAAATGTAAACATTATTAAAAAATGATAAAACTTGTCATTTTCTCATGCTAAATTTCCCATCAATATTGATAAAACATTTACTGAATATTAGATTGAAAAAAAAATACTGTTACCTGAAGCTACACCATCATGCCTACATACTTTACATGGCACTTCCTTCATGACACTCATTCTAAAATTCAGGAAGGCAAGCAAATCTACGAAATGAGCATGTGTCTTATTGATAAATGTAGTAGTTACTTGATATCTGACAAAATTCCTGACAAAAGCCACTTGTAGAATGAGATACTTATATCAGCTCACAGGTGGATGATACATCTCTCATGGTTGGCAGCAGCAGCAGTCAGGGTGGCAGGAGTTTAAGGCAGCTGATCACACTGTATCTTAAGTTAATGACCCAGAGAGAAATGACTGAGGATACTCAGATGCCATACATATTCCTTTCAATTAAGCCCAAAACACAGTCTATGAGATGGTGTTGCCCATATTCAGGGTGGATCTTCGCTCCTCAGACTTTGAAAATGCCTAGAGCTCCAACCCACTCAGGTTGACAATGATGGCTATCCACCACAAGCCCACATTTGTCAACATGACACCTGAACAACCCACTTCTACCCACAAGAATTTAAAGTTTATTTTAAAAATAATTATATATAGTGAGGATAATAAAGAATTTATTCAATTTTATCTTTCTTCAGCAAACTACATATTTAACCAAGTGGAGATAAATATACACATACCACAGACTGACAAAAACAAAAGATTCCACTAGAGAAATTATCAATCTTTACCATGAATGAAAAATTTCAAACCTTTATAGTCTGAATATGAGGCCTCTTGTTTGTTCCTGGCTGCTCAGCCCCAAAATATTCACATAGAAGCTGTATTATTTAAAACACTGCTTGGTCTATTAGCTCTAAGTTCTTATTGGCTAGCTCTTACATCTTAATTTAACTCATTTCTATTAATCTGTGTATTGCCACCTGTCTGTGGCTTACAGGCAAGGTTCTATCCAGTGTGGCTTACAGGCAAGGTTTTATCAGGCATGTGTTTCTGGTGGGGCTTCATAGCTTCTCCTGATTCTGCCTTCTTTCTCCCAGTATTCAGTTTTGTTTTCCCCACCTAGCTCTACTCTGCCCTATCACAGGCCAAGCCACCTTCTTTATTAGTTAACTGATAAAAGTAACACATATAGAGAAGGACTTCCCACACCACTTAACTGCTTTAGAAAGTTGTCATTATTTCGAAAGAGACATATCACAATACTAACTGCTTCTTTTTTTGAACTCTGTACCTGCAAATGCATGTGTGCACTGTGATCTATCTACAAGATCCTTCAGAGAATGATAACCCCACAGCAAGAAGCCACCTTACACAGCAAGGGTCTGTAAGTCTGATTTTATGTAAGTGGAAGGGAGTACTCTAAAGCTTGAAAGTGAACAACAGGTACACACAAGACATGAACAAATCCTTTAGAAAATGTGTCTCCAGCCAAGGAAACACAGAAGAACCACCACATTCCCCTCCTTCATGCCCCTAAGTGAGATGTTCTTCAGAGTCACAAATCCTCCCTGGTAACTCAGCTTGTTCCAGATCCCAACAAGGTCATACAACTGACTTCACTTTCCTAGTACTGAACTTTGGAAACTTTTGATTTTGTGTGTACTCCAGGGACTCGAAGACAAGTTCCCTTCCCAATTACTCTTAATTGCTTCCTTGGATATGCTGATGTAATTTGGGAATATTTTTGTTCATTTATAACTGAAGGATTGCCGAAGTGTTTTTTCATCCCTTATGTAGATGATGCTATGGATGCTGAGCTGAGATAAATGCCACTCATGCAGTGGAAAAGGAGACCAGAGAATAACACTCTTATAAATTAGGGCCTGTAGTTTCATCCAACACATGACGAACTTACCTTTTACCCCAACACATACTACTGTGGTATCACAGAACACACAGGTAAGAAACTTTTACTTTTATACCAAGACATGTGTAATTGGAAATGAGACATAAATGAGTATGAGGGAGGACTTTGTCAGTGAGATTGGAAGTGAACAGTATGAAACCAACCTTTTTACAGGCAAGGAAAGGTGTTGGCTACTGGGTGTGCAATGTACTCTTTTTCCTGTAACATGGGCAATAATAATTTATTCCACAGATTCTAGAAGTGAAGAAGGTTCCTGTTTCCCACATCTTCTTTAATATTTGTTGTCAGATGTTTTTCATGATAGCTATTCTGATTGGAGATAGATATATCTCAAAGTTGTTTTAATTTTTTTTCCTAATGACTAAGGATAATGAACAACTGTTTTTCTTGGAGGCAGGGTCTCACTGTGTAGTGTATCTATGACTGACTAGGAGCTTACTATGTAGACCAGCCTTGCCTAGAACTCACAGAGATCCAACAGCCTCCAAGTGCTGTAATTAAAGATGTATCAATCATCACTGAGGAAACTGTGTAGCCCAGGCTTGTCTTGAACTAATGACCCCACCCCTGTCCCTGCCACTTCAGCATATCTTACCATCATGCTCCACCACAATTTTTAAAAATAGTTACTGCTCATTCATGTTTATTCTTTTGAAAAATATATTCTCATTTTATTAGTCCATTTGTTGGTTTGCAGTTTTGTTTTCTTCATAGATGATTTTTCATTTCTTTGTGAATCCCAGATACTATTCCCATGTCTGGAGTGTAGTTAGTCAATGGTTCTCTAGTTCTGTGGGCTGTTGTGCACTCTGCTCATAGTTTCTGTTGATGTGAAGAAACTTTTAAACTTCATGTATTTCCACCTGCTGATACTTGGGGCTAATTCCTGTGCTAATGAAGTGTTTTTCAGAAAGATCTTGCTTACCCCAGTGTCTCGAAGAGCATTCCCTATGCTTTCATCCTGCAGTTTTAGAATTTAAATTAAGGTCTTTTATCCCTCTCAAATTGATCTTTCTACAAGGTGAAAATAGGAATTAATAAATTTCCTTCATCTGTAAATGAATATCCAGTTTTGATAGTACCATTTGATAATTGATTACTATTATTTATTGCAATCTTTGTTACCTTTGTATAAAAATATGTGGCCATAGGTTTCTTGGCTTAATCCTGAATCTTCTATTCTGTTCCATTTGTTTAATTGTTTTTAATCCCAGTATCAGGCTGTCTTGTCAGCTAACTCTACAGTATTATTTGAGGTCAGCTATCATGATACCTCTAGCTCTGTTATTAATTCTTAGAATTGCTTTAGCTATTCATAGTCCTTTACAGTTCCATAAAAATTCCTGGATTTTTTTATATATCTGAAAGAGATGATATGGGAATTTTGATGTATAGACTGATTTTGGAAGCATGGTCATTTTCACAATATTAATTTTGCCATACAGGAGCAGGAAGTTCTTTCATTGTGTGATATCTTGTTTGCTTTCCTCTTTCAATCTTAACAGAAATATACTGAAAGATGGAAACCACATGTTTATCTCAGATAAAGAAAAGATCTTTGACAGTGTCCACCATCCCTTCATGATAAATGTCCTTCAGAGACTAGGGTAAAGGAAAACCATCTCAGCACAATAAAGGCAATTTATAGAAAACTCACAATTTTAAATGAAGACAATCTCAAAATCATTCCCACTAAAATCCGGAAAGACGAGGCTGTCTACTTTTTCCACACCTACTCAATATAGTACCTGAAGTTTTAGCTGCAACAATAAGATAATTGAAGGAAGTCAAGGAGATACAAGTTTGAAAGGAAGAAGTCAAAATATTTTTTCTTCAGATGACATGATTTTATACATAAAAGACTCAAAAGACACTTCCAGGAAACTTCTACAGCTTCTACAGCTGATAAACATTTTAAGCAAGTAACAGGATAACAAAATAACACAGAAAAATCAGTAATCTTTCTAGACACAACTGACAGACTGAGAAAAAAATCAGAGAAAGAACAGGCTTAAAAAATATATTTGAAAACAAAATATGTTAGAATAACTCACCAAATAAGTGAAAATTTATATAATAAAATATTTAAGGTATCAAAGAAAAAAATTGAAGAAAACACTTTAAGCCAAAGTTCAGCTATGTTCATGGGTCAGCAGGGTTAATATCACATACTAGCATGCAGGAAAAATGGCCATCTTACCACAGGCAACTTATAAATTAAGTTCAATCTTCATTAGAATGTCAACATATTTATTCACAGAAATTGAAAAAAGAATCTTAAGCTTCCCATGGAAATGAAAAAGACCCAGAACAACTAAAAAATCCTAAATAAAGGACTGGCTAGATGTTTCACAATGCCAGATCTCAAATAGTAATAGAGAGCTACACTAGTAAAGATAGCATGACACTGGTGTAAAAATGGATGCATTGAAGTCCTGGATGTAAATCCACACTTCCAAGGACATTTGATTTTTTGGACATTCGATTTTTCATAAAGAAGCATAAAATACTTATGAGAAAAAGAGACAGCATCTTCAACAAATAGTGATGGGTGACTGAATGTGGAAGGATGCAAACAGATCTACATCTACCATCCTGCACAGAACTCAACTCCAGGTTCATCTAAGATCTCACCATAAGAAGATGGTTCCTGAGAACTTGTCCCTAATAATTGTTAAAGTATAAAATATGCTTGTACTCATTGGCATAATAAAGGTCTTTTGAGAAGGACCCTAATAGCACAGGTATTGAAACCAACCATTAATAAGTGGTACCTCTGAAGGGATATAGCTCTTGTGCAGAAAAAGACACCATCATTTGAGAAAAGTGAAAACTCTTGTCTCTGCCTTCCTTGTGCTGGGATTACTAGTGAGTTTCATCATGACTAACTCACCTCCTCACACTTGTGCTGAAAATGCTTTAGTGACTGAGATATCTGCCCAACCCCTACAAAATACTTTTTATAGAGATGCCATTAAGCAAATGTTCTAAATGGCTTGTTCATATATGCAAGAAAGAGTTGTGTATTTATTCTTAAGAAACTTTTTCATTGTTATAATGAGGCTAAATTTTATATAAGAAATATGCAATTAATGGGCAGACACTTTAGGATGAGACTATTTGTCTTAATCCTGAAAGTTCACTAACTGGCCATAGAAAATTCTAATAATGTTACCATTGAAGTCAATGTAATAAATATTTTGGAAACATTTATTAGAGGGAAAGGTTTATGAATAATATGATGAGATACTGATTTAATTTAAGCTAGTAAGAAATTATTGCAAATGTTAGTTTTTCTCCTTGCTTCTGTTGATATGAATACATTTGTCTGTTTTAGATGACGAGAAGATGGCTCCTGAGAACTTGTCAATGGGGATGTTTTCCTTGTCCCAGACAGTTGTGGGAATCCTGGGTAACTCGTCAGTTTTGTTCCATTATTTTATATCTTTATTCTCTGGAAAGTACCTGATGCCCAAGGATGAGATTTTAAAACATCTTACTCTAGCCAACTCATTATGTATTATCTCAAGAGGAATTCTACAGACAATGGAATTGTTTGGCTTTCGATCTTTCCTGGATGACATTGCATGTAAATTTATTGTCTACAGTAATCGAGTATCCCGAGAGGTTTCCCTACATACCATGTGCTCCTTGAGTTGTTTCCAGGCTATCACAATCAGCCCCAGCAACTCCAGGTGGGGGAAGCTTAAACAAAGAGCCATCAAATATATTGTTCCCTCCTGTTCACTCAGCTGGCCTGTATACCTGTTTCTAAACAGCAAAATTGCTATGATGGTTGGCCGTAATACCAACTTCAATTTCACCAAGAAATTCAATGTGGGCTACTGCTCATCATTTGATATTGGTGGCATCCCACTATATTTATTTTTGATCTGTTTCATTGATATTTTCTATCTGAATGTCATGGCCTGGGCCAGTATCTCCATGGTGAGTATCCTCAATAGGCACAACAAGCAGGTACTGTACCTCCGCAGTTCCCACCATTGCCTCAGAGTATCACCTGAAGCCAGAGCCACCCAAGTCATCCTGATCCTAGTGTGCACCTATGTCACCTTCTACTCAATGACTTTCATCCTGATTTTTTATACAGTGTTCTTTGATAGACCAAAGCTGTGGTTACTACACATTTTTGCATTTCTTGAATCATGTTTCCCCACCTTTTGTCCCTTCCTACTCATCACCAAAAAACCTTTTTATAAGATCTGTTTTTCCTGATGATAGTTTTATAAGTTCTGATCACCTTTGTTCTTTGACATATTTATGGATGTACTTTTTACTCATTTGGGACAATGGGGCTCACTAATGACTGGATGATTTAGGCCATTCTGTTGCACTGTAAGACAGACACCAGCATTTTTCCTAGTCTTTATAATAGTGCCTACAGAGTTCCACAAGTTAAAACATCTCTTTTTGTTTGCATTGCAAAATCTCTAAAATTAGACATCATCATGAAGTGGAGAACAACTTATGCTTAAAGATGGCCAAGCAACTATTGTGGATTGAACTTCTCTGCAGGAGCAGGATGGACGTCATTCCTAATGCTGACAATGAGTGAGAGAAATGAAGGAAGGTAAAAATTTGATACATGAATAATTTCAGGTGTTTGACAATAGCATGTTTTTATGACTGACTCAAGTCATCCTGTGCCCTGCTTCACTGAACTTCTGCTTTGGAATCTGAGGAGCTATGTTAGTGGCTCTATTCTGAGTTTCTACCTACAGAGGCAAGTGAAGCAATTTGTATCTCTTAGAGCCCTCCAAGCCATCTTGAACTGCTGTGCTTGTCCATTCCTGTCCATTAGGTCTCTTCCATCTCTGCATTCTTCAGGAAAGTTTTGATGACTCAAGGCTTTACGTGATAAATGCCTTCACATTATGGAAGTAGAATGACCATATTTTTCCTCTTTAGATAAATTTTGCCATGGGAATGATTGTTTCCTGAGTATATCACAGGTTCTTGTGGCTCCTATTCTCTGGTGAATTTGTTTTTTTCTTTCTTGCTGCTGGTATAAACCTCATCGTGGACCAGACACCATTATGTCCTTTGATAGCATCATACATTAGAAAGACATAGTCATTCCAACTGTCATACAGACTTCAACACATTTAAGTGAAGCTGCCATGTCCCAAGGGTACTTGATAGTGAGATAAACATGTGACACAATTAGTACATAGATTGGCCTGCATATGAGATGGCTATCATTTGAATACTGTATTGGGTAATGAAATTGAAAGCAGAAAAACTTCCAGAAAATGTCTAGAAATGTAATCAATCAAAAATAAAAAGAACCTGTGTGAATGAGTCCTGTATCACATAAGAGATCTTGGTCATTTAATAAAACTAATTTTCTTTCAGAATTGCATATACAGGAATACACATTTTATGTGCTACACATACTTTAACAATCATTATGTATACACTATTATGTGACTTGAAATATTAACATACCATGACATTGGCAAACTAAAACTTAATTAAATCATCGAGAGTTAAAATAGGACATAGATCCATAGAAACTCAAAAATTGCATTTGAAAATGTAGTTTTTTGCAACAATTATGGAAAATGTTTGCCACAGATTTGTGAAAGACATAACAAATTATCAAACATTCAAATTTTATTTATTTATAATTTAAACTTTTTGAGTTTGCTGGAACCTCCAAGGGAGGGAGTAGGCCAGAGCCAGAAACCTCTGTGAGACTGGGCCCAAACTAGGGACCTTTACAGGAGTGGGCCCAGGCTAGGGACAGAAACAAGGCTGAGCCACCAACCTCTGCCAGAGTAACCATGAGTCAGCGAACTCCACAGGAGCAGGTACAAGGGAGTCACCGCTGAGGGAGCAGGTCTGAACCAGAGACCTCTGCCAGACCTGGCAGCATGAATCAGTGCCCCTCTGAGGTAGCAGGCCTGAGCCAGCAATATCCACTGGAGCAGGCCCAATACAGTAATCTGATGGAGCAGGCCTGAGCCAGTGAGCTCTGCTAGAGCAGGCCCAAAGCAGTAACCTCAGCAGAAAGAGTCCCAAACAATCAATCTCCACAAGAGCAGGCCGGAATGACCCCTGATATTGCAGAGTGAACTCTGGGAGCACAGAGCAACCTTCAGGAACATGGAGTGACCAACAAGGTGACTGGAACCATGGCCCTGACTGCATCACAAGGAGCAACTATCTGAGCCTTTGATCCACATACTAGGTAACAAAACAAACCTCAACAGATACAAAAAAAAATTGGAATAACCCCATGTATCCTATCAGACCACCATATATTACCTAAGTAAACAAGAAACTTCCTATCAGACCACCATGACTGAAAATTAAAATTCAAAAACTAATTCCAGAAAGCCCACAAACACATTGAAATTAAACAATGCTCACCTGAAGCATCAATGGGTCAAGGAAGAAATTAAAGACTTCCTAAAATTCAACAAAAATGACCACACAATATACCTAAATTTATGGGGCACAATGAAAACAGTGTTAAGAGGAAAGTTCATAGCACTAAATGCATATATAAAGAAGTTGGGAAAATCCCACCCTAGAGAATTAACAGAACATTTGAAAACTCTAGAACAAAAAGAAACAAATTCACCCAGGAGAACTAGATTGCATGAAATAATCAAATTGAGAGCTGAAGTCAACAAAACAGAAACAAAGAAAACAATACAAAGAATCAATGAGACAAAGAGTTGGTTCTTTGAGGATATAAAATAGGCAAACTTCATTCCAAATTAAACTAAACAAAAGGTAAAAAGAGAGAAAGAGAGAGAATAACCAAATTAACAAAATCAGAAATGAAAAAGGGGACATAACAGAAGACACAGACAAAATCCAGAGAATCATTAGGTCCTATTTCAAAAGCCTGTACTCCACAAAATAAGAAAACTTATAAGAAATGGACAACTTTTTGGATAAATATCACTTACCAAAATTAAATCAAGACCAGATAAGCAAATTAAATAGACCTATAACTGCTAAGAAATAGAAACAGTCATCAAAAGTCTCACAACAACAACAACAAAAAAACCCAACCAACCAACCAAACAAACAAAAGGCCCTGGACAAGATGGTTTCAGCTCAAAATTCTCAAAGAATAATTTACCAATATTCTTCAAATTGTCAAATTGTTCCAAACAATAGAAACAGAAGGAACATTGCCAAACTCTTTTTATGAGGCTACAGTTACCCTGATACCCAAACCACATAAAGACATTACTAAAAAAGAGAATACAGACCAGTCTCACTCATGAACAATGATGCAAAAATACTAAATAAACTACTGGCAAATTGAATCCAAGAAAACATCAGAAAAAATCATCCACCATGATCAAGTCGGCTCCATCCCAGAGATGGTACAACATGTGAAAATCTGACAATATAATCCACCATGTAAACTAACTGAAAAATAAAAACCACATCATCATATTCTTAGATGCTGACAAAGCCTTCCATAAAATACAAAACATCCCTTCATGATAAAGGTCTTGGAGAGAGCAGGGATACAAGGAACATACCTAAACATAATAAAGGTCATATACAGCAAGCCAACAGCCAACATCAAACTAAATGGAGAGAAACTCAGAGTGATAACACTGAAATCAGGAGCAAGACAAGGTTGTCTACTTTCTCCATATCTATTCAATATAGTTCTTGAGGTTCTAGCTAGAACATTAATGAAAGGAGATCAAAGGGATACAAATCAGAAAAAAGAAGTCAACCTCTCACTATTTGCTGATGATATGATAGCTTACATAAGCGATCCTAAAAATTCTACCAAGGAACTTTTCTTTTTTTTCTTTTATTTTTTTAATTAATTTATTTATTAAGGATTTCTGCCTCCTCCCCGCCACTGCCTCCCATTTCCCTCCCCCTCCCCCATCAAGTCCCCTCCCTTATTAGCTCAAAGAGAAATCAGGGTTCCCTGACCTGTGGGAAGCCCAAGGGCCGCCCACCTCTATCCAGGTCTACTAGGGTGAACATTCAAACTGCCTAGGCTCCCCCAAAGCCAGTACGTACAGTAGGGTCAAAAACCCACTGCCATTGTTCTTGAGTTCTCAGTATTCATCATTGTCCACTATGTTCAGCTAGTCCGGATTTATTCCATGCTTTTTCCGACCCAGGCGAGCTGGCCTTGGTGAGATCCCGATAGAACATCCCCTATGTCTCAGTGTGTGGGAGCACCCCTCGCGGTCCTGAGTTCATTGCTCGTGCTCCCTCTCCTGCTCCTGATTTGGACCTTGAGGTTTCTGTCCGGTGCCCCAATGTGGGTCTCTGTCTCCTTTCATCGCCTGATGAAGGTTAATATTCAGGAGGATGCCTATATGTTTGTCTTTGGATTCACCTTTTTATTTAGCTTCTCTAGGATCACGAATTATAAGTTCAATGTCCTTTATTTATGGCTAGAAACCAAATATGAGTGAGTACATCCCATGTTCCTCTTTTTGGGTCTGGCTTACGTCACTCAGAATAGTGTTTTCTATTTCCATCTATTTGTATGCAAAATTCAAGAAGTCCTTGTTTTTTACTGCTGAGTAATACTCTAATATGTATATATTTCATACTTTCTTCATCCATTCTTCCATTGAAGGGCATCTAGGTTGTTTCCAGGTCCAAGGAACTTTTCACAACTCATAAACACTTTCAGTAATCTATCAGGATACGAGATTAGCTCAAGAAAATCAGTAACCCTCCTATACACAGATGATTAAGTGCTGGGGAAGAAATGAGATAATCAACACCTTTATAATGGCACAAATAGCATAAAATATCTCGGAGTAACTCTATCCAAACAAGTGGAATACTTGTATTACAAGAACTTTAAATCTTTGAAGAAAGAAATTGAAGAAGACACCAGAAAGTGGAAAAATCTCCCATGCTCTTGGGTATGCAGAATGAACATAGTTAAAATGACAATCTTGCCAAAAGCAATCTACAGATTCAATGCAATGCCCATCAAAATTCTGGCAAAATTCCTCACAGACCTCGAAAGAACTTCATATGGAAAAGCAAAAAACCCAGGATAGTCAAAACAATCCTGTACAATAAAGGAACTTCTGAAGGCATCACAACCCCTGACTTCAAACTCTACTACAGGGATATAGTACTGAAAACAGCCTGATAATAGCATAAGAGCAGACAGAAAGACCAATGGAACCCAATCAAAGACTAGATATTAATCCATACACCTATGAACACCTGAATTTTGACAGAGAAGCAAAAAATATAAAATGGAAAAAGAAGCATATTCAACACATGGTGTTGGCATAACTGAATATCAACATGTAGAAGAATGAAAATAGATCCATATCTATCACCATGCACATAACTCAAGTCCAAATGGATTAAAGACCTCAACACAAAACACCCACACTGAACCTCATAGAAGAGAAAGTGGGAAGTGCACTTGAACACTTTTGCACAGGAGACCACTTCCTAAATATAACCCCAGTAGCACAGACACTGAGAGAAGCAATTCATAAATGGAACCTCCTAAAACTGAAAAGCTTCTGTAAAGCAAAGGACATGATCAACAAGACAAAATGACAGCCTACAGAATGGGAAAAGATCTTCACCAACCCTACACCAGACAAAGGTCTGATCTCCAAAATATACAAAGAACTCAAGAAATTGGTTATTAAATGTCAAATAATCCAATAAAAAATGGAGTACAGATCTAAACAGAGAACTCTCAACAGAGGAATCTAAAATGGCTGAAAGACACTTAAGGAAATGTTCAACATCCTTAGTCATAAGAGAAATGCAAATCAAAACAACTCTGAGATTCCACCCTACACCTCTAAGAATGGCCAAGATCAAAAACACTGATGACAACTTATGCTGGAGAGGTTGTGGGGTAAAGGGAATGCTCCTGCATTGCTGGTAGGAGTGCAAACTGATACAACCTTTTGGATATCAGTATGGAGATTTCTCAGAAAATTAGGAAACAACCTTCATCAAGATCCAGCAATACCACTTTTGGGTATATATCCAAAGGATGTTCAATCATGCCACAAGGACATGTGCTCAACTATGTTCATAGCAGCATTGTTTGTCATAGCCAGAACCTGTAAACAACCTAAATGTCCCTTGACCAAAGAATGGATAAGGAAAATGTGGTACACAATAAAGTCCTACACAGCAGAAAAAAATAATGACGAATTGAAATTTGCAAGCAAATAAATGGATCTAGACAACATCAATTTGAGTGAGGTAACCCAGTCTCAGAAATACAAATATCATATGTACTCACTCATAAGTGTCTTTTAGACATAAAACAAAGAAAACCAGCCTACAATTTACAATCACAGAGAACCTAGACAATAGTGAGGACCCTAAAAGAGACATACATGGAGCTAATCTACATGGAAGTAGAAAAAGACAAGATCTTCTGAGCATGGGGACCATAAGAGTGTTGTTGGGGTTTCTGTCTTGCCCAATTCCCACAGTCGTTAAGTCCCAAAGAAATCACACAGAGGTCTACATTAGTTATAAACTAATTGGCCCATTAGCTCAGGCTTCTTATTAACTCTTATAACCTAATAGCCCATTAGCCCATTATTCTTATCTGTGTTAGCCATGTGGCTCAGTACCTTATTCAGCAGGGCAATCACATCTTGCTTCTTCTGTGGTTGGGTCAGGATTATAGAGGAATGGGCTTCCTCCTTTCCAGAATTCTCCTGTTCTCCTTGACCCATCTCTACTTCCTGTCTGGTTGTCTTGCCTATTCTTCCTTCCTGGATACTGGCCAATTAATGTTTATTTAAAATGTAATTGACAGAATACAGACCATTCTCCCACACCATGGAAGAGATTAGAAGGGGACAGAAGAGGAAGTGCAGTGAGTAGAGAAAAATGTATAGCTCAATATAATCAATAAAAAAATAAAAAATAAGTTTCTTAAGAATGAAGACTCATCTCTTGCATATGTGAATAAATCATTTTGAACATTTGTTCAATTGTGTCTTCATAAAAATATTTTATAAGGATTGGGTAGCAATTTCAGTCAATAAAGCATTTTCAGCACAATTGTGAGGATGGAGTTAAGATCCCCATCATCTATGGAACAGCTGGGCATGATGGAATTCTGGTGCAGGAGAATTGTCCATATTCTGTCAATCATATTTTAAATAGATGCTGATTGGCCATGCAGGAAGTATAGGTGGGTCAACCAGACAGGAAGTAGAGGTGGGGCGATGAGAACAGGAGAATTCTGGGAAGGAGGAAGCTCATTCCTCCCAATCCTGCTCTGATCACTGAAGAAGCAAGATGTGACCTACTCTGCCAAAAAAGGTACCAAGCCATGTGGTTAACATAGATAAGGATAATGGGTTAATATAAGTTATAAGGGTTAACAAGAAGCCTGAGCTAACGGACCAATCAGTTTATAATCTTATGTATACTCCTGTGTGTGTCTTTGGTGCCAAACGGTTGTGGGTGGGAACTGGGCAGGACAGAAACCCCAACAAGCTGGCCCTCATACTACAGATTGACCCCAACATGTTTGAGTAACTCCACGTAAAACCTGAGAGGGCTTGAAAAGGAATTCTAGACACACAGAAAAAAGCAGAGTTTAACACAGCTTTTTTTTTTTATATTTTGGTGTTTGTTGGTGGCATGCAGCAGAGAGAATTTCCTGATTCAGCAGCCATACCACAAAAAAAAGCCAGGCCGTTTTAAAACAAGACTTCCTGGGCCCTGCCACCGATGCAATTCCAACTATGGAGAATTCGTGGGCGCAAATGTTTGTGTGCCCACTCGGGGTTGGGAATAAAGTAGCTGAGACTATGCTCTTGGCTCAGCTCTTCCTGCCTGGGTAGGCAGTGGGATCAGGTCTACTAGAAAGTGGCGGTTTTGAAATACCAGTTTCTGGGCTGTGCCTCCATCACGATCTCTGTCTGGCTCCTGCAGGAGACAGAACATTTGAATAGGGTTTTGTGAGTAAAGTGCTATGGCTCAGGGGCATCAAATGGCTCTGAGGCAAAGCAGCTCCACCATGCTGAACTGTGCTGATCTCAGGCAGGAACTATCATAATTATCACAATAACAGTATAGTTAAGGTTTAGACTGGGCAGGAAACAGGGGGTACCATATTACCCCTACATGTCACAACTTAAGTTTTTAAGAAGTGCTTAGCATTTTAAGAAGTGCTCCTGGACAGTAAAGTATTACAGATTCACAATAGGCCAGGCTGCACCGTGCTCTGCCTGGCAGATTTGGCTGTAACTCAGATAAAAAGCTCATTCTCAGAGTTACTCAAGACAGTACAGAATTAAAGAGAATGCAATAGGACAGATTCAGACATGAAAGACCTCTAAATGGGTCATAGTGTTAGATAAAGTACATAGGCTTGGGAAAGAGAAGAAAAGGAGTATTAAAAAGTCATAAAATAAAGTTAATGCTTTAAAAAAGGGTAAAGTCTTGCATGTACTGGCTTTGGGGGAGCCTAGGCAGTTTGGATGCTCACCTTACTAGACCTGGATGGAGGTGGGCTGTCCTTGGGCTTCCCACAGGTCAGGGAACCCTGATTGCTCTTCGAGCTGATAAGGGAGGGGGACTTGATCGGGGGAGGGGAAGGGAAATGGGAGGCGGTGGCAGGGAGGAGGCAGAAATCCTTAATAAATAAATAAATATGAAAAAAATAAAAAAGGGTAAAGTCTTTAAAGAGACAGAATACAGATACTCATAGATTAAAAAAATAAAGAAAAATAAGCCATCTAAAAATGGAAAATTTACAGAGATTCTGGATTTTGTATATTGTGTTTTCTTTGATTTTTTGACTGTGAAGTAGCTAAGTACAGAAATATATTTCATTATATGGGTGGCTAAGCTAAACCAGCATGTGTATTATAAAAATATCTTGAGTTTGTGTGTTTCCCTTCTTTGAGTTGTGTTGGTGAAGGGTCTCCAGATGTCTGAGTTATTGTGGTCATTGTTGGACTCCTTTGTTAGTGATTTTCCTTCTATTACTTTCTGTAAGGCTGGATTTGTGGCTACGTATTGTTTAAATTTGTTTTTATCCTGGAAAATTTTGTTTTCTCCATTTATAGTGAACGATAGCTTGCTGGGTATAGTAGTTTGGGTTTGCATCCATGGTCTCTCAGTTTCTGCAGTACCTCTATCCAGGACCTTCTGGCTTTCATGGTTTCCATAGAGAAGTCAGGTGTAAGTCTGATAGGTTTACCTTTATAAGTTACTTGGCCTTTTTCCTTTGCAGCTCTTAATATTCTTTCTTTAATCTGTATATTTTGTGTTTTGATTATTATATGGCGAGGGGATTATTTTTTGATCCAGTCTGTTTGGTATTCTGTATGCTTCTTGAATATTCAAAGGAATATCTTTCTTTATGTTGGGAAAGTTTTCTTCCATAATTTTGTTAAAAATATTTTCTGGGCCTTTGAGCTGTGACTCTTCTCCTTCTTCTATCCCTATTATTCTTGGGTTTGGTCTTTTTATTGTGTCCCAGATTTCCTGAATGTTTTGTGATGAGAATTTGTTGGTTTTGCTGTTTTCTTTGATCAGTGTGTTTATTTTCTCTATGGTGTCCTCATAATCTGAGATTCTTTCTTCCTTCTCTTGTATTCTATTGATTATGCTTGTTTCTGTAGTCTCTGCTCATTGACTTAGATTTTCCATATCTAGCTAGTCCTCAGTTTGTGTTTTCTTCCTCGCTTCCATTTCAGTTTTCAATTCTTGAACTGTTTCCATTACCTGTTTGTTCTTTTTTTCTTGGTTTCCCAGGGTATCATTTACGTATTTACTCATTTCTTCAAACTTTTGGTTATACTTCTCATCCACTTCTATAAGGCCGTTTTTTTACATGTTTTTTAAGTGACTCTATTGCTTTCATAAAGTCAGTTTTTTCCACTTTTTCTGTGTTAGGGTGTTCAAGTCCTTCTGTTGTAAGATCATTGGGTTCTGGTGTTTTTATGTTGTTTTTCAGATTGTTGGGTGAATTCTTGCCTTGGCGCCTGCCCATCTCCTCCTATCGATGCCATCTAATGGGTCTTTTAAAACAGGATCAGGTTTCCCTGCTGGCCAGGAGCCCTGCTTACAAAATGCCCTTGCTCCATTTCCTGGCTCCTGCCGCTGGCCAAGATCCCTCTCACCACTCGGCCAAGATCCCTCTCACCACTCAGAAGGGTCTTCAGGAACAGGACCAGGCTCCCCATTCACCAGGACCGCGCCAACAAAAGGCCTACCACTCTGCAGGACAGCCACCAAAACAAAGAAACTCCGGCTGCCCTCTGCCCCGTGCTCCCAACCCAGCCCCAAACAGGCTAAACTGGGTGATCCCGTGGCCCCGCGGAAGGGAGGGAGAGTGAAGGAGGCCCCTGGGCACAATCTGGGATGGGCCAGGGAGAGAGAGGTCGCAGCAGAGGAGTAGCAGCCGCAGCAGAAGGGACCAGCCTAACTGGGGGGTCACTGGGGTCAGGGAATGCCTCTGCTCCATTTCCTGTGTCCGGCTGTGGGCCCAGAACACTCTCCCCACTCAGGAGGGTCTTCAGGGACAGAACCAGGCTCCCCTTTTGCCAGTGGACTTCACCAATAAAAGGCCTACCACTCTGCAGGCCAGCCCCCCAAAAACCTACTTGATTTAATTGTAGTGGGGCGATCTGCTCTCAGTGTGGGCTTCACTGTTTCATGCTTGGGCTGTCCCGCATCTGCCGTGTCTGCCCGCTGGTCTCCACTGCGTGTGTCTGCAGGCCGGTCATGGCACCAGGATTTATCCCTATTGCTTGTTATGGCCTTTAGGGAACCCATTCTCTTTGGATGTATACCTTGATATAGATATAGATATAGAAGGGAGGCCCTTGGATCTTCCCCAAAGCAATGTTCCTTACCCTCTCTGAGGAGTGGATGTGGGTGGGGATGGGGTAAGTGGAGAGAATGGGAGGAGGGGAGGGAGTGGGAACTGTGATGGGTATGTATAATGAAAAAAGATAGTTTGTTTTCTTGTTTAAAAAATAAAAATAAAACAAAAACAAAACAAATGTTGTAAAAAAGAAAATCCTTCCCTTGGTCCAGAATAGAAGCAATAAAATTTAAAATGATTAAATCATCTTATTAAAGGTAATATAAATTTTATGAATTCTAAAATCCATACATTTCTTTATCTTGTTTCTCCTAAAATTTTTCTGCTTTGATCTTGCCTTATTTTAATTTATTGAAGAGACTTCATTCTTCGCATTCTCATTCCTTAACATTTCTGTGATTTTTTTCGAGACACAGAGCTGGATTAGAGAAGTATTAGAGAAGTATTAGATTATTGTGGTAGACAGTTCTTACAGCTTGTGGAAGTACAATTTGATCATGAATTATGTATAATCTTTAAGACCATAGTAAAAATTTATGCTGGTTGGACAAAAATGAGAACAATACTATGACACTCCGACTTGGAGCTATTATTTTCTCATTGTTTTTCTCTCTCTTTCTCACATTTCTCTTTCTTACACACTGTTTCTCTTTCTATTCTCTCTCTCTCTCTCTCTCTCTCTCTCTCTCTCTCTCTCTCTCTGCATCCTAATCTGGCCTTGAACTTGTGAAAATCCTCCTGCTAAACTCCCCAAGTGCTGAGATTCCAGGTGTGAGCTACTACTCTACTCCCAAACAAATGAAACAAATTGTTCTATCAAAGAGAAAATTTCTTACCTTGAATCAAACAACTTTCTATAACAAATGGGGCATGTATGATCATGTCCTGGGGCATTAAGAATGTGTGAGTGTGGCAAACCCCTCTTCACCATTGTGCTCTGTATCCAAGTTCATGTGAAAAACTAGCATGTCATGAATATGTATTACAGTTGTGGACTGAGAAATGTTCTTGCGCACAATTACCTCTCCCACTGAGTTGGCAGGAGGAAGCAGAAGTTATAGTTGAGTTAAATTCAAAAAAGGAAGCTGATTATTAATCAGCAATAATTCCAGTTGTCCACTGACTCTAGGGAGAATTTTCAAACATGAGTTCAGAATTTTAGGATGAAGGCGAGGGCAGGCTTCTAGAAGGTTCTAGTCCATATATAGTTCTACCCATTATTTGCTCTTACCACAGAACCTTGCAGATACCAAGTAGACTGGGAAGGAAATTACAGATGTACAGTTTGAGAAGGCTGGGGGCTGTGTGCAGAGCACTGTACAGGACCATGGTTCCAGGGCTGCCCTGGAGTTTCTCCTTCTAAGTGACTTTCTTCTCCCTCAGAATCCACTGTTTCCCAACACTGCCTCCATTAGGTCTCTCGACAGCAGGGCTCAGAGACAGCTTTTGGCTCAACAAAACGACCTTTTACTAGCCTTCTGCTGTGACTGTCTTTAAGTCCATCTTATTTCAGTTAGGGGAGATGAAGCAGACATCTGGTCTGGAGATGTGTCTGTTTTTCAGTCATATATTTGAAGACTCTCAGTATAGGGCCATCTGTCTTGAGAGTCTAGGGCTCTTCGTGAGATAAAAAGGGACTTCCTCATCTTGTGCTACTCAACTCCTCATAAGAGTGACTTTTTTTTTAAGCATTCTTCACAGCTATAACACAACTCTAACCTATCCCTCACATCTAGACGGGACCTTTGTTTAAGTAGAAACACAATAACCCTGAAGGAACTAGAGGTAAGTCGCAAATCTCTGACATTTGGTCAACGTGAAAATAGGTTCATATTTCCAGGCCTCCACAGCCCTGTAGTCAGTTAGACTATCTTAAATATCACCATAGAATGATCGAAACAGAGGCACAGAACTGCATCAGAGCACTGGACTGAGCTCCCGAAGTCCAATTGAAGAGTAGAAGGAGTGAGAACATAAGCAAAGAGAACATGATGGGCACACCCACTGAAACAGTTTACTTGAGCCGATGGGAACTCACCAACTCCAGACAGACAAGGAAAGAAACTAACTAGTCACTCTGAATGTGGATGACAGTTGTAGGGCTGGGGCAGACTGTGGGGCCACTGGTAGTGTTACCAGGATTTATCCTTATTGCTTGTACTGGCTTTTTTGGAACCCATTCTCTTTGAATAGGTACCTTGCTCAGCCTAGATATAGTAGGGAGGGCCTTGAACCTTCCCCAAAGCAATGTGCCTTACCCTCTCTGAGGAGTAGATTGGGATTGGGGTGGGAGATTGGGTGGAGGAAAGGGGGGGGGGAGGGGAGGGAGTGGGGAATTGTGATTGGTATGCAAAATGAAAAAACACAGTTTGTTTTCTTTTTTAAAAGTTAAATTAATAAAAAAGTAAAAAAAAAATTAAAAAGTAAAAGAAAGAAAGGCCACTGAGAAAGCCATTCAGCTTCACCCTGGGTTTATTCTCTACTGTCCAGTAATCAGCCTACTACATGCTGGTCAGCTCCATGACCTGGACCTCGAGAAAGTGGTGATCAGCTTTTGTCTCCATGGAACTTTAAAAATGGGCTGCACTTGACTCTCCAGAATAATCAATTCAGAGTCTTTTTAGTGTGTATGTGACATGGTCAGCAAGCTCTGTCAAGTTTCTAATGAACTCTTTCCAAATCATTGTAATTGTTTTCCCAGCTAGCTTTTTCTACTAAAAATTGTATTATTTTTTACTATTTGCTAAACTTTTTTGCTTTGTTATCTATTTGCAGCAGTTCATTCATAAAGATTTACCTTAATTAGAAAAAAGAGAAAGAAAAGACACCCAAAAGAAACCTGGAACATCATAGTTATTTGTATGCTCAGAGCAAATATTTCATACATTGGTGTGGTACCCAACTTTGAAATGAGGCATTTGTATGTGCATAATGATCCCGGAATGAGGAAGACAGAGTAGCTCTCAGTGTTGATGCTAAGGAGAGATACAAAGCACCATCGTGCCAGTGATTAAGGGAATCACTAAGTTGTCAAACTGTTTATACTGATGACAAAAGTAATGCCACCAAAGAGACTATATTGATTTTTTACTTTTAACTGTGATGTATATTCAAATATAATGTAATTCTTTGTTTTAATAAAAAATAATGCACTATTTTGATTTAAAAAAGAAATTAGAAGGAGATGTACTGGAGAGGAGATATTGGAGAAGGGGTGGGGAGTAGATATGATCAGGCTACTTTGTATATATGTAGGAAGTTTTAAAATAATAAATAAAAATATTTTAAAAGAAACAGACCCCCAAATTCTAATGATTCTTTCTGAAAGCTACACCATCAAAATATATGCACACCACAAATAGAATCCATTGCTAGGAAGTTCAGAAAATTATACTAGCTCAAAACTGAAATCCACATATTAGCTGCTCAAATACATAATTGTAAATACATGAAGTAGTGTTTCTTAAGACATGGAAGTGAATGAACTCCAGCTGCCCACCAAACAAGCAAGAAGCTCTTAGCAGATGTGGCTGCAAAGAAGTGAGATATTAAAGTCTGTGGAATCTCCAACTCTAATGGCCCTAAATTCTGGTTATTAACTTCTGAAATCTCCCAAGAAAACAGGTGGTGAGGAAAAGCTGTCATATCTGCCCAAATACAGACAGAGACACATAATTCCCTTGTGCCCACCCCAGCATGGGACTAGTGTGGCGCTCCTTGTGACACCTTGTGTACTCCAACAGTTTGCAGAAAAGTTTTTTTTTCCCAACTCCTTATAATTGCTTCTGTGAATTTGCTGTCTTAATATGATTATTTTTCATTTACAGGTAAGTGGCGCAAAGTTGTTGAGAAGGTATCCTTAATTCCCCATGCAGATGATATTATGGATCTAGATCTGAAAGTCACAGGTTCTGTGGGGAAGGAAACCAGGGAATTATAAGCCTGTGTGTGAGAGGCCAGAGTCTCATCTCAATTGCTTACTACAACACTCTTCCACTGTGGTTTCACAGAGCACACTGTAAGTACATTTTCTCTTTATACTGTCACAAGTGACCAGAGAATCTATAGTTAGAAGGAAAAGTCACTATTGCTAAGTATTGAAGACCTGAAAAAGATTTTCACATGAAATGTGAGCTATTTCCTGCTTGCAAAGGTTAGACTGTCTTCTGCCTTTCCCACTCTGTGCAAACTGATGCCTCCCACAGGCTCCAAGGGATCCATCCATCCTATCTTGGGTACACTGTCCCATTCATTACTATGTATAACATAAATATGCATGCAAATGAAAACATCCAGATAGTCAGATGAAGGTAGGTAGATGACAGATACATAGATAGATAGATGATAGATAAAGAATAGATAAATAAATAGGTAGATAGATGATAGAGAATACAGTGCATGCGTTTGACAGGCAGAGGAGTGGGTGGATGCCTTCTTGTATCCCTCTTTGTCTCATTTATTTAAACAAGATCTCTGTCTGAATCTAAAGCTTGTGAGTTTTTTCTAAGCTGATGGCCAACAACTCCCAGCAATATCATGCAGGCCGTGTGATCTGAACTCAGGTCCTAATGCTTGCACTAAGTTCTCTTACCCCTTACCCAAGCTAGCCTGCCCCCATATCATTTGGGGGTTGAATTTTGCTCTTATTATTCTCTCCTATTAGAGGAAAGTTACTAATCTTCCTTTAAAGATTTATTTTTATTATTTTAAGTTACATATATTTGTGTGTCTGTTTGTGGGTATGTTCACATGTGTGTGCAGGATCCAGTAGAGCACAAAGGTATAAGATTCTCCATGAAGCTGGAGTTACAGGCAGTGGGGAGCCACCTTGTGTGAGTGCTGCAAAGAGAACTGGATTCTCTGAAAGAATAGCAAGTGCTCTTAACTACTGACCCATCTCTCCAGTCCCCAAAGTTACTAATCTTAAAATCACAGACATGCAAGCCATTCATGATTCCCTAAGATCTTTTAAGTTTACTAAAAATGATCACTTATTTTCTTAAAGAAATAGGTATTTTAACCAGAAGCTTTTGTGTGACTGAATGGATAGTGTGCATATTGAGGAGCATGGCTCACACAGTGTGATTTGGTTTTTCTTCTCTTAGCAGACTCAGAGTTCCTGTGTAAAATAACATAGCAAAGAGAATTCTTTCCATTAGTTTTGTAAATGTTTGAGACAATAGATACTCTGCTGCATCAGTTTAAGGGATACAGAGAAAACACAGTTTCTATTATCCTCAGCACCTCATAGTAAGAACTGTGAAGACGAGTCTTGATTGAAATCCTAAGGGGACAGCTAACTGTTGACTGGGTGTGTATGTGACCATTTTTGGTGTAGTCTGAAACTCAGGAGACTTTTAGTACATGAATTCAAGTAAAAAGAATCCTAAGAGAGCATCATAGGCTGGATAGTGCTCAAGCGAGGAGCACTGCAAGTGGGACAGGGCAGGAAGGCATTCTGGGTACTGTTGCTTCTGAGGACTTCCTTCTGTATGTGAATCCACTATGCTTGCAGACACAGCTTCTCCAGATCCCTTGATGCCTAGGTTGAAAAACACATTTCTGGTTTTTCAAAATGAATTTATGGAGAATTCTCCTTTGAAGTATGTCAGAGCGATCGATGACTAGCATTGAGTCTCTGGGATGGACTTTTTTTTTTTAACACATTTCCTCCAACTGAGCCATCTGTCTACAGACGAAGTCCATTTCTAGATATTCCATTTTCTCTTTACATCTTCTACTCCCCATTCTTTTGGATGAATTGCTTATTATTCATGATAGACTGATGAAATTAATAAACCCAAATATGGCATCTATCACAAAATCTGACTCATTGGGGCTGTCTTGTTTGAATACAGTGTCTATTACCTTACCTGATTTTCCAACGTTGTTCAATACAGTTTTTACCCTGTGAATCAATACATTTTGTCTTACTCCCTTTTCCTTGTATAATTTCATGCTGGTATGATAAGTCTCATTCTACACAATGTATTTGATTTCCCTCTTTTTACCTCAGTACAGCCCTTAACCACAGAAATTCTATTAAGCAAGTATGTAATTTAGAATAAACTTCTGTGAGTAGAAGAAAAGCAGAGAAGGAATCACTAGGAATGTTTTCTAATACCAGGATCATCAGGAACATCTCCCTATACAGGAATCTTCTTCATGTGCATGTATTCATGAAAATATGAGGAAATGGATTGAAAACTGGACTTGCCCAACACTTCTCAGAAGCCCCGGTGAGAGAGTAAAAGCAACCTAGTTCTGTGCAGAGGAGCAAACTTAGCATGGCCAGTCTGGGGTTGAGTCCGGGTCCTAGGAGATAAGACGGTGGTTTCTGGGAATTCAATTAACCCCCAGAAAAGATGGGAGTTATCAGTCTAGGGCCACTATGTGCTTGTTATGTGATGACTTTGAGATAGTCTGTGCATTCATCTTCTACAACTCTGCTGGATTAGCTTTCTTCTGATTTCTTCCAGTTTCTGCCCTGAAATTAGCAGATAAGATGCTGTACTTTTTAATAAGCTTGCTTGGCACAAGATATAGCTTGCACAAGACCTACTAAGCCTACCTAGTCTATCTTTATTATATCTGATCCTCTGGACTTTCCTCCTCATGACCCTGTCAGGGAGCAACATCTGCTGGCTCAGGGCAGAGACTTTCCTTAGTTGAATAGGAAGATGATCTTGGATTGACCTTCTTTCTTCAAAAATGTTAACACGACAAACAGTAATGCTCATAGCCTGGCTCTCATCCTCTCCCTCCACCCTTTAATCCCCTCTTTCTCTGTTATAGTTTTTCAGCTGCTTTCGCAGATTCAGAAATATGCAAGCATTGATAGTTTTGAACGCTAAGCTTTGTAGTACAATCTCTGACTCTGTCTCTTTAACTGATTGCTAATCTGTCTTGCTATCATTTCATGTTGGTTTTTTTATATTGCCGAGGCACTGAAATGAAAATGTACCCTACAAAGTCATGCTAATAACTGCATGTGGGAAGATAGTTAATGTTTTCTAGCTATGTGATCCCAAACTACTTACAAACTTCAGATTCTTTATGTGCTAAAAAAAAAAAATCAAAGACCCATGGCAAGAAACCCCCTTCTCTCTCTTTTTAAATTAAAAAAAATATGAACACATAGGACTGTATTTTTTTTAAAAAAATCAAACAATGATAGTAATCATTTTTATCAGATTCAAATTTTAAGAATTTCTTACCTTTTTTCTGATTTATATCAGCCTGTCTTTTGACATGTATTCATTCTTTCGATTCTTCTTGCTTACAGGTTTCTGTATCTCTGGGTATAGTGTTTAATTTCTACTTTTGTGTTTTAATAGTTGAACTGCAGGAAGCAATTGAGTTTGTTGTTGACATTAGTATACTCAATTCAAAATTGGAAGTATCTATTGGATATTATTAGTTTAGAAAAGTCATTTGAGGAACTGTGAAGACTATAAATCATTCGAGGAACTATGACAACTCCGAGTCCATAGTTCTATCCTTTTCTTTATTCCCACATCTGATAGCCTACAATGTGTATGACCACAGCATTATATCTTATTGATTGGGTAACTTGGGATAAGACAGCCATTTGGTCTAATGAGTCAATGATACAATTCAAGCTACTAAAAAATTAATACACGTTTAAATGTCTTCTTCCTGGTTTTACTGATGTGGTTAAATTTGTTTCTCTCAGGTGAAAAGAATATGGCTCCTGAGAATCTGTCAATGGGGATTTTGTTCTTTTTTCAGACAGCTGTGGGGATCTTTGGCAATTGGTCGATTCTTCTTCCTTATGTTGCATCTGTATTCACTGGAAAAAGTCTGATGCCCAAAGACCAGATTTTGAGGCACCTGACTTTAGCCAATTCCTTGGTTATCATCTCAAGAGTAATTCCTCACATAATGGCACAGTTGGGCTTGCAAAATCTCCTGGATGACCTGTTATGTAAACTTACTCTCTACAGTAACCGGGTGTCCCGGGGCATTTCCCTGCACTGCACCTGCCTCTTGAGCTGTTTCCAAGCAATCACAATCAGCCCCAGCAACTCCAGGTGGATGAAGCTGAAACATTCAGTCTCCAAGTACATGGTTCAGTCCTGCTCACTCAGCTGGCTTGTTCATCTGCTTCTAAACAGCAAAACAGCTATAGATGTGATTGGATCTGGTACTAACAAAAACTTCACCAAGAAAATCAAGTTGGGGTACTGCTCAGCATTTGTTTTTCGCAATTCTGTACCTGGGTTACATCTGTCCTTGCTGTGTTTCACTGATGGTCTATGTTTGGGTCTTATGGTCTGGGCCAGTGTCTTCATGGTGAGTACCCTCTATAGGCACAAGAGTCAGCTACAGCACATCCACAGTGCCCAGTATTCCCTCAGAGTCTCCCCTGAAGACAGAGCCACAAAAACCATCTTGATCCTTGTATGCACCTTTGTCCTCTCCTACTCAATGTCCTTCATATTAGTTATCTATACTGTCGTATTTGACAATCCAAGGCTGTGGATAGTCAGCATATTTACATTACTAGACACGTGCTTCCCCACATTTTGCCCCTTCATCCTCATCCATAATAACAAATCTGCCCTCAAGAATCATTTTCCCTGCTGTAGGAGAAGGTAATTTAGCACGGTGACTTGTGTGTTGTGATAGATTCAAACATTCTTTCATCTATTATTGAAGATTAGACGCACACATGACCAGCTGTTATTTAGCAAGTCAATGGCTATAAAAATTACGATTGTCAGTTGTTAAAGCTGTCTAAACAGTTCTATGATATCATGATATCTTTTTTTTCATTCTAAAAGCTATGAAATTAGAGATCATCATGTACTGATGAGTAACTTATGCTTACAGATATCCAATCAGCTCTTGAGGTATGAATTTCTCTGAAGGCACAGACTGGACACTGGTCCCATTGCTGCAGTTGAATGAGAGAACAGGAGGGCAAAGAGAATGTAGACTTTGACTTCACTGATGTTCTGCACCTGGTCTCATGGTCTGAGCTTGTGGCTCCACTTTTAGGTCTCTCAATAGGAAGATGAGTCAAGTGATGAATATTTGTTGTGCCTATTGTCTTCTCAGACTTTCAGAGACATTCCCAGCCATCCCAATCCTACTGTGAACCATCGTCACCTCCTAATGAGTTGCTTGCACCCTGGCATTCTTTACCATCCATGGCTTTGGAGGGTAAACTCTACATTTCTACAAACATATCTACATGTGTTATACCACTGTACTCATCAGTGCTGCCAGCTTTGTCTCCACACCCTCTTTCTCCTGCCATGGAAAAGATATATTTTTTTGTTTCTCAATATGTTGATTTCTGTTCATGAATATATCCATATGTTCCTTTATTATTTGTGCAAGTCTAAGTCTCATTGTTGACCAGACAATATTAGGTAGCATGATGGTTAATGGTGATAGTCCACTTGACAGAATCTAGAATCCCCTAAGAAACAAATATCTGGACATGTCTTTGAGGCATTTTCTTAATTGGGTTAATGGAAGTAGAGGAACCAATATAATTCTTCATAGTCATTAATTCTCTGATTAGATTCCTGGACTGAATAAAATGGGGAAACAGGTTGAGAACTGGCATGCATCTCTCTTTGCTATCTGACTACAGATGCTATGTGTTTAGTTGCTTCAACTTCCTGATTCCATGATTCCTTGATGTGATGGACTATGTGCTCAGACTGAAAGCTAAAATAAACCTCTTCCACCATAAGTTTTTTTGTTATTTTTTTGTCAAAACATTGAGAAATTAACTAAGACAACTAATTCAGTATCATCCTAAATTATACTGATAAAATCATATGAGTTATTATAGTGGCTACAACATATTTAAATGGAGTTAAATTCTGACATGAACATTGCAATGCCTGCTGGAAGATGATGGCAAATACTAAAATTTTTGGGAAGCTGTCAACTCAAGTTGAGCTCCCAGGGCTTACAACATTATGTAGAATGGGGTCAATATTTTTCTAACTTACATGATTAAGACATACTTAGAATTTTAGCTTTGTATATATATGAGAAAAAAGCACATAACCTAGAGAAGACAACAGTTATTTCTTTTCTTCTTTCTATGAAGCAAAAGAAATAAGAATTTAAATAAGGACTAAGTTCATTTAAATTAGTGGGAATAAATAATTTTATCTATTATAAAACTGAAAATTTCCCTACCATGATTTTTTAAGATTCATGTAGTTCTAATCTAATCATATCTATTTATGTTAGAGTACTTTTTTCTTAATCCACTACTCCTTTTCACTAATTTATATGTTTCCAGTGGGAAATTGAAGCCTGTGTTTTTGTCTGAATCGTTGGACTATGAAAAATGGAATAGGTTATAGAGATTATTCAGTGCTGTGATTTTGCAGATACTAGAATTCTATATAGGGTGCATATTATTTAAAGATAATTTATTGAAAACTTGTGGCTGTCTGTCACAGTGTTGCAGTACAATAACTCCACTACTCTATAGACTGAGACAGGAGGATTGCTGTGAATCTGAGATGAGCCCGGACAAGATATAAAGTTTGAGGCTAGCTCAACCTACTCTATGAGACCCAAGCAATTCAAACCAACCCAAAACATTAAAAAACAAACCACTATCACCACTACTACCACCACCAAAAACCTTTGAAGACTAAGAATTAAAAGTTGTCTTAGTTAAAAAAAAAGTAGAACTTAGTATTGCCAGTGTTCTTGTTTACCTTTCAAGATGTGACAGAGACTGCGTAATTTATTTCAGTAGAAGCAGAGTGTCCTCAGTGAGTAGCAAGGGGCACCCTGGAAGCTGAATTGGAAAGCTAAAAGATATTATCTGCCCAGTCATGTTACGTGCAAGGCAAGCTTCTGAGGGAAGACTCAAAGAAAATGTCTGACTACATTGATGCACAACCCTATAGAGTCTCTCTGACTCATCCAGAGCATGAGGAGAGAACAAGCACTCTAAGACTTGTGTAGAAGTAGAACAATCAGCCTCAGAGAGGTTCTGGATAAGACAAAGCACATTGAGGAAGACACGGAGGGTGTGGTCATTTGAGAGAAAATGGCGTTATTAGGAGGTGTAGCTTTGAGGGGGTCTGACGTTGTTGGAGGAACATATCACTATGGAGGCGGGCTTGGAGGTCTCATATATACTTAAGCCACATCTAGGGTCCCAGTTAACTTCTTGTTGCCTTTGGGTCAAGATGTAAAGACTCTCAGCTCCAGTACCCTGTCTGCTTGCATGCTGCCTCATTTCCCACCATGTTGATAATAGACTAAACCTCTGAACTGTAAGCCACCCCAAGTAAATGTTTTTCTTTATATGGAAAAAAAAAGATGTGACAGAGAAAACAGACTGGTACAGATCTGGAAGCTTCATCCCTACTGACTAACTTTCACAGTGCAGAGGAGTTCTGTTTACACTATTGAAGGAGAAACATTATTATCAATCAAGCCTAGCCATGACACTGTACACTGTAACAACAAATGGCTTTGTAAGACATGCTCACTGGTGCATTAGTGGTACAAACATCATGTGGATAACCAATTACTTTCTGATTGGATTTAAGTTCTGCTCCAGAAGCTGAAACCCATGCCTGGCACCATTATTGAACCAAGAAACCATGGCTAGACAGGTCATAGACCCTAAGAGAGAATCTAGTATATTTAATTTGCTAAATGGATATAGTGTTGGACTGACTCCTAATGGCTTGTCATACCCATAGATTAATGCATCTCTCAATCTTCATCAGCTAAGCTTCTATTTGCAGTTATGATTATTAACTTAGAAATGCATAACTTTCCAGATGCAGAGAATAAGAGACTACATGATAAGGCTTGACCTGAAACAGTGTCTCTATTACATCTCCACCTTAAAAAACTCAGGAATCATTGCATAAAGAGTGTGGAAAGACTGTAAGAACTAGAGGTGGTAGATGACTACATGGAAACAGAATCTTCTGTGCACAGCAGCACAGCAGGGCAGCTTCACTTGTGAACTGCACAGTGGTTGTGGCACCATGTACATGATCTGTGCAAGCCCAAGCTAGACCAAACTCCCATCATAAAAATGGAGGTGGGCACTAAATTCTGCCCTAACCGTGAAGTTATTGGTAATTTTTAGCTGTTGTGATAAGGAAAGACACAGTTCCTGGTACTCAGATTGCACTGCAGTGGAAGATCATGCATGCAAGAATATTTGAGCAGCACCCATTGGTCTTGATAGATCTCTTTTTAAAACTCAGAAAGTTAGTGGGTAGAGAATGGAGAGTGGATTTGGGAAGAATTAGGGGAGGAGTGAATATGATTAAAACAGCTTGCACCAAACTCTCAGAGAACTATTACAAACTAAAAAAAATAAATAGAGAGCTCAATATTTACTGAAACAATGACTTTTTTCCTGAGATAGTCTGAGAAATGAATCGACATTTGATTTCATTGTATTGCTCCTTTTCGCTGAAAACTTTGTCTTATGTTTGTGGAGAGATCTTAATTTAATTTTCTTACATAAGATACATACCCTGTACTTGTGTGTGGAAAATGCTGTTGCCTCCACTTCTCCACATAATCTTAATCAATAGTAAAAAAAAAAGTAATCCCATCTAGTTCTGAAGTATATGTATATGAATATACTCATCCTTTTCATTCCTAAGGGCATGGACATGCTCCAGGGTTTCAGTAGCTCCTAAATAGCAGTTTCATATCAGATTAGCATTAGTAAATAAGCTCAATCCACAACAGTTTACCACAACAAATATTGATCCACTTTTCTAAGCCTCCATCTACATATAGAATTCAAATTCAGGACTGTGGTCCTCAATTCTATGCCTTTACTCTGTTGTTCTCTTCTGTCCTTCCAAGAAACACGTGTGCACATGTGTGGACACACACACACACATGAATATATATATCTTTGTTTTTCAAGACAAAGTTTCTCTGTGTCGCTATGGCTGTCCTGAAACTCATTCTGTAGACTAGGTTGGCCTCAAACAGAGATCTGCCTACCTCTGCCTCCTGAGTGCTTGGATTAAAGGTCTGTGTCACCATATCAAGCTAAAAAGTTAGATAGTAAAAAAGACCATCTTTTTACTTTCATCTACTTATTGAGACTTTTAAATTGTAGAATCCATTATTATTTCCCATATACTCAGACAACTATCATTCTGGCTTGTGTCTATGAATATGACTACTGTTCTGTCATGTAGGTATGTACAGTAATTTAGGCATCTTATTGTACTTAACAGTTTCCTCATATTAATCTACCTTTTGCTTTGTTAGAACATCCTTTTGTGAAGAGAAATATCTATCTACCATCTATCTATCTATCTATCTATCTATCTATCTATCTATCTATCTATCTATCTATCTATCATCTATCTTTCAGGAAAGCATTTCTCTGTGTAGCCATGACTGCCCTGGAATTGACTCTGTAGACCAGGCTGGCCCCAAATGCACAGAGATCTGCCAGCCTCTGCCTCTTGAGTGCTGGAATTGAAACTCAAAATGATCCACCTGCTACTGCCTTGTAAGTACTAGGATTAAAAGTACACACTATCTTGCCTGACACAAATTTATATTTTTGAGGCAAATGCATATTAAAAAGGAATAAGTCAACTCCATACACACTAAGAGTAGTTAAAATTATATTATTGTGAAGAGTCAACAAGAATACAAATTAGTGAAAATCTATAAATGTTGCTGTTGGGAGTATAAATTGGGATATATAACCTTGACAATAACACCTTCAGTACTCAGGGATTGTAGTGTGTGTGTGTGTGTGTGTGTGTGTGTGTGTGTGTGTGTGTGTGTTTATGTGGCTGGGGATTGAATCCAGGCCTGTGTGTACTCTAACCAAACATTATCACTTGAGTTAGATCTATGGCAGCAATTCTATTTTCTAAGTTTATATCTTCAAAATGACAGCATGCTTGCCCCTAAGCACATTTACAAGAGTGTCCAGAATTATAAGATAACTGTGTACAGGAAACTCACCACCAATTTTCCACATAAGTAGTCTTATATTATGCAATAGATACAATCTTTTTACATTATAAAGATGTACAAACTTCAACTTTGCAAGACGTATGAATGGAGTTTTAAAAATCTTACTTGTAAGGAGGGAAACTCCAAAGATCATCAATTTGTCCTTCTTGGAAGCCCCTAAATGTTGGTGTTCTTCAAACTTATGAATTCTCACAGGCTACCATTTGCTGGGGAAGGACTTCAGGTCGACCACGCCTTCAGACAAGCCATGTGATAGGTCTCTGATTTTTAAATTGACTTCTGTGCTTTCTGTCTTATCCCTACAACATGTGTACTCCAAGGACTCAAGGAAAGGTTTTCCTCCCAACCCTTCATAATTGATATTTTGAATTTGCTTGTGTAATTGTTTCCTTTTCACTGATACATAATCCGGTGAAAAGTGTTTAAATGTCACCCTCAATCCTTCATGTAGATGATGTCATAGATCCAGAGTTGGGTTGGATTTTATATCACAGATCTAGATCTCCATGGGACTCAGGGAACAACAAACCTCTAAACCAAGGACTAGACTATCATCCCAATCACAGTACAGACTCAACCTGTCACCACTCTAGTATCACAGAGCACAAACATGTGAATGCCTTCCTTTTATATGAAGACTCAGGCAATCAGAAATTGGAGCTATAGATGGACCTGGAACAGAGACCCTGTACTTAGTTTTGAATGCCATATCTTTAAAAAGCTTTCATGTGAAATGGCAACTATTTCTAGTGTGCGATGGGCTGGTTCTAGCCCACTGAACCCCACCAAACTCAGTTTCTGCCATTGGTTGTCAGATAATTATTGATACTACTCTTCATCAGGCTGAATCCTCTTTTGGTTTCTTATTTTCTTATCTTCTTCTCATTCCATTTCTGTTTATGAAAAGAAAATAGTCTTGAAATTATATGCACAAATTATTTTTTGTATATACATTTATCATAATTTTCAATTATTTTACATAAAGTCTGTCAAAATGCTCCAGTTTCAGCTTTCTTCTAAAATACTTTTATTAATTATTGGAGAATTTCATACAATGTATTTTGATTACTTTTACATCCATTTCCAACTCCATCCAGATACATTCTTACCTCCTCTTTACTTTATCAACTGTATGTATGTATGTATGTAGGTAGGTAGGTAGGTATTGTCATCTATCTACCTCTCCTTCTCCCTCCCTCCCAGTCAAGTCCAATTTGTGCTGTCAAAATACTCCTGTATGTGAGGCCATCATCTAGCATGTGGTTGGCCTATCAGTGGTCAAAGCTTTAAAGAAAACTTGACTCTCCCTCTCCCAGAGCTATTGTTGCTCATATCTCCTCAGCACAGGGTGGGAGAGATCATGCTCACCTTTCCCCTCCGTGCTGAGATTTTGTCTGGATTGAGTTTGCTGTAGACTTGTGCATACTGTCTCAACTTCTGTAAATTCATATATGTAAAGTCATCTTCCCTGCTGTGTCCAGAAAGTAGTTTTTGTAGTCATTTACCACTTCTGACTTTTATAGTCTTTCTGTGTCCCCTTCTCTGAAGATCCTTGAGCTAGCTTGTAAGGTGATCCAATATAAAAGTTCTGGTGGGAGGGGGGTAGTATTAGAATGTGGAAATGGGAAGATATATATGATTATATTTCACTGTGTACTTGAATGAAAAGCCTCAAACACAAAGAAAACTTTAAATTAAATTGAAAAATGTACATACTTAGGAACATGGATTAGCCCCAACACCAGTCTTCCCAGACTTTCCTTCTCCTTCTTCTTCTTCTTCTTCTTCTTCTGTTTGTAATACAGGCTCTCACTGTGTAGTACATGCTAGCCTCAAACTCTTCATCCTCCTGCTTCAGCTTTCAGAGTGTTAGGATTACAGATTTGGTGCCATTCTGACCAGGTCTTCTTTCCCTGTGATCTCAGCATGAAAGTTTATGTAAAAGTATGCTGTGATAAAGATTGACTTTAGTTAGTTACGTGAAAAAAGCCTTTAGGAGTTATCAATTTCCTTCCATTTCAGTGTGAGGAAGGAGTGACTATTATTCTTAGACGATCACAGTTGATCAAGATCCTAAAAGTAATTTTTGCTTGGAGTCTAATGGAGAAAGCTGATCACTGACTGATTATTAATGAATTTTTATGTCCTGATAAACCTCTCCACTGACGCAATAATCCAAATCAGACGAAATCAAACCGAACTAGAAAAAGCCCAGGTTTAATGGATGCCAGAGCTTTTGGGTGGCCTTCCAGTCCACAGAGAGAAGGTGGGAAGGAAGACACGAAAACCCACTGAGAGGGGAAAGGAGAACCTGAAAGACCACGTGTTCATTCGCTGGGGGCAGTTTAAATAGCCTGTGGGAGTGGTCTTGACCCTCTTTGGGGAGGCATTACCATAGGTGGACTTTCTCGGAGGTGAAGTCTGGGCTGAGGCAACTCCCAGGAGAGGGGTCTGGGATAGAATGTTCCACCCAAACATTCCAGACTCCTTGGATATAGGGGAACCAGGGGTTTGGATATGCAAGCGCCTGCAGCATCCTATAGCTCCTCCAAAAAAAAATGCATGGTTACAGAAGACCTTCCTGTAGGCTTGCCTTTGGGTATGGCAAAGCCACCCACACAGCAAAAAGTGGCCTTCCACCTCATCAGCTTCCTAGACATTACACCAGGGAATCGATCATGCAAAAACAGGTAGACTAAATCCTCCCCCAACAGGAAAATTTTCGGGTCTCCTGGACTCAGTAGCTAATGGCAAGTACTGCTTTTAATAAGACTGCTGTTTGCCAAAGACTACAAAGAGACTTGGGATTCCTGAATAGCAAAAAGTTGTCTCATTTCTGCTCATTTATCCCTCTCAAATCTGTCTAATGGCATTTGATGACTTAGGATACTGGTAACTCATTACCACATTTGTTGAGTTTCTTGTTAAAAATACAGACAGATATACCTCTTTCACAGGCTTCATAGTTCAGGATTCAAAGACGGAGAGTTCTCAATTCCCTTTAATTGTCTTCTAAAATGTTCCTGTTCTGGATGTCTTACAGATACCTACCTACAGGTTCCTAAAAATTTCTGCTGCTTTATCAAGAAATCTGGTCTGGTAAAAACTAAAAGTCTCCAGAGCCTGTTTTAACCCCACACATTTTCAAGCATATTCTACAGGCCACTCCTGCTGTCTGGGCCAAGACCAGAGGGTTCTCCAGGTGGCACCAGCTCACCAGATCCTGGGACTTGGTCATTGGTACCACCTCTTCAGGCTCAAATGGACATCTGCAACAACTAAAATCTAGTGTTAAAGGACATATCTGCTCTCTTGTCTCATTTATTCACCTGTGCCTCTCCTGTACAACCAGGACACTCCTCTGTGCCATTCTTTCTGGCAGTCAATGACCCTTCCCATGGCTAGCCCCATTAACAGGGCCAGTAATAACCATCTATTTTTTCTCCTAGCAACGTGCCTTCTTATCTTCCTCAAGAAACAGATCTGGTGAAGAATTAAGTCAAGTTTTCTCCCATATTGTTGAAGACTTAGAATATGGTGCTGGCTATCTAAGAATACAGATTTTCATTATTATATATTTTGCTTTCTTTCCTTGTGCAGTCCAGTCTCCATCCTTCAGAGGAGTTGCTTTCTCCTCCCTTCAGATTAAGGAAATTATTGATGTAATTTTTAAGTCATGAACTACTTACTACTCAGTTGTGCCTTTTTTGTCTAAAACCACACCCAGAATTGTGTCATATCCTGACATTTTTAATCTATGATATAACATGTTTAATATTTCCTCTCGCTCCTGTGTCTTTTCTCACTTTGTGTTGTGCCATGCTGATCATTCCTTCTCAACGGTATGTGTTTGTTCACTGCTTCTGGGATCCATGATCGCACTCAGCCATGGAACATGTCTTAACTGTGTATATCACTGTGCACTAAACTTTCATGACTGGAAATGCTGAAGAATGAGACACCACTCTTGAGTGACTTCCTCGACACAGATCTACCTCATGTGTCTTTATCACAGCAATGTTACATTTCTGTAATGGTCCTTCATGCCAGACCTTCCATCGTTTTCTGTCTGCTCTCCTCCTCTGTCTTCCACTAACTTATCTACATTTCTCCCCTCTTCTTTCCTTGTGTATATAGTTGGTTACTCAAGGGTAAAATGTTTGGAGTTTTGAAACCCATCTTTTTAATACAATTAGTATCGATATTTTAATTCCTCTTCTGCCTTTATTTAAGTCTGTCTCCACTACCCATATACATATGTGGACAGAGGCTAGATGAGGTGTCAGATCCTCTGAAGCTGGAGTTATAGGATATTGTAAGCCACCTGACATGGGTGCTGGGCACTGAACTCAGGTCCCCTGGATAAACAGCAAGTGCTCATAACCACTGTCACTAATGTTCCTTATCTGATGATCTGTCTTAACATTTTATAGTGTATTGAAGCATTGTTGAGGCAGGGATTTGCAGTTCATGCAACTATCCCAAGTCTTATGACATTATTTGGAATTTGGTCACCATTCTTCTGGGTAATCTGGACATACTTAGAAGTTTAGCATTCTATCCTTCCAATGAAAATCCATCTCTGTCCTTGAGTCAAAGAGACAAAGATCTATAAAGAGGTTGAATTACTTTAGGAATCAATGATAATGGACATTTAAGATTATTATCAAAATATAAACAAGCTTGTCCTGGTGCATTTTTGAATTTATACAACATTAATTTATGCCATCTCATGTTTCGTGACATATATTTAAACTGATGTATTGATGTACTGTTCAATGTTTTAGTCCCATTAATGTCTATGAGAAAATTATTTTACATAGATTCTTATTGTGTACTGTTTAATTGATCATAATAGAAAAACTGTTAAGCCAGACTTTAAATTGAGCATTTAGAAATATTTTTATTGGGGTTGGAGAGGTGGCTTAGCAGGTAAGAATACTTACTGATTTTCCAGTGGACCTGATTTTAGTTCCCTGTACCCATACCAGACAGTTCATGACTATAACTCCAGCTTTGAGGGATCTGAGCATCTTCTGGGCTTTGCATACATATGGCATGCATGCACAGAAACACAGGCACACACACACACACACACACACATGCACGCCATTTAAAAACAAATCTTTAAAAAAATAAACTTTTCTTAGTTTTATTTTCCCATCTTATTGAGTCCATGATTATTTTGGAATATTTATGATCTTGATGAATATTATGGTTTTGTTTCTGACTTTAACAAAGATGAGAATCTTTTGGGAGGGCCTGGCAATAAATATTTTAATTCTTTTTGCTCTATTTTTATGATGACAAATAATTTTCAAGTTCATTTCCTTTTTTTGTTTGCTGTTTAAATACAAAGCTAAGCCACAAACAGGTACAACCAAGATATTTTATCTCACAGCTACACCCTCCTGTTGGATCCTTCTCCAAGTCTGACCACTGACCAGACTAGCAAGGGGTATGGGGAAGACTTTCTTAGGTAGCACCTCAAGAGGCTGGGGGATGGAGGAGGTGTTGGGGACAAGAGTAAATTCTCATACCTAGCTCCAGAGCCCCAGCCCCGAGATGGAAGGAAACCACCTACTTCTGCTATCACAGGTTAAGAATGATCACAATGATTCTCTGGCTGCCAGGCACCCAAGTGCCACACATCTGATGCCTCTAGGGGTCCTGGGCTGCAGCATCTTCACAGGATACCAGGGGTTCTGCCTTGGTAGCAGATGGAGAACTTTCCATGGAACAGAAACAGGGTTGCAGGTGGAGGGTGGAGGGGCGGGTAGGTATGTATGGACTTAGTAATTTCTGGTCCCACTACAAAATTTTACTTTTGATTAGAAGAGTACCATCTCAAATCTTCTCTATACAAAGCCAAGCCAAAAAGATTAAAAAAAAAAAAAAAGAAGACCCAGAAGAAAACAGTCATTTCACTCCTTTCAAAACCTATATACATATTAAGTTGTTTTCTGTGTTCTTTTTTTTTTTGATTTTTAAAAAACATTTTGTTGTTTTATTTTTAAAAAAAATAAATTCAGTGTTCACATTTCTATAAAGAATTAATGCAGTTTCAGGTGACCTGCCCTGCTGGGGCAGGCGAACAATGCTTTTCCCGGCCTGCCTCTAGTTTGATGGCCCACCCTGATGTTTCGAGGTGCCTGGAAAAACCGAAAGCCTGTGAAAGAAATCTGTTCTCGACCGGGCTTCTGAGCCTCCGGCTCAGTAAGCTTTGGAGAAAGCAGAGGGGAAGACGAGCTTACTGCAAAACTTTTGCTAAAAATATTCACACACGTTAATGTGTACGCCTGTCAAGACGCTGAGGAGAACAAGAGCTTGGAGACATCCCATCTAGGCTGTGCGTGGGGGTTAGCAGCACCCTCACACCTGCCTATCCTTGGACGTGGGGTGCAGGGGAGTCCTGGCTTTCATCTTAGGCAGAGCCCAGCTTCCTAGTTCACATTCCACTCCATTCTCTACACCTGTGCCGGCCGACTGTGCGGGAAGCACAAATGCTCAATTGTATGTAAAAAGGTACAAAAACAAAGAGAATATAAAAGTTTGGTAATATAAGGCCATCTGTTCAAGTCAACCTTGGAAACCTGTAACAGATATTTAAATACTACATGAAAAGGCACCTTTAATAGATTTTTTTTTATAAACATCTGAAGTAATTAGAGTAAGTGTGTGTGTAAAACAAATCATTTCCCTTTGAGGGCACTTTGTCCTTTGAAGGAGGCAGGGAAGCCACATGGTTAATGCTTCAGCCAAGGATAGGCCTCAATGGAGGCCTTGCTGCGGTCACCACAGTCATACAGGAGCTCTTCCCCAGCACCAATGTCGCGGGAGGCGATGAGGGTGAGGTGAGGCATGCCATCGATGTTATGCAGTTTGGCAATTCCCACACTTACTATGATTGATCAGCCTTCCCAGGTGATTGGTTTCTCGAGTGGCATCCACGCAGTAGGTTTTGCTCAGATATTGAAAAAAAAGTACATGGAGGACCCTGTGGAGGGGTCTTGTGCCTAGAGCCTCCCGCTTCTTGGCATCGGTGATCTCAGTGAGGTCCCCATGGTATTCTACCACAAAGTCTCCCCGGGAGAACTGCTTGGTGGCAATTACACCCCGGCCTTTTCCATCAGTTAGGTCAATCTTCATGCCTTCTTCCTTCCCGCTCTCAATCAGTTCATCTTTTTTTTTTTTTCTTTTCATCAGACTTTGCTCTTCCTGGAGCTCCCTCGCACCCGGTAGAAATCTGTAAGCTTTCCATTCTGCTGTTTTCTCTTGAGACTTTTTCCGAGGGGCCTGCTTGCCCTTGAGGGTTTTTTTCAGGGTCTGCTTGACAACCACAGTATTGGTAGACTCACATGATGGAGGTGGAGTTTTTGGAGGCTCTGCTGCTTCAGGTTTTTGGTTTGGTAACAGTGCCAGGGGACCTCTCCTGACCTCTTTGATCTTCTCTGTTCATCGGATTTCACAGAGCTTCGGATAGTATTCCCAGCATTTCTTTTCTCTTCTCGCTTCCTGTATATTCCAGCTAATGGCTTCCCCTGGCATTTGACCTCATGATGTGCAACTGAATTCTCTTCCTGAAGAGGGGAGCACATTCCAGAGCACTTGTTTGGACTCATGTAGGCATAGATCTTTGACTGCCCGACAAACACGTTCTCCGGCACCCCTGCTTAACCCATGGCCTGCAGCAGGCTGGGCGCCAGCGGGGGCCTGGAGCAAGGCCTGAGACGGCATGGACAGGGGACCAAAGATGAGAATCTTGATTCAATGTAATCCTCTGGAACAGTCTTTGCATCCTTTTAGAATATATTTTGTAAAAGCATTATTAAACAAATTCTGCAGTTTGTTCATAGTACACCTAAGATATTTAAATATCTCTGTACAAAATAGCCACAACAATGAACAGTGCAAAATAGTATGAGAAATATATTAAGATTAATGATCAGAATGTTAAAAATTTGAAGACATTATACTTCATTAATTTTATATAACAAATACCACCAAGACTGATACAAAATATTAAAAAATCAGCAAACTTTTAGACAATATTTATTTTATAAAATTTTTATAAAGCCAATGAAGATGTGGCTATTTGATTTAAACTAATTAAGTTTTTAGAATTATGGGTATTTGAGGGGGGTATATGCAATTGAGTGTAGTGCCCCTGAATGCCAGGAGGGGGCATCAGACCTCCTGGATCTGTTGTTATAGGCGGTAGTGAGCTTTCTCATGTTTGTGTGGAGACCCAACTCAGGTTCTCTGAAAGAGCAGTATGTACTCTTAACTACGTAACTATCACTCCAAACCATTGTTTAATTTAATTTAATGAAAGCAATGCTCACTTTAACATTTACACCCTGGAACTGTTGATGTCAGTGAATTTATCTTCCTTTAGACATAAATGATTCCTGCCAGGCGGTGGTGGCCCACACCTTTAATCCCAGCACTCACGTGGCAGAGGCAGGTGGATCTCTGTGAGTTCGAGGCCAGCCTGGTCTACAAGAGCTAGGTACAGCACAGGCTGCAAATATACAGAGAAACCTGTCTCAAAAAACCAAAGGGAAAAAAAAAGAAAGAAAAAAAAATGATTCTTGAGAATTTGGCAGTGGGAATCTTGTTCTTCTCTCACACAGCCGCTAGAATCCTGTCAACTGGTTACCCTGACTCAGCATTTCATCTCTAAATCCACTGGGAAAAATCTGATGTCTAAAACCTTGATCATAAGCAATTTAACATTTGCCTATTGCCTAACTATTATTTCAAGAGTAATTCCTTGTACCGTGGCAGAGTTTAGGTTGAAACATTTCCTAATGACCTATTATTAATGACCCTGTTTGTGAACCTGTAGTCTATGCTAATCACGTACCCAGGGTATTTCCACTTGTCTCCTCAGCTGCTTCCAATCTATCACAATCAACTCCAGAAACCACAGGTGTATGAAGCTTAAACAAAGAGCCCTCAAATACATTGGCCTCTCCTGCTCGCTCACTCTGTTGGACTCTAAACATGATTCCCACGAGAGTGGCTGATTGGACTAACAGATTCAGTTTAGATACTGGGATAGCTTTATTTCAGGCACCATTGCAACTCCACTGTATATGTTTGTGCTCTGCTTCACTGAACCTCTGTGTTTGGATCTCAAGGCTTGAGCTAGTGGTTCCATGGTAAGTATCCTCTACAGGCACAAGAGTCAGGTGCAGTATATCCACAGTTCCCCATATGCTTCTGGAGTCTCCCCTGAGGCCAGAGCCACCCATTCCATCCTGATCCTAGTGTGCACCTTTGCATTTTTCTACTCCGTGTCTTCCATTTTGATAATCTATACCACATTCTTTGTTGTGTGCTATTTTACTCTTTTAGCTCTTAAGTCTTTTGACTTTTTGGAAGGTGCCATCACACAGCTCCCAAATAAATCTCTCATAGAGGCTTATTCTTAGTCATTAATGCCCAGACTTATCTTGTTTCTTGTCAGCTTTTTTTAAAAAAATTATCCCATCTATCTTTGGCCTTGGGGCTTTTACCTTTCTCTATTCCTGTATCCCGTTTCTTTCCTTCTTACCCCTGTCTGGCTATGTAGCTGGGTGACTGGGCAGTTGGACCTTGATCTCCTCCTTTCTCTCTCATTCCCTGATCCTTTTTTTTCTCCCAGATTTCTTCTCATATTTATCCTCTCTGCCTGCCAGCCCTGCCTGTCCTTTCTCCTGTCTTACTATTGATCATTCAGCGCTTCATTAGATCATCAGGTGTTTTAGACAGACACAGTAACACAGCTTTACAGAGTTAAACAAATCCAACATAAACAAAAGTAACACACCTTAAAATAATATTCCCCAAGAGTTCTTTGACAAGCCTAAACTCTGGCTAATACATCTATATTTCTGGAAACATGTTTCCCTATATTAAGCCCCTTTGTCATTATCAATAATAACAATCCCGCCCCCTGGTTATATTTTGCCTGCTGGGGGAAAAGATAATTTTTTCTGAATTTGTCCCAGTTTCTGGTGATGCATAATCTGTGATTCATTTACATGTTTCTTCGAAGCTAATTCTCATTGTGAACCTGACATATCAGGCAATTCAGTGACATCATGCATCTGACAGATCCAGTTATCCTGGCTTTTATTGAAGGGTCATATTGCATGACATTAAGATGCTCCTTTGCCTTCACCTTTAAAATGCTGATGTTCTCATGTATCTATAACAGAATAGCATTTTCATTTTATAGTTGGACAAGCTGAAGTTGAGGTTGGTGTTTTACTGCATACACACGGCCAACTTTAGTCCTTAGTACTGTAGATCTGATCAAGTACTTAAACTTTAAGGGTGCTAAGACCATAGATGTTCTAGCGCATAGTATGCCAATTGAAGGGGGTAAGTGAAAACCAAAGAAATTGCCAAGTATCTAAGAATGTTAATGATCTAAAAGTAACTCTTCTACATGACTGACACCTGGGTCCAGTAAAATGATCTTTAAGCTACCTTCTCACAGAACTCTACTCTCAGAATTGCCTTGAAGATGTTAAATTTCAAACCCTAGACAAAAGGCTGAGTTGCCTATTTTAACATATCATATTCGACATGGCCTCCAGATTCTCCCAGCATCCCTCAATCCCTCACTGTTACAGGGTATTGTTGGTATATCCCCACCCTCTCCTTTCCCCTGGGGCTCTTCCCTATATAATCCAGACATTTTGGTTACCTGCCCTTTTGTATCTTTGGCCTCTTTGTTGCAGCACCTGGTTCCCTCTCTCCCTTCCCCCCTCCCCACATGACCTAGCTAAGTCTGATCATGGTCACTCTCCAAGATGTCTCTGTCTCTACCTAGGCTCACCCTTTTACATACAATAAACATTCTCCTCCACCATACACAGCAGCAGTCATGTTCTGTCTTTTGAATTTCTTTTTCTTATTCTTTCTCTCATTGTACACAATATGTACAATATTGACTAGCATTCTGAGTTTCAAGGATGCATTTGTAAACATTATGATATAACTAAATTATGCAAATGTTATTGGGTCAAGTTTGGAGGATGATAAAAGCACATACCCAGAAGGTTTGACTTTGTCAGAAAACTCAACAGTCTCCCTGAGATGGTACATGTTTCAAAGAAGTTCTTGTGTGATTTGCCCTCAAAAAAATTTACACATGATTCCCTTTAAATGTTCTTATGAGCACATGCACTTCTGGAGGAAAACTGTGGTCAGATTAACATGAGTTTGGTTGTGATTCCTGAAAAGGCCTTTCTGAGTGAGACACATTGTTGCCAACTGTATTTCTTTACAAATATAGCTGGTGGCTTGGTTAGACAGGGTTAGGACCTGGCTTATTATTAGCATTATACTTTAGAATCACCTGCTTCAATCTCTTGAATAGTGATTCTCAACCTCCATAATGCTATGACCATTTTTATATCGACCTTCATGTTGTAGTGACCCACTATAAAATTATTTCTCTTGCTTCTTCAGAATTGTAATTTTTCTATTTTTATGAAAAGCAACATAAGTAACTGATATGCTGGATATCTGATATGCGACACTTATAAAAGTGTCACTTGACCCCTAAAGAAGGGGGAATTATTAGAAAGGGGAATTATTAGACCTCCTCAATGTTTTATCTGAAGTAAATCTTAAGGCACTTGTTCTCTTTAGCATTAATGGTATTACCTTAACATCCAGAAGACACTGCTGCAGTCAGTGATAAACCTGTTATATTAAAGTCTGTTCTGTGAGTTTTTGGAGTCTGGGGTTATGAATGTACCCAAACTCATTATTGTTCCTTACCACCTGGGCTTTTGGCATCCTTGTTCCTCCAGCTCTATGTTTAATGATGTTCCCTGTACTAAGAGCTGAGTGTTAACTGGAAATTTAAGCATGACATTGGAGATACAGAGAAGTTGGTAAAGCATATAGGAGAAAGAGGAAGAGGGAGAATATAGAGTATATGGAGGCTTTGGGCACAGGAGAGTTGAGTACTGTGATGAAACTTTTATTTTTCTGGAACTGGAGAAAAAGTGACTGATCTTGGTGTCCTCTGGAACTTAAGGTAACAGGGTCCTGTTTGAGTTACCGTGTATGAGGGGGTATCTTGAGCGGTTGGTGAGAGACAGAGACATGGATGGGAACGCCATGCAGAGTGAGCTTGGATATTTATTTAGTGGGTTATGGGGAGAAAAGGGGAGAAGGAGGAAAGAGCAGAGAGAGAGGCAGAGAGAGAGAGAGAACAGAGAGGGGAGAAAAGAAGTGGGGTTAAGAGAGAGACAGAAGCTGCCTCTTTGAGAGGGAGATGGAAAGGAAAGGACTCAGGCTGGAAGCTGAAGATCAGCTTGCCTCAGTGGACTGGGGGGAGGGAGTGGGCGTGGCTTGTCTCTTAAAGGGACAAAGCAGACCATTACACCAGCTCTCCAGGCAGATTCTATACTGTAGTCATAACTTGTCTATACCTGGTAAACAGCCCTCAACTGCTCAGAGATCTGGGGAATACAGCATTTAAATATTTAATTATAAAAAAGACATTTGTAACAAAAAGAGACAAGTTGGCTCCTAGCAGCAGCATTCTATTTCCTCCAAAGAAGACAGAAGACAGATGGGCACAGAACAATGTCCACTGTAATTTGCTTCATCAACTGCCAAACACTGACCACTGGGAAAAACTGCCTTTTATCTAAACTGAAGATCTCCAGACATGGACAGAATCACTGGAATTGACAGCCTAGCTACTCAGGTCAAGCAAGGTAGGGATTGTATTCCTACAGATTTCTAACCCACAGGAGCTTCTAAAGCCTGGCAGGCCCTGCATTAAACATAAAAAGGCAAATGTGACCCTCAACGACCATGGAGAACCCTGAGGAGTAAGTCTGAGTAGCCAACCAAGTAAGTTCTCTGTCGTTTTTAAATCAATAACTCAAGTAAAATTTTATCTTTCTCAAAGATCTCTGATGCAGTTTGACAGCTGAGAGGTTTTGTTGTTTTAAAAGGACAACCTCACAAAAAATTTCAGTAAAATACAAAAGTTATTAAGGTGTGTACCTGCAAGTTACAAAGATGTGAAGACAAAATTCTCTCTTCTGCTGCCTTTTATAGTCTTAAAGATACTTTTCATTATACAAAAATATCTGTCCCAATTATTCAGGTATAAATAGGCTTCTGTGATGGAGGTGGGTGTTGTATCTTATCTGTTGCTTTTATTGGTTAAGTAATAAAGAAAACTGCTTGACTCTCTGATAGGGTAGAATTTAGGTAGGCGGAGAAAACAGAGCAGAATGCTGATAGAAAGAAGCTGAGTCAAAGAGTTGCCATGGTTCTCCCATTCCAGGCAGACGCAGGTTAAGATCATTCCTGGTAAGCCAGCTCGTGGAGCTACAGGGATATTAGAAATGGGTTAGATCGATATATAAGAGCTAGCCAATACGAGGCCAGGCAGTGTTTAAAAGAATACAGTTTCCATGTAATTATTTCAGGGCATAAGCTAGCTAAGCAGGCTGCCTGGGTGCTGGGACACAGCCCCGCCGCTCTTGTTACAACAGAGTGGCGCCCAACGTGGGGCATGAACCCACGACCCTGGGATTAAGAGTCCCATGCTCTACCGACTGAGCTAGCCAGGCCCACCGCTCCAATTACAATAGAGTGGCGCCCAGCGTGGTAATAAACTCCACGTAAAACCTGAGAGAGGTTAATTTTAAACAGGAAAAACAGAGTTTAACACAGAGTTTTGCTCTTTGTTGGTGGCGTGCTGTAGAGAGATTTCCTGATTCGGCATTAGCAGCAGAAAAAACGCTGCGTCATTTTAAAGCTCGGCTTCTTGGGGCTGTGCTGCCAGTGTGAACTCTGGCTTTTAAGCATTTCAATGAATTTTATGGGACTAGATGTTTCTGTTCCAGCTTGGGATAGGAAGGAGAGTGCTCTGAGACCCTGCCAATGGCTCAGCTCTCCCTGCCTGCACCTGGGCAGACTACAGACTCAGGCTTAGACAGGCGGAGGAGCATGGCAGATTCCTGCCGCCATTAATGTTTTCAGACTGCGCAGTGCTCTGTGTGTCAGATTTTGTTGTAACTTGGATGAAAAGAGTTTCTGTGCTGCACGCTCAGTCTCAGAGTTAAACTGCTGACTGCGGTGCCAATGTGGACTTGCTGTGTGCCTGGAACTGTACTTGGCTCAGGGGCACCAAATGGATCTGAGGCAGGAGCCGCTGCTCCTTGCTGAACTGTGCTGACCTCAGGCAGAAACTACCATAATTACCATAATAACAGCACAGTTAAGGTTTAGACTTGGCAGAATACAGGCGGTACCGTATTACCTGTACATGGTGCAACTTAAGTTTTTAAGAACTGCTTAACATTTTAAGTAACGCTCCTGGATACTAAAAAAATTACAGATTCACAATAAAACAGATTCAGACATAAAAGACCACACTGTTGGATAAATGTACGTAGGCTTGAGAGAGAGAAGAAAAAATATAGAAAATAAAGTTAATGGTTTTAAAAAAAAAGGTAAAGTCTTTAAAGAAACAAAGTACAGATAGTTATAGATTAAGAGAAATAAAGTAAAAATACGCCACGTAAAAATAAAAAATTCACAGAGAGTCTGGATTATGTACAGTGTGTACCTGCAAGTTACAAAGATGTGAAGACAAAATTCTCTCTTCTGCTGCCTTTTATAGTCTTAAAGATACTTTTCATTATGCAAAAATATCTGTCCCAGTCATTCAGGTATAAATAGGCTTCTGTTTAAAACTTATTTTTTTTCACGAACCCAAAAAATACTTGTGAGTTTCAGGGAGCAGAATTGAAGAATCCACCTTAAATAGGTCAGATACACCCCTCTCAATTCCTTGCTTCTAAAAATTTTTTTTCTTCCTAAACTTAACTTTGTCCTCTGTTTTGCTAATACCTTGCCAGGTCTAAGAGACACAGGACAGTTCCATATCACAAACCCTGGACAGGAGTAAAGTAACCAGCTACCCAGGATGTGACCAGTACCCAGTATTCCCAGGTAGCTTTCCATCCAAGTACTAACCAGGACCAACCAGGCATAGCTTCCAAGATCAGACGAGATGGGGCACGCTAAAGGTGGTATGGAGCGGAATAGAAGGATAACATATACACCAGACATTTCCATTCCACAAACCCTGCACAGGAGTAAAGAGACCAGCTACCCCAGGATGTGACCAGTTTCTCTGCCCCCCCCCCAAGATGATGCCCACAAATAAGCAGGAAGCAGCCTTGAGAATCTGCCGTCCCAATTCTTTTAACCTGTTGTGCCCTACTCCCTGCCTTTTTGTTATACGAAAGAGATGAGAATGTTATGGTCTGTCCTGTTACCTGGGTATCCTGTCCGTTCAAGAGACAAATCCCACTCACTCCCCGCCTTCCAGCCAGGGCAAGCGGATCTTCCATTTCCTCTAGCCTGCATGGGCTCTCTCTCTCTCTCTCTCTGTCCCTCTTCTGAAGTGGGGGCTGCTGTCTCTCTCTCCTCCCATTCTCTTCTCCCCCTCCCTCTCCATCCCTCTTCCTTTCTTTTCCCATTTCCCTTCCCTTCCATAATCCACTAAATAAACTATACCTTAAGTCCATCTGCACATCATGTCTATCTGTCTCTCACGGGCAGCGGCCACTAGTGGGACCAGCCTTTCCCTGCAGTGGCCTGCAGTGGTCTCCCACCTGCTGCTGGCCTGCTTGGGATGCATGCCGCTTTTAAATAATAACAATATTACAGCAAGGTGTGCAGTAGCTCAAGGTTTTAAATTTCACCCTTGGTTTCCATTCTAAAATGCCATAGAACAATCCTATCATGAAAAAAGAACATTAAAAGTCAATGATCAGAAGCATTAAATTCACAGGGCAACAAAGACATATGCATGAACATAAATATTGCTTGTTCCCACTCTTCTGTAGTCTTCAGAATTTAAAATGTCAAAGCCTTGGGCCGGGCGGTGGTGGCGCACGCCTTTAATCCCAGCACTCGGGAGGCAGAGGCAGGTGGATCTCTGTGAGTTCGAGACCAGCCTGGTCTACAGAGCTAGTTCCAGGACAGGCTCCAAAGTCACAGAGAAACCCTGTCTCGAAAAACCAAAAAAAAAAAAAAAAATGTCAAAGCCTTGATCAGAGAGGTTGTCCAAAAGACTACACTCCATCATTGATATCTTCCCAAAAATGTGATTCAGATTCTCCTGAACCCCACAGAAATTATACGCACACACACATGCATGCACACATGTACACACATACACAACACACAGCATATACTCACTTATCTAATCAAGTACAAAGGCAGTAAATGGTTCTGTTTGCCAACTTGAACTCTTTCTCAGAATTTTAAGCTTCATTTCAGGAAGCCCTAGGAAGTGGTGCGTGCTCTGCTCCATCTGAGGTTCTGTCCAAATTGTCTCCCTTTTACAGTGCCTGGCTTCAGTAAGCCAATCTGTGATGCTAATCGATTAGAGAATGAAATTGGATCAGACTTCCTGTGGGTGGGCATGGTAATTCACAACTTTTTCCCCATTACTCTTAAGTAGAAGCAGGAAGGTCCCCATTCCCAGTACAGCCACGTAGCCGAGAAAGACCAAGGTCAGCCTGGCCTATGTGAATATATGATGCCTACCTAACTAGAGCAGTAAAAATAAGTAAGGAGACAAAATAAGGGAAAGACAATTTTCCTACTGATTGAATCACAGATGGAATCCTAACTCAGCCCCAACTCTGTGTCTCTAATGCCATGCTTGATGCTTTCCTGGAAGAACACTTCCTAACCAAGGATAGTAAGTCATTGCAGTGAAAGGGACTGAGGGAGACTACCAAGTCTGGCATTTATGTGTTCTGATCTTGTGTCCTCACATTGTGCTCTTTCCAAATGTATTAAAATATCTAGATACCCAGACAGTTTTGGAGCTTAAATGCTGCAGTGAACAAGATGAAAACCTTGACATTGAAATGAGACAGTCAGCAAGACGCACCAGGACCTCTCTGGTGCACAACACTGAAAAGACAGAGGTTGAACTAGGCTCATATCTGTCAGCAGAGAGAGAGGCATTTATTTTATTTTGAGGAAACATAATGTTTGTTAGATATGATATGAGGACTGTAGTGTGGGAGGAATTAAAATATGTGGTCAAAAATAAGAAAAACAAGGAGAATTAAAGATCTCTCTCTTTGTCTCTTCTTTTTAAATTTTTGGTATCTGCTTGATTTGCAGAATGGTGTCTTGTAGTCTAGTCTGCTAAAACACTCACTAAGTAGTGAAGAATAACCTTGCTCATAATCACCTGGCTTATAGATCCTTATTACCTGGGTACCAGATCTGCCTTGCACTTCAAGCATCCTTTTGGTTTGTTTCTCCATTTAGTAGGATTTGTTCCCTATGTGGTCCTTACTGTCCCGGAACTAACTATGTAGACAAGATTGGCTTCAAAATTGCATCCACTTGTCAGTGACTTCTGAATGTTGGGTTTAACGGTGTGTGTCATTATGAATGTCTTTGTCCAAGCCTGATAATTGTTAGGTTGAATTGTGATCCCTGATTCACAGCTTGACGTCTTAACCCCCAAAGACTATGCTCATATCAGAAATGTGCTGACCCTCAGCATAAAATTCAGAACCCCAAGTAATGCCATTACCCTAAAGCGACCTGGAATCTCAGTGATTAAAATTTCTGAAATCACCAGGCAATGGTGGTGTACACCTTCAATCCCACCAGTTGGGAGGCAGAGGCAGTCAGATCTCTGTGAATTCGAGGAAAGCCTGATCTACAGAGTTGATTCCAGGAAAGCTAGGACTGTTACACAGAAAAACCTTGTGTCAAAACAACAGCAACTACAAAAACCACTGAAGTCTGAATTCCTCTAAACCATGACACCAAAAAGTTTGAATGTTGAAACCTCAAACTGTAATTATTCCAGGAGAATAAAAATGCCACATGATAGGGAAAGAATTCCCAATTTTGGGAATAGATTAGCCAGTGGTAGGATAATGACTTCATCTTTTTTGGTCTTTTGATACAGGGTTTCTCTGTGTAGACGTGGCTGTCAGTCATGGAACTACTTCTGTAGACCATCCTGGCCTTGAACTCACAGAGATCCACCTGCCTCTGCCTCCTGAGTGCTGGTATTAAATGCTGTGTCACCAAGGTTCTGCATCAGGGAACACATTTAACCTAATACTTAGAATACTTGGATAAAGTCATTGGCCTTTATTCCCTGCACATGCCTTTAATCTCAGCACTGAGGAAAATAAGTAGGAGCAACTCTGAGACAAGCCTGTACTACATATTGAGTTCCAGAACAGTAAATACTGCTTGAGAGAAAGTCTCTCAAAACAAAACAACAACAACAAACCCAAACAGACAAACATAAGGATGTCTGAAACAGAGCTGGAACCCAGCACTGCAGATCTAGAAGTCATATGTTTTGAGTGAGAAGTCATTCTCAACTTCTTTCTGAGTCTGCGATTAGAATACGCTACAAGGTAATGTGTTGCAAAAACAGAAGAAGAAAAAGAAGAGACAATAAAAAAGCTCCTTGATTTTGGTCATTTTTATTTCCTCCCCAGAGCACAGTCTTCACATCCTATCTACCAAACACCATGTTTTCCCCAAATAAAATACATACCCCTCTCTCTGCAGACAGAAATGGGTCTGCTTCAGCCTCTGCACTTTCTATGTTGTATTTCAGACAACTCCTGGGTGCCTCCTGCCCTCTGTCTTATTTGACTCCCAAGGGTTTGCCCTTGTTCACTGCAGCATTAGAGATCCAAATCTCCCTGGAAAATAAGATTAAAAAACAACAACAACTTTGGAATGATCCCTATGTGAGAACACTCAGAATTCATGGGAGGCCAGGCTAATCCCCAGGCCGACGTGAAGTAATATTCCATCTATAGTGCTTCTCAATTAGCGCCATATTTTTTTTGTGGCTTTATGCCTGGCTCTTCCCCTTCCATGGTACTTTCTGACAAGACAACATGGAAGGTCCCATTGCTGACAAAAAAGAAGACAGGGATATTTCTTTATGTTTTGAATGCAACTATAATCCTCTTTCTTTTTTCCCTTTAGACTTCTGGGTTTGTATTATAATTTGGTCCTAAGATTCACAGCACAATAGAATCATAATATTAGTCAGTTTTCAGCCTTCAACACTGGAGTAAAACACCTTTTACATAAGGGCCTGAGAAAACTTTCAGATGAGTTTCCAGTAATTACATGTCAGTGTAGAAGTGTCCACATCACAGGAGCAAATCCAGTGAGGCAATCAGGAGAAAGCAGGAAGAAAACATCTCTGGGAGCCCTCAGTGTCTTAAGGAGGGATGATGGAGACACAGAGAACTAACGTTAAGACTATGAAGTTGATGAACACAGGACAAATTGAGAATTTGTCCAATGTCCAGACATCCATAGTGGTATTTTTAAACTCCCAAGAACAATGAATTAATACGCAGGCAGGAAGGAGATGCAATGAATGGCCTTTTCCTCCCTTTTCAAGCCACATTATGTAAATCATAGATTTATTTCACTGGGCAATAGTTGTATATTCTTTTCCAGCTATAGTGTACACCGTTCCATGCATAAACTAATTTATATGGATAGTGAGTGGGTTGTTGTTTAGGAGTATATTGTTCTGAACTCCCTTTTCAACAAATTGTACTGCAAACATGCAAGTTTGCCTATTCTGATTGAATACAGAATTATGATGGTTGATAGAGCTTTGAAATACATTATTTTTATTATTTAACAATGTCATATGCAAATCCAATGCACTTTGATCATGTTCATCCTTTTACTTGTCCTCCTATATACACTAGATCCACCACACTCCCAATCTCTCCCAACTTCACGTCCACTATTTTTGATAACCCATCCAGTCCAATTTCTGCTGTACATATAAACATGTGTGTAGGGCCAGCAACTGGAGCTTGGGTGACCTCCTGTACTCTTAAGGAAAACTGACCAGCCCTCCCTCATGCTAGAATGTTGACTGGCTTTACTTTGCTAGTCTTATGCAGGCCACTGTAGTTGTTAAGAGTTAAGCACACCCATTCCCAGCTTTTCAGGTGGAAAACAAGTCTACATCCCCCTGCACTGAAGAGATAACCCTGCATGTTTAACATTCCTGATTTCTTATCTGTGAGCACAAGGACCTCTCCCCCTTGACAATTACCTGTGGTTGAGTAGTTTCCACAGTGATGGAAACATTCCATCCTGAATGGAAGCTCCTAAAATAGGAAGGCAAACAACTCAAAAACAGTTTTAGGAAGTCCCTGAAACTGACCAGACTCAGTAAGCCCCTCTCTGTTAAAAGTAAACAGTAAAATCTGAGCTTCACTCTCGGAGGAAGGAAAGCTGAGCTGGACAGAAAGTGATTGACAGAAGGTGATTGGCCTTGTTGAACTGCCAAGACTCAGATGAGCTGAACTTCAGAGAAGACTCAGAGATGGCACTGAAATGAGACCAGCTACCATGGGAAAAAAGAAACCAGCCACAATGCCTGGAAAAGATTTAGCCCAACTGAGACACCTGGAGAAAACACTCTCTACCCTGTTGAGCTGCCTGTAGGATATGCAGTGTGCTCCAGGTTTCCCAGTTTTGTGAACTGTCCTTGTGCTTGGGTGGGCTTTGGTGATACAGCTGTTGTTGAGTAATTCCAGCTCCTGGAAACACTTCCTCTCTCCTCTTCCTGTAAGTAACTTCAGTGAAACTCATTGGTTCACCAAGTTGGACTTTGGTAGTATTCATGTTTTGGTCTGTTATGGGTTCCCTTTCTAGGGTGAGCTGACGCGTGTGTTGCATCTCCTTAGGAAAAATTTTATTACCCAACACACTTTCATCAGTTGATAGACATCCAAGCACATTCTGTTTCCTTGCTATTGGTAATAACATGGCAATAAACATAGTTGAAGAACTTTCTCTTTCGAGTGTGTGTGTGTGCACGTGTGTGTGCATGCGTGCATATGAGTATTTGTGTGAGAGTGCATGTGTCCATTCATCTGTGGTAGTCAGATGAGAACCTTGAGTGTCCATCTTTGCTTCTTAGCAGCATAACTAGCTGACCAGCTTCTGAACTTTTTCTGGTCTCTATTTAATCCCACTGGGGTTAAAGACACCTGAGATACTGCGATTAGATTTATGTGTGTTTGGGTGATTGGAATTTACATCAGCACTCTTGCATGGCAAACACTTTGTCAACTGAGCAGTTTCCCAGGACCATGAGTGCTTTTTCTACAGTTCACGAATGTGCCCCATATGAGAAGAAACAAACTTCAGTAATTGACAGGGCTTTGCAATCTGCTCTGTTAGGCTCCCAACTCACATTTATCATTGTAGCTGCAGGACACCTAACATCTTAGGGAGCCTTCCTTTTAAATAAAATTATGTATTTATTTATTTACTTTTTATCTTGAGACAGGGTTTCTCTGTGTAACAGTCCTAGCTGTCCTGGAACTAGCTCTTGTAGGCCAGGCTGGCCTCAAACTCACAGAGATCTGCCTGCCTCTGCCTCCCTAGTGCTGGGATTAAACACATGCACCACCACCACCGCCTGACTAAAATTATGATTTTTTTTTTAAAATAGAATCTGTTTGCTAGCAAAGAAACTAAAGTGGACTCTTAATTTATTTCTGAGAACTACAGAACACAATTTTAGATAATAGATTCCAAACTGGAAAATGCTTTCTGTGAACGAACTCCAAATCTTACCGGGAGAAGGGAAGGGAAGTCTAAGATGATCTTGGAAAATGTATCCCTGGGTACAGACTGGTCTGTTTGTTGGAATTTATATGTGAGGTAGAGTTCATAAGTAAATAGGGTCTCAATTCTACTAAACAGGCAGAGGGGGTTTCATAAAAGGGTAAATAACAGCCGATAGGAATTGTAATGTTTGCTCGATGATGCCACGCAACCTAAAAGCTGCCGTTTACCCGGCTCCGCTTGTTTATTCCTCTCTAGACAGTCTCAAGGCATGTGGATACTATAAATATTCTTACACAAGCTGCTTGTGGGGGATTTTTTTTTCCTTTGTAAAGATCTTGGTGGGGGAGGGGTGGCACTTAGGAGGTGGACACATAAGGTGCCGTGGGATCTAGGCCAGTCTGAGCGGAGACTTTTTCCCCCAAGTATTAAAAAAAATACAGGAGTGTGTGGGAGAGAGAGAGAGAGAGAGAGAGAGAGAGAGAGAGAGAGAGAGAGAGAGAGAGAGAGAGAGAGAGAGAGAGAGAGAATGAATTGGTGGTTGCGTGTTACTCAAAGCAGAAAACACTCGTACACTTAGAAGCTTAAAATAAAAGCGCAGGTGCGGCTGGCCTACAAGTGGCAAGCGCACGAGAGTGGCCCTTTCACATGCCTGTCTAGAAAGCAGACCTTAAGGACCCCTTCTAAGGAGCCAGACCCGGCAAAAAGGGAGGCGATATCCCGGTCCGTCAGGAAAAGCAACAGGCAGCTACAAACTTCATCCCTAACTGTAGGCCCCTACGAAGACCCCAAAATTTCTGGAAAGCACCTAACAAGGCTTCTGAGGCTTCGGCACGGGGACCTGTTTATCTAGGAGGTAGGTAACAACTCCAAATGGACAGGGGGCTGAGGGTGGCCGATAACGCTTTCAATGAGGTACTTCATGCTAAAGTTACAGCATGAATTTCCTCACAAATCCGAGTGGTCGAGAGAGGCAGAAAATCCAGAATAAATAAAAGTGAACCAATCACACTGCTCTGGGATGAACATCAGCCATCCTTGCAGTGTTTAGCTTTGGAGCCTGTCCTGGAACTAGCTCTTGTAGACCAGGCTGGCCTCGAACTCACAGAGATCCGCCTGCCTCTGCCTCTGAGTGCTGGGATTAAAGGCGTGCAGTGCGCCACCACCGCCAGGCCTCTGCAGGGTTTTAATGCTGGGTTACGTGTTTTCGCTTATGCATGTTGGGCATGCGCCAACAGCTTTTGACTCGCCCCCTTTCCCATCCTCTCTTCATTTTTGACACCGTGTTTGCCAGAGTTTATAGAAATGAGTCAGAGCGGCCGAGTGCCAAATGCAGCTTACAATAAGCCCTGTTCTAAATGCTGGGTGCAGCCTTTGTGGTTTCTACGGTGTGGCTAAGTCTTTTTGCAAGCTTAATGCTAATTTTAGAAGTGGGTGTTCTGGGAACCTCTCTGACACTATGCTGGGTGTTGGGTTTAGCAACAGATTACACAGCGCAGATATAGGGCTCCATCTGTGGTAAGCACATGCCTACCGCTGAGCTGTGGTGTAATCACTAAGTGTTCACCGGTACACAGGCATACAGAAAAAGCTGAGTCCCGTGCGAGCACGCTCAGCCCTGGAAAACTGTTCAACTTGTTGCTCTTATTTCCTCACACGAGAACTTTAAAAATGAAATACTCTTTGTGCTAAATTGGCAATGAAACAGAAATATGACTTAAATGATTTAAAGATTCAAATAAAAAATTCACAAGCTAGTAATCCAGACATAGGCGCCAGAAGTCCACTTGTGGGAAGGTTCCATAATCCTGGCCGATGTGCAACAGGGTTAACTGATTCTGTAGAGTCCCTAGATAGAAGATGGAGCGACTTTTTTTTTTAATGGTACACCATGATTCTGCTCAGCTGATCAATTCACAATAGTTTTCTACATCGTTCTAGGCTTTCGAAAATTTTTATAGCTCTCACGTGAAAGCTCAATTTGTAGGTTGCTTGCCCGACTTTCCAGAAGTCCTCAAGTTACTATCTATACCGCATAATCCCTAGGGGTCCCTCTCACCTGCAGTCCCACCTAGCAGCACTCAGGAGGTGGAGGTTCCAGTATCAGAAGTTTGAGATCATCTTTGCACAGCAGGTTCAGAGTCAGCCTGAGAAAAGAGAAGCGAATTGAAAGAGTCTTTCCTCTAGGCTTTGAAATCTGCACAGACGAAGGTTCAGTTTTCAGTTCCCACCTCCCCTGTGTCATGCTGGTGTGCTGCTCCAGGTGGGTGGAAATCAATTCCATATTCAGACGAAAATTATTGGCAGAACAACAATGGTGACACATGGCATGAGTGTTCTTCATGAAATCAACTGTTTTCATATTAATGTGTCAGCTGATCAGCGCTGCTTTAACTTAATTAAAATTCGTAATTTCATCACCAGGAATGAATGTCAGTGTAGGCGAAGGATAGGTTTTTGCAGTGAAGTTCACCCATTGGCACACCTTTTCACTGATCGGTACCCAGGTTTTGTCTTCCTAATGCTATCAGGGATCTGTTTTTATTCTTCTAGGAGAGCTACAGCTTGGGGTTTCACCATTTAAATTTTTCATCTGTGTAGTTTAAGGGACTTTGGAATTTAGGGTTTTGACTTTTGTGATAAGGCTGAGCACAATTTTGATACAAAGATCTCGGGAATTTCAGGGCATAAAATTCAAACTAATAATTAGAGTGCCTGGAGAAATCCAGTGAGTGGTGGCGCATGGTCCAGGAGACAAAAGCGGGTGGATCTCAGTTCCAGGCCTGATTTGTCTAAATAAGGAATTTCAGGACAATTAGGGCTACATAGAAAAAAACAAACAAACAAACAAACAAACACAAACAGACCAACAGTGATGCTTAAAATACTGAGGCAATTATGGAACCCCAATAAAGAGGAGCTAGAAGCCAGAGCATTGCAGTGCAGGTCATTCTCAACTACTTACGGAGTTTGTGAGCAGACTAGGCTACAAGACACCCTTTTGCAAAAAGAAGCAAACACACACACACACAGACAAAGACGACACAACAAAAACCACCTCATGACTTGGCCACAACATTTTATTCCTCCACAGACTAGTTCTTACATCATGTCTCCCAGTCACCATGTGTTCCCCCAATAAAACACAAGCCACTCCGTACCTACGGAGATGAGCCCTGTTCAGCCTGTCTTTTCTATGTTAAGCTTCAGACATCTCATGGGCACCTCTTGCCCTCAACCCCCTGCCAAGGATTTTTACCTTCTTCACCAGAGCATTTGGGATCCAAAACTCTTTGAAAATCAGGAAATATTAACAAGTTTGTATTGAGCCATATTTGAAAATACAGGATTAGGAGTCATGCGAGATAAATGCCAGTCTTGATATTCCCTTTCAGTGTGGTACTGTCCCCTTTCCGTACAGTGACATATACCATGCTTGTTTAGGGTCTGTTCTCCTTCCATGGAAGCATCAGCTATTACATTATAGAAACAGAGTTGGGACTGAGTTAGGATTCCATCTGTGATTCAGTCTGCAGGAAAATCGTCGTTTCCTGTTTTGTTTGATTGTTTCTGTTCACATTAGGTCAGGCTGATCTTGGTCTCCCTAGGTTGCTAGGTTGTGCTGGGAATGCCCGCTCTCCTGCTGTACAGCAAGAGTAGTGGGTAGCAAGTTATGGGCTGTCACCCAGTCACAGGAGGTCTGATCCAGTCACATTATCCAATCTGTTAGCATCACAGATTGATTAACTGAAGCCAGTTACTATAAAAGGAAGACAACTTGGACAGAATCTCAGATGAGGTAGCACAGATGCCCAGGGCACACACTACCTCCCAGTACATCCTGGAATCACCCTGGAGATTCATCCCAGAAGGAGTTAAGGTTGGAGAAAAGAAAGATTTTCCTTCTTTGTGCCCTTGAGTATGTAAATTTTGCCTGCTATTACTTGTGGGCTGTGGGAGATTCCGCATCACAATTTTGGGGAGATTTCAGTGGTCGAGTGTGGTCTTTTGGACAACTTCTCTGATTAAGGGTTTGACATTTTAAATCTTAGAAGCTATTCAAGGATGGGACCAAGTGATGTGTGTTTAATGGACGTGTCTTTGCTGCACTGTGAATTTAATGTTGCTGGCCATTCACTTTTAATGGGTTTCTTATGGAAGGGCTGTTTTATGGCACTTCAGAATGGGAGAAGGGTGAAGCTTAAAATCGGAGGATCAGTCGCAATAATTTTACCTTTCGCAAGGAGGAAACAGCCCCGAACTACTGCAGAGCTTGTGTGCAGTGTGCAGCCTATGGTATGTCTTCCATTCCTTAACACAGGATTATTTTCCCTATGGAGTCAAGTATTGTGCTTTACAGCTACTCTTTGATGTGTTCTCTGGACACATTTGTGTACCGCTAGGATGAAGTATGCACATCTGTGACAGAACTCGTAGTTGATTTTTGACTTTAATTGTTGTGTCTCGTCTCTTTTTAATGTACAGCTTTTCACATCCACGAATTGTTGAAACAGATCTTCAAGTCTCAAGGCAGATATCAAACTTCTTTCTGAGAATCCTGACCAGAATGGCTTCACAGCTCAGAGGATCTTTTAAGCCCAAGTTACGACCAGATAACCTTGAACCGGACACTAGAGAATTTATTCCAACCCAGGTTTCTCCTGACATCTCTAACTTTTCAAGTGCCCGTCTTGCCCCAAATGACAAAGGCTCGTGTGTGAAGCAGGAGCTGCAAACACTCTGGGAGATGTTTACCTCCTGGTTGAAGCCAGAAAAGCAGAGCAAGGAGCAGATGATCTCTCAGCTGGTCTTGGAGCAGTTTCTGAAAACTGGGCACTACAAGGACAAGTTTGCCCTGAAAGAGAAGTGGGAATCAAGTGGCAGAAACCTGGGGACATTCATGGAGGGCCTGACTGACGAGTGCTTGAAGCCTCCTGTCATGGTGAGTGAGTGAGGTGAGATGAGATGGCTGGGTTGAAAGGAAAGACTGTCATTTTGCATCTGGGAAAAAATGAGGAGAGGGTGTTGTTATTGAGAAACTTTTATTGCTTTTTTGTTTTATTTATTTTGTTATTAGTGAGATTGCTCTCTGCCTCCAAAGTTGTTACAAGGGATAATATACAGTGCTCTAAATTAGCACGAATAAAGCAGAAAGGAGTGCATCAGTTGTTTGAGGATCATAATTAAGTTTAGTTGGTTTGTACTGTGATAGAGAGACTGGAGAATTCACACTCGAGCAGAACCTTTGTGGCTTTAGATGCTGGGAATCTGTGACATGGCTAAATTCAGGGAGGCGCCCATGTTGTGATCTTAATTACTGAGTTGGTAATCTGGCTAAAAATCTAGCTCCTAGCACTGGCCTGTGATCCCCAGACCTGGGATGCAGAAACTGACTTTCCAAGTTGGTTGTTAAATGTCAGAATCTGATGATACCCTGTCTAAAAATACTGGGGTTGCAACATAAGTCTTTTATGTTAAAATACAGCTCTCACATGCTTGCACAACACTGACACTCATAAGAAATGCCTCAGTGAATAGTGGTACTAGGGTACAAAATGTTAAATCCAGAGAGACTTAATATATGTGTAATTATATTGGGTCTTATATCAAAGTCTCGATTTGCATAAATCTAAGTTTTTGACAGAAATGGTGGGTGAAGAAATGCTTCAAACATAGGTATTTTAGATTTTTCTTTTTTCTTTTTTCTTTTTTTAAAAAAATATCTATTTATTTATTTATTTATTTATTTATTATGTATGCAATATTCTTTCTGCGTGTATGCCTGAAAGCCAGAAGAAGGCACCAGACCTCATTACAGATGGTTGTGAGTCACCATGTGGTTGCTGGGAATTGAACTCAGGACCTTTGGAAGAGCAGGGAATGCTCTTAACCTATGAGCCATCTCTCCAGCCCCTAGATTTTTCTTCTTTCAATATCAGTTTGTTTGGTCAGTCTTTTTAGTTAATTATTTTTAGTTTTTAATTTTTTTTTCTCAATTTGACGCATGGTATTGTAGTGTAGCCCTGGCTGGCCCTTTTCTCCTTCGGTGCTGGATTAAAGGTGCCACCCACTACACCCTACTATTTTTAAGTCCTTTTATTCTGTAAACACGTTCCCACTTCACAGTTTGTTTTATTCCACAGTTACACACCTGCATTTTGTTTTTAATTGAGAAATTCATGGTTGAAGCTTAATTCCAAGTAAACTACTGTGCTAATGTCCTAGTCATGTTCCTAAGAGCAGAGGCAGTGTGCGACTTGTGAAGATTATGTATGTGTTGGACAAGTATCAGACAGGAGTTATTTTTGTTAAGAACTCAATATAAATAAATAAACGAAACCCAATTTAAAGCTTTCTTACTAAGGGCATTTTTGGTCAAAGGTGATTGTCTAGGGCCAGTAGTCGATGGGAGCCACAACATATTACAGGTATTGGAAATAAAGACCACTTACACAGCAAAGTGAAGTGACAGCTAAATTAATGTCTGGATTGGGGGATGGGAAAGCCTCAGCTATCTGAGAGTGGAAATGGCTAAGTACATGAGGTTCAAAGACAGAAAGTAACAATTGCCAGTCTGAGGCTAGGACTCCAAAATGGCAGGCACTCCAGTATTACAGTTGAGTTTCTGAGGATTCCAGATGATAACATCCTTACGGATAAGGATAAACAAAGGAACTAACCAATAGTTCAGTGATCCTGGGCAGTCAGGTTGAGGGCAGGTTTTTTCTGTAATCCATGGATTCATGGGCACTGGTCATCTGGTTTGTTTACAGGTTCATGTCTCCATGCAGGGGCAGGAAGCACTCTTTTCTGAGAACATGACCTTAAAAGAAGTCATCAAGCATTTAAAAGAACAACAGTCATTCAGAACTACAACACGGGAGAAGGCAAGAACACCCTTGCAGATTCCACGGGATGTGGTATTGGCGACAGGTGAGTAGGGTAGCCTGAAGAGAAGAGGGATGTTGTGTGAGGATCCCTTCCTGGGCACAGTTTCATAGACTCTTTATTTCCACAGGATATGAAAACTGTGAAGATGACCCAAACACTTTCTTGAAAGGTAGTGAAGTAAATAGTTGTGTTAGTAGTACTGGAAATGAGTTGGACTCCCTTCTCGTTATCCACACAGGGCAGTATCCTAAGCCTGAACAAGGAGGTGTTTCTTATGGAGTCCTTTGGGATTCCAAAAGAGCAAAGCAAGGCACTTCCAGGTACCAGGCAGAGTCCCTGAGTGCATCTTCTTATGAACATATGTTTATGGAAGTACAACCAGTGTATCTCTCCAGGACAGACCAGTCTGAAGATGCTGACGATGGCCACAAAACCGTCTTGAATACTACTGGTGGAAATGGTGGTATTAGCAGTCTCAGAGATGAGAAAGATTCCCTTCTCATTATCCAGAGAGAGCAATGTCCTGAACTTGAACAGGGAGATGTCCCTTATGGAGTTCTCTGGGATTCCAGAAAAGCAATTTGGGATACATCCAGGTCCCAGGAAGTGCCTCCAACACCACATTCTTCTGAAGGTGTCACGATGGTGGTACCAGGGTTCCTCTCCAGGCCAGAGCAACCTACTTCTGAGCCTGTTCCTCTTTACCAGAATCAGGAGGTAAATTCTCTCTATGTGAGTGACCAGGAGAGACTCCATATAGATTCCAAACCATTCAAATGTGATAAATGCCCCAAAGCTTTCAAATATTCCTGTAGCCTGTTAATGCACCAGAAAAGACACAGGAATGAGAGGCCATTTGTCTGTCCCATTTGTCAGGAAGGCTTCTATCAAGTCTCAGAGCTTCAAATTCATGAGGCTGTACACAAGGCAGAGAAGCCTTTCTCATGCAACACTTGTGGCAGGTCCTTCAGCCACAAGACCAATCTGCAAGCTCATGAGAGGATTCACACAGGAGAGAAGCCCTACACTTGTTCTCTGTGTAACCATAGGTTCCGCCAGTCATCCACATATCACCGTCACTTGAGGAATTACCACAAATCATACTGAACTGTGTACCTTCCGCCTCAGTGTCTGATCTGCACATGGAGAGCCATGTAGCTCGTAACTAGCACTTAGCCAGTGAAAATAGGTCATTTAACTTCCTCCCATCTGTTAGCTCTTCTTCCTGTCATGTGAGGGTAAAAAAGATGAGGAATTTGAAAGTTTAATCACTTAAGTTTACCAAATGCCTAAAAAGTGTCTGGTGTTTTATTTCTGAATAGTAAATAAAAGTTGATGCTTCTGTGTTTCTCCTGTGTGCTATGTCTCATGTATTTTCTTGTGTGGTTTATATGTTAGTGGGTGTGTCTCTGTAGGAATGTTGGGCCTTACCTTCCCCATTTTGTGGCAGAGACACTCTTCCCACCTTGTACCCCTTGTGAGGTAAAGACCTGAAGCTCATAGTGAAGGAGACCCCCGGAGGGCTAGGGCTTCCTCCCAGTCCCTGGATTGGGCACAAACCACATCTAAACACCTTTTTTCACATAGAGATACTTTATTAAAGGTAAAGAAAAGTGACTGCTTTCCCAGTAAGGCAGAAAACAGCCCCAAATGACTTTTCAGGTGTAATTTTTAGGTGGGGCAGAAGGGAAGGCCTGTGTTGGAATGAGCTAGGATGTGGTGAGAAAGGAGATAGGGTATGAGGGACAAGGAGGATGGGACATGGGAAAGGGGGCAGGTCTTGGGGACAAAGGACTGCATCTGGATAGAGAGGAGACAGATGTGGCCTGCAAACGGAGACTGCGCTTCCATTTTCCAGTTGCCCAGACCCAAATAATCACTCAGAAACTATATTAATTACAGCACTGTTTGGCCACTGGTTTAGGCATATTTCTAACTAGCTCTTACATCTTAACCCATTTCTATTAATCTGTATTGCCACAGGGCTATGGACTCCACCTTCTTTCCTCCTCTATCTCTGCTTGAATTTCCTGCCTTGCTATCTATTATTTTACCCTGCCATAGGCCAAGCAGCTTCTTTATTAACCAGTGATAATAAGACATATTCACAGTATGCAAAAGGGAATCTCACATCAGTGGCCCAAAGCAAATAGCAGTTTATTAAGGTACAAGTGGAAAACCTATTAGGATGAGGTATTTAATTCTGGTTGGGCACTGATTTTCCCCTCCTTGTATTTCCTTAATTATTCATGATGATTCTCTGCTCTCTGCCAGCACTTAGCTTCACATGCAGTCTCTCAAAGCACACTTTTTTTTTTGTTTTTAAGAGTCTTCTCATGTGTGTATACCTGTGTGGATTCATATGTACCACATGTGTGCAGGAAACCAAAAAGACCAGAGGGTGTCGGGTCCTTTGGAACTGGAGTGGCAAGTAGTTGAGAGCTGCCTGATGCAGGTGTAGGAACTAAACCTGCCCTCTGCCCTTTTAGCCACTGAGCCATTTCTTCAGTGCTGCGAAAAGCATTTTCAGCTACCCACTTTAGTGTTTAATGTTTTCAGGTTGGGAAAAAAAAGATACTTTTACTACTTTTGAAAACAAAACATGAATAATCTTGCAGGTGATTTGTGTGTGTGTGGTCACTGCATATAGGTACACGTGTGTGCTAGAGGTCAGTATCCGGAGTCTTCCTCAATTGCTCGCCACCTCAGTTTTTGAGAGGGTCTCTTACTGTTCTGGAGCTTGCCAGTTTGGCTAGACTGGTTTACCAGTGAGCCCCAGAGACCCACCTGTCCCCGTCTTCCAGCACTGGAGCTCTGTGCCACCGTGCTTGGTGGTTCTGTTATGTGTTCCGAGGACCCAAACTCAGATCCTCATTTTTGAACAGTGAGCGCTTTAAGGCTGATCGTCTCTCTGACCCCTAGTTTTAAAATGCTGTCTTGACATCTTATCTGCTTGTGAGTTGTGAAATGAGCTTTGCAGAAGCACTCATGAAAGCACACACAATTTAAAGCAAAATTAATATTAAAATACAATATTAAATAAAATGAATTAAACAAAAGGAATCTTTAAGTATTCATTTTATATTTCAGAATTTAACCATTTATTCTAAACATAGCTGTGAAATATTTTCTCTTGTTTCTCTAGGTCAATTTCAAATTTTGCTCATGTGAATTCAGAAATTATGGCATGATTTGAAAATTCTTTGAAAAATGATCTCAAATCATTTTATTTAGTCAGAATGAGTGAAAACAATTTTTTTTCTATTATCATTTTGGCTTTTTGAGAGAGGCTTTCTCTGTGTGTAGCACTGGCTATCCTGGAACTGATGCTATAGACCAGGTTAGCCTCAAATTCATAGGTCTGTCTGCCTCGGTCTCCTTAGTACTAGGGAATAAAAGCTTGTGCCACCACATTCTGTGATAACATTATTTTTTACTAAACATATCCAATACTTTCCATTGAAATAATAGAGAATACTTCTTTTATTAAAAGTAATTTTTACTGATTCTTTTGGAACTCACATCATGTCCCCCAATGTGCTCACTGCCAAGTCTTCTCTTATCTGCTCCCTCCCCCATGACGTCCCCCCACACTCACAAACAAAAACTCTATTTTGTGTTGCCCATATGCACACTGAGACGTGGAATTCCTAGTGGCCAGGACCTGAAGGGAGGATGAGCCTTTCTCTGCCTGCATACATGGCAGAACTCATCAACTGAGTCCTGGAGGGCCAGATTGGGGCATGCCTGCATCTCCTGTGCCCTCACCACCACTTGCCTGGACATGCTGTGGGCCAGTGCAATGTGGGTCCACATCTTTCACAAGGCCTGGGGCTGAACATACCTACTATAAACAACAAACTTCTAGACATTCTTCAGTGAGACAGCTAAGTAAGTACAAGAAATGATGTCTATTTTATTTAACCTAAACTAACCTCTTGAAATTATTTCCAGAGTCTGTTGAACCTACTACTTTAATTTACTATTTAAGTATGTATGAAAATGTTAAAGAGTGGGAGGAATGAGAACATGAGCAAAGAGGTAAGACCATGATAGGGACACCCACTGAAACAGCTTACCTGAGCTAATGGGAACTCACAAACACCAGCCGGACAGGGAAGGAAACAGCATAGGACCAAACTAGTCCCTCTGAATGTAGGTGACAGTTGTATGGCTAGGGCAGATTGTGGATTACTGGCAGTGGCACCAGAATTTATCCCTACTGCTTGTATTGAGCTTTTTGGAACCTATTCTCTTTGGATGTATACCTTGCTCAGCCTAGATATAGTAGGGAGGGCCTACCCAAAGCAATGTGCCTTACCCTCTCTGACGAGTGGATGGAGATAAGGTGGGGGGTAGGTGGAGGGAATGGGAAGAGGAGAAGGAGTAGAAACTGGGATTAGTATGTAAAATAAAAAAAGATAGTTTGTTTTCTTTTAAAAAATAATTATTTTAATGATAAAATGTCTCCTGCAAACTTGATAATGGGAATTTTCCTCTTCTCCAAGACTCTAGTGGGAATGTGTGGCTTCTATTTTATTATGCCATTTTGATATTCACTGGAAAGTAGGTAGTGCCCAAACACCTGGGTAGCACAAATAATAAAAACCCAGAGACAGAAAGCAAAGCAGCCAAGTCACTAGAGAAGTTTTACTTTCACCAAGACTGGGCGATTGCCGACTGAGCAGACTAAATAGACTGAGCCGACTGAGCCTCTCCCCAACCGGTTTATATTCCTTGTACAGTTGGGATTACTTCCTAGTACTGGCATTAAAGGTGTGAACCATCACCACCTGGATTTGTTTCAGCATTTCTGACAAAAATGTCACTAGCTGGTTGAGCTATGGATACTCCTCAGGATTTGTGTCCAGTAATGTGACAATCTCTGTGTATATGATCTTACTGTGCTTCACTGATGGCCTGTGTCTGTATCTCATGCTCTGCTCAAGTGTCTCCATGGTGAGTGTCCTCTACAGACTGAAGAGACAAGTCAAGCACATCCACAGTGCTCAACACTTTCTGAAAGTCTCGCCTGAGGACAGAGCTGCCCAGACTATCCTCACTTTGGTGTACATATTGTCACCTCTTACTCAGTATCTCCCATTCTGGTCTTCTTTATGACTCATTGCAGAGGTCCAATACTCTGGGGAGTATGTGTATTTTTATTAAAAATGCTTTCCTATTTCTCCCTTTGTTCTTACCTACAGTATTGGGTGGAGTTCCAGTCTGTTACTTACCTGCTGTGATAAGAGATAGCCACCTCCAAGTTTGACATGAACCCTAGTCCTCTCCTTTTTTATTTTTCTTAAATAACATTTTTTTCATGTATTTTACGTATATGAAACTGCAGTTTCCCTTCCTCTTTCCCTCCCTCCGCCTTGCCATCTACCCTCTCCCCATTCACTCCTCTTACACCTGAACTCAGAAAGGGGCAGGTCTCCTGTGGGCTTGAACAAAGCATGGCACATCAGGTTGAGGCAAGATCAGGCACGTCTCCTTGCTTTTGGAAACACGTTTCCCAATTTCAGTTTCTTAGCATTGGCCCTTTCTGTGTCCCTCTGTAGTTGGAAGCTTCTTGGTCTGTTTTGCCTGGCCCCACTGGACTGGTTTCTCTTCTGTCCATCAGTGCCCACAGCCGCATATAGTGGCTCGGAGGCTAATATTAATATAATTGCTTGGTCAATGGCTTAGGCTATTAATGGCTTTTTCCCCATTTGTAAATCAACCCATTTTTAATAGTCTGTATAATGTCACATGGCTGTGGTATTATCTTAGGTGTTCTGGTATCCAGTTTTATGAGTGACTTGCTGGCATCTCTCTCTATCCCATCTTCTTTCTCTCTCTAGTTCTGCTTGGGTTTCCCACCTATCTGTATTTTCTTCTGCCATAGGCAAAAGCATGTTCTTTGTTAACTAATGGGAAGCATACATATTCACAGCATCCCTCCTTGTAACATTGGGCTCACAGAGATGTTTTCTACCTAATTCATCCTAATTGCTTCCTTGGATTTGCTCCTGTGGTGTGGGCAGCTTTTGCACTGACATGTACTTGGTGGAAAGTCATTTGAGAGCTTTTTCAGTCCCTTATGTAGATGGTATCATAGATCTAGAGTTGAGTTACAAAACTCTCCTGTAGTAGAAAAGGGGCCCTGGGGATAATAAAGCTATAAATCAGGGCCCAGAGTCTCATCTCAACACAGGACAGACTCAACTTTTAGCTCAGCACTTGCTGCTGTGGCCTCACACAGTATGCGGATGAGAACTATTTTCCTGTCAGGATAAGGATAATTCTAATCTTGATACTTACATGGGTACAGGACAATGACCATGTTCTTGTGATCAGAGCTGAGACTTGAAAAGATTTTTAACAGGATTTGGATGGTGTTTACTGCTAGATGAAGAATACACTCTGTCCACTCCTTCCTGTGAAAATCTACTTTCAGTACTTAAAATGGAATCCTCCCTTTCCTTTTGATATTTATTCCTTCCTTCCTTCCTAGTTCCATTTTTAGTCTACTTTTCTACTTTTGATTAAAATTGATTAAACTTCCACACCACTTCTAGAAATTATTTGACTTTGAGAGCTGCTAGGAGAGGGAACTTTCCGTTTTCTTCAATGGAGTGACACTGGGTATGTGAACCAGACTAAAGGTCAGGCCTCACGCCCAGGAAAAGTTTGCCAGCACTTTTCAGACTCTATGTATTTATTGATATTTTTCCGTTTGTCATTACTGCTGCTTTTTCTTGAGGAGAAAGTTGTGTGTGGAATATGGGATGATCTAAGAGGAGTTAGAAAATTTCAAAGAATATAATAAAATATACTATATAAAATTGTCAAAGCATAAATGAATACATATTAAATAAGTAAAAAATGATATGAATAAATATGGATATTACATAATTACATACTCACTTCGAAAGTGCCTTAAATAATCCAAAACATTTTTTAAATAATTCTCTTTATTCTTTTTTTTCTGCCTCCTCCCAGCCTCCCATTTCCCTCTCCATCCTCCCACCCTTCTCCCCCTCCCCCCACTCCTCTCCCCCTCCCTCTCCAGTCCCAAGAGCAGTCAGGGTTCCCTGCCCTGTGGAAGTCCAAGGTCCTCCCCCCTCCATCCAGGTCTAGGAAGGTGAGCATCCAAACTGGCTAGGCTCCCACAAAGCCAGAACATGAAGTAGACAAAACATTTTATCAAAAATACTTTCATATGTAACCAAAAGCTTCTACAAAATCAAATGGAAAATAGACAGGTAACAAATTCAGAATAAACAGCAAGTGTGTATCTTTTAGTTCTCTTGGAACGCTGTATAAGCCTGTTGTGTCAAACAAGTTAATGATGAAAATTTGCTTTGGTTAGTTTTGAAAACCTTTTAGGCACAGTAAGTATTCTGCCCTTTATGCAGGGAAGCAGTGACTGCCATCGTTCAGCGCCACATAACTGATGAGAACTGTGACACCATGGGTATGAGCTCTATGCCAGTGTTGAACGCTCAACTCTGACTAATATGATGACTTTATTATGCCTTAAAACGTTATTAGTACATGAATCCAGTATTCTAAAAGGAAGATGAAAGAAGATTGTAGTTTCATTTAGACCATAAAGTAATATCCCTTTCTTTTTTCTGTCAGCAGTGGAACCTTCCATGCTGTCCTGTCAGCAAGTACCATGGGAGGGGGAAGGGCCAGACTTAGAAATAGACAAAGCCTGGGAGTGAGGGAGGAGTGCTGTGGGTGGAGAGCTTTACAGCAAGATGGTCTTGGAGTTGGCCTTTATCTCCCCTGAATTCTGACATTGTGTTCTCACACATGGCTTATCCTAAAGCTGACAAGATTCCCTGATTTCTGGGGTTATTTGGATCCCTAATGCTGCAGTAAACAAGGTCAAATCCTTGGCAGTCAAATGAAACAGAGGACAGGAGGCAGCCAGAAAGTGTCTGAAATACAACACAGAAAAGATAGAGGCTGAACCAGTCTCATCTGTCTGCAGAGAGAGGGGAATGTATTTCATTTTTGGGAAACCATGATGTTTGATAGACATGATGTGAAGACTGGCCTCTGGAAGAATTAAAATGGTTTTTATTTTGTTTGTTCAAAATATTATCGTGCAGCCTACTCTACTCATAGACTCAGTAAGAAGTTGAGAATGACCTCTCACTCAAATGCTATTGCTTCTAGATGCCCAGTGCTGGGGTTCTAGGGCTGCCTTTCTGTTTCAGGCATTGTTACATTTGTCTGTGTGGGTTTTTTTTTGTTTGTTTGTTTTTTGAGAGACTTTCTCTTAATGTAGCCCTGGTTGTCCTGGAAGTCAATATGTAGTAGGGGCTGGGCTCAGACTCACAGAAATTCCCCTACTTATTTTACTCAGTGCTGGGATTAAAGGCATGCACATGAATTAAAGGCCCATGACTTTCTCCAAGCATTCTAAGTGTTAGGTTAATTTGTGTCTCCTGATGCTGGGCCTTGGTGGAACAAGCATTTAATCCCAGCACTCAAGAGGCAGAGAGAGGTGGCTCTCTGAGAGTTCGAGGCCAGCAAGGTCTACAGAGTAAGTGAAAGAACCCCCAGTGTGGGGAGACACTCACTCAAGTCTCGGGATAACACGACCCCCCCACCCCGCCCCAGTAACTCATGAGAGACCATCCTTGCTGCAATCACACGAGGTTTATTTGACAGGACAGGAACCAGTGCACTGGGGCCGAGACTCATAACCCATGCAGGGGAGGAGTTCGACCCCAAGTAACTGGGAGAAGGGGTTTTTAAGGGAAGAAACCACAGCCCAGTAATCCAAAGGGGGTAGGGAGAGCGACATAGAAAATTCCAAAAATAACAATGATAATCACAAGGGGGCAATTCCCTGTTTCTCAAGATTATTCTCAAGATTACAATCTAACTTTATCTTCAGCTCGTTCCTGAAACTCAACTGGCTAATCCTAGATTTCTGATTCTTCCCTCCCTGCTTAGATTTTTGGCTCTATTTTTTTTCCTGCTGGGGGGTGGGGGTGGTCTGGATTTATGCAGGTCTTTCAAAGCCACAGATTAAAGACAAACAGATAATAATAATAACAGCAACAAAAATAGGGTCTAATATAAATAGCAGGGCATCCAGGTTTATACAGAGAAACCCTGTCTTAGCAGACAAAAAAATCAATCAAACACACAAACAAACAAACAAAAACAAAACAAAACAAACCCCAATCAAACAACATTAAAATATGTCTCTTGAAATCATGGGTGGGAAATAAATAGTGACACAGAGTGGCATATTTATTCTCATGGAAACAATATTTTCATATGAATGCTTCTTTTGACCAGCATGGCTTCATTTATTAAAAATCCACACTATCATCAATAGGATTGAATACCAATGCAGACAAATCATGTATTTTTATAATGTATTTTATAGTGTATGTTTATAATTTATATAAATCAGGGTTCTACCATCTGCTAATCCATTCCCAAAATGTCGAATTCTTTTTTTATCATGTGACATTTTTTTTTTTTATTTTCCCAGGGTAACTGAACTTGAAGTTTCAACATTCAAACTTTTAGGTAATGGCATTTAGGGTTCTGAATTTTGAGCTGAGGGTCAGCACTTTTTTGATAAGAGAACACAGTCTTTGGGGTTAAGTCCTCAAGGTATGAACATCAGGGGAAACAATTCAACCTATCAGTTATCATACTTGGAGGCATCCATTCATAATGGCACACACCTTTAATCCCAGCAACCAGAAGTCAAAAGCAAAACCAACCTTGTCAATTTAGTGAAGTCCAGGACTGCTAGGGCTACAATGTCTCAAAAAACCAAACAAAACCAGAGGGAAAAAACAAAACAAAACAAACAAAAAAACAAAAACAAATGGCTGTGTGAAGTACTGAGGCAGTTCTGGGCCCCAGGCGCTAGGGAGGTAGAAGCCAGATGATTGTCAGCAAGGTCATTCTTAACTACTTAGTGAGTGTTTTAGCAGACTAGGCTACAAGACACCGGTTTACAAAACAAGCAGATACCAAAAATTAGAAAAGAAGAAGAGAGAAAATAGCCTCCTTATTCTTGACCATACATTTTAATTACTGCCTTCGTATTGTGTCTATCAAGCATCATGTTTTCCCAAAATAAAATACACGCCCCTCTCTCTACTCTCAGAGATGAGCCTGGTCAAGCCTCTGTCTTTTCTGGGTTGTCCACCAGACAGGTCTTGGGTGCCTCCTGCTGTCTGTATTACTCAAATGCCAAGTGTTTTACCTTGTTCACTGCAGCATTTGGGATCCAAAACTCTATGGACATCTGGAAATTTAACAAGTTTGAAATGACCTATATGTAAGAATGCAGGATCAGAAGTCATGGGACATTAATGCCAGACTTGACATTTTTCTCAGGAGTACAGTCCCCTTTCACTGCAATGACTTACAATGCTTGGTTAGGATGTGTTCTTCTTCCAGGAAAGCATCAAGAGATTGTATTGCCTTAGAGATATAGAGCTGGGGCTGAGTCAGGATTCCATCCATAATTCAATCAGTAGGAAAACTGGCTTTCCCTTATTGTGTTTTCTTGCTTGTTTTTGCTGCTCTGGTTAGGTAGGCATCATTTATGTGATGATGTGAATAGATGACCTTGGCTCTCCTTGGCTACCTTGAAGTTTGCACCACTTCCTAGTGCTTCCTGGAATGAAGCTTGAAATTCTGAGAAAGGGTTCAAGTTGGAGAATAGAACGATTTACTGTCTTTGTACTCAATTAGATGTGTGTGTGTGTGTGTGTGTGTGTGTGTGTGTGTGTGTGTGTGTGTGTAATCTTTTGTGGGGTTCAGGAGAATCTGAAAAACACTTATAGAAAGATATTGAAAGACCCCCTGAGTGGGGAGATTCTCATTCAAGTCTCAGGGTAACACGACCCCCCAGGAATTCACAAGAGACCGTCCTGCTGCAATCACACGAGATTTATTGACCGGAAGCAGCTCACTGAGGCTAAAACTCATTTCCCATGCAGGGGTACAGGAGTTCGACCTTGAGTAGCTGGGAGAGGGGATATTTAGGAGAAGAAACCACAACCCAAAGGGGGTAGGGAGGGCGTCATTGGAAAATTCCGAAAATGCCAGTGATCATTGGAAAATTCCCAAAATACCAGTGATAATCACAAGGAGGTAACTCCCCATTTCTCAAGATTATTCTCAAGATTATAATCTAATTTTATAGTCAGCTAGTTCCTGGAACAGAGTCACTGCAGCGGCTAACCTAGATTTTTGGTCTTCTCTCCCTGCTAGACTTTTGGCTCTATTTTTTCCTGCTAGATTTTTGGCTCTATTCTTTCTGCTAGAAGGGTCTGGATTTATCCGGGTCTTTTATCATCAATGGTGGAGTGTAGTCTTTTGGACAACTTCTCTGATCAAGGCTTTGACATTGTAAATTCTGAAGACTACTCAAGAGTGGGAATGAGCAATGTTTATGTTCATGTATATGTCTTTGTTGCCCTATGAATTTAATGCTTCTGGCCATTGACTTTTAATTGTTTTATTTTTTTATTCCCATGGGAGGATTGTTCTATGGCATTTTAGAATGGGAAAAGAGGGTGAAATGTAAAACTTGAGGATCAGTTACAGTAGAACTTCCCATTTTGCAGGAGAAATACAAAACCTTGAGCTACTGCGCATCTTGCTGTAATGTGATGGTAGGTCTTATGCTCCTCACCACAGGAATTTTCTCCCAACTGAGTCATATATTGTTCTGCTTTAAATCTACTTTTTGCTCTGTTCTATGGAAGTAAATACTACTATGAAGTGTTTACTCCAGGAAACTATCTTTGAGAGAACTCTCAGTTGATTTTTGATTTTAATTATGTCGCTTCTCTTTTTAATTTATAGCTCTTACACATCTGTTTAAACAGACGTTCAAGTCACAGTCCAGATACTGAACTGCCATAGCTTAATCTTTTGGAGAATCCAGACCAGAATGTCTTCACAGATCAGAGAATCCTTTAAACCCCAGTCACTTGCAAATGACCTTGAACTAGGAAGTGCAGAGCTTTTTTTTCAACCCAGGATTCTTCCCGAGAAGTCTGGAGATGACATTTCTAAGTTCCCAACTGCTCAGCTCAACTTCCCCCCCAAGTGACAATGGCTTCTGTGCAAAGCAGGAGCTGCAAACACTCTGGGAGATGTTTACCTCATGACTGCAACAGGAAAAGTGTTGGGTCCATAGAGGACAGGCCTTCACAATCCCACTTGATCTGTTTTGCACTCTTGTGGTTGGTTGAAAACAGGAACAAAAACAAGAACAATCTGTTGTTTTCAGCAATGTTTCTAAGGATGTTTACCCCTAAGCCATGTGAATTATGGTGATGAGTTTCCAAAAGGGCAAATGTTTACCAATAAGTGATTCCACAATGATGGTAAGAAGGGGAGGACACTCACCATGGAGACACTTGAGCAGGCCATGAGACACAGTCACAGGCCATCAGTGAAGCACAGTAAGAACATATACACAGAGATGTCACATTACTGGACACAAACCCTGAGGAGTATCCATAGCTCAACCAGCTAGTGACATTTTTGTCAGAAATGGGATCTGACATTCTTGCTGGAGCCAAGATATTTAAAAGCATGGGTATAAGCCAACTGAGTGAGCAGGAGGGACAGACAGACATGTCTCTTGTTGGGACTAATGAGTCCTGGCCTTCAGCTTTATTAGTCCTAACATCCAGCTGAAGAAGGCCAGGACTCATTAGTCCCAACATGCACTAGTCTCTATGCATTAGACCCCAGTTCATGAGCTTTGGGAAAGGGGCTGGAGGTTGAGAACACAGATGCAGCGACAGACTGACATGCAGACCTTTTAACACTGATACCAAAAGCCCTTCTTTATTAGCACCATGTAGGCTTAAATACACTGAAGTCAATGGCCAACAGGTGAAAATCCCATCCTCTGATCCTCTAAGCTAGGCACAGCTTCTAGTAACTTTAATTAGAAGGTTCTAGGAGGGAAGAACAGCTGAAGGCCAGGACTCATTAATCTCAATGTCCAGCTGAAGGCCAGGACTCATTAGTAACAACAGTCTCTGTATTTAAACTTGTTCCACCTGGAGTTACTCAGGCTGATTGTGATTGCTTGGAAGCTACTCAATAGACTCATGGCATATAGGGACATCCCGCTCTTTTCTCAGTAAATATATATTACCATTTTACATCCAGTGTCATCCAGGAACTCCTTAAACAAAAAATGTGCCATTTTCTTTGGAATGACTTCTATGACGATCTACAAGGAGTTGGCAAAATTCAAGTCTCTATGATTAGGTGTTTGGGTATTAAATGCCTTGTTAATATCAAATGACATAATAAAATAGTATTGCAGAATTTATAAGCATTTCCACTGAAGTCTGGGAGAAGAGAAAATTGCTATAATCAAGTTGTCAGAAATTATTTTCATTCCAACTAAAAACTAAATAAATTTGACCAGACAGTGGTGGTGCGTGCCTTTAATCCCAGCACTTGAGAGGCAGAGGCAGGTGCATTTGTTTGAGTTTGAGGTCAACCTGGTCTACAAGAACTAGTTCCAGGACAGTCTCCAAAGCTGCAGAGAAAACTGTCATTAAATACAATAAAAATAATGGAAGAATGGATAAAGAAAGTGTGGAATATATACACATTAGAGTACTACACAGCGGTAAAACAATGATATCTTGAATTTTGCATGCAAAAGGATGGAAATAGAAAACACTATCCTGAGTGAGGTAACCCAGACCCGAAAAGATGAATATGGTAGGTATTCACTCATAAGTGGATTCTAGCCATAAATAAAGGACATTCAACCTATAATTCGTGATCCTAGAGAAGCTAAATAAGAAGCTAAATTCAAAGTAAAACATATAATTATCCTCCTAGATATTGGAAGTAGACAAGATTGCCAAGCAAAAATTGGGAGCTTAGTGGTGGAGCTTGGGTGGGAGTAAGGGGAGATTGGGAGAGAGAAGTGAGAAGGAGAGGATAGGGAGAGCTTGGGGGAATGGGACGGTTGGGATGGAGGAAGGGTGGATATGGGAGCAGGGAAGTATATATCTTAATTAAGGGAGCCATTTTAGTGTTGGCAAGAGACTTGGCTCTAGAGGGCTTCCCAGGTGTCCAAGGAGATGTCCTCAGCTAGGTCCTTGGGCAGCAGAGGAGAGGGTGCCTGAATTGGCCCTATACTATAGCCACACTGATGAATATCTTGCATATCACCATAGAACCTTCATCCAGCGATGGATGGAGATAGAGACAGAGACCCACATTGGAGCACTGGACTGAGCTCCCAAGGTATAAATGAGGAGCACAAGGAGGGAGAACATGATCAAGGAAGTCAGGACCGCGAGGGGTGCGCCCGCCCACTGAGACGGTGGGGCTGATCAAATGGGAACTCACCAAGGCCAGATAGACTGGGACTGATGGAGCATGTGATCAAACCAGACTCTCTGAACATGGCTGACAATGAGGACTGACTGAGAAGCCAATGATAATGGCACTGGGTTTTGTTTCTACTGCATGTACTGGCTTTGTGGGAGCCTAGTCTGTTTGGATGCTCACCTTTCTAGACCTGGATGGAGTGGGGAGGGCCTTGGACTTCCCACAGGGCAGGGAACCCTGACTTCTCTTTGGCCTGGAGAGGGAGGGGGAGGGGTATTTGGGAGAGGGAGAGGGAAATGGGAGAAGAGGAGGAGGTGGAAATTTTTCGTAAAAGGCTAATCAACCCAATTATAAAATGGGGCACTGAGCTGAACAGAGAATTCGCAACAGAAGAAGTTCAAATGGCCAAAAGACACTTAAGGTCATGCTCAACTTCCTTAGCAATCAGGGAAATGCAAATCAAGACAACTTTAAGATACCATCTTACACCTGTCAGAATGGCTAAAATAAAAAACACCAATGATAGTCTTTGCTGGAGAGGTTGTGGAGAAAGGGGTACACTCATCCATTGCTGGTGGAAATGCAAACTTGTGCAACCACTCTGGAAAACAGTGTGGCGGTTTCTCAGGAAATTCGGGATCAACCTACCCCTGGACCCAGCAATACCACTCTTGGGAATATATCCAAGAGAGGCCCTATCATACAACAAAAGTATATGCTCAACTATGTTCATAGCAACATTGTTTGTAATAGCCAGAACCTGGAAACAACCTAAATGCCCTTCAATGGAAGAATGGATGAAGAAAGTATGGAAAATATATATATTAGAGTATTACTCAGCAGTAAAAAACAAGGACTTCTTGAATTTTGCATACAAATGGATGGAAATTGAAAACACTATCCTGAGTGAGGTAAGCCAGACCCAAAAAGAGGAACATGGGATGTACTCACTCATATTTGGTTTCTAGCCATAAATAAAGGACATTGAGCTCCTAATTCACGATCCTAGAGAAGCTAAATAAGAAGGTGAATCCAAAGACAAACATATAGGCATCCTCCTGGATATTAACCTTCATCAGGCGATGAAAGGAGACAGAGACAGAGACCCACATTGGAGCACTGGACTGAAATCTCAAGGTCCAAATCAGGAGCAGAAGGAGAGAGAGCACAAGCAAGGAACTCAGGACCGCGAGGGGTGCACCCACACACTGAGACAATGGGATGTTCTATCGGGAACCCACTCTGGCCAGTTGGCCTGGGTCTGAAAAAGCATGGGATAAAACTGGACTTGCTGAACATAGTGGACAATGAGGACTACTGAGAATTCAAGAACAATGGCAATGGGTTTTTGATCCTACTGCACGTATTGGCTTTGTGGGAGCCTAGGCAGTTTGAATGCTCACCTTACTAGACCTGGACAGAGGTGGGCGGTCTTGGGCTTCCCACAGGTCAGGGAAACCTGATTGCTCTTCAAGCTGATAAGGGAGGGGGACTTGATCAGGGGAGGGGGAGGGAAATGGGAGGCAGTGGCGGGGAGGAGGCAGAAATCCTTAATAAATAAATAAATAAATCCAAAGCCACAGAGAAACCCTGTCTCAAAAAACCAAAAAAAAAAAAAATTAAAAAAATAAATAAAAAAAATAAAAATACCATTAGATAAAAAAAAAAAATGAAAGTGTCGAGATAAGGTGATTATGGGCTATGAAACCAGACAGGAGATCCCCAGGTGAGGGTAAAATATGTATTGGGAAATCAAGGGGAGGGCAATAGGATAACTGTGCTGTGAAAAGTGAAAAGGATTGTAGCAGATATGTGGAAGGGTGAGAGGGAATCAGGGGTGAGGAGAAGAAAATTAGAAGAGGAGAATAAGAAATAAATTAGTTTGATGACATCACAATGTAGGCTTATTAAAATTTTTATAAAGCTAAAGCAAGTAAGTATTCTGGTTTCATAGTAAATTTTGCTATTTAATGACAGTAGTCATAGTCAATGCAATGTTACAACTGTACACTCAATACTTAAAATTCCCGTGGTCATTTTTATGATATTTCTCTCCTACAGAAGTTTTATAACATTGGAAGTACAGGGGATCAAACTAAGCATCTCCTAATAAAATATCAGTACTCTAACACTGAGTCACAGTCTTGTTTTTTATATATGAATTTAAAATCAGTTCATCAAGTTGTAAGGCAATATTGTAATATTTCATTCTTAGTGATAAAGTGGCAGTGTTGTCATTTTATTCAAAGAATCATTTGAGGAAAGCAGTCTTGTTGTGTCCTTTCAGTGTTTCTCAAACAACATGGACTAAACACACACACACACACACACACACACACACACACACACGTAATTCATAGAATATATTTTAGATCGCAATCATTTCCTTCCTAAAAGCAATGCATTTTCTAAGACAATTCTGATATGTCATTAATTATCTTGTTAGTATAGATATCTGTATGTAAGAAGTTCTCATGGTGTACATGCCATTTGCATGTAAAATGTTATTTTACATAAAACAAGAATTATTATAATTTCTAGCAATTCCATTTCTTAGGAAGAGCAAAATAAAAGTGAGAAATTAAAATTAGGGTTTTGAATAATATCCCTAGTCACTTCAAAAGTAGAATCATTTAAAATCTCTGAAACATGCGATCATTCCACAAGTCCATCAAGAAACAAACACTTGAAGACAACACAGTGTATACAGCATTTATCTTATAATGTGAAAGTAGATACGTGCTACAAGGATAGCTACCATAGGCCCTCTATTGAGGGCTATGACCAGGTCTACTGCAGTATGATTCCTAATGGCTGTTGAACCTGAAGTTTTCAACTCGAAATACAAAGAAACTGAAATGATGATACCCAGAAAGCCCGCATAGCACTTCCTGCCAAGCTCTATGATGAGAGAGCAGTAAAGTGTGGAAGGTAAATTTCAGCACCCAAAGTATACCTTCTAACCTCAACACACGTGTGCAGGCTATGGTGCACATGCCATCCTCAACAACCACTGAATAATTAAAGTACAAAAGACAATAGAATGATGTTTAGCAGGGTTACAAAGAGAAGGAGATGGATGTTGGTCTCATGGGCACAAAGTTTGGGTTTGTGATGCAAATATTCTGGAGATCAGCTGCTGAAAAATAGAATCATATTTTATATAACTGAATTGCACACTTACAGATGCTAACATGAGAAAGGTTTTTAGTTTACATTTGTTTCTCATTTACAAGATAATAGCAATATTATTAACTGAGAACTTCTTTCAATGTTATATGGTACAGAGTTACAGTGATGAGAGTCAATAAATAAATTACTGGCTTTGCTTCACAGGTTACTAGTGTAGAATTTAGGGTGACACAATGAGAATGTATTTTTGTATGTAAGGAAAGTTAGAAGCATGTTAGAGTATAATATGATGGAGTTTTGATGCTATTGCTTTGGTTTGGAATTCACTTATTCACAGCAACCCTGACATTTGGAATATATATGACAACTTGTGAAACTCTAGATGGCAACAAGACAAGAAGAATAGAGACAGACAAACATAACTCTTCATAATTTCCAGATGGAGACATGCATATCTATTCATATGACAAGAGCACTGTATCTGTATGTTCTTACAGAAAACAAGTGAAGTGAAGTGAAGACATAGAAACACCAATTTGGGGTGTATTTAGTAAAAATTAGAAATAGAATTGTAAAACTATGTATCATATCTCAAGATAGCTAAAATACCAAGAAATAAACAACCTTCTATTGTGCATTTGCTCCTTATTTGTAATTTATTCAATTTCTAACTCTTAATCTTCAAGCTTCTAAAAAATTCAGTTTTCCCAGTCAGAAGCCAGCCTATTATTCTATCAAACATAAAACATTTTTTAATTACTGTAGCAATATTCTTTATCACCCATTTCTATATAACAAATATTAAAACAGAAGTATACAATGTATGAAGAGAATAAAATACTTCAATATGTAGGCTATCTAGTATGATACATAGAGGATGTAGTTCATAGTTTTGTGGCCTTTGTGAGGCCTGGGTGTGATTCCTAGTGACATCAGTAAAGAGGAATGAAGAATCCAAATCAATCTTTCTTCTAAAAACTTTTTTTGTTTTGTTCCTATTTTTAAATTGTTCTTCAATACTGTCTCTTAACCATATTTTTTGCTTTATAAATAATACCATTAAAAATTTCTACCTCCTCCCTTACTCCCATTCCCCCCTCCCACTTTTCCTCCTGCTCCCCCTTCAGTCCTAAGAGAGGGCAGGGTACCCTGCCCTGTGGGAAGTCCAAGGCCCTCCCCTTCCATCCAGGTCTAGGAAGGTGTGCATCCAAACAGACTAGGATCATAGAAAGCCAGTACATGCAGTCCCAGTGCCATTATCATTTTCTTCTCAGTCAGCCCTCATTGTAAGTCACATTCAGAGAGTCCGGTTTGATCACATGCTCCATCAGTCCCAGTCCAGATGGCCTTGGTGACCTCAGATTAGATCAGTGCCACAGTCTCTGTGGGTGGACACACCCCTTGAGGTCCTAACTTCCTTGCTCATGTTCTCCCTCCTTTTGCTCTTCATCTGGATCTTGGGATCTCAGTCCAGTGCTCCAATATGGGTCTCTGTCTTTATCTCCATTTATCACTAGATGAAGGCTATATAGTGATATGCAAGATATTCATCAGTGTGGCTATGGGAGAAGGCCAATTCAGGCACCCTCTCCTCTGCTGCCCAAGGACCTAGCTGGGGACATCTCCTTGGACGTCTGGGAACCTCTCTAGAGCCAAGCCTCTTGCCAACACTAAAATGGCTCCCTTAATTAAGATATCTTCTTCCCTCCTTTCATATCCACCCTTCCTCCATCTCAACCATCCCACTCCCCAAAGATTTCCCCAATCCTCCCCTTCTCCATTTTCTCTCCTCTTCTCCCCTTTCCCTCACCCATCCCACCCCCATGCTCCCAACTTTTGCCCAGCAATTTTGTGCTTCCAATTTCCAAGAGGATCTTTCTCTACTTTTTTTCCTTTGGGTTCACCTTATTGTTTAGCTTCTCTAGGATCATGAACTGTAGGCTCAATGTCCTTTGTTTATGGGTAGAATCCACTTATGAGTGGGTACATATCATATTCAACTTTTGGGGTCTGGGTTATCTCACTCAGTATAGTGTTTTTTTCTATTTCCATCTACTTGCATGCAAAATTCAAGATGTCATTTTTTTTTTTACCACTGATTAGAACTCAAATGTGTTTATGTGCCACACTTTCTTTATCCATCCGTCCATTGAGGGGCACCTAGGTTGTTTCCAGGTTCTGGCTATTACAAATAGTGCTTCTATGAAAAACAGACATGTAGGGAAATATGATGGTGGTGCATCCCTTTAAAACCAGCACTTGGAGACAGAGGCAGGCATGTCTTAGTAATTGTAGGTGACCCTTTAGTACAGAGTTAGTTCTAGGATATCCAAAACTACAAAGAGAAACCCTATCTTGGAAACACCAAACCAAACCAACACCTAAAATTTAGAAAGAGACATGCAAAAAGAGGCAGAGAAAGGGTGTAGGTGATGGGGATGGAGGGAGGGAGAGGAGAGGAGAGAGAGAGAGAGGCTGATAAAAGAAGATAGAAGCATGAAAAGAAGAGGCTTGGTAGCAGTATATTAAAGGAACAAGATTTACATTGGTTTGAGAGAACTGGGACGATCTCCATTTCCCAGAGGAGGAAATAGCTTCAATTTCATTCAAAAGCCCATTGAACTTCCCACTTCCAAATCCAATACCAGCATTTCTTTCTCTGACCCTGTATGTTCTTGAATCAATTTTGTTTGTTTATTCTCTTTCTCACTCACTCTCTCTCCTTTCTTTCTTTCCTTCCTTCCTTAATTCGTTTTTCCTTCAATTTACCTAGCTATCTTCCTATCTTACTTTCTCTTTCCTACATCTTACCTCCCCTCCAAACTGCATTCCATTCAGTAGAGCTGTTGAAAGAATTTCTTGATATAGCCATCTGCCCAACTTTGGATCTGAGTTTTAACTCTGTTCTTTAGATCCAAACTCACGACATTGGATTTCTGTATTAAGCACCTTTGTCCACTGGAGTATCTTCCCATCTATTGACTCTTTATTGAAATAATGAATGTAGCTCATGCGAGAGGACAGTGTGTTTCTCTTGGAAGAAACAAAGACCAGAAGCTCACAGAGGTTTTCCTCCCCTAGTTCACTGTTTGGAAATTGATTTTCTGTTTTCCCCTTGAGGATCTCTCAGAGGGAATTCACATCCTCACACTGAGGGACAAGGGTGTCATGAGATGAACCTTTTCTCTGGCCCCTTTAAGGTTTTTGAAATGTGCTCCAAATTCTAGCAAATAAAGAGAAGGTGGAAATGACTAGGGATGGAGGCTGTGTACTGTAGTATTAGCCACAGATAGATACCAAAAGGGCAAATGTTTATCAATAAGTGATTCCACAATGATGGTAAGAAGGGGAGGAAGTTATCTCGCAGAATCAGGTAAAGAGGTGAGAGAAAATGAATTCTGTGAAGATGGAGGTAATGGGCATAGACCTGATGTGGGAGTGTCATATATCAATCTGTTGATTTCATTGGTTAACTAATAAAGAAAACTGCTTGGCTCTCTAATAGGGTAGAATTTAGGTAGGCAGGGAAAACAGAGCAGAATGCTGGGAGAAAGAAGCTGAGTGCAGGAGTCGCCATGATTCTCCCATTCCAGGCAGACGCAGGTTAAGATCCTTCCTGGTAAGCGAGCTCATGGAGCTACACAGATTAATAGAAATGGGTTAGATCGATATGTAAGAGCTAACCAGTAAGAGGCCAAGCAGTGTTTAAAAGAATACAGTTTCCGTGTAATTATTTCGGGTATAAAGCTAGCCGGGTGGCGGGAAGCAGCCCGCTGCTCCGTTTTACAACATAGACCGGTGGACTCGGAGTCACTGTTAGTTCCCTACTACAGTAAACTGGTAATAAATAGGTAAGGAAGTGTCCACGTAGAAATGCTTAAATGATGGCATTGGAGATATCCTGATATCTGCCTTATGCCTTTCCAGCAACTTTAAAATTACTATTTATGGAATCTATGATGTGTGCAGTTCTTGTTGCCAGGAGAAGCTGATTATTCTAGACTATCACCACTTGTTTTGCTGTTTTCCACTGTTATAAAGACATCTTGACAAACAGGATTATTTTTTTCTTTTGGAAACTGTTGGCAGTGTTTGACTTTTCTTTTACAATATGAATGTTTGCCTGCATGTGTATATGTAGTTGTTAATGTTTTTGTAATTTGGATTGACTCACTAAACCACCATGGGCAACACAGTGTTTTATGTTCATATTTTCTCCAACACTGACTAGGGCATTGCTTAGGACTGAACCTGGGTGTCAACCAAGCTTCTTCCTGGAATACACTGAGCCCTCCTAGGACTTATGGAGAAAGGCTCCTCTTCACTCTTCCTAAATGATTTTGTAAATTTGTTTGTGTAATTGTTCTTATTTTTACTCCAAAATAATATTAAGAGAAAATAATTTGAAAGTAAATCTTAGCCTTTCAAGTAGATGGTATTAAGGACACACATTTGCTATGAAAAGAATTGGTCTATTAGGAAAGATGTCGGAGAATAGTAATTATTAAGTTGGATGCTGTTGTGATCCAGCTGCCCTCACTCCCCCTTACTGAGAGCAGAACTTCCTTGTGGCTGTAATTGACAAGGATGTTTGTGTTCTTCCTGGCCAGTGGGTCTCCATAGAAGGAGTAGAGGTATAAAAGGTTGCTGGGCAAAATAAAGGTTGCTGTTCTTCCACCTGAAAAGAAGCCTCTGTGTCTCAATCCTGGTCCCCCCCCCCCACTCGCCAGTCTTGGCTATGCTGTGCAAGCCTCAGCAAGTGGAGATCCCACCGAGATCTGGAAAGTGGGGACAGGTGAACGGGGTCGCTCCAGCCACCGGCTAAATCGAGGAATGTATTGGGGAAGGTAAAGTGTTTTTATTTTTAATCCCCAGAGATAACTCTGAGGGACATTCTCCAAAAGATAAGCAAGTATAAAGAGGCAGGAGGGTGAATTGGAAGGCCTCAAAAAGTAACTAAAACTCTTAAAACAACAAAGCACGGAAGTAACAAGGAAGACAGCCAAAGATTTTGTACAGGAGGAGGTTTAAATGTTCCAGAGTGAAAACAAGTCAAGTCCAGATTAAAAGAAGTATGTGTTTTTTCATCCCCAGAGACACTGTGAGGGGCACCCTCTGGCAGAATGGCCAGTAGGGAAGAAATAAAGAGGAGGCAGAAAGGTGAACTGAGGGCCTCAAAAGATAGAATGTGTAGAGATATATGTTATTGTGTTGTGTTGTCTTTTGTGTTCTGGACTGGAGAAAGACATTTGATCTGGAAAAAGCTAAGAAAGGTATTTTGACTTTAAAATACAGGCCTAAGGATTTGATGCTTTGGAAAAGAGGTTTTGCTTTTGTCTCCACAGAGGATGAGAACCTGTGGATTCATTGCAAATGTATATAGTTTGAATTACTGAGACCCCCTAAAATGTTGATGTAAAATATCCCCCAAGAATGCAGCGCCCCCACTCAGCAGGAAGTAGTCAGACAGGTTGACAATGCCCTAATTCCCTAAAAGATTCTTAAAGTGGGGCCCTTTCAATGGTTGTGGAGCAGGAGCAGCAAGCCTGCTTCCCTGAGTTCTGCTCCACTCCATGCAGCAGTTTGGACCCAGAGAGAGTGTGTCTGGGGCCAGAAGGCAGCTGGAGCAGAGCTTTGCTAGGCATGTTGCCCTGACCCAGTGGGTGCCCGGCCTGGGGGACACCACGGCGGTGTCAGGAGTATCAGCAAACCATAGAAGATAGGCAGAAGTTCACAGACTGTGCAGACAGCTGAGACTGTCAACCAGCAGGCTGAAAGAGTCAGCAATGCTTTGGACATTCAAAATGATCTTAATGGACATACTCATTTGGACATATTGTCCTTAAACCAACAAGTGGCTCTGGTTCAGGAGCAAGTGGACTATGTTTGGACTTTTCAATGGTTTATTGACCCGTGCTGCAGGCCAGGTTATTCGTGGGCCTCGAGTTCAAGATCACCTGAGTAGGAAGGGAAGGAAAGAGAAAGGGAACCAAGCACTAGTAAAGAATGACAGAGTTAGTCTGAGATGTGTCAAGGTTCCGTTTATTGCAGGCAGGGGTTTATTCTTATAGAGTGGATTTGGTAGGGAGGGGTAGGGTTAGAGGGGAATAGAAACCACGGTGCCCAAGGCCAAGGGGGAAATAATTATTTTCACAAAATGTCTTGACCGCAAGACGCCGTGAACGTCAACAACTATATTGGTAGTGTCTGTAAAGCGTCTTGACCACGGGACGTGTCAAAAGACAACAGCTATATTTGTAATGTCTCCTTGGGACATGCTGCGGTCAGTCTGTCCCAAGAACTCTTGCTGATTGTGCAGCAAGCTGTTTTGCTGATTGCAGCAGGCTATTTTTGAAGAGGGGATGAGGAAGATAGGTCAGCACTTTAGATCAGGGGGCTTCTTGGTCCCCAACAGTTTATCATGTTATGTGTGTTACTCATGACTCTGTATTGCATGCCTCTGCTTCTGTTATGGAACTCAACTGTCATATGAGAGGGGTTTGTAATACTGCTTTTGTTAATTTTACCACCCAGTTAGTGCACGCTAGATGGTTGCGGCGCTGGTCTGGCTCCTTGGCACTGTCATTTCTGGGGGTACTTGGTTTAGGGCTATGTGTCTTGGTAGCCATGGACAGACAATACTTTGGAGACAGGGAATATTAAAGGGCTATTCCTCATGACAGCAAGTATTATAAAATAAAACAGGGGGAGTTGTTGTGATCCAGCCACTCTCACTCCTCCTTACTGAGAGCAGAACTTCCTTGTGGTCTGTAATTGACAAGGATGTTTGTGTTCTTCCTGGCCAGTGGGTCTCCATAGAATGAGTAGAGGTATAAAAGGTTGCTGGGCAAAATAAAGGTTGCTGTTCTTCCACCTGAAAAGGAGCCTCTGTGTCTCAATCCCTGCACCCCCGCCAGTCTTGGCTATCCAGGCTGCGCAGGCCACAGCAGATGCTCAGAGTCTGATCATAATCAGAAGATAGTCAGAGCCATTCTGCACAGGACTCAAAATTGTGTCACACTCCACACCAGTTGAATATTTTTCCTTTTATACCAAGACACTGGAAACATAGAGTAAAGAAATAGATGGGGTGGGGCACCCTGTTTCTCTGTGTAGTTTTGAAGTATGACATTAAAATGATGTTCCTGTGTAAAAAGAGGCACTTCCTTCTATGTGAATGTTGCTCCCTGTCTGGTGGAGAGCCCCCATTCTTTATACTCTTTGCAAATATGATTTCTTACAAACCCAAAGATTTCCCTTTAGAGTCCACATTTTTCAGGTTGTAAAATCCTATTCTGTTTCTTCTTGCCGACCCCTCATGTTTATTAAAAGACTTATGCTTCAAAGCCTAAGTAGACACATTCTCAAGTTTTGAGATAGGTTAATTAATTATATAATAATTAAGAGGAAATTTCCCAGTGTATTTAAAAACCTTTTTATGTTGCTACTTGTAGTTCTTTACAAACATAGCTGGTGGTTTGTTTAGACAGGGCTAGGTCTTGGCTCATTATTAGCATTGTACTTTGTAACCATCTGCTTCACCCTCTTGAATTCTCAACCTTCATAATGCTATGACCATTTACTATTGGCCTTCATGTTGTGGTGACCCTGACCCAACTATAAAATTTTTATTGCTTCTTCAGAATTGTAACTTTTCCACTTTTATGCACAGGAACATACATAACTGATATGCAGGATATCTGATATGCCTACACTTATTAAAGAGTCATTCAACCCTAAAGGTGTTGAAAAACACAGATTTAACACGTTCTGCAAACAAAATATGTTGTATCTATTTTCTTCTGTAGTGTCTTCAATGCCTAAGTTCCTCTCTTCCATTACTTGTTTTCAGTTGGCAGTGCTTGCATCTTTGGTTCCTCTTTGCTTACCTATACTTTCCATTTCCTGAATTCCCTTAGTTTGTATTATTTTTATTACTTCTCTTTCTTGAACAGTCTTATTGTTTTCCTTCAAACATTTGTTTCTTCTTGGATTTATTGACGTTCTTTAACTGATTTGTTGATCTCTGATTTTTTTATTGTCAATTCTTGGTGAGGAAGGACAGAGTTCAGTCTGATTTGTGGCAATTCAACAGTCTTATCAAAGCCTACAGACCCAAGAAGACCAAGGTAGGAAAGACAGTTTTATGGATGATTGAATCGCATAAGCATTTCTTTTTTTTTTAAGCATAGCACATTATATTTTATTGAAGGGACACCAATAGATCCATATAATTTACAAGATAATTTTATATTTTATTTTTATTTATTAAAAATTTCCACCTCCTCCCCTGCTCCCATTTCCCTCCCCCTCTCACTACAACTCCTATTCCCCCTCCACCTCCCTCTCCAGTCCTAAGAGAAGTCAGGGTACCCTGCCCTGTGGGAAGTCCAAGGCCTCCCCCCCCCATTTAGGTCTAGGAAGGTATGCATCCATATAGACTAGGCTCCCAAAAATCCAGTACATGCAGTAGAATCAAATCCCAGTGCCATTATCATTGGCTTCTCAGTCAGCCCCCATTGTTAGTCACATTCAGAGAGTCTGGTTTGATCACATGCTCCATCAGTCCCAGTCCAGCTGGCCTTGGTGAGCTCCCATTAGATTTGTCACACCATCTCAGTGGGTGGATGCACCCCTAGTGGTCCTGACTTCCTTGCTCATGTTCTCCCTCCTTGTGCTCCTCATTTGGACCTTGGGAGCTCAGTTCAGTGCTTCAATGTGAGTCTCCATCTCTATCTCCATTTATCTCCGGATGAAGGTTCTATGGTGATATTCAAGATATTCATCAATGTGACTATGGGACAGACCAGTTCAGGCACCCTCTCCTCTGCTGCCCAAGGACCTAACTGGGAGTATCCCCTTGGACACTTGGGAACGCCTCTAGAGCCAAGCCTCTTGGTGACCCTAAAATGGCTCCCTTAGTCAAGATATCTTCTTCCCTGCTCCCATATCAACCCTTCCTCCATCTCAACCATCCCATTCCCCCAAGCTCTCCCCAATCTTCCCTTTATCCCTTTTCTCTTCCCCTTTCCCCTTCCTCTCAGCCCAACCGCCAGGCTCCCAACTTCTGCCCAGCCAACTTGTCTACTTCCAATTTCTAATCTCTAATGCAATGCTTGATGTTTCCCTGGAAGGAGAATACATTCTATTCAAACATTTTATGTCACTGTGATGATAGTTACAGTGATAACACATTAAAAGGGATATGAAGACAGGCATTTTTGTCCCATGAGTGTTGATCCTATGTTCTTATATGTTGCTCTTCCAAACCTGTAAAAATTTCCTGATTTAGAGGAACTTTTGAATCTCAAATGCTGCTATCAGGAAACAATCTCACACCAAAGGCAGAGGAATGAGAATGAGGCACCCAGGAGCTGTCTGGTACACAACTCAAAAAACACCGAGGTTTAAGCAGGCTCATCTCTCCAAGCAGAGAGAGTGGCATGTATTTTATTTCGGAAAAAAACCATCATGTTTAATACACATGATGTGAATACTGTAGTCTATGTAGGAATTATAAAATGTGTCTCCAGATATAAGGCAGTCTTCATTCTCTCTTTTTCTTTCCTTTTCTATCTTGGTTTGGCAAATGAGTAACTTGTAGGTTAGTCTGCTCACATATTCACAAATACTTGAGAATCACATTGCATGTCGATGCTGTGTTTTTTCTTAATATTTTATTGAAAAAAATTTCTGCCTCCTCCCAGCCTCGCATTTCCCTCCCCCTTCTCTCACTCTTTCCTTTCTCCCTACTCCTCTCCCCCTCCCTCTCCAGTCCCAAGAGCAGTCAGGGTTCCCTGCCCTGTGGAAAGTCCAAGATCCTCCCCCCTCCATCTAGGTCTAGGAAGGTGAGCATCCAAACTGGCTAGGCTCCAACAAACCCAGAACATGAAGTAGGATCAAAACCCAGTGCCATTGTCCTTGACTTCTCATCAGCCCTCATTGTCTGCCATGTTCAGAGAGTCCGGTTTTATCACATGCTATTTCAGTCCCAGTCCAGCTGGCCTTGGCGAGCTGCCAATAGATCAGCCTCACTGTCTCAGTGGGTAGGTGCACCCCTCATGGTTCTGACTCCTTGATCATGTTCTCCCTCTTTCTGCTCCTCATTGGGACCTGGGAGCTCATTCCCGTGCTCCATTGTGGGTCTCTGTCTCTTTCTCCATCCATCGCCAGATGAAGGTTCTATGGTGATATGCAAGATATTCATCAGTATGGGTATAGGATAGGGCCATTTCAGGTTCCCTATCCTCAGCTGCCCAAGGAACTAACTGGGGACATCACCCTGGGCACCTGAGAGCCCCTCTAGGTACAAGTCTCTTGTCAACCCTAAGATGGCTCCCTTAATTAAGATATATGCTTCCCTGCTCCCATATCCATCCTTCCTTTATCCCAACCATCCCATTTCCCCAAGTTCCCCCCATCCTCCCCTTCTCACTTTTCTCTCCCCATCTCCCCTTACCCCCATCCCACCCCACCCCCAAGATCCCAATTTTTTTGCCCGGCAATCTTGTCTACTTTTCATATCCAGGAGGATAACTATATGTTTTTCTTCGGGTTCACCTACTTATTTGTTTTTATCTTTGGTTTGTTTCTGTTCTTTTAGATTTTGTTTGTCTGTGTACATGCATGCGTGTGTGTGTGTTTTGGTTGGTTGGTTTGTTGGTTGGTTGCTAAGATTGTAGATTTGGTTTCTTTCTTTTTTTTATTTTGTCTGAGGAACTATTTCACTATGTTCCCCAGGCTCTACTGAAAGTCCTATGTAGATCAGGTTGACGTGGAAATCAAAGACACTTGCTCTGACTCCTTAGTCCTGGGATTAAAGGCATACATATTACTTTAACTAAGAGGACAAAATTCAGCCTAATAATTAAAATGCTAGAGGAAGGCTAGTGGAATTTAATCCCAGTACATGATTTAATCCCAGCAACCACCTTTAATCCCGGGACAGATCTGACCATTGAAAATGGATCTCTGGAAATCTGGTTCCAGCTTGGACTGCATAGCAAGTTCCATCACAGCCAGGACATAATAGAGAAATATTCTCAAAGATAACAGACAAACAAACAAAAGGGATGCTTGAAATAGGCAGCCCTAGAACCCCAGCAATGGGTAAGAAGAAGCCAAAGTTCATTCTCAACAATTTATTCTGTTGTGTACCAGGCTAAAAGACTCCATTTACAATATCAATCAAGCATAAAACATTGAAAAAGAGACGACAAAACCTCCTCATTTTTGTTGAAACCATTTTACTTCCACCGGATGAAAATCAACATATAATGCTGTCAAACATGCCTGTCAGGTTTTCCCAAGGTAAGATACAAGCTTCTCTCCCTCACAACACAGATGATCTTGGTTCAGACTAGTTTTTTCTGTGCTGTGCTTCAAACACCTCTACCCTCTGTCTAATTGCCCTACCAAGGGTAAGACCCTGTTCACTGCAGGATTTAGGGTTCAATTCTCTCTAGAAAACAGGAATTTTCAACAACTTTAGAAGTAGCCATATATGTGAAAACAGAGTTAGAATTCATGAAGGTAGGTATATGCCGGTTCCAAACTGCTGTGCCACAATACTCCATGCATGGATCTAATTTGCAGAGCCACTGGCTGGTCCTTGTCTCTCCATGGTACTTCCTGCTAACAGAAAGAAGTGGGGTATATTTCTTCATGGTCTGAGTGAAGCTCTTAGACTCACAGCATAACAGATTCATTATATTAGTCACTGTTTTTCTTTCAACACTGGAGTATATATAACTGGACTATGCATAGTTAGGGTGTGGGCTTCATGAAGACTTCCCATGAAGCCCAGTGTAACTTCCTAAACCTAACGTGTTTGTTGAGGCCCAGTGTAACTTCCTGAGCCTAACTCGCGTTTGGAGACCTGTCTGTGGCTATAACTTCCACACAGAAAGTGACTGAGCACAACCCAGTCTAGGCTTGCCTCAGCCCAGCCACTGCTAACGTGAAAAATATTTTTGGACCTTGCTCTACCTCAGCACATTCCAGACATCCCAACCCCTATATAAGTTCTCGCCTAATACAATTAAATGAGATTTAGCTTCAGCAGAGGTCTGAGTTGACACTCACCATATCCCTAAGCCCTAGGAAAAGTCCAGCATGTCATGCCCTGCCTCTTCCTATTCTGCCAGAGAACCATGCACACGGATATTGGAGTGCCCAAGTTGAGATTAATTTCTCTTTTGTACAAAATGAGAAATTATCTTAGAAAATGTTATTATAAAAGTATGTTAGTAACACAATTCCTTCAGAGAAAAAACAGGCCAGAGGTATATATTCTTGAAGAAATGAATAAATACAAAGAATATAATTGCATATGATCTGCCGTGGACCGACTCTCTTGGAGATGGAAGACTGAGGGAGAATAGGTGGAGGCTAAGGAGAACCCAGGATCCGGCGAATGACAGATAGACAGAACTCTAACAAGGTTTGAATCTGCTGCAATTTTACTAAAATTCAAGCATCACTTTTATGATATTACAGAAGGAAGTTGGCAGACACAAAAGCTTACATAAAAAAAATGATTACAGGCAGTTGATTATTCTCAGCATGTCTTGTGGTCAGGGCCAGGTGGGCAGAGCTTTTCATTGAAATTTGTCTCACACCATTAACCAACTGTGCTTTCTCATGGCCCTATATCATATCTGCCCTCAAGGTAACCCAAATACCATTCTTTAGGATTCTACCCCCAGGGTTTGCTCCAATATTGAATGGCTGGCTTCATATTGTCAAGAATAGCCTGCCTTTCTTGCCTATCTAAAATGCACCAGGGGGCCGGGCGGTGGTGGCGCACGCCTTTAATCCCAGCACTTGGGAGGCAGAGGCAGGCGGATCTCTGTGAGTTCGAGACCAGCCTGGTCTACAAGAGCTAGTTCCAGGACAGGCTCCAAAACCACAGAGAAACCCTGTCTCGAAAAACCAAAAAAAAAAAAAATAAATAAATAAATAAATAAATAAATAAATAAAATAAAAAAATAAAATAAAATGCACCAGGGGTTTCTCATTCTGGCTAGCCTCTCCATAAAGGTAACTCATGCTACTCCATACGTTTTCCTTCATAATTTACCCATCTTCTACTATCATGAGGTCTTTCTCTTCTAGGTTATCCATAAATTCCCCCAGAGAGCAAGCCAGAGTCTTAATCATAACATTAATGGCCTGAGTCAAGGGAGGGAACTGATGCATCACTGTCTCCGTATTCAAGGAGCCATTATGAATGTTTCCTGGTTCCTTAAACAGATTAAGTTTTTAACAAGAGAAAAGCAGAACAGAAGAAGAAGATAGAGAGCCAACGCAAGAAACCATCGCCAGGAACAAAGTGAACGAGGTCGTTGATGCTGATCAGGCACCACAACCTGAGCAGACTGCCAGGGAGCTGCTGGGGGCCAAGCTCCAGAAAGCAAGAGCCCCTCATTTTGAGACGGCCACCACCTGAGAGGCATTTTGTCACACAGGCGAGACAGCAGTGGATGTGGCAATGAGCAAACGTATTTTGATGAAACTTCTAGAAAGTTGATATCAAGGAAAATGACATGCACGAGCTGGATCTATGGAGAAAGTAAGATGAGGAAATGAAGAAATGGGCCACAAGCTGTGGAGAATTGGTTTAGTTACTTTTTATTTCAAAGTATATATCAATAGTACATAGCAAGCTATTGCATTGTGATTCTTTCATCCAAGTCAATAGTGTATTACTTGCTCTTTTATTATTGATCCCTTATTTTCTCATCTGTTTCAACAAATAAGTTGGAGCAGAAAACACTGGTTGCTCCATGACATACCATGGAATTTGATTGCATATTTGATACTTCATGTCTCTGGGAATCAACATTTTCTTACAGAATGTAGGACCTAGCAGTGCTTCTGCATTTCAGACTGTGAAAGCAGCACAGTTTTTCTGAGATGGTACATGTTTCAAATAAGTTCTCATGTGATATGCCTTCAAGAAAATTTACATGTGAGTCCTTTTAAATGTTCTTGTGATTACATGCACTTGGGGAAGAAAACTATGTTCAGATTAACACAGGTTTGGCTTCTGACTCCTGAAAGGAAGATCCGTTTCTGACTGAGGCACATTGTCACCACCTGCATTTTTTTTTTACAAACATAGCTGGTGGTTTGGTTGCATAGGGTTAGGGCATGGCTCATTAGTAACCTCGTACTTTGGACCCATCTCCTTCAACCTCTTGAGTAGTGATTCTCAACCTTCAGAATGCTATGGACACTTACTGTGGTCTTTCATGTTGTAGTGTTCTAACTGTAATATTATTTTTATTGCTTCTTCAGAATTGTCATTTTTCTACTTTTAAAAATAGCAAAATAAGCTGGGCGGTGGTGGCGCACGCCTTTAATCCCAGCACTTGGGAGGCAGAGGTAGGCAGATCTCTGTGAGTTCGAGACCAGCCTGTTCTATACGAGCTAGTTCCAGGACAGGCTCCAAAACCACAGAGAAACCCTATCTCAAAAAACCAAAAAAAAAATGGCAAAATAATTACCTGATGCATTATATCTGATACACCTACACTTATTGAGAAGTCATTCAATCAAACCCAATAGGAACTGAGAAACACAGATATAATGTCTTAGTGAACAAAATATGTAGTATCTATTGTTGACAATGCGTAAGATTCTCTTTTGTCTCTTTCTTTCTGCTGGCAATACTTTACTCTGTAGTTGCGGTTTCCCTGCTTATAATTTCCATTTCCTGAATTACCTTAGTTTGGTCTTATTTATATTGCATGGAATTCTTGAACAGTCTTACTTATTTCCTTCAAACGTTTGTTTTTTTCTTAGAATTCTTGACATCCTTTAACTGATTTGTTGATTGTCTCTGATTTTTGATGGACTCTTACTGGTAAGAAAGAACAAAGATCAGTCTAATTTGTGGCAATTCCTCTGATGACGGTGGTATGTGGACGATTGGCGGAAACTACGTTGACACATGGAGCAAGTGTAGGGCTTCTCTCCTGTATGTATCCTTTTGTGTGCTTTTAGGGTGGTTTTATGGCTGAATGACCTTTCACATGTAGGACATATGAAAGGCTTCTCTTCCTTGTGTATGATCTCATGGACTCTCAGGTCTGAGACTGTATAGAAGCCTTTATGACATGTTGAACATACAAATGACCTCTCCTTCTTTTGCACTTTCTTATGATCAAAAAGATTAGAGTTTGTGTCTCTGTGGAGTCTCTTGTGGTGACCGTCACATGTGCAGTTTGCTGCATGATTCTGGAAGTCTTCAGTCTGCGCTGGTCTGGAGGAAATCCCTGGTTGTACATGCACCATGGGGACATCTCCAGAAGAAGCTGCACTATGAGATTCTTCGTGGTACCTGGCAGTGTCCTGCCATGTTCTGAGATCCAGAGGGATTTCATCAGAAACAGCTCCCTCGGTGCGATCATGAAAATTATATGTTTGGATAATGAAAAGAGAATCCATTTCATTTACAGGACTAGTAACACAACCATTTTCTTCACTAGAGTTCCAGGAATAATCTTGGCCATCTTTACTGTCTGGATGATTTTTAAATATAAGACAGTCTGGGACACTGTGCCTAAGATGTGATCCCCACACAACAGTCCTTTTCTCTATACCTCCCTGACACTCACCTGTTGCTAATAATCTGCCCTGGGATATGGGCAAGGGTGTTCTTTCATTCTCTAGAGTTGACGCTGTTACCCATTGCTGTTCTTTAAAATGCTTGATGACTTCGTTTAATGTCATGTTCTCTGTAAAGAGTGCTTCCTGCCCATGCATGGAGACATGAACCTGTAAACAAACCAGATGACCAGTGCCCATGAATCTGGATGATAAAACACTTGCTCTCCAACTGATTGCATTGCATCACTGGACTATAGGTTAGTTCATTTCTCTAACTTTCATTTGTAATGTTCTTTTTCTTGCTTTCAAAGTTTTGTACCTTCAAGTCCCTATTGCTCTGTATTTGCAAGTGTTGTGTCACTGTTGCCAGGGAAAATGTAATGTTAGCTTTCTGTAATGTCTTCCCACAACATTATCTTCAGCTGGCCAATGCATTGAATGAGGAAAGATGAGGATGGTTTAAATTGAAAACTAGTGACTTTCCCCATCAAGAAAGGCTTCTCTTGTTCCAAGGATTGTCCCTCATCCCACCGAAGCTATGGAAGCTATAGCAAAATTGTTGTTTTAATGAAAAACCCCAAGGTTGGATATGACTCATCAGGAAGAGATTTAAAGAATCACACCTAGAAAAGTATGGATGGGATGTTTGAAGAATTGTACCACCTTGGTCATTTCTGTCATTTATGTAAACCCAGAAATTTTTAAAAATCAAATAAAATTATGTCTAGCTTAAGATTTTCGATTTTTAAATTTGGCATTGCTAAACCACTATTCATTGAGTCATTTCTCATATGTGTCCATGTAGAATATGCTTTTGAGAGCACACGGTACTATCCTGCCTCTTCTGTTTAGAAACAGGACATAAATAATACGGAAGAGACAAATTAGAAAACCATTAAAGAAATTATGTCCTTGATTCTGCTCCTCAGGTCCATGGATCACAGGCTAGCTCAGAAATTCAGAGTGTTAAATGCCTGCCAAATTTCTGGAATGAAATTATTTAGGTAATGCTCATAATTGAGGGACCCTAACTTACTCCATTTTACAACTGGACCTAATTTCAGTTTATTCAAAACCAATGGAAAATCTTCAACAACATCCCTGACAGCAAGAACAAGGGGAGAGCACATGAGATGTCTGCACAAGACCACAAAACATTGCAATGCAATGACAAAAAAAGGACAGTTCTGTAACCGCATCTGAATTTGCCCAACATTATTATGATAATCTGTTATGAAGGGGGGAATAAGAAGCTCAGCAAATCAAATATGTTCCTATGCTGATTTTCACTACCGAGAAAAAAAAACCTTTTGTTTTTACATGCTACTTGAATGTGAGGTCTTCTTCACCCATTCTCGGATGCTTATAATAAGTACAATATAAGCACCTTGCTAAATGAGCTATCTCTAAAAGACAGACTATCTCTTCTAAACCCTTAAATGCTTTGCTCTAATACCATCTCTTAGTCTCTTGCCACTTTTAAATAAATTAAATATAAATATGCCCATTGTACATGTGAATTTAAAGCAAGAAGGAAGTCCATTGTAAATATGTTGGTTGAGGGCATTACAAACTGACCAAAAAACAACTATAAATTCTTCCTACTTCCCCCAAATGTAAAAGACTGTCTTTATCCCTGAGTTAATCAACTCTCAATCATGCTACTCACCATGACAGGAGTCTTCAAGCACTCGTCAGTCAGTGCTTTCATGAGTTTCCCCAGGTTTCTTCCACTTGATTCCCACAACTCTTTTACAGCCAACTCGTCTTTGGAATGCCCGATTTTATGAAATTGCTCCAAGACCAGCTGGGAAATCATCTGCTCCTTGGTCTGTTCTTCTGGCTTCAACCACGAGGTAAACATCTCCCAGAGTGATTGTAACTCCTGCTTCGCAAAAGAGCCATTGTCATTTGGTGAAAAGTTGAGGCAAACACTAGCAGAGTTAGAGATGTCTTCTTCCCACTGCACAGGAGAAACCCGGCCAGTAATAAACTCCATGTTTTCTACTATGCCACCATTTTCTGGTGACAGGGGCATAATGGTGTCTTTGAGGTGTGAAGCCATTCTGCTGAGAATCCTCAGAAAGAGTCAAATAGGACAGCTCAGTGTCTTTCTTGTGACTTGAAGATCTGTTTAAGAAATCAGTGGAATGTGTTAAAGCAATGAATTAAATGAATAAAACAGTATTAATATCACAGATCTACTAAGAGACTTTTCAAAGTAAATATTTCAGAATTCTAAACCAATTATTTTATTTTTGGTTTTCTAGATAGGGTTTCTCCATAGCTTGGAGCCTGTCCTGGAAGTAGCTCTTGTAGACCAGGCTGGTCTCGAACTCACATAGATCTGCCAAGCCACAAATTCTTCTAGAGATGAGAACAAAGAAAAACATACAAGTGTAATATTACTTTACCCGACAAAAAGAAAAATCCTGGTTTGAAAATGGGAAGACATGAAATGAGAAAACGGCAAGCTGCATCACCCCTTTGTAAAAGGTAAAACTTATTGTTGTAGAGTCTTGATTTTCATGTTCCACCTGGGTCTCCCCTTACAAGTGCCACAGAGCAACACTTTCGTAAGAAAAACATAAAAGTGAATGACCTGCAACCATCAGTTAGCACAGTAGCAAGGACATGTCCATAGAACAAGAGACCACATACCTCACCTTCAGAATTTTAAAGGACAAACACATGAGCAAAAAGGTTTTCCAAAAGGCCACACAACAACTTAGAGACCTTCCCATGATTGTAAAGCAGCAACTCACAGATCCACAAAAAATAACAAACCTACACATACCCACTCCACAAAGAAGGGAAATGTTTCTGTTCTCCAAAGTGGTCTCTTTCTAGGGGAGATCAGGGCTGATTCCAGAAAGCACTAGGTGCTGATGTGTCTCCAGGCCTGTGCTCTGCTTCAACTGAGCTTCAGCTCAAGCTGTTTGTCTTTTTATAGTGCCTGACTTCAAGGATTCAATCTGTTATGCTAATTAGTTAGACACTACCTTGGTTCACACCTCCTGTATCTGGGCATGGCAGCCATGACCTTTTACCTAATAATCACTGTGGTGAGCATTAGGGACTCAATTTCAAGCACTGCCTTGTAGTCTAATAAGACCAAATTCAGCATAGCTAAGGTGAACAGCATTCACATAGCAGGAAAAAAAAAAACCACATACACTAACATATCAGGGGAAGACAATTTAACCTTTGGTTGAGTTACAAATGGACTCCTTCTTCAGCCCTAGCTCAGAATCTCTATGCAAATTTCAGTGATCCCATGGAAGAAGAACCCATCCAAAGTAAGGATAGTCAGTCACTACAGTGAAAGGGACATCTTCACACTGAAGGAATATCAAGTCTCATTTATCTATGACTTCTGATCAACATACTTTAATTGATTATAGCCTAGAATATAAAAAACAGTCATGATTATCAATGCAGATAAACAATATTTTTACACAGAAGATTCAATTATTTTTGTTCAATTTGGCTAAATGCTTTTTAGCATTTGAATTTTTCATGTGTATATTATTTGTTTTTGGATGAATAAATTTCACCTGAGGATCTAATGCTAATCTAAACAGGTAGGACAAAGATGACACACACCTTTAATCCCAGGATCTGGGAGAGTGGCAGAAGGATCTCCATGAGTTCCAGCTATTCTGGATCAATGCAGAAACAAATCCTGGTGTTTTTGGTCTAAATCTTTAGTCCCAGTACTAGGGAGTTACATGCATTTAATCCCAGCCATAGATAAAAAAAAGTGGAAGAAAAAATGCTTCAGAATGATTAGTTTATGGCAGTCCAGCCTTTGTAGAGGTAAGATGTCTTATTTACTTGTTTTTTTTGTTTTTCTGGTGTTCAGGTTGAATCCAAATTAAATCCCTGAGTTTATTTTGACCCATGCTATAGGAATTCCTTCACTATTATTAGAAAATTTTTATTATCTTAAGGAACGGGTATGTTTTAGAGTACCTCAGATTTAAGAAATTTTTGTCCCTGTACTTCCAGATTTTTTGGGATGATGGCATTTACGGTTGTGTGTTTGTGTTGGAAATAAGCACACTTTGATAACAGAGCACATTCTCTTCAACATGTGATTTTTGGGGACCACAATTGAACCGAACAATCACCATGCTATGAGAATGTCATTCACAAAGTCACAGGCCTTTAATCCAGTCCCTTTAATCCCCAGAGTCAGAGTTTGTGAGTTTGAGATCCAACTGGTCTACCCAGTAGTTCTAGTGTAGACAGGGATACATAGTGAGACAGTGTCTTATCAAAACAGAACAACAAAATCAACAAAGAAGTGAAAGACAGAGAGAAGCATATTTGAAGTAATGAAACAACTCTGCTATTCTACAAGTAATGGGACTATAGATCAAGTTCATTCTAAACCAACTAAAGAATTTAGACTATATCAGTTCATAAGGCACTCATTTGCAAAAACAAGTTAATCTTAAAGAAAGCAAAGAAAAAGGGAGGAAAAACATCTTTTTGGATGTAAATATAATTCCGCATGCTATAATCCTCAGGTCATGTCTGTCTTACAGCATGTACTTCCAAAAGTAAAAAATCTTCACTTTGCCAATAGTGGTGATCCCTGAAAAGCCTGTCTTCTGTGTCGTGCATCGGATTTGTCTTCAGAACTACTTGTTCTGACTCATTCCAATTCCAAGATTTTGCTTTGTTATACTGCAGTATTTAAATTCCAAACTCTGTGGATATCAGAAAATTTTAGCCAGTGTGGAATGAGGTAAACGACAGAAGTCATGCTAGATGAATGACAGCCTTGGTATTACTTTCAGTGTGGAAATGTCCCCTTTCACTGCAGTGACTGATCATATATGCATTGGACCTGTTCTCCTTCCACGGCATCATATAGGGATTCTGACTTGGGGGTGAAGGAGGATTCCATTTGTAACTCATTCAAAGGGCAAAGAGTCTTTCCTCTGATATTTTAGTTTAGCTTCCAAGCAATCGCAATCAGCTTGAGTAACTCCAGGTGGATCAAGTTTAAATACAGAGACAACACGTTTGTCTGACTCTCTTGCTCACTCAGTTGGCTTGTACACATGCTTTTAAATATCCAGCAAGAATGTTAGACCCCATTTTTGACCAAAAAAAAATGTGACTAGCTGTCTGAGCTATGTATACTCTTCAGGGCTTGTCTCCAGTAATGTGACAATCTCTGTGTATATGTTCTTTCTCTGTTTCACTGATGGCCTGGGACTGTGTATCTTGGCCTGTTCAAGCCTATCCATGGTGAGTGTCCTCTACAGACTGAAGAGACAAGTCAAGCACATCTACAGTGCTCAACACTTTATGAAAGTCTCGCCTGAGAACAAAGCCACCCAAACTATTGTCTTCCTTGTCTGTTCATTTGTCATTGCCTATTCTGTCCCTTCCATTTGTCTTTCCTTTAGGATCTCCTACAAATTTCCTACACTACGTAGAAGATAGTGTATTTCTATCTCTAAAAACATGCTTTCCCATAGTTTTCCCCTTTGTTCTTATCAGTAAAAAATGCTCGTTATTGCATAGAAATTTCTATAAAGAAATGTAAATAAAATATCTAGTGATCTATCCATATAAACCCGAAGTCAGCTATAGGTTACTTGATTTAAAACACAATCTTTCCATTATACAATAGATAAAAAGAATATGTTAATATATAAGAAAACATACACAACCAAAATTTATATCCAACTCAGAGCTACCACTTATCACAGCAGGAAAACAAGTTAGTAATAGACTTGATATTGCTGGAGTCAAGATACTAATTTATTTGCTTGGAAGCTACAAAATAGGCACATGGCATTAAGTGACAGCCTACTAATTTCTCCGTAAATATATATTACCATTTTATATCCAATGTCATCCAGGACCTCCTTAAACACAAAACGTGCTATTTTCTGTGGAATGACTTCTGTGATGAGAGACAAGAATTTGGCAAAATTTGAGTCTCAATGATTAGGTGTTTGGGTATTAAATGCTTTCCAGTAATATTAAATAACATAATGAAATAGTTTGCATAATTCATAAGCATTTCCACTGAAGTCTGGGAGAAGAGAAAATTGCCATCATCTTTGCTTCCTTCATTCTTTTTTTATTTACCTAGCTATCTATCTTCCTATCTTACTTTCTCTTTCCTACTTCTTTCCTCCACTCTTAAATGTATTCCTTTCAGTAGAGCTGTTGAAAGAATTTCTTGATATAGATATTAAGAACAACTAAGATAAAGAGGGGCATTTGTGAATAAAACAAGATGCCTTGAGGGCACCAGCATGGCCTCTCCAAGGAGTGCTTTCTCATGTCTTTAGTTCCGGTCAGTCACCTTAGTGCTAGGTGACAGCATGAGGGAGTGTGTGGAAATGAGAATTGAAACACTGCTACAGCTGTGATGAGAAAGTCTCTCCCATTTAAATATTCTTGATCTCCTAGTGTTCTTTCTAAGCAGATTGGATATGTTAAACTCACAGCTAGACTCATGACAGTGTCTCCACTAGGGTCTGAAGCAACATTTAATTGCCTTGGACCTGAGTTCCAATCAGGAAACAAATGTAATACAAATTACACAAGAAAGCCAAAGAAAGCAATTAGGAATTGGGCTTTCCCTATCACCTAGCATCCTAGACAGTTCCCACATCTCAAAACCATGTGGTACCAAAGGAATTCAGGAGAATTAGCTCACTGATGTGCCTAATCATAGATCAATGTGGATGATGGTTGCCATAATCTCACAGCATTACAAGTTCCTGTGACAGAGTTCCTGCTTCCACTCAGAATTTCTCATCCTGGCCCCCTACCCTAAACCTGGTTACCTTATTAGCTTCACGTCCTCCTCCCAGGTTCTCTATCATATAAACCCTGAGGTATTTTTGCCATACACTCTTGGCATCTTGGTTCTTCTTTTAGTTTCTTTGACTCACTCTCTTCTCTAATGTTTTTATCTCCCGATTCCTTTCTCTCCTCTGCTTGCCTAGAAATGTCTAGTAGATTATATTGACTCTCTGTTCTGGACTCTTCCAGATGCCTCTGACCATTCTTTCCACAATATATGCAGGAAAAACTTTCTCCTAAATGATACTGTAAGCAGCAGTCTTTTCCACATTTTATTCTAAATCTCCTTTAGCCCTAGGTAAGAATCCGTATGGATTCTTATGATGCCATGGAAGGAGAACACATCCAATGCATGTATGATCAGTCACTACATGCATTCACTACAGTAAAAGGGGACATTTCCACACTGAAAGGAATACCAAGGCTGTCATTCATCTAGCATGACTTCTGTCGCTTACCTCATTCCACACTGGCTAAAATTTTCTGATATTCACAGAGTCTGGAATGCAAATACTGCAGTGTACAAGGTAAAATCTTGGTATTGGAATGAGACAGAGCAAGTAGTGCTGAAGATGACTCTGATGCACAACCCAGAAAAGACAGCCTTGCCCGGAATCACCACTATTGGCAAAGTGAAGATGTTTTACTTTTGTAAGTACATGTTGTAAGATAGACATGACTTGAGGATTATAGCATGCGGAATTAAATTTACATCCAAAACGAAGTTTTCCCTCTCTTTTTCTTTGCTTTTTTTGGAATTAACTTGTTTTTGCAAATGAGTGCCTTATGGCCTAACCTAGTCTAAATTCTTTAGTTGTTTTAGAATAAACTTTATCTACAATCCTGTTGCTTGTAGAACAGCAGAACTGTTTTATTACTTCCAGAGTTCTCGGTTTCTTTTACTTTTTTGCTGATTTTGTTGTTCTGTTTTGATAAGACATTGCCTCGTTATGAATCCCTGTCTGCACTGGAACCAATGGGTAGACCAGTTGGATCTCACACTCACAAACACTGACTATGAGGATGAAAGGGACTGGATTAAAGGCCTGTGCCTTTGTGAATGACATTCTCATAGCATGGTGATTGTTCGGTTCAATTGTGTCCCCCGAAAATCACAAGTTGAGAACTTACCGACAAAGACCGTATTCTGTTATCAAAGTGTACTTATTTCCAACACTAAACTCAGTAAATGCCATCATCCCAAAGAAGCTGGAAGAACAGGGACTAAAATTTCTTAAATCTCAGATACTCTAAAACACATCTGTTCTCTAGTTTAATAAAAAATTTCAAATAATAGTGAAGGAATTCCTATAGCATGGGTTAAAATAAGTCAGGGAAATTAATTTGGATTCAACTTTAACACCAGAAAAATAAAACAAGTTAAATAACACATCTTACCTCTACAAAAGCTGGGCTACCATAAACTAATCATACTGAAGCATTTTTTCCTCTGATTTTTTCTTTTGTCTAGGGCTAGGATTAAAGACATATGACTCCCTAGTACTGGGATTAAAGATTTAGGCCAAAAATACCAGGATTTGTTTCAACATTGGTCTTTTGTAGCCTAGAATGGCCTCGAACTCAAGGATTCTAATCTGCTTCTCTGCCAGATACTGGGATTAAAGGTGTGTGTCACCTTTGCCCTACCTGCTTAGATTAGCATTGGATCCTCTGGTGAGATTTATTCATTCAAAAACAAATAATATACCCATGAAAAATTCAAATATTGAAAAAGGTTTAGCAAAATTGTACAAAAATAATTGAATCTTTCATACAACAATTTTTTTTTATGTTCAATGATAATCATGACTGTTTTTATATTCTGGGCTTTAATCAATTAAAGCATGTTTATTAGAAGTCATAGATAAATGACAGACTTGATATTCCTTTCAGTATGTAGATGTCCCCTTTTACTGCGGTTACTGACTATCCTTACTTTGGATGGGTTCTCCTTCCATGGGATCACCAAGATTTGCATAGAGATTCTGAGCTAGGGCTGAAGGTGGATTCCATTTGTAACTCAACCAAAGGTAAAATGTCTTCCCCTGATATGTTAGTGTATGTGTTTTTATTCCTGCTATGTGAATGCTGTTCACCTTTGCTATGCTGAACTTGGTCTTCTTAGACTACCAACCAGTGCTTGAACTTGAGTCCCTAATGCTCACCACAGTGATTATTAGGTAAAAAGTCATGGCTGCCATGCCCAGATACAGGAGGTGTGATCCAAGGTAGTGTCTAACTAATTAGCATAACAGATTGAATCCTTGAAGTCAGGCACTATAAAAAGATAAACAGATTGAGCTGAAGCTCTGTTGAAGCAGAGCACAGGCCTGGATACACATCAGCACCTAGTGCTTGCTGGAATCAGCCCTGATCTGCCCTAGAAAGAGACCACTTTGGAGAACAGAAACATTTAACTTTTTTGTGGAGTGGGTATGTGTAGGTTTGTTAATATTGTGGGTCTGGAACATACTGCTTTACAATCTTGGGGAGGTCTCAAAGTTTTGCGGTCTTTTGGAAAACCTTTCTGCTCACATAAATGTGTTGGTCTGTGGCAATTGAAAGGGGAGACCCAGGTGGAACATAAAATTCGAGACTCTGCAACAATAACTTTTACCTTTTACAAAGGGGTGAGCAGATAACCCTTGGCTCCATTCAGCTTGCTGTTTTCTCATTTAAGGTCTTCCCATTTTCAAACCAGGATTTTTCTTTCTGTCGGGTAAAGTAATATTACACTTGTATTTTTTTTTCTTTGTTCTCATCTTTTGAAGAATTTGTGGCTGGTCACTGGTGGCCCAAGCCTTTAATCCCAGAACTCAGGAGGCTAAGGCAAGCAGATCTTTGTGAGTTCGAAGACAGTCTGGTCCACAAGAACTAGTTCCAGGACAGGCTCTAAAGCTACTGAGAAACCCTATCTCAATAAACCAAAAATACCATAAAATAATAAAATAATTGGTTTAGAATTCTGAAGTATTTACTTTGAAAAGACTCTTAGTAGACATGTGACATTAACAAGTGTATTACCTTTTCATTAATTGTTTTAACCCATCCACAAATTTCTTAAACAGATCTTCAAGTCACAAGAAAGATACTGAGCTGCCAAAATTGAATATTTCTGAGGATTTTCAGCAGAATGGCTTCACACCTCTAAGACTCCTTTAAGCCCCTGTCACCAGAAAATGGTGGTGAGGTAGAAAACATGGAGTTTATTACTGGCCGTGTTTTTCCTGTGCAGTGTGAAGAAGTCATCTCTAATTCTGCTAGTGTTTGCCTCAACTTTTCCCCAAATGACAATGGCTCCTGTGCAAAGCAGGAGTTGCAAACACTCTGGGAGTTGTTTACCTCATGGTTGTAGCCAGAAGAACAGACCAAGGAGCAGATAATTTCGCAGCTGGTCTTGGAACAGATTCTCAAAACCGGGTGCTCCAAGGGCATTGCTGTGAAAGAGTTGTGGGAATCAAGTGGAAAAAACCTGGGGAAACTCAAGAGGGGACTGACTGACGAGTGATTGAAGCCTCCTGTCATGGTGAGTAGTGTGATTGAGAGGTATAAAGACAGTCCTCTACATTTGGGGAAAATCGGAAGGCTTTATAGTTGTTTATTGATCAGTCTGTAGTGCCCTCTATAAACATATTTACAATGGAGACTTCCTACTGCTTTAAATTCACGTGAGGAAAACAGAAAAGAGGCCATGGATTGCATGGTGGAACAAGTTGTATGTAATTTATTAACAAGAGGCAAGATACTGGGAGATGATATTAGAGAAAATCCTTTGATGGTTTAGAAAAGAGATAGTCTGGGCTCTAAAGATGGCTCGTTTGCTGAGGTTCTCATATTATAATTATTATAAGGGTCTGAGAACTGGTGAAGAAGACCTCACATTCAAGAGTGTATTTTTCTGTAGTTACAATCAGCCTGTGGGGTTAACCAAAAAATGACAACTTTTGAAGGAGAATGCAAGTTTTTTAATAATAGCTAGAAACACTAGAGAAATATTTAGGTCATCTGGAAAATGATTGGTGAATCAATGTCAGAAACATTAGCACATATTTGAATAACTGAGATTTCATTCCCCCCCCCCACACGTGGACACATTTGGTTGTTGTTGAGTAAATCAGGTGGGGTTACAGAACTTTTTTTTTTCTTTTGGTCATTTTGCTGAGATGTTTTGTGGTCTTGTGCAGACTTCTGATGTGCTCTCTCGCTGTCTTCGCTGTCAGGGATGTTGTTTATGATTTTCAATCTGTTTTTAAGAAATTGAAGCATAGGTCGAGTTGTAAATTGGACGAAGTTACGGTCTCTCAAATATGGGTATTACCTAAATAATTTCGTCTAGTAGTCTTGGCACACATCTAACAGTTTAATCTCTGAGCTATCCTGTGATCCAAGACCTGGGGCACAGAATCCATGGATATAGTTGTCTTAATGGTTTTCTAAATTATCTAGTACATGTCATTAAGGTCATGCTGCTAAACTGAAGCAGCAGGATAGTATCGTATCCTCTCAAAAACATATTCAACACAGACACACCCATGAGAAATACCTTGGTGTATAATGGTGCAGCAATGACAATTAAAAAACCAATAATCTTAAGCAAGATGTAGATCTTTTATAATGTCTGAGTTTGCATTATTCTCATTCACTGATAGAAATAGCCAAGGTGGTGAAGTTCTTCAAACACCCCATACATACTTTTCTAATGCTCGCACTATAATTCTCTTTCTGAACTTACAACCTTGTGACTTTTTCATTAAAGTAGCAATTTTGGTAAAGTTTTTCTAGCTTTGGTGTGATGAGGGACATTTCCTGGAATAATGAGAATCCTTTCTTGATGGGGAAAGTCATAGTTTTCAATTTAGACAAACCTCATCTTTCCTCATTCAATGCTTTGGCCAGCTGAAGATAATGTGGTGGACAGGCATTACTGAGAGCTAGCGTATACCATTTCCCTGGGAACAGAGACATAACACAAATACACAGTAAATAGTGGTTTTAGGATACATAACTTGGGAAATACAGAATAAAGCCATTGACAATGAATGTAAGAGAAATGAGGTAACCTATAGTCCAGTGATGCAATGAAATTAGTTGGAGGGCAGGTGTTCTCTCCTCCAGAATAATTGGCAGTGGTCATCTGACTTTGTTTACAGGTTCATGTCTTCATGAGTGGGCAGGAAGCACTCTTTTCTGAGAACATGACATTAAAAGAAGTCATCCAGCGTTTTAAAGAACAACAATTGGTAAGTGCATCAACTTTAGAGAATGAAAGGAGAATCTTTCCAATATCCGAAGACAGATTATTAGCAAAAGGTGAGTGTCAGGGAGATATAGAGAGAAGGGATATTTTGTGGGGTCACATCTTATGCACAGATTCACAAACTGTCTTACTTTCGAAGGACATGAAGACAGTAAAAATGGCCGAAAGTATTCCTGGAACTCTAATGAAGAAAATGGTTGTGTTACTAGTCCTGTAAAAAATGAGATGGATTCGCTTTTCATTATCCAAACAGAATATTTTCATGATCGCAACGAGGGAGCTGTTTCTGATGAAATCCCTCTGGATCTCACAACACGTCAGGACATTGCCATGTACCAGGGAGAATCTCAAAGTTCAGCTTCTTCTGGAGATGTCCCTATGGTGGAGGTACAACCAGGGATTTCCTCCAGCCAATTGCAGACTGAAGACTTCCAGAATCATGCAGCAAACTGCACATGTGAGGGTCATCACGAGAGACTCCACAGAGACCCAAACAAATACAAATGTGAGGAATGTTTCAGGTCCTTCAAATATCCCTCTAATCTTTCAGTTCACAAGAAAGTGCAAAAGAAGGAGAGGTCATTTGTATGTACAACATGTCATAATGGCTTCTATACTCACTCAGACCTGACAGTCATGAGATCATACACAAGAAAAAGAAGCCTTTCAAATGTCCTACCTGTGGAAGGTCGTTCAGCCATAAAACCTACCTGCTAATTCATGAGAGGATACATATAGGAGAGAAGTCATACATTTGCCCCAAGTGTAACAGTATTTACCGTCAATCATCCACCTTCCACCGCCATCAGAGGTATTGCCACAAATCAGAATAAACTGTATCCTTCCTCACAAGTAAGAAACAATAAACACTCAGAGGAAATCAATAACTCAGTTGAGGTTGTTGGAAAACCAAAGACAAAACAGATGTTTGAAGAAAACCATAAGACTGTTCAAGATATAGAAGCAATAGAAATAATACAAACTAGGGGAATTCAGGAAATGGGAATTATAAGTTGGCATACTGCAACCGCAGAGTAAAACATTGCCAATAGAAAACAAAAGATGGAAGAGAAAATCTTATGTATCACTTACAATAAATACTACATATTTTGATTAGAGAAAAATTTAAATCTGCGTTTCTCAACACCTTTTGGGTTTGAATGACCCATTAATAAATGTCAGCATATCAGATATCCTGTATATCAGTTACATATGTTGCTATTTATAAATGTAGAAAAATTATAATTCTGAAGAAGTAATAAAAATAATTTTACGGTTGGATCACAGAAACATGAAAATCTATATAAATGGTTTTAGCATTTTGAAGATTGAAAATCACTGTTCAAGAGGTTGAAGGAGGTGGCTGCAAATTACCATGCTAATAATGAGTCATGCCCTGCATAACCAAACCACCAGCTATGCTTGTAATCAAATACAGGTGGTGACAATTTGCCTTTCTCAGAAGGGCTTTTCAGCAGTCAGAAGCCAAACTCATGTTAATCTGACCATATTTTCTCCCAAAGTACATGTAATCATAAACATTTAAAGGGAATTTTCTTTGAAACATGTACCTACTCAGAAAAACTGTGCTGCTTTCACAGTCTGAGATGCAGAAAGAGTTCTTAGCCCTACATTCTGTAAGAAATTGTCGATTCCCAGAGACATGAATTATCAATTATGTGATGAAATTCCATGGTATGACATGGAGCCATCAGTGTTTTCTGCTTTGACCTCTTGTTTGTTGCTTCTCTTCTGTAAACACTGCAATTCTTCAAATGACATCATTGACCTGATAATGTAGAAATATGAATGCCAACACAGGTCACAAAGAGAAATTAGTCAGTCTCACAAAGGCAAATATTAACAGTTCTTTCAAATGAAATCAGGAGCAAATGCAACCAGAGTAAATCATGAACTACTTAATCAAGGAAAAGAACAAGGACACAGGAGTGGGGAAACAGATGAGAAAATAAGGCATCAATAATATAGGAGAATATAATACACTTGGATGAAATTATCATAAAGATATAGCTTGCAATGTATTGTTGATATATACTTTGAAATATAAAGTAAGTAAAACCAATCTCCACAGCCTTGTGGTTCATTTCTTCATTTATTCATCTTACTCTCTTCAGCACATAGATTCAGCTTGTGCATGCCATGTTTTTGATATCAACTTTCTAGAAGTTTTATCAAAATACTTTAGCTCATGTACCATTATATTCTTTGTGTTTATTCATTTTTTCAAGAATATATATCTCTAGTCTGCCTTTCTCATAGGTATTGTGTTACAAATAAACTTTATCTAATAACTTTTTCTAAGATAATTTCTCATTCTCTGCAATGGAGAAATTGGTTTCAACATGGGTACTCCAGTACCCTAGTGCAGGGTTCTCTGGCAGAAAGGATGGGGGCATAGTTGAACCTGCTGGACTTTCCCTGATGCTGAGCAGAATGGTGAGTGTAGACTACTCAGACCTCTCCCTGTCCAGAGGGGAGAAACAACACACTGAGTCAGGAGTCTGACAAAACAGGATCTCATTTAATTGTATCTGGCAGGTACTTAAATAGCCTGAGATGGGGTGGGAAGCCTGGGATGGGCCGAGGTGGAGCAAGGAACAAGGGCCAATAATATTCTGCCGTGTCAGCAGATGATATTTCAGAAGTCTCTGCTCTTATATCTGTTTAAAAAATTATTGTTTTCTTTTGTCTTACTCTAAAGATACATTCGGACGAAGAACCTTCTATACAGTTTACAGTGTGTTTAAAAATATATGTAGACTTGGGATATTTTAAAAAAGGATAAAATCCTTTAGAAGAAAAGAAAGAGAAACCTTGGGTGTGGTGGCCACACACCTTTAATCCCAAAACCTGGGAGGGAGAAGTAGATGGATCTTTGTGAGTTCAAGGACAACCTGGTCTGTGGAGTTAGTCCCAGGAAATCCAAAAATACACATAAAAATCCTGTTTCCAAATACCAAAATTAAAAAATAAAAATATTGAGTTTAAAATAAAGCTACATAAAGACAAAAATACACAAAAATTTGGATACTGTATGTTATTGTGTTTTCTTTCATTGTTTGGTGGCTATGGAAGGAGCCTCAGATACTAAAAGATATTTGATTATACATGCTGCTGGATTAATCGAACATATATTTTTAAATGCCTTGGTTTTAATATTTAAGTAAAAATATGTCACTTTGAGTAGAGACTTCACTTTTGTTTCCACAAAAATAAGGGGGCAATGGATTCATTCTGGGTTAAAAAGAAATAGGTTTAATCAAAAAAGTTTTTTTTAATTTTTTTTATTGAGAAAAGGAAAAAAACAAGTTTCTGCCTCCTCCCAGCCTCCCATTTCCCTCCCCCTCTTCCTACCCTTCTCCCCCTCCTCCCACTCCACTCCCCCTCCCCCTACTCCTCTCCACTTCCCTCTCCAGTCCAAAGAGCAGTCAGGGTTCCCTGCCCTGTGGAAAGTCCAAGGTCCTCCCCCCTCTGTCCATATCTAGGAAGGTGAACATCCAAACTGGCTAGGCTCCCACAAAGCCTGCACATAAAGTAGGATCAAAACCCTGTGGCAGTGTCCTTGGCTTCTCATCAGCCCTCATTGTTCGCCATGCTCAGAGAGTCCGGTTTTATCCCATGCTTTTTCAGTGACAGTCCTGCTGGCCTTGGTGAGCTCCCAATAGATCAGCCCCACTGTCTCAGCGGGTGGGTGCACCCCTCGTGGTCCCGACTTTTTTGCTCATGTTCTCCCTCCTTCTGTTCCTCATTGGGACCTTGGGAGCTCAGTCCAGTGCTCCAGTGTGGGTCTCTGTCTCTATCTCCATCCATCGCCAGATGAATGTTCTATGGTGATATGCAAGATATTCGTCTGTATTGTTATAGGATAGGGTCATTTCAGGTTCCCTATCCTCAGCTGCCCAAGGAACTAACTGGGGACATCGCCTTGGGCACCTGGGAGCCACTCTAGGTTCAAGTCTCTTGCTAACCCTTAACTAAGAATTGTGCTTCCGTGCTCCCCTATCCAACCTTCCTTTAGCCCAATCATCCTTTTTCCCCAAGTTCCCCCATCCTCCCCTTCTCCCTTTTCTCTCCCCCTCTCCCCTTACCCCCATCCCACCCCACACCCTGGATCCCAATTTTGTCCCCGGCCATTTTGTCTACTTCCCATAGCCAAGAGGATAACTATATGTTTTTCCTTGGGTTCACTTTCTTACTCAGCTTCTTTAGGTTCACCCATTGTAAACTCTGCGACCCTTATTTATGGCTAGAAACCAATTATGAGTAAGTACATCCCATGTTCATCTTTTTGGGTCTGGGTTACCTCACTCAGTATAGTGTTTTCTATTTCCATCCATTTGCATGCAAAATCGAAAAGTCATTGTTTTTTTTTTTTTTTTTTTTTTTTTTTTTTTTTTTTTTGGTTTTTCGAGACAGGGTTTCTCTGTGGTTTTGGAGCCTGTCCTGGAACTAGCTCTGTAGACCAGGCTGGTCTCGAACTCACAGAGATCCGCCTGCCTCTGCCTCCCAAGTGCTGGGAATAAAGGCGTGTGCCACCACCGCCCGGCCGAAAAGTCATTGTTTTTTACCGCTGAGTAGTACTCTAATGTGTATATATTCCACACTTTCTTCATCCATTCTTCCATTGAAGGGCATCTAGGTTGTTTCCAGGTTCTTGCTATTACAAATAATACTGCTATGAACATAGTTGAACAAATGCTCTTGTCATATGATTGGGCATTTCTTGGGTATATTCCCAGGAGTGGTATTGCTGGGTCCAGGGGTAGGTTGATCCTGAATTTCCTGAGACACCGAAACACTGATTTCCAAAGTGGTTGTACAAGATTGCATTCCCACCAGCAATGGATGAGGGTACCCCTTCCTCCACAGCCTCTCCAGCAGAGGCTATCATTGGAGTTTTTTATTTTAGCCATTCTGACTGGTGTAAGATAATATCTCAAAGTTGTTTTGATTTGCATTTCCCTGATTGCTAAGGAGGTTGAGCATGACCTTAAGTGTCTTTTGGCCATTTGAACTTCTGTTGAGAATTCTCTGTTCAGTTCAGTGCCTCATTTTTTAATTGGGTTAATTAGCATTTTAAAGTCTAGTTTCCTGAGTTCTCTATATATTTTGGAGATCAGACCTTTGTCTGTTGCGGGATTGGTGAAGATCTTCTCCCAGTCAGTAGGTTGCCTTTTTGTCTTAGTGACAGTGTCCTTTGCTTTACAGAAGCTTCTCAGTTTTAGTAGGTCCCATTTATTCAATGTTGCCCTTAATGTCTGTGCTACTGGGTTTATACATAGGAAGCGATCTCCTGTGCCCATAGTTGTAGGGTACTCCCCACTTTCTCTTCTATCAGGTTCAATGTGCTCAGACTGATATTGAGGTCTTTAATCCATTTGGACTTGAGTTTTGTGCATGGTGATAGATATGGGTCTATTTTCATTCTTGTACAGGTTGACATCCAGTTATGCTAGCACCATTTGTTGAAGATGCCTTATTTCTTCCATTGTATAGTTTTAGCTCCTTTATCGAAAATGAGGTGATCATAGGTTTGTGGGTTAAAATTCGGGTCTTCAATACGGTTCCATTGTTCGACTTCTCTGTTTTTATGCCAGTACCACACTGTTTTCATCACTGTAGCTCTGTAATAGAGTTTGAAGTCAGGGATGGTAATGCCTCCAGAAAATCCTTTATTGTATAGGATTGTTTTGGCTATCCTGGGTTTTTTGTTTTTCCATATAAAGTTGATTAATGTCCTCTCAAGATCTGTGAAGAATTTTGATGGGACCTTGATGGGGATTGCATTGAATCTATAAATTGCCTTTGGTAGAATTGCCATTTTTACTATGTTGATCCTCCCAATCCAAGAGCAAGGGAGGTCCTTCCATTTTCTGGTGTCCTCTTCAATTTCTTTCTTCAATTCCTTAAAGTTCTTGTCAAATAGATCTTTCACTTCCTTGGTTAGATTTACCCCAAGATATTTTATGCTGTTTGTGGCTATCGTGAAAGGTGATGCTTCTCTAATTTCCCTCTCTGCTTCCATATCCTTTGTGTATAAGAGGGCGACTGATTTTTTGGAATTGATCTTGTATCCTGCCACATTACTAAAGGTGTTTATCAGCTGTAGGAGTTCTTTGGTGGAGTTTTTGGGGTCGCTTATGTACACTATCATATCATCTGCAAATAACGAAAGTTTCATTTCTTCCTTTCCAATTCGAATCCCCTTGATCCCCTTATGTTTTCTTATTGCTATTGCTAGAACTTCAAGCACTATATTGAAGAGGTATGGCGAGAGTGGACAGCCTTGTCGTGTTCCTGAGTATAGTGGGATGGCTTTGATTTTCTCCACCGTTTAGTTTGATGTTAGCTGTCGGTTTGCTGTAAATAGCTTTTATTATATTTAGGTAGGACCCTTGTATCCCTACTCTCTCAAAGACTTTTATCATAAAGGGATGTTGAATTTTGTCAAAAGCTTTTTCAGCATCTAATGAAATGATCATATGGTTTTTTTCTTTCAGTTTATTTATATGATGGATTACATTGATAGATTTTTGTATTTTGAACCAGCCCTGCATCTCTGGCATGAAGCCTACTTGATCATAATGGATAATTTTTCTAATGTGTTCTTGGATACGGTTTGCCAGTATTTTGTTGAGGATTTTTGCATCGATGTTCATGAGTGAGATTTGCCTGTAATTCTCTTTCTTGGTTGAGTCTTTGTGTGGTTTTGGTATCAGAGTGACTGTAGCTTCATAAAAGGAATTTGGCAATGACTCTTCTGTTTCTATATTGTGAAATACATTAAGGAGTATAGGTATTAGGTCTTCTTGGAAGTTCTGGTAGAATTCCGTATTGAAACCATCTGGTCCTGGGCTTTTTTTTTGGTAGGGAGGTTTTTGATAACAGCTTCTAATACTTTGCAACTAACAGGTCTATTTAGATTGTTCACCTGGTCCTGGTTTAACTTTGGTAAATGGTATTTATCTAAAAACGTGTCCATTTCTTTTACATTTTTCAGTTTTGTTGCGTACAGGCTTTTGTAGTAAGATCTAATGATTCTTTGAATTTCCTCTGTGTCTGTGGTTTTGTCCCCCTTTTCATTTATGATCTTATTAATTTGCATATTCTCTCTCTGCCATTTGATTTGTTTGGATAGGGGTTTATCAATCTTGTTGATTTTCTCCAGGAACCAGCTTTTTGTTTCATTGATTCTTTGGATTGTTTTCTGTGTTTCTATTTTGTTGATTTCTGCCCACAGTTTGATTATTTCCAATCTTCTACTCCTCCTAGGTGAGTCTGCTTCTTTTTTTTCTAGAGCTTTCAGGTGGGCTGTTAAGTCTCCAATGTGTGCTTTCTCTGTTTTCTTTGACTGGGCACTTAGTGCTATGAACTTTCCTCTCAGGACTGCTTTCATAGTGTCCCATAAGTTTGAGTAGGTTGTTTCTTTATTTTCATTGAATTCAAGGAAGGCTTTGATTTCTTTATTTCTTCCCTGATCTAGGTGTGGTTCAGTAGTTGACTGTTCAATTTCATTGAGTTTGTAGGCTTTCTGGGGGTAGCATTGTTGTTGAATTCTAACTTTAATCCATGGTGATCTGATAAGACGCAGGAGGTTACGAATATTTTTTTGTAACTGTGCAAGTTTGCTTTGTTACCGAGTATGTGGTCAATTTTCGAGAAGGTTCCATGAGCTGCAGAGAAGAAGGTATATTCTTTCCTATTTGGGTGGAATGTTCTATAGATGTCTATTAAGTCCATTTGCTTCATTACCTCCATTAATTCTCTTATTTCTCTGTTAGGTTTCTGTCTGATTGACCTGTCCATTGGTGAGAGAGGAGTGTTGAAGTCTCCTACTATTAGTGTGTGCCGTTTGATGGCAGCCTTGAGTTTTAGTAATGTTTCTTTTACGTACGTGGGTGCGTTTATATTAGGGGCATAAATATTCATGATTGAGACTTCATCCTGATGAATTGTTCCTGTTATGAGTATAAAATGTCCCTCTCTATCTTTTCTGATTGATTTAAGTTTGAAATCCACTTTGTTAGAAATTAGTATGGCCACACCTGCTTGTTTCTTAGGTCCATTTGCTTGATAAGCCTTTTCCCAGCCCTTTACTCTGAGTAGGTGCCTGTCTTTGTGGTTGATGTGTGTTTCTTGTAAACAGCAGAATGTTGGATCCTGTTTTCGTATCCAATCTTTTAGTCTGTGCCTTTTTATAGGTGAGTTGAGTCCATTGACATTAAGTGATATTAATGACCAGTGGTTGTTAACTCCGGTCACTTTTTTAGTAGTAGAGTTTGTGTGTTTCCCTTCTTTGAGTTGTGCTGGTGAAGGGTCTCTAGATGTTTGAGTTATTGTGGTCATTGTTGGACTCCTTGGTTTGTGATTTTCCTTCTATTACTTTCTGTAAGGCTAGATTTGTGGCTACGTATTGTTTAAATTTGTTTTTATCCTGGAAAATTTTGCTTTCTCCATTTATAGTTAACGAAAGCTTGGCTGGGTATAGTAGTCTGGGCTTGCATCCATGGTCTCTTAGTTTCTGAAGTACATCTATCCAGGACCTTCTGACTTCATAGTTTCCATAGAGAAGTCAGGTGTAAGTCTTATAGGTTTACCTTTATAAGTAACTTGACCCTTTTCCTTTGCAGCTCTTAATATTCTTTCTTTATTCTGTATGTTTTGTGTTTTGATTATTATATGGCAAGGAGATGTTTATTTTTGGTCCTGTCTATTCGGTGTTCTGTGTGCTTCTTGAACCTTCAAAAGAATATCTTTCTTTAGGTTGGGAAAGGTTTCTTCTATAATTTTATTAAATATATTTTCTGGAACCTCGAGCTGTACTTCTTCTCCTTCTTCTATCCCAATTATTCTTAGGTTTGGTCTTTTTATTGTGTCCCAGAATTCCTGAATGTTTTGTGATGAGAATTTGTTGGTTTTGCTGTTTTCTTTGATCAGTGTGTTTATTTTGTCTATGGTATCTTCAGTGTCTGACATTCTTTCTTCTATCTCTTGTAATCTGTTGTTAGTACTTGTCTCTGTAGTTCCTGTTCATTTACCCAGATTTTCCATCTCCATCCTTTCCTATTTGTGTTTTCTTCATTGTTTCCATTTCATTCTTCAAGTCTTGAACTGCTTCCCTTAACTGTTTGATTGCTTTTTCTTGTTTCTCTTGGTTTTCTTGGGTGTCTTTGAGCGATTTATTCATTTCCTCTACCTTTTTGTTTGTAATCTCTATTTGTTTATGGCAGTTTTTCACCTCCTGTTTAAGGTCTTCTATTATTTTCATATAGTTCTGTTTTGAGTTGATTTCTTCTAATTCTTCTGGAGTAGGATGTACACATCTTCTTATTTCGGGATCCCTGTATTCTGGTGATGTCATGTTGCCTTTCAGGTTGTTGGAGGAATTCTTGCATTGGCGCCTTCCCATCTCTTCCTTCAAATGGAGCCAGGAGAGTCCTGGTGTCTTGGTCCAGTCTTTGCTGTGATTGACTCTCTGGGTGTATCTCTTCAGTGTAGAAGGAGGAACTGTTCCCGTCCAGATGGAACTCCTCAGCACCAAAGCATGGACGCCTGGTAGTCCAATGACCCGAGGACAAAAGGGGGAACTTGGGAGGCAGGGTGGGGACGAATAGAACACAGGACACCCTGCCGCACAAGCTGAAGGTGCACGTGCTCCCTTTCGGGGGTCCTTGAGGCCTGCCCCGTAGGTAGGCTCTCACTGCTCTGGTTGGGTAGCCTTAGTGTAGGAGCAGAAAACTGTTCCTGAGCAAGGACCTTGCAGAAAACGAAGACTTGGGGGGGGGGTGGTCGAGTGTAAGAAAGACAGCCCTGCAGAAGGAGCTGGGGGAGGGGGGTTTGTGCTCTCTTCCCGGACAATCCACCCCTGGATAGCACACACTCACCGGTCCAGATAAGATTCCTCAGCAACTAAACAGGGCCGCCTCGTAGCCCAATGATCTGGGGACAAAAGGATGAATGGAGCAGGGAGGGGCGGTATCCAGAAGAGTAGAGGAGAGCCTGGTGCAAGAGCTGAAGGTGCCTGGGCTCCCTTACAGGGGACCCTGAGGCCTGCCTGGTAGGCAGGCACTCACCGCTCTGGGTGGGTAGCCTTAGTGTAGGAGCTTAAAACTGATCTTGAGCACTGGTCCTAGCATACAGCAGGGCAGGGTTGGGGAGGGGTGCTGGGGGGCTGGGTCGTGCTTAAGAAAGACAGCCCTGCAGAAGGAGCTGAGGGAAGGGGGTTTGTGCTCTCTTCCAGGAAAATCCGCCCCTGGATAGCACACACTCACCCGTCCAGATGGGATTCCTCAGCAACTAAACAGGGCCGCCTGGTAGCCCAATGATCCAGGGACAAAGGGATGAACGGAGCAGGGAGCTAAGACTGTCTTCTATTTCTTGCTTTCTGCTGACAATGCTTTACCATGTATTGCGGTTTCCCTACCTTCAATTTCCACTTCCTCAATTCTCCTAGTTTTGTCTTATTTTTATTGTATCTAATTCTTGAACAGTATTACTCCGTTTCCTTCAAACATTTTTTTTGTTTTGTTTTGTTTCAGGTTTCTTGACAATTTCTTTAACTGATTTGTTGATTGCCTCTGATGTTTTATGGTCTCTTACTGGTAAGAAATTACAAAGATCAGTCTGTTTTGTGGCAATTCCTCTGATGACGGTGGTATGTGGATGATTGGCGGAAACTATGCTGACACTTGGAACAAGTGTATGGCTTCTCTCCTGTATGTATCCTCTTGTGAGCATTCAGGTTGGTTTTATGGCTGAATGGCCTTTCACATATAGGACATATGAAAGGCTTCTCTTCCTTGTGTATGATCTCATGGACTCTCAGGTCTGAGACAGTATAGAAGCCTTTATGGCATGTTTTACATACAAATGACCTCTCCTTCTTTTGAACTTTCTTATGAACAGAAAGATTAGAGTTAGTGTCTTTGCGGAGTCTCTCATGGTGACCGTCACATGTGCAGTTTGCTGCATGACTCTGGAAGTCTTCAGTCTGCGCTGGTCTGGAGGAAATCCCTGGTTGTACAAGCACCATGGGGACATCTCCAGAAGAAGCTGCACTATGAGATTCTTCGTGGTACCTGGCAGTGTCCTGACGTGTTCTGAGATCCAGAGGGATTTCATCAGAAATAGCACTTGGTTGTACCTGCACCCTGGGGACATCTCCAGAAGATGTACTCTGAGATTCTTCCTGGTACCTGGCAGTGTCCTGATGTGTTCTGATATCCAGAGGGATTTCATAAGAAACAGCTCCTGGTTGTACCTGCACCATGGGGACATCTCCAGAAGAAGATGCACTCTGAGATTCTTCCTGATACCTGGCAGCGTCCTGATGTGTTCTGAGATCCAGAGGGATTTCAACAGAAACAGCTCCATCATTGCAATCATGAAAATTATCTGTTTGATAATGAAAAGAGAATCCACTTCATTTACAGGACTAGTAACACAACCTTTTTCTTCACTAGAGTTCCAGGAATAATCTTGGCCATCTTTACTGTCCTCATGTTTTTTAAAAATTGGACAGTCTGGGAAACTGTGCCTAAGATGTGATCCCCACAAATCAGCCCTTTTCTCTATACCTCCCTGACACTCACCTGTTGCTAATAATCTGCCCTGGGATATGGGCAAGGGTGTTCTTTCATTCTCTAGAGTTGACGCTGTTACCAATTGCTGTTCTTTAAGACGCTCCATGACTTCTTTTAATGTCATGTTCTCAGCAAAGAGTGCTTCCTGCCCATGCATGGAGACATGAACCTGTAAACAAACCAGATGACCACTGTCAATGAATCTGGATGATAGAGCACCGGCCCTCCAACTGATTTCACTTCATCACTGGCCTATAGGTTAGCTCAATTCTCTAACTTTCATTAATGTTCTTTTCCTGGCTTTCAAAAGTTGTGTACTTTCAAGTCCCTATTGCTCTGTAAGTGTTGTGTCACTGTTGCCAGGAAAAGGTGATGTTAGCTTTCTGTAATCCCTGCCCACAACATTATCTTCAGCTGGCCAATGCACTGAATAAGGAAAGATGAGGATGGTTTAAATTGAAAACTAGGAACTTTCCCCATGAAGAAAGGCCTCACATTGTTCCAAGGATTGTCCCTCATTCACCAAAGCAATGGAAACTATAACAAAATTGCTGCTTTAATAAAAGCCCCAAGGTTGGATATGACTAATCAGGAAGAGATTTATAGAATGACTTCTAGAAAAGTATGCATGGGGTATTTGAAGAATTTCAACAAGTTGGTCATTTCTGTCAATGATTGAGTATTTTTTAATCCCGGAAATTTATAAAATCAAATCAAATAAAATATGTCTAGCTTAAGATTTTTGATTTTAAAAAATGGCATTACTGAACCATTATTCATCAAGTCATTTCTCATGTGTGTCTGTGTTGAATATGCTTTTGAGAGCACACGGTACTATCCTGCCTCTTCTGTTTAGAAACAGGACAAAATGACACAAACTGGATGATTTAGAAAACCATTAAAACAATTACGTCCCAGATTCTGCTCCACAGGTCCATGAATCACAGGCTACCTCAGGCATTCAGAGTGGTAAATGCGTGCCAAATTTCTGAGATGAAATAATTTAGGTAATGCTCAGAATTGAGAGACTCTAACTTCCTCCATTTTACCTCTGGACCTAATTTCAGTTTATTCAAAACCAATGGAAAATCTTCAACAACATCCCTGACAGCAAGAACAAGGGGAGAGCACATGAGATGTCTTCACAAGACCACAAAACATCGCAATGCAATGACCAAAAAAGGACAGTTCTGTAACCGCATCTGAATTTGCCCAACATTATGATAATCTGTTAATGAAGGGGTTGATGAAAAGCTCAGCAAATCAAATATGTTCTTATGCTGATTTTTACTACCGAGAAAAAAAATCTTTAGTTTTTACTTATTACTAGAATGTGATGTCTTCTTCACCAATTCTCAGGTGCTTATTATAAGTACAATATTAAGCACCTTGCTAAATGAGCCATCTCTAAAACACAGACTATCTCTTCTAAACCCTTAAAGGCTTTGCTCTAATACTATCTCTTAGTCTCTTACCATGTTTAAATAGATTAAATATAAATATGTTCATTGTACATGTGAATTTAAAGCAAGATGATGTCTCCATTGTAAATACGTTGATGCGGGGCATTACAAAACGATCAAAAAATAAATAGAAAGTCTTCCAACTTAGAGGTGGGCGGCCCTTGGGCTTCCCACAGGTCAGGTCACCATCCTTTTGTGATTCAGTTTCCCCATCTGCAAGATGGAGATACTATTCCCTACTCCACAGCAGAGCGGGACAGTTGCACTTGGTGGAGTATGCAGTGTTTAGAAAAGCCCCAGGTCAAGTGTCAACTGTCATTACATCTTCTTTTGAACCTTACTTCTATCTAGGGAAGCAAGCTTTCCCCATGTGAAATGACAAGGAATAAGATTACTATCTTACAAACTCCTGAACCAGTTACAGAGCACAGAGCTGTAGTGTTTTCAATTGGGTAGAATTTGACGGCATTATGTAAAAAAGAAATTGAGTCTTCACACTTCCCTTTTCTGAGATTGACTTGTCTGTAAGCACACAGAAGCAACGGTATCTGTAAATACTGACAGTAGCAATTACCATGCAATACATGTGTTGATTTACTGTAATGAATATATGAATGTGTTGTTCAATCTCTGCCATTAATTGGTCCTTGTACCATCAACATTTTAAATCATTTATTATTTTTCTGTGTTCATTAGGAAAACTAAATAGTGATATCTGGAAACATTGTCAGACAATGAATATACTCTCACCCCTCCCAGCTGTTCCTTATGTTAACACTGTATCCCACATTACTGTTATTAGCAATTATTCTGATATCTAACAATGCACCAAGAAAATTTGTATTATACTAATGTGTTACTTTAAGACACTAAAAACTTACCTTTAAGAAAAATATTAATTTAAATGAGATGTGGCAAGTTATCTGCACTAACACTTTTGTGGTATAAATATTTTATTAAAACTGCTTTATATTTACAATAGACAGTTCCAGGTCTAGTAGCTGATGTGTGTGTTTATAAAGAGGAAAACAGTGACCGAAGTAATATCTAAAAACACTGTTGTCAGCTCAAGCATGGACATCAATGAATATTGGAGGCAATATTAATTCTGTATAGGCTCTACCCATTTAATGATAAACAAACATATAGACACACACACACCACCTTGATGAATGTTATATTGTATACTCAATAGATGCATGCATATGCAAAATTTAACAAATGATCTGCAGCTATAGCCTTAAATATCAGCTGTTTTATTCGTTCATATTGTAACATAACTGAAGAATTGTAATTTGTATTTCACCGAAGATCCCTGTAGATCAGCAAAGAAGATAATTTATTATTTGGGATATCTTGTCTGATACAATTTACTATGAGCATATTAGCAAAATATCTTCATGCAAAGATTGTCTAGTAGTACTGGAATCATCTATGGTAAAGATATTAAACAAATAAGTATGCAACAATAATTAATAGACCATAGCATATCAGTATAGTGGAATAAAAAGTATCTTTTAAAAATGCTATAAAAAAAATAAAAATAAAATAAATTTATCTATGAATTTTTATTAAAACTAAAAAAAAAAAAAAAAAAAGAAAGTCTTCCAACTTTCCCCAAATGTTGAAGATGTCTTTATTCCTGAATTAATCAACTCTCAGTCACGCTACTCACCATAACAGGAGGCTTCAAGCACTCGTCAGTCAGTGCTTTCATGAGTTTCCCTAGGTTTCTTCCACTAGATTCCCACAACTCTTTTACAGCCAACTCATCTTTGGAATTCCCGATTTTGCGAAATTGCTCCAGGACCAGTTGGGAAATCATCTGCTCCTTGGTCTGTTCTTCTGGTTTCAGCCATGAGGTAAACATCTCCCAGAGTGTTTGCAACTCCTGCTTTGCACAGGAGCCATTGTCATTTGGGGAAAAGTTGAGGCAAACACTAGCAGAATTAGAGATGACTTCTTCCCACTGCACAGGAGAAACCCGGCCAGTAATAAACTCTATGTTTTCTACCTCACCACTATTTTCTGGTAACAGGGGCTGAAAGGAGTCTTTAAGGTTTGAAGCCATTCTGCTGAAAATCCTCAGAATTATTCAAATATAGCAACCAGTATTTTCCTTTTGACCTGAAGATCTGTTTAAAGAAATTTTTGATGGGTTAAAGCAATGAATTAAAGAGTAAGACAGTATTAACATCACAGATCTATAAGACACGTTTCAAAGTAAATACTTCTTCAGAATTCTACACTAATTCTTTAATTTTTAAATTTCATTTTGGTTTATTGAGATAGGGTTTCTCAGTAGCTTTGGAGCCTGTCCTGGAACTAGCTCTTATAGACCAGGCTATCTTCGAACTCACAAAGATCTGCCTGCCTTAGCCTCCTGATTGCTGGGATTAAAAGCTTGGGCCACCACAGCGCAGCCACAAATTCTTCTAGAGACCAGAACAAAGAAAAAAATGCAAGTATAATATTACTTTACCCGACAGAAAGACAAATCCTGGTTTGAAAATGGAAAGACCTTAAATGAGAAAACAGCAAGCTGTATGGTAGCTAAGGGTTATCTGCTCATCCCTTTGTAAAAGATTAATTACTTTTGCAGAGTCTCAAATTTTATGTACCACCTGTGTCTCCCCTTACAAGTGCCATAGAGCAACACTTTCGTAAGAAAAACATAAAAGTGAATGACCTGCAACCATCAGTTTGCACAGTAGCAAGGACCTGCCCATAGAACAAGAGACCACATACCTCACCTTCAAAATGTTAAATGGCAAAAGCTTGAGCAGAATGGTTTTCCAAAAGTCCAGACAACTACTTAGAGACCTACCCATGATTGTAAAGCAGCAACTCCCAGACCCACAAAAATTAACAAACCTACACATACCCATTCCACAAAGAAGGGAAATGTTTCTGTTTACCGAAGTTGTCTCTTTGTAGGGCAGATCAGGGCTGATTCCAGCAAGCACTAGGTGCTGATGTGTCTCCAGGCCTGTGCTCTGCTTCAACTGAGCTTCAGCTCAAGCTGATGTCCTTTTTATAGTGCCTGACTTCAATGATTCAATCTGTTATGCTAATTAGTTAGACACTTCCTTGGATCACACCTCCTGTATCTTGGCTTGACAGCCATGACCTTTTACCTAATCTCTGTGGTGAGCATTAGGGACTCCAGTTCAAGCACAGCCATGTAGCCTAAGAAGATCAAGTTCAGCATAGCTGAGGTGAACATCAGAGGAGGTCAACAAATCAGTTAAAGAACGTCAATAAATCTAAGAAACAAATGTTTGAAGGAAAACAATAATACTGTTCAAGAAAGAGAAGTAATAAAAATAATATAAACTAAGGGAATTCAGGAAATGGAAAGTATAGGTAAGCAAAGAGGAACCACAGATGCAAGCATTGCCAACTGAAAACAAGAAATGGAAGAGAGGATCTTAGGCATTGAAGACACTATAGAAGAAAATAGATAAAACATTTTATTTACAGAACATGTTAAATCTGTGTTTTTCAACAGCTTTAGGGTTGGATGACTCTTTAATAAGTGTAGGCATATGAGATATCCTGAATATCAGTTATGTATGTTCCTGTGCATAAAAGTGGAAAAGTTACAATTCTGAAGATGCAATAAAAATAATTTTATCATTCAGTCAGGGTCACCACAGCATGAAGGCTTATAGTAAATAGTAGTAGCATTATGAAGGTTGAGAATTCAAGAGGTTGAAGCTGATGGTTCCAAAGTACAGTGTTAATAATGAGCCATGCCAAAACGTTTATGCACTGGAACTACTGCGTAGACCAGTTGGATCTCAAATTCTCAAACACTGACTCTGGGGATTAAAGGGACGGGATTAAAGGCCTGTGCCTTTAAATGTCAATCTTCAAGCATGGTGATTTTTCGGTTCAGTTGTGTCCTCTGAAAATCACATGTTGAAGAGACTGTGCTCTGTTATCAAAGTGTGCTTAGTTCCAACACAAACACACAACTGTAAATGCCATCATCCCAAAGAAGCTGGAAGCACAGGGACTAAAATTTCTGAAATCTGAGGTACTCCTAAACACAGCCATTACCTAGGATAATAAAAAATTTCAAATAATAGGAAAAGAATTCCTATAACATGGGGAAAAAAAGTCAGGGAAAGAACTTTGGATTCAACCTAAACACCAGAAAAACAAAGCAGTCAAGGCACTAAGATATCTTACATTTACCAAGACTGGGCTACCATATACTAAGCATACTGAAGCATTTTCTCCTCCCATTTTTTCTTTGTCTAGAGCTGGGATTAAAGGCATATGACTCCATAGTACTGGGATTATAGATTTAGGCCACCAACACCAGGATTTGTTTCTGTATTGATCTTCTGTAGATCAGGATGGGATTGAACTCACAGAGAATCTGCCTCTCTCCCAGATCCTGGGATTAAAGGTGTGTGTCACCATTACCTTATACCTTACCGCTCCAGTCGCTTTAGATTAGTCTTGGTTCCTCAGATGAGATTTATTTATTCAAAAAGAAATAATACTGAAAAATTCAAATCCTGAAGAAAGAATAGCCAAAATGTACAAAAATAATTGAATCTTCCACATAAAAATTTTATGTTTTATTTTCATGGATAATCATGACTGCTTTTTTTATATTCTAGGCTTTAATCAATTAAAGCATGTTGATCAGAAGTCATAGACAAATGACAGACTTAATATTCCTTTCAGTGTGGAGATGTCCCTTTCACTGTAGTGACTGACTATGCTTACTTTGGATGGGTTCTCTTTCCATGGGATCACCGAGAATTGAATAGAGATTCTGAGCTAGGGCTGAAGGAGGAGTTCATTTGTAACTCAACCAAAAGGCAGAATGTCTTTTCTCTGACTTGTTAGTATAGTTGTTTATTTCCTGCTATTTGAATGCTCTTCACCTTAGCTATGATGAACATGGTTTTCTCGGCTACAAAGCTGTGCTTAAACTGGAGATCCTCCTGCTCACCAAAACGATTATTAGGTACAAGGTCATGGCTGCCACGCCCAGATACAGGAGGTGTGATCCAAGGGAGTGTCTAACTAATTAGCATAACAGATTAATCCTTGAAGTCAGGCACTATAAAAGGACAAACAGCTTGAGCAGAAGCTCATTTGAAGCAGAGCACAGGCCTGGAGACACATCAGCACCTAGTGCTTACTGGAATCAGCCCTGATCTGCCCTAGAAAGAGACCACTTTGGAGAACAGAAACATTTTACTTTTTTGTGGCTTGGGTATGTGTAGGTTTGTTAATTTTTGTGGGTTGTGGGAGATGCTGCTTTAAAATTGTGGGGAGGTCTCTCTGTTGTGTGAACCTTTGGAAAATCATTCTGCTCAAGCGTTTCCCCTTTAAAATGCTGAAGGTGAGTTATGTGGTCTCTTCTTTTATGGACATGTCCCTGCTACTGTGCAAACTGAACGCTGTTGTTCATTCACTTTTATGTTTTTCTTACAAAAGTGTTGCTCTATGGCACTTGTAAGGGGAGACACAGGTGAAACATAAAATTTAAGACTCTGCAAAAATAACTTTTACCTTTTACAAAGGGGTGAGCGGATAACCCTTGGCTACCATGCAGCTGTTTTCTCATTTAAGGTTTTCCCATTCTCAATCGGGATTTTTCTTCCTGTTGTGTAAAGTAACATTATACTCACATTTCCTTCTCTGTTTTGGACTCTGGAAAATTTTGTGTAGGACTTGAAAAGTCTCTTAGTAGATCTGTGATATTAATAATGTTTTATTCATTTAATTCATTGCTTTAACACATTTCCACTGATTTCTTAAACAGATCTTCAAGTCACAAGAAAGATACTGAGCTGTCCTATTCGACTCTTTCTGAGGATTCTCAGCAGAATGGCTTCACACCTCAAAGACACCATTATGCCCCTGTCACCAGAAAATGGTGGCATAGTAGAAAACATGGAGTTTATTACTGGCCAGGTTTCTCCTGTGCAGTGGGAAGAAGACATCTCTAACTCTGCTAATGTTTGCCTCAACTTTTTCCCAAATGACAATGGCTCCTGTGCAAAGCAGGAGTTGCAAACACTCTGGGAGATGTTTACCTCATGGTTGAAGCCAGAAGAACAGACCAAGGAGCAGATAATTTCTCAGCTGGTCTTGGAACAGTTTCTCAAAACCGGGCGCTCCAAGGATATTGCTGTGAAAGAGTTGTGGGAATCCAGTGGACGAAACCTGGAGAAACTCATGCGGGGACTGACTGACAAGTGTTTGAAGCCTCCTGTCATGGTGAGTAATGTGACTAAGAGGTATAAAGTCAGTCCTCTACATTTGGGGAAAATCGGAAGGCTTTATAGTTGTTTATTGATCAGTCTATAGTGCCCTCTATTAACATATTTACAATGGAGACTTCCTACTGCTTTAAATTCACGTGAGGAAAACAGAAAAGAGGCTATGGATTTCATGGTGGAACAAGTTGTATGTAATTTATTTACAAGAGGCAAGATACTGGGAGATGATATTAGAGAAAAATCCTTTGAAGGTTTAGAAAAGAGATAGTCTGGGCTTGAACGATGGCTCGTTTGCTGAGGTTCTCATATTGTAATTATTATAAGGGTCTGAGAACAGGTGAAGAAGACCTCACATTCAAGGGTATACTTTTCTGTAGTTACAGTCAGCCTGTTTGGTCAACCGAAAAATGGCAACTTCCGTAGGAGAATGCAAGTTTTTTAATAATAGCTAGAAACACTAGAGAAATATTTAGGTCATCTGGAAAATGATTGGTGAATCAATGTCAGAAACATTAGCACATATTTGAATAACAGAGATTTCATTCCCCCCCCCCCCCACACCCACGTGGACACATTTGGGTAATGTTGGGCAAATTTCAGGTGGGGTTACAGAACTGGTTTTTTATTTTTATTTTTTTGGTCATTTTACTGACATGTTTTGTGGTCTTATGCAGACTTCTGATGTGCTCTCTCGCTGTCTTCGTTGTCAGGGATGTTGTTTATGATTTTCAATCTGTTTTTAAGAAATTGAAGCATAGGTCGAGTTGTAAATTGGAGGAAGTTACGGTCTCTCAAATATGAGTATTACCTAAATAATTTCATCTAGGAGTCTTAGCACACATTTAACATTTTAATCTCTGAGCTATCCTGTGATCCAAGACCTGGGGCACAGAATCCATGGATATAGTTGTCTTAATGATTTTCTAAATTATCTAGTACATGTCATTTAGGTCGTGCTGCTAAACTGAAGCAGCAGGATAGTATCATATCCTCTCAAAAACATATTCAACACAGACACACCCATGAGAAATACCTTGGTGTATAATGGTGCAGCAATGCCAAATTAAAAAAAAACCAATAATCTTAAGCAAGATGTAGATCTTTTATAATGTCTGAGTTTGCATTATTCTCATTCACTGATAGAAATAGCCAAGGTGGTGAAGTTCTTCAAACACCCCATACATACTTTTCTAATGCTCGCTCTATAATTCTCTTTCTGAACATACAACCTTGTGACTTTTTTATTAAAGTAGGAATTTTGGTAAAGTTTTTCTAGCTTTGGTGTGATGAGGGACATTTCCTGGAATAATGAGAATCCTTTCTTATTGGGGAAAGTCACTAGTTTTCAATTTAGACAAACCTCATCTTTCCTCATTCAATGCTTTGGCCAGCTGAAGATAATGTGGTGGACAGGCATTACTGAGAGCTAGCGTATACCATTTCCCTGGGAACAGAGACATAACACAAATACACAGTAAATAGTGGCTTTAGGATACATAACTTGGTAAATACAGAATAAAGCCATTGACAATGAATGTAAGAGAAATGAGGTAACCTATAGTCCAGTGATGCAATGAAATTAGTTGGAGGGCAGGTGTTCTCTCCTCCAGAATAATTGGCAGTGGTCATCTGACTTTGTTTACAGGTTCATGTCTTCATGAGTGGGCAGGAAGCACTCTTTTCTGAGAACATGACATTAAAAGAAGTCATCCAGCATTTTAAAGAACAACAATTGGCAAGTGCATCAACTTTAGAGAATGAAAGGAGAATCTTTCCAATATCTGAAGACAGATTATTAGCAACAGGTGAGTGTAAGGGAGATATAGAGAGAAGGGATATTTTGTGGGGTCACTTCTTATGCACAGATTCACAGACTGTCTTATTTTCAAAGGACATGAAGACAGTAAAGATGGCCAAAAGTATTCCTGCAACTCTAGGGAAGAAAATGGTTGTGTTACTAGTCCTATAAAAAATGAGATGGATTCACTTTTCATTATCCAAACAGAATATTTTCATGATCGCAACGAGGAAGCTGTTTCTGATGAAATCCCTCTGGATCTCACAACACGTCAGGACATTGCCAGGTACCAGCAAGAATCTCAAAGTTCAGCTTCTTCTGGAGATGTCCCTATGGTGGAGGTACAACCAGGGATTTCCTCCAACGCATTGCAGACTGAAGACTTCCAGAATCATGCAGCAAACTGCACATGTGAGAGTCATCTCCACAGAGACCCAAACAAATATAAATGTGAGGAATGTTTCAGGTCCTTCAAATATCCCTCTAATCTTTCAGTTCACAAGAAAGTGCAAAAGAAGGAGAGGTCATTTGTATGTACAACATGTCAGAAAGGCTTCTCTACTCACTCAGACCTGACAGTCCATGAGATCATACACAAGAAAAAGAAGCCTTTCAAATGTCCTACCTGTGGAAGGTCGTTCAGCCATAAAACCTACCTGCTAATTCATGAGAGGATACATATAGGAGAGAAGTCCTACACTTGCTCCAAGTGTAACAGTATTTACCATCAATCATCCACCTTCCATCGCCATCAGAGGTATTGCCACAAATCAGAATGAACTGTATCCTTCCTCACAAGTAAGAAACAATAAACACTCAGAGGAAGTCAATAACTCAGTTGAGGTTGTTGGAAAACCAAAGACAAAACAGATGCTTGAAGAAAACCATTAGACTGTTGAAGATATAGAAGCAATAGAAATAATACAAACTAGGGGAATTCAGGAAATGGAAATTATAAGTTGGCATACGGCAACCACAGAGTAAAGCATTGCCAACAGAAAACAAAAGATGGAAGAGAAAATCTTATGCATCACTTATAATAAATACTACATATTTTGATTAGAGAAAAATTTAAATCTGCGTTTCTCAACAACTTTAGGGTTTCAAGAACCTTTTAATAAATTTTGGCATATCAGATATCCTGTATATCTGTTACATATGTTGCTATTTATAAATGTAGAAAAATTATAATTCTGAAGAAGTAATAAAAATAATTTTACAGTTGGGTCACAGCAACATGAAAATCTGTAGTAAATTGTTATAGCATTTTGAAGATTGAAAATCACTGTTTAAGAGTTTGAAGAAGGTGGCTGTAAATTACCATGCTAATAATGAGTCATGACCTGCATAACCAAACCACCAGCTATGTTTGTAATGAAATACAGCTGTTGACAATTTGCCTCTCTCAGAAAGGGCTTTTCAGCAGTCAGAAGCCAAACTCATGTTAATCTGACCATATTTTCTCCCAAAGTACATGTAATCATAAACATTTAAAGGGAATTTTCTTTGAAACATGTACCATCTCAGAAAAACTGTGCTGCTTTCACAGTCTGAGATGCAGAAGCAGATCTTAGCCCTACATTCTGGGAGAAATTGTCGATTCCCAGAGACATGAAGTATTAATTATGTGATGAAATTATATGGTATGCCGTGGAGCAATCTGTGTTTTCTGCTCCAACCGCTTGTTTGTTGCTTCTCTTCTGTAAACACTGCAATTCTTCAAATGACATCATTGATCTGAAAATGTAGAAAGAGGAATGCCAACACAGGTCACAAAGAGAAATTAGTCAGTCTCACAAAGGCAAATATTAACAGTTCTTTCAAGTAAAATCAAGGAGCAAGTGCTACCAGAGTAAATAATGAACTACTTAATCAAGGAAAAGAACAAGGAAGCAGAAGTAGGGAAACAGATGAGAAGATAAGGCATTAATAATATAGGAGCATATATTACACTTGGATGAAATTACCATAAAGATATAGCTTGCAATGTATTATTGATATATACTTTGTAATAAAAAGTAAGACCAATCTTCATAGCCTGTAGTCCATTTCTTCATTTACTCATCTTACTCTCTTCAGCACATAGATTCAGCTTGTGAATGCCATGTTTTTGATATCAACACTCTAGAAATTTCATCAAAATACTTTAGCTCATGTACCATTATATTCTTTGTGTTTATTCATTTTTTCAAGAATATATATCTCTAGTCTGCATTTCTCATAGGAATTGTGTTACAAACAAACTTTATATACTAACTTTTTCTAAGATAATTTCTCATACTGTGCAAAGGAGAAATTGGTATCAACATTGATACTCCAGTACCCTAGTGCAGGGTTCTCTGGCAGAAAGGGTAGGGGCATAGTTGAACCTGCTGGACTTTCCCTGGGGCTGAGCAGAATGGTGAGTGTAGATGACTCAGACCTCTCCCCTGGCCACAGGGGAGAAACAACCACACTGAGTCAGGAGTCTGAGGAAACAGGATCTCATTTAATTGTATCTGGCAGGTACTTAAATAAGCTGAGATGGGGTGGGAAGCCTGGGATGGGCCGAGGTGGAGCAAGGAACAAGGGTCAATAATATTCTCCCGTGTTAGCAGATGATATTTCAGAAGTCTCTGCTCTTATATCTGTTTAAAAAATTATTATTTTCTTTTCTTTTGTCTGGCTCTAAAGATATATTCAGACAAAGAACATTTTATACAGTTACAGTGTGTTTAAAAATATATGTAGACTTGGGATATTTTAAAAAAGGATAAAATCCTTTAGAAGAAAAGAAAGAGAAACCTTGGGTGTGGTGGCCACACACCTTTAATCCCAAAACCTGGGAGGGAGAAGTAGATGGATCTTTGTGAGTTCAAGGACAACCTGGTCTGTGGAGTTAGTCCCAGGACATCCAAAAATACACATAAAATTCCTGTCCTCAAGTGCCAAAATTAAAAAATAAAAATATTGAGTTTAAAATAAAGCTACATAAAGACAAAAATACACAAAAATTTGGATACTGTATATTATTGTGTTTTTTTTTTAAAAATTGTTTGGTGGCTGTGGAAGGAGCCTCAGATACTAAAAGATATTTGATTATACATGCTGCTGGATTAATCGAACATATATTTTTAAATGCCTTGATTTTAATATTTAAGTAAAAATATGTCACTTTGAGTAGAGACTTCACTTTTGTTTCCACAAAAATAAGGGGGCAATGGATTCATTCTGGGTTAAAAAGAAATAGGTTTAATCAGAGAAGTTTCTATAATATCTCCTTTGGAAGTGAATGAATGGCCCAAGCTATCCAAAATTTCAGAGGACCTCTGTTGGAAGTTTCTCTGAGTTCTGCTCCCAGATCAGTCTAAATACTGCTGACTCAGATAATCCAGACTCATAAAATATTCCAGTCATAGTTTGACCATAATCCTAAAGTTTCTTTATGGCCCCATTAGACTATCAGCACAAGAATTCAGCAAAACATAGGCTACAAAACCCTGCCTGCATTCACACAAAATGCATTATGGATGTTTGTCTTTGTTTACAGTTTCAGTTACAAGTTGTCATAGATAATGGTAAACAAAAATGCTAAAGGAAGGAGATTAATTACAGAGTTCTTGTTTTTTTTTTTTTTTGAGAAAGTACTATGGAACATTAGTCTTGTACCCTGTAAGGATTTGTCGTTTGTTTTCTTTAATTAAACACTGATTGGCCAGTATAGGCAGGAGAACCAGAAATGGAAAATTCTGGGAAGGGAAAGAATTCAGCCTACAGTTGTCACCTAGAAACCAAGATAAAAATGCCCCACTAATGAAAGATACCAAGACAACACATGTCTAACATCAACAAAAATTATGGGTTAATAGAAGATATAAGAGTTAATTAATAAGTCTGAGATAATCGACAAACTGGTTTATAATTATTGTAGGCATCTGTATGTTTCTTTGGGACTGAACAGCTGTGGGACTGGGCAGGACAGAAACCAATGTCAACACATTGCTACATTGGTAGTTCTGGGTTGTATAAGGAATCAGGCTTAGCAAGCCACGGAAAGCAAACTATTAAGCAGAAATTCTCTATGGTCTCTGCTTGAGTTCCTGCCTCTGGGTTCCTGCTTTGTCCTGCCTTCCTTTATTGCTGAGCAACAGTGTTGAACTGTAACCAAAGTAAGCCCCTTCCTCTCCAAATTGCTTTTGTCCTGATATATCAGTACAGCAACAGAAACCACAAATAAGAATGGTATTAAGCAGGCAAGGATATATCATATAGGAAGGCTTAAATTATGGTAGTGAGGATATCCTCTTATCTGCCTAATTACTCTCTGCGATATTAAATCTACAAATAATGGAGCTATGTGACATGCAGGCATTGATGATAGTAGATGTTGTATAATCTATGTTATGACCATATGCTTTGTTATTTTCCCTTCTTTATAAATGCATCTTGGCAAAGTACACAGCTTTTATTTTCTTTTGGAAACCATTTGCACTATTTTGTTTCTCTCTGCAGGGTCTGAATGTTTTGCCTGCCTGCATGCATGTATGTTGTTAATGTGTTGGTGGTTTGTATTTCCCACTACCTCACTATTGACAACAATGTTTTGAATGTTCATGCACTGGTTTGAATTCTCCAGTACCGTCTGTGGCAATTCTTAGCATTAAGCCTGTTTGTCAACCATGCTTCTTCTTTGAATGCACTGAGTACTCCAAAAACTCATGGAGAAAGGTTCCTCCATAGCCTTCTTAATTGCTATTTTGAATATGTTTGTGCAAGTTGTTCTTATTTCCATCTCTATCAAACCAAAGTGAATCAAAGTTATTCTCAATCATTCAGGTAGATGGAGTTAGAGAAACACAGTTGTTATGAACAGCACAATTTCACCTTCTGAAAGAGATCAGGGAGTAATAAATTTATAAGTTGGTTACTCGGACTGTGATCACAGTCAGAGCTTAGATTGAGCCACACAGTACTGGACACAAAACTGATTTCACAGTCCACATCAGCTGAGTAATTTTCCTTTCATATCGAGACACTGTAACAACAGAGTGAAAAAAGAGTTGGGGTAGAGTACATTGGTGCTTTTTCTAGAGTTTGGAGTATGACTTTAAAGATCTTCATGTTTAGTAGGTGCCACTTCCTGCTATGTGGAGGCTGCTTACTGGTAAGTGGAGCGCCCCCATCCTCTATAAACTTTGCAAATATGAACTTTTACATATGCAGAGATTCCCCTTTAGAGTTCACATTTTCCAAACTGTACTATCCTTTTTTGATTCTTCTTACCCACCATGTTTGTTAACTGAGGTCTCTGTCCCGCCAGGCCCTGCAGCTGTTAAGTCCCAAAGAATCACACAGAGGTCTTCATTAGTTATAAACTGATTGGCCCATTAGCTCAGGCTTTTTATTTAGTAATTCCTATAACTTATACTAGCCCATAACTTTTGTCTGCATTAGCCATGTGGCTTGGTACCTTTTCTGGTGAGGCAGTCACATCTTGAGTCCTCTGCATCTGAGTCATGACTGTAGACTGCAACATCCTCTTCCTAGAGTTTTCATTGCCCCATCTCTACCTTCTACCTCTTTGCCCCACCTACATTTCTTGTCTGGCTATTGGTCAATAAACATTTTATTAAAAATAATACAAGTGACAGAATAAAACACCATTGTCCCACAGTACTTTTCCCTTTTCTTTTTTTTAAAACAAGAACTCAGAATTAAGTATATTTGGTTTAGTTATTTTTTACCATTCTTTTTCACAACATGCAACCAACATTTATTTTTTTAAATATATTTATTTATTTATTATGTATACAATATTCTGTCTGTGTGTATGCCTGCAGGCCAGAAGAGGACACCAGACCTCAGTACAGATGGTTGTGAGCCACCATGTGGTTGCTGGGAATTGAACTCAGGACCTTAGGAAGAGCAGGCAATGCTCTTAACCTCTGAGCCATCTCTCCAGCCCTGCAACCAACATTTAAACAAAAGAAAGTATCCATAGTCTATTTTTGGGTAACGTGGGCATAGTTTTTTAGGCTACTTTTTTGCTGACTGTGGGTGCTGCTAATCTTACAGGGAACTAAGGAAATTTAGAATTATGGCCAAGTCCTGACTGGAAAATTTTGTGAGGCTTGATCATCTCAGGCAGCACCAAAACATCAGTTTTGGATGTGGAACTCAGACTTCTGGACCATCTGCTCTTATTTGAGATATTTTAGGGAATCTTTCTTGATCAAACTTGATTTGGTTTTACCCCAGATGAATCCCCAGCCTCTCCATTTCTGTAGAAACAAAATTAAAACCTCTCTTAAAAAGATATATACCTCTTGACTTCAATTTTGAAGTCAACATATTTTTAAAATACCTATCTTGGAATAATTTAGAAGTATTTATAAACAAATTATCTTTTAGCAATTTCTCTTCCTGTTTCAGCATTTAAGCAATTTATAGAGAACATAATAATATACAGTATCTAGACTTTTTGTGTATTTTTATCTTTACATGACTTTATATTAACCTCTATTTTTTTAATTAATAATTTTTGGCTTTCTGAGACAGGCTTTATGTGTGTGTGTGTATGAATGTGTATTTTTGGCTCTCCTGGAATTCACTCTGTAAAGGAGGCTGTCCTTGAACTTACAGTGATTAGTGTGTCACTGTCTTTCAAGAGATGAGATTAAAACTATGTGCCACTACATAGTTTGATACAAATCCTGATTGTGTATGTTTTCTTATATATTGACATATTATTTAATCTATTGTATAATGGAAAATTGTATTTTAGATCAAGTAACCTATAGCTGACTCCGGGTTTATATGGATGGATCACTAGATATTTTATTACAACATTTCTTTATAGAAATTTCTATGCAATAATGATCATTTTTTCAAATGTGAAGAATCACCATTTCATACAAATTATTATGTGTTAAAGGTTAAAGTACAGGTGACCATGAGAAAATATATCCAGGAGACAAGTTCTATCTGAAGAGTCAAGATAAAATTTCTACATCATGTTGGTTGTTTCATGGTATGTGTATGTGCATTTTTCTCCCATGTGTACCACATTCATTCTGCAGAACTAAAGAGAGGGTTTTCATGTCTAAGGGCTGGAGTTACAGATGGATTTGTGTCACCACTGAGGCTGGAAATAAAGCCTGAATCCTCTGATGAGCAAACAGTGCTTTAAACCACCAAGACATGTTCAGCACCATAATGTAAAAGAAACACCCCACACATTTGTATATGTTTGTGTATCTGTGGAGTTTCTCACGGTGACCCTCACAGTTGGACTTTGATGCATGATTCTGGAAGTATTCAGACTACACGGGTCTGCAGGAAATCCCTAGCTGTACCTGCACCATTGGAACATCTCCTGAAGAAGTTGAATTTAGAGATTCTTCCTAGTACTTGGCAGTGTCCTGACCTATTCTGAGAACCTGAGGGATTCCATCTGAAACAGCTCTATCATTGGCTTCAGAAAACTGATCTTTATGGATAATGAAAAGAGAAACCATCTCATTTCCAGGACTACTAACATGTTGTTGGTGTTGTTGTTTTTTTCCACTAGTGTTCCAGGGATAGTTTTGGCCATCTTTACTGTCTTCATGTCTTTTTAAAATAAGACAGTCTGTGAAACTGTGCCCAAGAAGGGATCCCCACACAACACCCCTCCTCTCTGGACCTTCCTGACACCCACCTGTTGCCAATAACATTACTTCGGAGACTAGCAAGGGTGTCCTTTCATACTCTAGAGTTGACTCTTTTGCTGATTATTCTTCTTTCAAATGCTTGATGACTTCTTTAATGTCATTTTCTAGAAAGGAGGGCTTCCTGCACCTGCATGGAGACATGAACCTGAAAATAAAGCCAGATGACCAATGCCAATATCTTCAGAAGGACAGAGTATTAAATGAGGAAAGATGAGATGGGTCTAACTTGAAAACTAGATACTTTGCCCTTCAAGAAAGGCTTCTCTCCAAGAATTGTCTCTCATCCCACCCAAGCTATGGAAGCTGTGAAAAAATTGCTGCTTAATTAAAAGCCCCAAAGTTGGATATGAATAATCAGAAAGAGGTTTATAGAATGACCTCTAGAAAAATGTGTGTTTAAAGATTTCATCACCTTGGCCATTTCTGTCAGTGACTGAGTATTATGTAATCCCAGAAACTGTAAAAATCCAATAAAATTAAATGTAGTTTAAAATTTTGTTTTTTTTTTAATTTATTAAAAATTTCCACCTCCTCCCATCCTCCCATTTTCCTCCTACTCCCCCCTTCCCTCCCTCTCCAGTCCTAAGAGAAGTCAGGGTTCCCTGCCCTGTGGGAAGTCCAAGGCACTCCCTGTTCATCCAGGTCTAGGAAGGTGTTCATCCAAACAAACTAGGCTCCCAAAAAGCAAGTACATGCAGTAGAATAAAAAGCAGATGTCATTATCATTGGCGTCTCAGTCTGCCCTCATTGTCAGCCACATTCAGAGAGTCCTGTTTGATCACATGCTCGTTCAATTCCAATCCAGCTGGCTTTGGTGAGCTCTCATTAGATCAGCCCCACAGTGTCCCTGGGTGGACACATCCCTCGTGGTCCTGACTTCCTTGCTCATGTTCTTCCTCTTTCTGCTCTTCATATGGACCTTGAGAGCTCAGTCCAGTGCTCCAATGTGGGTCTCTGTCTCTATCTCTATCCATCGCCGGATGAAGGTTCTATAGTGATGTGCAAGATCTTATTCAGTGTGGTTATTGGATTACACCAGTTCAGGCACCCTCTCCTTTGCTGCCCAAGGACCTAGCTGGGGAAATCCCCTTTGTCACCTGGGAACCCCTCTCGAGCCAAGTCTCTTGCCAACCCTAAAATGGCTCCCTTACTTAAGATAAAGTGTTCCCTGCTCCCAAATCCACCCTTCCTCAATCTCAACCACTTCATTTCCCCAAGCTCTCCGCAATCCTCCCCTTCTCCCTTCTCTCTCCCCATCTCCCTTTCCCCACAACCCACCCCACCCACCTGATACCAACTTTTGCCTGGAGATCTTGTCTACTTCCAATATCCAGGAGGATAAATATATGTTTTTCTTTGGGTTCACCTTCTTATTTAGCTTCTCTAGGAGAACGAACGATAGGCTCAATGTCCTTTGTTTATGGCTAGCATCCACTTATGAGTGAGTATATATCATATTCATGTTTTTGGGTCAGGTTATCTCACCCAGTAAAGTGCTCTAGCCCACTTTCATTTGAGGGCAAAGAAGATGAGTAGTTTGTCAGTTTGTCCTCTATTTTTCCAAACACCTAAATGTTGACTAATATCTTATTTCCCGTTAGAGAATAAATGTTGTTAGTGAACTAGTGAATAAACGTTTCTATGTTTCTCTTGTGTCTTATGTTTTGTGTGTGTGTGTCCCCTATGTTGGTGCCTCTTTGTAGGGCTTTTGCTTCTTACTTTTCACCTTGAGATAGAGTCTCTATTTTTCAAAAACTTGAATCACAGGTGAAGTGGCCCTGAATCTCATAGAGATCCTCTTGTCTTCATTCTCCGAATGTCATTGCAAGCTGATACAGATGCCCCTGCTACTGGATCTTACCTGTGAAAATTTTCCTTTATGTGTGTGTCTGAGTGTAAGTACGTGCACCACATGTGTGATGGAGCCCTCATATGTCAGAGGGGGCATCAGATTCCCTGGATCTGGACCGACAAAGGTTGTGAGCTGCTGTGTAGGCACCCTCTCCTCTGCTTCCCACAGACCTAGCTGGGTATATTCCCTTGGCCACCTGGGAACCCCTCTAGAGCCAAGTCTCTTGCCAACCCTGAAATGGCTCCCTTAGTTAAGATATTTTCTTCCCTGCTCCCATATCGTACCTTCCTCCATCTCAACCATCCCATTCCCCCAAGCTCTCTCCAACCCTCCCTTTCTCCCTTCTCTCTTTTCCTCTCCCCTTCCCATCAGCCCAACCCCCATGCTCCCAACTTTTGCTCACCCTCTTGTCTACTTCTAATTTCTAATGTCTAAGTCAATGCTTGATGTTTCTCTGGAAGGGGAATACATTCTATTCAAGCATTCTATGTCACTGTAAAGATAGTTACAATTTTGACACATTGAAAGGGATATGAAGACAGGCATTTTTGTCCCATGACTGTGGAACCTGTGTTGTTACATATGGCTCTTCCAAACCTGTAAAAATTCCCTGATTTCCTGATACTTTTGAATCTCAAATGCTGCAGTAAGGAAAAAAATCTCACACCAAGGGCAGAGGAATGAGACAGAGGATAGGAGGCACCCAGGAGCTGTCTGGTGCACAACTCACAAAACACCGAGGTTTAAGCAGGCTCATCTCTCCAAGCAGAGAGAGTGGCATGTATTTTATTTTGGAAAAAACCATCATGTTTGATACACACAATGTGAATACTGTAGTCTATGGGGGAATTATAAAATGTGTCTCCAGATATAAGGCAGTCTTTATTCCTTCTTTTTCTTTTTTATATATCTTGATTTGGCAAATGAATAACTTGTAGGTTAGTCTGCTCACATACTCACACATACTTGAGAATCACATTGAATGTCAATGCTGTTTTTTTAAACTATATTGTTTTTATATTTGGTTTGTGTCTGTTCTTTTAGATTTTGTTTGTGTGCATGCATGTATGTGTGTGTGTGTGTGTGTGTGTGTGTGTGTGTGTGTGTGTGTTTTGGTTGGTTGGTTTGTTGGTTGGTTTCTAAGTGGACTGGTGTTTGGTTTCTTGTTTTTCTTCCCTTTTTATTATTTTGTCTGAGGAACTGTCTCCCTATTTTCCCCAGGCTCTACTGATACTCCTATGAAGATCAGGTTGACCTGAGATTCAAAGACACTTGCTCTGATCCTCAGTCCTGGGATTAAAGGCATGTTCTTTTAATTAAGAGGACAAAATTAAGCCTAATAATTAAAATGCTAGAGAAAGGCCAGTGGAATTTAATCCCAGTACATGATTTAATCCCAGCAACAACCTTTAATCCCGGGACAGATCTGACCATTGAAAATGGATCTCTGGAAATCTGGTTCCAGCTTGGACTGCATAGCAAGTTCCAGCACAGCCTGAACATAATAGAGAAATATTCTTAAAGATAACAGACAAACAAACAAAACAGGTGCTTGAAATAGGGAGGCAGTCCTAGAACCCCAGCAATGGGAAAGAAGAAGTCAAAGGTCATTCTCAACAATTTATTCTGTTGTGCACCAGGTTAAAAGACTCCCTTTAAAATATCAATCAAGCATCAAACATGAAAAAGAGATGACAAAAATTTCTTCATTTTTCTTGATACCATTTTACTTCCACCGGATGAAAATCAACATATCATGCTGTCATATATGCCTGTCATGTTTTCCTAAGATAAGATACAAGCTTCTCTCCCTCACAACACAGATGATCTTAATTCAGACTAGTTTTTTCTGTGCTTTGCTTCAAACACCTCTATCCTCTGTTTAATTGCCCTAACAAGGGTGAGACCCTGTTCACTGTAGGACTTAGCGTTCAATTCTCTCTAGAAAACAAGAATTTTCAACAACTTTAGAACTAGCCATATATGTGAAAACAGAGTTAGAATTCATGAGGTAGGTACATGCCAGCTCCAAACTCCGTGCTGCAATACTCCATGCACGGATCTAATTTGCAGAGCCATTGGCGGTCCTTCTTCATCCATGATACTTCATGCTGACAGAAAGAAGTGGGGTATATTTTTTCATCATCTGAGTGAAGTCCTTAGACTCACAGCATAACAGATTCATCATATTAGTCAGTGTTTTCTTTCAACACTGGAGTCTAACTGGACTATGGTTGTGGGCTCATGAGACTGCCCATGAAGCCCAGTGTAACATCCTAAACCTAGCGTAAGTTTGGTGAGGCCCAGTGTAACTTCCTGAGCCTAACTTGAGTTTAGAGACCTGTCTGTGGCTATAACTTCCACACAGAAAGTTATTGAGCATAGCCCAGTCTAGGCATGCCTCTGCCCAGTAACTACTAACCTGAAAAATATTATCGGCCCTTGCCCCACCTCAACACATCCCTGGCATCCAAACACCTATATAAATTCCCACCTAATACAATTAAATGAGATTTAGCTTCAGGAGACTCCTGACTCACTGAGTTGTTTCTCCCTGGTGGCCAGGTGGTAGGTTTGAGTTGACACTCACCATCTCCCTAAGCCCTAGGGAAAGTCCAGCATGTCAGGCTCTGCCTCTTCCCTTTTTGTCAGAGAACCCTGCACTCGGGTATTGGAGTGCAAAAGTTGAGACCAATTTCTACTTTGCACAAAATGAGAAATTATCTTAGAAAATGTTATTATAAAAGTATGTTAGTAACACAATTCCTTCATAGAAAGGCAGAGGCCAGAGGTATATTTTCTTGAAGAAATGAATAAATACAAAGAATATAATTGCACATGATCTGCCGTGGACCAACTCTCTTGAAGATCGAAGACCGAGGGAGAACAGGGGTGAAGGCTAAGGAGAACCCGGGATTCGGCGAATGACAGATAGACAGAACTCTAACGAGGTTTGAATCTGCTGCAATTTTACTAAAATTCAAGCATCACTTTTATGATATTACAGAAGGAAGGTGGCAGACACAAAAGCTTACATTAAAAAAATGATTACAGGCAATTGATTATTCTCAGCATGTCTTGCGGTCAGGGCCAGGTGGGCAGAGCTTTTCATTGAAATTCGTCTCACACCATTAACTGCACTTTCTCATGGCTCTAAATCGTATCTGCCCTCAAGGTAACGCAAATACCATTCTTTAGGATTCCACCCCCAGGGTTTGCTCCAATATTGAATGGCTGGCTTCAATTGTCAAGAATAGCCTGCCTTGACGGGCGGTGGTGGCACAGGCCTTTAATTCCAGCACTCGGGAGGCAGAGGCAGGTGGATATCTGGGAGTTCGAGGCCAGCCTGGTCTACAAGAGCTAGTTCTGGGACGGGCACCAAAGCTACAGAGAAACCCTGTCTCGAAAAAACGAAAACAAACAAACAAACAACAACAACAACAACAAAAGAATAGCTTGCCTTTCTTTCCTATCTAAAATGCACCAGGGGTTTCTCATTCTGGCTAGCCTCTCCATAAATGGTAACTCATGCCACTCCATACATTTTCCTTCATAATTTACCCATCTTCTACTATCATGAGGTCTTTCTTTTCTAGGGTATCCATAAATTTCCCCAGAGAGCAAGCCAGAGTCTTAATCATAACATTAATGGCCTGAATCAAGGGAGGGAACTGACACATCAGTTCCTCCGTATTCAAGGAGCCCTTGGGAATGTTTCCTGGTTCCTTGAACAGATTAAGTTTTTAACAAGAGAAAAGTAGTACAGAAGAAGAAGATATGGAGCCAAGGCAAGAAACCATCGCCAGGAACAAAGTGAACGAGGTCGTTGAGGCTGATCAGGTAACTCAACTCAAGCAGACTGCCAGGGAGCCACTGGGGGCCAAGTTCCAGGAAGAACGAGCCCCTCATTTTGAGACGGCCACCACCTGAGAGGCATTTTGTCACACAGGCGAGACAGCCGTGTATGTGGCAATGAGCAAACGTATTTTGATGAAACTTCTAGAAAGTTGATATCAAAGAACATGGCATGCACAAGCTGGATCTATGGAGAAAGTAAGATGAGGAAATGGGCTAGACGGCTGTGGAGATTGGTTTAGTTACTTTTTATTTCATAGTATATATCAATAGTACATGTCAAGCTATTGCATTGTGATACTTTCATCCAAGTATATTACATGCTCTTGTATTATTGATCCCTTATTTTCTCATCTGTTTCAACAAATAAGTTGGAGCAGAAAACACTGATTGCTCCATGACATACCATGGAATTTGATCACATATTTGATACATCATGTCTCTGGGAATCAACATTTTTTTTTTTACATAATGTAGGACTAAGAACTACTTCTGCATCTCAGACTGTGAAAGCAGCACAGGTTTTCTGAAATGGTACATGTTTCAAAGAAGTTCTCATGTGATATGCCCTCAAGAAATTTACATGTCAGTCCTTTTAAATGTTCTTGTGATTACATGCACTTGTGGAAGATACTATGGTCAGATTAACACAAGTTTGGCTTCTGACTCCTGAAGAAAGAAATGTTTCTGACTGAATCACATACTCACCACCTGTATTTCTTTACAAACAAAGCTGGTGGTTTGGTTACAAATGGTTAGGGCATGGCTCATGGTATTTTGGAACCCTCTGTTTCAACCTGTTGAGTAGTGATTCTCAACCCTCAGAATGCTATGGACAACTACTGTGGTCTCTCATGTTGTAGTGATCTAACTGTAAAATTATTTTTTATTACTTCTTCAGAATTGTCATTTTTCTACTTTTAAAAATAGCAAAATAAATACTTGATGCATTATATCTGATACACTGACACTTACTGAGGAGTCATCCAAACTAACCCAGAAGGAAATGAGAAAAACAGATGTAACATTTTTTTTGTAAACAAAATGTGTAGTATCTATTATTTCCAATGCATAAGATTGTCTTCTACTTCTTGCTTTCTACTGGTAATGCTTTACCGTGTAGTTGAGGTTTCCCTACCTTCAATTTCCACTTCCTCAATTCCCTTAGTTTGGTCTTATTTTTATTGCATCTAATCTTGAACAGTCTTACAGGTTTTCTTCAAACATTTGATTTTTTTCTTAGAAATCTTGACATCCTTTAACTAATTTGCTGATTGTCTCTGATGTTTTATGGTCTCTCGCTGGTAAGAAAGGACAAAAATCAGTCTGTTTTGTGACAATTCCTCTGATGACGGTGGTATGTGGACGATTGGCGGAAACTACGTTGACACTTGGAGCAAGTGTAGGGCTTCTCTCCTGTATGTATTCTCTTGTGAGCTTTCAGGTTGGTTTTATGGCTGAATGGCCTTTCACATATAGGACATATGAAAGGCTTCTGTTCCTTGTGTATGATCTCATGGACTCTCAGGTCTGAGACAGTATAGAAGCCTTTATGACATGTTTTACATACAAATGATCTCTCATTCTTTTGAACTTTCTTATGAACAGAAAGATTAGAGTTCATGTCTCTGTGGAGTCTCTCATGGTGACTGTCACATGTGCAGTTTGCTGCATGATTCTGGAAGTCTTCAGTCTGCGCTGGTCTGGAGGAAATCCCTGGTTGACCTCCACCATGGGGACATCTCGAGAAGAAGCTTCACTCTGAGATTCTTCCTGGTACCTGGCAGTGTCCTGAAGTGTTCTTAGATCCAGAGGGATTTCATCAGAAAAAGCTCCTGGTTGTACCTCCACCCTGGGGACATCTCCAGAAGATGTACTCTGAGATTCATCCTGGTACCTGGTAGTGTCCTGAGGTGTTCTGAAATCCAGAGGGATTTCATAAGAAACAGCTCCTGGTTGTACCTGCACCATGGGGACATCTCCAGAAGAAGATGCACTCTGAGATTCTTCCTGGTACCTGGCAGCGTCCTGCCGTGTCCTGAGATCCAGAGGGATTTCATCAGAAACAGCTCCCTCTTTGCGATCATGAAAATTATCTGTTTGGAAAATGAAAAGAGAATCCATCTCAATTACAGGACTAGTAACACAACCTTTTCTTCACTAGAGTTCCAGGAATAATCTTGGCCATCTTTACTGTCTTCATGTTTTTTTAAAAATTGGACAGTCTGGGAAACTGTGCCTAAGATGTGTTCCCCACACAACAGCCATTTTCTCTATACCTCCCTGACACTCACCTGTTGCCAATAATCTGTCCTGGGATTTGGGCAAGGGTGTCCTTTCATTCTCTAGAGTTGACGCTGTTACCAATTGCTTTTCTTCAAAATGCTCAATGATTTCTTTTAATGTCATGTTCTCAGTAAAGAGTGCTTCCTGCCCATGCATGGAGACATGAACCTGTAAACAAACCAGATGACCACTGCCCATGAATCTGGATGATAGAGCACCTGCCCTCCAACTGATTGCACTGCATCACTGGAGTATAGGTTAGCTTGATTGTCCAATTTTCATTTGTAATGTTCTTTTCCTGGCTTTCAAAAGTTGTGTAACCTCAAGTCCCTATTGCTCTGTTTGTAAGTGTTGTATCACTGTTGCCAGGGAAAAGGTAATGTTAGCTTTCTGTAATCCCTGCCCACAACATTATCTACAGCTGGCCAATGCACTGAATGAGGAAGGATGAGGATAGTTTAAATTGAAAACTAGAACTTTCCCCTTGAATAAAGGCCTCACATTGTTCCAAGCATTGTCCCTCATTCCACCAAAGCAATGGAACTATAACAAAATTGCTGCTTTAATAAAAACCCCAAGGTTGGATATGACTCATCAGAAGAGATTTATAGAGTCACCACTAGAATGGTATGTATGTGTATGGGGTATTTGAAGAATTTCACCACTTTGGTCATTTCTGTCAATGACTGAGTATTATGTAATCCCAGAAATTTTAAAAAATCAAATAAAATTATGTCTATCTTAAGATTTTTGATTTAAAAAAATGGCATTGCTGAACCATTATTTATCAAGTCATTTCTCATGTGTGTCTGTGTTGAATATGCTTTTGAGAGCACACGGTACTATCCTGCCTCTTCTGTTTAGAAACAGGACAAAATGACACAAACTAGATGATTTAGAAAACCATTAAAGAATTACGTCCCAGATTCTGCTCCACAGGTCCATGAATCACAGGCTACCTCAGGCATTCAGAGTGGTAAATGCGTGCCAAATTTCTGAGATGAAATAATTTAGGTAATGCTCAGAATTGAGAGACTCTAACTTCCTCCATTTTACCTCTGGACCTAATTTCAGTTTATTCAAAACCAATGGAAAATCTTCAACAACATCCCTGACAGCAAGAACAAGGGGAGAGCACATGAGATGTCTGCACAAGACCACAAAACATCGAATGCAATGACCAAAAAAGGACAGTTCTGTAACCACATCTGAATTTGCCCAACATTATGATAATCTGTTAATGGAGGGGGGGAATGAGAAACTCAGCAAATCAAATATGTTCCTATTGCTGATTTTTACTACCGAGAAAAAAACCCTTTTGTTTTACTTATTACTAAAATGTGATGTCTTTTTCACCAATTCTCAGGTGCTTATAATAAGTACAATATAAGCACCTTGCTAAATGAGCCATCTTCAAAAGATATACTATCTCTTCTAAACCCTTAAAGGCTTTGCTCTAATACCATCTCTTAGTCTCTTGTCATGTTTAAATAGATTAAATATAAATATGTCCATTGTACACGTGAATTTAAAGCAAGTAGGAAGTCTGTATTGTAAATACGTTGATAGGGGGCATTACAAACTGATCAAAAAACAAATAGAAAGTCTTCCAACTTCCCCCAAATGTAGAAGACTGTCTTTATTCCTGAGTTAATCAACTCTCAGTTACGCTACTCACCATAACAGGAGGCTTCAAGCACTGGTCAGTGACTGCCCTCATGAGTTTCCCCAGGTTTCTTCCACTTGATTCCCACAACTCTTTTACAGCCAACTCGTCTTTGGAGTGCCCGATTTTGCAAAATTGCCCCAAGACCAGCTGGGAAATCATCTGCTCCTTGGTCTGTTCTTCTGGCTTCAGCCATGAGTTAAACATCTCCCAGAGTGTTTGCAACTCCTGCTTCGCAAAAGAGCCATTGTCATTTGGGGAAAAGTTGAGGCAAACACTAGCAGTGTTAGAGATGACTTCTTCCCACTGCACAGGAGAAACCCGGCCTGAAATAAACTCTATATTTTCTACCTCACCACCATTATCTGGTGACAGGGGCTGAAAGGAGTCTTTGAGGTTTGAAGCCATTCTGCTGAGAATCCTCAGAATTATTCAAATATAGCAACCTGTATTTTTCTTGTGACCTGAAGATCTGTTTAAAGAAATCAGTGGAATGTGTTAAAGTAATGAATTAAAGAGTAACATTATTAATATCACAGATCTACTAAGAGACGTTTCAAAGTAAATACTTCTTCAGAATTCTACACAAATTCTTTATTTTTTAAATTTTATTTTGGTTTATTGAGATAGGGTTTCTCAGTAGCTTTGGAGCCTGTCCTGGAACTAGCTCTTATAGACCAGGCTGTCTTCGAACTCACAAAGATCTGCCTGCCTTAGCCTCCTGAGTGCTGGGATTAAAGTCTTGGGCCACCACTGCCCAGCCACAAATTCTTCTAGAGACCAGAACAAAGAAAAAAAAATGCAAGTATAATATTACTTTATCCGACAGAAAGACAAATCCTGGTTTGAAAATGGAAAGACCTTAAATGAGAAAACAGCAAGCTGTATGGTAGCTAAGGGTTATCTGCTCACCCCTTTGTAAAAGATCAATTACTTTTGCAGAGTTTCAAATTTTATGTTCCACCTGTGTCTCCCCTTACAAGTGCCACAGATCAACACTTTCGTAAGAAAAACATAAAAGTGAATGACCTGCAACCATCAGTTTGCACAGTAGCAAGGACATGTCCATAGAACAAGAGACCACATACCTCACCTTCAAAATTTTAAAGGGCGAATGCTTGAACAGATGGTTTTCCAAAAGTCCACACAACAATTTAGAGACCTACCTATGATTGTAAAGCAGCATCTCCTAGACCCACAAAAATTAACAAACCTACACATACCCACTCCACAAAGAAGGGAAATGTTTCTGTTTACCGAAGTGGTCTCTTTCTAGGGCAGATCAGGGCTGATTCCAGCAAGCACTAGGTGCTGATGTGTCTCCAGGCCTGTGCTCTGCTTCAACTGAGCTTCTGTTCAAGCTGATGTCCTTTTTATAGTGCCTGACTTCAATGATTCAATCTGTTATGCTATTTAGTTAGACACTACCTTGGATCATACCTCCTGTATCTGGGCATAGCAGCCATGGCCTTGTACCTAATAATCACAGTGGTGAGCATTAGGGACTCCTGTTCAAGCACAGTTTTTTAGCCTAAGAAGACCAAGTTCAGCATAGCCTAGGTGAACAGCATTCACATAGCAGGAAAAAAAGCACATGCACTAACATATCAGGGGAAGACATTTTAACCTTTGGTTGAGTTACAAATGGAATCCTCCTTCAGCCCTAGCTCAGAATCTCTATGCAAATCTCGATAATCCTATGGAAGTAAAACCCATCTAAAGTAGGCATAGTCAGTAACTGCAGTGAATGGGGACATCTCCACACTGAAAGGAATATCAAGTATGTCATTTATCTATGACTTCTGATCAACATGCTTTAACATGGTTATCAATGAAGATAAAACATGAAATTTCTATATGGAAAATTCAATTATTTTTTACATTTTAGCTAATCTTTTTTTAAGATTTGAATTTTTCAGTGGTATATAATTTGTTTTTGGAAAAATAAATCTTACATGAAGAACCTAGGTTAATCTAAAGCCACTGGAGTTTGGAAAATATTGAAACACTCCTTTAATCCAAGGATCTGGGATAGAAGCAGATGGATCTTATGATTTCAAAGCTATCCTGATCTACAGAAGATCAATGAAGGAACAAATCCTGGCGTTGGTGGCCTAAATCTTTAATCCAAGTACTAGGGAGTCATATGCATTTAATCCCAGCCCTAGACACAAGAAAAAATGGGAGGAGAAACTGCTTCAGTATGCTTAGTGTATGGTTGCCCAGCCTTGGTAGAGGTAGACTTCTCTCATGGCTTGGCTGCTTTGATATTATGCTATTTATTTTGAATCCAAATTTCTGTTCCTGAGTTTCTTACATATGCTCTGGGAATTGTTTCCCTATTTTGAAAAATTTTATTATCCTAGGGAAAGGCTGTGTTTTAGAGTTCCTCATATTTCAGTAATTTTCGTCCTGTGCTTCCAGCTTCTTTGGGATGATGGCATTTACGGTTGTGTGTTTAGTGTTGGAAATAAGCACACTTTGATAACACAGCACACCTTTGTCAATAGGTTCTCAACATGTGACTTTCAGGGGACACAACTGAACCAAACAATCACAAGATTTTCAATCACAAAGGCACTAGCCTTTAATCCCCTCACATTAATCCCCAGAGTCAGTTTTTGTGAGTTTGAGATCCAGCTGTTCTACCAGGTAGTTCCAATGCAGTCAGGGATACATAGTGAGACAATGTTTTCAAAAACAGAACAACAAAATGAGCAAAAAATTAAAAGACAGACATCGAGAAGAATTCTTGAAGTAATGAAATAGATCAGAGACTCTAGCACTGAGAAATTTGAAGGCATAGGGTTGTAGGTCAAGGCTATTCTCAACCAACTAAAGAATTTATGACTAGATTAGGTCATTAGGCACTTATTTGTAAAAAAAAAAAAAAGTTAACTCAAAAAAAAGCAAAAAAATAAACCAGAGATGAAAACCCTCATTTTGGAGGTAAATTTAATTCCTCCTCATCCTACATCCTCAAAATCATATCTATCTTACAACATGTACTCCCAAAGTAAACAGCTTCACTTTGGCAATAGTAGTGGGCCTGGGCAAGCCTGTCTTTTCTGTGTTGTGCATCGGATATGTCTTCGGCACTACTTGCTCTGTCTCATTCCAATGCCAAGATTTTACCTTGTATGTTGCAGTATTTGAATTCCAAACTCTGTGGATATCAGAAAATTTTAGCCAGTGTGGAATGAGGAAAACGACAGAAGTCATGGTAGATGAATGACAGCCTTGGTATTCCTTTCAGTGTGAAAATGTCCCCTTTCACTGCAGTGATTGATCATACATGCATTGGACATGTTCTCCTTCCATGACATCATAAGAATCCATAGGGATTCTGACCTGGGGCTGAAGGAGGATTCCATTTGTAACTCATTCAAAGGGCAAAGAGTCTTTCCTTTGATATCTTAGTGTATTTGATGACTGCTTGAAGCCTACTATCATAGTGGGTACCTAGATGGAGCATTGATTAACTCAGGAATAAAGACAGTCCTCTACATTTGGGGGAAAGTAGGAAGGTTTTATCTTGTCTTTTTTTTTTTTTTTGTCAGTCTGTAATGCCCTCTACCAACATATTTGCAATGGAGATTACCGTCTGCTCTAAATTCACATAAGAAAAACAGAAAGGAGTCTATGGATTGTATGGTGGACATAGTTGTATTGAATTTATTTAAAAGTGTTATGTGACTAGGAGAAGATATTTGAGCAAAGCCTGTAAGAGTTTAGAAGAGATAGTCTGTCTTTTAGAGATGGTTCATGTCTCCATACAGGTGCAGGAAGCCCTCCTTTCTAGAAAATGACATTAAAAGAAGTCATCAAGTATTTGAAAGAACAATAATCATCAACAGAGTCAACTCTAGAATATGAAAGGACACCCTTGCTAGTCTCTGAAAAAATGTTATTGGCAACAGGTGGGTGTCAGGAAGGTCCAGAGAGGAGGGGTGTTGTGTGGGGATCCCTTCTTGGGCACAGTTTCACAGACTGTCTTATTTTAAAAAGACATGAAGACAGTAAAGATGGCCAAAACTATCCCTGGAACACTAGTGAAAAAAACAAAGTGTTAGTATTCCTGAAAATAAGATGGTTTCTCTTTTCATTATCCATAAAGATCAGTTCTAAGAACAGGTCAGGACACTGCCAAATACCAGGAAGAATCTCTAAATTCAACTTCTTCAGGAGATGTTACAATGGTGGAGGTACAGCCGAGGATTTCCTCCAGACCAGTGTAGTCTGAATACTTCCAGAATCATGCATCAAAGTCCACTTGTGAGGGTCACCATGAGAAACTCCACAGAAACACATACATATACAAATGTGTGGGATGTTTCAAACGTTATGGAGCTGAATAAGTCTTGGTGGTTTAAAGCACTGTTTGCTCATCAGAGGATTTAGGCTTTATTTCCAGCCTCAGTGCTGCCTCAAATCCATCTGTAACTCCAGTCCTTAGAGGTGAGCACCCTCTCTTTAGCTCTGCAGAATGCATGTGGTACACATGTGGGAAAAATGCACACACAAATAACATGAAACAACAAACAAGATTTTGAAATCTTATCTTTATTCTTCAGATAAGGAATTGTTTCCTGGATATATTCTCTCATGGTCACCTGTACTTTGCCCTTTACCACATAAGAATTTGTGTGAAACGGTGGCTCTTCACATTTGAAAAAAGGCTTGTTATTGCATAGAAATTCTATAAAGAAATGTTGTAATAAAATATCTAGTGATCCATCCATATAAACCCGGAGTCAGCCATAGGTTACTTGATCTAAAACACACTCTTTCCATTATACAATAGATAAAAGAATATGTCAATATATAATATAACATACACAACTAAAATTCATATCCAACTCAGAGAGAACTATCACTTATGACAGCAGGAAAAAAAGTTAGTAATAGACTTGATATTACTGATAAGACAAATGGGAAAACTATGGGAAAGCATGTTTCTAGAGATAGAAATACACTATCCTCCCAATAGTACAGAAATTTTGGAGGAGATCCTATAGGAAACACAAAAGGAAAGGATGGAATAGGAGATGACAAATGAGCAGATAAGGATGATGATAGTTTGGGTGGCTTTGTCCTCAGGCAAGACTTTCAGAAAGTGTTGAGCACTGCGGATGTGCTTGACTTGTCTCTTCAGTATGTAGAGGACACTCACCATGGAGACACTTGAGCAGGCCAAGAGACACAGTCACAGGCCATCAGTGAAGGACAGTAAGGACATATACACAGAGATTGTCACATTATTGGACACAAACCATGAGGATTACCCGTAGCTCAACCAGCTAGTCATATTTTGTCAGAAATAGGGTCTAACATTCTTGCTGGAGTCAAGATATTTAAAAGCATGTATCCAAGCCAACTGAGTGAGCAAGAGAGACAGATCAACGTGTTGTCTCTGTGTTTAAACTTGATCCACCTGGAGTTACTCAGGCTGATTGCAATTGCTTGGAAGTTACTCAATAGGCCCATACCATACAGAGACAGCCTTATCTTTTCTCCATAAATATATATTACCATTTTACATTCAATGTCATCCAGGTATTCCTTAAACATAATATTTGCCATTTTCTATGGAATGACTTCTGTGATGAGAGACAAGGAGTTGGCAAAATTCAAGTCTCAATGATTAGGTGTTTGGGTATTAAATGCTTTCCATTAATATTAAATGACATAATAAAATAGTTTGCATAATTCATAAGCATTTCCACTGAAGTCTGGGAGAAGGAAAAATTGCCATCATCTTTCTTTCTTTCATTCCTTTCTTCATTCTTTCCTTTTATTAACCTAGCTATCTATCTTCCTATCTTACTTTCTCTTTCCTAATACTTTCCTCCCCTCCTAACTGCATTCCTTTCAGTAGAGCTGTTGAAAGAATTTCTTGATATAGATTTTAAGAACAACTAAGATAGAGAGGGGCACTTGTGAACAAAACAAGATGCCCTGAGAGCACCAACATGGCCACTCCAAGGAGTGCTTTCTCATGTCTTTAGTTCCGGTCAATCACTTCAGTGCTAGATGGCAGCATGAGGGAGTGTGTGGCCATGAAAATTGAAACACTCTACAACTGTGATGAGACATTCAACCTCATTTAAATATTCTTGATTTCCTAGTGTTCTTTCTAAGCAGATTGGATATTTTCAACTCACAGCTAGACTCATGACAGTGTCTCCACTAGGGTCTGAAGCAACATTTAATTGCCTTGGACCTGAGTTCCAACCAAGAAAACAAATGTAGTACAAATTACACAAGAAAGCCAAAGAAAGTAATTAGGAATCAGGATGGAAAATTTTCTGTCAGTCAGTGGAGCACAGAGGATATGGCAGAGAGTTGTGCAGAGGGAACAGTGATTCATGCTATGAAAGTATATGTAAGTGGCATTTTTTTGGCCCTAGAGGGGCTTTCCCTATCACCTAGCATCCTAGACAGTTCCCACATCTCAAAACCTTGTGGTACCAAAGGAATTCAGGGGAATCAGCTCACTGATGTGCCTAATCATAGATCAACGTGGATGATGGCTGCCATAATCTCACAGCATTACAAGTTCCTGTGACAGAGTTCCTGCTTCCACTCAGAACTTCTCATCCTGGCCCCCTACCCTAAACCTGGTTACCCCAAGAGCTTCACGTTCCTTCTCCCAGGTTCTCTATCATATAAAACCTCGGGTATTTTTGCCATACACTCTTGGGATCTTGGTTCTTCTTTTAGTTTCCTTGACACATTCTCTTCTCTAATGTTTTTATCTGACGATTTCTTTCTCTTCTCTTCTTGCCCAGAAATGTCTAGTAGATAATATTGACTCTGTGATATGGACTCTTCCAGATGCCTCTGACCATTCTTTCCACAATACATGCAGGAAAAACATTGTCCTCAATGATACTATGAGCAGCAGTTTTTCCCACATTTTATTTTAAAACTCCAAGTATTCATTTGCAAGGGATAAGAGGTCATAGGCCATATGTATAACATCTTTCGGAAAAATATTAGAAAATGATTCATCCATGTTGTGTGTGAAAGTCTTTGTTAATTTCCATTCTGTAGAAAACTCCATTGTATGTAATTAGGACAATTTATATTGACAGTTCTTGGTAGGGCCTTTTAGTTTGAGATGTTATGAAGCAGGCTGCTGTGACCTTTGCTCTATGTGAATCCAAGTGCACATAGACATGCATTCCTCAGAAATGGTTTTCATTATGTTTCACTATGTTTTGGGAATTGTCTTTTGATATAAGGACAGAAATACTATACCATATTTACTACAGTAGCATATCTTCCACTAGCCATAGCAGAATGTTATTCTCTGATCCGAATTTATTGACTCTTGATTGAGGCAATATATTTTTTTGAAATATTTATTTATTTATTTATTTATTTATTTATTTATTTATTTATTATGTATACAATATTCTTTCTGCGTGTATGCCTGAAGGCCAGAAGAGGGCACCAGACCTCATTTCAGATGGTTGTGAGCCACCATGTGGTTGCTGGGAATTGAATTCAGGACCTTCGGAAGAGCAGGCAATGCTCTTAACCGCTGAGCCATCTCTCCAGCCCCCTGAGGCAATATTTTAAATTGTTTTCAACTACCTGCTTTGAAAATTAACAAAATGTTATGTCCAAATATACTCCTCAAACAGGAAGAAATTGAGTTACTTCTTAATGATTTCTGTCCATGAAAAAGGTATATTCTCATGTTCTCATTGATCTTCCTTTACATTCTATCTGGTTTTCCTGCCTATAATTCCTGCCTGCTACTGGCCAATCAGCGTTTATCTAAAATATGATTGATAGAATAGAGACCAAGTTCCCATCCCAATCTTCTCTCAGTCTTCTGCCATTTGTAAATAAATTCAATATAATTATGTACATCTACAATCCACAGAGTCTTTTCTGGTTTCCTCATGTGAATTTAGAGCAGTAGGTATTCTCCAAAGTAAATATTGATAGAGGGCACTACCTACTGAAAAAACAAAACCAAACTATAACACCTTTACACTTTCCTTTAAATGTAGAGGACTGTCTTTATTCCTGAGTTAATCAATGCTCCATCTAGGTACTCACTATGATAGGAGGGTTTAAGCACTCATCAAATGAACTAAGATATCAAAGGAAAGACTCTTGCCCTTTGAATGAGTTACAAATGGAATCCTCCTTCAGCCCCAGGTCAGAATCTGTATGGATTCTTATGATGCCATGGAAGGAGAACACATCCAATGCATGTATGATCAGTCACTGCAGTGAAAGGGGACATTTCCACACTGAAAGAAATACCAAGGCTGTCATTCATCTACCATGACTTCTGTCGTTTTCCTCATTCCACACTGGCTAAAATTTTCTGATATCCACAGAGTTTGGAATTCAAATACTGCAGTATACAGGTAAAATCTTGGTATTGGAATGAGACACAGCAAAGAATGCCAAAGACAACTCCGACGCACAACACACAAAAGACAGGCTTGCCCGGAATCACCACCATTCGCAAAGTATCGATGTTTTACTTTTGGAAGTACATGTTCTAAGATAGACAGGATCTCAGGATTATAGCATGAGGAATTAAAGGTTACATCCAAAATGAGGTTTTTCTTCTCTTTTTCTTTGCTTTTTTTGGAATTAACTTGTTTTTGCAAATGAGTGCCTTATGGCCTAATCTAATATAAATTCTTATAGCAGAGCTGTTTCATTACTTCAAAAATTCTTCTCTCTCTTTTTTACTTTTTTGCTGATTTTGTTGTTCTGTTTTTTATAAGACATTCTCTCGCTATGAATCCATGTCTGCACTAGAAACACTGGGTAGACTGGTCGGATCTCAAACTCACAAACACTGACTCTGGGGAGTAAAGGGATGGGATAAAAATGCGATGAAAGGAGACAGAAACAGAGACCCACATTGGAGCACTGGACAGAAATCTCAAGGTCCAAATCAGGAACAGAAGGAGAGAGAGCACGAGCAAGGAACTCAGGACCTCAAGGGGTGCACCCGCACACTGAGACAATGGGGATGTTCTATTGGGATCTCACTAAGGCCAGCTGGCCTGGGTCTGAAAAAGCATGGGATAAAACTGGACTCGCTGAACATAGCGGACAATGAGGACTACTGAGAACTCAAGAACAATGGCAATGGGTTTCTAATCCTACTGCACGTACTGGCTTTGTGGGAGCCTAGGCAGTTTGGATGCTCACCTTACTAGACCTGGATGGAGGTGAGGGTTCCTTGGAATTCCCACAGGGCAGGGAACCCTGATTGCTCTGCGGGCTGAGGAGGGAGGGGGTCTTGATTGGGGGAGGGGGAGGGAAATGGGAGGCAGTGGCGGGGAAGAGACTGAAATCTTTAATTAAAAAATAAATAAATAAATTTAAAAAAAAGATAAAAAAAAAAAAAAAAAAAAAAAAAAGGCCTGTGCCTTTGTGAATGACAACCTCCAAGCATGGTGATTGTTCGGTTCAATTGTGTCCCCGAAAATCACATGTTGAGGCCTTATCGACAGAGACTGTGCTCTGTTATCAAAGTGTACTTATTTCCAACACTAAACACACAACCGTAAATGCCATCATCCCAAACAAACTAGAAGCACAGGGACTAAAGTTTCTGAAATCTGAGATACTCTAAAACAAGTCCGTTCCCTAGGATAATAAAAAATTTCTAATAATAGTGAAGGAATTCCTATAGCATGGGTAAAAAAAAAGGCAGAGAAATTAATTTGATTCAACTTTAACACCAGAAAAATAAAACAACTAAGTTAAAAAGACATCTTACCTCTACAAAGCTTGGGCAACCATAAACTAATCATACTGAAGCATTTTTTCCTCCAATTTTTTCTTTTGTCTAGGGCTGGGATTAAAGACATATGATTCCCTAGTACTGGGATTAAAGATTTAGGCCACCAACACCAGGATTTGTTTCTACATTGATCTTCTGTATCCCAGAATGGCCTGGAACTCAAGGAGATTAATCTGCTTCTCTCCCAGATCCTGGGATTAAAGGTGTGTGTCACCTTTGCCCTACCTCTTTAGATTAGCTTTGGGTCCTCAGGTGAGATTTATTTATCTAAAAACAAATAATATACACATGACAAATTCAATTGCTGAAAAAGGTTTAGCCAAATTATACAAAAAATTGAATCTTCCGTATAAAAATATTGTTTTATGTTCATTGATAATCATGACTGTTATTTTATATTCTGGACTTTAATTACTTAAATCATGTTGATCAGAAGTCATAGATAAATGGCAAACTTATATTCCTTTCAGTATGGAGATGTCCCATTTCACAGAAGTTACTGACTATCAATACTTTGGTTGGGTTCTCCTTCCATGGGATCACCAAGATTTGCATAGAGATTCTGAGCTAGGGCTGAAGGCGGAGTCCATTTGTAACTCAACCAAAGGTTAAAATATCTTCCCCTGATATGTTAGTGTATGTGTTTTTTTTTTCCTTCTATGTGAATGCTGTTCACCTAGGCTATGCTGAACTTGGTCTTCTTAGGCTACAAGACTGTGCTTGAACTTGAGTCCCTAATGCTTATCACAGTGATTATTAGGTACAAGGTCATGGCTGCCATGTCCAGATACAGGAGGTGTGATCCAAGGTAGTGTCTAACTAATTAGCATAACAGATTGAATCATTGAAGTCAGGCACTATAAAAAGACATAGCTTGAGCATAAGCTCAGTTGAAGCAGAGCACAGGCCTGGAGACACATCAGCACCTAGTGCTTGCTGGAATCAGCCCTGATCTGCTCTAGAAAGAGAGAGACCACTTTGGAGAACAGAAACATTTCCCTTCTTTGTGGAGTGAGTATGTGTAGGTTTGTTTATATTGTGGGTCTGGGACATACTGCTTTACAATCGTGGGGACGTCTCTAAGTTTTGTGGTCTTTTGGAAAACCTTTCTGCTCACACAAATATGTTGGTCTGTGACACTTTAAAGGGGAGACCCAGGTGAAACATAAAATTTGAGACTCTGCAACAATAACTTTTACCTTTTACAAAGGGTTGAGCAGATAAACCTTGGCTACCATGCAGCTTGCTGTTTTCTCATTTAAGGTCTTCCCATTTTCAAACCAGGATTTTTCTTTCTGTTGGGTAAAGTAATATTATATTTTTTTTTATTTGTTCTCATCTTTAGAAGGATTTGTGGCTGGGCATTGGTGGCCGAAGCTTTTAATCCCAGGACTCGGGAGGCAAAGGCAAGCAGATCTTTTTGAGTTCAAAGACAGCCTGGTCTACAAGAGATAGTTCCACGACAGGCTCCAAAGCTACAGAGAAACCCTATCTCGATAAACAGAAAATAAAATAAAAAAAATAAAATAATTTGTTTAGAAATAAGAAATATTTACTTAAAAATCTCTTAGTAGACCTGTGACATTAACAAGTGTCTTACTTTTTCATTCATTGCTTTAACCCATCCACAAATTTCTTAAACAGATATTCTAGATCACAAGAAAGGTACTGAGCTGCCATATTTGACTCTTTCTAAAGATTCTCAGCAGAATGGCTTCACATCTCAAAGACTCTTTTAAGCCCATCACCAGAAAATAGTGGTGAGGTAGAAAACATAGAGTTTATTCAAAGCCGGGTTTCTCCTGTGCAGTCGGAAGAAGACATCTCTAACTCTGCTGGTGTTTGCCTCAACTTATCCCCAAATGACAATGGCTCCTGTGCAAAGCAGGAATTGCAAACACTCTGGGAGATGTTTACCTCATGGTTGAAGCCAGAAGAACAAACCAAGGAGCAGATAATATCTTAGCTGGTGTTGGAACAGTTTCTTAAAACCGGGCTCTCCAAGGACATTGCTGTGAAAGAGTTGTGGGAATCAAGTGGAAGAAACCTGGGGATACTCATGTGGGGACTGACTGACCAGTGCTTGAAGCCTCCTGTCATGGTGAGTAGCTTGACTGAGACTTTATTAATTCAGGAATAAAGACAGTCCTCTACATTTAGTGGAAGTAGGAAGACTTTATAGTTGTTTATAGGGCAGTTTGTAATGCCCTCTATCAACGTATTTACCTTCTTGCTTTAAAGTCACATGTACAATGGTGATATTTATATTTATTCTATTTAAAGGTGTTAATAGAATAGGAGATCATGTTAGAGCAAAGCCTTTAAGAGTTTAGAAGAGATATCTGTTTTTTAGAGATGGCTCATTTAGCAAGGTGCTTATATTGTACTTATTATAAGCACCTGAGAATTGGTGAAGAGGACATCACATTCAAATAGCATGTAAAAACAAAAGGTATTTATTTCTGTAATAAAAATCAGCATAGGGACATATTTGATTTGCTGAGCTTCTCATTCTACCCCTCCATTAACACCTTAGAGATATGTTGGACAAATACAGGAAGGGTTACAGAACTGTCCTTTTTTGGTCATTGCATTGAGATGTTTTGTGGTCTTGTGCAGACATCTGATATGTTCTCCCATTGTTATTGCTGTAGGAATGTTGTTGACAATTTTCCATTTGCTTTTAATGAACTGAAATTAGGTCCAGTTGTAAAATATAAGAAGTTAGGGTCCTCAATTATGAGCATTAGCTAAAATATTTCATTTCAGAAATTTGGCAGGCATTTAACACTCTGAATCTCTGAGCTAGCCTGTGATCCATGGACCTGGGGAGCAGAATCAAGGACATAATTTCTTTAATGGTTTTCTAAATTGTCTAGTCAGAGTCATTTATATCCTGTTTCTAAACAGAAGAGGCAGGATAGTACCCTGTGCTCTCAAAAGCATATTCAACAGGGACACCCATGAGTAATGACTTAATGAATTATGGTGCGGAAATGCCAGTTTTGAAAATCAAAAAATTTAAGCTAGATGTAATTTTATTGGGTTTTTAAAAATTCTGGGTTTACATAATTCTTAATCATTGACAGAAATGACCAAGGTGGTGAAATTCTTCAAACACCATATCCATACTTTTCTAGAGGTGATTCAATAAATCTTTTCCTGGTTAATCAGAGCCAACCTTGGGGCTTTTCATTAAAGCAGCAATTTTGTTATAGTTTCCATAGGTTTGGTGGGATGAGGGACAATTCTTGGAACAATGAGAAGCCTGGGGAAAGTCACTAGTTTTCAATTTAAACCATCCTCATTTTTCCTCATTCAATACATTGGGCAGCTGCAGACAATGTTGTGGGAAGACATTAGAGAAAGCTAACGTTACCTTTTCCCTGGCAACAGTGATACAACACTTACAAATACAGAGCAATAGGGACTTGAAGGTACAAAATTTTGAAAGCCAGAAAAAGAACATTACAAATGAAAGTTAGAGAAATGAGCTAACCTATAGTCCTGAGATGCAGTGCAGTCGGTTGGAGCACAGGTATTCTATCATCCAGATTCATGGGCAGTGGTCATCTGGTTTGTTTACAGGTTCATGTCTCCATGCATGGGCAGAAAGCACTCTTTACTGAGAACATGACATTAAAAGAAGTCATCGAGCGTTTTAAAGAACAGCAATTGGTAACAGCGTCAACTCTAGAGAATGAAAGGACACACTTGCCCATATTCCAGGACAGATTATTGGCAACAGGTGAGTGTCAGGGAGGTATAAAAAAAAGGGTTGTTGTGTGGGGATCACATTTTAGGCACAGTTTCCCAGACTGTCTTATTTTATTCGTTTATTTATTTATTTATTTATTATTAAAGATTTCTGCCTCCTCCCCACCACCGCCTCCCATTTCCCTCCCCCTCCCCCGATCAAGTGTTCCTCCCTAATCAGCCCTAAGAGTAATCAGGGTTCCCTGACCTATGGGAAGTCCAAGGACCACCCACCTCCATCCAGGTCTAATAAGGTGAGCATCCAAACTGCCTAGGCTCCCCCAAAGCCAGTATGTGCAGTGGGATCAAAAACCCATTGCCATTGTTCTTGAGTTCTCAGTATTCCTCATTGTCCACTATGTTCAGCATGTTCGGTTTTATCCCATGGTTTTTCAGACCCAGGCCAGCTGGCCTTGGTTAGTTCTCCATAGAACATCCCCTATGTCTCAGTGTGTGGGTGCACCCCTCGCGGTCCTGAGTTCCTTGCTTGTGCTCTCTCTCCTTCTGCTCCTGATTTGGACCTTGAGATTTCTGTCCGGTGCTCCAATGTGGGTCTCTGTCTTTATGAATCTCCAGTTAGCCTGATACCAAAACCACACAAAGACCCAACCATGAAAGAGAATTACAGGCCTATCTCACTCATGAATATTGACGCAAACATTCTCAATAAAATACTGGCAAATGGAATCCACAAACACATTAGAAAAATTACCTTTTTTTATCAAGTAGGCTTCATCCCAGAGATGCAGGGCTGGTTCAACATATGCAAATCTATCAATGTAATCCACTATATAAATAAACTGAAAGAAGAAAACCATATGATCATTTCATTAGATGCTGAAAAATCATTCGACAGACTGTCTTATTTTTAAAGGACATAAAGACAGTAAAGATGGCAAAGATTTTTCCTGGAACTCTACTGAAGAAAATGACTGTGTTACTAGTCCTGTAAATGAGATGGATTTTCTTTTTATTATCCAAACAGATAATTTTCATGATCGCAATGAGGGAGCTGTTTCTGATGAAATCCCTCTGGATTTCAGAACACGTCAGGACACTGCCAGGAACCAGGAAGAATCTCAGAGTGCAGCTTCTTCTGGAGATGTCCCCATGGTGCAGGTACAACCAGGAGCTGTTTCTTTTGAAATCCCTCTGGATCTCAGAACACTTCAGGACACTGCCAGGTACCAGGAAGAATCTCAGAGTGAAGCTTCTTCTGGAGATGTCCCCATGGTGGAGGTACAACCAGGAATTTCCTCCAGACCAGTGCAGACAGAAGAGATCCAGAGTCATGCAGCAAACTGCACATGTGACTGTCACCACGAGAGACTCCACAGAGACACAAACTCTAATCTTTCTGTTCATAAGAAAGTACAAAAGAAGGAGAGGTCATTTGTATGTAAAACATGTCCTAAAGGTTTCTATACTGTCTCAGACCTGAGAGTCCATGAGATCATACACAAGGAACAGAAGCCTTTCATATGTCCTATATGTGAAAGGCCATTCAGCCATAAAACCAACCTGAAAGCTCACAAGAGAATACATACAGGAGAGAAGCCCTACACTTGCTCCAGGTGTCAGCGTAGTTTCCGCCAATCATCCATATACCACCGTCATCTGAGGAATTGCCACAAAACAAACTGATCTTTGTCCTTTCTTACCAGTAAGAGACCATAAAACACCAGAGATAATCAACAAATCAAAGGATGTCAAAAATTCTAAGAAAAAATCAAACGTTTGAAGGAAACAAGTAAGACTGTTCAAGATTAGATGCAATAAAAATAAGACCAAACTAAGGAATATCAGGAAGTAGAAGTTATGGTTAGGGAAACTGCACCTACAGAGTAAAGCATTGCCAGCAGAAAGCAAGAAATAGAAGACAATCTTATGCATTGTAAATAATAGATACTACATATTTTGTTTACAAAAAATGTTACATCTGTGTTTCTCAGTTCCTTTTGGGATTTTTGAAGGACTTTTCAATAAGTGTCAGTGTATCAGATATAATGCATCAGGTATTTATTTTGCTATTTTTAAAAGTAGAAAAATGAAGATTCTGAAGAAGCAGTAAATAATATTACAGTTAGGTCACTATAAAATGAAAGACCACAGTAAGTGTCCACAGCATTCTGAAGGTTGCGAATCACTACTCAAGAGTTTGGAAGAGATGGTTCCAAAGTACATTGCTACTAATGAGCCATGCCCTAATCCTATGTAATCAAACAACCAGCTTTGTTTGTAAAGAAATACAGGTGGGCTGGGCAGTGGTGGCGCACGCCTTTAATCCCAGCACTCGGGAGGCAGAGGCAGGCGGATTTCTGTGAGTTCGAGGCCAGCCTAGTGTACAAGAGCTAGTTCCAGGACAGGAACCAAAAAGCTACAGAGAAACCCTGTCTTGAAAATCACAAAAAAAAAAAAGAAATACAGGTGGTGAGCATGTGATTCAGTCAGAAACGTCTCTTCCTTCAGGAGTCAGAAGCCAAACTTGTGTTAATCTGACCATAGTTATCTTCCCCAAGTGCATGTAATCACAAGAACATTTAAAAGGACTCACATGTAAATTTCTTGAGGGCATATCACATGAGAACTTCTTTGAAACATGTACCATATCAGAAAAACTGTGCTGCTTTCACAGTCTGAGATGCAGAAGTAGTTCTTAGTCCTACATTATGTAAGAAAATATTGATTCCCAGAGACATGAAGTATCAAATATGTGATCAAGTTCCATGGTATGTCATGGAGCAATCGGTGTTTTCTGCTCCAACTTGTTTGTTGAAACAGATGAGAAAATAAGGGATCATTAATACAAGAGCATGTAATACACTTGGATGAAAGTATCACAATGCAATAACTTGATATATACTATTGATATATATTTTGAAATAAAAAGTATCTAAACCAATCTCCATAGCCCTGTGGCCCATTTCTTCATTTATTAATCTTACTTTCTCCATAAATCTAGCTCATACATGCCATGTTCTTTGATATCAACTTTCTAGAAGTTTCATCAAAATACTTTAGATCATGTGCTATTATATTTTGTATATATTCATTTCTTCAAGAAAATATACCTCTGACCTCTGCCTTTCTCCAAAGGAATTGTGTTACTAACATACTTTTATAATAACATTTTTCTAAGATAATTTCTCATTTTGGGCAAAGGAGAAATGGTCTCAAATTGGGCACTCCAGTACCCTAGTGTAGGGTGCTCTGGCAGAAAGAGCAGAGGCAGGGCCTGATATGCTAGACTTTTCCTAGGGCTTAGGGAGATGGTGAGTGTCAACTCAGACCTCCCCATTGGCCTCTGGGGAGAAACAGCACACTGAATCTGGAGTCTGCTGAAGCAGGATCTCTTTTATTTGTATTAGGCTGGAACTTATATAGGGGTAGGGATGCCTGGGATGTGCCGAGGTGGAGCAAGGGCCAATAATATTTTTCATGTTGGCAGTGGCTGGGCAGAGGCAAGCTTAGACTGGGTTGTGCTCAGTCACTTCCTGTGTGGAAGTTATAGCCACAGACAGGTCTCCAAACTAGAGTGAGGCTCAGGAAGTTACACTGGGCCTCACCAAACTCACATTAGGTTTAGAAAGTTATATGGCCAGTCTTCATGAAGCCCACACCCTAACTATGCATAGTCGAGTTAGATATACTCCAGTGTTGGAAGAAAACACTGACTAATATGACGAATCTGTTATGCTGTGAGTCTAAGGACTTCACTCAGACCATGAAGAAATATACCTCACTTCTTTCTGTTAACAGGAAGTACCATGGAGGGACAAGGACCAGCCAGTGGCTCTGCAAATTAGATCCATGCATGGAGTATTGTAGCACAGCGGTTTGGAACCGGCATGTACCTATCTTCACGAATTCTAACTCTGTTTTCACATATATGGCTAGTTCTAAAATTGTTGAAAAATCCTGTTTTCTAGAGAGAATTGAATCCTAAGGCCTGCACTGAACAAAGTCTCACCCTTGGTAGGGCAATTAGACAGGGGTAGAGGTGTTTGAAGCACAGCACAGAAAAAACTAGTCTGAACCAAGATCATCTGTGTTGTAAGGGAGAGAAGCTTGTATCTTATCTTGGGAAAACATGACAGTCATGTTTGACATCATGATAGGTTGATTTTCATCTGGTTAATGTAAAATGGTTTCGACAAATATAAGGAGATTTTGTCATTTCTTTTTTAATGTTGATGGTTGATGGATTTTGAAAAGGGAGTCTTTTAGCCTGGTGCACAACAGAATAAATAGCTGAGAATGACCTTTGGCTTCTTTTACCCATTGCTAGGGTTCTAGGCCTGCCTCGCTATTTTAAGCATCTGTTTTGTTTGTTTGTTTGTTATCTTCTAGAATATTTCTCTATTATGTCCTGGCTGTGATGGAACTTGCTATGTAATCCAAGTTGGAACCAGATTTACAGAGATCCATTTTCAAAAGTCAGATCTGTCCTGGGATTAAAGGTGGTTGTTGGCATTAAACACATGTGCTGGGATTAAATTCCATTAGCCTTCCTCTAGCATTTTAATTGTTAGGATTAATTTTGTCCACTTAATTTAAGGAACATGCCTTTAATCTCGGGCCTGAGGAGTCAGAGCAAGTTTCTTTGATTTTCAGGTAAATCTGATCTACATAGGAGTGTCAGTAGAGCCTGAGGAGCATAGGAAGACAATTTCTCAGACAAAAAAAAGAAAAAGAAAAAGAAGAAACCAAACCAACAACCCTCTTAGCAACCAACCAACCAAAACACACACACAAACGCACACACTGGCACGCATGCACCCATGCACACAATCGAAATCTAAAAGAATAGAAACAAACCAAATATAAAAACAATATAGTTAAAAAAAAGAAACCAGCATCGACATGCAATGTGATCATAATGTATTTGTGAGTATGTTATCAGACTAACCTACAAGTTACCCATTTGCCGAAACAAGATAGAAAAGGAAAGAAAAAGAGAGAATAAAGACTGCCTTATTCTAGAGACACATTTTATAACTCCTCCATAGACTACAGAATTCACATCGTGTGTATCAAACATGATGGTTTATTCCAAAATAAAATATATGCCACTCTCTCTGCTTGGAGAGATGATCCTGTTTAAATCTCGCTGTTTTGTGAGTTGTGTACCAGACAGTTCCTGGTTGCCTCCTATCCTCTGTTTCATTCCTCTGCCCTTGGTGTGAGATTGTTTCTTGATAGCAGCATTTCAGAATCAAAAGTTTCTGGAAATCAGGTAATTTTAACAGATTTGGAAGAGCCATGGGTAAGAACACAGGATCAACAACCATGGGACAAAAATGCCTGTCTTCATATCCCTTTTAATGTGTCATCACTGTAACTGTCATCACAGTGACTTAGAATGCTTGAATAGGATGTATTCTATTCCAGGGAAACATCAAGCATTGCATTAGAGATTAGAAATGCTTATGCGATTCAATCATTCATAAAAGTGTCTTTCCTACCTTGGTCTTCTTGGGTTTGTAGGCTTTGATAGGACAGTTGAATTGCCACAAATCAGACTGAACTGTGTCCTTTTTCAACAGGAATTGACAATAAAAAAATCAGAGGAGATCAACAAATCACTTAAAAAAGTTAATAAATCCAAGAAGAAACAAATGTTTGAAGGAAAACAATAAGACTGTTCAAGAAAGAGAAGTAATAAAAATAATACAAACTAAGAGAATTCAGGAAATAGAAATTACAGGTAAGCAAAGAGAAACCACAGATGCAAGCATTGCCAACTGAAAACAAGAAATGGAAGAGAGGATCTTAGGCATTGAAGACACTATAGAAGAAAATAGATACAACATATTTTGTTTACAGAACATGTTAAATCTGTGTTTTTCAATACCTTTAGGGTTGATGACTCTTTAATAAGTGTAGGCATATGAGATATCCTGCATATCAGTTATGTATGTCCCTGTGCATAAAAGTAGAAAAGTTACAATTCTGAAGAAGCAATAAAAATAATTTTATAGTTGGGTCAGGGTCACCACAACATGAAGGCTTATAGTAAATAGTCGTAGCATCATGAAGGTAGAGAATTCAAGAGGTTGAAGCCGATGGTTCCAAAGTACAATGCTAATAATTTGCCAAGCCTTAACTTTTATGCACTGGAACTACTGCGTAGACCAGTTGGATCTCAAACTAACAAACACTGACTCTGGGGATTTAAGGGACGGGATTAAAGGCCTGTGTCTTTGTAAATGTCAATCTTCAAGCATGGTGATTTTTCGGTTCAATTGTGTCCTCTGAAAATCACATGTTGAAGAGACAGTGCTGTGTTATCAAAGTGTGCTTATTTCCAACACTAAACACTCAACCGTAAATGCCATCATCCCAAAGAAGCTGGAAGCACGGGGACTAAAATTTCTGAAATCTGAGGTACTCCTAAACACAGCCATTACCTAGGATAATAAAAAATGTCAAATAATAGGGAAAGAATTCTTATAGCATGGGTAAAAAAAAAGTCAGGGAAAGAACTATGGATTCAAACTGAACACCAGAAAAACAAAGCAGTCAAGGCACTAAGATGTCTTACCTTTACCAAGACTGGGCTACCATATACTAAGCATACTGAAGCATTTTCTCCTCCCATTTTTTCTTTTGTCTAGGGCTGGGATTAAAGGCATATAACTCCATAGTATTGGGATTAAAGATTTAGGCCACCAACACCAGGATTTGTTTCTACATTGATCTTCTGTAGATCAGGATGAGATTGAACTCATAGAGATCCATCTGCCTCTCTCAAAGATCCTGGGATTAAAGGTGTGTGTCACCATTACCTTATACCTTACCGCTCCAGTCGCTTTAGATTAGCCTTGGTTCCTCAGATGAGATTTATTTATTCAAAAAGAAATAATATAACACTGAAAAATTCAAATCCTGAAGAAAGATTAGCCAAGATATACAAAAATAATTGAATCTTCCACATAAATTTTTTTTTGGCTTTTCAATGTCTTTACTCTTAACACTTAAGTAACTTTAAACATTTTTCATTTCATCCTGTCTTAAAGACCGAGAAAGTGCTGGTCATCCCCAATGGATTGTTTGCATCTAAGTTTTTAGTTGGGATGTGGTTTAAGAATGAATTAGAAATGAATTCAGACATTCATAACATGCTGTATCTGTTTCGAGTAAAATTTTGAGGAAAGGCCATCTATCTTTTAATGGAGCAGATGACTTTACATGATATTGTACCAGGAAGGGCATAGAATCCCAGCAGATGATGCAATTATGTATAAAAATGAGTGTTATTAAATAATGCACACTTTTAATATGGAGAAATTAGGTCATTTTCCCACTTCTCCCACAAATATTCAATCTTAATATCTGTGTAATGAAATAACATAGATAGTGTTATCCAGCCTGGTGCTAATGGATAATGCCAGTTATGTCAGGTTCATTGTTTACTTTAACAGGTAATTTGTGGACCGGAATCATTTAATTGTTCTGAGTACATAATTACATGTCAGCAATTTCCAATTTAATTAAAATGTACAAATCTGAAGATTAAGGGAATTTTTGAATTATTAATCATTTTTCCACTAGGAAATCTTGTTGCTCTGCAGGAGATTTGTCCAGTGTTCAACTATACGTATTTTTTTTTCCTTCTCATTCACAGACAGACAATTTTCCAGCAGAACCCAATTACATGGGCAGCAGGCAGCAGTTTGTTCAAAGGTAAGGCCTATTAAATAACTTTCTCGGCTTCTCCATTTGCATTTGTCTCAAAATTGCTTTGCAAGAGACAACACTGCAGGTTTAATCTGGTTGAGACAACACTCTCTCCTCTTTTTCTTTATATATTTCAGTAGCTCCACGTTTAAGGGCCCAGAAAGAGTCAGCCTGAGAGAGAGTGGGCACCGGGACAGTGATCAGGCTGACAGTGACCAAGACACTAACAAAGGCTTCTGCTGTGACATGTCTGTTAGGGAGGCACTCAAGATGAAAACTACTTCAACTAAAAGTCAACCACTTGAGCAAGGTGAGTGATGCCTTCCAGTGCTTCTCAGATGTAAAGCTTAAGCCATCTGCATAAGCCTATCGGTACTAGCACAGCTGTTTGTCACAGTGGACTAGACTGTTGATAATCTCTCAGAGAAAAGTGTGAAGCCCACGGTGATCCTCAACTGCAATGCTTTTCCTTATCACAGACACAATGGATAGTGCCCATGGACCTTCTTAAAATGGGAACTTGTCTCTTCACACTAGGTCTGATTTTACAGGTATTTCCTAGCCTGGTCTAATTTGGGTTTGACTAACAAGGAATATTTGGCATGCACCAGCTTAATAATTAGGAACATTATCCTATCATTATATATTATTATTTTTTGTTTATTTTTTTTAGTTGTTGAAAAAGAAAAAAAATTTCCGCCTCCTCCCCATTTCCCATTTCCCTTCACCTCCTCCCACACATCGCACCCTCCCCGCACTCCCTTACCCCTCTCCCCCTCCCCCCACTCCATTCCCCCTCCCTCTCGATAAGTAAGAGCAGTCCAGATTCCCTGCCCTGTGGGAAGTCCAAGGTCCTCCCACTTCTATCCAGGTCCAGGAAGGTGAGCATCCAAACAGGCTAAGCTCCCACAAAGCCAGTTCATGTATTAGGATCGAAACCTAGTGCCATTGTCCTTGGCTTCTCATAAGCCTTCATTGTCTGCCATGTTCAGAAAGTCCGGTTTCATCCCATGCTTATTCAGTCCCAGTCCCTCTGGCCTTGGTGAGTTCCCAATAGATCAGTTCTACTGTCACAGTGGGTGGGCGCACCCCTCGTGATCCTGACTTCCTTGCTCATGTTCTCTCTCCTTCTGCTCCTCATTCGGATCTCAACAGCTCAGTCCGGTGCTCCAATTTGGGTCTCTGTCTCTATCTTGATCCATCGCCAGATGAAGGTTCTAAGGTGATATGCAAGATATTCATCAGTATGGCTATAGGATGGGGTCATTTAAAGGGAATCTCATGTAAATTTTCTTGAGGGCATATCACATGAGAACTTCTTTGAAACATGTACCATCTCAGAAAAACTGTGCTGCTTTCATGGTCTGAGATGCAGAAACAGTTCTTAGTCCTACATTCTGTGAGAAAACATTGATTCCCAGAGACATGAAGTATCAATTATGTGATCAAATTCCATGGTATGTCATGGAGCAATCGATGTTTTCTGCTCCAACCTCTTGTTTGTTGCTTCTCTTATGTAGACACTGCAATTCTTCAAGTGAAATCATTGATCTGAAAATGTAGAAATGTGACTGCCAACACAGGTCACATAGAGAAATTAATCAGTCTCACAAAGGCAAATATTAACAGTTCTTTCAAATGAAATAACGATGAAAACACAACCAGAGTAAATCATGAACTACGTAATTAAGGAAAAGAGCAAGAAAGCAGAAGAGGGGAAACAGATGAGAAAATAAGGCATCAATAATATAGGAACATGTAATATACTTGAATGAATTTATCATAATACAATAATTTGCTATGTACTATTGATATATACTTTGAAATAAAAAAGTAACTAAAACCAATCTCCACAGCCCTATGACCCATTTCTTCATTTATTCATCTTACTTTCTCCATAGATCTAGCTTGTACATGTCATGTTTTTTGATATCAACTTTCTAGAAGTTTCATCAAAATACTTAAGCTCATGTACAATTATATTCTTTGTGTTTATTCATTTCTTCGAGAATATATATATCTCTGCTCTTCCTTTCTCATAGGTATTGTGTTACTAACAAACTTTATATAATAAATTTTTCTAAGATAATTTCTTATTCTGTGCAAAGGAGAAATTGGTCTCAACATGGGCACTACAGTACCCTAGTGAATGGTTCTCTGGCAGAAAGGATGGGGGCAGAGTTTGATCTGCACTCTCCCTGGGCTGAACAGAATGGTGAGTGTAGACTACTCAGACCTCCACCCTGGTCACAGGGGAGAAACAACATACTGAGTTAGGAGTCAGTCAAAGAAGAATCTCATTTAATTGTATTTGGCAGGTACTTAAATAGGCTGAGATGGGGTTGGAAGCCTGGGATGAGCTGAGGCGGAGCAAAGAACAGAGCCAATAATATTCTGCCATGTTAGCAGTGGTTGTGGAGAGGTGGGCCTAGGTGTGTTTGTGTTGAGCCACCTCCTGTGTGGAAGCTATAGCCAGAGAAAGATCTCCAAACTTGAATTAGGCTCATGAAGTTATACTAGACCTTAGCAAACTCACTTTAGGCTTACAAAGTTACACTGGGCCTTATTCCTGGGTCTCATGAGGCCCAACACTCTAGACTATGCATAGTCCAGATATACCCCAGTGTTGAAAGAAAAACACTGACTAATATGATAAATCTGTGGTGCTGTGAGTCTAAGGACCATAAAGAAATATACCCCACTTCTTTCTGTCAGCAGTAAAATCTTTTGTGGTCTCCTGTCAAGAAGTACCATGGATGGAGAAGAACCAGTCACTGGATCTGCAAATGAGTTTCATGGATAGTGTACTACAGTGAAGGTGTAAGTCACAAAACAATCCACACCAGTTTGGAATTATGATTAATGAAATGGTTCTTTATTTAAAGGGAAAAATCTTACAGATCACCATCCTAGACAACAGCCCTCTGCATGATCAGGAACGAAGTCTAACAACCAGAAGCTAGAAGCAAGAGAGTGAGCACATGGCTACCACTGCTTTTTAAAACAAAAGAGACCACGCCCAAGTGGGCTGGTATCTTAAAGGCTATTGGCTGACGGATTAGAAGTAGCTCCCACAGCACCTCCCTCTTTTGTTTTGTCCAAACCCAATATAAAACAATATACACTAGGAACAGATATCTAGTGTAAGATTAGAATTACATTTAGCATAAACAATATTAATCAAGGAACCTATGCTAAATGTTTTAATAAACATTCTATCCTAAAGAGTCTAAGTCTTGTATTGGAGAATGCTTGGCTAGACCATAAGAGGACGATAACTATGACTACCTAATCTTCAACTGTATTAAAGGCCTGAGAAGGGAGATAATATTACTTGAACAATCAGGAAGTACAATCAAGTAGCTTCCAAAGCAAGCAATATATGCCAGAGATAATTAGCTACCTGAGCAATCACCCAAAATCTCATTTTGCAGTGTTGAAGCAACCAACTTTGGCTATGGCCTAGAATAATTGACAGACCATTTTCAGAGGCAGGAAATTTTTCAAAACTGTCTTATCCTGTCTTGGCAAGATTTGACAGTCCTGCTTACCCATTTCTGGATATCATGTAACTTGTCAGTGGTTGAGGCATTGTCAGTTCCTTGCCCAAAGGCCAGTTTTGCCAAGAAGGAAACAAGCTCCAAGTGGAGTGTCTTCAGTGCTCAACATTCTCTCGGGAATAGATTGGTGCTGTCAGGAGCAATCATATCTCATGTCAACAGAACGTTAAGTTATTTAAATGCCATGTTTTTCAGATCCTTGAAGTGGTTGAAGACTCCCTACCTGACAGAATACAATCTCTATACATCTAAAAAACCTAATTGGTCTGACTGTATGTACAACAAACATGAACAACTATTGACTTATAATAATTAATACCTGTATAACTTAAAGACTAAAACTTCATCTTAGAATATTAAATAATCTGAAAATAAATGTGCAACAAATGAGGACAGTGATCTCAAAATGTAAACAATCTATAGGTTTTATGATCAGAGGTAGGAGTAATATATAATGCAATATTAAAATATATCCTAAAAGTTTTATCAATATACAAAATATCCTAGACTGAGATAGAAATATGCATATATACAATCTGACAAAAATAACTTTGCATAGGCATTTCATTTTCTTAGGTACATATGCTGGACCATTGTCTGTCTTTATTTTTGTAGGTATACTCATGATGGCCATAACTTCCAAAAAATGTGTGATTACTGAATCAGCCTTTCTGAGCTCAGAGCAATTGCTCATTGAAAACCTGAATACGTGTCTATGGTGTGGTGTACATATTTTAATTTACCAAATTCCATAAAGTGGAACGCATCCATCTGCCAGATTTTATTCCTTTGAGTACCCTTTGGGTTACTCCCTGCAGGCAGTGGTATTTGATTATAGAAAAAGCAAGTATGACACCTCTCTATAATCTCCTTAGCTTGTTGCCATGTAATAGAAAACTCTTCCTTTAAACCTTTACTATTGACATGATTTTTTAATCATATTCTGAGGTCTGCGACATGCTTCCAATCAATAATTGATCAATTTCAGCATTACCTTATGCTAGAGGATCAGGTAGACTCGTATGGGATCGGATGTGTGTTATGTACATGGGGAAATGACTACTCCTGATTACATCTTGCACCTAGATAAACAATGAAGTTAATTCTGTATCATGTGGTATAAACTCAGCAGTTTCAATATACAAGATAACTCTTTCTGCATATTATGAAACCATAACTATATTAAGAGTTTTTTTTAATCCCTTAGCACCATAAGAATGACATATAATTTTCCCTTCTGGACAGAATTATAAGGGCTTTGTTCCACCTTACTCAATTCTTCTGATTTGTAACCTACTTTCCCTGATTTATTTGCATCAGTATAAAATGCATGGACTCCAGTTATTGGTACATCATGTACAATTCGAGGAAGAATCCAAGAAGTTCTCATTATGAGGTTAAGACTACCACTTTTAGGATAGTTGCTATTAATTTCTCCCAAAAAAATTAGCACAAGCTCTTTGCCATGCTTCACTGTCTTCCCATAACTTTTTTATTTCATCAGTAGTAAAAGGCACTATAATTTCTGCTGGATATATACCTGCTAGTTGATGAAGTCTCAGTTTACCTTTTATAATTAATTCGAGACTTTTTCTACATAGTTTTTTTTACTTGGTTTATGTGGTATAAATATCCATTCTAAAATAATATCTTCCCTCTGCATTAAAATTCTTGTAGGAGAAATTCTGGAAGGCAATATGACTAGGATACAACTAATATTTGGGTTTACCTTATCCACATGTGCCTCCTGTAATTTTTCCTCAGCCATTGTCAGTTCATTTTCTGCTTTAGCTGTTAATTCTCTGTGACTATTCAAGTCTTTGTCACCATCTAAGGTTAGTTTAAATGAACTATTAGATCAGGTGTTAGCCCAATAGTTGGTCATAGATTGGAAATGTCTCCTAACAATCTTTGAAAGTCATTAAGAGTTCATAACCAGTCTCTCCTAAGTTGTGCCTTTTATGTCCTAATTTTCTGTAAATCTATTCTCTAAACTAGGTAATTAACAGAATCTCTTCTTTGGATCTTTTAGGAGCAATTTGTTTTTTTTAAAATTTATTTAAATAATTCCAATGTCAAAGCAAACAGAAGTTTTCTGTCTACATAAAAAAAAAATTCTACAGCTTAGCTTCCAAGAGATTGGATAATTGGTCGCATCTTTTTTTTTAAATTTATTTATTTATTAAGGATTTCTGAGCAATTTGTAATCTCCATTTAGGCAAGAGTTTCTTTACTTCTTTAAACATCCTTTCTAAAGTATCTTTATTTGAATCAGTTAACAAAATGTCATCCATGTAATGGTAAATTATAGACTTTGGAAACTGCTTATGAATTATTTCCAATGGGTGACTTATAAAATATTGGCACCATGTGGGACTATTGAGCATTCCATGTGGGAGGATAGTCCATTGATATCTCTTAATAATTGAGAATTATTATAAGTAGGCACTGTGAAGGCATTTTTTTTCTTTTTTCTTGTAAAGGTATAGTGAAAAACAATCTTTCAAATCAATAACTATAAGAGGCCATCCTTTTGGCAATAGATAAGGCAATGGAATTCCAGATTGTAGAGGACCCATAGGTTGAATTTCCTTGTAGACAGCTCTTAGATATGTCACCATTCTCCATTTACCAGATTTCTTTCTTTTTTTTTAAAAAAAAAAACAAAAATAGGAGAATTCCAAAAACTGGTTGATTCTTCAATATGGTGAGCATCTAGTTGCTCTCATACCAGCTCTTTCAAAGCCTGCAATTTATCTTCAGCTAGCAGCCACTGCTTGATCCATATTGGCTTCTCAGTTAGCCATTTTAAAGATAGGGCTGCTGGTACCTCCAAAGGTTTGCTATCTGCTACATGTTCTTGTACAGCCTGAATGTCTGGTGACCTTTTCCCATAATACCTCATTATATCCTTCCCATAATTATGAGTTCCTGGAACTGCAGGAATGTTAATCTGGGTATTCCATTGCTGTAGCAGGTCATGACCCCATAAATTTATTGAAATATTGGCTATATATTTGCCCTTCAGGCCCTATACATTCAACCCATCTCGTGCTTTGTCTTACATGAGATAGGGTTCCAATTCCCAGGAACTGAACATCTACCTCTTGAAGAGGTCAATTCAGATGCCAAGATTCTGGAGTAATGATACTTACATCCATACCCGTGTCTATTAAGCCTTCAATAAAAATGCCATTTATACAAACTCTAAGCTTTGGTCTTTGATCATTAATAGAAGTCTGCCAAAATATACAATTACTCTTCCTACTGGATTTTTTTTACTCATCCTCCACATTTAACCCATCATTTTGACCAGTATTGCTTTTTACAGCAGGCATTGGAGTTTTTAATTTTCTTTGTGAGACATGTTCTCCACTGTAACTGGGAATGACTGGGCCACTTTTGGCTTGGGGGCCTGCTAGAGGCCCCTCAAGGGGGTTCCCGATTGTATCGGGTTGCCTTGTCTATCTGTTGCTGACCTGCATTCCTCAATCATTTCAAATCTTTTATCATTGTCTCTCATAAAGCCGGAATCTCCAGACCTGCATATATTTCTAGTGATTTCACTAAGGTATCAATTTTTTGGGCCCCATTCTACAGCTGTGATTCCTAGGTTTTAATGTTTCCCTTCAAAGAAAACATTTCCTTCTTGAACTTTTCTTGGATATCGTGTAGATTGCCATCCTGGAGGTACATTCTGTAACCTTATCAAAACTTTGTGATAACTTCTGAACGTCAAATTCAACAGTATGAACCCTTTCAGGTAACTTCCTAGTACCCTTGGATAAAGAGTCAATTTTGCCTATCATAGTGGATTTTCAATAATTTTAATAATCCTTCATTATTATTCCAGAAATATTGTATCATTCATTATTATTCCATAAAGATTGTATCATTCCTAAGAGTGCCATATTCTTCCTTAATGATAGAATATGGAGAAGAAAATTGACACCTAGTAACCAGAAAATTGAGGTATCCCCATAGTCATATAAACCACGCGTGATATAATCCATTATATTAGTGAAGAAAGCAGTAAAAGTTGAAATGGAAATGAAAACTGTCATATTACCTACTATCCAGCAGGTGGCAATGTTTCCGAGTCGCAACTTGAACCAATGCAAAGGTGATGGAAATGGGGTCCTGTTTCAGTGTCTGTCTTAGTATTTGTTAAAGACTGGGAAATATGAGTTGCTCAACAAAGTAAATGTAATTAAATCAAATTCATACATGGAACCAGAAACCCAGAATCCATGGGTAGAGAAGAGCAACTCAGAAGCCACGTATGCCTCCACGCGACAAAGAGTCGCCCTGAGGGGCTGCAGCATTTGGCAACCAATTGCACTCTGACTCGGCTGCTTAAGCACTCTGCTGCAAGGAGGATTTAAAAACTGCCCCGAAAAGAGCAAACCAGGTGGGCAGAGACTGTCCTGGCCCTAAGAGGCCAGGAGGCGTGGAGTTTAAATCCATGTGGGGAGGCAAACGATAGGGTGCATAGGGTGTGGGGGACTTGAAGCCAATCAAAGGCATGTAAAGAGAAAATATAAAGAATTGCAGCAAGGAAAGCCACTGCATGATATTCTATATTGAACTGCTGGCTCCACACACAGGCCATGGCTGAGGGAAGGCTCATGCCAAGCCGAGCGGGTGGCAGGCAGCTGGGGGGGGTGTTAAAACCAAACGTTGGGTGACAGATGAAGGCATAAGTCACAGAACAATCCCACACCAGTTTGGAATTATGATTAATAAAAGGGTTGTTTATTTAAAGGGAAAAAACTTACAGATCACTGTCTCAGACAACAGCCCTCTTGGTGATCAGGAATGAAGTATAACAGCCGGAAGCAAGAGAGCAAGCACATGGCTACTGCTGCTTTTTAAAACAAAAGAGATCACACCAAACTGGACTGGTATCATAAAGGCTATTGGCTGAAGGAGCGGAAGTAGCTCCCACAGCACTACAGCAGAGTGGGCTATGAACTGGCATGTACCTTCAAGAATTCTAATTCTGATTTCACATATATGGCTAGTTCTAAAGTTGTTAAAAATTCTTGTTTTCTAGAGTAAATTTGATCCTAACACTTGCAGTTAACAAGGTCTCACCCTTGGCATGGAAATTAGACAGAGGATAGGGGTGTTTGAAGCACAGCGCTGAAAAATATAGGCTGAACCTATATCATCCATGTTGGGAGAGAGATGCTTGTATCTTATCTTGGGAAACATGGCTTTTCAGACAGGATGTTAAGATGGTATTCAGGGGAGTAAATAATATTGTTTGAGGAAAAATGAGGAGTTTTTGTTGTCTCTTCTTTCCTTTTTAAGTTTTTTATATTTGATTTATTTTGCAAAGGGAGTCTCTTAGCCTAGTGTGCAAAGAAACAAAATCAATAGCTGAGAATGACCTTGTGTTCAAATCCTTGACTTCTTCTCATTGCTGGACTTCTAGGTCTGTCTTACTATTTCAAGTATCCCTTTGTGTATTTGTTTGTCTTATTTTCTTTCTTTTGAGAGTCTTTCTCTCAATTATGACCTTAATTGTTTTTTTCATGTTGTATGCGTTGGTGAGATTACTTGTAGGTTTGGCTAATGATTTTTATATTAAATAATTTTTTCGATGTTAACAAATATTTTCTGGGTATGTTTGCATGTTTACCATATGTGAGCCTAGTGTCCATGGAGGTCATGAGAGGACACGGGATCACATGGGATACCTGCTATCCTCTGAGAAGTTGCTGGGAATAAACTGGATCCTCTGTAAAAACAATAAGCTCCTTGATTACAGAGCAACCTCTCCATCGCCTGGGTAGCCATTTTTAGGATAATATACTTTTTTCATGGACAGAGATCATTAAGAAAATACTCAATTTCATCCTGTTTGAGGAGTATATTTGGACATAGAATTTTGTTAATTTTCAAAACAGATACTTGAGCCGGGCGATGGTGGCGCACGCCTTTAATCCCAGCACTCGGGAGGCAGAGGCAGGCGGATCTCTGTGAGTTCGAGACCAGCCTGGTCTACAAGAGCTAGTTCCAGGACAGGCTCCAAAGCTACAGAGAAACCCTGTCTCGAAGAAAAAAACAAAACAAAACAAAAAAACCAAAAACAAAACAGATACTTGAAATCAATTTAAAATATTGCCACAATCAAGAGTCAACAAAGACAGATCAAAGAATCACATCCTGCTATGGCTACTGGAAGTTATGCTACAGTAGTAAATATGGTATAGTATTTCTGTCATTATATCAAAAGACAAACCTCCAAATATAGTAATACTTAATGAAAGTCATTTTTTAAATGCATGTCTATGTGCACTTGGATTCACATAAAACAAAGGTCACAGCAGCCTGCTTCATAATATCTCAAACTAAAAGGGTCTAACCAAGAACAGTCAATATAAATTGTCTTACTTATATACAATGGAGTTTTCTCCAGCATGGAAATTACAAAGAGTTTCACACAAAACATGGATAAGTAATTTGGTAATCTTTTTTTTTTGGAGAATGTGATACATACAGACCTATGACCTCTTTTCCCTTGCAACTTAATACTTGGAGATTTAGGATAAAATGTCAAAAAGACTGGTGCTAATGGTATCATTGAGGAGAAGGTTTTTATTGAATATATTGTGGGGAGATCAGTCAGAGGCATCTGGAAGAGTCCATAGCAAGGGGTCACTTTAATCTACTAGACATTTCTGGGCAAGAAGAGAAGAGAAAGGAAGAGTGAGAGAAAAACATTAGAGAAGAGAATGTGTCTAAAAAACTAAAAGAAGAACCAAGATCCCAAGAGTGCATGGCAAAAATACCTGAGGTTTTAGATCATAGAGAACCTGAGGCAAGGGAAGTGAAGCTCATAGGATAACCAGGTTTAGGGTAGGGGCCAGAATGAGAAGTTCTGAGTGGAAGCAGGAACTCTGTCACAGGAACTTGTAATGCTGTGAGATTATGGCAGCCGTCATCCACTTTGATCTATGATTAGGCACATCAGTGAGCTAATTCTCCTGAATTCCTTTGGTACCACACTTTTTTTTTCATCCCCTTCTGACCTTTTATTTATTTATTTTTTTGCGTTCTCCGTATTTATTTATTTTTTAATTAATTTATTTATTAAAGATTTCTGTCTCTTCCCCGCCACTGCCTCCCATTTCCCTCTCCCTCCCCCAATCAAGTCCCCCTCCCTCATACCTATACTCCTTAATGTATTTCACAATATTGAAACAGGGTACCACACGGTTTTGAGATGCGGGAACTGTCTAGGATGCTAGGTGATAGGGAAAGCCCCTCTAGAGCCAAAAAATGCCACTTACATATACTTTAATAGCATGAATCCCTGTTCCCTCTGCATGACTCTCTGCCATATTCTCTGTGCTCCAAGGGCTGACAGAAAAGTTTCCATCCTGATTCCTAATTGCTTTCTTTGGCTTCCTTGTGTAATATATGCTATATTTGTTTTTCTGATTGGAACTCAGGTCCAAGGCAAGTAAATGTTGCTTCAGACCCTAGTGGAGACACTGTCATGAGTTTAGCTGTGAGTTGAAAACATCCAATCTGCTTGGAAAGAACACTAGGAGATCAAGAATATTTAAAAGAGGGAGAATGTCTCATCACAGTTGTAGCAGTGTTTCAATTCTCATGGCCACACACTCCATTATGCTGCCATCTAGCACTGAGGTGAGTGACCGGAACTAAAGACATGAGAAAGCACTCCTTGGAGAGGCCATGCTGGTGCTCTCAAGGCATCTTGCTTAGTTTACAAGTGCCCCTCTTTATCTTAGTTGTTCTTAAAATCTATATTAAGAAACTCTTTCAACAGCTCTAATGAAAGGAATGCAGTTAGTAGTAAAGGAAAAAGTAGAAAAGAGGAAGTAAGATAGGAAGATGGCTAGCTAGCTAGGTAAATTCAAAGAAAAAAGAATGAAGGAAGGATGAAAAGAGAGGAAGAAGAAAAAGGAAAAGAAGGAAGAGGAGGAGGAGGAAGAAGAAAGAGAGAGAGAATAAAACAAACAAAACTGATTCAAGAACATACAGGGTCAGAGCAAGAGACTCTGGTATTGGATTTGGAAGTGGGAAGTTCAATGGACCTTTGAGTAAAATTGAAGCTATTTTCTCTTCTGGGAAAAGGAGACGGTCCCAATTCTCTCTAACCCATGTAAATCTTGTTCCCTTAATATACTGCTACCAAGCCTTGTTTATTACTGTTGTCCTCTCCTTTTCATGCTTCTATCTTCTCTTCTCAGCCTCTGTTTCTCTCTTCTCTCCCTGTCTCTGCCTCCATCCCCACACCTGAACCCTTTCTCTGCCTCTTTTTGCATGTCTCTTTCTAGGTTTTAGGATTTGTTTTGGTTTTGGATTTTCCAAGATAGGGTTTTTATATGTAGTTTTGGATGTCCTAGAACTAACTCCATAAAAAAGGGTCGCCTACAACTACAGAGACATGCCTGCCTCTGTCCCAAAAGTGCTGGTATTAAAGGGATGCACCACCATCATGTCTTCCTGTATGTCTTTTTATAGTTCAAGTTTTTAGAAGGAAGATTGATTTGGATTCTTCATTATTCTTTTATGATGTCACTAAGAAGATGCTGAGTTTGATCCCCAGTCATTCCAATATTATAAAACTTCTATAGGAGAGAAATATCATAAGAATGACTATAGAATTTTTAAGTATTGAGTGTACAAATGTAACATTCATTGGCTGTAATTACTGTCATTATTAAATAGCAAAATTTAATATGAAACTATAATACTTATTTGACGTAGCTTTATAAAAATTTTACTAAGCCTACCTTGTGTGTCATCAAAGTAATTTATTTTTGATTCTCCTCTTCCTAATTCTCCTCCTCACCCCTGACTCCCTCTCACCCTTCCACAATCCTTTTCACTTTTCACAGCACAGTTATCCTATTGCCCTCCCCTTGATTCCCCAATACCTATCTTACGCTAATCTGTGGATCTCCTGTCTGGTTTCATAGCCCATAACCACCTTATCTTGACACTTACAATACATTTGCACATTGTGATCAATATCTCTGTTTGAGAAAGAACATGCAATATTTTTCCTCGGAGTCTAAGTCACCTTGCTTATTTTTAAAGACTGTGTAATTCTTGAAAACTTCATTTTTCTTTCCAGATGAAATATTCTACTGTGTATTAAGATCATGGTTCTTTTATCTGCAGATGAACATCTAGGATGGACATCATTTCTTTGCTATTGGGAAGAATGCAACAGATTATATGGATGTGCAAGCATTTCTGTGGTAGGACAGAATTCATTTGGTTATATGCCCAGAAATTACAGAGATGTGGTATATTATAATTCTACTTTAATTTTATTAAGAAATCTTTGTATTTATTCCTATAGTGAACATAGTACTTTACTCTTCTACAAGTATAGAATGATGATCAATTTATCTACATCTTCATCAATATTATTTGTTGTTTATAATTTTAATGTTAATCATTCTGAGGAGAAGTAGAGTCTCAAAGTATTTGTAATCTGCATTTCCCTGAAAGCTAAATATGTTGAACACTTTAAAAAAAATCATTACTGCCCCTGTGTGGTTTTTCTTTAAAGAAGTATGTGTCCATTTCATTAACCGTTTTTGTTGACTGAAAGATATGTGAAGAACAATTTTTGTCTTTATTTTCCTTTAAACATTCTAGTGTTTGAGCTCCAGAGTAAAGTACAGAAGTCAATGATTTTCTCCCATTCTCTAGGTAATATTTCCATTCCGCTGGTAGTTTCCATTAATGTTCAAAGATTATTCATGTAATGCCATGCTTTAAATCTTATTATTTTCCTCTTTTCTTAGTCTTGTTGCCTCTCTATGAATCTTATATTACTAACATTTTCCTCAGAGAGTTTTAGCATATCAACATTATAGTAATTCAACATTGATTTGCTTAAATTTGAGTGTATATAGACATAAACCTATGCTTTCATGTGAACATCCATTTTAAACAATGTCATTCAGCATCATTCTGTCTGTTCACCAAGTTACCCAAACATCATCAAAGACATAACTGTATTCTTGAGTTTCTTTAAGAGAACTGCTGAGACTCAGCAGGGCAATGGCAGGGAATGCCAGTCTCCTCATTTATCTTTCTTAGTCAACACTGTTCATTCTCCTTGTGGGATTGTTTCTTCTAATCTCCTCTGATCCTTGTGTAGCATTTGCCAAAGTGAATAAGAAGAGTTGATGATCAAACATGTGGGAAATTCAGTACCAGTACCAATGATGTTGGTAGTGATTTTTTTTCAATTTTGTTGAAGAATGAAAATACTAATTTGTACAACTTCCCTGTTTTACTTTCTTGCAGCATCTGCACAAGGGTTCTTTTCCTCCATGTATTCAGTAGATTTACCACAAGCTTTTATGTTGGTTAATTTACTTCAATTAATACCTGTTTGTACAGTATGTGATGATCTCTCACTGAAACTTTAATTGCATTTATTCCTCTAATTACTGGTGATGTTGAGCCTCAGTTTGGAAGTATTTTGGATATTTTTGAATTGATTTAGGAATTTTAACAATGTCTGGAATCCATCTTCATTTGTTTTATAGTGTATGTTTTAGTAATTTAGTTTTAAATATTATTTTTGAGTTGAATGAAGAATGTTTGAGTAAGACTGCTCACTGCTTTGGATTTGTAATTCATTCCTAGCCCCTACTATTGACTACTACCAATCCATCTGTAGGAGCTGTCATCACTCTGGCCTCTATTGGCCCTCAGATTAATAAGCAAGCTCTCATACACACACTCAAAGAAAAATAAGAAAAATATTAAAATAAGATATTATGAAATAGTCTGGATATTTAATTACTCACTCTAAATGTGATTTTCAAATATTTTCTTCTATTTCTCTTAATGAATTTTGAAGTCAGTTTGATATGAACTTCATAAGTAATGGTATGTTCTTAAAATGGTTTTCTTGAAATTCTACCCAAAATCAATGTGTTTAGTCAAATCAATGAAAACATATATCATCCTACACTTTCATTCATTCATTTTTTTCTTAGAATGGGTTTGTCTGTGTATATCCCTGACTCTGTGAAACTCATTTTGGAGTACAGATTAGCTGCAAATTCACAATTCTGTCTGTCCCTGTATCTTGAGTCCTAAAATTAAAGGTTCCACTACCATGTCCAGAGAAAACATTAAACTTTAGGAAACATATTCATTATTTTCATTGAAAGAGCAGAGATTATATACTTTTATTTAAAAAAAAGTTCTTATTTTAAGACTGGAGTTGGTGCAAACTCTTTTATCCCAGCATTTAAGGGGCAGATGCAGGAGCATCTATGAATTATAGGACAACCAAGTCTCCAGGGTGAGTTCCAGGACAGGTTTTAAAGCTACACAGAGAAATCCAATCTCCAAAATACAATAAAAATACTTTAAAACCTTCTTTTTCAGTGATTTAGCTATGTAAATATAATAGAGTGATGAATATTTTATTTACACTTACTTTATGAAATGATATACGTTCATAATGTTTTCCCATGATCTATTGAATCTAATAAATTTATTTACTTATTATGTTTTTGGTTTTTGATGACAGGGCTTCTCTGTAGCTTTGGAGCCTGTTCTGTAACTAGCTGTTGTAGATCAGGCTGACCTCGAACTCACAGAAATCTGATTGCCTCTGCCTCCTGAGTGCTTGCTTGTGCCACTACTGCCCTCCAAATTTATTTATTTTTAATATAAATAAAAATAGCTTCTGACAACTTGATGATGACAATTTTCTCTTCTCCCAGATTTCAGTGGAAATGCTTATAAATTCTGCAATACTATTTTATTATGTCATTTGATATTATTGGAAAGTATTTAATACCCAAACACCTAATCATTGAGACTTGAATTTTGCCAACTCCTTGTTGATCATCACAGAAGTCATTCCACAAAATTGACACGTTTTGTGTTTAAGGAGTTCCAGAATGACTTTGGATGTTAAATGGTAATATATATTTACAGACAAATGAGCAGACTGCCCCTGTATGCCATGTGCCCATTGAGTAGCTTCCAAGCAATCACTATCAGCCTGAGTAACTCCAGGTGGATCAAGTTTAAACACAGAGACAACACATTGATCTGTCTCTCTTGCTCACTCAGTTGGCTTGTACACACGGTTTTAAATATCTTGACTTTAGCAAGAATGTCAGACCACAGTTCTGACAAAAATGTGACTAGCTGGTTGAGCTATGGATACTCTTCAAGGTTTATTTCCAGTAATGTGACAATCTCTGTGTATATGTCCTTACTGTGCTTCACTGATGGCTTGTGACTATGTCTCTTGGCCTTCTCATGTGTTTCCATGGTGAGTATCCTCTATAGACTGAAGAGACAAGTCTAGCATATCCACAGTGCTCAAGACTTTCTGAAAGTCTCGCCTGAGGACAAAGCCATGCAAACTACAATCATTCTTGTCTTCACATTTGTCATTGCCTATTCAGTTTCTTCTGTAGAAGGAGCTGCGGGCAGGCCTGCTTTTCATCCTGCCCAGTCCGGCACATTATTTCCCTTCTTAGATCTTCGATGGGGTTAAAGACTATATAAATGTAGTTACTTTCCTCTCATGACTCAGCCAAGTTATTTATTATACAAGACTTAAGCTAGTTAGAATAGGATATTTGTACTTATTGTATATAATTTCCTAGTAGGTTTAGAGCTCTCTTACTTAAAAGGTTGGGATGTTGCTCCTTCCACTTCTTCAGCCAATAGCTGCTGAGATACCAGCCCATTGGAGCGTGGTCTCTCTCTCTTTGAAAAAGCTCCCACTGCCCTCTGCTTGCTCTCTGACTTCCGGCTCTACTTCCAGCGACTAGGCTCCCTTTTTGATTACACAGAGGGCTATTATCTGGGATGGTGAGCTGTAAGTTTTTCCCTCTTAAATAAATAACCATTCTATTAATCATAATTCCAAACTAGTGTGGGATTGTTTGTGACTTACACCTTCATCTAGCTCAGTCGGTAGAGCATGAGACTCTTAAACTCAGGGTCATGGGTTCAAGCCCCACATTGGGTGCCATTTGTAGAAGGAGCGGTAGGCTGCATTCCTGCCGCCCCAGCTCTTGGCCGCCTGGCTAGCTTATGCCCCGAAATAACAACACACAAACTATATTCATTTAAACACTGCCTGGCTAACTCTTACATTTATAAACCCATTTCTATTAATGTGTGTAGCACCACAAGGTGGTGGCTTACCAAGAAGATTCTAACCTATGTCCATCTTGGGCCAGAGCTTCATGGCAACTGCCTCATTGCCTTCTACCCTGCATCCTGTTCTGTTTACTCTGCCTACCTAATTTTATGTCCTATCAAAGGGCCAAGGCAGTCTCTTTATTAACCAATGAAAATAACACATAGACAGAAGGCCCATCTACATCATTCTTCCATTCGTCTTTTCTTTATGATCACCTAACAGGTCCTATACTATGGGGAGAATAATGTATTTCTATCTCTAGAAACATGTTTTCCTTTTTGTTCTTATCAGTAATATCAAGTCTATTACTAACTTTTGTTTTTACCCTGTTGTGACAAATGATAGTTCTCTCTTAGTTGGATATCAATCTTGGTTGTGTATGTTTTCTTATATATTGACATATTCATTTATCTATTGTATAATAGAAATATTGTATTTTAGATATATCAAGTATCCTATAGCTGACTCCAGTTTTATATGGATGGGTCATCGGTTATCTTATTTCAACATTTTTACATATATTTCTATGCAATAATGAACATTTTTCAAAAAAAATGAAGAATTACCATTTCATACAAATTATTATGTGGTAAAGGGCAAAGTATATGTGAACAAGAGAAAATATATTTAGGAGAAAAATCCTTTAACTGAAGAATCAAGATAAGATTTCTACATCTTACTGGTTGTTTTATGTTATGTGTATGTGCATTTTTCTTGCATATGTACCACATGCATTTTGCAGAGCTAAGTAGAGGGTGTTCACTTCTAAGGACTGGAGTTACAGATGGATTTGTGGCACCACTGATTGCTGAAAATAAAGCCTGGATCCTCTGATGAGCAATTAGTGCTTTTAATCACAAAGACATGTTCACTCCATGATGTTTGAAACATTCCACACATTTGGATATGTTTGTGACTGTGTGGGTCAATCATGGTGACCCTCACAGGGGTACTTTGATGCATGATTCTGGAATTATTTAGTGTGTACTGGTGTTGACAGGGTTTTCAGTCCTGCTTGATTCCTGAAGTCATTATGTCCCAAAGAAATCACACAGAAGTCATTTTTTTGGTAATGTGAACATATTTTTCTAGGCTACTTCCTGTTGGTTGGGGGTGCTGATAATCTTATGTGGACCTAAGGAAAGTTTAGAATTATGATCAAGTCTTGACTGGAGTATCCTGTGAGCCTTGATCATCTCAGGCAGCAGTCCTGAATCTGTTCTGGATGAAGAACACTGACATCTTGGCCATCTGCTCCTATCATAGATTTCTCAGGTGGTCTTTCTTGATCAATCTTGATATTTCTTAACTCCGATTGACAGCCTCTCATTTCCTGTGGAAACAAAAGCAAACCCTCTTCTCCAAAGTAACATACCTTTTGACTTCAAATTTGAAATCAAGGTATTTTCAAAATATCTATCTTGGATTAATTCAGCAGAATTTATAAACAAATGTCTTTTAACAGCTGTTGCTACTTCCTCAACATTCAAACACTTCAAAGAGAGCATAATAACACACAGTATCCAGACTCTCTGTGTAGTTTTCATCTTTACATGGCTTTATTTTAACCTCTATTTCTTTATTTTTAATTTTTGGCTTTTTGAGACAGGTTCTCTGCTTTGCACAGGAGCCATTATCATTTGGGTAAAAGTTGAGGCAGATACTAGCAGAGTTAGAGATGTCTTCTTCTCACTGCACAGGAGAAACCTGGCTTGGAATAAACTCCATGTTTTCTACTATGCCATCATTTTCTGGTGACAGGGGCTTAAAGGAGTCTGAGGTTTGAAGCCCCTCTGCTGATAATTCTCAGAAATATTCAAATATGGCAGCTCAGTATCTTTATTGTGACTTGAAGATCTGTTTAAGAAGTTTGTGGATGGGTTAAGGCAATGAATTAAATGACACTTGTTATTAATGTCAAAGTTCTACTAAGAGACTTTTCAAAAGAAATACTTCTTCAGAGTCTGAGTCCTACACAAATTTTCCCAGAGAAAGAAATGTGAGTATAATATTACTTTACACAACAGGAAGAAAAATCCTGGTTTGAGAATGGGAAGACCTTAAATGAGAAAACAGTAAGCTGCATGGTAGCCAAGGGCTATCTGCTCACCCCTTTGTAAAAGGTAAAAGTTATTGTTGCAGAGCCTCGAATTTTGTTTCACCTGTGTCTCCCCTTACAAGTGCCACAGAGCCACACTTTCATAAGAAAAACATTAAACGTGAATGACCAATAGCCATCAGTTTGCAAAGTAGCAAGGACATGTCCATAAAATAAAAGATCACATACCTCACTTTTAAAATTTATAAAGGTAAATGCTTGAGCAGAAAAGTTTTCCAAAAGACCACACAAAACTTAAAGACCTCCCTACAATTGTAAAGCAGCATCTTCCACAACTCACAAAAATTAACAAACCTACACATACCCATGCCACAAAAAAGTGAAATGTTTCTGTTCACCAAAGTGGTCTCTTTCTAGGGCAGATGTCAGGGCTGATTCCAGCAAGCACTAGGTGCTGATGTGTCTCCAGGCCTGTGCTCTGTTTCAACTGAGCTTCTGCTCAAGCTGATGTCCTTTTTATAGTGCCTGACTTCAATGATTCAATCTGTGACACTAATTAATTAGACAATACCTTGGATCACACCTCCTGTATCTGGGCGTGACAGCCATGACCTTTTACCTAACAATCACTCTAATGAACAGGAGGGACTCCAGTTCAAGCACAGCCTTGTAGTCTAAGGAGACCAAGTTCAGCAAAGCTGAGGTAAACAGTAATCACATAGCACGAAAGAAACCAAATACACTAACAATTCAGGGGAAAGACATTTTGCCCTTTGAATGAGTTACAAATGGAATCCTCCTACAGTCCAGATCAGAATCTCTATGCAAATCTTTGTGATCCCATGGAAGGACATCTAAAGTAAGCATAGACTGTCACTACGGTGAAAGGGGACATTTCCACACTGAAAGGAATATCAAGTCTGTCATTTGTCTATGACTTTTAATCAACATGCTTTAATTGATATAAAAGTATCAAATATTAAAAACAGTCACGGTTATCAATTTGAAGATAAAATACAAAAATTTTATACAAAAGATTCTATTATTTTTGTATATTTTGGCTAATCTTTCTTTAGTATTTGTAATTTTCAGGGGTATATTATTTATATTTTGGTAAATAAATCTTGCTTGATGACCTGAGGCTAATCTAAAGCCACAAGAGTTTGGGTAATAGTGACACACACCTTTAATCCCAGGATCTGTGAGAGATGCAGATGCATCTCTGTGAGTTCAAGGCCATCCTGGGCTACAGAAGATAAATGCAGAAGTAAATCCTGGTGATTGTGGCCTAAATATTTAATCCCAAGCCTTGTTTATCACTGGTGTACTCTCCTTTTCATTCTTCTATCTTCTCTTATCAGCCTTTCTCTCTCTTTCCTGTCTTTCTCTGCCTCTATCCCCATCTACTGGATCCTTTCTCTACCTCCTTTTGCATGTCTCTTTCTAAGTTTTAGATTTTGTTTTGTTTTTGCTTTTTCTAAGATAGGGTTTCTCAATGTAGATTTGGATATCCTAGAACTAATTGTGTAGAAAATGGTCACCTAAAATTTCAGAGACATTCCTGGCTGGTGTAGGATGTCCTTCTGTTTATGTGTTGCTTTCATTGGTTAAAAAACAAATTACCTTGGCCTCTTGATAGGGCAGAACTTAGGTATGCAGAGAAAGCTAGTTGGAATGCTGGGAGAAGGAAGAATGAGGGAGAGACACCATGGAGATGCCAGAGACAGACATGCTGAATCTTTCCCAGTATTGTACTGCCACATGGTGATATACAGATTAATAGAAATGGGTTAAATTAATATGAGTTAGCCAATAAGAAGCTAGAGCTAATGGGTCAAGTAGTGTTTTAAGTTATATAATTTCTGTGTGGTTATTTTGGAGCTAAGCTAGAGGGGCCCTTGGGATAAACAAGTGGCTCACTCATTACTATAGATTGGTGCCCATGTGGTGAACAAAATCCATGTAAAAACCTGACAAAGCTTAAACATTGATTCTCCAGACGGAACAACAGAGTTAAGCATGGTTTGCTAGCAGCATTTTCTTGGATGGGCTCTGTTTGCTAGAAGCAAGCAGAGACATGGCTCTTGTAAAAGGTGATATTTTTTTGGTTCAGCAATAGCAGGAAAAAACTGTGTGGTTTTTAAAACGTAGCTTTCTGAGCCATTCTGCTAGCCTAAACTCTGCCTATGGAGCATTTCAATAGCATTTGTGGTCCTGGGTGTTTGTGTACCCACTCAGTGTCAGGAGGAAAGTCACTAAGACCATGCCCAGGCTCAGTGTTCCTCACCTAGGAAGGCAGTGTGATCAGATCTACTAGGCATGTACAAGCAGCAGAGCATGGTGGAAACCCACTGCTATACACAGAGATATTTCCAGGCCATGCAGTGATCTGCATGGTGGATTTAGCTTTTACTAAGAAAAAAAGGTTTATATGCTGCATGGTGATCTCCAGAGTTTAAGTGGTGAGGATGGCTCCCACCAAGCAGTCCTAAAGCTGAGGTAAACTACCTCCACCATATTTAAAGCCTGAGAGAGGCAGGAGACAGAGCCAGCACCCAGGGCCGCTGAGACCAAGCTGCTTAGCATTTTAAGAAACACTTTTGATCAAAAAATAATTATAGATACACAATAAAGAAAAATTCAGATGGAAAAAAACTCTAAATGAGTCACAGTGTTGTATAAATGTATGTAGGCTTAGGAGAAAGAAAAAGAAGAGTATAGAGAATCATAATATAAAGCTAATGCTTAAAAAAGGGTGAAGCCTTTAAAGAGACAGAATACAGACAGTCATAGATTAAAAGGAGTAAGGAAAAATAAACCACGTAAAAATGAAAAATACACAAAGAGTCTGGATTATGTATATTATTGTGTTTTCTTTGAAGTTTTTGACTATCAGGGAGCTAAGAGAGACATTTCATTGTATGCACTGCTAAGCTAAACCAGCATGTATATTATAAAGGTATCTTGACTTCATAATTTGGTTCTAAGAACATGTTTCTTGGGAAAAGAGGTTCTTCTCTTTTTTCTTTTTCTTTTTTTACAAAAGATGAGAACCTGTGGTTTGCTTCTAGGTAAATATGGTTTCATAGACCAAGGCCTCCTGAAAAGTCACCGTGAACACCCTCAAAAAATTACTTTGCCTGCCTGCTAACTGAGATGAACCTAGCACACAGGATATACTATGAAAGACCCGATTAACAGCACCCTCAAACAGCAGAAAGCAGTATGGACAAAACTATACCAATATTCTCAAATATTATTTATAAATGTTCTTTTATATTTAAAGGGGGATATGCTATAAAGATCTGCATTGATATGGATCTTGGTTTATTGACACAAATTTAAGGTCAATTTTGTTATATGTATTTCTGATCTTGATTAAGGTATTGTGTTTTTGTAGTTCATTTAAAAATGTAATGTATAATTAAGAAATATAGCTTAATATATAGATACTCATCTATAATAGTCAAGGTTGTAGTCATGTTAGTTTTTATAGATGTATACAGATATATTTCAGTTAGTTAGGTATTCTTCAAATCTTTTAGAGACCTTCAGAATATGGCATTTAAAATGTTTCAATAACTTAGGACTTTTGATGCCAGTAAGACACGTTTGTTCCTGGCAGCACCATTCTACTTCAAGAGGAAGATGGGCATTGAAGAGGCTCTTTTATGCAGTTTGTTAGATAAACTGGACATGCAGGATCAACAGAGAAATAACTGCTAAACTTGCTTAAGGATGAGACAATCCTTTGGGGTTCCTGCTTCATGAAATAGTATGCGAGACATTCTGCAGGATACAAAAGAAAGTTACTGGCAAACTGCCAATATAGGCAGACCTGTCTTTGAAATTTCCTGCTTCATAGAAAAGTCTGTTGGATATTATGGGCTGGTAGGCTGAAGATGGATGCCCCAATAATACAAAAAACCTTGGGTGACTGTCCAGGTAATGAGATGTCTCTGTCAGTTCTAGAGTTTTGGAAGTTCTTTACAATGTAATTCCTGTTAACTTAGATAATATTGTATCCTCCTGGAGTTTTTGATGGAGTTAAAGAAATTACACAGCTGTGGTATATCATAATTCAATTTTAATTTTATCGAGAAATCTTTGTATTTATTTCTATAAAAAACAGTTCTTCACCTTCCTACAAGTATAGAATGAGAATCAATTTATCTACGTCTTCATCAACATTTGTTGTTTATTCTCTTAATGTTATATAATAAGTTTAAAATGTGAGGATCATAGTAGAACTTCGGTTTAGAAGATTGAAAGAGAGAAACAGGAAGTTTGTTCTAGGATTGTGGCTTTTTAAACAAGAATAAGGATGATAATGATGGACATGGTAACTTGGAAGGAGAGAATCTCATGAATTGTGAATCATAGACAAAGCTGCAGGTAAGGAAGAAATGCTAAAGCATGTAGAAATAGTTTTTCCCAGTAAAGAACCTCCTAAAAATGATCATCAAATGCCAAATGATCAGCACTGAAATCTTATACATAAAATTAACACTGTGTGGAATAAGGTGGCCCTATATTTTTAAAGTGTATATATGGTGGGCAGCAACATATAGTGGAACAGATGACATGAAGTTGAAGAAATTATGAGGTATACATGTTAAGGGCTGAAGTCAGTAATAAGGAAATGGAAACTGATTTAAATATACTTAAATTTCAAAAATAAAAAATTTTAATTGGAAATGATTAATGAAAAATACAGTTTTTACTTTACCTGAATATTTTTTCATGGCATCATTATCAAACTAATTTGTGCTTTATGATACTAAGTATTATAATATCCTTTCTAAATGTGATATCATATTTTTCCTTTTATTCCTACTTCATTAGACATTCTTTGATTTGACTGACTTTGTTCTTCTGCTGAATACTATAAAGTGGGGGTGACAGTTAAGAAATAAATTGATAGCAACCAAAAACGATGTCAGGATTCTATAATGTTTAGGGGTCTGTGGTTCCTAGATGGTGAGTTAGTACTCCTGAAGATACCATATATTTGCATCATAGACTATGAGTAATCAAGCCTATGGTCAACTGGAAGCTTGAACCATAGTTCTCATAGTGCTGTAAGTAAGCAAAGTCTTATCCAAGAAGAACCCTGGGAGCTCTAACAACAACAAGCCTGGTGCAATAGATTCACGAGCATGATTTGAGCAACCAACCATTTTATGATTAAAATTATTGTCCCCATCACAAATTGGAACCCATGCTTAATACTATTATCAGAGACAAGAGCATGTGCACAGAGAAATATAGAATCCACAGAAGAACATAATACTTTTACTCTGCCAGAGGCTATAGTTTAAAAAACTGCATCTTATGCTTGTATCTTCATATTAAAGATTAGTATATTACTCAACCCTCATTAGAGCAGCTTTTTTCACTTTACAGTGATTAACACATGGATCTACAATCATTATAAATACTGAGAATAAGAGACTCTAGAGGTTTCACCTTAAAATGGAACATCTATAACACAACTTTTCCTTAAAACAGTCAGGGATCATCATGGAAGAAGATGGAGAAAGAGTAGAAAAATGAGAGGTAGCAGATGACTAGAAGGGAACAAGTTTTTTTTTCTGGACTAAACAGAATGCTTACACATATGAATTTACTTTTTAGGACATTATGCACAAAATCCAACTACACACAATCCAAGCACAGTGGATGCATTCAGGAACTCCTACTTTGAGCTGAATAGCTATTTGCCACAGGTAACTTCTTGGAGACAAAATGTCATGTTTTTATAAGGATTCAACACTTAAAGGCTAACAATGTCTTCATAGGGGCCCATGAATTAGGCATGTTCTGGATTCACAAAGTAGGCTCAGTGATTTTCTTGTCTTGTTTTGTTTTGAGCATGTGGGATTTAGAGATAATAGTTGTGGGAGGGTAGAGAAATGAAATTGGAAAGGAGATAATGGGCATATGCTGAAATAAAGTTCATGTGCTTTTATGAAATACTCAAAGAAATATTCTAAGTACTAAATGTTATAAACTTTTTACTTTTAAAGAACTATTTTGATTCCAGGTCAAGAGGTCAGTGTAACCTATATACATTGAAACTGAGAAACGTCACTAACTTTCTTATGAATCTGACCCCAAAGTTTCTAACAGTATCCACCAGAGACTTGATTAGCCTTCATCAATCATGCAAACTCAATTCCTCCTACAAAGACTGTCTCCGTAGAGATATTAAAGGGATATTTTTAAGTGTCTTTGTTAATGAGCAACTGGAAAAACATCATGGATTATATTGTCTCCCAAATCCAACACTGTATTTCAGTGGCAGATGAAATGATAATTGCAGGTGTTTAGGGATGTAAGGTCACAGATCTCTATGTCAGGTTTGAGCCGACTCTCTTGCAACTGCTTCTTAAGAGTCAGGATCTGCCATATGATCCCACCATCCTGCCAATGTATGAAGCCAGGTGAGTACTTTGTATTTCAGTCAGATGAGAAGAGTGAGCAAGTTAGAGACTTGGTAAGTACTTATCCCTGGTAATTGGAATTTGAGGTAGAAAAAAGTCTGTGGAACAGAGAGAGAAGGCACAAGGATAATTCCATAGCTATGATGTAATTGAGAATTATAAACGTATTCCTAAGTTGTGCCATTCCCTGTTGGTAATTACTTTAATCAAATTCTTCCACTGCCGGTGACTGTGGGTACACCAGGATAAAGCAGCCCATCTGTAAAGGTGCTAAAGGATCATTATAATAAGTCAATGTGATATTTCATATTATTCTCCTGATTTGTTGACCTTCTTTGAAGTAATGGAAAGATGAACTTATCATGGTTTCACGCCCATAGTAGATATTAGACTGGAAGTAGAAGAAGCAGCTCTTTGTTTCATTGATTTTTTTTTGGATTGTTTTCTGTTTCTACTTTGTTGATTTCAGCCCTTAGTTTTTTTATTTCCAATCTTCTACTCCTCCTGGATGAGTCTGCTTCTTTTTTATCTAGAGCTTTCAGGTGTGCTGTTAATTTGCTAATGTGAGCATTCTCTGTTTTCTTTATGTGGGCACTTAGTGCTATGAACTTTCCTCTTAGCACTGCTTTTATAGTGTCCCATAAGTTTAGATATGTTCTGTCTTCATTTTTGTTGAATTAAAAGAAGACTTTTATTTCTTTCTTTAGTTCTTCCTTGACCTAGGGGTGGTTCAGTAGTTGACTGTTCAGTTTCCATGAGTTTGTAGGCTTTCTGGGGGTAGAATTGTTGTTGAATTCTAACTTTACTCCATGGTGATCTGATAAGACACAGGTGGTTACTCCATTTTTTTTTTAATCTGTGGATGTTTGCTTTGTTACCAAGTATGTGATCAATTTTTGAGAAAGTTCCATGAGCTGCTGAGAAGAAGGTATATTCTTTCCTGTTTGGGTGGAATGTTCTATAGATATCTATTAGGCTTTCATAGTTTCCATTGAGATGTCAGGTGTAATTCGGAAAGGTTTACCTTTATATGATATATGACCTTTTTCCTTTTCAGCTTTTAACATTCTTTCTTTATTCTGTATGTTTTGTGTTTTGATTATTATATGGTGAGGGGATTTTTTTTTCATCCAGTCTACTTTGTGTTCTGTAAATTTTTTGTACCTTTATCGGGATATTCTTCTTTAGGTTGGGAAAGTTTTTCTCTAAAATTTTGTTGAACATATTTTCTGGGCCTTTGAGCTGTAATTCTCTTTCTTCTACCCCTATCACTCTTAGGTTTGGTCTTCTCATGGTGTCCCAGATTTTCTGGATGTTTTGAGTTGAGAATTTGTTAGATTTGCTGTTTTCTTTGATCAATGAGTCTATTTCCTCTATAGTATCTTCAGTATCTGAGATTCTTTCTTTTATCTTTTGTATTCTCTTGGTTATACTTGTCTCTAGTTCCTGTTCATTTACCCAGATTTTCTATATCCATCTTTCCCTTGATTTGTGTTTTCTTTATTTCGGTCTATAAGTATTAAACTGTTTCCTTTACCTGTTTGAATGCTTTTTAATGGTTTTCTTGGTGTATCTGAGGGATTTATTAATTCCTTCTAACTTTTTGTTTGTCTTCTCTTCCATTTCTTTAAGGAAGTTTTTCACTTCCTGTGTAAAGGTCTCTATCATTTTCATAAGATTACGTTTATTGTCAGTTTCTTCTACTTCTTCTGAGTTAGAATGTTCAAGTATTCCTGTTGCGTGTTTGCTGGATTTTGGTGTTACCATGTTGTTTTTCAGTATGTTGGAGGAATTCTTGCATTGGTGCCTACCCATCTCTTTCTTCAAATGAGGCCAGCAGAGTCTTGGTTTCTTGGTTCAATCTTTGCTGTGGCTGACTGAGTACTTGGAAGTTTTTCTTGGTCTGTCCTCTCTTAGGTCCCCTCAGCCCTGAAGCAGGCTGTGTTGCAGGATTCCAAGGACCTCACAGGTGAAAAGGAGGCCCCCTTTCATCCTTTTTTGAACAGAAGTGTCTAAACTGTGAATTTTGAGATTTTTTTTACTTTTTATTGTATTTATTGAACTACACATCTTTATCCACTCCCATCTCCTCCTTCCCCTCTCTTCTACCCTCTCCCATGGCTCCCATTCTCCCAATTACTCAGAAGATCTTGTCTTCTTCTTCTTCCTATGTAGATCCATGTATGTCTCTCTTAGGGTCCTCTTTGTTGTCTAGGCTTATGGACTGTAGTGGCTTCTAGACATAAAGCAAAGCTGTGACCTTTATTTTTAATTTTCATTTCATTTTTCAATAAAGTTAGAGATTTCATTCATCTTAAGAGATATTTGAACATTGGAATTCAAATCATTGTTGTGATAGACTATGGGGAAACTTGAAGTTTGACTGAATACATTTTGCATTGTGCTATTGTTACAAGACAATGGGTCCAAGGTAGTGGAATGTGGTGGTTTGAATAGCTATGGCATGGATAGACTCATGTGTTTGAATATTTGATCTATAAGGAATGGCATTTACAAGAGGTGCAGTCTTGTTGAAGTAAGGGGTGGACTAGTTGGAGGTGTGTGTAAGTGCAGGTATAATGTTTGTGGTCTATCTCAAATGCATACATTATGCCCATGCAGTTCACTTCATGTAGCCTGAAGATCAAGATGTAGCACTCTCAGCTACCTCTCCACCTCCATTTCTGCCTGCTGTTATTATGTTTCTAGCTATGAAAATAATGAACTAAATCTCTGAAACTGCAAGCAAACCTCAATTAAATTTTTAAAGAGATACTGCTCTCATGGTGTCTTTTCAGAGCAATAGAAATCATAAGTGAGAAAGAAGTTATTCTTAGGACTGGAGTTATTAGCATAGAGGTTGTATTTGTACTATTCAAGCAGAGGCAAGAAGTTGTCCACAGTGTTGGTGGTTATAGGGACATGGCCTTGATCTAAGTTTCTTGGTCTTTGTATAAGCAAGTCCAAGTTTTGAATTTTCTTCCTTTTTATCTTCATTTGTTTGTTCATTTTCATTTTCTTTTGTTTTTATTTAGCTTAATTGTAGCTTTTTTTTAAAAGTCTTTTCATAGTTAGTATTTTGGTTGACCCATTCATTCCTATTCCTATTCCTAGGACCCACTATCCTCTTATCTAGCTTTTCTTTTGTATGCACATAATTTTCTTTTAATTATCATATCATATCATCTGTTTTTTTCTTTCTTTCCACAGACTCACTTACAGAGTTTCTTTTTCCTCTCTCATGGGCCCCATTCTAGTTTCCTCTATTAACATTCATCCAATATAGACACATTTTATAACATCTATAAGAAGTGAAAGCACATTGAGACAGAATATATGCTAACGATTTTGGGGGGCCTGACTTACATCACTTAATAAAATACTTTCTACATTCTGCTGTAGCCACTCCCTAGGCTGTTATACAATGTCAGTGCATGGAGAATAAGATACTGCTAGTATCTGCTAGATCCTACAGTCTCAAGCCTTGTCTCTACTTTGTTTTAACTTTTTCATATCCCACCATTAATATCCATTTTGTTTCAGTTCTTGATTGGTGAGTTGACTGATATTACATGGCTGAAAATTGTGTGGAGCAATGGTTCCTTTCTTGGACAGCAGTTTTCAATCTGGTACTGATACACAGTTACCTCTGCTTACTTCCAGGGTATTTCACCTACTTAATAAGACTTCAGACACCTCTTTCAGGAACAGAGTATGGTGTGTTGAGATTTTACTCTGACAATACTCCACTAATGTACTATGTAACCAACTGCTTTTTCTCCTATCATTTTCTCTCTAAACCAATGAAGTAGTATATTATTATCACAGACATAGTTTCATTAGAGACATGGATCATTTCTCCAGTAGATGTCAATTATCAGATATTGTCCTTACCCTTGCCATTTATGGTAGCACTTTTTCTTTGTTTTATGCTGTTTTGAAACCTTTGACATTTCATCATACCGCATATTCCATCCTCTCTAACAGCCCTGATATGCATGTGCACACATGTGTATCTATATGGTATGATATTTGTAAGGGTCTGCTTTAACATGATGAAAGTTGTCAAATAAAGTATAATTCTAATAGATTTTGTGCTAAAATTCATTTATCCTTATCTAAGACTGTCATAACATAAAGACAAAAAGATCACTCAGCACAATGAAAGTCCAAATTGAGAGTCTGTATTAAGTTGATTTTGTTGTTATATGGAGAGAAACTCTTCTCACAGTGCAGTCTGGACTACATTCTACAGGGATCTTTTTGAGGAGAAAAAAAATAGCAGAACAAGCATATACTGGTTGGCAATTGGCAGAGGTGAACAGAGAATAAAGCAACTAAGTAGTTTAAAAGAAGCTAAAAACATGCATTGATATGGGACATTTCAGTCCTCAGTTTATCGAATTGGGTTGTGTACTATTTCTAGGGAATTTTCCTGGAGGGATTAAAAAAGGTCAAATTTGTTTAGGTTAAACAAAATGTGGCCCCATTGGAGTTAAGGTGAAGAACTCTGCCATGTCACAATACTATAGCCATAGTCTGAGCAGTAGTATAAATTTCGCATTACACATATTTTACTTTTAGATGACATATACATACAACATTGGCATATTTATTTTTCAGCTTTATTGAAGTTGTTTTCTTTTATATTAGTATAAAATATCAATATATCCTTAAAGTCTTATATCATTTGTTTATATGGGCTTCCAATTTTTATTCTTTCTCATGGAACAATATCACATCTCTCTGAATGATTTATTTTCTATGAAACTTGATAGCTGTCCATTCATCATTATGTACATTCTGATGTATTGTGCATGTTTACAGTAACACATAGAAAGTAACTACACCTGTAAAACATTATTGAATTAGGTCTTTTTAAGTGGTCATGGCTGACCTTGGATAAATGAGCTTAAAGATATTTTGTTTCAGTCCCTCAGTACTCCATGTAATAAAGACTTCTTCCTCTACTTTAGATGATAAATATTTGTTAGTATTTATTTGACCAGAAGAATAACAGGTACGTATTCCAAAGGAAACTTATTCAAATCACAGAATGGGATTCTGGAACCTGGCAATCAGAATTATTTTTTTATCACAAACTACAACTGGAATTCTTGGAAATTTCTCTCTAATTTTCTACTATCTGCTCCTTTACTACAAAAAATGCACATTAAAGCACACAGATTGGATTCTTGTGCACCTAATGGCAGCCAATGCCTTGATCATTCTCTCTGCAGGAGTGCCCCAAACAGTAGCACTTTGGGGATTCAAACATTTTTTGAATGATGTTGGATGCAAGCTCCTATTGTACTTTCAAGGGTTTTCTAGGAGTGTTTCCATTGGGACCACCTGCCTCTTGAGTGTCTTTCAGGCTTTGAACATTAGTCCCAGGAATTCCTGTTGGAAGGATTATAAAATCAAAGTTGAAAAGAGCATTGGCTGCCACATTTCTCTCCTCTGGATACTGTACATGTTGGTAAATTCCATTCATTTTGCATACACGCTTGTCAACAGGGAAAGCAACAATGTGACAAGAAAATGGGATTTTGGATACTGCCGCACTGTAGGTTTGAGTGAAATTGGTGGTTCACTCTATGCAGCATTTGTCGTGTGCCCTGAAGTCATCTTTTCTGTGTTTATGGTCTGGTCTAGTGGATCCATGGTGCTCATTCTGTATAAACACAAACAGAGGGTTCAATATATTCATAGTTCTTGCAGAACCTCCCCTGTGTCCAGAGCCACCCAGAACATTTTGATCTTAGTGTCTACCTTTCTGACTTTTTATACTCTCTCCTCCATCTTCAGAGGCTACACTGCTGTTTTGTATAATCAAAATTGGTGGCTCAAGAACATTAATGACTTCGTTTCTCTCTGTTTCCCATCATTTGTACCCATTATCCTTATATATCATTACCCCATTTTATCCAAGCTGTGTTTGGGCTGGATAAAGAATTAAAATTATTCAATCTCATTTTAACATTTAAATTGATGTGTTTTGATTGGTATCCAGTTGTTTACTCATGCGTCACACTCAAAAGGTCAATCAGTACAGAATGTAAAGTAGATTGTACCTTCTCTTCTTAAGATTTGGCAAGTGAATATGTGGGTTTTGTCTTCTGGTTGAATCAATAGCCTACACGATCCAATCTTATTGTGTGAGTCCCATTGTACTCTTCAACTTGAAGCTGTGAAAGCTTGGACGTCTTGATGTGCAACAAAGTCAACAAAAATCTGTCAATAAAAAAGTTCTTCTTGTAGCTTTTATTTTTTCAGGAGATCTTGGCTGCTTAGTAATTTCACATACAGCTCTGAGTAGTATGTTTTAACTACAGGAATACTCAGATAGTACTTGGCCATGAACTTGTGGAAGGGCTTCAAGTTCCAAACACTACTGTTATAACCTGCCCCAATAAAAATATAATTAATATCTTTTACCTCATATGACAATATGTTCAAATTAACATATGGTTTTGATGTAATTTTGAATTATGTTTGCTATTATTGAGAATTCTAGCATCATCAGGGATATTGACTTGTACACTTCCTTTGCTATTGTTCTATCTTCATCTGGTTTGGTATCAGCATAATACTGGTGTAAACAAGTGAGTTTGAAAGAATTTAATACAGCCACTATATATATATATATATATATATATATATGTATATATATATATATATATCAGTTTTGTGATTTCTCAGTAAAATTAAAAATAGAAATACTATTTGACCTAGGCATTCCACTCATAGGCATATACTCTGAGAACTCCATATCATACCGAAAGACTTTTTCATATCCACTTTTGTTGTTCTATTTAGTATAACAAGGAAATGGGGACACTTAAATGTCTATAAACAGATAAATTGATAATTAAATTTGTGTTTATATGCAAAATGGCATATCATTTGATCAAAGAGAAAAAGGGCATCATAAATTATGTAGAAAAATTGATAGATTTATTAGGTTTAGCATTAAATCAGCTCACACATCTCAGAATGAAAATAAAAACTCACATTCTTTCGATAATATTCAGATTCTATCCAATAATGTCTACAGGTATATAAGCAAATGGGTATAACTTCAGTGTAGCATTAAGGAAAGAAGGAGACCTAGAATGATTGTATTAAGTGAGGACCTGGTGAAATGATCCATGAGTTATAAAAGAGTCTATAAAGTTAATTATTTTTTCTGTTTTCTACTAATTTTCTTCATTAATTTTTTTTGAGCATGTGCTATAATATATATGCTAGTGACAATGTGAGGCCCTAAGCAATGCTGCATGTCCTCAGCATGGCTATACTGTCTCTTTCACAATTGAATGAAATGTACAGAATTTAGACTTGGGTAAGTGTGGCTATAATAAGCCATTTCAGTTTTTTCTTTTGAATGATTTTATTTGTGAGTTCATTACAATAAACTGATGTTCATTGAACATGAAACAGCAATCACAATCATTCCAAAGATGATGGAATCATTCCACATAAAGCCACCAGTAAATGTAATGTATTACACAGATGGACTCAATGATAGAAATCACATGATTATCAATTTAGATGCCAGAAAATCTTTCTATGTGGGATTTCCCTTGGTATGCTGTGAATAACTTTTATTTCCATTGGCTAGTAAAGAAGTGGCTTTGAACTATGGCAGGGCAAAATATAACAAAGCAGGAAGTCCAAGTGGAGATAGATGAGGAAAAAAGGAAGAGTCAGGAAGACATCATGTAGATGCTGAAGAAGACAGACAGTAGGACCTTACCAGTAAGATGAGGAAAGAAGGCAGAGTCAGGAAGACAACATGTAGATGCTGAAGAAGACAGACACTGGGACCTTACCAGTAGTCCCCAATTCCATAGTGACACATAGATTACAAGAAACAGGTTAATTTAAGATGTAAGAAGTAGCTAGGAAGCCAGGCGGTGGTGATGCACGCCTTTAATCCCAGCACTTGGGAGGCAGAGGCAGGTGGATCTCTGTGAGTTCGAGACCAGCCTGGTCTACAAGAGCTAGTTCCAGGACAGGCTCTAAAACCACAGAGAAACCCTATCTCGAAAAACCAAAAAAAAAAAAAAGTAGCTAGGAATATGCCTAAGCCATTGGCCAGTACTGTAATTAATACTAGTTCTGTGTGGTTATTTTGGTCTGGGTGGCCAAGAAACAAACTTGCTGTCTCCAATTACATAATGACACCAAATGCTAAGCAATGTACATCCACATAAACCCTATCAAAGTTTAAAAATAAAGCATTTGTAGACCCACAAAAGCAGGAGTCAGTTGGAGCTTCTTGGTAGCTGCACATTTTCAAATAGGTTCTCTTTCCTGGCAGCAAGCAGAGGTGTGACTTCTTTTAAAAGAAGACTTTCTGACTCAGCACTAACAGCAAAAATTGTGCAGCTTCTTTAAGAGACATATTCTTGCTTCATGCTTGTGGCACAAATGGCTCTGACTCATTGGGAGTTCCTGTTATGGAACACTTAAATGGGGTTTGTGAACAGCATGCAGCAGGTTGCTTAAGGGTGTCAACACAGAACCTCTGCACCTTTGGAGCTGGGGCAGTGAACATGGTTCACAGAGCTAGCAATAATGCATTGCAGCCATATTGAAAGGTTAGGAGAGTTGGAGCCAAGACCCAGGGCTACAGCAATCACATCACTTAAAATTTTTAAAAAAATTCTCCTGGTCAGAAAAGGATTTCAGATATACTATAGGACAGATTCAGATATAAAAGACCTCTAAATGATACATAGTCTATATAAAAAATGTAAGTAAGCTTGGGAGAGAGAGGAAAAAGAATACAGATAGTTATAACAAACAAGACAGATATAGATTAAATAATTAAATCAAAAACACCAATGATAGCCTCTGCTGGAGAGGTTGTGGAGGAAGGGGTACCCTCATCCATTGCTGGTGGGAATGCAAACTTGTGCAACCACTTTGGAAAGCAGTGTTTCGGTTTCTCAGGAAATTCGGGATCAACCTACCCCCAGACCCAGCAATGCCACTCTTGGGTATATACCCAAGAGATACCCGATCATATGACAGGGGCATTTGTTCAACTATGTTCATAGCAGCATTGTTTGTAATAGCCAGAACCTGGAAACAACCTAGATGTCCGTCAATGGAAGAATGGTTGAAGAAAGTGTGGAATATATACACATTAGAGTACTACTCAGCAGTAAAAAACAATGACTTCTCGAATTTTGCATGCAAATGGATGGAAATAGAAAATACTATGCTGAGTGAGGTAACCCAGACCCAAAAAGATGAACAAGGTATGTACTCACTCATAATTGGGTTCTAGCCATAAATAAAGGTCAGTGAGTCTATAATTTGTTATCCTAAAGAAGCTAGATAAGAAGGTGAACCCAAAGAAAAACATATAGCTATCCTCCTGGGTATGGGAGTAGACAAGATTGCCAGGCAAAAAATCGGGATCTTGGGGGTGGGGTGGGAGGGGGTAAGGGGAGATGGGGAGAGAAAAGTGAGAAGGGTAGGATGGGGAGAACTTGGGGAAATGGGATGATTGGGATAAAGGAAGGTTGGATAGGGGAGCAGGGAAGCACATATCTTAATTAAGGGAGCCATCTTAGGGTTGGCAAGAGACTTGGACCTAGAGGTGCTTCCAGATGTCCAAGGCGAGGTCCCCAGTTAGTTCCTGGGGCAGTTGAGGATAGGGAACCTGAAATAACCCTATCCTATAGCCATACTGATGAATATCTTGCATATCACCATAGAACCCTCATCTGGCGATGGATGGAGATAGAGACAGAGACCCACACTGGAGCACTGGACTGAACTCCCAAAGTCCCAATGAGGAATAGAAGGAGGGTGAACACGAGAAAAGAAGTCAGGATCACAACGGGTGCACCCACCCACAGAGACAGTGGGGCTGATCTATTGCGAGCTCACCAAGGCCAGCTGGACTGTGACTGAAAAAGCAGGGGATAAAACCGGACTCTCTGAATATGGCGGACAATGAGGGCTGCTGAGAAGCCAAGGACAATGGCACTGGCTTTTGATCCTGCATCATGTTCAGGCTTTGAGGGTGCCTAGCCAGTTTGGATGTTTACCTTCCTAGACCAGGATGGAGGGGCAAGGACTTTGGACTTTCCACAGGGCAGGGAACCCTGGCTGCTCTTCAGACTGCAGAGGGAGGGGGAGAGAAGTGGGGGGAGGGGGAGAGAAGTGGTGGGAGGGGGAGAGGAGTGGGGAGAGGGGGAGAGTAGTGGGGGGAGGGGGGAGGAGTGGGAGGATGGGATGAGGCGGAAATTTTTTTCCTCAATAAAAAAAAGATAATAAATATTAAAAAGTAATAGAGTAAAAAATAAGCCATGTAAAGATAGAAAATACACAGAGAGACTGGATTATATATATTGTTGTGATTTTTTTGACTGCAGAAAGATATTTGATTCTGGGGATGCTAAGTTAAACCAACACATACTCACATACATACATCCATCCATACATACATATAAAATTATCTTGACTTCAAAATTTGAATCTAAAGATATGTTACTTTGGAAAAGAGGTTCTGCTTTTTGTTTCCACAGAAAATGAGAAGTTGTGGATCCCTTCCAGGCTCATGTGGTTTGATGAAACAAGACCCCCTGAGAAGTCTCCATGAATCCTAAAAATACTTCACCCAATAAACAGCAGGAAGCAGTTTGGAGAAAACTATGATCAAATTCCCAAAATTATTATTTATAAATATTTGTTTTTATTTAAAGGGGAATATGATATAGAAATGAGTACTTTGTATTAGTATGGACTTTTGTTTACTGATAAATTTAATGTTAATTTAATATATTGCTACTCTTGTTTAAGGTATTATGTTTATGTGTCTCATTTAAAAATGTAATGTATAATTGAGAAATACAAGTTAATAGTTGTCTATAATAAACCTTTAGTCATGTTAGTTAGGTTTTCTAGATATACAGTGATGCATAATCTAGCTATATTTTATATATATTATATATTCAGTTAGATAAACTTGAACACTTCAAAGACCTACAGAATATGGCATTTAAAAAATGTTAAGAAGTTCAACTTGTTTCAACAGTGAGACATGTCTGCTTCTGGCAGCACCAGTTACATCAGAGTGGTTGATGGGAATTGAAGAAATTTGTTATAGAATTTGCCTTCAATGTGACAAGACAAATTTGTGCAAGAAACTGCTCTTGTCTGGACTGCTTGACAGTATACTATCTGAATTAGACATGCAGGAATCACAGAAGAGTGATTGCTAAACTTTCCAAAAGATGGGATGGTACTTCAGGGTTCCTGTTTTGCAGAAGAAACTTCCAGTCATTCTGTAGGACACAGAAGAAAGCAACTGATAAAATTTGCCCTTATAAGGCAGAAAAAAAACTTCAAATTTCCTGTTTTGCTGAAAAGTCTTCCAGATATTATGGATCTATAGGCTGAAGATGTATGTCCCAGCATCGCAAAAATTAATTTGTGAGATGTCTCTGTCAACTCTAGAATTTCAGAAGGTGCTTACTATGCACTTTCTGTTTACTTAGGTAATATAATATCTTTTGGGGGTTTTTGATAGAGTTGAAAGCAGATAGTTATAATTTTCCTTAGTTATGTCAAAAGGTCAATTAGATATGATGCTTTAGACTCACAAAAATAAAATAGAATATAGAATATTTTCTTTAATTTTGACATATACAAATACACTAAATATTGTAACTTTAATTCTTGCTAGATAACTGTCTTTTATATGTAATTTTACTATGTTAAAATTAAAACCTTCCTTTTTATTTAGACATAAAATGGGAGATGATGTGAGATTCACCTCTGTATGCGGTGGCTATGTTTTATTACCACTGATTAATAAAGAAGCTGCTTTGACCTATGGAAGGGTAGAATATAGCAAGGCAGGAAATCTAAGTGGAAATAGAGAAGAAAAGAAGGCAGAGTCAGGGAGACACAATGTAGCTGCTGAAAAAGACAAATACTAGAACCTGACCAGTAGGCCACAACCTTATGGTGATATATAGACTACTAGAAATGGGTTCACTGAAAATGTAGGAGCTAGGTTGTAACATGCCTGAGCCATTGACCAAGAAGTGTTGCAATTAATATAGTTTCTGTGTGATTATTTGAGTCTGGGCAGCCAGCAATGAAAGAACAGGCTTCAGTTTGAATTTTTGTCTTTCCTTTTTTGAACATATTATTGGAAAATTGATTATACTGTCATCCAGTATATCCTGATTACAATTTTCTTTTCCTTGACGCTTCTCAGTGCCTTCTTACCTCCTTTTCCATGTAGATTCACTCCAAATTCTGTCATTAGGGAAGAACAGGCTTCTAAGACACAACAGCAAAGCATAACAAAATCAAATATAATCAGATAAAACCATCACATTAAAGTTGGACAAGACAAACGAATAAAGAGAATAGTCCAAGAGAGGGCCCAATTAGTGGTATTTCTGGTCTTGAGGAAGGTTGTTTCCTTATTTTCTGAGGAATCGCCACAGTGGTTTTCAAAGCAGCTGCACCAGTTTGCACTCCCACCAGCAATGAAGGAGTGCTATTCCAGCACTATTTGCTGAATATGCTTTCATTCTTCCACTTTACATTTGGAAAGAGGTATCTAGATTGAGGCAGACATTATGGGGTTAGCAGAAACCTGGTTCTAGAGAAATTCCAGGGAATCCATAAGGATGACCTCAGCTAAGTCCAGTAGTCAGACTGATGAATATCTTAAATATCACCATAGAACCTTCATCCAGCAATAGAAACAGAGGCAGATATCCACATTGGAACACTGGCCTGAGTTCCCAAAGTTTATCTGAAGAGTGGGAGGAATGAGAATATGAGCAAAGAGGTCAAAACCATGATGGGTTTACCCACTGAAACAGTTTACCTGAGCTAATAAGGGCTCACCAACTCCAGCTGTACTGGGAAGGAACAAGCATTGGACCAAACTAATCCCTCTAAATGTGGTTGACAGTGGAATTGCTGGGGCAGATTGATGGGCCACTGGCAGTGGCACCAGAATTTATCTCTACTGCATATACTGGCTTTTTGAGAGTCTATTCTCATTGAATGGATACCTTGCTCAGCCTAGATATAGTAGGGAGGGCCTTGAACCTTCCACAAAGCAATGTGCCTTACCCTCTCTCAGGATTGGATGGGGATGGGGTGGGAGGGTGTGTGGAAGGAATGGGAGATGGGGAGGAAGTGGGAATTTGGATCGATATTTTTTAAAAATATCAAGGCACTGGGACTTGTTTTTATGGCATGTTCTGACTTTTTGGGACCCTAGTCTATATGGATACACAGCTCCCTAGGCCTGGATGTAGGAGGGAGGGCCTTGGACTTCCTACAGGGCAGGGTTGCCTTCCCTCTCTCAAGCAGGATGAGAGAGGGAGGAGGGGGTTTGAGGGGGAAGGGATTGGGAGGAGGGAAGGAAGTGTAAATAATTGAATGGAAAAAAATCTAATAAATTAAAAAAATAAATTAGAGAAAGATTGGGTACAGGGTCACTATGTAACCTTAAAAGGTAAAGTTGATTTTCTGTATAAATCTGGAAACACTAAACCAAGGATGTATTCATTATGTGTGATTTGAATGAAATGAGTGCAGAAAAAGTTAAAGAGAAAAACCATGTTTTTTGTAAATGACAAATTTATACACTTTTCCACTTACTCGGGTTTTTTTTTTAATGCTGCACTACAAAAAAATCAATCTGAGGAAGAAATTATTTATGATATTAGAACTTTCTTAAGTCTTTAAAATATACACAAGAAGAAACCATTTGTATATTATCTATTTGGAACAAAGGATTTTATACATAGTTTGGGGTTGGGTTGGTTGTTTTTTTTAATTTTTTTTTAAATAAAGAATTAAAATGCAAAAAGAAAAAGAAAAAGTTAAAGAAAGGAAATACTTAAATCTGTAGCCAGAAAGTTTTCGTGGACCTAAAGAAGTGTTTGTCGGGTTTGGAAATGATATGGTCCCTAAAGTGAAGCTGAAAAAACATTATTATTTTTCATCTCTCAAAGAGAGCACATTTGATTCTATGACCTAGAAGATCTTACAGGTCAGATATTTCTAAAACCATCAAGTATGTTTTAGTCACTGTTGTTTGTTAGCTGTGCAACTTTCTATAATGATTTGACTTCTATGTGCTGTCATTTTTTGAAGTGTAATAAGAATAATAATGGAGCTATCTCTGGAGTGTTGATAAGATTAAAGAACTCTTAATTTGAGTTCAGTTTATAATAACTATGCCCATGGTAGGGGACAAAAAAACCCCACCTTGTCTCTTTGGAGATATTCACACACACACACACACACACACACACCTCTTCTTAGTCTTTGTTAATTAAGAAGTGGAAAAAGTTTCATAAATTATCTTGTCCCTTAAAGCCAGTTTTGCCATTTCCACTGCAAGTGACATGAAAATTGGAGTTCTAGAGGGAGGTGAGGTCACGGTGTCACAGACCTCTACCTTTCACTCACGCGGACCAGATTATTAAGAGTCAGGTTCTGCCAGAATGAAACCAGCGGCCTGCTTATGCATGAATCCAGGTGAGTACTTTGAATTTCAGAGTGTTTTTCAGAGTCAGAAATGAAGAGAGATCTGGGTAAGTTCATGTCAGGCAATTGGATTTGGGAGAGAAACAGATATGTAGAACAGGCAGAGAAGGCAAAAGAATAAGTCCATAGTTAGAGGTTAGCCAAAAATTATCCACACGTAGCCTTTTCTGTTGGTTCTTACTGTAATGTAAATCTTTGACTGAGGAAAGTGGCTGTCTTTGCAGTATTATTATTATAGCTGAACTTAGCATAGTTTTCTGCCCAAAGTAAACAATCAAACTGGAAAGCAAGAAATCACACAATTCTGGGAGATATACCATGTGAGACTGTTTCTGGACTAAAGCAGGTTCTTACATACCATTGCATTTATTAGCTATAGTGTCAGCAGTTGAATCTGTATTGAATTACCCGTCTGTAGTGAATGACTGTCTGAAACCTCCCTCTCGAACTTGGGAATGTAACACTGAGGTGAAATTAGAGTGTGACTATCAGAATTGAAAGCAAGAGAAAATATGTCTGGACTTATCTCCCTGGTTGAATCATATTCTAAAGTGAAACATGAAATACTGACATGTGTTCTCTCACTGTTTTATCATTTGATATTAATACAAACAAAGGCCATGTCCCATGGCAGACCAGGGCTCTACCCATCATTTATATTTACATTTAGGTTTTGGTAATTTCTGATTGGACAATGTTTAAATTCTCACGTTCTTCAGATTCTTTGTTATGTTTCTTGCATGAATCTTCTCTATTTGAGTGCATTATAAATTTTAATAGATTCATCAATCATCTATTGATATATACTTTATATAAGTAGTAAGTATATGCACAATTTTAAATAAAACATGTCAGTGACTTAATTTTCTTTTCTTGATATTTCAACACAAATTATTATCTCATGTTCCATTTTACACAGAGTAATGGTGTTAGCAATTGATCTGTAGTTACCACTCTAGCTTTTACCCATTAGTAAAATCAGTGCATATTTCCAGTGGTATCATAAACATCAGATACATCTAGTACTGTGAAATCAAACAGGCAGGTCAGCTGTCACCACGAACCGTTAAGACACTTCACTTTATTAAAATTTAAAAAGCCTTATTATACTTGACATTTGTTTATTAAATAAGGATATTTTAAAGTGAAAACCTTTTTGAAAAGATGTATTTATCTTCTTTAATTTTGTGTGTATGAATGTTTTTTTCTGTACACATATATGTGTGTACTGTGAGACTACAGTACTGGCAGAGTCTGGAAGACCTTGTTAAAACTCCCTTGAAGGACTTAGAGTCAGTTTTGAGGCAGCATGTGGATGCAGGGATCCAAGCCCAGTTCCACTGCAATACCATCAAGTTTGAAGTATGAGTGAGCCATCTCTCTATTACAACCAAATAGGACTTCTTAATATGAGAAGCATGCAATGAAATATCAACAACATGAAAAACATGTCAAGTGGGAAACGCAAACTACATACAAACCAGAAGTATGTTTGAAAAAGCGTCTTATGGCTTTGTTATCAGGGCCTCGGGTGATTTTGTTTGCACCATATCAGCCATGAATTAGTCTAGACCTTCCAGTATGTACTGTGATAAACAACTTTTAGATTTAAAAGACTTAGGTATCATTTCTGTTTCTATGTTCAGGTATTAATAGTCCACAACAGACAGTTATAGAATTCCAAGAAAGTGTCAAACTAAGAGGAGAGCTTTGACTTCTAAATTTTTATCATTGTTTGCTATTTAATGACCTAATTGATAAAAAAATACACCTGCTACTTCTTATAACATTCAGGATGCTAGAGGAGAGAGTACAGATGAAGAAGTAGAAAACAACCATGAGTTCTAAGCTGTAATTCACAGAACAAAAAGGGTATAAGACTGAGTATGGGCATGGTGTCTTGTCATTTCCCATTACATGGAATTGTAAAAATTACGGAACATTTTGTATCTGAAGTGCCTACATTGTGGAGTCCTCCAAAATAGGAAGGAAGGAAGGCATTTCTCAAAACTTGGCTCATGGGGTCACTGAAAATGGCCTGGTATGAACCATACAAGAGCATTGGAAGCAGAGAAAAAGTGCAACTTACCACCTCTTTTTGAGAGGTAACGAACACATATGAGTTATTAAGATAAATAAGGCACTAACTGACTGGATTTTCTGCATTACTAGGGACTTGCAGTCATTATAGATGACATGTCAGTGAATGTAAGGAAATGAAAGATAATAGAAGATATTCAGTCATGATTTAGGAACCTGAACATTTGAGATGTACTTTTCTTGTCTAGTTCCATGAGAGGAATAGGACTCTGTTTAATGTCAAAAGAAAATTCATATCAATGGTACCCTATCACTGGTATTGATCTATAGCTCTCTGTTTATCCTCATCATGAGACATGATCAGGTAAAAAAAGAGGGGGGGTTGTGAGAGATCTTGATGTACATTCAATAAAATAAACCTTTTTGAAAATTATATTTGCCATTATACATTTAACTCTTAATAAATAAAATAAAGTGGATATTTATCAGTGAGAATATTGGATTTTTGTGCATGTGTCCACCTTAACTACAACATAGTTCTATGTGCTGATTCAATTGCTGTGAAGATGAATACCCATTTCCAGAGCTGAGTAGTGTAACCGCACAGATCTGAACACAGTAGTGTGCTCTCACTGTGGTTGATGGTAGTCATGTTTCTTTTCTTGAATATTTCTTCTTACTTCATTACACTGGGTACAAGTGGGTATCCAAATACTCAAATCCCAAACATGTGGTATATCTTCTTAGTCATTGTCATTCAAGGAATCTCAGAGGCAACAGTAGTTCTTGATGAAATGTCTTACCAGTAATTTTTTTTTCCATTCTAGAAATGTGCCTTGATTGGTCTACTGACGTCATCTTCCTGGGATATGAAAAATATGAATGTTCTCTCAGTTAGAACAAAAGCTCCAAGTAGGTAAAACTTTAAAAATCTTTCAGGAATATTGGGATTTCACTTGTGCCCTATAGGATGGGGTATATCTTAAATGATGTCATATTTCCTATGTACATATTATTGTCAGATGAAGCACTGAAAACATAGGTTAAAGAACGTGACTTGGATAGACTTCTAAGGAATATTTTTATGAACTCACACTTCAGTCAGTAATAGCTTTCACAAGCAATGGGTGATGTTTCCTGGGATCATTGTTGGAAACCAGGATTCACTGAGCTTTGTGTACAGTCACAAGCTCCATATAACTGGCAACCTTAACCAAAACTTATATTCATCTATCATTCCTTCCTTCCTTTCTTCCTTTTTACTTCCTTCCTTTCTTTATTTCTTTAAGTGTGCTTTTTTAGCTAATGAATTAAACATCATAATAAACATACATCTGGGGGAATTTTTCAAGTGAAATACCATATGGAAGGGCAAAAGCAAATCTGGTCAAAAATTCCCTTTATCTAAATAAATAACACAGACCTCTGCTTCATTGTTGAAAGGAACAGTTGTACTGGTAAATATATCAGAGGTTTACCATTTTTTATTTGTGCGGGGATTTTATTAACATAATCCTCCATCAATAACTATTTCACTTTTTGATGTTTATCTTAGCTAATATAATTTGGGGAATATATTATTGTCTAATTCAGCATAGGTATGTTAGAATTCTCTTTTTAAGATGATCTAAAATTGTTTATAATTAGAAAAATACATGAGTATAACTCCACAGAATCCCAGATAGAAGGGAATCTACCAATGTGAAATGCATATTTGTGTCACTCAGTAATATTTGTCAGAGCAAGGAACATTTTCTTTTTTTTTTTTTTTTTTTTTTTTTTTTATATTTTGTGGAATTTATTTTAAGTGTCCATTATCACTTCTGTGTTGTGAGATGTTTGATTGCATTATTTAAAGATATGTCATTATGATTGGTTTAAGAAGGAGTTGAATGGCCAATAGATTGGCAACATTTCCAGGCCCATAGACTATTGGAAAGAAAGAAAAGTCACCAGTGCACACAGAAAAAGGGTAAGAGCCCCGGGACACATAAATGATTAAAAATGGGTTACCTTAAGTGATAAGAGCTAGTTAGAAACAAGCATAAGCTATTGGCTGAACTTTCATAATTAATAAGAAGTCTCCATGTCATTTATTTGGGAGCTGGCTGGTGGGACATAAAAAGAATCGCAGCAAATGACACCTAGCTTCCAGGCATGTATTTCCACATAAGAACCGAGAAAGCTTTAAAAAGGGATTTCAAATACACAGAAATAAAACCAAATATGGCTTTCTAGTCATGCAGTCTCACATATGGACGATGATACAGAGTTGCATCTCCTGGCCACTGCCTGTGGGTAGTATGCCTTGAGCTCAGCTGCACAGCACTGTAAGGTTTTGCTCATGTAGACAAAAAAAGGCTACTGATATGCAATAGGGCTGGTTCAGATCGAAAAACCTATAAATAGGTCACAATGTGTTTAACAATGTGCATGGGCTTAAGAAAAAAGCAAAGGTATGAACAATCATAAAGAAAGTAAATAAGTAGTTTATAAATAAAAAGATAAAGTCTTTAAAGAGAATACAAAATAATGCAAACAGCATAAGCCATGGAAAGATAGAAAATATAGAGTCTGGATCCTATAAGCTATCTTGTTAACTTTAATTTTCTGATTGGTAATGAGCAAACAGCTACTGAGAGATGCAAACTGCTAAATTACACCAATCTATATATTTTAAAAATGTCTTAACTTCAAAATGAAAGCCAAAAAATATGTTGCTTTGGGGAAGAGGTTATGCTTTTGTTTCCACAGAAAACAGAAGGGCATGATTACTTCCAGGTAAATAGAGATCAAATTTGACCAAGGGAGACCTCTTAAGTATCTTGGCTACAGAGATGTAAAGGAAGTCAAGAAAGACTATATGACAGTGATGTGTAAGCTGATCCCTCTGCATGGACATCTCAGAGATGAGATGAGACATGATAGATCTTTTTGGATACAGAGTTCTCATGACTTATTATTACACGTTATTCTTTTATATGATATGGATAGTGATTTATATTACAGTTTGGTTATATTGTCAAAATGGACTCATCAAGTCAGCATAATTCTTTTAGCTATTCAAATAGAACAAAATATCATCTTTAACAGACTTGTACATAAAACTCATTACAGACATTTATTAAATTTAGTTTTTCACACCAATAAACATACAAACAAATCTTTGAATAAATTGTAGTTCAAACTACATAGTGCAACATATTGGGTAAGTATAATTAATCCATATAACAAATAAATCACAATATTGTTTCCTTATGAAAGAAACCAAAAATGTAATCACTACAGTAAAATATGTGCACATACACATGCAGCACATGGAACCACAAAAATGCAAAAATTATTACAAAAGCAGACATTATAATTTCTTTAAAAATTTCTTTCAATGTTGTTACATAATAAAATTCTAGATCAGAAAAAATAATTATTTTTAAGAAAAACAAAGTTTTGTAAAATGAAATACAGTATTGACAAAACAATTAAACAGAACCCTACCCATGGAGAAAATAAAAATTATCAAGGCAAGGAACATTTTCAAGGCAGATTTTTTATTTACTATTTGTTATGGAATCCTTTATGAGAAGACTCTAGTTTTAAGAAATGATGAGTAGCATTATGATTGTTTGTAAAATGGGTGTGATCCAAATCCCATTGTCCAAATTGAAGGCAGTAATGTTTGTGATGGCCTGTCGATTGTAGAACATTGTATTTGTCACTGGCTTTTGTCTTTCAGTGTGTTGACTTAGGTGCTTTGCTTGTACTCAGGGTCATATATTCCTTTATCCAAAGATGAGTTTTTCCTAGTGTTTGGCCTCTTTGTAAGCTTTGTTTCCTTCAGTAAAAAGAAAAAGAGCAATTTCTTATATTATTTTTCCTTGTAGTATCTAAGCAATTTCAGCATCATATCATTCTTGATCTCTGTGAGTCACTCTTGCTGGTGTACAGACATCTTCTTGCGACATGCTTGGTTCTACTCTTCAATCTTCTCCACTGAACTCTGTAATGGGCTTTTTTCTTTTCCTCTTCATGTAACTACACCCCTTTTTGCTAAAGACACTTTATGTCCTCATTTATCTTCTGCCAAATGCCTATCTCACCCTCAACTTCTAGATTCTCCTGATTTCCTGAGCAGCATTTAAATAATTTTGTTCAAGGTCTTTTTCACACTTCCAGCAGCGAATTTGAGATTTTAGATTTTCCTAATGCAGTTGCTTATACTCCTGCAGATGGTGCTTGACCAAATGGTTCTGCTGAATGTTTGATGAAAGTGATGAATCACTTTTTCCTGTAGCTGATCAGCCATGGTGTGGTCCTCTAGTACAACAAAATCTCTATATACTTCATTAATGCTCTTAAAATGTCATTGCACACATTGGACGTGGTCTTTGATGCATGATCTCAGCGTAGTTGCCTCAGTACACATTCATGTAGGTGGTCACTAGCAGCCTCCCAATAGCCCAGGGTGGCAATGTCATGGACTTCCTCCAAGCTAGAATTACCTTGAAAACGTCTATTTTGTGTGTATACAATAATCGATCACAGGGTGCCCCTGGGCATTTGTTAGTTTTCTTCAGATTGAAATTACTATGATTTTTCCTGCATGATGAAAATGCAATTTTAGTTGTTTGGTTATTCTTGAAAGTGGGATTACTGGTGCTCAGTAGGATTCCACTTCCATTTTAACAAGGCTCTTGCTGTCCTTTTTTAGATAGCAATGATAAAACTTCATGGGTGCAGCTTTCCTGATATTTATAGAAGATGGAGTCTCATAACAGACATCAGCTTCTCTGGCTCTTAAAATCTTTCTGCTTCCTTTACTTCAATATTTCCTGAGCCTAGAGTGAAAGACTTACTTTGTAAATAGATCATCTGGTGCTGGGCACAACACCCTCACTTGTTTTCTGGGATTTGATCAGTTTTGTTTTTTGTAATGTATCCTTTATTTTTGAAAGGAAGTTTCTTTGTTGAGGGATGAGAATCACAGGAAGTACTAAGGAAGTACTGCTGAGAACAAAACAAAATATTCTTCACCAGGGAAGAATCCCCTAATTGGTTTTCCAGTACTAATTTGTAAACCAAGAAATCATGGACAAACAAGTACCCTGAAAACATGTACATACAAGTAATATTAAACACACACACATACACACACACTTATGTAATAACAATTAATGAGTAAGATCAGAGGCATGAATTTGAGAAGTTTGTATGTGGGTACTTGGAAAGGGTTGAGGGGCAGAGAAAGACAATATTAAAAATATAATTTAATTAAAAAAAAGACATGGAACTAAAGTGTATAAAATATTTACTTTTCCAGCACAAATTAAATTGCAATTCTTCTCAGACTCACATGTTCCTTCTAAGAATAATTAAATACTAAGAAAGTGACAGAAAGATTAGAAAAGAGTGTGGATTCTAGTGTGCAGAGTTATGTTTGCTCAACTTAAGCAGTTGGGACGCATTTTCAAACATTGATAGTAGGACATTCACAGACATTGCCCCAGAATTACGGCCCTAGTTCTTCCACAAACACATCAAAATTTGTCATCTTCAGTACTTTCTTCCATCGTTTTATACTGATGTTTATTTTTATAACTTGCTTATTGTTCTCTATATTTTATTAGCTTACAAAATAACAAGTTTCCTTAGGGCATTTTCTTCCTTCATGCTTTTTTATTGGCTCTAAATCTCCCTTTCCACCATTTCTCTGCACTCATCTCAGTTCATATTGTCCCATTCCTTACTCCTTCATTTACTTACAAAATATGTGTATTGTTTTACCCTCCCCAACCCAACTCCAGACCATCTGATGGGCTGCTTTCAAGTTTCCTGCTCTCTACATACACTCACTCTTATGTCAGCACACATTTCAAAAAATTAGAAGCTCTGAAATCACACTTGGCACTGCGATATCTGTCATTATGAACTTGAAGTACATCAATTAATAGAGTAGTTTTTGTGTCTGATATAACCATTCTCTAGGGTGCTGTACAGTGCCAGTGCCTAGGGATAGGCAAACTGTTAATCTCTGGTAGTTCCTAAGGTCTCAGCTCATCTCTTCACTCTGCTTAAACTACTTTACATACCAAGATTCACTGCCAGTTCTTGATTGTCCATCTGGCTGCCCCTACATGGTTCTTGAATATGAAAAGGCAACAGTGTCATCCCAGGGGATGCTAGATCCAGCTTTGTGATGATTCAGAGATGCTGCTCCCTGCTTCTGCAGAGAAACCTCACGTGATTAGAATGCTACAAACCACAACATTATACAGTAATTGCTCAGCCATCTTTTCATGAGCAACTTATCAAATCCAAGGGACTGGTAAAAGCTAAACCAAAAAGCTTTGCTTTTTGGAGTTACTGCTTTAAGAATAACTGACTGTTCTTTACTGTAGATTGTTTTGCTATAGTTTATTCCCTTTCTGTTACATATTTGGGAATTAATTCCCTAGTTCAGAACAGTTTCCTATTGGTCAGGCCTTGTTCCTCTCTCCAAGGTAAGCACAGAGATCTGCCTTCCTGCAGTTATCTTACCAACAGGCATTTGGTCAGTATTTAGGCAAGAACATCTTATTTAAGACATTCACAGATCTCTAAGGACATAGAATTACTACCTGCCTAAGCTGCTATTCTGGTTTTACACCATGACCAGAATGACTGATAATAGCATAACCTGAAAATGAAAATTTAGAGCCCCGGGTCTCTCCTTTTCTTAGAGCAGTAAGGCTAACTCCAGACCTAGGACCATAAAAACTGCAGCATCTGATGTATCAATCAGATTCCCCTAGGTTGCCTGGTTACCTGATGGCCTCTATGCTTGCTGAGAGAAGAGAAGTGGTGCTCTGATTTAAACATTGATGCCCTATTCATAATTTTACTGAAAGTAAATCTTTTAGTCCTTTACCAACCACCTAAAAATGTGGTGTAGCACACTAATATTCACCTCTAGAATTTGTTGATGATTTAATTCTTTTCTTAACTTCATTATTATTGAATTCACTGGATGTGTACTAGCCACTCCCATGGATCTTTGAGTGTATGTGCGAAAAACCTTATTTTCTATGGAGCAAAAGAATTCCAGCTCTGGATCCTGCTACAGCTGGGGAATTGCTGGTTTTAAGGATATATATGACTGGGAACATTTGTAATGTGTAGGACAAGGAGGAATGATGGAGAATTAAGAGACAATGTAGAGCTAAGAACAATGTAGAACAAGGAGAACAAGTAATGGGTGGAACAATGAGTATTTGATGGATTGAAGGGAGAAGAATAAAGAAACATGGACAGATGATTCCTCTTATGATAGATTTCTTACCTCTCAGATATTTATCCTTAGATTTCAGGCCCCCCTTTAGCTATTTGTGGTGTCTTTAATTGAACCCTGAAAGGGAGTCCTAAACGTGAAAACTTTAAAAGGCTCACTAAATTAGAGAAATTTTTGCTGACACCTTCTTTCACAGGAATAGTGTCTGGTGTCTTGAGAATTTCCACCTAATCTATAGGCTGTCTAAGTCACTGCCTTCATTTGTCTCATTTACACTATATACTTAGCAGCGGTAACTGATTATCCCAGACATAAGTTAAATAGAAACATGAAACATGACCACAATAGCTATCATTTATCAAATATTCTCTTTGTCTGTCTGTGGCAGTTTTCCTCATATATATTGCATGCTTTTGTTCTGTTGTACATTCTGTGAGATTTAATGATACCAGAAGTCCCCATCTTTTTGACAGCATAAACATGTGTGTTCATATGCGTTATGTATATATGTTATGAATTTTCCTAAAATCTAGCTTTTAACTTATTTCAAGTTGTCATCAGAACCATCAGTTCTATACGTTTTATGTTCTTAATAATTTTTCTAGTGGAAGACAATTGGAGGTTGGAAAGATCATTCAAAAACCTCAAAGTTTAAATTGAGAGTTGACCTTAAGAAACTGCCTGAAGAGAAACACTTCTAAAAGAGGTATTTCTAATGCATTTTGCAAAGATCTTCCAAAGGCAAAGAACCCAGAATAATTACATCCTTGTTGTGAGTTGCAGGGAGAAATATAGCAATCAAGCAATTTAACAAATATAAAATCATGCAGTTAGCTGCACATTTCAACCCACAGCTTTTAGAACAGCACTGGACATTTTCTCACAAGATTTGTCAGGGAGAGGTAAGCAAATGAGGATGAGTTTAAGGTAAACCAAATATGGATCTTGTTGAGACAAGATGGAAAAACTTTTGCTCTGACACAGGACCATAAATTTATTCTTAATGATAATATGCATTTATTATTACTTATATTTTAATTTACATAAGCTATAGATTAAGAATAGAAGTATTTAAGTTTTGTGCTCATTATTGAAGTTATCTTTTCTTATATAATGTCTATTCAATATCAGTAAGTTCTGGTTTTTTTTTTTTTTTTTTGGTTTTTCGAGACAGGGTTTCTCTGTGGTTTTGGAGCCTGTCCTGGAACTAGCTCTTGTAGACCAGGCTGGTCTCGAACTCACAGAGATCCGCCTGCCTCTGCCTCCTGAGTGCTGGGATTAAAGGCATGCGCCACCACCGCCCGGCTTATCAGTAAGTTCTGGAATTATGTTTCATTGTATGGGCTGTCATTTTGCCTTGTTTCTTGCAGGTCAACATCATATTGTCCAAAATGCTATATTTTCTATGAAAATTAATGAATATTATTCTGTTAATACATTCATTTTGAAGTATGAAACAATCTTAGAATAATCTATATGGAAAGTAACTACTATCATAATTTTGGAATGAAGTCTTTTTATGTTGTCCTGGCTAGCCATCAACTTTTGCAGTAAAAAGATCCTCTGTTTAAGACTCTTAGAATTAAAGGTTTCTTCTTCCACAGCAAAGCTACAAGTATTTGCTTTATTCATTCTGCCAAGACAAACAACTTGTCCATAATCTAAAGGAAATTATGTTGAATCACAAGATGCATGTAGAGCGACTCATGGTTGGACTGGTTTTCTTATCACAAACAACAATTGGAATTCTCAGAAATTTCTCTTTTATATTCTATTATATAGTCCTTTACTACAGAGAGTGTTCATTAAAACCCACAGATCTGATCCTTATCAATCTATTAACAGCCAATGTCTTGATCATTCTCTCTTTAGGATTGCCCCACACAATAACTTCTTTTCTGTTGAAGCAGTTATTGAATGATTTTGGATGTAGACTAATTTTATACATTCAAAGAGTTGGCAGGAGTTTGTCCATTGGAACCTCCTGCCTCTTGAGTGTATTTCAGGCAATGGTCATCAGTCCCAGAGAATCTTGTTGGAAGGATCATAAATTCAAAGTTGCCAAGTATATTGGTTGCTTCATTTACCTACTCTGGGTATTCTATACATTCATTCAATTTGTTTTCTTTATCTACACATTTATTAAAAAGATTGACAAAAACATGACAAGAACACGAGATTTTGGATACTGCTGTCTTGTACCGTATAATGAAAGTGACTTACTCTTTGCAACATTGGTAATGTTCCGTGAAGTCCTTTTTTCTTTGCTTATCATCTGGTCCAGTGACTTCACGATTGTCATCCTGTACAAACACAAGCAGGGGGTTCAACACATCCATTGCTTGCATGGTTCCAGCAGAACCTCCCCTGAGTCCAGAGCCACACAGAATATCCTTGCATTGATGTTTTCCTTTTTTGTTTTTATACATTATCCTCCATCTTACAGGCTGTCTTGCTTTTTGGTATGCTCACAACTGGTGTCTGATGAACATCACTTCCATATTTTCTCTGTGTTTTCCCTCTTTTGGGCCATTCATTCTTATGAATCATTACTCCATTGTGTCCAGATACACTTTCATCTGGAAGAGGAATAAAAAAATTTGAATTCTAATTCAAGTATGTAAATTGTTGTGGAATGGGTGTGGGTTCACATGGGTCCATTGAAAGAATGCAGAGTCCCTCTAAAAATGATTTTAGCCTTTCCGTCTGCAGCCTCTCGCAGACAGATGCTCTCTGTTAGCTTGAGAATTTTTATATTTTTAATCCAATTATTATTAACTATATTCAAGTTTTAGCAAGTTCATTTACAGACTCCTAAATATATCTGAGTCTCTCAAAGGGACAATGCAAAATGTAAATTCTCTATTATGAATACCACCAGTTTTTCCAAAACCAAGTTTACATAGACTTTGAATCCCTAGTGAATTTTAAGGTACCAAATAGGATAGCAATCACAAAAGACAGATCAAAGAAGGCTAGGAGAAAACACTCAGAAGGCAGTCAGTTGTAGCTCTGTAAGAATTCTCCTTACAGTCCTTACAGTATACAGGTCAATTTAATTCAGCATTTTTTTCTATGATCCAATGCCATTTTTCAGCAGTTGCTCCAGATTTATAGCATTTAAAAAATTTATGGTTAATAAAGAATTTTGCAGTATGCCCTCTGGGTACTCATATTCCCCCTTCTGTTTAACAAACATCTCCTTTAGAGTGCAATTAGATCTTTCTAGAATTGCTTGTCCTATAAAATTGTATGATATTCTTGTAATGTGTTTTATGTTGTAATATGTAAAAAATTTGTTTCATATTACAGGAGACATAAGCTGGGGAATTATTAGTTTTAATTTGTATCAATATGCCCATCATAGCCATTGTTTCTAATAAATTTTTAATTATAGAAACAGCCTTTGCAGGACTTAAGGCAGATGCCCATTGAAATCCAGAGTATATATCAATAGTATGACAAATGTGCTTTAATTTTCCAAATTCTGCTAAATGAAATACATCTTTTTACCAAATTTCATTGCTTTGTGTACCTTTAGGATTAGTTCCTTCAGGTGAAGGAACTTTATTATACAAAGAATAAGCAATATAGTATTTTTTTCTAATTTCCTTAGCTTGTTGTCAAGTAATGGAAAATCTTTTCTTTAAGTTCTTACTATTAACATGATGATCATTATGTAATTCTGAAACTTCAAACACATTTCCTATCAATAATTGATCAATTTCTTCATTTTCATTTGCTAATGTTGCAAGAAACCCAGTGAGATCGCATTTGGGTAATATAAAGGGGACAACTTCTTTCTTGCATTGCCTCTTTTAGTTGCATGAATATCAAAGTCAATTCTGAATTATCAGAGCAAGTTCAACAGTTTCTATATACAATACCAACCTTTCTGCATATCGAGGTTCAGCAATTATATTAAGATATTCATTATAGTCTAACAAAACCATCAAGATGGCAAACAACTCTGATTTTGGAACTGAATTATATGAACTTTGAGTTGCTTTCCTGATGTTCCCTGCATTATACCCAACCATTCTCAATTTATTTACATCTGTACAAAATGTAAGAGCCCCAGAAATAGATGTCCTTTTCACTATGCAGGGAAAAATCCATTCCTTTCTTTTGGTAAACAACCTGCCTACTTTTTGGGTATTTGTTGTTAATTTCTCCTAAGAAACTAACACAAGCTTTTTTGCCAATCAACATTAATAACACACAATTGCAGAAATTTAGCATTAGTATAGGATACCACAATCTCTACTGGTTCCACACATGACAGTCGATTAAGTCTTATGCTTCCTTATGATTAGATTAGAAACTTTCTCTTTATAATTCTTTAGTTCACTCTGTTTGTGAACTAAGAAAATCCACTCCAAAATATTACCCTCTCTTTGGATGATGAGTCCAGCAGGAAAATGATTGGAAAGTAAATTACTAAAATATATTCGGTGGTGAGATCCTATTGATCCACAAAGGCATTTGTAGTTTTGGTTCTATCTGGGTTAATTCCATTTCAGCCTCAGCTATTAAATGTCTTAGACTATTTAAATATGATTCACATTGGAAAATTTGAAACAAATTACTCAGCTCTTGGTAGATAATCCAATAGTAGGTTGCAACTAGCTTAATATCACACAATAATTTTAGAAAATCATTAAGAGCATGTGATCTATCTTTTCTAATCTGTATCTTTTGTGGTTGAATTCTATGTCTATTCAGTTTTAATCTCTAAATAATTAAGAGAATCTTCTCTTTGTATTTTTCTGTAATCCCCAGCAGGGTAAAATTTTCTGTACCACATTAAATAATTTTTCTAATATATCTGTATTAGAAACAGTCAGCAAAATATCAACCATATAATGATATACAATAGATTGAGGAAATCTTGTTTATATTCCACTTCCATGTTGATTTACAAAATATTGATAAAGATTTGGGTTATTTATTTAGAATTCCATATGGGAGGGCATTCCAATGATATCTTTTTTGCTGACTGGGTCGTGTTGTATTAAGAAGTATAACAGCAAATTTTTCTCTATCTTGTCCTTGTAAGGGAATAGAAAGAAGCAATATTGTAAATTAATTAGTCTAATTGACCAATCTTTAGGTAATAAAGAAGTTAAAGAAATTCCAGACTGTAAGGATCCCTTAGGTTTAATTATCTTATTAATAGTCCCCAAATCAGCCAATGTTCTTCATTTTGTAGATTTCTTTTTTATTACAAATACTGAAGAATTCCAAGAACTTGTAGTTGACTCAATGTGCTTAGCTTCTACCAGTTCCTATACCAGATGCTCAAGTGCCTGCAATTTTTATGTTAGCAAAGGACCACTGCTCCACCCATACAGGCTTACTAGTCAACCTTTTAAAAGGAAAACAGTTGGATTATTGGTAATAGTAGCCCTTACTCCAAATCTGGATAGTCAGTTCCTCATTTTGTCCTGCTGTAGGACAATCTGTATAGCCTGGCATTTTTTCTGACAATTTTTTCCAAGACATTTTCCGGAAACATACCCCATTTTAAACATCATTTTAGGAGCGGATTTTGATATTGTAGGAATATTAATTTAAGTTCCTCATTGTTGTAACAAATTTCTCCCCCCTTAAATTCATTGATATATCAGACACATAGGCTTTAACATTTCTACACGTCCCTCAAGCCCTGTGCATTTAAAACATTCGACACTCTTTGACCTGTGATAAGGTTCCAATGCATACAAATTGAGTACAGACTTCTTGCAATGGCCATTTGGATGTCAGGATTCTTGAAAATTAGAGATACATTAGCACTAGAATCTAATAATCCTTCAATTTCAGTCCCATTTAATTTTATTTTTAATTTCAGCATTTCATCACTGATCACCATTCGCCAAAATACCTTTTTCCTAGTGCTTCCAAAAACCTCCTCTCCTACATAGTGCAGCTGCTTGCCTTTTAAATATAGGGGTAATAATAATTAATCAATTCTATCACCAGCTTCTATTTGAAATGCCCTTTTCACATAATCCATAATTTTAATTTCTCCCTGGTAACCTTCATCTATAGTTGAGACGTTAAACTGATTCTTCCCAAACATATTCCTACTCTTTTGTGAGAAAGAGGACTATTCATCCCAGTAGCTATCTTATAACAAAGAATTTGTGGAGATAATGTAAGATGTTTACCTACTTCCAATTATAAAGCTGAGCTTTCTGAAGTAGGATGCATTAAAGCTCCATGCTTAGCCTATATTTCCCTGATCGTTCTTTTGATGAGTCATTCCATCCCTGGCAGGAAATTGATAGGTAGTGTTGTTTGTTTCTGGACCTGAACTAAGTCCTTCATCTAGTTTCCCAATGATAAAGGATTACTATGCATTTTTCTCTTTAATCTACATACATTAGCCCAGACTTTCTTTCCAAAATCTACAAATTCCTGTGGTTTGAGGCTTTCTATTCTGATTATCCTCCAAAGATGTATCCTTCTTTGTGGCAGAATGATAGTAACTTTTCCTTAAATATTCCAGTTTTCCACAATTAAAGCATCTTGTATTCTGAGATCTAAGACCTTTAGCTAAAACTTATCCAATTATGTTAGCATTATATTCTGTGGGTCCAATACCAGCAGTAGCTTTAAATTCCTGCTCTAACAGAGCTCCCTGAGCCTCCTAGGGACCCATAGCATTTTAATATTGTCTTAGCATTCAATATTCTAGTGGACTGAAACAGCTACCTAGGCCAGAGTGGGCCTGAAGAAGCAAGCTCCATGGGAGCAGGAGCCGGGAGCCAATCCAATCCCAGGACACTGGCAGATAAGGATTGAGCCAGTAACCTGGTCCAGAGACAGTGAATTCCACCAAAACAGGTATAGGGGAGTAACTGCTGAGCAAGTGAGCCAGAGCCAGAGACCACTGAGGGTCTGGACATGAATCTGGGACCTTCAAGGGAGTAAACCTAAGCCAGAAGCCCTGTGGGTCTGGGCATGAGTCTAGAATCTCTGAGGAACTAGGTCTGAGTCAGGACCTCTGCCAGTCTGGGTGTGAATATGGGACCTCTGAAGGAGTAGGCAGAGATCTCTGTGGGGCCAGGTGAAAGTCTGGGACCTCAGAGGGAGTAGGCCTGAGCCAAAACCTCTGTGGGTCCAGGTGTTGGTCTGGGATGTTGAAGGGAATAGGCAGGAACCTAAAACCTCTGCAGGTCAGAGTGTGAGTCTGGGATCTCTGAGAAAGTAAGCCCGAACCAGGTCCTCTGTGGTTTGGGGAATACCCAAGACTAGGAACTCTGAGACAAGACCAACTCTAAGCCAGGGACTTCTGCAGGAGGATATCCAGACCAGGATTTACAGAAACAAGTCAAAGATAGTAATCTAGGCCAAAGTAGACCTGAGACAGCAAACTCCAAGGGAGCAGAGCAAAGCACAGGAGCACTGAGCTATCTCCAGGAACGTGGAGTAACCAAAAGGGGTAGCTAGAACTGTGCACTGACCACGAGGACAATCATCTGAGCTTTGGATTCATTGGCACCTAGAAGATTATTCAACAGAATCTCAGACAGCCCCAATTGTACCTATTAGAAGAAAAGATGAGTAGAAAAAGTAAGAACACATGCAACACCACAAAGAGCAAAAATACACCAGTAAAACCTAAAGATCCTACAACAGCAAGACTTCAACAACCAAATATAGATGAAACAGAAAAAAATGACCTAAAAATAACTTCAAGGGAATGTTTGTAACTCTTAAAGAAGAAATGAGAAATTCTCTTAAAGAAATGGAAGAAAAAAACAAACAAAAATTGGAAGACATCAGCAAATCTCTTAAAGAAAACAAAAAAAAGCAATCAGACATATGAAAGAAACTATTCAAGACTTGAAAAATAAAATAGAGACAATAAAGAAAAACAAGCTGAGGGAATTATAGAGACAGAAACTATGAGAAAATGATCAGAAACCACAAACACAAGCATGAACAACAGAATGAAGAGATGGAAAAAATGATCTCAAAAGCTGAAGCTACAATAGCGGAAATAGACCCATCAGTTAAAGAAAACATTAAATGTAACAAAACCTTAACCCCAAATATCCAGGAAATATGGGACACCTTGAAAAGACCAAATCTAAGAATAATAGGTATAGAAGAAGAAGAAGAAGTTCAACTCAAAAGCACAGAAAATATATTTAACAAAATCATAGAAGAAAACTTCCCCAACCTAAAGAAAGATATGCCTATGAAGATATAAGAAGCTTACAAACGCCAAATAGACTGGATCCAAATAAAAAGTCCACTTGCCACATAATAATCAAAACACTAAACATACAGAGTAAAGTAAGAATATTAAGAGCTGCAAGGGAAAAAGGCCAAGAAATATATAAAGGTAGACCTATCAGAATTATACCTGACTTCTCATTGGAAACAAAGAAAGCCAGAATGTCATGGTCAAGCATTATGCAGACATTAAGAGACCATGAATGCCAGCCAAGACAACTATACCCAGCAAAACTTTCAATCACTGTAGAAGGACAAAACAAGATATACCATGACAAAACTATATTTCACCAATACCTAGCCACAAGCACAGCCCTACACAAAATACTAGAAGGAAAACTCCACCCCAAGGAAGTTGGCTATACCAACAAAAACACAGACAATTGATGGTCTCATAGCAGCAAATCCTAAAGAAGGGAAAAACGCACAAATTTATATCACCAACAAGAAAAACTACATTAACAGAAGATAACAATCACTGGTTATTTTCCATTAATGTAAATGGAGTTAACTCACCTATAAAAAGGCACAGGCTAACAGATTGGATATGAAAACAGAATCCATCTTTCTTCTGCATACAAGAAACCCATCTCAACTTCAAAGACAGACATCATCTCAGAGTAAAGGGTTGGAAAAATATTCCAATCAAATGGACCTAAGAAAAAAGTGGGTGTAGTTATTCTAATATCTAACAAAATAGGCTTCAAGCTAAAATAAATCAAAAGAGACAAAGAAGGTCATTTCACATTAGTCACAGGAAAAATCCACCAAGAGGAAATCTCAGTACTGAACATCTATGCCCAAATACAAAAGCACCCTCATATGTAAGAGAAACACTTCTAAAGCTAAAATCATACATCAAACCCTACACATGAATAGTGGGAAACTTCAACACTCCACTCTCACCACTGGACAGGTTAGTCAGACAAAAAACGAACAGATGAATAAGAGAATTAACAGATGTTATGACTCAAATGAACTTAACAGACATCTATAAAATATTTCATCCAAACAGAAAAGAATATACCTTCTTTTCAGCACCTCATGGAACCTTCTCAAAAATTGAACAATACTTGGCAACAAAACAAACCTCAAAAAATACAAAACAATAGAATAATCCAATATACCTTATCAGATCACCATGGTTTCAAACTAGGAATCAACAGCAATGCTGTTTCCAGAAAACTCACAGACACATAGAAGTTAAACAGTGCATACCTGAATCATCAGTGGGTCACAGAAGAAATAAAGGGAGTAATTAAAGACTTCCTTAAATTCAATGAAAATGACCACACAACATACTCAAATTTATGAGATGCAATAAAAACAGTGTTAAAAGAAAAGGTCATAGCACTAAATACTTACATAAAGAAGCTGGAAAAAAATCACACACTAATGAATTAACAGATCACTTGTAAACTTTAGAACAAAAAGAAGCAAACTCACCTAAGAGAAATAGATGGCAGGAAATAATCAAATTGAGAGCTGAAATAAACAAAATAGAAACAAAGAAAAAGATGCAAAGAATCAATGAGACAAAGAGTTCATTCTTCAAGAAAATCAACAAAATAGACAAACCTTTATCCAAACTAACCAAAAGGCAAAGAGAGAATATCCAAATTAACAAAACCAGAAATTAAAAAGGGGACATAACAATAGACATGGAGGAAATACAGAGAATTATCAGGTCATATTTTGAAAACCTGTACACAAAATTGGAAGACTTAAAGGAAATGGACAACTTTCTGGATAAATATCATTTACCAAAATTAAATCAGGACCAGATATGCAAATTAAACAGACCTATAACTGCTGAAGAACTAGAAATAGTCATCAAAAGTTTCCCAACCAAAAAAAGCCCAGAACCATATGGTTTCAGCTCAGAATTCTACAAGACTTTCAAAGAAGAACTAATACCAATACTTCTCAAATTATTCCACACAATAGATACAGAAGGAACATTGCCAAATTCTTTGTATGAGGCTACAATTACTCTGATACCCAAACCATAGAAAGACATTCCTAAGAACGAGAATACAGACCAATCTTACTCAAGAACATTGATGCAAAAATACTAAATAAAATGCTGGCAAATCAAATCCAAGAACACATCAGAATCATCACTCACCGTGATCAAATTGGCTTCATCACATCTATGCAGGGATCATTCAACATATGAAAATCTTTCAACATAATTCATGATATAAACAAACTGAAAAAAAAACTACCACATGATCATCTCATTAGATTCAAAAAAAGCTTTTGACAAAATACATCTCTTCATGATAAAGGTCTTGGAGAGAGCAGGGATACAAACAACATACCTAAATATAATAAAGGCAATATACAGCAAGCCAACTGCCAACATCAAACTAAATGGAGAGAAATTCCCAGCAAGTCCACTGAAATCACGAACAAGACAAGGTTGTTCACTCTCTTCATATATATTCAATATAGTTCTTGAGGTCCTAGTTAGAGTAATAAGACACCATAAGGAGATCAAGGGAATACAAATTGGAAAAGAAGAAGTCAAACTCTCACTGTTTGCTGATGATATGATAGTTTACATAAGTGATCCCAAAAATTTTACCAAGGAACTTCTACAACCAATAAACATTTTCAGCAATGTAGCAGTATACAAGATTAACCCCAAAAAATCAGTAGCCCTCCTATAGACAGATGATAAAAGGGCTGGGGAAGAAATCAAAGAAACAGCATCCTTCACAATAGCCACAAATAGCATAAAATATCTTGGAGTAACTCTAACCAAACAGGTGGAAGACTTGTATGACAAGACCTGTAAATCTTTGAAGAAAGAATTTGAAGAAGACACCATAAAGCGGCAAGATCTCCTATGCTTTTGGGTAGGCAGAATAGTAAAAATGGCAATCTTACCAAAAGCAATCTACAGATTCAATGTAATGCCCATCAAAATCCCAGTAAAAATCTTCACAGACTTCATATGGAAAAGCAAGAAACCCAGGATAGCCAAAACAATCCTATACAATAAAAGAACTTCTGGAGGCATAGTAATCCCTGACTCCATGTAGTGATGGGATGAACGTTTTATCCTGCCCATCTCCCTCATGGCTAGCTTTATACCCAAAATAACAACACACAAATTGTATTCATTTAAATACTGCCTGGCCCATTAGCTCTAGCCTCTTACTGGCTAACTCTCACATCTTGATTAGCCCATTTCTATTAATGTGTGTAGCACCACAAGGTGGTGGCTTACCAGGAAGGTTGTAACCTACGTCTATCTTGGGCCAGAGCTTCATGGTGTCTGCCTGACTCTACTTCTTTCTCCCAGCATTCTGTTCTGTCTACTCTGCCTATCTAAGCTGCTGTCCTATCAAAGGCTAAGGCAGTCTCTTTATTTGACCAATGAAAGTAACACATAGACAGAAGACCCACCTACATCAACTCCAAACTCTACTACACAGCTACAGTACTGAAAACAGCCTGGTATTGGCATAAGAACAGACTGAGGGACCAATGGAACTGAATAGAAGACCCACATATTAATCCATATTCCTTCAAACACCTGATTTTGACAAAGAAACAAAAAATATCAGAAAATAAAGCATATTTAACAAGTGGTGCTGGCATAACTGCATATCAACATGTAAAAGAATGAAAATAGAGCCATATCTATCACCATGTACAAAATTCAGGTCCAAATGAATTGAAGACCTCAACATAATGCCAGTCACACTGAACCTTATGGAAGAGAAAGTGGAAAGTACATTTAAATGCATTGGCACAGGAGACCACTTCCTAGATATAACCCCAGAAGCACAGACACTGGTAGAAAAAATTAATAAATAGGATCTCCTGAAACTGAAAAGCAAAGGACATGGTCAGCAAGACAAAATGACAGCTTATAGAATGGGAAAAGATCTTCACTAACCCCACATCAGACAGAGATCAGATCTCCAAAATATACAAAGAACTCAAGAAAATGGCCACCAAAAGAATACATAATCCAATAAAAAAATAAGGTACATACCTAAATAGATATCTCTAAACAGAAGAATCTAAAATGGCTAAAAGACACTTAAGGAAATATCCAGCATCCTTAGTCATCAGAGAAATGCAAATCAAAACAACTCTGAGATTCCATCTTACACCTGTAAGAATGGCCAAGATCAAAACACTGATGACAACTTATGCTGGAGAGGTTGTGGGGAATAGGGAACACTTTTGCTTTGCTGGTAAGAATGCAAGCTGATACAGCCCCCTTGGATGCCAGTGTAGCAATTTCTCAGATAATTAGGAAACAATCTTCCTCAAGACCCAGTAATGCCATTTTTGGGTATATATTCAAAGGATGTTAAATCATGCCACAAGGACATGTGCCTAACTATGTTCATAGCAGCTTTGTTCATCACAGCCAGAACCTGGAAACAACCTAAAATGCCCCTTGATTGAAGAATGGATAAGAAAAATGTAGTACTTTTACACAGCAGAAAAAAAAATAACTACATCTTGAATTCCGCAAAGAAATGGATAGAACTAGAAAACATCATTTTGAGTGAGGTCACCCAGACACAGAAAAATGGTGCAGGACAATTCTGTATTCTGTCAATCATGTTTTAAAGAAATGCCAATTGGTTAGTAACCAGGCAAGAAGAATAGGTGGGACAACCAGACAGGAAGTAGATGCAAGGCAATGAGAACAGGAGTATTCTGGGAAAATGGAAGCTCTCTCTGAGTCCTGCCCAGACCATGAAAGAAGCAAGATATGACCTGCTCCGCTGAAAAAGGTACCGAGCCATGTGACTAACATATACTAGAATAATGGGCTAATATAAGTTATAAGAGCCGGGCGGTGGTGGTGCACGCCTTTAATCCCAGCACTCGGGAGGCAGAGGCAGGCGGATCTCTGTGAGTTCGAGGCCAGCCTCATCTACAAGAGTTAGTTCCAGGACAGGAACCAAAAAGCTATGGGGAAACCCTGTCTCGAAAAATAAAAAAAAAAAAGTTATAAGAGCTAATACAAAGCCTGAGCCAATGGGTCAATAGGTTTTTATAACTTATGGAGACCTTTCTGTGATTCTTTGGGACCTAATGACTGTGGGAACACTGTGGGAACTGGGCAGGACAGAAACCCCAACAAGCAGGCCCACATGCTACAGAAAGCCAATTATCACATGTACTCACTCATAGGCGATTTTTAAGCATAAATCAAAGAAAACCAGCCTACAAACCACAATCCCAGAGAACTTAGACAGCAATGAGGACACTAAGAGAGACAGAGAGGGCAGCAGAGATAAATGTAGAGCTCAATAAAAATCAATTAAAAATAGTATTTCTCGCATCAGGATCAGCCACTGCTCTATGCACTATTGTTACTATTCTTCACATAAATTCAATCTAGGCTTCCAATGCACTTTGGGTGATTTTTTGAAGGAGAAAGAAAGGCTCATCAACTTTTTCCCTTAAGGATTCTAAATGGCAGTGCATGATGCTGGCATCAACAAACTCACCTGTCTGTGTAAATTAGCATACTGTCCCTCTCCTAATAACTGGCCCTTTTGTATATTCATTCTTCTACTCTGATTATGCTGTTCCATGGCTTCCACTTCCTCTTTGCCACAAGTAAGCCATTGTAATTGAGTACTGGCTTCTAATATAACTGCTGTAAGTGCCTTCCTGTCTTGTGGAGTAATTATTGTGTGAAGTCCAGTTGTATAAAACTTGTCATATATAGTGCAAATGCTTCCATATGTCATGACTGCTTCCTCTAATCATTTCAGATCTGTCATGTCTCTAATTAATCTGAATATAATATTCAGCATATTGATTATTTGCAGGCAGGCATTTGCTGCATAGTGACTGGGAATACTTGTGGGGTACCATTATAATACTAGTCAACCATTGTTCAATTCCATCCTAAGGTTGTTTCATACATAAATGAACATTTCCTTTTCTTTTTCTTCTTTTTTTTTTTGGTTTTTTGTTTCTTTTTTTTTCTTTCTTTTATTTTTCAAGACAGGGTTTCTCTGTATCTTTGGAACCTTACATAGATTCAATATACATGGGAAGTACATAAAGACAAGATCTCCTGAATAAATTGGGAGCATGGGGGCCTTCAGGGAGGGTTGCAATAGGGGTGGAAGGAGAGGCAATATTCTGGGATGTTTGGGGATTCCTGTGGGATCCTGTTGGCCCAAAACTCAAATAGATGTTATCCATTCTTGGTACTGGATGCTTTATTTAATGGCAAAATATGTCCTGTTGGGAATCTCTCTCTGTCTTTGTTTGGAGATTACAGTTAGATGAAATTCTCCATACATACATACATACATATACATACATACATACGTACATACACATACAAAAAGTAAACAACACATATATGTAAAGATAAATGCCCTTCAAGTGACAATTTCAGCTGTTTTTTCCTATATACCTCCATCTATACTCACCTTTCCCCATCTATACTTGATGATCATGCTCTATCTTCCCATCCATCCATAACTGCCTGTTATACTTCTATATCCTAATAATGATTATTTTTACACCTAGTCCATTAGGCTAGTCATAACTTCTGAGATTTTTTTTTGGGGGGGGAGATTGTTAGATTGTTTTAATCAGCTTAAAATGTAATGTCTTCATGTAAGATGCTGCATACCATATATTCTTTCTTCATTGGGATGCCTTACTCGAGGTGATTTTTTCCTAGCTCCATTCATTTACCTGAAAACTCTTAATTTCATTCTTGAATGGCTGAGCAATGCTCCATTGTGTAAATAAAGGTTGTTTTCTTCAACCTTTCTACTGTAGAGGGCCATATTAGTTGTTTGCAATTTCTGGCTATTATGAACAGAAGAGCAATGGAACATGGTTTTGGAACCATTTCTGACTGGATGAAAACTCCTTTGGTTATATGCCCATAAGTATTATTGCTGGGTTGAGTTAATCAAAAGATTCATCTTCTTTATTGATCTCTCTTTTCAATCCATTTCCTTAAAGGAGTGCCTAATTGTTACTACTAATGTGTAATTAATTAATACCCAATTCCTATTCTCAATATAAATTTATATTTGCATTCATGTATGTGCATGTTTTGTATGGGGAACAATATATTATGGCTGTGCTTTAAGATTTGAAAGAAAAAGTTTACTTAGTATACAGCCAGCAGCAGTGGAAAAAAGTAGAGAAAGAAAAAAACAGGAAGAAAAGCAAAGTTCCATAACAGCCACATGCTCATGACATCCAGTAGACACTGACAAGGAAAGCCCAGAAAATATAAGAGTCAGAAGGAATTTCTGTGGGACATGGAGCTCCCAGACAGAAGATTTGCCCTGGGTGAGTGTCCCCTTCAACCTTTACCACCATACGCCTTTTTATACTTATGTTCAGACAGTAACTGAGCTTTCTGCTTCTTTAAAGTATCTGGCAATAATTTACTTTCCATTTTTCAAAGGACAAAATGAATTACTCTAACAAATGAGCCCATTTCAGTCTTATAGCACATTGTATGTTCACACATGTGATTGTTCTTTCCATTTGCCACGGATTAAGGTGGGAGAACCCTTGGGGACACTCTAATGCAAACATACTAGGACATGAGGGGGCAACACTGTCTCCACTGTCAATTTGTTAGTAAGTTTCAACAGCACTCAACACCTCCATAATAAAATGTACAACACTGTGTGTGTTTGTGTATCTGTGTGTTTGTCTAAGTATGTGCAGGTATGCATATAGAAGCCAGAAGAACACATTGATGTTCATCTCAATTTCTCTTTATCTTGAAATTTTGAGACAGAGTCTTTCACTCAACCCCTAGTTCCTCTGTCAATCTAAATGTGCAGGGAGCAACAGTCAATTAATCCTATCCTCTATGACTCTTTATTGCTGACAATATAGGCACTGTAACATGTGACCTTTTAATTTTTTAGAGTTCTATAATTATATAGTTATCCCATGCATATATGTCATGTCCTTTTATTATACATATGTATGATTCTTCTTTAAAACCCTCACAAACTCACGAGATGCCTTTCTTTCCCCTATATTTCTTACTTGTACCTTCATGTCTTGTCTCCTATGTGGACTTGAACTTTGACTCTTTATATTTTCCTGTTTCACTTGGAGTATTTGTAGAAACTAGAAATAAATATGGAGAATACCTTTAAGGAGTGGGGATAATAAAATATAGGTGATGTATAATAAGAGGGGAAATTAAAGGTATAAATGTTTAATGTTTAAGTAATGATGGAAGTTGGTGTTGGTATAAATATAAATATTAGGAAGTAGTTTGATCTCCTGTCACCTTAGCAAATGATTGCACAAAGCTATTTCAGTGATCTACGTTGTGAATTTTTGAAAGAGCATAAAACACTAAGAAAAAATCCTGTGGATTTAAATTAAAGATGAAATAAGAGTAGGTGGTAACTGTCAAAAAAGTCATGCCACTAATGCACCGTTAGATGTAATTTCCTTCTCCTTTTCCTCCATTTTCACACTATGTTTTCCTGTATAACCTAGGATGTCCTGGAGCTCACTCTGTAGAGCAGGATCACTTCAAATTCAGAGACTTGCCTTAAATTGCCTGTTTTAGCCTCTGTTTTCTAGGATTTAATGTATTACTGCCATGTACATCCTTAGTGTTAGTTTCTGACATGTTGGCATTGGAGTTAGAAGGGTGTAGAGCTGAGTAAGGTTGTTGATACATTTTCTCCAGAAGTAGACTGCACAGAAATCTATGATACTATCAAAGAAAAAAGGGAGAAATTTTCCAGCTTAATTATAGTTTGTTCTTTCTATATTTAGCTACATCTAAATGCCTTATGCAAACACTGTAGTTACAACAGGATTTACTTTTAGTAAATAAATGATAAATAAATATATATATATAATATTCGTTTCCATATAGATGATATGATTGTACAAAATTTTCCTCCATATTATCAGCACTTTTCAATAGTTATCTGATTTTAATAGGGCATGATAGTGAAAAATGTTGTAAGAGGCCACTTGTTTTGTTTCCCAACTGCCCAGCAGCTAAGACTCAAAATAACCACACAGAAACCATATTAATTAAATCACTGATTGGCCCGTTAGCACTAGCTTCTTATTGGCTAATGCTTACATCTTAATTTAACCAATCTCCATTAATCTATGCAATACTACAAGGTCGTAGCCTACCAGCAAAGTTTCAGCAGGTCTGTCTCCACTGGCAGCTCCATGGCTTCCATAAACTCTGCCTTCCTTCTCCCAGCATTCAGTTAGTTTTCCCTGCCTAGATCTATTCTTTTGCTCTACCATTGGCCAAGACAGTTTCTTTATTCATTAACCAATAAAAGGAACAAACATACAGAAGGACTTCCTATTTCACTTCCCCCTTTTGTTTAAATAAAATGGAAGGTTTTAACTTTAACATATTAAAAATACATATGATAAACAGTTATCAAGCAAGAATTACAGCTACAATAATTATATCTACTTTATCTTTTATTATAACTAAGGAAAACTATAACTATATTCTTCAACACCATCAAAGACTCTAGAAAGATATAATATTACCCAAGTAAACAGAAAGTCCATTGTAAACAACTTCTGAAACTCTAGATTTGACAGAGACATTTTGCTGCATGGACAGTCACCCAAAGTTCTTCTCTGCTGTTGGGGCATCAATCTATAGACTACAGGCCCATAGTATCCAGCAGACTTTTCTATGAAGCAGGCAATTTCAAAGACAGTTCAGCCTACATTGGCAGTTTGTCAGTCTTTCTTCTGTGTCATGGAAGAATGTCTGGCAGTCTCTTTTATGAAGCAGGAACCCCGAAAGATCATCTCACATTTAGGCAAATTCAGCAGTCATTTATCTTTGGGTCGTGAATTTCCAGTTCATACAGCATAGCATCAAAGAGTCCAGGCAAGAGCAATTTTTAGCCCAAATGGCTAACAATCTCCATGAGGAGCCTCTTTGATGTCATTAAAGTAGATTGGTACTTCTGGGAGCAGATGCATCTCACTATCATGAAAAATCCTAAATTATTAAAACATTTTAAATACCATATTCTGAAGGTCTCTGAAAGAATTAAATAATACATATCTAACTGAAATATATCTTTATGTATCTAGAAAGCCTAACTAACATGACAGCAAGATTGACTATCATAGATGACTCTCTATTAACCTATATTTCTTAATTATACATTACATGTTTAAATGAGCTGCACAAACGCAATACCTTAAACAAGAGCAGAAATATACCTATAACAAAATAGACCTTAAATTTGTATCAATAAACAAAGATTTATACCAATGCAAAGTATTTATCTGTATAGCATATCCCCCTTTAAATATAAGCAAATATTTATAAACAATCATTTAGGAAATTTAGACATAGTTTTCTCCAAACTTCTTCCTGCTATTTATTGGGCAAAGTAATTTTGTGAGGGTTATTCAAGGTGACGTTTTAGAGGATCTTGGACCATCAAATCACATTAGCATAGAATAAATCCAAGGTTATCATCCACCGTGGAAACAAACAAAGAACCTCTTTTCCAAAGCAGTTTATCCTCAGACTCAAATTATGAAATCAAGATTTCTCTAAAACACATATGTTGGTTTAGCATCACAGCCCATACAGTGAGATATCTTTCTATACTTAGCTCCCTCACAGTCAAAAATTCAAAGAAAATACAATAGTATACATAGAGTCTCTGTGTATTTTCCATCTTCACATGGCTTATTTTTCTTATTATATTACTTTTTCAACAAGTTTAATATTTATTTTAGTATCTTACTCCTTTACTGTCTCTTTTCTCTATTTCCTCTCTCTCCCAAGCTTACATACATTTTTTAAACACACTGTGTCTCATTTAGAGGTCTGTTACGTCTTAATCCTGTCCTTATTGCATATCTATAATCTTTCTCTGACACTTCTTAAAATGCCAAGCACTTTTTAAAATTTTAAGTGGCAGAATTGCCCACGTATTCCACCCAGTCCAACATGGCAGGGCAGAGGTCTGTTTAGCTCAAGCCATGCTCACAGCCCCATTTTCAGGCACACAGCAAGTTGTTATGGATAACGATCAGGAGAAAAGCTAAACCAAGGAGATTCAATTCAGAGTTCATGTTTTAAAAAGGGGGTAGTATAGTGGGAGTTTAATGAAACACTGATTGGAAGTAGTCAGACAGGAAGTATATGCAGGGCAACCAGGCAGGAAGTAGAAGCAGGGTGATGAGAACAGGAGAATTCTAGAAAGAGGAAAGATGCAGTCTACAGTCATCACAGAGGAAGCCAGACACAGAAGAAGCAAGATGAGAATGCCTCACTGATGAAAGAGCCGAGCCACGTGGCTAATACAGACAAGAATTGTGGGCTAATATAAGTTATAAGAGTTAATAAGAAGCCTGAGCTAATAGACCAACCAGTTTATAATTAATGTAGTAGACCTCTGCGTATTTCTTTGGGACTAAATGTTTGCAGGATTGGGTGGGAAAGAAATCTCCATTAACAAATGGCGCCCATGTGGACAACTAAATCCACTTAAACCCTGAAAGAGTTTTGGAAGGAATTCTAGGCACTAAAGAACAGAGGTAAGCATGGCTTCTTGGTAGCTGCATTTTCTCGGGTGTGCTCTGTTTGCTAGAGGCAAACACATCTCATTTAAGAGGGGCTTCCTAACTCTGCTTTGCTGTGAAAATCTTGCAGTTGTTTTAAGAGGCCTGACATCAAACACTTAAATGGTGTTTATTAATATCTTACAGCATGTTTCTTGGTGGTGGCAGGGACCTTGAAATGCCACAGAGTTGTGGCAATAAACAAAGTTCTGGCCAGTACCTCTGCCATGAGGCTAGACTCTCAGAAAGCTAAGAAATAGGGTGGATCCAGCTGTCAAAGCCATGGCTTTAATCCTAGACATATCACTTAGAAAATTAAAGACTCATGTGGTCAGAAAAAGAAAGAAATACAATAAAGATAGATTCAGATGAAGGAAACCTCTAAAGAGTTTAGAGTGTGTCTATCTTGTCACCTTGCCCATTTTGTCACGTAAACTAAAAAAAAAAAAAAAAAAAAAAACTCTTCCTCAAGTGACCTTCTAAATCACAAAAAAGAGCAAAATGACATCAACATATCCTAACCATTTGTTTAAAATGGAATTGGGTTGTTTTTACTATTAAAAGGCTAGACAACCAAATTATGCCTTATAGGTTGCTCAAAATTCTATAACTGCCAGACAATGTAAAAATATGGGCCTGTATAATTTGACCCCTACACCTTCTCTCATATATTGCATTCTGACTACAGTTTTTCAACCTTTCTCACCTCCCAGGTCCCCTCCCAACCTCCACTCTTACCCAGATATAGTACTCTTCTGTTTCTTTACTGAAAATCTTGGCATCCCAGGGATTTCAAACTAACATTGCATATCAAGTTAAACTAAGAATATACACAGTTCCTCATATTAAGGCTGAACAGGTCAATGAATAGGAGGAAACTGGTCCCAAAAAGCAGGACAAAGGGTCCAATATCACTCCCACTCCCATGTTAGTTGTCTCACAAGAACACCAAGCTACACAGTCATAACAAATGCAGAAGACCTAAGCCACACCTTTACAGGCTTCCTGATTGTTGGTAGAGTCTCTGTGAGCCCCTATAAGTCCAAGGTAGTTGATTTCATCGACCAATATCTTATGGTGGTCTTGACCACTCTGTCTCCTACAATGCACCTAGAGAAACTTCCATCTCCTCTTTTCCAGGATTTCTGGCACTCTGCCTAAAGTAAAGTATGGCATATATTACATACATTTTTAGTGGTTGTTGACAAATGAATACCTTCAGGTTGTCTGTGTCCGCTTTGATCACTGAGTTTCCCCTCAGAAGCAAACACCACAGATATATTATACCTACACAGGTGAGTACTTTCTTTCAAATCTCTAGTCTGCAGTGGACAGGACTTTCTCACAGAGGTCATACCAGTGCTATTCCATGAACTGAAATCTTCCTTTCAGGAGAATCTACCAGCAATGTTTGGATAAATCAACTCTGGAGCTTGAGCTGTATGTGGACTGTAGAAGGCTTCAAGTGAAAATCACCCCTTTTGAGGGTTCTTTTCCAAGGCAGTAACAGTAAATCTACACCCACTGTAGTCTTTGGGATGAAATGTTTTGTAAGTTCTTTCAGTTTTCCTTATAAAATCTTATATTTAAACATTCAAATACCAAAGACTATGGAGGCAAAGTGCAAGACTCAAGAAACATCACGGACCTGGTGATAGTCTCTTTAAATTCCCCATGGTGTTGCTAAAATAAAAGGCTACCACTCTGTTCTCTCAGAGTTAAATGGGTTTCTAGATATTTGAATGGCTATGCCATTTACAGCTCCCATAATAAATTTTAAATTAGAAGCAACCAATTTTTTTATGTAGAAATGATAAGATTATATAGAATCCCTGGACTGCAATGTTCCAAGAGAAAAGTGTATATATAGACTGATATCACTATATATTATAGACCCAGACTTTACAAGTGTTACTGCTGCTTCACCCATCCCAACCACCCACTGTCTTTCCTTTTCTATATCAAACACTATAGGGTTTTGAGATCCTATATGTCTATGTTCACATGCAGCCTTCTTTGAAGGTTACTTTTTTATGAATCCACTTGATTCAAATTTATTAAAAATTTATATTTTTTCAGGTATTTCTTGAAAAATAAGCAAATAATAGCATAGTATTTTATCTCTAATTTCAATGTTTTTTCTCATGACATTTATTCAGACTTTCTCAGCTCTGAATATTATTCAATTTTATATAATATAAATCCTGCATAACTGAATATGTTGATCAATGCTTGCCATACTTTTCCTCAGCAGGTAGAGGGAGAAGGATTATGAGTACTAGGCTAGCCTTTGGCACATGGTCAACTCAAGTTTAGCTTTGATTACATATGACTCTATTTCAAAAAGCAACAAGGAATGGAGAGATTATTAAGTGGTTCAGAGTACTTACTATACCCCCAGAGGTCCCAGGTTTAGTTCCCATGCCAGGGAACTCACAAGCATCTGGATCTCCACCTCTGTGGGATCTGATACTTGTTTCTGTGCTCTCTGAGTATCAATACATATGCCTCAACACACAAACATGCACATAATTTAAAGAAAAATAAGTCTGTTATTAAAAAGAAATAGAGCAAACACAATATCTTAAGTGATTATGTTTAAGTGTTCATATTCTGGCTACTCATTTCCAGACAAACAGGATGTTAAAATTGTATTGTATTTTACTTTGAAATGCAGGTATAGTGTGTGTATGTGTGCATGTGGTGTGTATGTGTTCACATCTCTGAGTGTGAGTTAATCTGTGTGTATGTCTCTCTGTGTGAATTCTACGTGTTAGTGCACAGTATTCAGCATTCAGTTCTCTCCATCAACCATGTGAGTCCCAGAGATCAAAGGCAATCACCAAGCTTAACGACCACTGCTTTAATCTGATTATCTGACTTGCCATATTATGAGAGACAATAGTTTTTTTTCTTTTCTTATGAACCAAATTAGTACAGAGATCATTAGAACACACTAGATCCATTAGTGTTAATTCAGATTATAAATTTATTGAGTTTAATTTATAGTGTAGTAATCAATCCAATGTCCTTACACAAGACAGCAAGCTGTCTACAAGGCAAACTCCACCATGAGCCATTCTTCGCACAGTTCTCTCTTAGATTCTTAGAATGTTTAGAATCATATACTGCCTTTCAAAATGCAACTATAGCCTGGAGAGAAGGTCCACTGGTCATGAGCACTGTCTACTCTTCTAGAAGAGCTGGTTTTAATTCCCAACACCCATGTGTCAGCTCACAACCATCTGTAACACCAGACCTGGGAAGCTGATGGCATCTTTTGGCCTCAACAGGCATTTGATATATGTGGTTAACAGTCATATAAGTAGACAAAACAATCATATACATAAAATAAAATGGGGATCTGGGGAGACAAGTCAGAAATCAAGAGCAGTTGCTACTCTTCCCATGGACTTGGCTTCAGTTGACAGTACACACATGGCAGTATATGGCAGTCTGTACTTACTGTTCCAGGGTGTCTATCACTCTCTTCCGACTGCTATAGCACCAGAACAAGGATAGTGCAGGCAAAACATTTAAAATTTGAAATAAAAAAAGGTAAATTGGTATGGGATTCCCCTCCCTATGCTGTGAATATGTTTTATTATTGTTGGCTAATAAAGAAGCTGTTTTGGCTTATGACTAATAGGGCAGAATATAGGTGGGCAGGAAACTAAACTGAATGCAGGGTGAAAGAAGGCAGAGTCAGGCAGATGCCATGTAGCTGCCAAAGGAAAATGATGCCAGAATCTTACCTGTAGACTACAGTCTATAATGATAATTTAAGATACAATAGCTAGCAAGGAATATACTTGAGCCATTGGCCAAACAGTATTGTAATTAATACAATTTTGTGTGATATTCAGGTCTGGGCAGCTGGAAAATGAAAGGGATCTCCATTTACAAATGGCACCCAACTGTTTGGGGCTATGCTGTTTATCTTTTCATATAAACAAGTTATCCTGAAGATAAACCTAAAATAAAAAGGATAACAGGAAACAAGAAACATAATGTGCTATGATTTTCTTCTGATTTTGGAGTAATAGGAAGATCAATAAATATGAAAGGATGCTCCCAAGTCACACTGCAAATGTGTATTTGTGAGTTCACAGTTATGATAAAAATAAGAAGACATACTTATTCAATGGCATAGAGCACAAAGACCAAACAGTGTTGAGGGACAAAAGCACACATATTGCATTTCTTTTATACACTTGGTGTTTGGATTAACAGTTTGAATTACATACATAGAAACATTTTACTTAGTATTTTTATATTTGTGTGACATTACACAATAATATATATATATATATATATATATATATATATATATATATAAAATTACCAATGTTGCATCAGAATTTAAGTTCAAAGGCAAAATTAAAACAGATTCCATAATAATTGCTTTTAATAAGGTTTCAGTAAAGGCCTAAATACAATTTATTTTTAAATTTAACTGTAGTTTTATGGAGGGGGTATCTTTGTATGTTTTCCAGAATATTCTTGAATTCTTGGCCTTAAGTGAACCTCTTCTTTCAACATAAAAGCCTGCTGAAACCACAGTTATTCAGTGACATGCTCAGCAGTAATTGTGTGTTTATTAAAGCCCAGGCCTACGTCTATCCTAAATTTTTACATGTCTGGACATACATACAATATTTGTTTCTCTATATTATGTCTATATATGAAGTAAAAAGAACTAACTATAGATAAAAAGATAGTATTATCAATATTTCATATTGATAAATCAATTCATTATACTACTAGAAAATCTGGATTTCATCCATAATGAAAACAAATGAATAAACTCAATTAAAACTAGATCATCTCTAATTTAATAGAAGGAATCATCAGTTCTGAACCAAGTTCATGTACTGTCTCTTCATGTTTTTATAAACACATCTCTGTGCCAGTGCCCTATCTGGAGCAATTATTTGAGTCACTCAAGCTATGCTCTTCAAATGCAATTTGCCTCCTTGCCTGACTGAGAATGCATGAATCATTATTTGACAGTTTCTGGAGAAAGGTGATTTTCTTCAAACTTGTGGTCTCTGGTATGATTTCTGTCTGCACTCCAACAGGTAGCCCTCACTGAGGTTTGTATGTGCTGCAAAACTTGGACCTATTTTTTTAATAAGACATATATTTGTAGGTAAGGGAGGATGAGAGGATCTGAGAGGAGTACAAGAAATAGAGCATGAATATGATCCAAATGGTTTTAATGGAAATCAAAAAGAATTAATGAACTATTTTCATGTAATTTTTTCAGTAATTGACTTAAGTATATTGAAATACATTTACAATTTCAAGTTTTGGGCAAAAAAATACTGCAAATGGAATATCTGCATGCACAAAGAAATGAAAGCGTGATGAACAGGGCTGCATCACGAAAAGCCTAACAGGGCTAAGATCGCTTAAGAGGAAGGCTATACCACGAATAGCATGAAGTATATTAAGCTCCCCCATGATAATGCCAGTGAAGCATCAAAGAATAAATAAGAAAGACTTCATTATACAATGACTTTCTGTGGTATTTTGGAAACTATAATTTACAGGCAGAAATAGTAATAACTTCTCCTGGCCTCCTTGTATAGTTATTATTTCAAGGTAATAAAACACAGAAATCAAAAAAGAATTCCCTGATGAAGCTTTTCAAGTGAATATCTAGAAATGGTAACAGAACAGCGATGAATGTAGGGACTGATCATGAGAAAGAGCTGACACAGAAGGTGTCTGACAGATAGGACATGGATTTGAAGGCGATGTCAGGGTGTATAGACTTGCTAATCAACTGTCACACCACAGACAAGGTTACTAGGTTCCATGAGACAGCAGAATGTTGGAAATTACCCCAAACAAATGATAGTTTCTTTTCTGTGAAAAGATCAGATGTAGTAAAAGAGAATTCATAAATGTGTTAGTGAAGAGTATTAACAACACAACTAATATAATGTAAGTCCTCATTCAAAGTCCCTTGACAAGTGATAAAAATAGAAAAAGGAGGTCTAGGTATACAAGAATTGTTTTGTGTTGAATGGGAGGTAAATAGATCCAAAATCATTTCTTATATCAGGAAAATTCTTAGAATACAGTAATGATTATTTGGTGTGGGGTATAGTGATATCTGTGAAGTTTTGGGAAAATAACTTTTTTTATAGCATGGGAAGTGAGAGATGAATTGATGTACAATGACCTCTGGCTTAGCTGGAATCTGTTTGTTTATACATTTAATCATCCTATTCTGTGACTAAGTACATGGCTCCGTGGGTAAACTGCTTGTTGCACAAACTGGAAATCACCAGAGCTTATGAAAAGCACACAGATCTGTAGAGTGAGACTTCACTTATGTTTCCTGACCACCCATGCCTGAATAATCACACAGAAACTGAATTACATTACTGTTTGGCCAGTGGCTCAGGTGTATTCCTAGCTAGTTTAAATTAACCAATTTCTCTTAATCTGTATATAGCCACAAGGCTGTGGCTTACTGGTAAGGTTCAGGCATCTTTCTCCTAGCAGCTATATACTGTCTGCCTGCCTCTGCCTTCTTTATCCCTGCATTCAGTTTAGTTTTCCCACCTATCTATGTTCTGTCCCATCATAGGTCAGAACAGTTTCTTTATTAACCAATTATAATAAAACATATTCATGGCATATAGAGGGGAATCCCACATTACAGATCTTCAGAATCAATGAAAGCCAGATATATTATTTTATGTGTAGAACTCAAGAGCTCCGTTGGAAAAGACTAGAGGTAAGAAAAAAGATCAGAGGTAAGGAGCAGAGAAAAGATGGACTCTCGTGGGCTACCTAGAAACTTTTGTTTACTTAATTCATTTTAAAAGACAAATCATGAAATAAGGCCATGGTGGGTTTTGAAAGTCACCTCTATGGGCTTTCCCCTGATTCCAGTGAATTCAGCAAGAAAAAATAACAAAGCAAGGAATGATCCTACAGCATTTACAGCATATCCTGTGACTTGAAGCAGATCTGCATGGCATAGTCTCTGGATGTCATTCTGTCATGGAACTTGGTCACTTCTCATCAGACCTAGAGAACATTTTGTAAACATGTAGAACTATGTCAGCTATTTTTAAGTAATGAAATAATGTGAGATTTTAAAGTGAAATGTTTCCTAAGTTTCAATGGATTTCCTGTTGTTTTAGTTATAGATAATTATCAATGACACAGTGTTAAAACAGAAACTAATTCAGTTGGGTGCCCTAGGTACAGACACACTACAAGTTACCCAGGTCTCATCGCTGGTAAAAGGCACTGACTAAGCATGATGTAGGCTGCTTGACTCCAAAGAAAATAATAAACACTAAGTAAAATTATGTGGAAAATTGGAAGCTGTGGAGAGTGAAAATCCAGTTCAAAAGTCTTCACTGACTAAGAATCTTCGACATATTCTTGTCCTCTGCTCACTGGGTGCCTGAAAGAGAGAAATTACCTTTGCAAGTAGAATGCATCTAGATTCTAGCTGCTGGATTGGGACTCAGTGGCCAATGGTATCTTTTACCATCATATAACATTAAGCTGACAGTAACTCCCAGGATAAAGACTGAATATTCTCAGAGCTCAACCTCCTAGAGGATTACAAGGTCAGGTCATGGGTTTCCCAGTCATCCTTCAGGGCTGACAAAATCTCAAAGCTTCTTAAGAACACCATGTCTCTTTGGAAATATTTACAATAAAACTTCTTAAGTGTTTGTGTTTATTAGCACAAGGAAAAATTTCATAAATGATCTTGTCCTTCAAAGCCACTGTTTTCATTCCCACTGTAGGTGACATTAAAATTACAGTTCTAGAGGGAGGTGAGGTCCCAGAGTCACAGACTTTTATCTCAGGCTTAAAGTGATGCTCACATAGAGCTGGTTATTAAGAGTCAGGATCAACCCAAACGAACCCACAGTCCTGCATATGCATGAAGTCAGGTGAGTACCTTGTATTTCAGAGTGCGTGACAGAGCCAGCAATCATTTTCAGAGACCTGAGTAAGTATCCATGTCAGACAATTGGAATTAGGGAAGAAACAGATCTGTGGAACAAACAGAAAAGGCAGAAGACTAATTCCATGGCTAACAGGTTAGCCAAAAAAAAAAAAAAAAAAAAAGCACACCTAACCTTGTGGCAGTTCCTGATGTTTCTTGCTGTAATAAAATCCTTTGACTGAGGGTGACTGTGACTATCTTTGCAGTATGATTATTATAATTGAACTTAGCATACTTTTATGCCCATAGTAAACATTCAAATTTGTTTTTTTTTATTTTTTTAATTTATTTATTTATTAAGGATTTCTGCCTCCTCCCCGCCACCGCCTCCCATTTCCCTCCCCCTCCCCCATCAAGTCCCCCTCCCTTATCAGCTCGAAGAGCAATCAGGGTTCCCTGACCTGTGGGAAGCCCAAGGACCGCCCACCTCTATCCAAGTCTAGTAAGGTGAGCATTCAAACTGCCTAGGCTCCCACAAAGCCAGTACGTGCAGTAGGGTCAAAAACCCACTGCCATTGTTCTTGATGTCTCAGTAGTCCTCATTGTCTGCTATGTTCAGCTAGTGCAGATTTATCGCATGCTTTTTCAGACCCAGGCCAGCTGGCCTTGGTGAGTTCCCAATAGAACATCCCCATTTTCTCAGTGTGTATGTGAACCCCTCGCGGTCCTGATTTCCTTGCTCGTGCTCCCTCTCCTTCTGCTCCTGATTTGAACCTTGAGATTTCTGTCCGGTGCTCCAATGTGGGTCTCTGTCTCCTTTCATCACCTGATGAAGGTTAATATTCAGGAGGATGCCTATATGTTTGTCTTTGGATTCACCTTCTTATTTAGCTTCTCTAGGATCGCGAATTATAAGTTCAATGTCCTTTATTTATGGCTAGAAACCAAATATGAGTGAGTACATCCCATGTTCCTCTTTTTGGGTCTGGCTTACCTCACTCAGGATAGTGTTTTCTATTTCCATCCATTTGTATGCAAAATTCAAGAAGTCCTTGTTTTTTACTGCTGAGTAATACTCTAATATGTATATATTCCATACTTTCTTCATCCATTCTTCCATTGAAGGACATCTAGGTTGTTTCCAGGTTCTGGCTATTACAAATAATGCTGCTATGAACATAGTTGAGCATATACTTTTGTTGTATGATAGGACCTCTCTTGGGTATATTCCCAAGAGTGGTATTGCTGGATCCAGGGGTAGGTTGATCCCGAATTTCCTGAGAAACCGCCACACTGCTTTCCAGAGTGGTTGCACAAGTTTGCATTCCCACCAGCAATGGGTGAGTGTACCCCTTTCTCCACAACCTCTCCAGCAAAGGCTATCATTGGTGTTTTTTATTTTAGCCATTCTGACAGGTGTAAGATGGTATCTTAAAGTTGTCTTGATTTGCATTTCCCTGATCGCTAAGGAAGTTGAGCATGACCCAAAAGCAATCTATAGATTCAATGCAATCCCCATCAAAATCCCATCAAAATTCTTCACAGATCTGGAGAAGACAATAATCTACTTTATATGGAAAAACAAAAAACCCAGGATAGCCAAAACAATCTTATACAATAAAGGATTGTCTGGAGGCATTACCATCCCTGACTTCAAACTCTATTACAGAGCTACAGTATTGAAAACAGCCTGGTATTGGCATAAAAACAGAGAAGTTGACCAATGGAATCGAATAGAAGACCCTGACTTTAACCCACAAACCTATGAACACCTGATTTTTGATAAAGGAGCTAAAAGTATACAATGGAAAAAAGAGAGCATCTTCAACAAAGTGTGCTGGCAAAACTGGATGTCAACCTGTAGAAGAATGAAATTAGATCCATTTCTATCAACATGCACAAAACTCGTCGAAATGGATTAAAGACCTCAATATCAGTCCGAACACACTGAACCTGATAGAAGAGAAAGTGGGAAGTACTCTACAACACATGGGCACAGGAGACCACTTCCTACGTATAACCCCCGCAGCACAGACATTAAGGGCCTCATTGAATAAATGGGACCTCCTGAGACTGAGAAGCTTCTGTAAAGCAAAGGACACTGTCACTAAGACAGAAAGGCAACCCACTGACTGGGAGAAGATCTTCACCAACCCTGCAACTGACAAAGGTCTGATCTCCAAAATATATAAAGAACTCAAACATTCAAATTTGAATGTAAAAATAAATCACACAGTACTGGAGATATAACATGTGAGTCTATTTCTGAACTCAAGGGTGTTCTTATGTAACACTACATTTATAAGTTATAGTGTCAGTAATTGAATCTGTATTGAATGACCAGCCTATTAAATGACTGGCTTGAAAACTCCCACCTGAACTTGGAAGATAACACTGAAGGGAAATTATAGTATAAATATCAGCAATGATATCCAGAAACAAATGTGTCTTGAGTTATCACCCTTGGTTGAATTATATTCTAATGTTATAACAAAGTTCTGATTTGCATTTTCTCACTCTTTTATCCTTGGTGATACTGGAAGAAATTAGGGCCATTTTCCATGGCAGGCCAGGAGTCTACCCATCATTTATCTTTGTATCCACACTTAGGTTTTGTAATTTCAGATTGGACAATTCTCATAGTATTTGGATTCCTTGTTATGCATTTTGGATGAACCATTTCTATTTGAGTATATTATAAATTTCAGTATAATAGATTCACCAATGTATGAAGTAGTAAATTATGCACAATTTTAAAGGAGCATTTCAGTAACTTAATTTTCTTCACATGATAATTCAACAAAAATTAATGTCTCACGTTGCATTTTACACAGACTAATGGTGTTAGCAATTCATTTGTAGTTACCATTCTAGCCTTTACACCCCATAAAAACAGTGCATATTTCCAGCAGTATAACAAACATCGGGCACAACTTGTGTTGTGAAATTTAACTGGGAGACAGAACAGCTGTCACCACGAACTACTGTAAGGTCGCTGCACTTTATTAAAATAAATAAGCATTAATTTCAAAATGAAAACCATTTTTAGAAGATTTATTTACCTTCTTTTATCTTTTGTGTATGAACATTTTGCCTGCATATATATATGTGTGTGTGTGTGTATGTGTGTGTGTGTGTGTGTGTGTGTGTGTGTGTGTGTGCACTATGAGACTACAGTACTTGCAGAGGCCAGAAGAGACTGTCTTAACAAAAAACATCCAATGAAATATCAACAACATGAAAAACATGCCAAGTAGGAAACATAAACTTCTTTAAAAATTGCAGCATGTTTGAAAATGTGTCTTATGGCTTTGTGATCACAGACTCAGGTGACTGTGTTTGCACTATAATAGCTATCCATGTTCTAGACCTTCCAGTATAAACTGTGACATCAACAGCTTTTAAAAGTAAATGAATCATGTACCTGTTCTGTTCCTAAGTTCAGGTGTTAACAGTTGAAAGCCGGGGGGCGGGGGGTGGTGGCACACTCCTTTAATCCCAGCACTCGGGAGGCAGAAACAGGCGGATCTCTGTGAGTTTGAGGCCAGCTGGGTCTACAAGAGCTAGTTCTGGGACAGGCTCCAAAGCTACAAGGAAACTCTGTCTCAAAAAAAAAAAACATACAGGATATTAGAGGATAGAGTACAGATGAAGCAGTAATAAGCAACCTTGAAGCCTAAACTGTAATCCACAGAAAGGGAAGGATCAAAGACTGAGTTTGAACATGGTGTTTTTACCATTTCCTAGTAAGTGTAATTATAAAAATTAGGAAATATTTTCTATCTGAAGTGCCTACACTGTGGCATCATCAAAACTAGGGAGGAAGGCATCTCTCAAAACCTGGCTTATGGGGACACTGAAAAATGTCTGATGAGAACAGGGTGAGAGCTTTAAAAGCAGCGAAATTAAGCAGTGCGACTCACTACCTCTCTTTGAGAGAAAATGAGCACATACGAGTCAATAAGATAAATAAGTTCCTGAGCGACTGGTTTTTATGCATTTCTAGGGGAACACAGTTATTTCAGTCTGATATATGAATAAATACACAGAACTGAAAGCTAAGAGAAGGTAGTCAGGCATACAGGGACCTGGTCACCTGAGTTGTGCTTTTGTTGCTCAGTTTCATGAGTAGAAGAGAACTGTGTTCAAATTAGTGGGGCCTCATCTCTGGTGTTGGTCTTTAACTATTTATTAATCCTCACCATAAGACATGACCAGGTAAGACAGCCAGTAGAATTAGAATGATGCAGATTGATACTAAACAAATCTTTTAAAAAAATTACAATTGCCATTATACATATAACTCTTAATAAATAAAATGGGACTAATATTTATCTGTGAGAATATTGGGTTTCTGTGCACATGACCATTGTAACCACTTCACAACTTTGTATGCTGATGCTATTGTTGCGAAGACACACATCCATTTGCAGAACTGAGTAGAGAGACCTCACAGATCTGAGCACAGGAGTGTGCTCACACTGTGGTGGATGGTAATCTCCGCTTCTTTTCTTTAATGTTTTCTCTTACTTCACTGCACTGAGTGCAGGTGGATATCTAAATACTCAAATATCAATCATATGGTATATATTCTTCTTAATTATTGTCATTGAAGAAGTCTCAAAGTCTACAATAGCTCTTAAAATGAAGCATTTTGTCAACAATTTAATTTTTGCTGTTTTCACAGATGTTGCTAGATTGATCCACTGGCACCATCTTTCTTGGAATATGACTGTTCTCGCAGTGAGAAAACAGAAATCCAAATAGGTAGAACTTTAAAAATTCTTCCAGGGATGTTGGGATTTCTCTTGTGCCCTGTTAGACTGAATATATCTAAAATGATGTCATATTTCCTATGTACATATTATTGTCAGATGAAGCAGCAAAAATACAAATTAAAAACCATGATTTTGATAGTGTTTTAAGGAACATTTCCAAGAACACACACCTCTGTCAGTTGCTAGGATCATGGTTAGGAACTAGGATTCACTGAGTTTTGTGTATAGTCACCAGATCCATACAACCGACAACCTTAACCAAATTTACATTCTTCTTTCCTTCCTTTCTTTCTTCCTTCTTTTGTTTCTTCCTTAATTTATTTTTGACATGTGCTTTTTTAGCTAATGAATTAACCATCATAACCATATATCTAAGGGAACTTTTGTAAGTGAAGCACAACTTTGAAAATAATAGAGAGGACAAAAATGTTTCAGCAATATGGCCCAAAATACACTGTATTTAAATAAACAAAGCAGACTTCTGTTGCATTGTTGAAGGGAACACTCATACTGGTAAACACTTAAGAGGTTAGACCACATTATAATTGTGTAGGGATTTTATAAATATCATCCTCCATAAACAATTATTGCACATTTTGATGTTTTTCTTAGTCCATATGATTTTGGGACTATATTACTGTCTTATTCAACATAGGTATGTTATAATCCTCTTTTTAGAAAAGATCTCAAATTATTTGTCATTAGAAAAACACTTGAGAGTAACTCCCCAGAATTCCAGATAAAAAGAAATTTACCAATGTGGAAAGCATTTTTTTATGTCATTTGTTAATATTTGCTAGAACAAGGAACACTTTCAAGTTACTATTTGTTATAGAGTCCCTTCTTACAGGACCCTTATTTTGAGAAATGATGAGTGGCAACATGCTTGTTATGCTTGCTTGTAGACTAGCTATGATCCAGATCTGTGGGTTCCATAATTGAAGATTAAGATCTGTCAATCTTAAAACATTGTATTTCTCAATGTATTTAGATTTTGAGTGCATTATCTGCTTTTGATTGTACTCACGGTCATGTTATTCTTTATCTAAAGATGACTTTTCTTACTGTTTGGCTTTCTTCTAAGCTTTGTTTTTTTCAGTAATAAGAAACTGAACAATTTTCAAAAATATTTTCTTTGTAATTTCTGTGTGCTTTCAGCATCATACTATTCCTGATTTCTGTGGGTCACTCAGGCTAGAGTATAGATAACTTCTTTCTTCACTCTTGGTTTCACTTATCCATCTTTTTCATTGAACTCTGCGATGAGCGTCTTCAATTTTCTCTTCATATAACCACCCCCTTTTATGTATAAAACATATTATGTCCTCATTTATCTTCTTCTGAATGCTTATTGCATACTCAACCGCTAGCTTCTCCTGATTTCCTGAGCAATTTCTAGATATTTTTACTTAAGATCTTTTTAGTACTTCTAGCAGTAAATTTGGGTTATAAGATATTACTCTTAGAGTAGTTTAGATTCTTTCAGATGATGCTTGACTAAATAGTTATGCATATGTTTGATGCCAAATGAGCCATTGCTTCTTTCTCCTGTAGGCCATGGTGTGGTCATCCAACACAATGAAGTCCAACACAACAAAATCTTCATATACTTCCATAATGTGGTGGAATGAACAATGCATACATTAGTTATGGTCTATGGTGGATGGTCTCTGCATGCTTACCTCAGTACACACGCATACAGTAGCAGCCTCCCAATAGCCCCAGGAACAATGTCATGGAATTCTCCTGACTAAAGTTGTCATGTAAAAGTCTATTTTGTGAGTATCCAATAATTGACTGCGAGGTACCACTGGCCAGTGTGAATGTCCCAGAGGTTGAAATTCCCATGATTACTGCTTAATGAGGAAAAATGTAACTTTATTTGCCTTGTTATTCTTGAAAGCAGGATTCCTGGTGCCCAGTGTGACTCCCTTTTGATGTTAATATGTCTCTTGGTGTCTTTTTATAGACTTTCATGTCAAGATTTCATGAGTGCAGCTTTCCTGAATTTTGTAGCAGATGGAGTCTCATGGATTATCAGTTTCTCTGGCTTCTACAATTTTTCTGCTTCCTCTGCCTCAATGTTTCCTGAGTCTAGAGGGCAAAACTTACATTGTAGATAGATCAACTGGTACTTGGCTCCACCCCAACACTAGTTTTCTGGGTTCTGAACAGTTGTGCTTTTTGTAATGTTTCATTTGCTTTTGAAGGGAAGTTTCTTTGTTGAGGGGAAAGAGTACCAGATATTACAGCAAGGAAGAAGTATTGCTAAGAACAAGACAAAAGAGTCCTCACCAGGGAAGAATTCCCTAGTTGGTTTTCCAGTAACAAATAGTGAACCCTGAAATTATGTACATACAAGTACCCAAATCATGTACATACAAGTAACATTACACACAATAATAATAAAAAAATAGCAAGTATTCTTAAGGCATTTTTTCCTTCTTATTTATATTGGTCCAAAATCTCCCCCTCCACTATTGCTCTGCCCTCACCTCTGCTTATCCTGTTCCATGTTTATTATTCTTTCTTTCACTTACAAAATACATGTATTGTTTTGCCCTGCCAGACCCTCTAATCGGCTCGTTTCAAGTTTCCCGGCTTCTGCACATACTCAATCTTACATAACCACACATTTCTAAAATTTAGAAGGTTTGAAATCACACTTGGTACAAAGATATCTGTCATTATGAACTTGAAATACATCATTTAATTGAGTAGTTTCTGTTTATACTATAACCACTACATGGGGCATTCTACAGTGCCAGTGCATGGGGAAAGGAAGACTGTAAATCTCTGGTAGTTCCTAAGGTCTCAGCTCATGTCTCCACTCTGTTTAAATGACTTTAAAACTCAAGCTTCACAGCCAGTTCTTTCCTGGTTCTTGATTGTCCATCTGGCTGCTCCTGCATGGTTGTTGAAGGCAACAGTGCCCATTCCTGGGTATGCTTTGATCAGCCTGGTATTGATTCAGAGTTGTAACTGCCTGCTTCTGCAGGGGAATCTCTCCTGATTAGAGAACATTTTGCAGACACCTTCTTTCACAGCAATAGTGTCTGGTGCCCTGAGAAGTTCCTCCTACTCTACTGATGGGCTGTCTAATTCACTGCCTTCTTTCCTCTCATTTCCACTCTGTACTTAGGAGCGGGAAATCATTATCCCAAATATAGGTTCAACAAAAAAACATGAAACATTACCTCAGTAGCTATCATTTATCAGATATTATCTTTGTATGTGACAGTTTTCCTGGCATATTTTGTGGTTTTTTTTGTTCTGTTGTACAAATCTGTGAGATTTTATAATACTAGATATCCAGAGTGCTCTAACAGCCCTGACCTTGGGGTTCCATTTGCATGTATTGCCTATGTGTTGTAAATTTTCATAAAATCTAGTTCTTAAGCTACTTTGATGTAAGTTGTCACTTGAAACACCATTCCTATATGTTTTGTGTTTTTAATAATTTTTTTCTTGTGTAAAATAATTGTGGGTTTGAGACTCAAAGATCATTCAGGAACCTTAAAGTCCAAATTGAGAGACAGCCTTAAGAAATTTCCTGAAGAGAAGCTCTTCCAAAAGAGTTGCCTCAAATGCATTTTACTGAGAACTAGAACTGGCAAAGAACACAGAATAATTATATGAGCTTGTTTGTTGCAGTGGGAAGAAAAGCAAAGAAGCAGTTTAACGGAATACACAAACATGCAGTCAGCTGAACATTAAGCCCCAGTTTCTAGAATAGTGTTGTGTACTTTCCCAGAAGACTTGTCATAAAAGGGGTGAGAAGATGAGGATGAGTTTCTGATTAAACCAAAGACAGATCCAGTTGAGATACGATGGAGGGACCATTGCCCCGTCACAAGACTATAGATAATATATATTTTCATTAATTATGTATTAATTTTCATAAGATACAATTTAAGAATAGATATATTTAAGTTCTGTGGTCATTATTGAAGTTGTATTCTTTTATATAATATTATATATCCAATATCAGTATTTTCTGGATTTGTGTTTCTTTGTATGGGCTGTTATTTTTCATTGTTTCTAACAGGCCAACACCGTATTGACTCAAATGCTCCCATTTTCTGTGAAAATTAATGAATGTTCTTCCATCAATACATGCATTCTAAGGTATCAAGCATTCCTAACAACCATACATACATGGAAAGTAACTACTATAAGAATTTTTTGAATGAGGTCATTTTATGTGGTCTAGGCTGGCCGTCAACTCCTGAAGTTAATGTATCCTCTATTTAAGCCTCTTAGTATTAAAGATTTCTTCTTCCCCAACAAAACTGCAAGTATTTTTTTATTCCTTCTGCCAAGACAAACAGCTTGTCTATAGTCTAAAAGAAATGGCGCCGAATCACATGACAGACATCTGGAACCTCATAATTGGACTCATTTTCTTATCACAAACAACAATTGGAATTCTCGGAAATTTCTCACTTATGTTCTACTATGTAGTCCTTTACTATAAAGAACGTACGTTAAAGCCCACAGATATGATTCTTTTCAATTTAACAACAGCCAATATCATGATCATTCTCTCATCAGGATTGCCCCACACAATAACTCCTTTTGTGTTGAGGCAGTTATTGAATTATTTTGGATGTAGATTAATTTTTTACATTGAAAGAGTTGGCCGGAGTTTGTCCATTGGAACCTCCTGCCTCTTGAGCGTCTTCCAGGCCATGATGATCAGTCCCAGGGAATCCTGTTGGAAGGATCATAAAGTCAAAGTTTCCAGGTCTATTGGCTGCATCATTTCCCTACTCTGGCTTTTCTACATATTGATGCATTTCATTTTCTTTATCTACCCATTTATTGGAAGGAATGACAAAAACATGACAAGAACACAAGATTTTGGATACTGTCTTATTGTACTATACAATGAAATCAGTGATTTACTGTTTATAGCATTGGTGGTGTTCCCAGAAGTACTTTTTTCTTTGCTCATCATCTGGTCCAGTGGCTTCATGGTTGTCATCTTGTATAGACACAAGCAGAGGGTTCAGCACATCCGTAGAGCACATGGTTCAAGCAGAAACTCCCCTGAGTCCAGAGCCACAAAGAATATCCTGGCACTGGTGTCTACCTTTCTTATTTTTTATACATTATCTTCCATCTTACAAGGCAGCATTACTCTTTTATATGATCACAACTGGTGGCTGATGAACATCACTTCATTTACTTCTCTGTGTTTTTCATCTTTTGGGCCATTTGTTCTTATGAATCATTACTCCATTGTATCCAGATTCAGTTTTGTCTGTTACAGTAATAAAAATTATTGAACCATGTTTTAAGTATGTAAATTGTCATAGAGTCAGTGTGGGTTCACGCAGGTCCATGGAATGAAGGCAGAGCCACTTTAAGGATGATTTTCGCCTTTCTATCTTCAGGGGGCTCAGCATCTCTCAGATTGAGATGCTCTCCCTTAGATCATGGCATTTTTATTGTTATGTAACTTAACACTTTTAGCAAGTTCATTTTCACACCACAAACACCGTATCTGAGTATCTCAAAGGGATAATGCCAAATGAAAATTCTCTATTCAGCATACCAACTAGTGTGCAGGAGCTTTTCCAGTGCCAACTTTTGCTTAGTCTTTGAACCCCCAGGAAACTCTCAGATAAAACTACAAACAGAAGGACTCAGAGACAGAGTAGCAATCACAAAAGGCAGATAAAAGAAGGCTAGGTGAAAATACTCCTCTAGAGGCAAGCCAGTTGTAGCTATGTATGGATTCTCCTTACAGATTCCCCTTCTGTTTGTACTTTAAATTATGCAGCATTACAGCAAAATATGGCCTCTTTTCTTTCTGTATTACAATCTTGTGTAAGTCAAAAAGACACGTTAAAGCCAATAAGGTTACTATTGCAAATAGAAGAGTGATACTTGCTAAAACAAGAAATCTATTAAAGTTATCCATGTGGCTGAATGAGGCTATGATGTCTGCAAGCTTTCCATAACATTCGTTCCTGTCATATCAGGTAAGATTTTGTAAACCTTTTCTTAATTTCTTGCTGTAAATCATAAACCATTTGAAAAAATTTGGGTAACCCAACAAATACATCTTAGCCTTTTCCCAAAATGCTTGTTTTCATTAAATGTTAGAGGTGTAAAATAATAATATGCAGCATACCAATCACATTTCCATTTTTCTGCTCTTTCAATATTTCCAATGGATTCCCTAACAATATAACAGTTTCTCACAAATCATCTAATTCTTTAACTACCTCACTATCGTTTTTGTTCGGTCCAAAACGGTGCTGATTGTTTTTGTCAGTCTCTAACAAACTCAACAGTTTGAATTTCTTTATGAAAGAACTCTCTGGCTGTTGCAATACCAGCAGTAATTGTAATAATTCCCAAAATAACAACAACAACAAGTCAAACCATTTGACGTGTTCTTCTTAATATTTCATCGCCGAGCTTCTGTGTCAGAATCATCACAGGTGAATCCCACAATGACCTCAACAACTTACCCGGTATTCAGATAGCTGGCCTTACTCTAAGCACGTGTGAACTTTCAAAGGTTATGTTTGAAGATAAACTAGAATTAATACAGGCATTAAGGGTACAGCATTCACAAGTGATGCTGCTATTACTAGGGTGCCATTATACAGGCTGCTTCAATGGTAATTAAAGTAATGATACACATTCCATAGAAGGATGGTTTTGATTTAGTCTAAAAGACAAAAGTATACTTATTATCCTTAATGCTTAACTTTTCTTCCCGTGCTTTAAGAAGATTGGAGGCACTTGCTGATTTCTGAATTGAATTGCCATATCACAGAAGACTTGACATTCCAACTAATTTCACTGTATATGTGCATTAACAAAAGGACTGTTTTCTACATTTCCATTCAAACTACGCTGTTGCTATCTTAACTTTGAGTGAGAACATTTTACTTGAGAGCCATAAGGGCGCCAATCATTGATGCCTCTGTGGGAGATATTGATCATCACTCAAGGTTTCTCATTCTTTTTTTTTTATTGAGAAAAAAAAAAACTTTCCGCCTCCTCCTATCCTCCCACTCCTCCCTCCCTCCCCCCTCCTCTCCCCCTCCCCCCACTCCTCTTCCTCTCCCCCCATTTCTCTCCCCCTCCCTCTGCAGTCTGAAGAGCAGCCAGGGTTCCCTGCCCTGTGGAAAGTCCAAAGTCCTTGCCCCTCCATCCTGGTCTAGGAAGATGAACATCCAAACTGGCTAGGCACCCACAAAGCCAGAACATGATGCAGGATCAAAACCCAGTGCCATTGTCCCTGGCTTCTCAGCAGCCCTCATTGTCCACCATATTCAGAGAGTCCGGTTTTATCCCCTGCTTTTTCAGTCACAGTCCAGCTAGCCTTGGTGAGCTCTCAATAGATCAGTCCCACTGTCTCTGTGGGTGGGTGCACCCCTTGTAGTCCTGACTTCTTTGCTCATGTCCACCCTCCTTCTGTTCCTCATTGGGACTTTGGGAGCTCAGTCCAGTGCTCCAGTGTGGGTCTCTGTCTCTATCTCCATCCATCGCCAGATGGAGGTTCTATGGTGATATGCAAGATATTCATCGAATTTTGCATGCAAATGGATGGAAATAGAAAATACTATCCTGAGTGAGGTAACCCAGACCCAAAAAAGATGAACAAGGGATGTACTCACTCATAATTGGGTTCTAGCCATAAATAAAGGTCAGTGAGTCTATAATTTGTTATCCTAAAGAAGCTAGATAAGAAGGTGAACCCAAAGAAAAACATATAGCTATCCTACTGGGTATGGGAAGTAGACAAGATTGCCGGGCAAAAAATAGGGATCTTGGGGGTGGAGTGGGAGGTAAGGGGAGATGGGGAGAGAAAAGTGAGAAGGGTAGGATGGGGAGAACTTGGGGAAATGGGATGATTGGGATAAAGGAAGTTTGGATAGGGGAGCAGGGAAGCACATATCTTAATTAAGGGAGCCATCTTAGGGTTGGCAAGAGACTTGGACCTAGAGGTGCTTCCAGATGCCCAAGGCGAGGTCCCCAGTTAGTTCCTGGGGCAGTTGAGGATAGGGAACCTGAAATGATCCTATCCTATAGCCATACTGAAGGTTTCTCATTCTTACATTGTTGCCAATACCTTCAGTCAGATTCCTTGTTAGTAACCCTCATCTCACGGAATGGTAGGTTTATAAAACTAGTAGCATTAATCTCATGTCCTTCAAAACTAGATGCCTGAAGCTTATAAACCATATTATGATTATTTTAGATAGTATTAACTATAGATAGATATACTTTAAAGATTAGACTTGGGCATTAAATTTAATTTCCCATACTTATAGGAATTTCTTGCGCTCCCACAATGTAATTCATAATCCATTCCCCATCCTTCACTGGCTGAGAAGGACCTTGGTGGTCATAAGGACCACGTAGCTAAGAAGATTCATTAATCATCACAGGAATATGGTTTGGGAACATATGCCCCATAATAGTGATCAGTCCCTTTTACCAGCAATGTAGTCAAGGATAGCATAGCAAGGATCAAATTTGTAGCATTCAAATGTTTCTGAGTCATATGCATTATCTCCTCTCCTTTGTCACACAAGTTCTTAAGCTGCTTTCAGTTGTGAAAATTCACTGTCTGCTTCAAAGGCTTTTGGTATCATTCCCCGCCCCTGAGGCATCTCAGTAGCTGAAGTTATCAGCATCCAAGAGATTCCTCTCACTCATATGTAAGCTTTATGAATTTTGATGGTGTCCACAGCTTCTTCTCTCTTGTAGAAACACAAGTATAACCACATATCTATGATAATACCTTCCCCCTTTTTGCATACTGATGCCAAGGCATATTGTAGCACATTGGCTGATTTATTTCAGCAGTCTTATCTATACAGCTGTTCTCTTTCATTAGCCTTTAAAAATGTATAGTTAGTAGAGCAATAGGCAGTCTAAACTTGGGGGCCCTCACAGACCCATTCTGCTTAACAAGCATCTCCTTTAGAGTGTGCTTAGAACTTTCAACAAAAACATGTTATATAAGATTATATGGTATCCATGTAACATATTTTATTTTGTAACAAGCAAAAAATGTTTCATTTTACTGGAGACTTAACCTGGGTCATTATCAGTTTTAATTTTTATCAGTATGTCCATTATAGCCATTGTTTCTAATAAGTGTATAAGTATAGAATCAGTCTTTTCAGATCTTAAGGCTGATGTTCATGAAAATGCAGAATATGTTTATCAATAGTATGATGAATGTGTTTTAATTTTCCAAATTATGCTAAGTGAAATACATCCTTTTGCCAAATTTCATTCTTTTGTGTACCTTTAGGGTTAGTTCCTGCAGGCAAAGGAACATGACTTTACAAAGAATAAGCAGGACAGATTTTTAAAAAAAATTTCCTTAGCTTTATGACAAGTAATAGAATTTTTTTAAGCCCCTACTATTAACATGATTATTCTCATGAAATTCTCTTAATTCAAACACATTTCCTATCAACAATTGACAAATCCTTCAATTTCATTTGCTAATGGCCCAGAAAACTCTGGATGAGTAATTATATTTAAGATATTCAATAAAGTCTAACAAAACCATCAGGATGGCAAACAACTCTGATTTTTTTAACTGAATCATATGGACATTGAGTTGTTTTACTGATGTTTCCTGCTTTGGTTGTTTATCATTACCTGTGGAAGAATGTTCTAGTGATAATCTCTTTACTGGCCCTGGCATTGTTATAAGTAGCAATGTAAAAGCAATCCCCAGCTGTAAAGATGACATAGGATGAATTATCTTATTAATAGCTTTTAAATCAGTCAATATTCTCCATTTTCCAGATTTATGTGTTAATATAAATACAGGAGAATTCCATGGACTAGTAGTTTTCTCAATGTGATTAGTATCTAAAAATTCTTGTACCAGCTACTCAAGTAAATATAATTCTTTTTAGTTAAGGGTCACCGAGTCACCCATACAGGCTTAATAGTCAACTATTTTAAAGGTAAAGCAGTTGGGTTATTGACTGTGGCCCTTATTCCAAATTTGGATAGTCAATTCTTATTTTGTCCTGCTGCTGAACCACCTGTATAGCCTGTTATTTTCCCCGACAATTTTTGCAATATCATTTGCAGGAACATGCCCCATTTTTAGCTTCATTTTATGAGTTCCTTTTGAAATTGTAGGAATATTAATTTTAGCTCACCATTGTTGATAACAATTCTCTCCCTCATAAATTTATTGCTATTTCAGCTACATAAGACTTCAACATCCCTACATCTTCTTTAAGCCCTATTCATTTAAACTACTCTACAATCTGTTTTACCTATGATTAGGTTCCAAGGAAGATTTATGCACTAAGAAGAGATTTCTTGCAAAATCCAGTTGGATCCTGGATTTTTGAGAAAATTTAGTTACATCAACATCAAAATCAAATAATCCTTCAATTTCTGTCCCACTTAATTTTATTCTTAATTTAGGCCTTTCGTCATTGATGAGCATTTGCCAAAATGTATTTTTCCAGCCCTTCCAAAACTTTCTGTTCTACTTACTAGATCTGTTTTGCCTTTTAAATATTGGAGTAATAATAAGTGATATATTGATCATCTGCTTCTTTTTGCATTGTATATTTCATAAAACACATAATTTTAATTTCTATCTGGTAATCTTCATCTATAATTCCTGGGTGTACAAGAAATTCTTAAGATATTAAGTTGTTTCTTCCCAATCTTATTCCTACTGTTCCTGGGGAATGATGACCATCTTATAAACAAGGAATTTATGGAGCTAGTGCAAGATGTTTATCTACTGCCAGTTCTAAATCAGTGCTCCCTAAAGTGTCATGAATTGCATATCCAATGCTGAGCCTATGTTTCCCTGATAGCTCTGTTAATGAGTCATTCCACTGATGACAGGAAATTGGTAACAGTGTTGTTTGTTCCTGGGCTCTGAGCTAAGCCCTACAAGTTTTCCAATTGTGAAGAAGTACCATGTATATCTTTTTTTAATTGACATTCATTAGCTCGTGGTGTTTTTTTTTTTTGCCACATCTACAAATTCCTGGGGTTAGAGGCTTTCTACTGCGACTATCCTAGGAGGTGTCCTTTTTCATAATAGAATAATAACAGTCTTCTTTAAATGTCCCAATTTTTCACAGATAGAGCATCTTGTATTCTAGGATCTAAGACATTTAACTAAGGCTTGACCATTTATATGAGAATTAGAGTCTGTGCATCATTATCAGCAGTAACTTTAATCCATTCCTGTAAAGGAGCACCCTGATCTTCAAGGCCTTATGGCCTTTTGACATTTTTTTTTTTAGCATTCTGAAATCCAAAGACTCAATTAGTACCTTTCTAGCTTTGGGATCAGCCACTGTTCTATGCACTGCTGTAGTTAATATTAGGAAAAAAATCAGTGTAGGCCTATCCTGCAGTTTAGGTGATTTTGTGAAGGAGAAAGATCTTTTTTGTGACTGCTGACCTTACCCCCCAAACCTTTAAGGTCACTAAACACCACTGTGTGATGCTGACAACATCAAACTGTACCTGTCTGTGTACAGACCCCGTCCTTCACTGTATTCATTCCTCTGGTCTGATTCTGCTATTCCATGGCTGCTGCTTTCTCTATTCATCAAGCAAGACATTGCAGTTGAAAACTACCTTCTAGTATAGCTGCCATAATATCCTTCCAATCTTGTGGAATAACTATTCCGATTAGCCCAGTTATTTAAAACCAGTCTTAAATAGGATGAATGCATCCCATATGTCACAACTGCTGACTTTATTCTTTTCAGGTCTTTCATGTCCATAGGTCTCTAATCAATCTGAACATAACCTTGACAATATTGATTATTCTTGGGGCTTTATTTCACAGTCACTGGGAATTCCTGTTGGGATGTCCTTATGACCCAATAGTTATTCCTCAACTCCATCATAAGGTAGCTTTGTAGGTCCATAATTAAACATTTCCCTTTCTTTTTTTCTTTTTCTTTTTTCTTTCTTTTTGTTTGTTTGTTTGTTTCTTTCTTTCTTTCTTTTTTTTTTTTTTTGAGGCAGGGTTTCTATGTTCTGGCTGTCCTGAATTCAGCTCTTTAGATCAGGCTGGCCTTGAACTCACTGAGATCTGTCTGCCTCTGCCTCCCAAGTGCTGGAATTAAAGACATATGCCACCACTTCCCAGTTCCAACTCCCTTTCTTATATTGGAAAATTTCTTTTCTTTTCCCTTTTTCTACTGGAAAATTTTTCCTTTTGATATTTTCCCTTTCTTTTTTCCTGTTGAAAAGATTTCCTTTTTTTTTTATCTTCTTTCCCCTTTTCACTACTGGAAAGTTTCCTTTGTCCTTTTCTATTCTTTGACTTGGGAACTCTCATACCTATAAATGTGAAATTAGCCTTTCAGCCTTTCTTGATTTTAAATCTGTTTCATTTGATGAAAGAGGAGGACAGTTGTCTTCAGTGTCTTGGTTCTTCTCATTTTCATTTTCCTCCAATACTGCGCCCTTATCTTCTTATGAAGGAACATTCTCCTGTGCTGACTGAAGATGTCTAGCCTTTTTATTTCCCTCTTTTATGTCACATTTGAAGCATGAATAATAAAACCTCAGGGTCATAAATTGAGCTTCAACCTCAAGGTCTGAAAAGCAAAACAGCCAGCCGCTGTCTTTTATCTCGACTTGAAATGGCGATCCTGACTCCTGGAATCTCAGAATGAGACTGTGTGAGAGCTTTCCTGACCCATCTTATATTCCTCTCTAGGGCTGGAATTAAAGGTGTGCGCCACTGAGATTAAAGGCATGCACCACCCAATTTCTATGTCGACTATAGTGGCTATGTGGATTAAAACTGTGTGTCATTGTGGTTACTGGGATTAAAGGTATGTGTTGCCATAGTCTGGTCTGTAAGGCCTACCAGTGGGACTGTTTTACTCTCATATCTATAGAAAGTCTATATTAAAATACATTTGAAATGACACTACACATGGTGAACTTAATGGACTCCTTTTAAATTTCCTGTTCTAAACCAGATTGAATGACTCCTCACTCTGTAATTGTTCCAGACCATTTGAAAGTAAATTACATAATGACCACAATTTTAATGGTTTGGGCTTTCATTTTTGTTGAACTCTCCTCAAAGCTCTCAACATTTGATTCTATACTATCAGTTTTCATTGAACATAAAAAGATGCCTGAAACCAAAACTCTGTAAGCTCTTTCTTTTTTCTTTATCATTCATAAATGTTGAGTGACCCAAGGCTAGTCCCATGAAGGGGGGTTGTACTTGGAGAGGCAGTGGCAGGCCACCAGAGGCCTTGGAACTTTCACTTGTGGGTGGGAGACCATGATGGGTGAGAGATAGACAGATACATCATGCAAAGAAAGCTGGGCATAGAGTTCATTTAGTGGGTTATGGAGGGGGAAAAAGGGAGAAGGGGGAAGGGAGAAAGGAAAAAGAGGGGAAAGGGAGAGGCAGAAGCTATCTCTCCAGAAGAAGGGCAGATAGAGATGAGGGGGATCTGCTTGCCTTCGTAGAAGGGGGAAGTTTGGGAGTGGGTGGATCTTATCTCTTAAAGGGACATGGAGCCCAGGTGACAGACCAGGCCAGTAGATTTCAACATTCCTATCTTTTTCTTATAATAAAAAGCTGGGGAGTTAGTTAGGTATAGAAGGTTTAGGGAATTTGGATGTCAAATTCTCAAGACTGCTTCCTGCTTATTTGTGGGTGTCGAAGTCTTTTGGGGGTAGCATGAGAAAGTTGGGTGCTAATCATATCCTAGGGTAGCTGGTTGCTTTGCTCCTGTCCAGAATTTGTGGTGTAGAACTGTCTAGTGTCTCTTGGACCTAGCACGGAATTGGTAGAACAGAGGACAAAGTCAAGTTAAGAAAGAAAAAAAAAACAACCAGGACCAGGAATTTGAGAGGGGTGTATCTCACCTGTCTAAGGTGGATCCTTCAATTTGGCTCCCTGGAACTCACAAGAAATTTTTGAGTTTGCAACACATAAGTTTTAGACAAATATATTGTATAAACAGCAGCACATTTATGTCAGAATGACTGTGTCAGATGTTTTTGTACAATGAAAGGTATCTTTAGAAAATGATCAAAGAGAATTTAAAATCTTGATCTTGGTGGCAGTAGTAACACTCTGCCGGAGTTAGATTCATAGCTTATTAGCAGTTTATTGATAATGTTAAAACTATGAATGGGAGCATAATGAGAGAGAAATTTGATGACTTGCATTTGTTCTCAGACCTTTATAACTTTCAGGTACACACCTTAATAACTTGCATTTATATATCTTAAATCACCCTTTATTTAGAACATGGTAAGAAGTTATAGTAAAATTTGTTTGGTAAGGTTGTCCTTTTTAAATGGCAACACCTCTCAGCTGTCAAACTGCATCAAAGATCTTTGCGAAGGATAAAATTTTACTTGAGTTATTGATTAAAACATGACAGCAGACTTACTCTATTGACTACCTAGTGCCACTCCCCAGTGTCCTCCATGGTCATTGAGGACAAGGGCGTCAGGACTGTATTTGTCTTCTATTGAAGCAGGGCCTGCCAGGCTCCAGAAGATGCTGTGGGTTAGGAAATCTGTAGGAAGACAAGCCTGCCTTGGCCTGAGCAACTGTGTAAGTTTATTCCATTTGATTCTTTGTCCATGTCTGGAGATCTACAACGGTTTAGATGAAAGACAGTTCTTCCCAATGGTTAGCGCTTTCATTTGATGAAGTGAATTAAAGATGGACATTGTTTTGTGATAATGCATCTTCTTTGGAGGAAACAGAGTGCTGCTGCTAGGAATCAACCCGACTCTCTGTTATAAAAAGTCTTTTAATACTTAAACACTTAAATGTCATATTTCCAAAATCTATGAGCATTTTAGGGCTGCTTATCAGGTATAAATAAATTATACTTACAGTATAGGATCTTCCTGGAGAACTGAGTCTGGTGTTGGAGGGCCTTCTGTCTATGTGTTGCTTTTATTGATTAATGAATAAAGAAATTGGCTTGCCTACAGCAAGGTAAAACTTAGTTAGGTGGGGAAAATTAAACTGAATGCTGGGTGAAAGGAGGTTGGACAGATAGTTTTAGGTCTATTCCCCAAGTCTAGATTCAATGGCTATGTATCCAGGAACATCTTTGAGATAAAGCAACAATCGAGAGATATGTCAAGACCACCCTAAGACTCATCAGCTCATGAAGGCCATTCCTAGCAGCCATTACTACACTCCAGAAGCCAGATCTCAGTCCTCAGCCATGGGGAATAATCAGAGATGAATGTCAGCAAAAGTTGACTTGGAGAAGGGGTCCTTACTATTTAGCCAGGGGGTGCAGCGATTGAGCCGCCATAGAAAGTTGGATAGTGGTCCAAGTTCAGGATCCCTACAAGCCTAAGGCTACTTGCCCATGGGTGGAAGGGAACATGAAGAGATCCTGACCAAGTCATACACTAATGTTACCACTTATAACTGGCAGGTGACCCTACGGCCTGTATGAGGGGCAGTGGTTCCAAGAGGGAAAGAGGTGGACCACCCAAGGCTTTGGTGGGTCCCCTTGTAGGTGGGAGACCGCAGTGGGTGAGAGACAGACAGATAAAGCATGAAGAGAAAGCTGGGGTATGGAGTCTATTTCGTGAGTTATGGAGGGGGGTGGGAAGGGGAGAAGAGAAAAGGGAGGAAGAAGGGAGAGACAGAAGCTGCCTCTCCAGAAGAAGGGCAGACAGAGAGAGAGAGCAGGCAGGAGATCTGCTTGCCTGGGTGGAAGGGTGGTGAGGTTGGGAGTGGGCAGATTTTGTCTCTTAAAGGGACAGGGTGTCCAGGTGACAGACCAGGCCAGCAGATTACAGCGCCACCCACTACTCTCTTCTCTTTTCAGCACATTTCCCACCCCCTAATATACAAGGATCTTTGCATACTACCCGCTTCTTAAGTTCTCTCTCTTCAGGTAGCATTGGTAGGTGACACTTAACTCTCAGCCAAGCTCAAGTCTCAACATTTCAAACTGATACAAGCTGCTGGTCTGATTCTCCTAAGATATACAAGGATCATTTGCTTCTGCTGGCTTTTGCCATCCACCAAATTCAATTCTATAGTCTGCCTCTTCAACTGCTTCTTCTTTCTACCTCATCTAGCCATCAGTCTCTACCTGATATAGTCACGTGTCACTCCCCTTCTATGGGTAATTGTCACTAGTTCCATCTGGGCCTATATATTGCAATATTCCTTGTCTAGCAAAAGACACTTTCTGCTAAATTCCACAGATTCCTTAAACCCTTTTTGGCCTCTGTGACCTTGTCCATCTTGTCTCTCAGCTCCATTCTGTAAGTCTCACTGCTTCTCTGCATTATCCTGGGTTTCTCCTTTGCCTCTCAGCTCCCACATGGAGCTTAAAGAAACTCCCTCCATCAGAGTTCAACCTGTGACCCTTCCTTTCTTAGAAGATATTAAAACTTCACTCTGTTATTACAAGCAGCTTGGACTCAGTATATTTCAAAGGCCTAAATTGTCATGCTCAATTTTCCTTTTTTTCTTTCTTTATTTTACATACAAGCCACAATTTCCCCTCCCACCTTGGCTCCTATTCCCTCCCCCTACTTCCCTTGTTTTCCCCTATTAACTCATCCTCTATCTCCATTCAGATTTTGAAAGGCCTCCTATGGGAGTTAACAGTGCATGGCATATCAATTTGAGCAAGACTAATCTCCTCCACTTGCATCAAGGCTAGGTGAGGTATCCCACCATAAGGAATAGGTCCCAACAAGCCAGCTCAACATGCTCAATTTTAAGTGGTGACAACTTCTGCCACTGCACAAACAAATGATCTGAAAATCATCTATAGCTGAATTTACTTTTTCTTTCTAACTATACCTGTCCAGTGTAGCTCTTACTTACGGAGAACCTCCTACCTCTAACAGCCCATCCTAATAGACATAGAGAAATTGTTCTATGTCAGGTTGCCAAAGGCCAGTTAATTTCTCTATAACTCCTTGTCCATCTCTTTTTCATTGCTTACCCCCATGACTGTTTATTTTTGTATATCTGTCCCGAAAACAAAAATCATAAAATCAGGGTTTATGAAGAGACAAACAGAAACAAAAAATACGTGTTTAATACAGTATTAAAACTGCACCTACATGTATTCGTACAATATACCTCATACTGTTAGTCAAACTCTGTAATATAAGAATCACATGGGTAGTATTTGTTTTAAAATGACATGAAGGGGTCATGGAGAGAAACTAAATATCAGTGTGTCAGGAATGATATTCCTAATGAGAGCCTAAGAAAGGATACTGGTGAAAGCTTCAGTGAGTTCTGAGAGTCTAAGAAAGTATATAAATGTCTGAGGATACAAAAGCTTAAGAAATTTCTGAGGGTATGATAAAATATATTAAGGCATGTAAATGAAATTTCTGAAAGTATATAAAAATGATTTATGATAATAAAATATGTTTCAGATTTTTCCATTTATGCTGTCTATTGTTCTTTTAATATTTCAAAGGATGAGGAAACCTATATCAGAGCACTAATGTGGTGGGTTCTGAAGATTGCACACCCACAGGTTGCCAAAAGGAGATACTTCTCCGTATAACACGTAAATGTAGTTCTAAAAACTCCTGCCTTCTATGCTTGCTTTCTTTATATAAAACTAGAGATTACTATACACATTGGCCAGAGACTTATTGAGGCTGCTCTTATTGGTCCTGTAGGAAACATGATGCTTATGCAGAAAGGTGTTCTACCATTTTTGCAAAATGATCAATCTTATATATTCTAATTAATGGTCCATGGCATCTCAGCTGCCCATCAGGTATAATCAAAATACAATGGGTATACATCCTACTCTCTCAGACTCTTGGTATAGCATGGTAGGAGCTCCTCGATGGTCCTTGCATCCTTAATATCATCCCATTTAGATTATATTGAACTCACCTCCCTATCACACCATATCTTATTTGATACCTTAACTTCTGCATAAATAATGTTCTGCCTGCTTGCTTTGGGGAATACTGGTTGTGTGTCCCTCCTGGGTCACACTAATTACCACCATTTGCACCTCGCCTATTGTCTTATTGGACTCTCTCCCTTCAGTTCTCATCAGTTGTTTTAAGCCAAATATCACTACCATCCTTTATCTCTCTCACATCTCTCTCTTCGATATCACAGACTACTTTAACTCCTCAGACACATTCTTTGTGGGAACACTGGATTACATAGATTTCAATGATACCTTAAGCCTTAGTACTACCACCCATTACCTATGCTCAAACATTCACAATGCCTTGATTCTTTGTGACATTCAAGTTTACTGATGTCTGCCTCCTGACTGGATTGGGACTTGTGCTTTAGTGTTCCTTCTTCCAAAACAAGGAAGTGGTATATGCTAAAGAACCCTGGATGGTTCCCATCACTGGGTTTATAGTACCATGGTCTGACAGAGGAGTGGTACAGGTCATATATCCTCTCGAATAGTGCTGGGTATAACCACTGGCATTGCCACTGGAGGAGTGAGTGAAACTTACTACTTCTCTAGATATTTACCATTGGTTTTCCTATTAGTTCATCAAGGATCTCCAATGGGTGGGTCAGACCATCCTTATTTTACAGGACCAAATAGAATCAAAGTCCTCCATAAGTACTATAAACCTGGTGTGGATTTGATTCACTAACAGCAGAATAAGGTGTTTTTTTTTTTTCTCTTCCTTGGGGAGGAATGTTGCATCTATGTCAACTAGTCAGGAATAGTAAAAGAAAAGATAAGACAGTTCCAAATGGATCTCCAAAAGCGTAAGAAACAGCTCAATGCCTTTGGATAGCTCTCAATTTTGAAATGAATACTGCCATTTTAAACCCTCTTTCTTCTCCTTTTCTTAACCCTGTGTTATAAATTTCTTGTCTGTCTTCAACAACTGATTCAAAAGGTTTCTAACCATCCTGTCATTCAGCTGATATTACAAAATTATCAGTCCCTAGCTAGAGAGTCAGAGGTCGGAGACTCCTGATTATATGCGGATGGTGAGGATCAAAGGACTTCACTGCCCCGTTAAGCAGGAAGTAGTCTAATGATAACTTTACCCCTTTTCTTGATACCTGATTGCATATTAATAAAAAGGGAGGAATGTAAGGCCCTCAAGTCATATGAGTGGCCAGACCTCTCCCCTGAGGACTTCCAACTTCCAGGTTCCACTCAGAGAAAACTCGAACTGCCCTAATGGCTGGAGCCTGACCTACCTTACAGAGTAAAAATTCCAATCTCTGGAAATAAAATCCCATCAATCTCCACTCTGAAAGGGTTCACATGAAATTTTCACTCCCTCCACAAGAAATCCACATAATATCTGCCTTTTGCTCATCACTCTGACATTTTTCATCCATGGAGAGGCAACCACCCCCCTGTTTTTTTCTCTCCCTCTTTGGTGAGGTGACTTGTGTGGTGAGACTTTGTGGTATTCCTTGGATCCAAACTGTAGAATACCTTTCTATCCAGGCTGTAATGCTTACACCAACAATCTTGTGAGGCATGAGGCACAAAATCTAGTGAAACTGGTGAAGGGGGACCTGTATCTTATCATTGAGAACACTGGATTTCCTTCTTGTTTGTGTTCTTCTTGTTGTTGCCGCTCTTTCTTTCTCTTTCTTCTTCTTGTTCTTCCTCTTGTTCTTCTTCTTCTTGTTGTTCTTGTTGTTGTTGTTGTTCTTCTTCTTCTTCTCCTCCTTCTCTTCTGCCTCCACTAAAACTGATCTAAAATGATCCACTTACCTTAATATTCTTCAATATAATTCTAGTGGAGATGCTATTAAACAATATCTTAAGTACCACAGATTTATCAGCTTCTGTTTTGCCCCCCTCCCCCCAAAAAGCAGCTTCACAACAGAGTTTCAAGGTCCTCCACAATAAATTTCACAATGCTCTCTTCCCCCAATATAGGTTCCTATGTTGTCATAATGACACCATTTTGAAATCATATCTACCATCTCCATGGTACCTTGGAAGTCTCTCTTACTTCACAGGGGTTAACTGGTTATAAAAATACAGGGGGAATCACAAATATAGTATGATACACTTGGAAGCTAGAAAGACCATGTTCTCAACACACTCAAAATTATCTGGAAGTCCAAACAATAGGGTAATTAAAACACAGGGTGAACCCGGTGCTCAACATCTTGTATCCCACTAGACACTCCTTGACCTCCTCATACATTCTGTGGAATTATTGTGGGAAGATGGCAGTGTGTCCATCTGGATGGATGCAAGCAGACAGATCTGTTCTGGGGCTGTTTCTCAGACAGATCTCCATCGTGAGATCAACCTCACTAACCACTGAGCGTTCATACCTGGAGTCAGTACAGTGAAGATCCCAGCCTCAGAGACCAGGAGAGCGACAGCATGATAGATGTCAGGGATTTGGTTATGTGGCATCACCTCCCATGCTGGGTGCCTTGCTCCCCTCCAAACTCTCTCAATGATCTCTCTGGCCACTGAAGTCTGTTTTCACTTTGAGAATTGTCACACTGTAGGGGGCTCCTGAGGCTCCACCCCCAATCTCTTCCCAAGGCTCATCCATGGATATTGTTGGGCTTCAATTGACAACTGACTGCCTTTTCAGGTCCCTAAGACAGTCCTTATCAATCTCTGCCCAAAAGACAGTACATGGAGCTGAAAAGGCAGCCATTCCGCCATCTTGTGTGGCTTAGATGAGGCTCTGAGGGCCCGTGGCTATCATGGAAAAATACCCTCTCCAGAAGGATAAGTGGACAGGTGAAGGACTCTGCAGCGTGGCACCTGGCGTTGTCCTTAACACCTTTCTCAGAGGAAGTCCTCCAGGAACTTGGCAGTGTCATCAGTCTGGATTTCAAGCTGATAGAGGCCATCTGGGAAAGAAGGCTAGAGCCTGTTCAAGGCCCATTACCTGACTCCAGGACGGGCGTGTTTGCACCTGTGTACCTCCCCACGTAGCTGACAGCATATGCTCACCCCTCAGAGGGTTACATCTTTGTGAAATCCTCTACAGATGCTCTCGGTCACTGTCCTGTTCAGCATATCCCAGTCCTGCAGGGGCCTCTGAGCTGCCAGGTAGCTGTGACAGTGGATCAACCCGGCGGTAACTGGGTGCCCCGTGCTCCTTGGAACCTAGCGGTAGTCCCCAGGACTGTATCACAGAACTCTGGTTTGTTGGGCCACAAAGAGGTGGAGGAGGGGTGACAGGCAGGAGAAGTCAAACCCCAGCCCCTCCCGCAGCCTCCAGCCCCGCAAATTTCAATCTCCAGCTCCCCAAACTCTCTGGATCCCACTCAAAATGTTACAAGGTGGCTTTTTGGAATGTTTCCATCGCCTCAACCTACCAGGAAGACCTTCACCCAGAAGGTGCCCTTGAACCCAGGCATCTGCTCTTCCTGAACTGAGTCGGGGACTGTCAAACCATCAGGCTCTTCTCACAGTTTTTGTGGCTTTCCGGAAACTGTCTCTTTCCGGACTCCTCTGTCGACAGCTCCCACTTCCCTCCATGGTAAGTTCCTGATGTGCATCAACTCACACAGGAAACCTAAGTTTCTCTTATACCTATTGAGATATATAGATTTTGGATAACTTTTAAAAAAATGTTTATTCCATTATATTCGATATAGGGTGTTAAACAAATGTTAAATTTATTATTAATGTATCAAATGTAGGGGACTGGAGAGATGGCTCAGGGGTAAACAGAATATACTATTTTTCCAGAGGACTTTGGTTTCATGCCCAGCACCCACACAATAGCTCAGAACGATCCTAAACTCCAGTTCCAAGGAATTCAGCTCCCTTTCGGGACCTCTGTGGGCACCGGGCACATGTAGAATGCACATGCCTACGTGCAGGCAAACATTCATACATGTAAAACAAAAATGATAACATTTTAAAAAAGAAATAAACTTAATATGTGCTTGGACAACTGGTTGACCAATCACATCAAATACAGTCATTATATAAAGGTGTTAGTCCTCTACTGCTATAGTTTCACAGCAGATTGTTACCTAAGCTCTGTGTGCCTGAGGAACAGGGGTAACTAATGAAATGTATCACACACACACACACACACACACACACACACACACACACTCCTTTATGTTTAAAATAGCATAGAGTTGACAAAAAATGAAAAGACTCACTCTCACGGCTCAACATAACACTCTGAACCTACTCAAAACGTGCTTTTTGGAATGTTTTTCAGAACTGCTTTGATTTTTGTTGTTCTTATTTTTTTAGGGATTTAATTATTTTTGTTTTATGTGTATGACTATTTTGCTTGCATGTATGTCTGTGTATCATATGTATGCAATGCTCACAGAGGTATGAGAGGATGCAAGATCCCCTGAAACTGGAGTTACAGAGAGTTGTGAGTCACCATGTGAGTGGTGGGAACAGAACATAGGTTCCCCCAGAAGAGCAGTCGCTGCTCTTAACCATTGAACCATCCCTCCAGCCCCATTTTAATGGGTTTTTCTTAATGCAAATTATCAAACCCACATCCCCATCTTTCATTCTGTACCTCCCCAATCTTCCCCATAGCTGATGTTTCCTAATTTCTTAAATCCACTGAATCCACTTAATGTTATCAGTTTGTCTGTGAGGGAATAGTGATGGCTCCTGAAACATGGGAGACTCTCCCACATCATACCCAGCTCAGAAATTCAGTGCATCACAGCCTGGAACATGACAACATGCAGGCAGGTGTGGTACTGGAGAAACAGCCAAGTGATCTACATCTTGCAGACCACAGGAAGTCGACTATTGCACTCTATTATGTTGATTTTAATGCAGGTTTGAGTCAGTAAGGTTCTGTTTTATTTCTACTATTAATGTTACTCTTAGCCTTTCTGAAAATTTTTCATCAAATAAAAACATTACTTAAAGCAAAGATCCCACTGAACAATTCTTGTCTTTCTGTGAGGTCCATTGAAATTATGTCACTCAATCCTTCTTTCTCCACAGATTCCAGTGATCAGCAGAAACCATTAGTCTTACACAATGTGAATTCCTACACTTTATTATGAGCCAAAATAAATCAAACCCACAAGTTCAAAACTCCCAGGTTTGTCTTCCAGAACAACAACAAACCGTACAATTAAAAATTCCTCTCCTGAGCCAGCTGTCTTTATTTATATTCATTTTAGAGTTTGCCTAACACATGTACTCCAATCTTTCCTTTCCTTTCTGCTTTATTTCTGCCATGTGACTTGATTTCCTTTATTGAAGATTACCTCTAAAAACTGTGTAATTCTTCAGATTGATAAGGTCACAGTGCATACTCTGATGCTTTCTGGCAACATTGAAGAAACATGGCTATGCATCTGAGTGTTCTGACCTGCTAACCCTGGTCTTCTAAAGGTAACCAGCATCTCCCCAGTGCATGCTAAGGTCCTAAGAATGTGGAGATCTCTGAGGCTGCAACTACACAGAGGACCAAGAGGTAAGTGAACACCCATCCATCTGCCACTGCCTAGGCCTGCCATACTGGGGTAAAACCACAGGTCTCTCCCCCATCTTCCTCAGATTCTCTAACCATCCAGCAGGCAAGCTTCCTGCACGCAGGTTCCTCCAAAATTTTCATGCCACCGATTGGACCATGTAAGCTACAATTTTCACTCAGCCCCCAAACACTCCTATCCCCTGTGACCTGAAAAGAACTTGAAATACAGGCTGAAACTACACAGAAAGGAACAAGAGGTGAGTGTCTGTCCACCTTGTGGAGCACTCCACTATGTAGACACTCCATACTGGAGGCAAAACTCCAAGCCACTCCCCCACCTGCCTCAGCTTCTCTAGCCATCCTACAGGCAAGCTTCCTGCAGGTAGGCTGCTCCAACAACCCCAACCTATCAATCAGACCCTGTAAGCTACAAGTTCCACTCTGCCCTCAAACCCTCCTATCCTCTGTAACCTCAGAAAAACTCTGAAGCACAGTCTGTGACTACACACAGAGAATCAACAGAGGCTGTGACTATAGTGGACCAAGAGAGTGAACCAAGAGAGCAGACCAAGAGAGTGGACTAAGAGATCAGGCCAAGGTAGACTTAAGTGACTTCCTGAGACACAGACAATGACAGCACACAGCAGAACAAGAACAGTTTCCAAAGACACAGACAGAAACTGAAAGGACTGGACTAAGAGAAAAAGATACTGCTGGCACCAATTAGAAAAAGAGATGGGTAGGTGCTGATGCAAGAATTTATTCCACAACCTAAAAAGCAGCATGATAACACCAGAACCCAGTGGTCATACAACAAGCAGACATGATCATTTGATCATGCTATCCCAGAAAAAGAAGAAAAAAATGATTTTAAACTTAACTTTATGAGGATGATGGAGAAATTTAAAGAGGAAATGAAAAATTCCTTTAAAGAAATGGGAAAAAGACAAACAAAATATTGGAAGAAATCACTATATCTCTGAAAGAAACTCAAGAAAATGAAGAAAAAGCATGCAAACAGATAAAACAAACAGTTCAAGACTTGAAGAATGAAATAGAAGCAATAAAGGAAACACAAACTGAGGGAATTGTGGAAATGGAAAATCTGGATAAACAAATGGGAACAACAGAGGCAAGCATAAGGAGCAGAATACAGGAGCTAGACAAGAGAATCTCAGGTGTTGAGGATAGTATGGAAGAAACAGATTCATCGGTCAATGAAAATGTTAAATACACTAAATTCTTAACACAAAACATCCAGGAAATCTAGGACACCCTGGAAAAGCCAAACGTAAAAATAATTGGGATAGAAAAAGGAAAAGAAATCCAGATCAAAAGTAACAGAAAATATATTCAACAAAATTATAGAAGAAAACTTTTATAGGCTATGAAGGTACAAGAAGCTTACAGAACACTAAATAGACTGGGCCAAAAAAAAGTCCCCTTACCATATGATAATCAAAATGCAAAACATACAAATAAAGAAAAAATATTATAAACTATAAAGGAAAAAGGCCAAGTAACATATAAAGGCAAACCTTTCAGAATTATACCCAACTTCTCAATGGAAACTAGAAGGTCCTGCACAGATGTGTTGCAGACACTAAGAGACTGTAGATGGAAGCCCAGACTACTATAACCAGCCAAGCTTTCAAGCACCACTGATGGATAAAACAAGATATTCCATAACAAAAACAGATTTAGACAATACTTATTCACAAATACAGCCCTACAGAAATTACTAGAAAAAAATGCCCACCCAAGAAAGCTAGCTGCACCCAACAAAACACAAGCAACAGATAACCTCACACCAGAAAAATCCAAAGAAGGGAAGCATACAAAACTATTACCAAAAAAGTAGGAGGAACTAACAATCACTGGTCATTAATATCTCTTAATACCAATGGACTCCACTTACCTATAAAAAGACTCAGGCTAGCAGAATGGATATGAAATCAGGATTCACCCTTCTGCTGCATACAATAAACACACTTCAACCTCAAAGACAGATATTACCTCAGAGTGAAGAGTTGGGAAAATATTTTCCAATCAAATGGACCTAAGAAACAAGTAGGTGTAGCTACCCTAGTATCTAACAAGATCGACATCAATCTAAAGTCAATCAGAAGAAATAGAGAAGGACACTTTATACTCATCATAGGAACAATCCATCAAGATGAAGTCTCAATCCTGAACATCTATGCTCCAAATACAAGAACACCCATATATTTAAAAGAATCATTACTAAAGCTTAAATTACACATCAAACCCCACACACTAATAGTAAGAGACTTCAACACTCCACTCTCCCCAGTGGACATGTCAACCGGACAGAAACTTAACAGAGAAATACGAGAACAAACAGATGTCATGACTTAAATAGAGTAAACAGAAATCTACAGAACATACCCCAAAACAGAAAAGAATATACCTTCTTCTCAGCACCTCATGGAACCTTTTTTAAAACTGACCACAGACTTGGTAACAAAGCAAACTTCAATAAATCTAACCAAGAAAATATGAGACTTGAACAATGAAAACTTTAAAGAAATATGTTTAAGAAGATACCAGAAGATTTTTAATAATCTCTTAAATACAGGGATTAAAAATATTAACATTTGGTATCTCAGAGTCATTTTGATTTGCATTTCACTGAAGCCTGAGGATGTTGAACAATTCATTAAATGTCTACCAGCCATTTGAGATTCTTCTCCTGAGAATTTTATATTTAGATGTGTATACCATTTTTAATTGGATTATTTGGTATTTTCATGTCTAGTTTCTTGAACTATTATTTATTTTGGATATTATCCCTCTGTCAGATGTGATGTTGGTGAAGATCTTTTTCCATTCTCTATGCTGTCACTGTGTTTTATTTACCATTTACTTTGCCTTGCAGAAGCTTTTCAATTTTAGGAGTTCCCATTTATTGATTTTGGTCTTGGTGTTTGTGCTACTCATGTTATATTCAGGAAGTGGTCTCTTGTGCCAGTGCATTCAAGGCTACTTCCCACTTTCTCTTCTATCGGGTTCAGCATGAAATGGATTTATTTTATTTTATTTTATTTTATTTTATTTTATTTTATTTTATTTTTTTCAAGACACATAAAAAAGTTTTATTTGCAGGGGAGCACAGATTTAATCAAACAAGCCAAATCCCATGTCATCATCGGACTCTTCGGACTCCTCCTTCTTCTCTTCTTTCTTCTCCTCTGCAGCTGGGGCAGAACCAGCAGCAGGAGCTGCAGAACCAGGGGCAGCAGAAACAGCCACAGCTCCACCAGCAGGCACACTGGCAAGTTTCCCAACACCCTGGGCGATGACATCCTCAATGTTTTTTCCATTCAGCTCACTGATGACCTTGTTGAGCCGGTCATCGTCCGCCTCGATGCCCACGCTGTCTAGTATCTTCTTAATGTCTTTGGCGCTAGGAGAGGAGTTGCCCCCAAGGGCGGCAAGCAAGTAAGAGGCGACATAGCGCATGTGGGCTGCTGCGGACCGGCCTACCCCCGCCCACTGCGTCAGCGTCTTCCTTTAGCCGCCTGACGCCGCCGAGGTCGCACGCATGAAATGGATTTATATTGATGACTTTGATCCATTTGCACTTGAGTTTTATGTATAGCGATAGATATGTATCTGTTTGTAATTGTCTACAAGTCTACATTCAGCTATGACAGCACCATTTGTAGAAGTTGTTTTCTTTTTTCCATTGTAGAGTTTTTGCTTCATTTTTAAAATTCAGGTGTTCATACATGTGTGGATGAATGTCAGGGTCTTCAATTCCATTGGTTCCCATGTCTGTTTTTATGCCATTACCAAGATGTTTTTATTACTATAACTCTATAGTACAGTTTGAAATCAGAGATGGTGATGACCCCAGAAATTTCTGTACAGGATTTTGTAGCTATTCTGGATTTTTTGTTTTTCCATTTGAAATTTAGTACTGTTATCTTGAGGTCTGTGAAGAATTGTGTTCAAACTTTGGAGGGAATTGCATTGAATCTGTAGATTGCTTTTGGTAAGATTCCTACTTGTCCAAGAACATGGAAAATTTTCCATTTTCTGATAGTTTCTTCAATTTTTTCTTCAGAGATTTAAGTTCTTGTCATACAAGTATTTCACTTGTTTGGTTACAGTTAATCCATGATATTTTGTATTATTTGTTATTATTATAAAGTCTGATATTTCTCTTCTTTCTTTCACAGCCCATTCATCATTTGTATATAGGAGGACTATTGACTTTTTTTGAGTCAACCCTGTATCCTACCACATTACTGAAAGTGCTTATCAGTTTTAGGACTTCCCTGGTTTAATTTTTGGGGTTACTTATGTAAACTATCATCTCATCTGCAAATAGTGAAAATTTGACTTCTTCCTTTCCAATTTGTATCCCCCTCAAACTCCTTTTGTTCTCTTATTGCTCTAGCTAGGACTTCAAACAGATATGGAGAGCTTGGACAGCCTCTTCTCATGTTCCAAATTTTAGTGGAATTGTTTTGAGTTTCTCTATATTTAATTTGATGTTGGCTGTCAGCTTGCTGTAAAATACTTTTATTATGTTATTTGTACTCCTTGTACCCAAAATCTCCCCAAAGCATTAACATGAAGGGGCATTGGTTTGTTAAAGGCTTTTTCAGTACATAATGAGATGACCATGTGTTTCAGTTTGTTTATATGGTGGCTTACATTGACATATTTTTGCATTTTGAAACATCCCCGCATTTTGGGAATGAAGCTTACTTGAATATGGTGGATGACTTTATGTGCTTTTGGGTTTCTGTTTGCCAATCTTTTATTGAATATTTTTGCATCAGTGTTCGTGAAGGAGAAAGATCTGTAATTCTCTTTCTTAGTTGCATCTTTGTGTAGTTTCGTTCTCAGTGTAACTGTAGCCTCATAAATGCAGTTTGGCTATGTGTCTTCTGTTTTTTTTCTTTTATGAAACATTTTGAGGAGTATTGGTAGTAGCTGCTCTTTGAAATTCTGGTAGAATTTTACCATGAAACCAGCTGACATGGGGCTTTCTTTTGAGGGGTGTTTGGAAGACTTTTAGTGATTGTTTCTATTTTTTAGGGCTTATAGGCATATCTAAATTGTTTATCTGGTCTTGATTTCATTTTGGTATGTGATACATATCCAGAAACATGTCTATTTATTTTAAACTTTCCAATTTTATGAAGTACCTATTATTGAAATATGACCTGGGTTTCTTCAGTGACTGTTGTTATGTCTCTTTTCATTTCTGATTTTGTTAATTTTGTTCATTTCCATTTTCTCTTTCTTTCTCTCTCTTTCTGTCTCTTTGCCTTTTGGTTAGTTTATATAAGGGTTTGTCTATCTTGTTGATTTTCTCAAAATACAAACTCATTAATTCTCTGTATTGTTCTTTTTGTTTATATGTTAATGATTTCAGCACTCAATTTTATTATTTCCAGTAATTTGCTTCCTTTATGTGCTAGTGCTTTGGGGTTTGCTGTTAAGTCACTAACTAGTATGAGATTTCTCCAAATTATTTATGTAGGTATTTATTTATGTAGGCATTTTGTGCTATGTGTTTTTCTCTTAGCACTGCTTTCATAGTGTCCCATAAGTTTTGCTCAGGGTGCTTGGATGCCCATTCGAGGTAAGGAGGAAAGGAGCTGAGAGCATACCAGCAGTGCAGAATTCCCACCTGGACAAGCAGCCAGATCTGGTCTGCTAGGCATGCACAGGTATCAGAGTATGGCAGATTCCCACAGTCATACACAGAGATATTCCAGGCCTTGCAGTGTACTGCAAGGCAGATTCAACATTTTCTCAGATAAAAAGGGTTTATGTTCTGCCTGATCCTTCCCACAGTTAAAGTGGTGAGCGTAGCTACTACCTGGCAGTCTCAGAACTAGAGGTAAAGGTACTGCCACCATATTAAGAGAGAGAGAGAAACAGCATCCAGAGCCACTGCAACCAAGTTGCTTAACATTTTAAAAGTGTTACTGGTCAAAAAATGATTACAGATATGCAATAAAGACATATTCAGACAGAAATAAACCTTTAAATGAGTCTAAGTGTGTTTAAAAAAGGTTTGTAGGGTTGAAAGACAGAGAAAAAATAGTATAGACAGTTACAATGTAAATAGTTTTAAAATAAAGCAAATTCATTAAAGATACAGTAAAAGTAATATAAAAGAGTACAGACAGTCATACATTAAAAGAATAAATAAACATAAGTCACATAAAGATGGAAAATACACAAAGTATATTATTGCGTTTTTTTTTTTTAATTTCTTGACTAAGGAGAGATATTTGATACTGGGGGCTGCTAAGCTAAACCAAAATATATATTTTAAAGGTATCTTGATATCAAAATTTGGGTCTAAGGATATGTTGCTTTAGAAAAAAGGTTCTGCTTTTGTTTCCACAGAGAATGATAACCTGTGGATTCCTTCTAGACTAATGTGGTTTAATGAAACAAGACCACCTAAAAGGTCTCCACAAACCCCCCCCCCCAAATACTTTGTCCAACAAAAATTAGGAAGCAGTTTGGACATAACAACAGACAAATCCCCTAACTGTTTTGTTTTATGCAATCTTATGTTAAAGTTAAAATTTCCTTTTTAATTAGACAGAAAAGAGGAGGTAGTGTGGAATTTCCTTCTGTATGTTGTGAATATGTTTTACTGCCATTGGTTAATAAAAAAAAGCAGCTTTTGGCCAATGGCTTAATTGAGTAAAGCAGGCAGAAAATCCAACAGAGAAGTAGAAAGAAAGAGTAGGCATAACCAAGAAGATGCCATATAGCTGCCGAAGGAGACAGACACTGGAACCTTACCTGGTAAACCACAGCCTTGAGACAAAACACAGAATAAGATAAATGGGTGAATTTAAGATATAAAAGTTATCCAGGAATATGCCTAAGCTATTGACCAAACAATATTGTAATTAACATAGTTTCTGTGTGGTTATTCAGGTCTGAGAAACCAGGAAACGAACTGTGACTTCCATCTATTTGTCTGACCACTGACTATTGAATCTCCACCCAGAAGCCAGCATCAAACATATTATAACTATACAGGTAAGTACTTTCTTTCAAATCTTCAAACCTCAGGAAACAGGACCTTCTCAGGAAGGTGATCTTATTGCTGTTCTTTGAATTAGTATCTTTCTTTCATGGAACTTCTCCTGAACAGATTGAATCTGCACAATGGAGAGAATAAGCTCTGGGTTTTGAGCCCAACATTGATAGAAGAAAGTTACAGAGGAAAAGCACCAAGGCAGTAAGATTAAGGTCTGATCCCAGTGAGGTCCCCAGGATAAAATGTTTTGTGAACATTTTCATTTTCCTTATACAAAAGTCAGACTCAAACACTGAAGTGCAGAAACTATGGAAGCATTTATCATTCAAGCCACCATAGATATTTAACATTGCAAGACTCAAAAAACATCATGGACATGGTTATTGCCTCTTTCTATATCCCAATGTGATGGTAAAATTAAAGGCAACTACCGTGCTCACTGGTCACTTGTATGTGTTTCTGGAGATTTGAAGAGCTAAACCATTCACAGCCCCCATAATGCATTTTAAATCCACAGAAACTTATTTATTTTTATGAAGATATGATAATAATATGAATATGGTGGATTGCTGGTCTGCAATGTCCTAAGGATAAAGGTATATTTATTGACTGATATCACAATTCATTATAGAACCAGTCTTTCAAATTGTTACTACTTCACCTGCCCCCACAATCCACTGTGTCTCCTTCTCCATATCAAGCATTGCAGAGTTTTTCAGATCATATAAATCTGTGTGCTTATCTCTATGCAGGCTTATTTTATGGTTACTTTTCTTTATATGAATTCACTGGATTCAAATTATTTAAAATTTAAATATTTTTAGATATTACATAAAAAACAACTATATGACAGTATTTAATCCCCTATTTTGATAGTTTTATTCATAACATTTATTCAAAACTTTCTCAGTTGTGAATGTTATATAATGGAGGAAATTATATTAAGTTACTCCTGCCTAAGTGAGTATGCTGATCCTTGATAGTTGTTCTTACACTCAGCAGGTAGAGCCAGAAGGACTATGTTTTGAAGGCTAGACTTGAACACACAGTGAGCTCAAGGCCAATCTTGACTACAAGTGACAATGTCTCAAAATGCAAGAGGAACAGCAGAGATAGGTCAGTGTTTAATGCTCCTCTAATGGGCCAAGATTCTGTTTCTAGCTCCTATGGCAGCAGGCCCACAAGCACCTGGAACTCCAACTCTAGAAGATTTGCCACCCATTTCATGGCTCTCTTGGCACCAACACACATGTCCCAGCATATGCATGCACATAAATAAAAACAGAAAAAATATGTTGTAAAAAAGAAATGAAAATAACAAACATAAAGTCTTGTGTGATTATGTTAAAATGTTCATGTTCTGGATCAAGATGGTGCTTGTAGCTCTGCTCTCAGGGACAGATCTCAGAGAAAGGCTGTTTCTATGAAGATGCTGAACTTGCTGCTTCTATCAGTTCAGGACAAGGACAACTGGCCCAAATCATTAACACCAAGCATATATCTGCAATGCAAGGAACAAGATCAAATTTAATAAGATTATGTAATTTTTCAGTATGGGTGAGATGTAATCCATGTTCATATTTTTATTTAACTGCTCATTGGGCCAGTTACTCCAATAGGAAAAGAGATATTTACCACGAGTTAAAGGATCCAAAAAAATAGAAGCTACAGATACCAACAGATCTTGGGCATCTCTTTCTGAGTTGCTTACACCAATAGAATCTGAGTCAAAGATTTGTGGCCTGGAATCCACTCAGAAGCCATGTGGTATCAATAGAAAACTTCTAGCTACTTGATGAAGATACAAAAAAAAAAAAAAAAAAAAAACAAAAAAGAAACCCTTGATATTCAACATCATTCAGGAAATGCTGAACATATCTCAGAGATCCCTCTGAAAAGCAGAATTAAGTTGTAGTGAAAGGCAAGTGGGTTGAAGATCAGGTCTGCTGGTCTAATATTTTCTCCAGTGAGCAAAGCAAAACTGTAATAACAGAAAAGCTTGGAGTTTCCCATGATGCGCACTCCAGTCTGTGTAAAGAAGATAAACCCCAATTTCAAGCTGATGTCACTCACCACTTACACATCAGGGAGATACAGATTTTAACTTGAGAAGAAAATAATTTTTTTTTAAAAAAAAAGTTGCTTTCTTCAACTCCATAATTTATACTGCTCACTCTTGAACATACTTCTGTTTCTGTAAGTTAGATTTTCGTATCTCGGTGTCACTCTAATCAAACAAGTGGAAGACCTATATTACAAGGACTTTAAATCTATGAAGAAAGAAATTGAAGAAGAAACCAGAAAATGAAAAGATCTCCCATGCTCTTGGGTAGGTAGAATTAACATAATAAAAATGGCAATCTTACCAAAAGCAATCTACAGATTCAATGCAATGACCATCAAAATCCAAGTAAAATTCTTCACAGACCTTGAAAGAACAATACTCAACTTCATGTGGAAAAGCAAAAAATAAAATAAAATAAAATAAACAGGATAGCCAAAACAATTCTGTACAATAAAGGAAGTTTTGGAGGCATGACAATCCTTGATTTCAATCTCTACTACAGATCTACAGTACTGAAAACAGCCTAGTACTGGCATAAAAACAGACAGGAGGAAAAATGGAAATGATTCTAAGACCCAAATATTTACCCAAATTACTATGAACACCTGATTTTTTACAAAAAAGCAAAAATTATAAAGTGTAAAAAAGAAAGCATGCTGGCATAACTGGATTTCAACATGTAGAAGAATGAAAACAGATCTCTATCTTTCACCATGCACAAAACTCAAGTCGATCAAAGACCTCAACCTAAAGCCAGCCACACTGAACCTCTTAGAAGAGAAAATGAGAAGTACACTTAAACGTATTGGCACAGGTGACCACTTCCTAAATATAACCCCTGTAGAACAGACACTGAGAGAAACAACAATAAATTGGACCTCCTTAAATTGAAAAGCTTCTGTAAAGCAAAGCACATTGTCAACAAGACAAAATGGCAGCCTACAGAATGGTAAAAGATCTTCACCAACCCCACTTCAGTGTTCTGATCTTCAAAATATACAAAGAACTCAAGAAATTGGTCATCAAAAGAACAAATAATCCAATAAAAAATGGATCACAGACCTAAACAGAGAACTCTCAACAGAGGAATCTAAAATGACTGAAAGACACTAAAGGAAATGTTCAGCATCTTTAGCTATCAGAGAAATGCAAATCAAAACAACTCTGATATTCCATTTTACACCTGTAAGAATGGCCAAGATCAAAAACACTGAAGACAACTTATGCTGGAGAGGTTGTGAAGTAAAGGGAACACTCCTGCATTGCTGGTAGGAGTGCAAACTGGTGCAGCCCCTTTAGATATCAGCATGGTGATTTCTCAGAAAATTAACAATCAACCTTCCTCAAGACCACTTCCTCTGTACCACTTTTGGGTATATATGCAACAAATGTTTAATCATACCACAAGGACATGTGCTCAACTATGTTTACAGCAGCAATGCTTGTCATAACCAGAACCTAGAAACAACCTAAATGCGCCTCAACCAAAGAATGGATAAGGAAAATGTGGTGCATTTACATAATAGAGTACTAGACAGAAGAAAAAATGATGACATTTTTGAAATTTGCAGGCAAATAAATGGATCTGGAAAACATCATATTGGGTGAGGTAACCCAGAGCCAGAAAAACAAATATCATATGTACTCACTCATGAGTGGTTTTTAGACATAAAGCAAAGAAAACCAGCCTACAATTCACAAACCCAGAGAACCTAGACAACAATGAGGACCCTAAAAGAGACATACATGGATCTAAACTACATGGGAAGTAGAAAAAGACAAGATCTCCTGAGTAAATTTGTAGCATGGAGACCATGGGAGAGGGTTGACGGGGAGGGAAAAAGGGAGGGGAGCAGAGAAAAATGCATAGCTCAATAAAAAAGATATATTTTCAATTATTATTTTTAAATATTTATTTTATCATCATTGGTACTTGCTATGTGGATAACTGTTTACTCTTTACAATTAGTGCCTGAAGAGGTCAGAAAGCATCAGATGTCCTTGGATAATTATGAGTTACTATGTAAATACTGAGAACCAAATTCAGGTTTTTTGATAGAAGAGTAAGGGCTCCTAATCACTGAAACATCTCTCCAACCCCTTTTTTTCTTGTTCTGAAGGAGGTTTAAATTACATACTTGTGGGTAAAGTGGAACTGAATTAATCTATTAGATTCAATTTAAGTAGTAATGTTATTGTCTCTTTGACCATGTAAGTCACCATGCTACAAAATTTAATGAAAAATGTTTACCTCTCCCATTAAACAAAGTTATCATGAAGATAAACCATAAATTTAAAAGGTAACAGAAAACAAGAAATATAATGGGTTATGATTTAATATCATGAAAAGATAAGATCATGAATAAATATGAAAGGATGCCCCTAAAACACACCAAGCCGCAAATGTGAGTTTTCGAGTTTACAGTTATAATAAACATGAAGAACTACAAACTTAATGGCATAGAGCAACAAAGACCGAACAACCTAGAGAAAAAGGAGACATTTTTGCACTTTTTTAATACTTTTATACTTTTGACATTTGAAATAACATAGTCTACAGTCCTGGTATGGGAAGTGGTTTTTATTGATTAATGAATAAATCTGCTTTGTTTACAGCAGGGCAAACAGAAGAGAGTAAGGTGAGAATTCCAAGCAGACAGAGGAGGAAAGAAGGTAGAGTCATGGAGATGCCATGTAGCTGCCAAAGGACAAAAACATCCCAGAACTTTACAGTAACCTAAACATTGTGGAAAAATATAAAATAATAGAAATGGGTTAATTTAAAATGTAAGAATTAGGTAATAAGCAGTTTGAACTAATAGGACAAACAGTGTTTTTAATTAATTCAGTTTCTGTGTGATTATTTCAAGTCTGGGCAGCTGGGAATGAATGAGCATCCTCCACCTACAGAATGGCACCTAACAAATGTTTGGAGCAGATGCTCGCCCTCCACTTCAGGTCCAGATGCTTGTATGCCAGCTCAGGATAGGGAGGAAATTAGTTTAGACCATGCCCACAGCTCAGCGCTCCTGGCCTGGGCAAGCATCAGGATCAGGTCAGCTAGGAGTGCACAGGCAGGGAAGCATGGTGGATTCCCACCACCATGCACAGAGGTTACCAGGCTGCACAGTTTGCTACAGGACAGATTTTGATTTTACTCAGACTAAAAAGCTGCATGGTGCTACCCAGAATTGAGGTGGTGAGGACCGCTACTACCTGGCAATCCCAGTGCTGGTGGTGAAATATCTCTACCATGACAAAAGGCAGAGAGAGGCAAAGCCAGTATCTACATTTGTAGCAACCACACTGCTCATCATTTTAAACAGATCTTTGTCATAAAAGGACTTCAGATATACAATAGAACAAATTTAGACATAAAAAAATGTCCAAATGAGACACCGTATATTCTAACTGTATGTAGGCATGGGAGAGAAAATAAAAGGCGTTTAGTCAGTCATAGTTTATAGGAGTGAAGATAAAAAATAAATATTAAACTCATAGAAAAAGTAATAGAGTAAGAAAAATAAAAATGGGAAATACACAGAAAGTCTGGATTATGTATATTATTGTATTTTCTTTGAATTTTTGAATTTGAATGAGCTAAGTACAGAGAGACATTTCATTATAAAGGCTGCTAAGCTAAACCAACACATTTACTTTAAAGGCATCTTAACTATAAATTTGGGTCTAAGGATATGTTGCTTTGGAAAAATGGTTCTGCTTTTGTTTCTAAAAAGGATGATAACCTGTGGGTTCCTTCTAGACTAATGTGGTTTGATGAACCAAAACCACCTGAAAGGCCTCCATTAATACCCCAAAACACTTGACCCAACAAAAAACGGAAGGCAGATTGGACAGAACAAATTCCAAATCCCCTAAATGATTGTTTATAAATGTTTGTTTACATTTAAAGGGAGATATGGTATATAGACAAAAATTTGCCATTTTATGGATCTTGATCTATTGATACAAATTTAAGGTCAATTTTGTTATATACATATTTCTGCTCTTGATTTATGTGTTGTGCTTGTGCATTTCCTTTAAAAATGTAATGTATAATTAAGAAATCAATGTTAATAGATACTTGGCTATTAAAGTCATACTTTTAGTCATGTTAGTTAGGTTTTCTAGATGTACAGAGATATATTTCAGATTTATAAGTAATCTTCAAATCTTTAAAAGATATACAGAATATGGCATTTAAAATATTTTAAGAACTTAGAATTTTCTAGACACTGAGACATGTCTACTGGCAGTGCCAATTACTTCAGGGAGGTGAATGGGCATTGAAGAAATTTGTTATGGAATTTACCTTCATTGTGACAAAGTTAGCCATTTGGGCAAGAAACTGATCATTTCTGGACTGCTTGATGTTATATTGTAAGAACTGGACATGCAGGACCCACAAAAAAGACTGCTGAACTTGCCAAAGGTGAGATGATCCTTTAGAGTTCCTGTTTCATGAAAGAACTGCCAAGCATTCTACAGGATACAGGAGAAAAGTGACTGACAAATTGCCAAAAGAGGCAAAATAGTCTTTCAAATTTCCTGCTTCATGAAACAAATCTGTCTGATAATATGGGCCAGCAGGCTGAAGATGGATGCCTCAATGTTACCGAGGAACTTTGGGTGACTGCTGCATCCAGCGCAGCCTGGATAGCCAAGACTAGAGGGGGGTGCTTGCCATGATTGAGACAGGGAGGTTTCTTTTTAGGTGGAAGAACAGCAACCTTTATTTTGCCCAACAACCTTTTATACCTCGACCCACTGGCCAGAAAGAACACAAACATCCTTGTCAAATACAAACCACAAGGAAGTTTTGCTGTCAGTAAGTGGGAGTGAGGGCAGCTGGATCACAACAACTCCCCCCGTTTTATTTTATAATCGCTTGCCTGTTATGGGGAATCGCCCCTTAATATTCCATGTCTTACATGGCATCCTGCCCCCAAAGTATTGTCCATCCTTGGCTACCCAGACACATAGCCCTAAACCAAGTATCCCCAGGACTGACAGTGCCAATGAGCCAGACCAGCACTGCAACCATCTAGCATGCAATAACTAGGTGGTAAAATTAACAAAAGCTGTATTACAAACCCCTCTCATATGACTATTGAGTTCCATTACAGTAGCAGAAGCATGCAATACAATGTCATGAGTAACTCAAATAACATGATTAACTGTTGAAAAGTCCAAAGATAGTCCATTTGCTCCTGAACCAGAGCCACTTGTTGGTTTAAGGTCAATATGCCCAATTGAATATGTCCATTAAGATCATTTTTAATGTCCAAAGCATTGCTGACTCTTTCAGCCTGCTGGTTGACAGTCTCAGCAGTCTGCATAGTCTGTAAACTTCTGCCGATCTTCTATGGTTTGCTGATAACTCCTGACACCGCTGTGGTGTCCCCCAGGCCGGGTACCCACTGAGTCAGGGCAATATGCCTAGCAAAGCTCTGCTCCAGCTGCCTTCTGGCCCTAGACACATTCTCTCTGGGTCCAAACTGCTGCATGGAGTGGAGCAGACCTCAGGGAAGCAGGCTTGCTGCTCCTGCTCCACAACCATTGAAAGGGCCCCACTTTAAGAATCTTTTAGGGAATTAGGGCATTGTCAACCTGTCTGGCTACTTCCTGCTGAGCAGGGGTGTTGCATTCTTTGGGGTATTTTACATCAACATTTCAGGGATTCTCAGTGATTCAAACCATGTAAATTTGCAATGAATCCACAGGTTCTCATCCTCTGTGGAGACAAAAGCAGAAACTCTTTTCCAAAGCATCAAATCCTTAGGCCCATATTTTAAAGTCAAAATACCTTTCTTAGCAGTTCCCAGTATCAAATGTCTTTCTCCAGAAATACCTTTCTTAGCAGTTCCCAGAATCAAATGTCTTCCTCCAGTCCAGAACACAAAAGACAACATAATCAATAACATATATCTCTACACATTCTATCTTTTGGGGCCCTCAGTTTACCTTCCGGCCTCCTCTTTATTGCTTCCCTACTAGCCAGTCTGCCTGAGGGCACCCCTCAGAGCATCTCTGGGGATGAATAAACACATGTTCATTTTAATCAGACTTGGCTTGTACCCAATCTGGAATATTTAAATCCCTTCCTGTACAAAATCTTTGGCTGTCTTCCTTGTTACTTCCATGCCTTGTTGCTTTAAGAGTTTCAGTTACTTTTTGAGGCCTTTCAATTCACCCTCCCGCATCTTTATACTTGCTTATCTTTTGGAGGATGTCCCTCAGAGGTATCTCTGGGGATGAAAAATAAAAACACTTTCCCTTCCCCAATGTGCTCCTCGGACTGAGCGACCCTGTTCACATATCCCCACTTTCCAGATCTTGGTGAAACCTCCACTTGCTGCAGCCAGCACAGCCTGGATAGCCAACACTGGCGGGTGCTTGTGTGTGTGTGTGTGTGTGTGTGTGTGTGTGTGTGTGTGTGTGTGATTGAGACATGGAGGTTTCTATTCAGGTGGAAGAACAACAGCAACCTTTATTTTGCCCAGCAACCTTTTATACCTCCACCCACTGGCCAGAAAGAACACAAACATCCTTGTCAATTGCAAACCACAACGAAGTTTCCCTGTCAGTAAGGGGGAGTAATGGCAGCTGGATCACAACTGTCCAGGAAACAGGATGTCTTTGTCAATTCTAGAGTTTTAGAACTTGCTTACAATGCACGTCCTGTTTACTTAGGTAATATTATATCCTTCTGGAGTCTTTGATGGAGTTGAAGAAAGATAGTTATAATTATAAAAGATAATTTAGATATAGAACTTTAGACTCACAAATATAGGATAGATTGTAGAGTATTTTTCTAATTTGCCAAATGTAAATGGGCAAAATATTGTAGCTATAATTCTTGCTTGATAACTGTTTTGTTATATATAATTTTACCATGTTAAAGTTAAAGCCATTTTATTTGGACAGAAAAGGGGAAATGGTGTGAGAATTCCTTCTGTATATGTGTTGCTTTTATTGGTTAATGAATAAAACTGAATTGACCTATGGCACCGCAGAATAGAGTAAGGTGGGGATTCCAAACAGATAAGATGATGAAACAATGCAGAGTCACAGAGATACCATGTAGTCACCAAAGGGAACAGATTCCCCAGAACTGTATCAGTAAACCACAAGCATCATGGTAAAATATAAAATAATAGAAATGGATTAATTTAGAGGCAAGACTTAGTTAATAAGAAGCCTGAGCTAATAGGCCAAACAGTGTTTTAATTAATACAGTTATGGGGTGATTATTTCTGGTCTGGGTGGCCCAGAACCAGCCTCAGTTTATAAAGTCTCATTTGTGAATTGTTGATGATAGTGCTGGTGATATCTGTATTCTGTGTAGGGAACTGTCTCCACTGCTGATACATTTAAGTCTATTTCATGCTTTCTCTTAGTCAGGTCCCATGTCTGGTTTTATATTGAGTTCTTTGAACCACTTTGTTTGATTTTTGAGCAGGGCAATAAATATGGATCTATTCGTATTTCCACACCATTTCCAGTTAGACCAGCACCATTTATTAAAAAAACTTTTCTTGATCTCCAGTGTATTTTTCTAGGTTTTTGTTTTAATCAAAAACAGTTTTTAAAATTTTTTTCATTCATACTTTACATCCTGAGGGCTGTTTCTCCTCTTCCCTTCTCCATATTCTCCTCCCCCACCATGAAAATCCTCCTACTGATTCTTATATTTCATGGGCTGTCCAAGTGAGGGTATGCTGGATGCTCTGAACAACTGTCTGTTCTGAAAACTTACTGCATTCCAGCTAGTTCCTGATTTTTTTTCTTTTCACTGCTGATGACTCTGTACTTAATAATCTCACTTTTCAAAACAGAAAACAGTGAAGTTACTGATAATTATCCATATAAAACATGGACTGCCATGAGGTGAAATGTAAATTTCCACTAAAAAAAAAAAGTGATGTGGATGGGTGAGTTTAAGTTTTACAGTGAATATTATGTACTGTTTTAAATCAACATGGGTGAACGTGGATGTCGATTAATGATCTGAGACATATGAATGAGGGTAGAAGTACAATTTCTCTGGAATGGGCGAGTAGAAGGGAGACTGTGGAAGCACCAATGCTGCATTCTGTGCCATCATGCCATGCACTCAAAATTCTCTTCTTTTCAGAGCAGGTCATGGTTTTAGTTCAGTCAGCTTTGGAAGTAAATGGGCAAAACTCCCAACAATTTTAAAGTAAAACAGATGACATTATTACCTCAGAGAGACTTTATAGCACCATCGTTTGCTTAAAGGTTCATTTTTAATTATGTATCTTGTATTAATCTCTGATAGTGCTCCAGAACATTCTTTCTTTCTTTCTTTCTTTCTTTCTTTCTTTCTTTCTTTCTTTCTTTCTTTCTTTCTTTCTGTCTTTCTTTCTGTCTTTCTTTCTTTCTTTCTTTCTTTCTTTCTTTCTTTCTTTCTTTCTTTCTTTCTTTCTTTCTTTCTTTCTATCTTTCCTGACAGAGTATGACTATGTCACCTAGTGTGAACTCAAATATATAATCTTCCCACTTTTTCCTTCCAAGAACAGGGACAACAAAGTTTTGCTACCCAAAAATGTACTTGTAGTCTCCCATCTGTCTTTAATCTTAATTTAAACTATAAACCTGACACTTGCATATGTGACTATCTCCAATACTTACTACTTTGTATCTAATTGCCACAGTTCAACACCAAACATTTCATTTGAAAGTTTATCTTAAGCTGACTTTTAAAAATACATTTCTAAACATTTTTAAGGATTGTGAATTATACTTTCAAGAAATACAGTATCTACTGATTCTACGTATATGTCAGCACCCTAAATTTGCATGTTTTATTTCCATCCATGAGCCGTTCTGACTGTTTTCATTCTTTTCACTTGTTCTTAATTCCAGAAAGCCACCAACACTTGATTCTGCAATTTAGGATGATGGTCTAGGTGCAGACCTACAATGGGTAACTTGAACTGAAAATAAAATCGGACTGATTCAATGGGAGCTCACCAAGACCAGCTGGACTGGCACTGATGGAGCATGTGATCAAACTGGTTTCTCTGAATGTGGCTGGCAATGAGGGCTCACTGATAATCCAAGGACAATGGCACTGAATTTTGATTCTACTGCATGGACTGGCCTTGTGGGAAACTAGTTTGTTTGGATGCTCAGCTTTCTAGACCTGCATGGAGCTGGGTGGACTTTGGACTTCCCACAGGGCAGGAAACTCTGACTGCTCTTAGGACTGAAGAATGAGGAGGAGAGGAAGTGAGGGGAGTGGGAGGGAAATGAGAGGAGGTTAGGTGGTGGAAATTTTAAGTAAATAAACAAACAAACAAATAAATAAATATCCCATCCTCCTATATGCTCACCTAAAGGACTATACTTCCCATAGCATCACAGCTTAATTATCTCCTCTACTGTGAGGTTCTCCATTAAAAGAGGGAGGGGTTATTGTTTCTCAGTCTTCACATCATACATCATGTATGGCCTGTGTCCAGACTATGTTACAAACTGCATTGGAAAGAAACTTTGTAGACAGTTAGTGTATACATTGATGGTTGATATTGACAGTGGATTCACATAACAAAACTGAATAGAAGACATGGAAAGAGGGATACAGACAGCTCAGCTTTTAGAGCTCTCAGAGAACACAATCACAGTGTGTTGTCTGATGAGAACAGGTACAGCAGATCCTAAGAGAGGAAGCATAGTGTCTGATGAGCAGAAAGGGACAAAATGCTGGGAAACACGCAGCCATGGCTACACCAGTGTTAGACAGCCACCTAGTGGTTTCGTCATGGACAGACACGTAAAATGTAATCACAATAGAGATTACATAGAAAAAAACAAAACAGCTCACTAAGGTGAGGATACTTTGGGTGGCTCTGGTCTCAGTAGATGATGACCTAGGAGACAGGGGTTTGAGGATGTGTTGCATCCTCTTCTTATGTTTGAGTAGGATATATACCATGTAGCCACTAGCCAACATCATGAATCCCAAAACAATGACATCATTGGATGTCAATAGGATTGCTAAAAGTGTTTTCATTAGTCTTCCAGAATTTATAACAACACAAAAACCAAAATCTCTTATCACAGTAACATTTCTTCCACCCCAAATGTCAGTTGTGTATATAGGAATGAAGACATATACCAACAGTTGGATGGCCCAGCAAAGACCCAGGGAAGGACCAATGAACCTGGGGGCTCTGACCTTGAGCTGTGCCAATTTGGAATTAGAGGGGCTGATGGTGATGGCCTGAAAGACACTCAGCAGGGATGTGGAGCCAATGGATACTCCTCTGGCAACTCTATGAAAATATAAAGTAAGTTTACACGAAACATAATCTAGATAGTAATTCTGACTAAATGCAGTTGTTGACTGAGGGATTCCTTTGCAAAGAACTATCAAGTTGGCCCAGGTTAGGTGTTTGACAATCAGGTCTGTGGGCTTTGCCCTGATTCCAGAGCAATCAGCAATGATAAAACAAGAAAGTAAGACTGAGTTCCCCAGCATTCCCAGTGCCGTCTGGGTCAATAAGACGATCCCCACAGCCACGTCTCTGCAGGCCATTCTGTCATGTTCCTGGGTCACTGCACAACATTTCCAGAGGAATCTTAAAAAAATGGATTTTATTTTTCTTAGTGTGCAAAACAGTGTACTGCGTAGACACCTACTTTACATTGATAAGAAATGCTATAATGTGTCTTTCTAATAGGTAGTTAGATACTTCTCAATAAATTGTTATTGTTTAAATTACTGAAAATAAACTGGTACATTGTGGAAAAGTTAATCTTTATATTATCATTCATAAACGTTAGCATTTTTCAAGTGCTTTACAACTGGTGGTTTGTTTAAATTCCACAAGTGCACTGGTTAGATATTCTAATCATAAAACTACACTTAGATGTATGTACTACATGAAGACCTACCAAAGGTTTGAAAGGTCCCAGCAAGCAGGAAAAAGAAGAGTCTCACCAGAAAGAAGTCTGGGTGGCTCGAGAGAAAAGAGTAACCCCTAACTAAAATACTATTGACAATTGATAGCTAGAAGAAAAGAGGGAGCCAGCTTCCTTTAAAAATGTGGTCCCAATAATTCAACTGTGATTCTTTGGATGAACACACACCAAAGAACATAGGGGAACCAAAAACTATGATTTATGTGTTTAAAAATTAAAAAAGGCACAACCATGGGTGGCTAGAGAAATATGGTGTAACTGTGAGAAGTGACAGGGTATGAAAATGATCAAAATACATGCAAATTTCTGAAAGAGAAAAGGTAGACTAGATAATAGAGAACAATAAAAACACTAAAATTTGAGGATATACAAATAGAGTAATAAAAAATTTAAAAATACTGGCCATCACCTATCAAGAAAAAAATATTTGAATTCTCCTTTGGCAAACACACACATGTAATTGCATTTACATATTTCTGCATGTATACATATGTGCATATACTTGCCTTTAAGTGTTCCAATGCTACTTTTTAATCCTTTAATTATGTATATATCATATTAAAATACCTCTATGACATTTAATCATGTCTAAATACATGGAAATAGCAAACAACTTGTCAATATATTTACAATAGGATGCAATGAAAGCACTTATTCAATAGGAGGATCACTGGTAATATTTTTCACCTGTTTTTAATGAAATTAAAACACAATAGACACTACATGGAAATGTTGAAAATAGATGCATTCCTTCTGAATTTTGGGACAGGAAATTTAACTAATATTACTGTAAGAAATCGACAGAAACTCGTATACTGTCAGTCATTGATGCAATGGGCACCTAACACATAACACAATAATAATGGACATATCTATTTGATTCAAAAGCAGTATCTGGGCAGGGAATAGTAACACATACCTTTAATTCCAGCCTGTAGTAGGCAGAGATGAAAGAATCTCTATAGATGTGAGGCTGTCTGGTCTACATAACAAGCTGTAAGACAACAAGGACTAAATAAGTAGACCATGTCTCAAAACAAAAAAACAAACAAACAAAAAGCAAGATCCTATCTTCATAGACAGTTGTTTCTGCAGGAAGTGGACATAGCAGAGGCATCAGAACTGAGTAATAGGAGGTTGCACTCAATCAGTTATTCAAATGTCCATGGGCATGGAATTTGGATACTGAAACATCAATTTACCACTTGCTCCTCTTTTTACAACCCAGAACACAAAGCCCTGTAAGAAAGATATTAATTTCTCACTATGCCATTCTACACTCTTAGTTACAGTAAAGAAAAAATATTATCCACCTGAAGTCCCAGGGAAAAGCAGAATTTGAGGTGTAAATATGCAAAGGATATCAAACAGCTCTTAAAATGCTCATGTAACTCACTAAATTTGGGAAAAGATTTACCAATCCACAGCACAAAGCCTGAGATTACTAAACCAAAAGTAGTGCAGTTAAATCTGAAAACCGGTAAGAAACTGTTAAAGTCACTAGCAAGGCACCTTAGTGGGAGCAAACACATGGTCACTGTCTTGGAAAAGAGCACCCAAGTAGAAATCCAGGATAGTGTCTCTCACCTGCAGCATCCATGAAATCATATTGTGTTGAGTCTCAAGATTATGCTTCTCACTAAGAACATTTAACCTGTGCAGGAGCCCATCACTGGAAAAGAAAGATCATGTGAGGTCTACAGTCACCCACCTTCCAGAGATAGTCCTGTTCTCTGAAGACAGGGTGCCTGAAGGAAAGCCACTCACCTCTGCATATTGGATGCATCTGTGATGCTGGCTGCTGGATAAAACCTCAGTGGCCAATGGGACCTACAACCCAAATATAGCTACGAAATTGACAGCAACCCCCCAAATGAAGGTTGAGTGTTCTCAGCATTCATTCCCTTGGGGGATTATGGGATGGTGTCACTGGAAGGAACAGTTACAGTTATGCTAAGGGACTTGACATCACCTCTGAAAAACACTTGTACCCATCAGTAAGAAAGAGAAACTTTTAACAGAGTAGTGAACATTTCAGAAGTCAGCCTAGAAGCATAGTCATTCTTCTGTCGTGTAGTGTCAGAAGGTGAGAGTCCCAGTAGAAGAAACAGGGCGGGATTACACTCTTGGGAGCAGGGACTGAGGGCAAAGTATGAAGTTTCAAGTACACTGTGCTGTGCAGATGAATGATTATGAAAATATCACTTACGTTCTCAGAGACAAGAGGTTGTGCTGGCCCTGAGAGGCAGAGGCAATGCATGTCTAGGTCATTTAAGATTTAATACTGCTATCCTGCTTTTCACCCAGCCTGTGTTATTAGCCTGCATTTAAAACCATGTAACAACCAATCCTACTTGCCTTGGATTCCCCACGTTTTCAGTTTTTACAACTTTAGCTAATACATAGCTTTACTCCCAAAATATGTAATCTTCCATGCCCCTGACCCAAGTGTAATGCTGATGTGTATATGTTATAGTAATAAATCATAAATATAGCTAGTTTGAAATCAATCTTAAGAAATAAATATCCACAATAAATGTTGGAAGTACCACAGATATATTTGATGTTTTCAACACGTTTTCTTATCTGTCTCAGGAGCAGTGAGAGTCAATATAACTTATTCACTTGCAAAATACGTTTAAACATTTCTATAAAGTATCCCTTATTTCTTTCTCCATGTGAAGGTGAATAAATGTTCAATTAAAGCATAGCAAACCCTGCTATGATGCAAACACAGAAACAGAAACAGTCAGAGGCAAGTGATGAACAAGTCATGATCAATTAGGCACTAATTCTGATTTATGAGACAGACAGGAAGAGAAGGATGGAAGACACAGGGAAAGAGTATTAAAACTTTAAATCTTGACTGGCTCCTGGTAAATCCCCAGGGAAAATGCTTCTTGATTTCTTTTCTATAATGTGACCCTGACACATATTAATTACTTTGGGGCAACAAGTAATGCATTAAAACCAAAACACTCTGTTTCTTTTTAGTCTGTCTGCATGAAATTTAACTGCCTCTTCATTTCCCCTCCAGTGGACCACATAGTCCTCCCCTCCTAAGTTCTTTGCATTCACTCATTGTTTTAACCCAACCGCCAAGAACAGGGCCCGACAGTTTTAGCACATAATCTACTGTGTTTTCAAAAATGTCTTAATCCGAGCCGGGCGGTGGTGGCACACGCCTTTAATCCCAGCACTTGGGAGGCAGAAGCAGCCAGATCTCTGTGAGTTCGAGACCAGCCTGGTCTACAAGAGCCAGTTCCAGGACAGGCTCCAAAACCACAGAGAAACCCTGTCTCGAAAAACCAAAAAAAAAAAAAAAGTCTTAATCCAAGTACTCCTCTAATTATTCTACAAATTAGAAACAGAAGTGACATTGTCAATTTATTTTATAAGGTTACATTTACCCTGATACCAGGATCACAGAGAGAGAGACAACAAAGATAATTACTTTCCAATTTCCCTTGTGAGTATAGATGCAAAAATTCTCCATTATATACTTAAAAACAGAAACTAAGAATATATCAAAAAATAGTCCACTATGTTCAAGCAGACTTCATTCTAGTAGTGGAGTGACAATTCAACAAATATAAATCAATAAATGTAATCTGTCATATAAAGAAACTGAAGCAAAGTCATTATCTCTTTAGAAGCAGGAAAAGCTTTTGAAAAAAATCCAACATCCCTTTATGGCATAGGTCCTAAAGTGATTATGGGTTTTAAATACATATCTTAACAGAAAGACTATACTGCTAAATTTATACAAATATATTTACATATGTATATGTATATATATTTGTGTGCACATATTTGTATTGCTATACACACATATATCACTATAATGTATTTATAGGTTTAATACACATAAAAAGATATTGTTGCTAATAATACATATTGATAAGCAAGTTTATTATATTACTGAGAAACGTTAGTTTTTATCACTAAAATGCAAACAAATTTCATTAAGATTGCCTAATTTCAAATTTATTCAGAGGGATCAGCAATCTTAACCAGGTGTTTATGCTGTTTGCTGTTTCTCTAAACACATCTATATTTCACAATTTTCTCTTAAGTAATTATCAGACCAAATCACTCAAGCAATGATCTTAAAGTGAAAATTCTCAACCCCACTCCTGACTGAGTATATTTGAATAGTTATTTGATAGCTTCTGGAGGGGAGTCAGTTTTCTTCAATACAGTGAGCCCTGAGAAAGTAAACATACTCTATGGGATGTCCTACACCCAGGAGGAAATATGCTGCACAAAATGGATCTGATGATTTTTGTTGTTTTAAAAGACAAGAACAATTGAGAATAAAGAATTAAAAGTCAATTAGACAGGAGTCAGAGATGTAGGAACAATGGACAATTGTTCCCCTGACTCCATATTCTGACCACTATGAGTTGTCATTTTTTTTATTGATCTTAGCCATTCTGAGAGGTTTAGAATGGAATCCCAAAGCAGTTTTGTTTCGCATTTCCCTGAGGGCTAATGATGTATAACATTTATTCAAATGTTTCTTGGCTTTTGAGATTCTTCTAATGTGAATTCTCTATTTATATCTCTTAACCAGTTTTTAATTGGATTATTAGGTTTGTTGATGTCTAGTTTTTTGAATTCCTTATATATTTTGGACATTAGCCTTCTATCAGATGTGGAGTTGATGAAAATCTTTTTCCATTATTTAGCTTGCTCTTTTATCGTATTGACTGTGTTCTTTGCCTTAGATAAACTTTTTGAGTTAATAAATTCCTAGTGTGGGAAGTTGCTTTTATTGATTAATGAATAAATCTGCTTTGTCCTACAACAGGGCAAACATAATAGAGTAAGGTGAGAATTCCAAGCAGACAGAGGAGGAAAGAAGGTAGAGTCATGGAGATGCCATGTAGCTGACAAAGGGCAAAAACATCCCAGAACTTTAAGAGTAAACTATAAACACTGTGGCAAAATATAAAATAATAGAAATGGGTTAATTTATTATGTAAGAATTAGGTAATAAGCAGTCTGAGCTAATAGGACAAACAGTGTTTTTAATTAATTCAGTTTCTGTGTGATTATTTCAAGTCTGGGCATCTGGGAACGAATGAGCATCCTCCACCTACAGAATGGCACCCAACAAAAGTTTGGAGCAGATGCTCGCCCTCCACAGATGCTTGTATGCCCATTCAGGATAGGGAGGGAATTAGTTTAGAGCATGCAAACAGCTCAGCGCTCTTTTCCTGAGCAAGCATCAGGATCGGGTCTGCTAGGAGTGCACAGGCAGGGAAGCATGGTGTATTCCCACCACCATGCACAGAGGTTACCAGGCTGCACAGTTTGCTACAGGACAGATTTTGATTTTACTCAGATTAAAAATCTGCATGGTGCTACCCAGAATTGAGGTGGTGAGGACCGCTACTACCTGGCAATCCCAGAGCTGGTGGTGAAATATCTCTATGATGTCAAAAGGCTGAGAGAGGCAAAGCCAATATCTACACTTGTAGCAACCACACTGCTCACCATTTTTAAATGCTCTTTGTCATAAAAGGACTTCAAATACACAATAGAACAATTTTAGACATAAAAGACTTCTATATGAGACACAGTATGCTTTAAAAATGTATGTAGGCTAGGGAGAGAAAAGAAAAGGTGTTGAAATAAGAGCAGTGGGGCTGCGTTCCCACCAACCCGGCCACCTACATTGCTAGCTTTATGCCCCGAAATAATTACACGGAAACTGTATTCTTTTAAACACTGCTTGGCCTCTTACTGGCTAGCTCTTACATATCGATCTAACCCATTTCTAATATCCCTGTAGCTCCACGAGCTGGCTTACCAGGAATGATCTTAACGTGCATCTGCCTGGAATGGGAGAACCATGCCGACTCCTTGACTCAGCTTTCTTTCTCCCAGAATTCTGTTCTCTTTACTCCACCCACTTAAGGGTTGGCCTATCTAAATTCTACCCTATCAGAGAGCCAAGCAGTTTTCTTTATTACTTAACCAATGAAATCAACAGATTGACATATGATACTCCCACATTAAAAAGGAGTTTAGACAGTCATAGGTTATAGTTGTGAATATAACAAAATAAATATTAAACTTGTAGAAAAAGTAATAGAGTAAGAAAAATAAACCACATAAAGATAGAAAATATACACAGTGTCTGGATTATGTATATCATTGTATTTTCTTTGAATTTTTACTTTGAATGAGCTAAGTACAGAGAGACATTTCATTGTAAAGGCTGCTAAGCTAAACCAACATATATACTTTAAAGGTATCTTGACTTTAAAATTTTGGTTTAAGGATATATTGCTTTGGAAAAGTGCTTTTGCTTTTGTTTCTACAAAGGATGATAACCTGTGGGTTCCTTCTAGACTAATGTCGTTTGATGAACCAAGACCACCTGAAAGGCCTCCTTTAATACCCCAAAACATTTCACCCAACAAAAATCAGGAGGCAGTTTGGACAGAACAGCATCTAAATCCCCTAAATGATTGTTTATAAATGTTTGTTTACATTTAAAGGGAGATATGGTATATAGACAAAAAATTTGCCATTTTATGGATCTTGATCTATTGATACAAATTTAAGGTCAATTTTGGTATATGTATATTTCTGCTCTTGATTTATGTATTGTGCTTTTGCATCTCCTTTAAAAATATAATGTATAATTATGAAATAAAGGTTAATAGATACTTATAAATAAGAGTCAAACTTTTAGTCATGTTAGTTAGGTTTCTATATGTACAGAGATATATTTCAGATGGATAAGTATTCCTCAAATCTTTAACAGCCTTACAGAATATGGCATTTAAAATGTTTTAAGAACTTATAATTTTCTAGACAGTGAGACATGTCTATTGGCAGCACCAATTACTTCAGAGAGGTGAATGGGCACTGAAGAAACTTGTTATGGAATTTACCTTCATTGTGACAAAGTTAGCCATTTGGGCAAGAAACTGATCATTTCTGGACTGCTTGATGTTATATTGTAAGAACTGGACATGCAGGACCCACAAAAAAAGACTGCTGAACTTGTCAAAGCTGAGATGATCCTTTGGAGTTTCTGTTTCATGGAAGAACTGCCAAGCATTCTACAGGATACAGAAGAAAGTGACTGACAAATTGCCAAAAGAGGCAAAATAGAATTTCAAATTTCCTGCTTCATGAAACAAATCTGTCTGATACTATGGGCCTGCAGGCTGGAGATAAATGCCCCAATGTTACTGAGGAACTTTGGGTGACTGTCCAGGCAATAGGATGTCTCTGTCAATTCTAGAGTTTTAGAACTTGATTACAATGCATGTCCTGTTTACTTAGGTAATATTATACCCTTCTGGAGTCTTTGATGGAGTTGAAGAAAGATAGTGATAATTATAAAAAATTAAATAGAAATAAAACTTTAGACTCACAAATCAGAGAGATGGAAATTTTCCTTAATTTGCCAAATGTAAATGGACTAAATATTGTAACTATAATTCTTGCTTGATAACTTTTCTTGTATGTAATTTTAACATGTTAAAGTAAAAGCCTTTTTATTTGGACAGAAAAGGGGAAATACTGTGTGAATTTCTTCTGTATATGTGTTGCTTTTATTGGTTAATGAATAAAACTGAATTGGCCTATGGCACCACAGATTAGAGTAAGGTGGGAATTCCAAGCAGATAAGATGATGAAACAATGCAGAGTCACAGAGATGCCATGTAGTCACCAAAGGGGACAGATTTCCCAGAACTGTACCAGTAAACCACAAGCATCATGATAAACTATAAAATAATACAATGGATTAAATTAGATGCAAGAGTTAGTTAATAAAAGCCTGAGCTAATAGGCCAAACAGTGTTTTAATTAATACAATTATGGGGTGATTATTTCTGGTCTCGGTGGCCCTGAACCAGTCTCCATTTGTAAGGTTTCATTTGTGAATTGTTAATCACAGTGCTGTGATATTCTGTTTATGGAATCGTCTTCACTGCTGATTCATTTATGACTATTCCATGCTTTCCCCTAGACAGGTCCCATGTCTGGTTTTATATTGAGTTCTTTGATCCACATCTTGATTTTTGAACAATGTAATAAATATGGATCTATTCGTATTTCCACACTATTTCCAGTTAGACCAGCACCATTTATTAAAAAAATCTTTTCTTGATCTCCAGTGTATTTTTCTAGGTTTTTTAAATCAAAAACAGTTTTTAAAACTTTTTTCATTCATACTTTACATCCTGAGGGCTGTTTCTCCTCTTCCCTTCTCCATATTCTCCTCCCCCACCATGAAAATCCTCCTACTGATTCTTATATTTCATGGGCTGTCCAAGTGAGTGTGTGCTGGATGCTCTGAACAACTGTCTGTTCTGAAAATTTATGACATTCCAACTTTTCCTGATTTATTTTTCTTTTCACTGCTGCGGACTCTGTACTTAAAAATCTCATTTTTTAAAACGAAAAAAAGGGATTTGCTGATAATTATCTATACAATACATGAACTCCCATGAAGTGAAATGTAAATTACACTAAAAAAAAGTGATTGTGGATGGGTGAGTTTAAGTTTTACAGTGAATAGTATGTACTGTTTTAAATCAACATGGGTGAACGTGGATGTAGATTAATGATCTGAGACATATGAATGAGGGTAGAAGTACAATTTCTCTGGAATGGGCGAGTAGAAGGGAGACTGTGGAAGCACCAATGCTGCATTCTGTGCCATCATGCCATGCACTCAAAATTCTCTTCATTTCAGAGCAGGTCATTGCTTTAGTTCAGTCAGCTTTGGAAGTTAATGGGCAAAACTCCCAACAATTTTAAAGTAAAACAGATGACATTATTACCTCAGAGAAACTTTATTGCACCATCGTTTGCTTAAAGGTTCATTTTTAATTATGTATCTTGTATTATTCTCATATAGTGCTCCAGAACATTCTTTGTTTTTTCTTTTTTTTTCTTTTTTTCTTTTTTTTTTTGGTGTCACCTAATCTAAATTCAAATATATAATCTTCCCACTTTTTCCTCCCAAGAACAGGGACAACAAAGTTTTGCTACCCAAAAATATTGTAATCTCCCAACCGTCTTTAATCTTAATTTAAACTATAAACCTGACACTTGCATATGTGACTATCTCCAATACTTACTACTTTGTATCTAATTGCCACAGTTCATCTCCAAACATTTTCATTTGAAAGTTTATCTTAAGCTGACTTTTAAAAATACATTTCTAAACAATTTTCAGGATTATGAACTATACTTTCGATTTAAGAAATGCAGTATCTGCTGATTCTACGTATATGTCAGCACCCTAAATTTGCATGTTTTATTTCCATCCATGAGCCGTTATGACCATTTTCATCCTTTTCACTTGTTCTTAATTCCTGAAAGCCACCAACACTTGATTCTGCAATTTAGGATGATGGTCTAGGTGCAGACCTACAATGGTTAACATTTGAACTGAAGATAAAAATGTTGATTTAACAAATCCCATCCTCTTATATGCTCACCTAAAGGACTATACTCCGCATATCCGCACGGCTTAATTATCTCCTCTACTGTGAGGTTCTCCATTAAAAGAGGGAGAAGTTATTGTTTCAGTCCTCACATCATACATCATGGATTGCATGTGTCCAGACAACATTACAAACTGCATTTGAAAGAAACTTTGTAGACAGTTAGTGTATACATTGAAGGTTGATATTGTCAGTGGATTCACATAACACAACTGAATAGAAGACATGGAAAGAGGGATACAGACAGCTCAGCTTTTAGAGCTCTCTCAGAACACAAGCACATTGTGTTGTCTGATGAGAACAGGTACAGCAGAGCCTGAAAAAGGAAGCATAGTGTCTGATCAACAGAAAGGGGCAAATTGCTGGGAAACACGCAGCCATGGCTACACCAGTGTTAGACAGCCAACTAGTAGTTTCTTCAAGGACAGACATGTAAGATGTAATCACAATAGAGATTACATAAAAAAAAACAAAACAGCTCACTAAGGTGAGGATGCTGTGGGTGGCTCTGGTCTCTGGTGATGACCTAGCAGACAGGGGTTTGAGGATATGTTGCATCCTCTTCTTATGTTTGAGCAGGATATATACCATGTAGCCACTAGCCAACACCATGAGTCCCAAAAAAATAACATCATTGGATGTCAATAAGATTGCAAAAACTGTCTTTGGTATTCCATAATCTATAACAATACAAAATCCAAAATCTTTTATCACAGTAATATTTCTTCCACCCCAAATATCAGTTGTGTATACAGGAATGAAGACATATACCAACAGTTGGATGGCCCAGCAAAGGCCCAGGGAAAGACCAATGAACCTGGGGGCTCTGACCTTGAGCTGTGCCAATTTGGAATTAGAGGGGCTGATGGTGATGGCCTGAAAGACACTCAGCAGGGATGTGGAGCCAAGGGATACTCCTCTGGCAACTCTATGAAAATATAAGGTAAGTTTACATGAAACATAATCTAGATAGTAATTCTGACTAAAAGCAGTTGTTGACTGAGGGATTCCTTTGCAAAGAACTATCAAGTTGGCCCAGGTTAGGTGTTTGACAATCAGGTCTGTGGGCTTTGCCCTGATTCCAGAGAAATCAGCAATGATAAAACAAGAAAGTAAGACTGAGTTCCCAAACATTCCCAGTGCCGTCTGGGTCAATAAGACGATCCCCACAGCCACGTCTCTGCAGGCCATTCTGTCATGTTCCTGGGTCACTGCACAACATTTCCAGAGGAATCTTTTAAAAAATAGATTTAATATTTCTTAGTGTGCAAAACAGTGTACTGCATAGACACTTAACTTACATTTATAAAAAATGCTATAATGTAGCTTTCTAATAGGTAGTTAGATATTTCTCAATAAATTGTTATTGTTTAAATTACCAATAATAAACTGGTACAATGTAGTAAAGTCAATCTTTGTATTATTATTCATAGATGTTAGCATTTTCAAGTGCTTTACAACCGGTAGTTCGTTTAAAATCCACAGGTGTACTGGTGAGATAGTCCAGTGATAAAACTACACTAGATGCATGTACTACGTGAAGACCTACCAAAGATTTGCAAGGTCCCAGCAACCAGTAAGAAGAGGAGACTCACCAGAAAGAAGTCCTGCTGGCTCCAGAGAAAAGAGTAACCCCTAACTAAAATACTATTGACAATTGATAGCTAGAAAAAAAGGGGAGCCAGATTCCTTTAAAAATGTGATCCTAATAATTCAACTATGATTCTGTGGATGAACACATACTGAAGAACATAGGGGCACCACAAACTATGATTTATGTGTTAAAAAATTAAAAAAGCACAACCATGGGTGACTAGAGAATTATGGTGTAACTGTGAGAAGTGACAGGGTATGAAAATGGTCGTAAATTATATAAATTTTTGAAAGAGAAAAGGTGAGACTAGATAATACAGAACAATAAAAACACTAAAATTTGAGAATATACCAAGAGAGTAATAAAAAATTAAAAACTGTGGCCATCAGCTATCAAGAAAAAAATATTTGAATTCTCCTTTGGCAAACACACACATGTAATTGCATTTACATATTTCTGCATGTATACATATTTGCATATACTTGCCTTTAAGTGTTCCAATGCTACTTTTTAATCCTTTAATTATGTATATATCATATTAAAATACCTCTATCACATCTAATCATGTCTAAATACATGAAAATAGCAAACAACTTGTCAATGTATTTTACAATAGGATGCAATGAAAGCACTTATTCAATAGGAGGATCACTGGTAATATTTTTCACCTGTTTTTAATGAAATTAAAACACAATAGACACTACATGGAAATGTGGAAAATAGATGCATTCCTTCTAAATTTTGGGACAGGAAATTTAACTAATATTACTGTAAGAAATCGACAGAAACTCGTATACTATCAGTCATTAATGCAATGGGCACCTAACACGTAACACAATAATAATGGACATATCTGTTTGATTCAAAAGCAGTATCTGGGCAGGGAATAGTAACACATACCTTTAATTCCAGCCCGTAGTAGGCAGAGATGAAAGAATCTCTATAGATGTGAGGCTGTCTGGTCTACATAACAAGCTGTAAGACAACAAGGACTAAATAAGTAGACCATGTCTCAAAACAAAAAAAAAACAAACAAACAAAAAGCAAGATCCTATCTTCATAGACAGTTGTGTCTGTAGGAAGTGGACATAGCAGAGGCATCAGAACTGAGTAATAGGCGGGTGCACTCAATCAGTTATTCAAATGTCCATAGGCATGGAATTTGGGTACTGAAACATCAATTTACCACTTGCTCCTCTTTTTACAACCCAGAACACAAAGCTCTGCAAGAAAGATATTAATTTCTCACTATGCCATTCTACACTCTTAGTTACAGTAAAGAAAAAATATCATCTACATGAAGCTCCAGGGGAAAGCAGAATTTGAGGTGTAAATATGCAAAGGATATCAAACAGCTCTTAAAATGCTCATGTAACTCACTAAATTTGGGAAAAGATTTACCAATCCACAGCACAAAGCCTGAGATTACTAAACCAAAAGTAGTGCAGTTAAATCTGAAAACCGGTAAGAAACTGTTAAAGTCACTAGCAAGGCACCTTAGTGGGAGCAAACACATGGTCACTGTCTTGGAAAAGAGCACCCAAGTAGAAATCCAGGATAGTGTCTCTCACCTGCAGCATCCATGAAATCATATTGTGTTGAGGTCTCAAGATTATGCTTCTCACTAAGAACATTTAACCTGTGCAGGAGCCCATCACTGGAAAAGAAAGATCATGTGAGGTCTACAGTCACCCACCTTCCAGAGATAGTCCTGTTCTCTGAAGACAGGGTGCCTGAAGGAAAGCCACTCACCTCTGCATATTGGATGCATCTGTGATGCTGGCTGCTGGATAAAACCTCAGTGGCCAATGGGACCTACAACCCAAATATAGCTACGAAATTGACAGCAACCCCCCAAATGAAGGTTGAGTGTTCTCAGCATTCATTCCCTTGGGGGATTATGGGATGGTGTCACTGGAAGGAACAGTTACAGTTATGCTAAGGGACTTGACATCACCTCTGAAAAACACTTGTACCCATCAGTAAGAAAGAGACTTTTAGCAGAGTAGTGAACATTTCAGAAGTCAGCCTAGAAGCATAGTCACTCTTCTGTCGTGTAGTGTCAGAAGGTGAGAGTCCCATTAGAAGAAACATTGCGGGATTACACTCTTGGGAGCAGGGACTGAGGGCAAAGTGTGAAGTTTCAAGTACACTGTGCTGTGCAGATGAATGATTATGAAAATATCACTTACGTTCTCAGAGACAAGAGGTTGTGTTGGCCCTGAGAGGCAGAGGCAATGCATGTCTAGGTCATTTAAGATTTAATACTGCTATCCTGCTTTTCACCCAGCCTGTGTTATTAGCCTGCATTTAAAACCATGTAACAACCAATCCTACTTGCCTTGGATTCCCCACGTTTTCAGTTTTTACAACTTTAGCTAATACATAGTTTTACTCCTAAAATATGCAATCTTCCATGCCCTGACCCAAGTGTAATGCTGATATGTATATATGTTATAGTAATAAATCATAAATACAGCTAGTTTGAAATCAATCTTATGAAACAAATATCCTCAAAGAACAAGGTTGGAATTAACACAGATATATGTTGAAAGATCTGTGTCCAGTGATGTTTTCAACACTGTTTCTTCTCTGACTCAGTTAGGAGCAGTGGGAGTCAATATAACTTAATCATTTGCAAAATACGTTTAAACATTTCTATAAAGTATCCCTTATTTCTTCCTCCATGTGAAGGTGAATAAATGTTCAATAAAAGCATAGCAAACCCTGCTATGGTGCAAACACAGAAACAGAAACTGTCAGAGGCAGATAGATCAACAAGTCATGTTCAGTTAGGCACTAATTCTGACTTATGAAACAGACAGGGAGAAAAGGGTGGAAGACGCAGGGAAAGAGTAGTAAAACTTTAAATCTTGACTGGCTCCTGGTTAAATCCCCAGGGAAAATGCTTCTTGATTTCTTTTCTATAATGTGACCCTGAAACATATTAATTACTTTCGGGCAACAAGGAATGTATTAAAACCAAAACATTCTGTTTCTTTTTAGTCTGTCTGCATGAAATTTAACTTCCTCTTCATTTCCCCTCCCGTGGACAACATAGTTCTCCCCTCCTAACTTCTCTACATTCACTCATTGTTTTAGCCCAGTTTCCAAGAACAGGGCCGATAGTTTTAGCACATAATTCTACTGTGTTTTCAAAAAAGTCTTAATCCAAGTACTCCTCTAATTATTCTACAAATTAGAAACAGAAGTGACATTGCGTATTCATTTTATAAGGTTACATTTACCCTGATACCAGGACCACAGAGAGAGACAATAAAAATAGAGAATTACTTTCCAATTTCCCTTGTGAGCATAGATGCAAAAATTCTCCATTATAAACTTGAAAACAGAATCTAAGATCATATCAAATAATCATCTACTACATTCAAGCAGACTTCATTCTGGGGGTGCAGTGACAATTCAACAAATATAAATCAATAAATGTAATCTGCCATATAAAGAAACTGAAAAAAGTCATCATCTCTTTAGAAGCAGGAAAAGCTTTTGACAAAATCTAACATCCCTTTATCGCATAAGTCCTAAAGTGATTATGGGTTTTAAATACATATCTTAACAGAATTGCAGCAGTTCAAACAAAATCCATAGCTGACATTAACTTAAATGGAGAGAAACTCAAAGCAATTCCACTAAAATCAAAAGCAATACAAAGTTGTCTGCTTTTTCCATACCTATATAATTTAATACTTCAAGCCTTATCTAGAGCAATAAGACAACTGAACGAGATCAAGGAGATACAAATTATAATAAAAGCAGGTAAAAAATCTTTATTTGGAGATAATAGTGTAGTGTACATAAATGACTCTAAAAATTCCACAGGGAAATACCTATAACTGATAAATACTTTCAGCTAGGCTGCCTGATCCAAATTTAACTCAGAAAAATCAGTAGCCATCCCATATACAAGTAACAATTAGAGAAAAATTAGTAAAACATTATCCATGACATAACCTGAAATACTTTAAAATTCCTGGGGTATATTTAACCAAGCAAATGAAAAGCCTTTGTGATAAAACTTTCAACTAATTGAAAAAGATGTCAATAGATCAAAAGAACACTCACGTTCATGGATCTGTGGGAGCAATGCATGAAAATGGCCATACTACTTAAAGTAGTCTACAGATTCAATGCCATTTCTATCAAAATTCTAAAACATGTCTTCACTGATCTTTAAAGGAAAATTCGAAGTTTCATATGGAAACAAAAATACTGAGGATAGCTAAAACAGTCCTGACAAATGAATGAACTGGTGGAGGTATTTCCATTCCTTATTTTAAGTTGTACTACAGAGCTAGAGTAAAAAATATCAGGGTAGTATAGGCACTACAGAAGACACATTGAGCAACAGAATCAAACTGAAGCTGTAAAAATAAATCCACACTCCCAGGGACATACATGTTTTACAAAGAAGCCATAAATGAATACCTATTGACATCTTCAACAAATGTGCTGGTCAAACTGAATACCTTCATGTACACAAATCCAACTGTAAGTATTTTACATACACTGCACAAGAGGCAACTCTAAATGAATCAAAAGTCTCAATGTAATTCAGAAACACTCAACCTGTTGGAAGAGAAAATCAGATATAGCCTGAACTCTTTGGCACACAAAGACTTTCTGAGAAAAAAAAAGTATAACACAGGCACTAAAGATTAACAATAAATGAATGGGATTCAATGAAACTGAGAAGTTTCTTCACAGAAAAAGATACCATCATATGGATGTAGTGACAGCTTCTAGAATGGGAAATATTTTTCCTAACTTCACATATGGTAGAGGTTGCTCTATGAGAAGTGTTTCTCTTTAGGAAATCAGGAATCGGCTTAACCGAGATGCTGAATTTGAACTTAGATCATGCTGAATGGTCTTTGGGTCACTATTTCAAATTTGTCTTAGATAAAAAAAATTATTAAGAACACAAAATGGGGAGGAACTCTGAAGCACAGGCTACGACTGCACAGAGTGGACCAAGAGATGAGTAATCAGCCACCCAGCTGGGCACCTACTCTCTAGGCCCTTGGTACTTGGTCAAAACCCCAGACTCCTCTGCCACCTCCTTAATTTCACTAGCAAGACAACAGGAAAGCTTTATGCAGGTAGATTTCTCCAACAACACCCCCCATTGTTCGGACTCTGTAAGCAACAAGTTTCACTCCATCTCCAAACCCACCCATTTCCCTATGACTTCAGAGGGACTCTGAAGCATAGGCTGTGACTTCACAGAGCAGACCAGGAGGTTGTTGATTAGTGATCCAGCTGGGCACTCCACATTCTAGGCGGTTGGTAACTGGGAAAACCCCCAGATTCCTCCCTCACCTGTCTCAGCTTGTCTAGCCAGTCAACAGTCATGCTGCCAGCAGTTAGACTGTTACAACACCCCCTAATTGATCAGACCCTGTTAGCTACAAGTCCCACTCCACTCTCAAACCCACCCATCTCCCAAGACCTCAGAAGAACTCTGAAGTGTAGACTGCAACTGCACAGAGAGGAACAAGACAGGAACTCTGAACACAGGCTGCAACTGTGCAGACAGGACCAAAAGAGCAGACCAAGAGAGACCTCAGCTGCTCCCTGAGATACAGACAATGACTGAACAGAGAAGACCAAGAATAGCTCCCTAAGACACAGGCAGCAATTGAAACGATTGAGTAAGAGGCAAAGACAATGCTGGCACCAATTGGAGGAAGAAATAGATAGGCACCATTTCAAGGGTGCAGGAGAGCAAGGTAGACCAGTGAGACAGAATATGTATCGGGATTACAGACCACGATTTCGCAGGGGCTCTCCTCGTCAAAGACAGACTAGAGAGGACAGCAATGAAGAGGACAAAGAAAATCAAGGAGACCAGACCCAAGGTCAGCAGCCATCTCAACGTCGGTATCGCCACAACTTCAATTGCCAACGCTGACACCCAGAGAACCCTAAACCACAAGATGTCAAAAAGGCAAAAGCAGCCGATCCACCAGCTGAGAATTCGTCTGCTCCCGAGGCTGAGTAGGGTGGGGCTGAGTAAATGCAGGCTTACCATCTCTACCATCATCCGGTTTGGTCATCTAACAAGAAGAAACGAATATGAAATTCCAGCAATAAGAAATGAACAAAGATTGGAGCTGAAGACCTTATGTGCTTGCTTTTTGCCCGTTGACCAGATATGCTAGAACTATCTGCATTATCTATGCAGCATGGGGTTTTTATTATTTTTACCTAAAGATGTCTCTTTTTGGTAATGACAAATGTGTTTTTTTTTAAAAAGGTCTGGTTTTTCTCAATACACCTTTAATGATTTTTAAACTGTTTCATATCTGGTCAAGTTAAGATTTTTAAGAACTTCATTTTTAATTTGTAATAAAAAGTTTAGAACTTGATTTTTTCAAAAAAAAAGTCAACAAACTGCAAGCACCTGTTAATAATGGTCTTAAATAATAATAATTTTAAAAGAATTTATTAAAAAACATAAAAATTAACATGATAACCTCAGAACCCAGTGGTCATACAACAGAAAGAACTGATAATCCTATTCCAGAAGAAGCAGAAGAAAATGAGATTAAATATGAATTTATGAGGATGATAGAAACACTTAAAAAGGAAATAAAAATTTCCCTTGAAGAAATGGAGAAGTAGACAAACAAAAATGGAAGAAATTAATAAATCCTTTAAAGAAACCAAAGAAAACCAAGAGAAAAAAACCACAATCAAATAGGTAAAGCAAACAGTTCAAACAGTTCAAGCCTTGAAAACTGAAATAGAAGCAACAAAGAAAACACAAACCAAGGAAATTCTGAAAATGGAAAATCTGGGTAAATGAACGGGAACTACAAATACAAGCATAACAAACAGAATACAAGAGATGGAAGAAAGTATCTCAGGCATTGAAATACTCTAGAGGAAATAGATTCATCAGTCAAAGAGAATTCTAAATTCAACATATTCTTAGCACAAAACATGGAGAAAATCTGGGACACCATGAAAAAACCAAACTTCAGAATAATAGGGATAGAAGAAAAGGAACTCCAGCTCAAAGGCACAGAAAATATATACAACAAAATCAAAGAAGAAAACTTTCTCAACCTAAACAAGGCTATGTCTATGAAGGAACAAGAAGCTTACAGAACACCAAATAGACTAGACCAATAAAAAAAAGTCCCCTTGCCATATAATAATCAAAACACTAAACATACAGAATAAAGAGCTGCAAAGGAAAAAACCAGGAATCACATTAAAGACACACTTATCAGAAATACACCCGACTTCTAAATGGAAACCATGAAAGCCAGAAAGCCCTAGACAGATGTGCTGCAGACACTAAGAGACCATCAATGTGAGCCTAGAATACTATAACCAGAGAAACTTTCAGTCACCATCAATAGAGAAAATAAAATATTCCATGACAAAAACAGATTTAAACAATACCTATCCACAAATACAGTTCTACAAAAAGTACTAGAAGGAAAACACCAACCCATGGAAGCTAATTGCACCCACAAAAGCACAGGTAACAGATAACTGCACATCAGCAAACCCCAAAGAAGGGGACAAAAACAGTAATTAAGAACCACTGGTCATTAATAGTTCTTCATATCAATGGACTCAATTCACCTATAAAAAGACACAGGCTAAAATAATGGATACAAAATCAGGATCCATTCTTCTATATACAAGAAACACATCCCAATCTCAGAGATAGACATTAAATCAGAGTAAAGGTTTGGGAAAAGATTTTCCAATCAAATGGACTTAAGAAACAAGCAGGCATAGCACACCAAATCTACACCTAAGGCTTGGGGATCATAGAAGAAGAGGGGCAGAAAACATGTGAAGAGCCAGGGTAAAAAGAAGTTTGCTATGAGATTGTATCTACTAGAAATCTCAGAGATGATACACTTTTAAAATTCCACCAACATGGCTTTGTAAACAGTATTTGAGCAAGGATGATATTGGTAGATGTGCTAACATGGATGAGTTGACTCTCATGAATACTCAGCCATTGACAAAGAAGGACAGCCAACCAGTGAATGCTGAGATTTGGCAAAATAGTTTTCCCCAGGGAAAGACCTCCCAATTATTCATCAAATACAAACTGTTTAGAACTATAATCTTAAACATAAAAGTAACGTTTCCTAGAATAAACAGGATGTATTTATTTATTTGTGTGTGTGTGTGTGTGTGTGTGTGTAAAACAACAATTAAAGAAACAGATCATGAGTTCGAGAAAAAAAAACTAAACATGAAAAGGTTTGGAGGAAGTAAATAGAAAGGGAAATTAATGTAATATAATTAAATTTCAAAAGTTAACAAATTTAAATTTAAGATGCTTGTTTCACCACAAACCCATTTTTATATTTTTCACAGAATAATTTCATACTGTTACATAAAATTAATTTGTATGCATTATACAAGGTTTTAGAAAGACTTCCTTGTTAAGTGTAACCATCATGCTTTTTCTTTCACTGCTAATTCTTTATAGTTTCTCCTCAGATTTTACTATGTTCTCCTGATGAGTACTCTAAAGTGGGGCAGATTAGATATTTGAAAGTTAAGAAATAAATTGACAACAATCAAAAACAGTGTCAAAACCCTATAATATTTATATGTCTATGGTCCTTAGATGGTAAGACACTATTTCTGAAAATACCATATACTTCAGTCTTAAATCATGACTCAGAGGAAGCAGCTCATAGTCACCAAGAAGGTTCATCCCTACTGAATAATTTACACAGTGTTGGAAGTAACCGTAAATATTACCCAGGTGTGAATTCTAAGAGCTAGAACAACAAGCCTAATGCAATATTGTCATGAACATCATGGAAGAAACCAACCACTTAAAGACTGAATTGAAGGTCCAGTTCACAAGATGAATCTAAGCCTGGTACTATTATCAAAGACCAGAATATCTGACTAGAGAATACTTAGATCCTGGGGAAGAGCATAACACTCTTATTCTGTTAAATGTATGTAATAGTAAATTTCTTCCTATACTCCTTTCTTCTTACCAAGAGATTAGTGTATCTCCCAACCCTCATCATCAGAGAAGCTTCTTTTTGTACATTATGGTGATTAACACACAGGGCCACAATTGATTCAGGTGCTGAGAATCAGAGACTCTGGAAAGCCCAGCTTAAAATGAGACATATGTATCACACATCTTCCCAAGGCTCAGAGATCATCATGAAAAGATAGGCAGAAACAGTGTAAGAACCAAAGGTGGTAGAATGATTCCAACACAACCGATTTTGTCAAGACAGAACAGGGCACTTACAAGCGTGGATTCATTTATTAACATAGGACACTATGCACAAAAACTATACCAAGCTAGATAAAAATCTCAGCAGGTCAGGAAGTTCCACTTACAAATGTAACACTGTTGGGCACTGAAAACTTCTGGGAAAGGAAGTGTCATGTTGCTTTAAGTAATCAGCTTTTAAGAAGCTACCAATTCTCCCAAAGATGCTCCTAAGATAGACACATAGTGGCATCAGTACTTAGTCACAGTAGTGGAACAAAGTATGTTTAGAAGGAATAGTGGTGGGAAGATATAAAAAAGAAATTGGAGAGGAGATAATGGGGTGTAGACTTGACTAAAGCTCACATACATGCATAATACTCAAAGAAGCATTTTAAATAATAAATGTTATTAATCTTTTTTAAAAAGTACTAAATTGATTTTTCTTCAAGAAGTTAGTGAAGTCTGGATCCAATGAGACAGAGTGTTTATCGACTTTCTCACAAATCTAACTTCCAAATTTCTAGCACCTTTAACAGGAGACACTGTCAGATTTCATGGATCAGGAAACCTCAATACCTTATAAAACAGGGTGTCTCTTTGGAGATATTTACAGGAAACTCTTAAGGGTTTTTGTTAATTAGTAAAAGAAACAGTTTCATAAATGATCTTGCTCCCACAGCTAGTGCTGTCATTGCCACTGGAGGTGATGAAGTGAAAATTGCAGTTCTGGAGGGAGGTGAGATCAGAGTCACAGACCTCTTCATCAGGATTAAGCTGACTATTACAGCCAGGCTTATTAAAAGTCAGGATCTTCTGAATGATCCCCACATCCTTCAGACACTGGAATTCGTGTGAGTACTTTGTATTGCAGTTGGAGTGGAAGAGCCAGGAAAGGAGAGAGTGTTGGGTAAGTGCTCATGTCTAGTAATGGGAATCTGGGGTAGAACAAAATCTGTGGAAGAGAGGAAGAAGGCACAAAAATAACTCCATAGCTAAGAGGTGAGTGAGAAAGACAGCAGTATTCCTAACCTAGTGACAGTCCTTGTTGGTTCCTATTATAAGTCCTATACTGAGCCTGAATGTAGGTGCATCAGGATAATGCAGGCCATGTGTGAAGATGCTGAAGAACTATTGTAATAAGTCAATGTGATAATTTATTTTACCCTCCATGATATATTCACTATCTTTGAAGTATTATTATTGTTATTATTGATGGAGTTATCATGGTTTTCTGCCCGTGGTGGATATTAAAATGAAAATATAAAAAGTGCATAAATCTGCGTAAGTGCAAGATGTGAATATGTCTGTGGAGTAAAAAGTATTTTTATGTAACACTGCATGTGTCATCTCTTTATAGAGGCAGTGTTTGAGTTTGTATTGAGTGGCCATTGGTATAATGATTGGTTTGAATTTGAATCATCTCCCTTTTGAACTAGGAATGGCAATGTGGAAGGAAAGTTACAGTATGTCATGAGCAATGACAACCAGGACGCAATGTCCCAATGTTTTCTGAATTATATCTCCTGGATTATTCATATTCATTAAGCAAACCCTGGTGCCAAGCCATTACTCATTGTTTATTGTTGTTGCTAATGGAAAATGGGGTTGGCAGGCCAGGGCTCTAACACTCAGCTACGATTTTATTCATACTAGTGCTATATCTCATTGCACAATATTTAAAGTCTCAAATCATCCTGTCTGCTCTTTACTATCTCATAGGCATCACCTTTATTTTAATGCATCATAAATTTAATTATAATAGATTCATCATAATAAAAAATATGAAAAAAAACAGGGGTGGTGTTGAAGGAGCTGCGGGTTGCATTCTGCCACCCAGCTTTACCCGAAATAACAACACACAGATTGTATTCTTTTAAACATCGCTTGGCCCATTATATCTAGCCTCTTCTCGGCTACCTCTCGCACCTGGACTAGCCCATTTCTAATAGTGTGTGTAGCACCACGCTTACCGGGAAGATTCTAGCCTACGTCCATCCTGGGTCAGAGCTTCATCGTGTCTGCCTCAGAAAGCAGAGCTACATGGCATCTGAGCTCACTTCCTCTTCCTCCCAGCATTCTGTTCTGTTTACTCCACCCACCTAAAGGATGGCCTATCAAAATGGGCCAAGGCAGTTTCTTTATTAGCCAATGACCTTCCTCCATCAGGGTGGTAGTACATTTCTTTGATTCCAGCAATTGAGAATCAAGGATGGACAGGTCTCTAAGTTTGAAGCCAATCTGATATACATAGTTAGTTCTAGGACAGCCAGAGCTACATAGTCACACCCTGACTTTAAAATAACAACATCAAAATATTAGCAAATATATGCAAATTTTTAAAGAGAGCATTTTAGTAACTTAGTATTCTCATGTCATTATTTGTTAATCACATGTAGTATTTCATGTTGCATTTTGTCTAGAGTAATACTATTAGTAATTCATCAGGTGTTACCATTTTATCTCTGCAATAATGACAATGCTTATTTCTGCTGGAATGATAAACCTTCCATCTCCTACTTGTGGAATCATATTAGGAGATGGGACAACATTCTATCATAGCAAAAGATACTTAGAAACTATATTTTATTAAAATCTCAAAAGTCTTATTTACACTTGGCATTTATCAATGAAATGAAAATTTATGGTGAAATAAAAATTTATCTTTAAAAATATGTATTTATTTATATATTTTTATTTTGTATTTATGAATTTTTTGCCTTCATCTATGTGTTCACTATGGGAAATCAGTGCCTGGAAGGCTATAAGAAGGAATCGGTATCACTGTACCTGGAGTTACAGATAACTGCAGTCACCATGTGAGTACCAGGGACCAAATCCAGTTCCTCTGCAAGAACAGCAAGTGTTCTTTAACACTGAGCCATCTTTCTGGTCCCCACAACTGAAAACTTTTTATAGTCAAAAATATACAATAAAACACCAATGAAGTAAACAAAATGTCCAGTTGAGAACACAAATAGTATAGAAAGCTGGAGAGTTTTTGAGAATATTGACCATGACTTTCTGGGCACAGAGCAAGGAAACTATGCTTGTAGCATGCTAGCCATGTTGAAAACCTTCCAATATCCACTCTGACACAAGCACCTTTTGGGCTTAAAGACTCAAGGACCCCTTGTTTTTCTAAGGCCAGGTCTTGACAGTGTAAATAAAGCTACTGTACATATCAAACACAAAGGTTTCAAACTGACAGAGTAGCAGTGACTCAGAAATTAGTTTAGATTTTGAACATTCATGCAATTAATTAATTTTTAAAAACTTGCATCTTGTATTTCTTATAATGCTCAGAATGCAAGAGGAGAGAATAAGAACCATAAACTTCAAGCTGCAATGCATAGAAAGGGAAAAATCTAAGATTGAAGATGGATATGGGGTCTTTATCTTTGCCCAGCTCAAAGTGCCATGAAATTAGGAAATACTCTCTTTCGAAACTGCTTATGTTAGGGAGTCTTCAGAGCAAGGAAGAAAGAAAGGAAGGTGTCTCTCATAACCTGGTTCATTAGGTTACTGAAAATGGGTCATATGTGATCAGTGCTAGAACTTTGGAATCAGAAGAACTAAGGAATGCAACCCGACCATCTGTCCTTGAAACAAAGGTTGCACATATAGGCGCATAGTCAGTAAATGAATCCTTGATTTACTGTGATGAGTATGAACACTTTGTTATTTCTGACTGATATTTTAGTGAACACAAGGAATTAAAAGTTAACGGAAAATGGTCAGGCATGACTGCAGAATTGACACAGGAAAGGCAACTTTGGTTGTCAAGTTCATTGAGTGAAATAGGACTGTGTTCACTGTTGAGTTAAGAAATGAATCAAAAAAGTGGAACTTCAGCATTGGTGTTGGTCTGTAGTTCTGTGCTAATCCTCAGTATGAGACATGATCAGGTAAGAAAAGCTGTAGAATTTCAGGATATATATATATATATATATATATATATATATATATTAGAAATAAATATTTTTAAAATTTTTGTTTGTCATTTTGCATTTAACTCTTTTTTTCCTTTTTTTGGGGGGGGTTATTTATTTATTTTTTAATTGAGAAAAAAATTTCCGCCTCCTCCGATCCTCCCACTCCTCCCCCCCTCCCCCCACTCCTCCCCCCCTCCTCCTCTTCCCTCCACTCCTCTCCCCGTCCCCCCACTTCTCTCCCCCTCCCTCTGCAGTCTGAAGAGCAGCCAGGGTTCCCTGCCCTGTGGAAAGTCCAAAGTCCTTGCCCCTCCATCCTGGTCTAGGAAGGTGAACATCCAAACTGGCTAGGCACGCTCAAAGCCAGAACATGATGCAGGATCAAAACCCAGGGCCATTGTCCCTGGCTTCTCAGCAGCCCTCATTGTCCGCCATTTTCAGAGAGTCCGGTTTTATCCCCTGCTTTTTCAGACACAGTCAGCTGGCCTTGGTGAGCTCTAAATAGATCAGCCCCACTGTCTCCGTGGGTGGGTGCACCCCTTGTGGTCCTGACTTCTTTGCTCATGTTCACCCTCCCTCTGTTCCTCATTGGGACTTTGAGAGTTCAGTCCAGTGCTCCATTGTGGGTCTCTGTCTCTATCTCCATCCATCGCCAGATGAGGGTTCTATGGTGATATGCAAGATATTCATCAGTATGGCTATAGGATAGGATCATTTCAGGTTCCCTATCCTCAACTGCCCCAGGAACTAACTGGGGACCTCGCCTTGGGCATCTGGAAGCACCTCTAGGTCCAAGTCTCTTGCCAACCCTAAGATGGCTCCCTTAATTAATATATGTGCTTCCCTGCTCCCCTATCCAAACTTTCTTTATCCCAATCATCCTATTTCCCCAAGTTCTCCCCATCCTACCCTTCTCACTTTTCTCTCCCCATCTCCCCTTACCCCCTACCACCCCACCCCCAAGATCCCGATTTTTTGCCCGGCAATCTTGTCTACTTCCCATACCCAGGAGGATAGCTATATGTTTTTCTTTGGGTTCACCTTCTTATCTAGCTTCTTTAGGATAACAAATTATCCTAGGTATAACCCCAGCAGCACAGACATTAAAAGCAACATTGAATAAATGGGACCTACTGAAACTGAGAAGCTTCTGTAAAGCAAAGGACACTGTCACTAAAACAAAAAGGCAACCCACTGACTGGGAGAAGATCTTCACCAACCCAGCAACAGACAAAGGTCTGATCTCCAAAATATATAAAGAACTCAAGAAACTAGACTTTAAAATGCTAATTAACCCAATTAAAAAATGGGGCACTGATCTGAACAGAGAATTCTCAACAGAAGAAGTTCAAATGGCCAAAAGACACTTAAGGTCATGCTCAACCTCCTTAGCAATCAGCGAAATGCAAATCAAAACAACTTTGAGATATCATCTTACACCTGTCAGATTGGCTAAAATCAAAAACACCAATGATAGCCTCTGCTGGAGAGGTTGTGGAGGAAGGGGTACCCTCATCCATTGCTGGTGGGAATGCAAACTTGTGCAACCACTTTGGAAAGCAGTGTTTCAGTCTCTCAGGAAATTTGGGATCAACCTACCCCTGGACCCAGCAATGCCACTCTTGGGAATATACCCAAGAGATGCCCGATCATATGACAAGGGCATTTGTTCAACTATGTTCATAGCAGCATTGTTTGTAATAGCCAGAACCTGGAAACAACCTAGATGTCCGTCAATGGAAGAATGGATGAAGAAAGTGTGGAATATATACACATTAGAGTACTATGCTGCGGTAAAAAACAATGACTTCTCGAATTTTGCATGCAAATGGATGGAAATAGAAAATACTATCCTGAGTGAGGTAACCCAGACCCAAAAAGATGAACATGGGATGTACTCACTCATAATTGGGTGCATTTAACTCTTAACAAAGTAAATATTTACCACTGAGGATAAAGGATTTCAGTTGATGTGGCTGGGGTGATCACACTGTATCTTTATGTTCAGAATCCTATGACTGTAAAAACAAACATCTATTTCCAGATTAGACAGAATGATCTCACAGATCTGAACACAGAAGTGGTCTCACAGTCGTGAACACTGATCAGTTTCTTGTCATTAATATTGCTTCTCACCTTACTAAACTGAATGAAGGTGGATAACCAAATACTCAATTCTCAAGCATGTGGACCAGACACATATTAATCAATGTCATTGAAGGGGTCTTCAAATCCATACCAGCTCTTAAGATGAAGCACCTTGTTCTTAATTGAGAGTATTTTCTTCCATTCTCTCAGATACAATGGGATAGTTCCACTGCCATCATCTTCCTGAGAATGAGATCAGCCTCTAAGTAACCAAAACAAATTTGGGTAGGGAGAATTTTCAAAACCTTCCAATGAACTGAGTGTAGTTGTACTCGCCTTTAGTTCCAGTACTAACGAGGCAGAGGAAGGCAGATCCAAGTGCCAGAACTACATTGAGAGACCCTGTCTCAAAAAAAGCCAAAAGAAAACAAATAAACAAGCAACAAAGTTCCCTGTAGATATTGAGTCTTCACTTGTCCTCTTCCAGACAGGTTATATCCTAATTGATGGCATAGTTCCTGTGTATGTGATAATTAGATGAAGCAACAAAAGCATAAATAAAGACCACTTTTCTAACAGTGTTCTGACAGTATTTCAGTGAACTCACACCTCAGCCATCAGTTTTCACAAATATTGGAAGATATTTTTTGGGGTCATGGTCAAGAACTGTGATTCTAATGATTTCATGGATAGACACCAGCTCCTTGTACATACATGCAAAAATAGCCTTAATCTAACTCTTTATTTTATATTATTTTATTTTTGGCTTTTTAAGACAGGGTTTCTCTGTAGCTTTAGGGCCTGTTCCAGAACTAGCTCTTAAAGAACAGGCTGGCCTCAAACTCACAGAGATCCACTTACCTCTGCCTCCCAAGTGCTGGGATTAAAGGTATATGCACCAATACCTGGCCCATTTCTTTCTTTTTATCATCCTTTATTCTTTTCTTCTTTCCTTCCTTCCTCTTTCTTTCTTTCTTTAATCTTTTTTTCTGTTCTTTTTGTTTGTGACATGTACTTTTTCAACTAATAAACAAAAATCATAAATATATATATCAAAGGAATTTTGCAAGTGAAGCATGACTTGAAACACAGTATACAGAATAAAGTCAATGCTGTAAGATTCTCAAAGGTTTCATTTAAATTTTTTACCCAAAAACAGACCTCTGTTGCATTGTTGATGGAAAAGGCATAGTGATGCATTTCACAGAATAGAACACATTTTACTTCTTCTGGGCTGTTTTAGATGGAGTCCTACACCAACTACTATTGTAAATTTAGATGTTTTTATTAGTCTATATGATTTTGGGAATGTACTGTTGTCTTCCTTGGCACAGGTACATGGAAGTCTCTCTCTCTCTCTCTCTCTCTCTCTCTCTCTCTCTCTCTCTCTCTCTGTGTGTGTGTGTGTGTGTGTGTGTGTTTGTGTGTGTATGTGACTCTCTTTTTTACCTTTGAACTTTTTATTATTATTAATAGTATTATTATAAATTTTCACCTCCTCCACTCCTCCCATTTCCCCCCTCCCCCCATTGCTCCTCCACCTCCCTCTCCAGTCCAAAGACCAATCAGGATTCCCTGCCCTGTGGGAAGTGCAAGGTCCTCCCCCTCCCTCCAGGTATAGGAAGGTGAGTATTCAAACAGACTAGGTTCCCACAAAGCCAGTACATGCTGTAGAATCAAAACCCAGTAAAATTGTCCTTGGCTTCTCAGTCAGCCCTCATTGTCCGCCAAGTTCAGAGAGTCCAGTTTGATCCAATGCTTTTTCAGTCCCAGTCCAGCTGGCCTTAGTGAGCTCCCATTAGATCAGCCCACCCTCTCAGTGGGTGGGTGCACCCCTCGCAGTCCTGACTTCCTTGTCCATGTTCTCCCTCCTTCTGCTCCTCATTTGGACCTTGGGAGCTCATTCTGGTGCTCCAATGTGGGTCTCTATCTCCATCCATCGCCAGATAAAGGTTCTATGGTGATATGCAAGATATTCATCAGTATGGCTATAGGATAGGGCCATTTCAGGCTCCCTCCTCTCAGCTGCCCAAGGAATAAGCTGGGGACATCTCCATGGACACCTGGGAACCCCTCTAGAGTCAAGTCTCTTGCCAACCCTAAAATGGCTCCCTTAATTAAGATATATACTTTCCTGCTCCCATATCCACCTTTCTCCATCCCAACCATCCCATTCCCCCAAGCTCTCCCCATCCTCCACTTCTCACTTTTCTCTCCCCATCTCCCCTTACCCCTACCCCCAAGTTCCCAATTTTTGCCTGGCAATCTTGTGTACTTCCAATATCCAGGAGGATAACTATATGTTTTTCTTTGGGTTCACCTTCTTATTTAGCTTCTCTAGGATCACGAATTATAGGCACAATGTCCTTTATTTATGGCTAGAAACCAATTATGAGTGAGTACATACCATAGTCATCTTTTGGGGTCTGGGTTACCTTACTCAGGATAGTGTTTTCTATTTCCATCCATTTGCATGCAAAATTCAAGATATCATTTTTTTTTTACTGCTGAGTATGTACTCTAATATGTATATATTCCACAGTTTCTTCATCCATTCTTCCACTGAAGGGTACCTAGGTTGTTTCCAGGTTCTGGCTATTACAAATAATGCTGCTATGAACATCGTTGAACAAATGCTTTTATAGTATGAAAGGACATCTCTTCGGTATATTCTCAAGTGTGGTATTGCTGGATCCTGGGGTAGGTTGATCCAGAATTTCCTGAGAAACCGCCACACTGATTTCCAAAGTGGTTGCACAAGTTTGCATTCCCAATAGCAATGGATGAGTGTTCCTCTTACTCCACATCCTCTCCAGCAAAGGCTATCATTGGTGTTTTTGATTTTAGCCATTTTGACAAATGTAAGATGGTATCTCAAATTTGTTTTGATTTGCATTTCGCTGATTGCTAAGGAGGTTGAGCATGACCTTAAGTGTCTTTTAGCCACACTGAACTGAACAGGGAATTCTCAACAGAAGAAGTTCAAATGGCAACAATTGTTTTTAATATTTAGAAAATGGAGCAAGAAAAATGACAAATATGATGTAACATGCATGGGGGCCTGGCTTGTTTGTTGTTACAGCAAGGGGTCTGTAACATGAAGGCTGGCTAGGCTGCTTGTTGTGGTTTCTGTCCCGCCCAGCACCCCACAACTGTTTAGCCCCAAAGAAAATCACACATAGGTCTCCATAAATTATAAACTGATTGGCCCATTAGCTGTAGCCTCTCACTAGCTAACTCTCACATCTTGAGTAACCCATTTTCCTGATCTATGTTAGCCATGTGGCTCAGTACCTTTTTCAGTAGAGCAGATCACATCCTTCTGCTTTGGTGATCTGGGCAGGAGAGAGAGGAATCAACTTCCTCCTTCCTAGAATTCTCCTGTTCTCATTACATCATTTCTACTTCCTATCTGGTTTTCCCGCCTATATTTCCTGCCTGGACAATCAGCGTTTATTTATAACATGGTTGACAGAATACAGACAATTCTCCCGCACCAATATGATAATCAAGTAATTATAGTAAATCTGTATTTCCAGTAGTCAATAATAAATGAGCTATTCACACACATAACGTAAATACATGTCAAATTAGCTATTTGGACAAACAGAAGACAAAATGTACATAAACACTTTGTAGTCACATTGACATATAACCTCTTGAAGAACATTTATACAGTAAAATTTGTGGTTGCCTAGGAATTGAGTGAAGAGCATGAAGAAGGTAAATTTAGAACTCTGGGGTATGATCAACATCACTGCTAGAGTGGCTTTACAGTACATACACATATATCAACCTACACAATATAGATCAAGTATGCTGATTTCACTCCATAAAGCCTAAAAATAAAATAATTTTCTAGACCACCTACTTCTACTGTAAAATCAAACAAGTGGACATTAATATAGTAATTCTACCATATCACTGCACATGCCTTAGGGATCCATCTCCCCAGCTGTAAACAACAAAGGCCATTTCCTCTATAACCTAGAATTCTGGCAACTTACAAAAGTTATGTTCTTGGATCATATCACTCTTCTCTTGGGGTTACTACCTATAAAGCAAAGGCATTTGGCAAAGATCTCAGGAAGGCATAGGAATCCAGAAAAAACATGTATGTTGAACTAGTAACCTTGGTTCTAAGTGGTACAGCACTTTATCCTGAAGAATTCTACAAATCTTCTTATCCTAAACAGTTATCATGAGTAGAACATTTAAGAATGTTCTTACCAAAAATAAAAATTCAAAAAAGGAATTTCCCCTGTAGTTAATTGAAATTATAATCTGTAGTTCCAAATATTCACATTCACTATTTCCATACTTTTGTTTAGCAGCACTTTGGGTTATATATATGGTAGCCTATATCCCAATCCTGACACCAGAGAATACAGCCATAGAGGTCTCCTCAATTGTGCAAGAAGATAGCACATGCACTAGAAATGAGACAAATGATACATTCTGCTCCCAAGCACATGGCAAGTTTTTGCAAAACCAGTTTGTGGTCCTTCAAATAACTCTGAAATCCAGTCAAGTCAGATCCTCCAAATAATTGAAATTATTATTCATGAAGCTTTTTTCAACAATACAAGGTAACACCATAACTGGGTTAAGAATTGCTCTCCAGCAACTTGCTGTCCTATTAAAATACAGGACTGTTTACCTCTTTAGTTTGTCAAATCCTAACTGTTTTCAATACACTCTAGCCTCCCTAAGACTAAAAGTCATAATTCTAAGGCATTTATCATTGGAAAGCAGAGTAATAGGAGAAAAGTAATTGTTTTGGCTGGATGACATAAAAGATGGGAAAAAAACAGTATGTTACGAAGTTCATAAAGAGCTCAGGATAGTGGCACAGGTCTAAACTCTCAGCTACTAAGAAACTGAGGAAAGGGAAGTTCAAGGCTTGCTTAGGCCAAATAACAGTACTGTCTCAAATCAACAAATAAAAATATTTCACACAAAAACAACATCCATGAAGTAAATTATCTTTGCAAGCCAAATACAAGCACAGCTCAGACCATCTTGGTTGAAGACAAGTCTACCAGTCAGTTATGACAGAGAGAGAAATCTTACTGTTATCACGTGTGCTTCACAATTATCACAGGGTCTGGGCTGAGTAAATAAGTTTTCTTTCCAGAGGATATTGGAAAGACCAAGATGGAGGAGTTCAAGTGATTTCAGCCATATGCACTGAGTGAAAGAACGCTGGCAAGTTACTTGAGCTGGTCAGAAAGTACAATACAACATAGCTCTATCTGAGACTCGGCACCTGACTAAACACTGTGTTGCAAGCACTCCTACAGTCTCCTGGCTGCGTGGATCTTTTGGTGCCGATTCAGGTGGGAGCTTAAGCTGTAGGCTTTCCCACACTCGCCGCACTCATATGGTCTTTCTCCAGAGTGAACTTTCTGGTGCCGAACAAGGTGGGAGGTTCGGATGAAATCTTTCCCACACTTGCTGCACACAAAAGGCCTTTCCCCAGTGTGAACCCTTTGGTGTACTATAAAATCAGAGCTTCTACTGAAAAGCTTCCCACATTCAGTGCATTCAAAATGCTTTGTCTGGGTGTGAATTCTCTGATGTTTAATGAGGGTGTATCTGTGCCCAAAGGATTTCCCACAAACACTGCAATCATAAGGGTTTTCTCCAGTGTGGATACTTTCATGCTGAACAAGGGTAGATTTGTGTCTGAATACTTTCCCACAATCACTGCACTTATAAGGCCTCAGTCCACTGTGAACTCGCTGGTGTACTATGAGGTTGGAGTGATGGCTGAAGTATTTCCCACATTCAGTGCACTTGTACGGCGTTTCTCCAGTGTGGATTCTCCTGTGCTGAGCGAGGTTGTCTTTGCGACTGAAGGCTTTTCCACATTCACCACACTCATACGGTCTTTCTCCAGTGTGGATCCTCTGGTGCTGGACGAGTGTGGCTTTGCGGCTGAAGGCTTTCCCACATTCCCTGCACTCAAAAGGCTTTTCTCCACTGTGGATCCTCTGGTGCTGCACCAGGGTATCTTTGCGGTTAAAACCTTTCCCACATTCACTACACTTATAATGCATTTGTCCAACATGAAAGTTGTCTTCATTTTCATTGCTCCCTGCTATCTTCTGGCTATAGGTGACCTTTCGCCGGGTGCCAATCGGACTGTCCTGAAGGTTCCTCTGCTCCACCTCAAACACAGAAGGCTTCTCTGAAGAGTAAGGCTCTACATGATCTTTTAAATTCTTAACTAACGAGGCTTCGCCTTGATTATTTTGTGAAGAATTCTCTACAGTGTTATGCTTCAGGTTCTGGCAAAAGCTTTCACTTAACCAGAACTGTTTCTCACATGCCCTGCATGAACACGTTATAAGTGCAGTGTGTGTTCCTTGGTGTTCATCCACATCCAAAAGACCATTCAAAATGGGGCCACATACGTCACAAGGGTAAGTTGTCTGTGTGAAGAAAGAAGCTGCCTTTGGAGTGTTAACATGTGGTGCTCCAAGAGAAATGTTTGGTTCAGGAAGTTCTTCTTCATCCTTCACTGCACACCAACAACCTGAGAGCGGAAAAAACAGTGAAATCTACAATGTCTCGGTCAGGACTGCTAATGCTGTGATAAACATCTGACCAAAAGAAAGCTGGGGAGGAAAGGTTTATTCAGCTTATTCTTCTACATCATTGTTCATTACCACAGAAAGTCAGGACAGGAACTGAAATGTCACAGGAACCTCGAGGCAGGAGCTGATACAGAAGCCTTGGAGGGTGCTGCTTACTGGGTTGTTTGGTCCGCTTTCTTATAGAACCTGGGACCATCAGTCAAGGGATGGCACTACCCACAATGAGCTGGGGCGTACTCAATGATCACTAATTTAAAAAATGTCTTAACAGATGATTCTTACGGAGGCATTTTCTCAATTGAGGTTCCCTTCTTTCAGATGACTCCAGCTTGTGTCATATTGACATAAAACTAGCCAGCACATAAGTCTAGGTTAAGTGCATAGGGAGGTTGACGAGACAAAAGTACAATCAGTTTGATAGTACTCTATATAATGTTGGGATCCAGTGATTATAGAATAGAGAAGACTGTCAGATAAGATACAAGAATGAGGTTAGTACATGGAAATAACTAGTCTCCTTATTAGTTCTCTAAAATGACTTCTAGACAGGCTTTGACTGCTAGTAAAATAGCAGAGTTATGTATACGTGTATATACTGGCCCAGGAATTTTTTAATGACTTGCTTATATTCAAGGACTATTAAAGGATTATATATGCACCTAATGATATTAGTTTAGCCCAGTGACCTTAGATCAGTACAATGACCTTGGTTCAGCCCGATACTGGGAAGGACTGTAGAGGGAGCAAAGGAAGATACTTGCACTAGAGGTGTGGGGAGAAAAGCCCGGGGTCAGAAATTAGAACAGAAATAACAAAAGGAGTAGATGGAAAGGAAAAGAACACAAGAAGGTATGTCCTCTGGCACTGGCATCAAACAGTAGTTTCTGATACTATCTGAAAAATATTTGAAAGCCATGCCCTCTTCTAGTTCTTACTTACTTGAGTTGATCCAAGTCCCTTCTCCTGTGCTTAGAGTCATCCCCTCTCAGTCAAGTGCCCAGGACTCTCTTGTTGGCCATATTTCAGGAACCATAAAGGATCTGGAAGACAGAATCACCAGGAAAGGGTAGGTGAGGTTAAAACCCACCCATGCAAGACTGGAAGGAAAATACAATAAAATAAAGCCTGCCTTGCAGGGACACTCCATGACTTCCACAAACAATGATTATGATGACTGAAATAGTTATTTGCTGATCCAAGAAAACACTAAATAAAGGAGACAGATCATGGATCCCTGCATCTAGGGTGTGATCTACAGGGATAACCTTAAGGACCTCGATCCTCAAACATACCCTGGGTAGTCTTCAGACAGCAAGAATTGGGGAGCAAAGTGAGTGGTGGAGAAGAGTCATTATGTCTGAGGCTTGGCACCCAGAGGACCTATGTGAGGGAATCAGGGAAAACAGTTGTGGCTATGGCCCAACTATGGTAAGGAAAAACAAAGTCCTATTGCTAAAAAAAATAAAATAAAATAAAAAAGGAATAGTGCCAGCCCAGAAGCCTAGGATAGCTCTCCTATCCAGGGAGATAGGGAGATGGTAAGTATAATGCATAGCGTGCATCATACCACAATAGTAAAATGTCTCATCTTCATCTAGAAGCTCCCACTTCAAACAAGAATACCTAAATTCATTCACCTGCTAAGTCACATGATCCTCAGCCAAATGGAAAATTGCCCTCTAGTATCCTGTTTCTCTTCTTAAACAAAAAACAATACCCATAATAACTCTGAACCTCAGCCAAATCTTTACTTCTCATACCTCACCGGTGAGGTCTCCAGAGATCCCTTACCCAGGATGCTGGACCAGAATAGCTTGCCGGCTTTCCTGCTGGTTGCAGTGTGAGACACCTTGCATTTAGCATGTCCAAAACCAATTCTTAATCCTTCCAAAAAGTCTTCACCACTGTAACTTACATTTCCAACCTTTCAGATGTTTGTAAAATGGGGAAGTGAGGAGGTGGTGGGACAGCTCATCACTCCGTGCTTTCAGGACTTCATCTGATAGAGCAGGAAATTTTGGTGGTTTCATCTCCACACCAATCTCCAGAATTTGATGGCTATCTAGACTCCATTCCATGCTTGCCCGACCCTGTGCTAGTCCAGTTACCACTAGAACATTCTAGAGTCAACTGCAATAGCTTCCCGGACTGAGTTCCTGCTTTAGTTCTTATCATCCCAACCCCCCCACAGTAGACTCATTTTTTAATCATTAAGATCATCTTTCTCCATCATTCAAAATGCTCCTTAGTTCCCAAATGAGGACACAATTCATCTGAAGCATGTCACACAGGATAGGAACTACTGCTGCAATTTCTGCTGCGGACGGGGCTCAAAAAAACTGGCATTTTTCGACCGTTCCATGCATGCTGCTCTGGTCGTGTTTTGTTTTGCCATCACATCACCCTACATTCCACTGCTGGTCAGAAACCGCAGTTCTCCCACCCACACTGGTCACCTGCCTAGCAGCCACTTGCGGATTTGTGATTAGAGGGTGAGGATGACAGAAGGTCTGAGAACCTAGGACCCACCTGCGCAGGGTGCATGGCCACGGACCTCACCTGCCAGAGCAGCACCAAAGTGGGGCGAGCAGGGACCGCTAATCGCCTGGCCCTGGAGACCCGCTCTCCTAGCTCAGGTTCCAAAGTTTGGCCATAGAGCTGTCAAGATGCCTGACGAGAAGAAGATTCCGGAAGTCCCGCCTAAACGGAAATGCTCCCACAAGGGGCACTGCATTGTGGGCAATGTAGTTCCTTCAGAGAAATTGCCTCAAAGGTCGCTGACTGCAGCATCAGTTGGGGCTTAAGCAGTGTGACTTGACTTAAAGTTCTGGGAAAGTTCCCAGACCATCGCTGGGACAAGCGGGAACTCCTTTATCTGAGAAGGCCCGCACCCAGAGAACAAGGAGTACAAATACTGAGACAAATTACTTCAGATGTTCCCCTAATGGACACACACATCAAAATCACTAAGGTTATTAACTGCCCACACTTATAGTCTTCATTGTTAAAATAAGTAAAATATAAAGTTTTAAGTTAATTGATCATGTTTCAACGGTGACCTCATGTGAGAGGCACACGCTCAAGAGGGTGGATATGGAGTTCTAAGCCAGCCTGAGCTATATATCAAGACTTTGTCCCCGCCCCCAACGAAAATTAAATTAAAAAAATAAATACTACAGAAATGGATAATTCGTGGAAATATTGAGTGTCGCCAGAATGGTGAATATGAAGAGAGTTGTTATACTATTGTGCTTCTTTATGTCAAATTGCTACCTCCAAAAATATTTAGATTGTGATTCATAGCAGAAGAAAAATTATACTTATGAAGTAGCAATGAAATAACTTTATGACTGGGGGAATCACCAAAACATGAGGCATTGTATTAAAGGGTTGAAGCATTAGGAAGGTTGAGAACAACTGATTTACAGGGTTTTGTTTTCTTGGTGTCCTCCATCCACTCTAGCTCTTATGTTTTCTTGCCTCCTCTTCAAGCAGGGTTCTCTGAGCTCTGAGGGGAGGAATTTGATGGAGATATTTCACTTAGGGCTGAGTGTTCCAAAGTCTTTTATTCCCTTTGTAGTGTCTGGTTAAGGATCTTTCTAATTTTTATGATCTTCTGCAAGAAAAGCTTCTCTGATGTTGGGTGAACAATGCATTGATCTATGGGTATAGGAGTCACTTTATCAGAATTTTTTTTCTTTTTGTAGATAAGTATTATTTGGTTTTTCCCCAGGTCCATGGGCTATCCAAACTCAGGTTCTTGGTCACCCAAGCAGTGTTTTGTGTGGGTTCCATCTCATGAAGTGGACCTTCAGTTAGGTCAGTTATTGGTTTCTCCCCTAAACTTCGTGCCACTATTAAGCCTTGCATACCTTGCAGGAAGTAAGCCATTGTAGATAAATGGTTTGTGATTGGTTTGGTATTTGCATTACTGGTTTGATACCATGCAGTGTACCTCCCTCTAATAAAGACACTAGAATGTAAGGGTGAAGGTTCTATGTAGGCATCAGCTCAACTCTCTTTGTTCAATAGAAGAGTTGTTTTCAGCAGTGGGGTCTTGCTGTCAGTTTGTGGAGAGCAACTTATACTCATGGCAACAGCCTGGATTGTTTGAGGATTAACATAAGGCCCCTTTGTCCAATAACAATTAGTTGTAACCCCAGCCGGGTACAGAAAGCTTTTTTGGATGTTAAGAGATGGGCAGCTGGGACTCTGCCTCTACCATTATTTGGTGATTTCATTTACATCACCTTCATATATGTATATGTTTTAGAAGTTTTCACTGCATTAGGTCTCCATACTACCCATCAAATGTTCCTATATCAAATGTCTTTTCCTGTATTTCCCCATCCAAATCCCTCTCCCCTCACTACCCTTACTTAATCTTCCCATTCCAGAACTTTATCCCTATCTAGTTCTTTTATTTTATTTCCATTTCTTAAAGAGATCTGCCTGTTCCCTCTAAACCCTTACTCTATACTACTCTTTGTGTTCCTATGGATTGTAGCTTGGTTACCATGGACTTAACAGATAATATCTATATATAAGTGAAAACACACCATGTTTGTCTCTCTCCATCTGAAATTTCTCACTTAGGAGGCATTTTTTTCTATTTTCCTGCAAAATTAATGCTGTCATTTTTTTTAAAAAAAAATAGGTAAGTTGTATTCTATTGTATAAATATACCACATCTTCCTCATGAATTCTTTGCTGAGAGACATGTAAGTTGTTTCCAATTTCTGGCTATTATGAACAAAGCAGCTATGGACACGGTTGAGCAAGTACCTCTGTAGTAGGGATCTTTTGGGTATATGACGAAAAGAGTGGCTAGAAATATAGAAAATTTCCATCTTCCAGAGAACCCTTTACACTGACTTCCATAGTGGTTGGATGAGTTTACACTTCCCCCAGCAATGTGTGAGTGTTCCTCTTACTCCACATCCTCATCAGTAGTCATTCTGATGGTATGAGATAAAATCTTAAAGTAGTTTTGATTTGCACTTCTCTGATGGCTAAGGATGTTGAACATTTTTAAAGTGTTTTTTTAGCCATTACAATATCAGCCCTTTATTGAATATGTAGTTGGTAAAAATCTTTTCCCATTCTGAAGACTGCAGCTTTCTCTGAATGATAGTGTCCTTTGCTGTGCAGACACTTCTCAGTTAAATGAGATGAGGTTCCATTTATTAACTGTTGGTTTTAGTGCTTTTGCTAAACTCTGCCAACTCACACACACAAAAACAGAGAGAGAGAGAGAGAGAGAGAGAGAGAGAGAGAGAGAGAGAGAGAGAGAGAGAGAATATGAGAGAGAGGCTTTGGCCTCTTATTCAGGTATTTCCTCACATACCCTCCAATAAAAACTCCTCCTTTTGGGCAAATCACTCTTATAATTGGCTATCAGACCAATGGCAGAATTCCTGCAATTCTGGATATTTTGTGTCAGTTTTTAGACTTTTGTTTGAATGTAGTATCCATTTCTTCTGTTGTGTCTTTAATGCCTGAGATTCTTTATTTTATCTCTTGTATTTTGTTGGTAAAGCTTGCCTCTATGGTTCCTGTTGAGTTCTTAAATTTTTCGTTTCCGGATTTACTTCATTTTGGGTATTCTTTATTGATTCTATTTGCATTTTCATGTCTTGAATGGTTTTACTCATTTCCTTCCACTGTGTTTTCATAGATTTCTTTATGGGGTTTAAACATATCCTCTTCATGGGCCTCTATCCTATTCATAAAGCCTGATTTAAGGTCTTTTATTTGTACTTCCATCATGTTGGAATATTCAGGGCCAGCTCAAGTAGGGCTACTGGACTCTAGTGGAGACATACTGTTCTTTCTGGCTGTTGATTTGTGTTTCTATGCTGGCTTCGGAAGACTGTAATTCTAGTTGCGGTTATCTGGTGTTATCTTTGTTGGGTGGGTGTATTCTCACTTGGTTTCTGTTTTCTCACTTGTTCCTAGGATATTGTGGTGTTTGTGTATTACCTGTAGAAAAAAATCTGGGGTCCTGACAGGTGTGGACCTTGTGTGTACTCGGTAAAATATGTTTCTAGGTCTTGGGTGCTGACCCTTAGAAATAGGGATTGACTCGGGGGAGGTCTCAGGGAGCAAAAGACCAAGGATCTGCTTAGTTAGTCCCCTGGGAATGGGAGTAGAGAGTGCAGAAAGGACATAGCAGAAGGTCTGTACAGAGCTTGGGATAGCACCAGGGGATTTGACATGGAGAACTGGAGAGAGATGAAGCTCTACATTTAGTCTACCTGCTTTCCTGATAGAGCGGCTTGTGTGTTTGCCGGAAGTGCCTGCTGGAGCTGGGGAGACAGACAAAACAATGCATAGAGGAAGGGTGGTTAGGAGGGAAAGATCTGTGGGATTGAGCAGAGATGCAGCGGTGGTGGGGCAGCTGCTGCAGCTGTTCTGTTGCCTAGCTAGAGATGATGGTGAAGGACTAGGCTTGGAGGAATGGAGGGAGAGGTGAAGATCTGCAGTTAGCTTCCCTGCTTCCCTGGCAAGAATGGCCTGTGTGTTCCCAGGGAGTGGCAGATTACAGTGTGTGTGTGTGTGTGTGTGTGTGTGTGTGTGCGCGCGCGCGTGCACGTGTAAGTTCAGTGATGAACTTCCATATCCATACTCATAGCAACAGCACTAATTTCAATTTACATTCCTGCCTACAGTGTACAAAGTCTCCTTACTGCTGCATGCATCCTTACCATTGCTTTTTTCAATGATAGTCATTCTGATTGGGGTGAGATAGAATATCAATATGGTTTGCATTTGCGTTTCCTTCATAGCTAAGGATATTGACCATTTTCATATACTTATTCCCACTGAATTTTTTTAATTGATTTATTTTTAAGATTTTTTTTTTTTTGTTTTTTGAGACAGGGTTTCTCTGTAGCTTTGGGGCCTGTCTTAGAACTAACTCTTGTAGAACAGGCTGGCCTTGAATTCACAGAGAGCCACCTGCCTCTGCACACGCTGTAAATAGATAAAAGATAACCAAACCAACTATAGTGTATTGGAGTATCACTGTCATAAAACTATGTATAGATTTAAGCAACCTTTTGTTAATATGTGATGGTCAACACATGTTAATATGTAATTAGTTACCTTAAGTGGACTGAAAGATGCCTAGAAAAATTGGCAAAGCACATTTTTTGGAGTTTTTTTTTAAACATTTATTTCTTTTGTGTGTATGCATGTATCAGTCATAGGACAATTTGATCATTTTCCTTCTTCGACCATGTAGACCTCAGGGGCCAAACTCAGGTCATCATCAACTTGGTGGCAAGCAGGATTACACACTGAGGCATCTCATTGGCCATTCTTTTTTATAGGATTTCCAAAGATGATTAGCATCAGGTCAGAAAAGTAAAGGAGAAAGATGTGCTTTTCCCTGAACTTTGATGGCAATGCATCATCAATATGGGACTGAACGAACGAAGTCCAGAAGGGAGAAGCTGCTATACAACTACCAAGCTTGATTGCTCCTGAAAGGGCAATTTTTTGCTTCTGCCATGACTTGAAGTCAACAGACTGCAGATCATTCAACATTCATGCATTCATTCATTCATTCATTCATTCATTCATTCATTCAAGGCAGGGTCTGATTAAGGCTGGCTCCAAACTCACCTGCCTCTGACTCCCAAGTTCTAGGACTAAAGGCATGTGCTACCACAATAGGCTTCAACTTTTAAATGGGAGACTCAAACTATAGTGACTCTCTAGGGAGCTCCTAGGCCTTCAGCTTTGGACTGGCATTGAAGCATTGGCCCTATTGTTCTGAGTGTTCCAGGCAACAACTGATTTTCTAGGCTTCCTGGCCATGGTGGAACTAGTTAGTCAGCCTTTGTTTAAATCAATTTAATCTTACTCTCCTTTTAACTGTATATCCATTGTCTATTGGTTCTATCCCCATGATAACTATAATATGATAACAGGTCATAAGGTAAGTTCAATGACATCAAAAGGCAAAATAAAAACAAAGAAAAACAGAGCTTTTGAGGCAGGGTGTCCTGTGTTCTACTCGTCCCCGCCCTGCCCCCCAAGTTCTCCCTTTTGTCCACGGGTCATTGGACTACCAGGCGTCCATGTTTAGGTGCTGAGGAGTTCCAACTGGACGGGTGAGTGTGTGCTATCCAGGGGCGAATTGCCCCGGAAGAGAGCACAGACCCCCCTCCCCCAATTCTTCTGCAGGGCTGTCTTTTTTGCACACAACCCCTCCCAAAAGCCTGCGTTTTCTGCTGGGTCCTTTGCTTGGGAACAATTTTCTGCTCCTACACTGGGGCTGCCCACCCAGAGCGGTGAGTGCCTGCCTACCAGGCAGGCCTCAAGGACCCCTGAAAGGGAGCACAGGCACCTTCAGCTTTTGCGGAAGGGTGTCCTGTGTTCTACTCATCCCCGCCCTGCCCCCCAAGTTCTCCCTTTTGCCCGCGGATCATTGGACTACCAGGCGTCTATGTTTCGGTGCTGAGGAGTTCCATCTGGACGGGATGGTTCCTGCTTCTACACTGAAGAGATACACCCAGAGAGTCAGTCACAGCAAAGACTGGACCAAGACACCAGGCCTTGCCTGGCTCCACTTGAAGGAAGAGATGGGAAGGCACCAATGCAAGAATTCCTCCAACAACCTGAAAGGCAACATGACATCACCAGAATCCAGGGATTCCGAAACAAGAAGAATTGTACACCCTACTCTAGAAGAATTAGAAAAAATAGACTCAAAAGTGAATTATATGAAAATAAAAGAAGACCTTAAACAGGAGGTGAAAAACTGCCATAAACAATTAGAGATCACAAACAAAAAGGTAGAGGAAATGAATAAATCGCTCAAAGATACCCAAGAAAACCAAGAGAAACTAGAAAAAGCAATCAAACAGGTAAGGGAAGCGGTTCAAGACTTGAAGAATGAAATGGAAGTAATGAAGAAAGCACAAACTGAGGGAAGGATGGAGATGGAAAATCTGGGAAAACAAACAGAATCTAGAGAGACAAGTACTACCAACAGATTACAAGAGATAGAAGGAAGAATTTCAGACACTGAAGATACCATAGAGAAAATAAACACACTAATCAAAGAAAACAGCAAAACCAACAAATTCCCATCACAAAACATTCAGGAAATCAGGGAAACAATAAAAAGACAAAACATAAGAATAATTAGGATAGAAGAAGGAGAAGAAGTAAAGCTCAACGGTCCAGAAAATATATTTAATAAAATTATAGAAGAGAACTTTCCCAACCTAAAGAAAGATATTCCTTTGAAGGTTCAAGAAGCATACAGAACACCGAATAGACTGGACCAAAAAAAAAATCTCCTCGCCATATAATAATCAAAACACAAAACATACAGAATAAAGAAAGAATATTAAGAGCTGCAAAGGAAAAAGGCCAAGTTACTTATAAAGGTAAACCTATCAGACTTACACCTGATTTCTCTATGAAAACAATGAAAGCCAGAAGGTCCTGGATAGATGTACTGGAGAAACTGAGATACCATGGATGCAAGCCCAGACTACTATACCCAGCCAAGCTTTCGTTCACTATAAATGGAGAAAACAAAATTTTCCAGGATAAAAACAAATTTAAACAATAAGTAGCCACAAATCCAGCATTACAGAAAGTAATAGAAGGAAACTCACAAACCAAGGAGTCCAACAATGACCACAATAACTCAGACATCTAGAGACCCTTCACCAGCACAAATCAAAGAAGGGAAACACGCAAACTCTACTACTAAAGAAGTGACCGGAGTTAACAACCACTGGTTATTAATATCACTTAATGTCAATGGACTCAACTCACCTTTAAAAAGGCACAGGCTAAGAGATTGGATACGAAAACAGGATCCAACATTCTGCTGTTTACAAGAAACACACCTTAACCACAAAGACAGGCACCTACTCAGAGTAAAGGGGTGGGAAAAGGTTTATCAAGCAAATGGACCTAAGAAACAAGCAGGTGTGGCCATACTAATTTCTAACAAAGTTGACTTCAAACTTAAATCAATCAGAAGAGATGGAGAGGCACATTTTATACTCATAACAGGAACAATTCATCAGGATGAAGTCTCAATCCTGAATGTCTATGCCCCTAATATAAAAGCACCCACGTACGTAAAAGAAACATTACTAAAACTCAAGGCAGCCATCAAACTGCACACACTAATAGTAGGAGACTTCAACACTCCTCTCTCACCAATGGACAGGTCAATCAGACAGAAACCTAACAGAGAAATAAGAGAATTAATGGAGGTAATGAATCGAATGGACTTACCAGACATCTATAGAAAATTCCACCCAAAGAGGAAAGAATATACCTTCTTCTCTGCAGCTCATGGAACCTTCTCGAAAATTGACCACATACTTGGTAACAAAGCAAACTTCCACAGTTAAAAAAATATTCATAACCTCCTGTGTCTTATGAGATCACCATGGATTAAAGTTAGAATTCAACAACAATGCTACCCCCAGAAAGCCTACAAACTCATGGAAACTAAACAGTCAACTACTGAACCATACCTGGATCAAGGAACAAATAGAGAAAGAAATTAAAGTCTTCCTTGAATTCAATGAAAATAAAGAAACAACCTACTCAAACTTATGAGACACTATGAGAGCAGTCCTAAGAGGAAAGTTCATAGCACTAAGTGCCCACTTAAAGAAAACAGAAAAAGCACACATTGGAGACTTAACAGCCCACCTGAAAGCTCTAGAAAAAAAAAGAGGCAGACTCACCTAGGAGGAGTAGAAGACTGGAAATAATCAAACTGAGGGCTGAAATCAACAAAATAGAAACACAGAAAACAATCCAAAGAATCAATGAAACAAAAAGCTGGTTCCTGGAGAAAATCAACAAGATTGATAAACCCCTATCCAAACTAATCAAACGGCAGAGAGAGAATATGCAAATTAATAAGATCAGAAATGAAAAGGGGGACATAACCACAGACAGAGAGGAAATTCAGAGAATCGGTAGATCTTATTACAAAAGCCTGTATGCCACAAAACTGCAAAATGTAAAAGAAATGGACACTTTTTTAGATAAATACCATATACCAAAGTTAAACCAGAACCAGGTGAACAATCTAAATAGACCTGTTAGTCGTGAAGAATTAGAAGGTGTTATCAAAAACCTCCCTACCAAAAAAAGCCCAGGACCAGAGGGTTTCAATGCAGAATTCTACCAGAACTTCCCAGAAGAGCTAATACCTATACTCCTTAATGTATTTCAGAATATAGAAACAGAAGAGTCATTGCCAAATTCCTTTTATGAAGCTACAGTTACTCTGATACCAAAACCACACAAAGACTCAACCAAGAAAGAGAATTACAGGCCAATCTCACTCATGAATATCGACGCAAAAATCCTCAACAAAATCCTGGCAAACCGTATCCAAGAACACATTAAAAAAATTACCCATTATGATCAAGTAGGCTTAATCCCAGGAATGCAGGGCTGGTTCAACATACGAAAATCTATCAATGTAATCTATCATATAAATAAACTGAAAGAAAAAAAACATAAGTTCATTTCATTAGATGCTGAAAAAGCATTTGACAAAATGCAACATCCCTTTATGATAAAAGTATTGGAGAGATTAGGTATACAAGGGTCATACCTAAATACAATAAAAGCTATTTACAGCAAGCCGACAGCTAACATCAAATTAAACAGAGAGAAACTCAAACCCATCCCACTAAACTCAGGAAAACGACAAGGCTGTCCACTCTCACCATACCTCTTCAATATAGTGCTTGAAGTTCTAGCAATAGCAATAAGACAACATAATGGGATCAAGGGGATTCGAATTGGAAAGGAAGAAATGAAACTTTCGTTATTTGCAGATGATATGATAGTGTACATAAGCGACCCCCAAAACTCCACCAAAGAACTTTTACAGCTGATAAACAGCTTTAGCAATGTGGCAGGATACAAGATCAACTCCAAAAAATCAGTCGCCCTCTTATACACAAAGGATATGGAAGCAGAGAGGGAAATCAGAGAAGCTTCACCTTTCACAATTGACACAAACAGCATAAAATATCTTGGGGTAACTCTAACTAAGGAAGTGAAAGATCTATTTGACAAGAACTTTATGGCATTGAAGAAAGAAATTGAAGAGGATACCAGAAAATGCAAGGACCTCCCTTGCTCTTGGATTGGGAGGATCAACATAGTGAAAATGGCAGTTCTACCAAAGGCAATTTATAGATTCAATGCAATCCCCATCAAGGTCCCATCAAAATTCTTCATAGATCATGAGAGGACAATAATCAACTTTATATGGAAAAACAAAAAACCCAGGATAGCCAAAACAATCCTATACAATAAAGGATCTGCTGGAGGCATTAAAATACCTGACTTCAAACTCTATTACAGAGCTACAGTAATTAAAACAGTGTGGTACTGGCATAAAAACAGAGAAGTCGACCAATGGAATCATATAGAAGACCCAGATTTTAAACCACAAACCTATGAACACCTCATTTTCGATAAAGGAGCTAAAAGTATACAATGGAAGAAAGAAAGCATCTTCAACAAATGGTGCTGGCACAACTGGATGTCAACCTGTAGAAGAATGAAAATAGACCCATATCTATCACCATGCACAAAACTCAAGTCCAAATGGAGTAAAGACCTCAATATCAATCTGAACACACTGAACCTGATAGAAGAGAAATTGGGAAGTACCCTACAACAGATGGGCACAGGAGATCGCTTCCTATGTATAACCCCAGCAGCACAGACATTAAGGGCAACATTGATTAAATGGGACCTACTGAAACTGAGAAGCTTCTGTAAAGCAAAGGACACTGTCACTAAGACAAAAATGCAACCTACTGACTGGGAGAAGATCTTCACCAACCCCGCAACAGACAAAGGCCTGATCTCCAAAATATATAGAGAACTTAAGAAACTAGACTTTAAAATGCTAATTAACCCAATTAAAAAATGGGGCACTAAACTGAACAGATAATTCTCAAAAGAAGAAGTTCAAATGGCCAAAAGACACTTAAGGTCATGCTCAATCTCCTTAGCAATCAGGCAAATGCAAATCAAAACAACTTTGAGATATCAGCGTACACCTGTCAGAATGGCTAAAATCAAAAACACCAATGATAGCCTTTGTTGGAGAGGCTGTGGAGGAAGGAGTACACTTACCCATTGCTGGTGGGAATGCAATCTTGTGCAACCACTTTGGAAATCAGTGTTTCGGTTTCTCAGGAAATTCGGGATCAACCTACCCCTAGACCCAGCAATACCACTCTTGGGAACATACCCAAGAGATGCCCTATCATATGACAAGATCATTGGTTCAACTATGTTCATAGCAGTATTATTTGTAATAGCCAGAACCTGGAAACAACCTAGATGTCCTTCAATGGAAGAATTGATGAAGAATGTGTGGAATATATAAACATTAGAGTACTATGCTGCGGTAAAAAACTATGACTTCTCGAATTTTGCATGCAAATGGATGGAAATAGAAAACACTATCCTGAGTGAGGTAAGCCAGACCCAAAAAGATGAACATAGGATGTACTCACTCATAATTAGTTTCTAGCCATAAATAAGGGTCACTGAGTCTACAATTGGTGAACCTAAAGAAGCTAAATAAGAAGGTGAACCCAAGGAAAAACATATAGTTATCCTCTTGGGTATGGGAAGTAGACAAAATTGCCGGGGAGAAAATTGGGATCTTGGGGGTGGGGTGGGGTGGGGTTAAGGGGAGATGGGGAGAGAAAATTGAGAAGGGGCTAATGGGGGGAACTTTGGGAAACAGGATGATTGGGATAAAGGAAGGTTGGATAGTTTCTTGGGCAGCTGAGGATAGGGAACCTGAAATGATCCTATCCTATAGCAATACTGACGAATATCTTGCATATCACCATAGAACCTTCATCTGGTGATGCATGGAGATAGAGACAGAGACCCACACTGGGGCACTGGACTGAGCTCCCAAGGTCCCAATGAGGAGCAGGAGGGAGAACATGAGCAAGGAAGTCAGGACCACGAGGGGTGCACCCACCCACTGAGACAGTGGGGCTGATCTATTGGGAGCTCACCAAGGCCAGCTGGACTACGACTGAAAAAACATGGGATAAAACCGGACTCTTTGAACATGGCGAGCAATGAGGGCTGATGAGAAGCCAAGGACAATGGCACGGGGGGGGGGGCGGGGGTTGATCCGACTTCATGTGCTGGCTTTGTGGGAGCCTAGCCAGTTTGGATGTTCACCTTCCTAGACATGGACGGAGGGGGGAGGACCTTGGACTTTCCACAGGGCAGGGAACCCTGACTGCTCTTTGGACTGGAGAGGGAGGGGGAGAGGAGTGGGGGGAGGGGAAAAGAAATGGGAGGCTGGGAGGAGGCTGAAACCTTTTTTTCCTTTTCTCAATAAAAAAAAAAAGAAAAAAGAAAACCAAACCCAAATCAGAAAGTGGAGATATATCATAATTCAGGACTGGGATGTAGCTTAGCTAGTGAGTATTTATCCAGCAAGCACAGAGCTCTGCATCTGTCCTCCAGCACCACAATAACTGGGCAGGGCGGAACATTTGTGCAATCCCAGCACTAGATAGGCAGAGGCAGAAGTCCAAGATCAGTCTCAGCTAACAAACTCAATGGCAACCTAGACTACCTAAGACTGTCACACACAGACAGAAACTACTTGGCAATATGTATATATCTATATATGCTGTTAATTGCAATTCATTTGTAAGCATTCATAGGCTTTCCTCACATAATCCTTACTATTTGCATAAATGAAAATATCCATTACAAAGGCTGAATATATCCTTATGCCCATTTTACATTTAGAGGGATAGATTAAAAAGAGTATTAGGAAACTTAACATGGTTTTAAATATGGATATTAAAATAGTGTTTACATATATAATTTTGTTAAGATAATTACAACTCAATTAAATTATCTTTGAAAAGCAAGGGCACAATCAAAAGTTGTCATTTCCTAATGATTTACTTACATATTCAGGTAACTTGTGACTATTGCATCAATATGATGATAACATGAACATGCGATTGCATATCTCTTCCCAACTCAATAGTTGATAATATCACTGTGGCAGTTTGGAATTGGCCATGCTGGGACTGCAATTAAATATTCAAACCAGTACTAGCTTGTGAAATGGCCAGACTTACAAGAAATGTTACTAATGCAGACAACGTTTAACGAATACAGTGCCTGTGACTATTACACCATGAATTAAGGAGAAAAACTGCTAAAATATTGTGGTAGTATTCAAAAATATTTTCCACCATTTACCAAGGACCAGTCTACCAGTCTATCAACCACTGAAGAATGAATGAATGAAGTCTTAATACATATTGTTAGTGTGCATCTATTTATTAATGAAAAGGACAATTACACCAATTTCCACTCAAAAATTCACAAAACCAAAATGTTTTAAAAACATACAAGGTGACAAAAAACACATAACAATACTCAATATCATGAAACACCAAAAAAGCAAGTAAGACTATATTCTATGTTACTATACATCTATTTAAATGGATCAAATGGCTCAAAGCAAACACATTATCCATACCAAACACTAGCAAGAGTGTGGACAACTGAGTTCAACAGCTGTCCAGATTAGTGATTGTTAAAACTGTGCATCATGCCCCTTTGGGGATGAACAACCCTTTCACAGGGTTGCTAAGACCACCAGAAAACACATATTTACACTACAATTCATAACAGTAGCAAAATTACAGCTATGAAGTAGCAACAAAAATAATTTTATGGATGGGGGTCCCCACAACATGAGGAACTCTATTAAAAGGTTGCAGCATTAGGAAGGTTGAGAACCAACCAATGGTCTATAGCAATCTAGATTAGTTTGACAATTTCATAAAAATGGAAACATTCACATATATTGAATTACTGGCTCAAGAGAAATAAACCATATGCAAAATGAGTAATATGCCTTTATTCACTGTGGTCTTATATGTACAGCTCAAGAAAGGATTCAACGTAAGCATCCATCAAGAGCTGAATGGGTAAAAACAGATGGATGGATAGTGTGATTATAAAAACAAACACGGTAGAGCAATAGAAAGCTACGGTATTAAAGAGCAGCGTGATGAATCTCAAAATAATTAGGTTTTGCCAAAAATACCTAGGAAAAAAGCAACTTTTGTTTTTATTCACAAACTGTACTCTTGTGAGTCAAACAGTGAGCACTTAAAAGTCTGGGAAAAGGGGGAAGAGTCTAACAGGTTATGAGGTAAACCACAGGCAAGGCCATCATCACACACATGAGTACACGACTTGTCAAATAAACCATAGAGATGACTGCATTTCGCTACTATATTAGTAAACTTTACAAAAAGTGACTCAGAATACAGAACTCGGAACTCATACTTTCTGGAAAGCAGGACTCTGTCGTCATGCATGGGTAAGGGCAGCCATTCCTCAATGCAAGAAATTATGACAAGCAGTGATGGTGGCATACCACGTTGCAAATATAGCAGCTGAACTGTGATTACAATAGCTACATTCCTGGACTACGGGATCTCCATCTCATTTTCATATCTCTATGAAAATGGATAACAGATTGGCGGTACATAATCAAGAAAGACCACACTATCCCACAAAACTTTAGACTTTTTTTTTTTTTACAATGATCTCGACTATTGTACATAAACAGATTTCTAGGTGCTGTGAAGACAGCAAAAGACAAAGACTGTACTTTTACAAGAGGCACATTCCATCTGGCTGGCTGCAGACTCTTCCATACCCACCGCTTGTATGTCAGTGATGGTTCCCATCTAGACATGGTCATGCAATGAGTGACACCAGCCTGTGGACTGATTGGTATTGGGTACATTCTCTGTAGACTTTTACAAGCTGCCTCTCCTCTGTGTCATGGGCATTAAAAGGACATCTTCTGAGAAAAATAAAGCAAATTCATTCCATTCCCACAAGTTCAGGAGCTTGTGGCAACAGCAGACCTCGCCTCGGGATGACCACAGAAAGTTTCCAAGTCATAAACTAGAGTAACGAAGTCCCTCCAGCTCCCGGGCAGTAAAAAAAATTTGCTTTTCTCCTTTGCTGTCCCTGCAGAGGAATACCAAGTTGAGACATCCACACAAACTGTCCATCCTTTCGGTCTGTGTTTTCCAGTCTTCCCACTAGTAAACTGGACTCTAGGAATAAAGGTAGCTTTCAAAATAAGGCATCTATCTATGCACAATCCAGAGCAACAGGAAGAAGGCAGTGGCCAACTGGTAATCGGAAGATTGGAAACATTCACCGACTGTCATGTGACACTGATTAAAAACTACTCTTTTGAAAAGAAGCAGATAAGCAAAATGTAACCACCTTCAGCAGACAACAGGGTAGATTTCCTAGTAAAAGCTGAGTTGTAGCCATGCTTTAAACAGCTAATAATCAAACCGGTTCAGGGCAAAGCAGGTCCCGAGCCTACCCATGCCTGAACTCCTGAGTAATCTCAAACCCCTGGGTGTGGGCAGAATTAAGATCAACCTCAGAAGATTCTCTAGTGTCATAATACTAAAAGAGGGCATTCCCTGTAAGTCTAAGGCTTTTCTCAAGTATGAACTTGGAGGAGCTAAATGATGCTAGGCCTTGGGATGAAGGCTTATCCACATCGGCTACTTTCATGAGGTTTCTGATGCACCGTGACATTTTTGGTGATGAATGAGGCTAGAGCACTGGCTAAAGGAATTGCCGCATGTGTCACATTCGTAAGGCCTTTCTCCAGTGTGAACTACCTGATGCTGCATGAGACCAGACTTCTGGCTAAAAGACTTTCCACACTGGCCACACTCATAGGGCCTTGCCCCTGTGTGAATTCTCCGGTGTTGAATAAGGATGGAGCTTTGACTGAAGGATTTCCCACATTCAGTACACTTGTAAGGCCTTTCTCCAGTGTGAACTCTCTGGTGTTTAATAAGGGTAGCTTTTTGGCTAAAGGATTTCCCACACTCGTTACATTCATACGGCTTTGCTCCAGTGTGAATTCTCCGGTGTTGGTTAAGAATGGCACTTTGACTAAAGGAATTCCCACACTCACTACACTTGTAAGGCCTTTCTCCAGTGTGAACTCTCTGGTGTTTAACAAGTGTGGCCTTTTGGCTAAAGGATTTTCCACATTGGCTACACTCATAAGGTCTTGCTCCAGTATGCGTTTTCTGGTGGTCAACAAGACTGGAGTTCTGTCTAAATAATTTTCCGCATTCACTGCACTCATAAGGCCTTTCTCCAGTGTGTATCCTACGGTGATCATTCAGGTGGGAGGTTTGGCTAAAGAGCTTCCCACAATCACTGCACTCCCAAGGCCTTTCTCCAGTGTGGACTCTCTGATGCTGGTCAAGTGAGTACTTGCCACGGAATGTTTTCCCACATTTGCTGCACTCATAAAGCTTTTTCCCATAAGAGGCTTTTGGCTGGTGAACGACTGCTTGCTTTTGACTGGAAGGCTTCCCACAGTCTCCTAACCTGTGACTTTCATGACTGTGAGTTTCTTTCCCACCCTCAGTGCTTTCGCTGGGCTTCCTACTGTTGGGAAGGACCTGGGACTTCAGAAGGCTCAGTATGTCTGGCAGGTCCTTCTCAACATCCCAACTGGGGAAGGACTTGGCTGACATTTGGAACAGGCATCGTTTCAAGTACGAGGCCTTGTCAGCGTTCTTCTTCAAGGGATTTTCTGTACTAGTATGTTTTTGGTGCTGATCACATTTTGAAGATACCTCTACACTATGTTTCTGCCCAGGTAGATCTGGCAGATGCAAAATGTCTTGAAGAATCGGGACACACTTTTCACAGAGGTGAGCTTTTGGTGCAGATGGAGCTGTCTCCGATCTCCAAGCCTGGGATGCTCGTGTAGAAACTCTCTGCTCTTCAGCTTCTGTTCTATGACCACAACCTGAAAGAGAATACTGCTGAAATGCATGTTGACTATGCTCGGAGGAGGAAGCCCCATCATCCATAGACGCTACACAAAGCTTCTCCTGAGGACAAGGGAACTAACTATAGGGGTGGCTTAAGGGAGGAGTTGCATTACCACATCAGGTCACTAAAGACAACAGAATGGGAAGGCCTGACTAAATGAAGGCTACCAAGATGGTATGAACTACAAGGGAAAGATGTCTAAATCTTCTACCCCTGGCCTTAAGCTACTATAACAGTAGCCAGACTCATCACAGAGTAGCCTCTGAAGCCCTAGGACTTCCGGCTCAGATTGCAGCAGGATATTCATCTGCTTGTGTTAAGTCTAAGTGCTGCAGAAGGCAGGCTGCTTGCAAGACTGGAGAACTCGTGCCAATCAGAAATGAAGAGCATGCGCTCAGCTTTATGTGGAAGTTGTGGTGGAATCAGCAGAGGGATAGCCCAGTACACAGGAACAGGGCATGAATGGAGGCCACGTGGTGTACCCAGGGGCCAGCGATCATAAAGAAAACAAAAAGTTAGAAAAAACAAAACAACCAAAACCCAAACCCACCATGCCTGGGGAAGAGACTATGAAAATGAGGCTTGGTGGTAGCACTTGTACCTGAACCATGGTGGATACAGGATATTTTTGAAGACAGCCTGGAAGTGTACCTTCCTCTAGCTGTCACTTAACACACTCGGGCCTCCTATGAAGGAAAACTCCATGTTGACTTTTCAAAAGAACATTCCTCCATGTGACCATATGAAACATGGTCCAGAGGAAAGAACAGACATAACAAGTGGCTAGCAGTGATACAGTATCTCACAAGAGATCACCACAGATCTCAGGAAAGGAAACGCTAGCTTTTGAATACTGAAAATGAAGGATCCAGTAAGAATGGTCCATGGTCCCAGAACAGCAGCCTGCCAAAGGCAGCCTAGAAAAGCCAGTTAGTTAGTCAAGGGGAAGGACTTGTGATGCCAAGTCCTTAGGCACAGCCAGAGGCAAGACAAGCAAGATGACACCCATTAATTAGGATGACCACAGGATGCCACTCCCATAACTCAGTAAGAAGCAGGTGTTAGGGTTACATAAGGAGTGATCTACTGCGGATATTAGGCATAGCTCAATGCTACCATGCACAGTTTATATACCCAGAATATGCAGTAATTAGCAGCTGTCCAGGTCTGGCTGTGGAAAGGATGAGTCTGTCTCTAGGGCAACAGGGCAGAGGGTCTCAGGATACTAGGGGAATGTAAAAGCCTTACCCAAGGAGTTTATAAGTGCAAAGTTCTGCAACGTAACACTGAGATACAGGAGCCTCTGAGTCTTGTCAAGGAGTCTCCACTCTTCATGTGAGAAGCAAATGGCCACATCCTCAAAGCTCACAGAGCCCTGCTAGAACAGGGACAGGTTATTCCACAGTCAGCTTTACCCCATGTGCCAAGAATACCCAGTAATTAACTCAGTCTCTGTCCTCCCTCCTACCCACACTCCTACCTCAAAGCATCAGCAGATCCCAATGCCATTGGTAGCCGTTACAGCCCAATAGTTCCAGCAAAAGACACACAATGATACCATCTAAACTAGCATGTAGGGATATATTTGTTCTCGTCAAACAGTTTCTCAGGGGTCCTCCTGATGGTCCCTCTTAGATACAATCAGATGTAAATTCACCCTTTGCCCTGATACCCTGACAATTGTCTGGACTGTCATAAGCAATCCAGGATCCCGCTCCAAATGCCCATCTGTTCTTTGCTTCAATTATCGCTACCCAGGAACACTTGCAGTCTCGCATACCACTGTCTTCTGCTGATCTTCACATCCCCTAGACAATCACAGCCTTACTTTTGTTCTTAATCAGTTCTAATAAGTGGTTCAAAACGTCAATGACTCTCTCTATTCCATATTCACTAAGTCACAGATGCGGATTTGTGTCCCTAAAATTACCTGTCTTCCTGAATGAAATTCCATAGACATAGAGGACCACAACAAAATCGCATTAAGCTTATAGGATGATGAACAGGCACTACTCGTGGTGCCTGGGTTTGGGTGCTCTATCAACACTATCCACTGCGTGGCTTACTAAAACAACACAAATGTATTTCTCACTGATCTGAAGGCTTGATGTTTGATATCAAGGAGCAGTTATTGGCAGTTTCTGGTGAAGGCTCTGTTCCACGGTTATAGACCACTGATTTCCACTGGTATTTTCAAATGGTGGGAAAGAACATTAGCTAGTTTCCTGGCATGTTTTTATAAAGAGACTCACTAATCCTACATAAAAGGCATCTATCCTCATGATCTAATTACCTCTCGAAGGCCACACACACAGATTAGGATTCAACAACTAAATTTTGAGGAGATAAAACCCTTCAGTCCTGGCTTCAGGCCACCTTCTATTTCGTGTTGCTGACACTGTGACTACCTTACTGCTTTATGCCTTAGAGACTTTGACCATACTCTTTATTGTGTCCATTTATCTCCACTTCTCTCACGATTGTGTTTCTAATGTCTATCACGTCTACCTAGGTATCTGAGACTCCTTTCCTGAGCTATCATTACCAACTACGAGAAACAGAACCACTCCCAATTACAATAAACAACCACCTCTGCGGCTAAATACTGACCAGTGCTTTTCTGGATGTATCCATCTTAAGCTACTTCCCAAATTCCAGATCTATAATGTCATCCACCCACATGATATCTTCCTTTATTGATCTTTGAAATAACTTAGAAGAGCGAAAAGCAATTAATTAAAATATCCTCAATGAAAATGAACCTGAATCCCAGCTTTATATACCATCTGACCAAGTTTTCATCCTTCCAGATCTAAAGTCCTAGATCAGCAGTTCTCAACTTGTAGATTGCGACCCCTTTGGGGACTGAACAATCCTTTCACAGGGGTCCCCTAAGACCATTGGAAAACATACAACTTCAAATTACGACTCATAGCAGTAGCAAAATTACACTTACAAAGTAGCATTGAAAGTAATTTTATGGTTGGGTGTCACCACAACATGAGGGACTGTATCAAAGGACCACAGCATTAGGAAGGTTGAGAACCACTGTTCTAGAGCCTGAACCAATATTTGACTATTACCTTCCCTTCTTTAAAATCTGAGACCCTATGCAGCACTAATTTCAAAACAGAGACTCCTACCACTTCCTCTACCTTCATTCTGGTCTGGTTACTATTAACACTCACCTGGACTACTAGAGCAGCATCCTCCATGGGCATCTTATTGTCTCCCTCACAACAACTGGGTTCTCCATGCTACCGAAACATGGAGGCTGATGTGACTAACATCAGATCACCTCCCTTCCCGCCCCATCCCTGTTTCTAAATGTCCCCGTTCTCTCATCACTCTAAAGCAGATACTGAAATTCCTTCTACGTCTGAATCCTACCCTGTTGCTTTCATTCAGTTCCCATAGAAGAAAACACATGGGGTGGGGAAAATCTATGAATGATCTCCAAGCGTTTACACATTCCAATGCCTGGCTCAATCTCATTCTATTGTTTGCTACCATTGGGAACAACTCCAAAGAGCCCCAACACTGAATCAGGACCCTGTGCTTGGGTTTGTTAAGGGTCCTTTGACCCAAGAAATGGTCATGAGAAATGACAGTCTGAAACATACTCTCTTCACCTGCATAAGGGCCATATCCAATTCTGCAGTACTGGATACCTGTGAGAAGAGAGATATCATGAACAATGGTAAGGATCCAAACCCTTGGGTCTTCCTATACACTCTCCCAACAAGGAACAAAATGACCAGGGGGGATGTCTTCGATACATCTGTTACCTGTGGGGCCCTAATGACCCAACCCACACAGTGAGCAGCTTTTTGGAAAACCGAACTCACACTCAAGTCTGTGTGATTTTGTCTTTTTTCTGTACACGAATTCTTATGTCGTAGGGATAAGGATAAACCTCCTCATCTTACTATTACAGCTTAAATATTCCAGGCTTCAACATCGGTCCAAGAAATTCCACATCCTGGGGCCCTGGCTGTCACACACTCTGCCACGTCTCATCACAGTAGCTTGGCACATAAGAACCCCGAATCACGAACAAGGATTTAGGGCGAAGCGACTTAAGTGAACTCCTACACTCAGACTTTACAAGATAAGAGGTGAGAGCAAGGGAGCCTCCGATGTCGCAGCACTTACCTAAGCCTGGTGCCTGTGCGCAGCCATCCAACTAGGCGAGCACAGACCGCAGGGAGATGGGGACGGGGACCTGGGCAAAGTTTTCGCCGCCAGCGCCCGATGTGCGATGAATACTACCTCTAGAACCGTTCCTTCAGACTCTTCGTCCCCTATTTCTGGACAAAGGGGTCCTGCACACGGTCAGCTATAACGGACCCAAAAACCGCTAAAATGAGCGCCACAGAGAGCAGCCGGAAGTCCCGCCCCAACCTACCAGTAAGAAAGCGAAAATGGTACCGTTCCAAATGCTCATTGGTTCAGTTTTCCTCTCCCTGTGACTAGCGCATTCTGGGTAACGTAGTTTTTTCAGTTGTGCGTGTGAAAGCTGTGGACCCCCCCATCACCTGGAACAAAGGCTAAGCGGGATGCTGGGAAATGTCAGCACGGACGGAAGCAAACAAGCCTTTTCCAGCTATTTGTTTTCTGTTCTGTTTTCCTACTTCGTAGTCTTGGGGCACCCCAGTGTTTTCCAACGAGGGTGCCAACAGAATGCCCCAAAGGGCTGTAAGTAAGCTACACTGGAGGGCAAAGGGCTGTGTTTGGCTGGAATAGCAGGGCCTGAGGGGGTTAGAAACTTCTTCCTGTGTCCAGATGCTGGACAGACATCCTGATGGAAGCCAATGCCTAGCCTCCCAATCCACTGCTGGAGAATATCTTGGGGGAGTCTCATCTATATCTTGAGGTGTGTTACACTAGAGCCCTCCCTTGGTATTCTAACCGCCTCCCCCCTCCATTTTTCATGATGCTTAAGTTGTCCTCACTTTCTGTCCCCTCAGCGGATGCATTACAGATCACACATGGCTTCTTAAACTTCAAATATACATCCAGAAGCTAAGGAGTTAGCTGAATGTCCTGGATCTCATGAGGTGCATAGATGCATCTCTAGAAAAGCAGGATGAGTGTGAGGCCCCCAAGTTCAGCACAACTCCCTCTCTTCTGAGAGCAAAGACCTTTTCAAACAGACCCCGCCTGGCACCTACAGAAGTGGTCCGCTGTAGCCACCATCTTAGTCATAAACTAAGGTGAGATGTAGCCACAGTCCACAACTGCTGAAAGACAAAGCTGAACAGAGTTTTAAGCAATTCTGTTTTTTTTTTTTTTTTTTTGAGACAGGGTTTCTCTGTGGTTTTGGAGCCTGTCCTGGAACTAGCTCTTGTAGACCAGGCTGGTCTCGAACTCACAGAGATCCGCCTGCCTCTGCCTCCCGAGTGCTGGGATTAAAGGCATGCGCCACCACCGCCCGGCCAAGTTTAAGCAATTCTGAAACTTTTAGTTTGGAAAAAAGTTGTTTTTCTGCATTTGTGTATTCAGCATCGGTCCATCTCTGGACAAAACAAATAGCTAAAGTTGTCCCCTCAAGATGATGATGTACAACATGTGATTCCAGTAACTGGTAGGCAAGAGAATCATTAGTTTTGGGCCAGCCTGGCTACATAGCAAAACCCTAAGTCAAACAAAGAAATAAAAGTAACAACAAATACCAACAGCAAAAGGCAACTCAACAAGTTGAGTGTGGAAGGAACTATGGCCAGCTTAAGCATGGTGAGCATGAAGAACATGGTTCTAGTAGGCCTTGCTCCTCTCTCCCATTCCCTCTACCTTGCTAAAAGCCATTAGATTGCATTCTTAAGCTTGCCCGCAGGGTCTATTCTTGTATTTGGTCACTTCTTCCTTTTGAGGTTGACTACCAAGGTCCAGGTATCAAAGTACATAAGTCACAAATATCCCTGTCCCCTTTCCTTCTCCCTCTTCCTTCTGTCCAACATTTCTTTCTTATTCCCTGCCTTCTGTCCTTCTGGGGCGGATACATTTCCTTTGTGCTGAGAACTTGGCCTTGAAGGTCCTGTGTTGATCTTTCTTTTCAAGTGTCCTTTCCGAGTGACTCAGTTGGTCCAAACTTCTCCCAGGCAGCTGGGCTGGATTCTGCTTCTTCTTGGCAGCCAGTTTGGGCTCAATCTTCTTTGCAGCCTGGCTTGTTTACACTTAGGAAGAAGGCGCCTAGGGAATCTGCTCAGTGTCCACGATTTCCTGAAGCTGTTTTGACTTGTCTCAGCTTCCTCCCAGCATATGGATGGAATGTTTTAATCTGACAGTTAACAGTCACCCAGCAAAGCTATATATGTATCCCTAAACAGTACAAAGAGGTTGTAGAAATAAATGAAGGCTTGGTCACTAGACTTGTGAGGAATGTTTGCAATCGTCAGAGTTCACTTGTTTTGCTGTAAAGCTTTTCCATTTCCTGTTTATCACATCCAGTATTATATTTCCAATTAGGGATCACATCTGGTTCTTACCAAGCCTGAATAAAACCATCATATGTGAATTTCTAGACAGGTCATGTGACTCCTTATACAGCAGGCGAAAACCCCCCTTTACAGTGTCACAGATGAACAAATTCATGCTATCACTAGAAGGGCAGAAACAATAAACCCTTTTCAGTGATCCCGGTTTCACCAAAATGAAAGCACGGAGGCCACAAATTTACACCACAAAAACCTACATGCCCAGGTCTTAGGCAGAGAACTAGATGAAGAAAGAAATGAGAAATACTTTTGAATCTGCTGTACCTACAAGACAAAATGAGATCCCCACAAAAGCTGTTGATCCATGCAGAGTTCAAGTTTGTCTCCTCCCACCGAGAATTTTCAAAAGAATCCCAAAGACTACAGGCAGACCCAACAGTAAACATGTTTATTAATGCAGAGACTAGAGAATGGTAGTCCAAGTTGGTAAATGGAGGGCTGGCCAAATTAACCACAGTATCAGTATGAGACAACAATTTCTATGCAGGAAAGACAATGCTGGAAAACCCCAACAGATTGAAGACTAGTTCCCCCTGGTAAAAAAATCATGACAGATGTATGTTTCAACCAGTGAGAAAAAACCAAAGCAAAACAAAAACGATTCTCCCCTTAAGGCTTTGCTCATGATTTCCTCCAGGGAACTAGTAGATGTTCATCTCTCCTTTGCATGTTGAGGAGACCAATGCACAGTGAGCAAGCTGATAGAGGAAAATGGTTTCTACCAGAGAAAATGGCTTGAGTACAGCTCAGACAAGGGCCTGAATCACATTAGCATGTACGGAGCAGTTCCTGTAAACCTCACCCATGCCTAAACTCACAAGGAATAAAAACACCCTGGATATTTGAAAATATAAGTTTCAACTTCAGGCAAGTAGTTCCATATTATAAAGTTAATACTGAAAAAAAATACAAGAAACAAAAACAAGAACATTTGCTGCAGGTCTGTATCTTCTTGAGCACAGTATAAACTTGAAAGAACTAAAGGATATTACACCTTGGGCTGAAACTACTTCCGCATGTTATTTTCATAAAGCCTTTCCATGGTGTGAGACTTTTCGGTGGAGTAAGAAGCTAGACTGCTGAGGAAAAGATTTCCCACATTTCCCACATTCGTATGGCCTTTCTCCTGTGTGAATTACGTGGTGTTGAAAGAGGTGACACTTTTGGACAAAAGACTTACCACACTGGCCACACTTAAAAGGCTTTAATCCAGTATGAAGTTTCTGGTGTTGCATAAGACCATTGCTTTCTTGAAAAAATTTCCCACATTCTTTGCACTCGAACGGTTTCTCCCCAGTGTGAGATCTCTGGTGTCGAACAAGCCTAGATTTATAAATGAATGCTTTCCCACAATCACCACACACATGACGCTTTTCTGCACTATGAATTTTATGGTGTTTGTTGGGCGTGTCTCTTTGGCTAAAGGATTTCCCATTCTCATCACACCCAGAAAGTCTTGCTTCAGTGTGAATCTTCCGGTGTTCAAGCAGATTACGGCTGTGTGTGAAAAATTTCCCACATTCATCACATGCACAACGCTTTTCGGTTGCATGAGTTCTCCGGTGCCGAACAAGAGTTGACTTGCACCCGAAGGATTTCCCACATTCATCACACTCATAAGGTCTTTCTCCAGTGTGGATTCTGCGGTGTTCGGTAAGGTTGGAAATTTGCCTGAAGGATTTTCCACACTCATCACACACATAGGGTTTTTCTCCTGTGTGGACTCTGTAGTGTTTTATGAGGGTATCTCTTTGGGTAAATGATTTTCCACACTCACCACATTCATAGGGCTTTTCACCTGTGTGGATTCTGAGGTGGTTATTTAAGTGGGAGGTCTGTCGAAAAGATTTTCCACATTCATTGCACTTGTAGGACTTTTCTCTACCATGGGCTCCTGAGGGATGAGTGAAAGAGTGTTTGCGGCGGTGGACCTTCCCACATTTAGTAGACTCAGAAAGTCTTTTTCCAGCACTGGCTCGTGGGTGGTGATCCTGAGTGTGTTCACGGCTGGTGGCTTCTCTGTGTTCACGCCTCATGGAACACCCTATTCTAGTTTGAAAGCCCTTTCTGCATTCAGTGACTAGGTTCGCTTGCTCACAAATGGGAACGGTCTGTGGAGGGATAATGTCCAGTGCATCCGGAAAGTTCTTTTCAACTTCTGCAGAGGGAAAGGGCTTTTGTGACACATGAATTCTGTAGTTCTTCACCAGTGAGGCAATATGTGAGTATCTTTTCAAGGTATTTTCTGAGTTGGGATGATTCTGGTCCTGGGGAAGGTTTAAACACATACTGATCAAATGTGATTTCTGCTTAAGTTGATTGACCAGGTTCAAAATGCCTTTCAAGACTGGCAAATATATGTCATGTGGGTGAGACTCCTGGTTAGCTGGACTTGCTTTCGGGGTCCTGACCAGTGATAATCCTTTAACAGAAACTCGATCAAGAGGTAGCTTTTCATTCTCCATTCCTTGCCAGCAATCTGAAAACAGAAATTATTATGAAATAATTTTATTGTGGAAAGCATGTATTATTCATGTTTTAAAATATTTTTTTGGAAAATTATCTGTATATTTTATTACTCTTTATTTTATTTTTCTCATACTTTCTCATGTATCCCAAGTTCACCTCAAACACATCATGTAGTTATGGACTACCTTGAATTTTTGATCCTCCAGTCCCAACAGGTGTGCACCGCCTTGCCCTTGTATATGATATTAGTGATGAAACGCACAGCTTAATACATGCTAAGCAAGTATGCTTATAAAGCTAAGCTTGTAGCTTTTAAAACTAAACTACACCTATAACCCAATAGGTAAAGTGACTTTATTTTTCTAATTCTTAATTTTTAGATTTTCAGAGTGCCAGGAATCACCACAGGGCATGATATCTTAACCTGTGAGTTGCGACTCCTTTGGGGATGGCATATCAGATATTGACATTATGATTCATAACTGTTGTAATAGGAGCGGCGGGGCTGTGGCCCCAGCACCCCGGCCGCCTGCACGGCTAGCTTTACCCGAAATAATTACACGGAAACTGTATTCTTTTAATCACTGCTTGGCCCATTTCTATCTAGCCTCTTCTAGGCTAATTCTCACATATTAATTTAGCCCATTCCTAATTATCTGTGTTGCACCCCAAGGTGCGCTTACCGGGAAGATTCTAGCCTACGTTCATCCTGGGTCGGAGCTGAATTGTTTACGTCTACCTGGGAGCTGGGAGCATGGCGTCTCTGCTCCAGAGCAGAGCTGTTGAGTCTGAGCTCACTTCCTCTTTCTCCCAGCATTCTGTTCTGTTTACTCCTCCCTCCTATGTTTTAACCTATGAGGGCCAGCCAAGCAGTTTCTTTATTTCTTAACCAATGAAATCAACAGATTGATATATGACACCCCCACATCACATAACAGCAGCAAAATCACAATTTTGAAGTAGCAATGAAATAATATTATGGTTGGGGTGGTCACTACAACATGAGGAACTGTATTAAAGGGTCACAGTATTAGGAATGTAGAGGGCCACTGCACTGGGGCTTTTTCTCATCAACTGAGGAATATATCTACAGCTTGATTTTTTTGATATCTTTAAAAATGTGGATAGAAGTAAGGCATGAGGGCATGGAGTACTGATATGAGGAAGAGAGAGTTTGATGTGAGTGAGGTGAGGAAGGGGCTGCCAGGGACTGTTAGGTGCCACAAAATATGGAAACCTTGTGAGACAAAGGACACAAGACTGAATTCTATCACAAACTGGAGAGGCAACGTATTCCTTAGTCAACAGCATTCAGTAAGACCTTATTGTTTGGGGACATTGGAATTATGTACTGAAGACTGAGGAGATGTCAGACGTGTTTAAGGAATACTGAGCCATCTATGGACACTTTACAGGGCATGTGTATCAGCACTGGGAAATGTCACAGAGGAAGCAGTACAGAGCAACAGGTAACAAGTCTCCTCCTCTCACTGGGAAACTCACCAGGGGCAACTGTCCTCTGGGACCGAACTACACTGTAAAGCATCCAGGGCTATCTCCATGTCCCTTGTCATGCATCTGCATGGAACCCACATGAAGCAAGTTCTAAGAGAAACACAAGGCAAAGCAGATGAGCCTCCAACACCAGCCCAAGAGACTCAGCATACTACATGCCCAGGATGGAACATTCTTGAAAGAGGATTTTGGCAGCACCCCATAGTCCTGTATAAATAAATATTGATCAGGACACTGCTTGTCATTTCTGACTCTGGCAGTCAAGACGAGCTATCATTTAAAAAGAGGCGCAGAAATTGAGAAACAAAGCCCCACATATTTAGGTTACAATAACCATAAAAGAAAGTGGATAAACATGAGACTTATTTTACTGATACAGGGTACCTGATGCCCAGACTCTTAGGGCAATGTTTGGAACAGTGCACATGGCTAGTCCCTCCAAATATGAGAAGATAATAGAGAAGTTAACAGAACTAAAAATCTTGCTCTGGAAATGGCAAAGCTATCTGTACTGGAAAAAATTGATACTGGCGAATTCATGCATGGGCTGGGTATGGGCCCTTACCCAATGAAGTTACAAGTGCAAAGTTCTCTAGCATCACACGAAGGTACAGCTGCCTCTGAGCCTCATCGAGGAGCCTCCACTCTTCCTTGGAGAAGAAGATGGCCACATCCTCAAAAGTCACAACGTCCTGCCACAATGAGAACAGACGTTTCCATTATCAGCTCTCTTAGAATCCCAAGCTATCGTTCCCTCCCTACAAGTAATTCTGCCCCTTTTGTAATCCCAACCATAGAGGAAATAATTGGTGATAACATGGCCCATGCGCATGATGGTTCCATCCATCACTGTGTCCTCTGAAAGCACCAACTGTGGGAAAGACAACATGGGATGACATTTCAAATCTGGTCATGGTTTATATAGCCCACAGTCAGTTTCCAAGGCTTTTCAAAGTTGTGCCTTTCTGACAAAAGAAATTTGGAGCTTATCGACCGTTCTACAGTTTTCAAGGCTACAGCCATGGATCCATACCCCCCACCTCCAATGTATCATTTCACTCTTTACCATACTTCTCAGAAGCCCTCCTTCCCACTTCTACCTCCACCTCGATCTTTTTCCAGGGGCTTCTTTCTGTTGCTCTTCATCACTCAGAACATGACATCCAGTAAATCAGAACACAGACCCTTCAAATGCCTCTCCGCTGCCAGCTTACTCATGGAAGGGTTCCTTCTGTCTCTCTGGGACACAGTTAAACAGCTCTACTGTGCCATGGAATCACAGCCTCTCCCTCTCAAAGCTGCAAGATAAATTTATTATCCAACTGAGAACTTGGCACCTAGGTACTTAAATGGTGTGGAATTTCCTGCCAGCTCTTCAGAATTTGTAACTCAGAGATGACCTTATTCCAGAGGATTTCTCTGCAGGCTTGTCCCCATAATGCTATGCAGGGTAGCTGGAACTTCTACTCCATTACCTTGAACCATCTCTTCATAATGTCCTTCCCTATATCTTAAAAGGAAGCTCCTCTTTCTCTTGAAATCCCAACTAAAGCTGTCCTTATTGTGATCTACTGTCCCTTCTCATCTTCTTCCACCTCACAGCCCTATTATACACACGTGGCCACAAGGTCCTCTCCCCAGGAATTCTGAGGAAGGGTGACTGGTTTTAGCTTCATCTTCACAGACATGTAATTCCTAACCTGCACTGTGTTACAGCACAAAGGGTCCTTGGCAGCTTGATACAGGACCCCTGATGGTCCACACTGTCAGAGGCAGCCCTAGTTCTGTTCTCAAGTTCTCTGAGTTAGTCTTTTTCATTAACAAAACAACACACATAAGGCAAGCTCCTTTATAAAGGAAAGAAGTATGTTTTCCTTTGTAACTGAGGTGTGAGGTGCGAGGTCTTTTTGGTGATAGCCTTCATGCTGCAGGCAGGGTCCTGAGGCAGGAGAGTAGCATATGATGAGATAAGAAGTAAGAAGGCCAAGTGTGTGTGACCTCTTCTATAAAGACATCTGAATTCAGCCACAGTGAGGAGGACAACCTTAATGAGTTAATTTTACTCTAATCACTCCTCAAAGATTCTAAACACTTCAGCCAGATAAGTTTCTAGCCTATTAATACCTGATACTTAGGATTATATTCCACTACATGAAGTCATGGGGTTGGGAACGCAACCATACAGGAATCACAGTAGATTGCTTGACTTCCACATTTCAACTTTAGCCAGCCAGGAAAACCTGCAGATCTCAAACACACATCATCTTCAACTATATCGAGCCCAATGTACCCTCTCTATAGTCACTGCCCTTCTCTTCTCCTGACCCCATTCAGTGGCCTGTCACAATGTCCTTCTACATGAGACCCTGTGACTCTTTCCGATTAATGCCTGTGCCCCTAAAAGTATGACCTACCTGAACCTCCTCAAACACACTAAGGGTGACTACAGAATTCCACTAAATCCCTAATGCTGCAGCCCTGTAATATAGCTCTTCATGTTGTGGTGACTCCCCAACCATAAAGTGATTTTCGTTTTTCATTACTAATTCATAACTGTAGTTTTGCTTCTGTTATAAATTGTAACCACATCTGTTTTCTTATGCTCTTACGTGCCCTCTGAGCAAAGGGCATCCCACCCTCCTCATGGGTTGCCAGCCACAGATTGACAAGCACTGCTCTCTCTGTCACTCCTCAAGACCACCGACAGATGTGGGGAGAGTGGATCAGCCATGGCAGGTTCCCAGACCAGATGAGGAAGTGATGATCCTCTCCCCCTGCCTTCTACAGACAGCAAGAATGTCAACAGTCCCCTAGCATCACCACTGTCATGGTGTTGCTCTGTCACTGTACTGTTTTGCTCATTCACTGGCATCGTTAAGGGACTAAGAGATTTTGTAGATCAGTTTCTGTTCCATAATGGCCAACAACCATAATACACCCATAAGAAATTATCTAAGAGGTAACACTTCCACACCTCATTTGCTCTGGTTTCCAGCACACAATAACCACTCCATATACCTCATACTCCCCCTCCCCCCGACTATCTGTCCGGGTCTGCAGCAAGCCAAGTTTGGTTACGGATTCCAGAACACACAATCCCTAGGGCAAAGAATGGGACCAGCCCCAGTGACGCCCTAGAACGGTCACGCGAACTTCTGAGAAAAGGTAGGTGGTGAGAAGCCATTACCCATGGTTGGGGCTCCAAGTGCACAGGCCTCCTCATTTCTCTGCCTTCTCTGCTAAGCCCTTGAGCCAGGTGACCTGGGAAGAACTTGATGATGGAAGTCTCTTGGCCCTCAAATCCCCAATGTTCGTTCTTACATGACAATTTGCACACAGTTAAACTTTTCCTGGGCTTCACCTGACCCTTTTCCAAACGGTTCTACCTCCAGATAGAAAGCATAGAAAACTTCAAATAAGCCTAAATCGGACAGTGTGCTGAGTTCAACACCGGCCACCAGCTTCTGGCTGTGATCGCACCCAGCTCAGCACGCTCCCACAGCCTGATTCTGGATTCGGAAATGGGAGCACTGTTTTGAACACAGAGATGTCTACTCTGCTGATGGCCCTGCACTAAGCTTTAGGGTGAAGGGAAGCACAAGCGGCACAGCACTCACTTGAGCTGGGTCGCTGCGGGTGGCCACCGCCATCGGATTCCGCTGGTGCAGCGGAAACAGCGAAACCAACGCAGCACCTCAGTCCAGCCGGAAGGGAGCGGGGACAAGGCTCCGCTGGAACCCAAACCCGCACAGCTAGCACGAGCAGTGTGGGAACATGAGGATGAACACTGCCTTCTGAACTATCGTTCCCGGAGTAGTGCAGCAAGTTCCCTGGTGAAGGGATGGACGCAGAGACGTTGGCCTAGGAGCCTTTTAATGGCATTGGCGAATTGCATTCTGGGCAACGTAGTTTCCAGAGGATCCAGGCTTGTGCTATTGATAACCAAGAGAACTCTAGCCAAAGTAACTCTCCAACCTCATTAAGTGTAAGAAACAGGAAATGTCTTTCCTCCCTTCTTCCTTCTTCCCTCTTTCCTTCCCTACCTCTCTCTCTCTTCCTCCCTCCCTCCTTCTTCCCTCTGTCCCTCCCTCTCTTTTTTCCTCCCTGCCTTTCTTCCTTTCTTCCTCTACCCATTTCTCCCCCCCATATCCATTCTTTCTTTCCTTACTTTCTCATTTAAATTAAATTAAATTTCTTATGTAAAATTTTATATATTTATGGAGTTCAGTGTGATATTTTATCACACGTAGACACTTGTATGAGTCAGAATTTCTATTGTTGCGGTAAAACACCATGACCAAAATAAATAAATAAAATAATAGAAATCAACCTTGGGAGGAAAACATTTATTGAATTTTACACTTTCATGCAAATCCAACACTGAAAGAAGTGATAGCAGGAACTCAAGTCTGACAGGAACCTGGAGGCAGGAAATGGAGCAGGTGCCATCGAGGAGTGCTGCTTACTGCCTTGATCCCTATGACTTGCTCAACTTGCTTTCTTACTGCTTCCAGGACCACATATACAGGAATGACACTGCCCACAGGTATCTGGGTCCTCCATCACCAATAGTTAGTCAAGAAAATGTGCCTGTCTACAGGCCAGTTTTATGCTTTGGAACAAACTTCGTACATTGTTTGTATGGCTCTCGTTCTTAATAAATACGTTGATTGGCTGATGGCTAGGCATGGTTTTCAGAGCAGAGAGAATGCTGGGAATAAGAAGAGTGGAGTCAGAGGCGTCACCAGCCATACAGAAAGAAAGCAGGATATGCAGAAGAGGTTAAAGCCATGAGCCTTGGTCAGAACATAGATTGATAGAAATGAATTAATTTAGGTTGTAAGAGCTACTTAGTAATAAGCCTGAGCTATTGGCTGAGCATTTCCAGTTAATAAGTCTCTGAGTGCCTATTTCAGAAGCGACTGGTGGAATAGAGATGATCAAGGTTCCAACAAAAAACTCTGTCTACACTGATATTTTTTAAATGAGGTTATGTCTTCCCAAATGATTCTAGATTCTGTCAAATTGACATGAAACTAGCCAGTACAACACCAATTTAAAGAAATCAGAGTAATTAGTATTTCCATTTCTTTATTATTTTATTTATCAATTTACTTTAGAGGCTAGGTTTCACTTCTTGCAACCTGGACTCATACTTCCTATGTGACTGAGGATGACATTGATCCTCTTGCCAATATATCGAGAGTGATGAGTCTTTATGCCCAGTGGGATTGAACTCTAGGCTTTGAGCATAGTAGGAAAATACTCTACCAACTGAGCCACATGCTCAGCCCTCATTTATTTAGTTTTCATAGAGAATTCTTTGTAATTTAGCCATAATATCCTTTTGTCTCCAGTCACTTTTTCCTGCTAGTCTCCTTTCTTCACTCTCCTTCTGCTTTTGTGTATACAAGTATTTACGTATACATAAAATGATAGCTGTTTACATTAATAACTGCCTTAGACATTTGTTTCTCATGACTTCCTTCTTTGAACAGGCTTGCACAACTATAGAAGTACTCATGGCTTTAATGGACATGAATTGAAGGTTTGTCTGTAGCCTTACTGAAACTGGTTCCATTCTTTAATTTTGGCAGTACTTTCTGTATCGAGGTAGACTCTTTGCTGTTGAGCACTAAAACTCTTAAATGTCATTTTGTCCCCGAGTTGGCTTCATCTGCACAGAGCTATGTGCATCTGTTTCATGTTCATCTGTTTCAGATGGACATATTTTTCCATAGAGCTTTTCACACATGGTAAATTCCTCACACAAATGAGAGAAATGTAGCTTTTCCTAACTGTTGGCTGGGGTTCCATCAGGCTATCACTTCAGTGGGTTCCATGTGAGACACTGGAATAAAAGCCCAAGTTCTATAGCAGCTGTAATCACTGAATGGAGGCAAAGGAATCTCAAAATTCAAGGTCTTCCTCAGTGGCATAGCAAGTTTGAGTCCTGCCTGGGATAAGTGAATCCTAGTTTCCTAAGTAGATAGATAGATAGATAGATAGATAGATAGATAGATAGATAGATAGATAGATAATAAATATAAAGAAATGGGGAGCCTAATTATTCTGATTTCTTAAAATAAGTACAGTATTGTACTAGCTACTTCCTCGACAATTTGACACAAAATAGAATCATTTGGGAAGAGGGAACATCAATTGCAAAAATACCTGCATAATATTTGCCTACATAAGACCTTGGGAGTAGAAGGCACACACAATCACTCCTCAAGATAGGATGGAAATGTCACCATGAGCAGTGTGGTGGATTATCCTTTGAGACACAGTCACCATCTGGGAGAGGACAAAATTACTACTCTTAAGCTCTAATGGTCATCAGTCCCTTCTGGAGTCAAGGACTCTTGCTCAGGAAATCCTCAAAACTCCTGCCTATAAGAATCTGGATAGAGAAATATCCTGAAGGTCACTCTGGAGTTATGGAGACTGCCTATTAACAGTCAATTGCCTGGAATCCCTTTGTTCTACTAAATAGGAATCATGGGTAGACTGAGGGAGTTTGAAAGCACTAGTCTTCGGCAACATGTAAATATTCATTTTCCTTTAATTTTTATTTACCTGTTTATCAAAAGACCTGGATTGCATAAAGGAGTAAGTGTGAGTCAACATACTTCAGATATCTCATGGCAAGCATCAGAGAAATGCCACTTAGAGGAATTGTGGCAATTTGATTGTGATGTGGAAGCTACCAAAGACAATGTCATGCTGTGAGAAGCCCTTCTGGTCACTCAGTTAAAACAGAAGAGAACTTTTTTTCCAGCCTCATCTTGGACATAGATCAATCCAAAGGCTCCTAGTTTCTGAGGGACTCCTCTGGGTAACACTACAAAGGAATTGGCTATAGCCATCTAGTTGAGAATCAGGTCTGTGGGTCTCACATTTTGTTCAGTAGGCAAAGTGAAGTTATGCAGGCCAAGGACACAGAAGTTTTCTGGGATTTCCACTCCCAATTCTGTATGGAAGATAATTCTTGTATCCTACTTGGAAAGACTCATCACTTCAGTATGCTTGATGTAATGGTTTTGATTTTTGCTTAAAAAATAGTTTGATAAACATAAAAGATTGCTACTAACCTCAAGTATTCCTAAGTATGTATCAAGTCTGAAGCCTTGACATATTGGGGCATATTTGTATTAATAAAGTTAATTATATTAAAAAAAATCCCTTCCTCTTTTCATTCATTCTCATTCCTCTCCTTCCTGCTTAACTGTGTACCTCGCTTTGCTACTTCCATACAAGGACACTCTTATGATATGAATCGACTCTCTTTCTCTAGAGTCGATAGGTATAATAAACTTGCACTTCTCCTGGTATTCCCTAAATTCATGGCTTTCTAGTAAAAATAAATAAATAAATAATATATGGATTTTAGGCTTTGAAAAACAGAAGAACATTTAGGACTAGTTAGATGGCTCAGCACGTGAAGATGATTCCTACCCAATATTACAACCTGGCTTAAATCCTGGAGCCCACCTGAGGGAAACAGAGAACCAACTTCTGCAAGTTTTCCTCTGACCACCACATGTGTCTGAACACACACTCACACACAGACAAACTCTCCCCCCCAACAAACATACACACCTAACTAGATACGTGTGACCAAAATGCAAGAAACCATTCAGCATACTAAATACATAAATTCTGTGTTCTCTTTTATAAGCATATATTACAGCTTTACCATGTAATTGAAAATTAAGTAAATTAAATTCTTCATAAAAACTACAATTGCAATAATTGAAAATCAAGGGGAAGCTGTATGTGCACATCTAGAAGAGTCACTGCTTGTGGTAGACTAAGTACTTGGTGAAGATAACAGAACTAGAGGTGGCTGGAGGAGAACATTTTTAAAAATTTATATTATGCTTTTCCTTCATAAATGAATGCATTGTATTTTGTTCAAATGCATCCTTTACTCTCTGCCTCCCTTGAATTCTCCCTACCATCTTTATACCCTCCCCCTTCTCTACGTAAGTGCACATAACCTATTAAATTCAGTTAGCATTATACACAGGCTCATGGCTGTAGAATTGCCAGAAATACCAGAGGCAACCTATTCAGAACCCCACATCTGAAGAAAATTCACTTTGTCTTCCCCAGTAAATTGTCTGTAGCTTCACAGCTAGAAATGGGCCTTGCAAACTCCTCACTGTCCATGCTGAACCAGTAACTAGATAGATCTCCTGTCAGCAAACACCGCTGTTGAGATGTCAGGAATGTAACTGCCTGTGTATCCAGACGATACCGTTTCCTAGTATTATTCTCTGATCTCTGGCTTTTACAACCTTTGCACCCCATCTTCCATGACGTTCCCTCAGCTTGAAGGGAGAGGGTGTGATATATATCAGAATTTCACAGTGAGTCACTCTCTGCATTTGGATTATTTGTGTTCTTCATGTTAAATTCTATCAACTTCAAAAATAAGTGTCCATGGATGAGAGGTGTGAACTGAACAGGACAAAGATAAGATTATAAGGATAAGTATTTCAAAGGCAGTTGGAGTCTGTGTACATTTAGAAAAATGATGGCAGTGGGAGAAAATGATCTTTTTTCCTATCTGTGGACACTGATACACATATCTCATAAGAGAGGAGATAAGATGAAATCTAGAAGTAAAACAGGCAGGCATCAGTTAAAACAGAACCAGTAAGTGAATATGATGTGGTGAAGAGTTCTTTTTTTTAAATTTTTTTTGTTTATTTTTTTTAGTTGTTGAAAAAAAATTTCCTCCTCCTCCCATTTCCCATTCCCCTCCCCCTCCTCCCACATATCGCCCCCTCCCCCCAACTCCTTCCCCTTCTCCCCCTCCCCCTCCATTCCTCCTTCCTCTCAAGAATGAAGAGCAGTCTAGATTCCCTGCCCTGCAGGAAGTCCAATGTCCTCCCACTTCTATCCAGGTCCAGGAAGGTGAGCATCCAAACAGGTTAGGCTCCCACACAGCCAGTTCATGTATTATGATCGAAACCTAGTGCCATTGTCCTTGGCTTCTCATCAGCCTTCATTGTCTGCCATGTTCAGAAAGTCCGGTTTCATCCCATGCTTATTCAGTCCCAGTCCCGCTGGCCTTGGTGAACTCCCAATAGATCAGTTCCACTCTCACAGTGGGTGGGTGCACCCCTCGTGGTCCTGACTTCCTTGCTCATGTTCTCCCTCCTTCTGCTCAGAGACCCAAATTGGAGAAGAGTTCTTATGCAAAGCAGCAATTCTACCTCCTTGGCTGGGGAAGGGGATTGAGAAAGTGAGGGGATCCCGACAGGTATCATGCAGGAAACAAAACTATAAGAAGAGGTAAGAATTAAAAGATAATGCAAATTGACTTTTCCTTTTTTTTAAATTGAGTTTTATTGAGCTCTACATTTTTCTCTTTTCCTCTCCCTGCCTCTCTCCTCCCTTTTCACCCTCTCCCAAGGTCCCCATGCTCCCAATTTACTCAGGAGATCTTGTCTTTTTCTACTTCCCATGTAGATTAGATGTATGCATGTCTCTCTTAGGGTCCTCATTGTTGTCTAGGATCAGACTTCAGGGAGTCTAATGCCTTACAGTTCATTGCCAGCATATTCAAAACACAGTACAATTTGGAAAATGGTTTCCAGGCCACAAATAAATCTTATTGTAGGTGGACAATAAAGCTTAAGGTATGACTACATAGAAATTCTTCCACAAAAAAATATGGCTATCAGAGTGGTTTCTATAGCTAAAAACCTAGAATCTAGTGTAGTCTCAGACTTATGATGGCACAGGGGTTAGCAGGATGAAGTACATTGGACAGCTCCCCGAAAGATGGGCAATGGTCCAGGGAGGGACAAGTCTGGAATAATTAATTATTCTGGGGAATCGGGGTGAGGTTTGCCTCCACAGAGAGCCCAAAGGTCACCAAGTATAACAAAATCCACTCTCAGCTTTCTGGATGGAATGTCAGCATTTTGTTTGATCTCCTCCACCGAAGAGACACCCGCGTGTGATTAACATTCCTGGTTCTCTAAGTCCCTCTCTGTGAATATGAGAACATTTGTGACCTCAGAACTAGAGGAGGAGACACTGCCCAGTCTAGCTACCCAGAGGAGACTCTCTGACCAGCTGAGCTGCCTGCAAATCATGTCAATACCACCAGGGTTGAAGCTCCTGTCAGTTCCCACCCATGATTTGGGGCAGACTTTTCAATTAGGCAGCTGCTCTATTAAGTATCCCTTCACCCACAACCCCCTAAGCAACCCCAACTAAAATTTATTGGCTTATTCAAATGGGCTTTGGGAGAATTGTTGCTTTGGTTTGTCATGAGTTCCCTTTCTGGGGTGAAACATAACATATTATATCTACCTGGGAAGAGTCTCACACAATGTTCAAAATGAAGACTGATACTGGTTTTTAGATTCTTCCAGAAGTGAATGTTCTCACTCTTCTATTGATGGCAGGGAATTGATAGATCACAGGTATTGATGCTTGTCAGGACAGCAGGCACAGAATGACAGAACAGGATCAAATGTGTGTGAACAAATGGCACTAAGATCCCAGGGACCTTCAGACATAGGGGCTAGACATCTAAGTTCTAGATAAATGTCTTGATCAGAAAATAGTCATAGTAAAAGTTGGACAATCCAACTTCTTCAGGCAGAGACCCTGAAAAGTGTAAAGTTTATGAGAGTGAAGACCAAGCAGAGAGATAATGAAGCCCTAAAGAATGGAAAGATAACTTTGCTGGGTAATAGTTTGTGGTGAGAGACTTCCTGGTGGTGACATGACACATATGGGTCTATTCACCCTAGAAAGAGAACCCATGACAGATAAACGTAGCCATCAAACCAAAGTCCAAGTTGGTAAACTAGTAAACTTTTATTGGTCTTCTTTACAGGAGTATGGCTGCAGGGTTTCTTACAGGACTGGTCATCACTCAGATGAATCTGCCTCACAGAGAAGTCTATCCTCACACAGGTGTGATGACTCAAGGAATATGCATACTTGCATCTCTGCATGACTTTGGAGCAACTCAACACTTCCGAGAATCTCTTTAGGCAGTTCAACAGATCAGAATTTCCTTTAGTAGATTAAAAAAAAACTTCTATAACCTGTGGAGAGTCCCTCCTGTGTCTTTTTTGTTTGAGTTGTCCTATATTTCTGAAATGTGTATACTTCTACTGTCTCTAGTGGCCTTCTCACTGGAGGGAATAGTTTAATGAGGAGGAAATTGCTCTACAACACAGTTGTGCTCAGGGACAATCTTCTCACTAAGTATAGGGGTAAGCTTATATCATTCCAAGTAACACACACACACACACACATGCGCATGCACACACGCATAAGCACTCATGCAACACACCCTTTATTTTTTACTGTTTTCAATGATCTAATAATTGTGTAGACTAGAATATTTATGAAAGTATAAAATCATAACAAATAACAGAATTTACAGTCAGTATACTCAGTAACAGTGCAGTTTGTGTGTGGGTGTGGAGGAGGTAGCTCAGTGTTGTGGAGCCCATACTTCCTGGGCTAAACTAGGATTGAGAGTACAAACACAAGGAAGTGATATGTTTGCCAAATACACATTGTACAAATGATTGACAACAATGAATTCAGAATTAGAACACTCTACTAAAAATTGCAGAAGTAAATGGGAACAACAATTAAAATTCTGAAAACATGTTAAAGGAACATGCGGTGGGCAAGGAGACATTGAGGTTTATTAAGAGAAAAAAATTGAAAATTTACTTATAGAGCACCAGCAGACTTTTAAAGTTATATCAAAACCAGGCATGCCTGGCAATCTTATCTACTCCCATACCCAGGAGGATAGCTATATGTTTTTCTTTGGGTTCACCTTCTTATCTAGCTTCTTTAGGATAACAAATTATAGACTCACTGACCTTTATTTATGGCTAGAACCCAATTATGAGTGAGTACATACCTTGTTCATCTTTTTGGGTCTGGGTTACCTCACTCAGGATAGTATTTTCTATTTCCATCCATTTGCATGCATCATGTTCTGGCTTTGAGGGTGCCTAGCCAGTTTGGATGTTCACCTTCCTAGACCAGGATGGAGGGGCAAGGACTTTGGACTTTCCACAGGGCAGGGAACCCTGGCTGCTCTTCAGACTGCAGAGGGAGGGGGAGAGAAGTGGGGGGAGGGGGAGAGAAGTGGGGGGAGGGGAAGAGGAGTGGGGAGAGGGGGAGAGGAGTGGGGGGAGGGGGGAGGAGTGGGAGGATGGGATGAGGCGGAAATTTTTTTCCTCAATAAAAAAAAATATTAAAAAAAAGAAATATAAAGTAAAAAAAAAAAACAGGCATAGCGGCACAACCCTTTAATCCCAGTACTTGGGAGATGGAGGTATGGATCTCTGAGTTTGAAGTCCATATGGTCTACAGATCAAGTTCCAGGACAGCCTGGACTAAATAAATAAACTTTGCCTTGAAAGACTGATATGTATATTAATCTCAGTCCCTGTGTATGTGCTATCATAGTTGTGTGCATGTGTGTGCACTTTATGTATGAATATGTGTACTATGTATACTACATATATTATGTATGTGATAACTAGTATGTACATATATGATTCCTTTACTAACTGGGTTGACAAAGTATTAAAGTTGAAAGAAAACGGGGAGAGATGGCAGAATTATCCCTCTGAATAGGTAGGATTATTTAGTGAACAGAGATCTGTGATATACTTACCAGGTGCCTTCCAAGGGAGAGAGGAAGATAATGAAATTAACTGATAGTTCCAGCTCGTGGTGCCAACTGAACAGTTATTTCATGATTGATTAACATTAAATTTTGCCCAGACTGATGGCATTGACCCTACAGTCAGTGCTAGTCAAGGTCTTTATTAATGTCAAGAATAGATACTGCTGAGTACCATGCAATAATGACTCCATGTCTTATCCAGACCCGTGGTCTAATAAGTGCATGTCCGTGTGTTTATGTTGTGTGTGTGTGTGTAGGTTCCCCAGTTCAAATGCATGTGGAGGCTATAGGTTGAAGTTCAGAGTTTTTCTCTATTATTCTCCATCATGGTATTAAAGATAGGGAATCCAGTGAACCTAGAGATCAACATTTAACATAGATTGACTAGACAGTGAGATCCTAAAGTCCACCAATTTCTGACTACCTGGTGTTATAGGCTCATATTGCACACAAAGCTTCTAATGTAGGTGCTGGGGATTCCAACTGTGGTCTCCATGATTACTCTAAAAGTACTTTACCAACTGAGCCATTTCCTCTCTCCACAATCTGCAAGGTACCTCTGGAAAAAATATCAGTTAAATTTTGAGGTAAATGACTACAAGAAGGCAGGGTCACACTCACAGTATCACCCTCTGCCATTATTTATGCAGAGAACTGGGGTGCCTTTTAGTTTCTGCTACTATTAAGAATGCAACAACAAAATATCAGGCTTGAAGAACAAAATATGCCAGAACTAGATTAAATGAATTAGGACATCAACGTTAAGCTTGTTTTACCAGACAAGGCACTGTTACGACTGATACTGTTGAGTACTTTTTACTTAACCACTGTCAGCATGCTTATTACACATAAAGTTTTGTGATGTGTGTTTTTTTTATTTGATATGTATGAATGTTTTACTTATGTATAAGCATATATGTATAGAAATATTCATACATTTCTAATATGATATATTTGTGCCTTATAGGCACATGGAATTCACACACACACACACACACAAACACACACACGAGTTCCATGTTTGTGCCTATGAGAATCAGAAGAGGACATCGGAGTCCCTGGAACTGGAGTTACAGACCATTATGAGAGATGATGTGGGTGCTGGTAATTGAACCTGGGTGCCATGGAACATTTTGCCTTCATATGTATGTGTGTGCCAAGTGCAAGCCTGGTGCTCATGGAGGTCTGAAGAAGCAAACTGATTTCCTGTAATTTGGATAATGTATGATTTTGAGCCACCATGTGGGCACTGTTACCAAACCTTGGTCTCCTGAAAGAGCACCAAGTGCTTTTAATTGCTGAGCCATTTCTGCAGCTCCATGATGTATCTAATTTTTAACAGCAGAGTCCCTTCAATCTTCACTTCTTAATGTATCTTTGGTATTTGTGAATGCTATAAAGCTGGTTGTCAATTTTGAGTTAATATTAAAAGAAAATTATTAAACATATTAAATCCATAGAGTTGTACTGAGCAAAGAAATATTTATTAGTTGTTGAGTTCCCAGAACTAGCGGTGATTCATGGAAGACGACTGTTTGTCAATAGGACAAAAGCATTTACAAACAGACACTGGGAAGCAATGAAAATAATAGGCTCAGAGATAGCTACTTGTTGTGTCCCAGCAGGAAATTTCTGTATATGAAGGATCTGTGAACTACTTTTGTGATGGAGGAAGGTCATTGGTTAATTATAATAAAGAAACTGCTTGGCTCTCATAGGTTAAAACATAGGTGGGAGGAGAAAACAGAACAGAATGCTGGGAGGAAGAGGAAGTGAGCTCAGAAATCATGCAGCTCCTCTCAGAGTCAGATGTGATGAAGCAAGCCGCCAGGTCAGACATGCTGAATCTTTCCCGGTAAGACCAGTGCTACACAGTTTATTAGAGATGGGTTGATGGGGATATCAGAATAGCCAGTAAGGGCTAGAGCTAATGGACCAAGCAGTGTTTAAAAGAATACAGTTTGTGTGTTGTTATTTCAGGGCATAAGCTAGTCAGGCAACCAGGAGCTGGGGTGGCAGGAACACAGCCTGCAGCTCTTACAACACTTTTGGCTTCCCTTGAGTGACTAAAACTCTATTTCAGTGATTGGTTGCAACTCAGCTGTTTGTTACAAGTACAAATACCTAAGTGGGGTCATAAGCTTATGTTGTACAAAAGTTGGACCTCACTTCTACAGGTCAGCTCTCAAGTATATGAGCTCAATCAAATTTTATCAAAAAATGCCATTTACTTATATCAAGATTCAAAACTGAGCCATATGCTTGTGGAATGCAGAGAAGCCAGAAATATTCACGATGTCAAAGGAATGGCTACACTGTGCCGGAATGAGGGTGGCAGACATACAAGTGAAGTAGGCCTGCTAAATACAAGCAAAGTGACCTGTAGGGCTTTAGAACTTTATTTATTTGTTAGTTTGCTATTGAATTTTAACTTCCCTATGTAGTCCCAAATCTGAGTAATTCTATTGCTACAAATTGTGTCAGAAAAGAAGAAAAATATCAAAATATAGCTAAGGAAACATTCTTATCCTGTTTATCAAGGTTTCAGAAGGGTAGCTTGGCTTCCCGTTCTAAAAGTTTTATGTCACAGTTCTGTATTACATGTTTTCTTGTCATTTCCATTCTGTAAGCTTGGGGAAGACTTACTTCAGGAAAATTAAAATTCCAGCTCCATCTTCCCTTCTCATCCTCAGTCCCTCCTCCTTAGAACCCATCCCACTGCTCCTGCAATCTGGACTCCCTCTGTGATCCAATGCCCCAGAAGAGGAGCATCCCCTCCAGATCTTCAGCATGTCCTTCTGCTATTCATTTCACAGTGAAAATGTTCCTGATGGTTCTGATGTGAAGAAGTGTTTTTCAGCGATGAAGTCAACTCCCTCAGCAGAGAGTGTTATGGTTCCCCTTGTGGCACCCTCTTGACCTCCAGAGAGATGAGGTATCAGCATATGAACATGTCACTGTGTGTCTGTGACTATATGGAGAGAAGCTATCTGTCCCTCTGACTATTGAGGTCCTATCCAGCATCTGCCATCATAGAGGCATCTACTTTCACAGGTGAGACTTGATTTGTTTCCTCAGGCTTGCAAAAGCTAGACAATCTGCTCCTAGCAGTGTGGGTGCAGGTCTTTGAGCGTGTCTCTTTTTCAGGGGCGGAATGCTGCATAGAATGAATACTGAGAGATCTGTGGATCCTCCGAGCCCTGAGGACTCCATGGGTAAAGGAAATCTTCTTGAGTGAAGCCTGTGTGCCTTCTGGAAAAAAAAAGAAACCTTTGGCAAGGAGGATTTCTGTAGGAACCCAAGTCACAAGAGGCAGGTGGAGAGGTCTTTGCATCTAAAGTGCTTTATCACAGTATATAGGGATACAGACAGAAAGACCTCCACCAAAAAACAAAGGTTTAATTGAAAAAATATTAGGTGTGCTCAGTGAAATGTAATGCCTTGCATATTCTCAAGATTATAACTTTTGCTGGATAGCAGAATTTACAGACGCACGAACACTTGTTTCCCTTGCAAGCTGCCTTTTTGACTCAGGGTCACAGAAGCAGTTGGCAGTTTTCTTTTGGAAATACTGGTGCCAAGAGGCACACTGACAGAAGGCTATTTTACCCTCTTAGAGGGCAAGAGCAGTAATAGCGATTTCATGTTGTATTTATGTGTATAAAAGTGGACAAAATTAAATACATGTGATTCAAATTTCAATCCATTCTAATGAAGCTTCTTTGACTTTCATATTTTAGCATCACTTTGTGAGGGTTGAATATTTATGTATCTCCTGCTGTGGTTTCTACTTTGCAGGACTGTCTTTGAACTCTAGATTCTCCTATGAATTATTGTATTACTTACATTTTCTTATCTTGAAATTATTATGCACTGTTTGTATATGTATGCATAAAATTTCACTTTCCATATGTTTAGACAGCTATGATCTGTCAGGAGCCAATTTCCTCCTAAAATCATTACAGGAACCATCACCCTGGGGAGTCTGCAGAGAACCCCACACCCCTAATTGTGTTAGGAATCGTTCTATTGACAGAGCCTACCCCACACCCAAATTGGCTGTTAATGGAACCCACCCCACATTCCAAACTATCTAGAGAACTAGGTGTGTCAACTCGTGACTTTCTGGCCTAGGTGACCTGATCGAACGTAACCTCCTGAATCACATGACCAACGTGAACCACGCGACAAGAGCCCAGGCCCCTGTGCCCACCCCCCAACTCCTTACCCTATATAACCTGTACCCCATCTCTAATAAACTGAGGCTTTGACAAGAACCTCGCTTAGCCTCCTTCCTGTCTCCTAGCCCATTATCTTCCAGATAGTGCCTCTCCGGGACCCTGGAATAACTGAACTGCCAGGCGGGTTACAAACCCCTAGACTAAGTAACCCGCCAAGGCAATCAACAATGATAGAATAGGAACTATATTCTTGGTGTTAATAATATTGTAATTTAGTAAATGGGGAAAGTTCTCATTCAAATATTGAATCAACTTTTACAATTATTAAGTTGAACATTTGTATAAGATTGATCTGTTTCATATGTGATTGTCATTGTTACCTTCTGATATTTCCATTTGATACATGATATTTTCCAATAGTATATTTTAGGAATTAATGGCATATCAAAAATATACAGGAGTTTGTAAACTAGAGCCAAGAATGGCAGTGTGAATGACATAGAAAACAATTTTGCTCCATACAACCTAGAGGAAATATTTTCATTCTGAAGTGTAATTGAGTCTGGTATGACTGCCATTTTCCAGTGGTGGAACCTACAGAATCTTCAGTGTCACAAAACTCATCCTATGACAGACTGCCTCATCCTTAGAACCCCCAACCCAAGACTTCTGTTAGCTGGAAATCACACTTCCTTTGTATAGCTGTGTGAAACGTGGGGACAACCAGCAAGTACAGTACTAAACTTGTCTTTCAAAACAGTCCTGTGTCTAGTATCTGGTAAAAAAAATATGGGAATTCTTTAAGGCTTGGAATACTTTGAAAACGTCATTTATTTTGCAGTGTGCTTTGGTGTGTTACCTGTATGTATTTCTCTGTAGGAATGAGAACTATACACAGTTGTGAGATGCCATGTGGATGCTGAGAATCTGACCCAGGTCCTCTCTAAGAGCAGCCAGTGCCCTCCACTGATTCAGCCCCTAGAAACTTATTCAAATACACTTCTTGGGGGCTCTCGAGAAGGCTCTCTGGACTAAGAAGGCACACTGCCTCTATAGAAAACTCAAGTTTAGTTCCAGTACCCTTATGTGGAACCTCAGCACTGTCTATAACACTGACAGACTCCAAAGGCACCTTAACTGAAGTGAATATTCCCACACAAAGGCACAAGTATAACCACAGAGTTATATTTTATCTCAGTATCTGAATAGATATTAGTGATTATTGGTTAGCATGGATTTTGTTGTACATTGAAGAAAATAGTCCTACATGTCTATCCTGAGTTCTCAGGACCAGATACTGAGTGACATTTTTATACAATGACAGAATGATATCAAGAGATCTGGCCATGGGGATCTTCTTCCTATCCCAGACTTCACTGGGCTTCCTGGGGAACTTAGCCTTGCTTTGCTGTATTATTGTCTCTTCCTTCAATGGGATAAGGAAAAGGCCCACAGACCTGATTGTCAAACACCTGACCTGTGCCAACATCTTGGTTCTTCTCTGCAAAGGAATCCCTCAGTCAATGGCTGCTTTTGGTCAGACATATCCTCTAGGTAACATTTCATGCAAACTGGTCTTTTATTTGTATAGAGTTGCTAGGGGCATATCCCTTGGTTCAACATCCCTGTTGAGTATCTTTCAGGCCATCACCATCAGTCCTAGCAATTCCAAGTGGGCACAGCTCAAGGTCAGAGCCCCCAATATCATTGGTCCTTCCCTGGGCTTGTGCTGGGCCCTGTGTCTATTGGCAAATAGCTTAATTATTGTGAGACTGACTGATATGAAGGATAAAGGAAATCGTACTGAATTAAGACAATTTTTGCACTGTTTAATAATAAAAGTTAACAAACAAACTTCCACATTATATGCTATTCTTTTAGCTTTCAATGATGTTATGTCTTTGGGACTCATGATGTGGGCCAATGGCTCCATGGTGTTGATCTTGTTCAAACATAAACAGAGGGTCCAGCATATCCACAGATCCCTGTCTAATAAATCACTTCATGAAACCAAAGCCACACAAAGAATACTTATCCTTTTGAGCATCTTTGTGGTCTTTTATGTAGCCTCTGTCATCTTAATGATGTATTTTTCTGTTCAGGATGGAGGAGATACATGGGTGACCCATGTCAATGTGGCCATCAATGCTTGCTACCCAGCACTCTGCCCCTTTCTCCTCATTGGACAATACACCAGGAATTTTCAACCCTGCAGTACATGAGTATATCAACAACTATTTTTTTCTTCTGTAATCAGAGCACTCTAAAACATAGACTTTTACATACTATTTTATATTCAGTATGACCTCTTGTCATCAGATTGCTTCTGTAGTTATAATGTCTCCTAACATTCTTTGGAACACAGGTTTTAATCTAATTGCTGTCAACTGTTTCAAGTTAGAGCATTGAAGTACTAAAGTAATTCAATTTGAGGTGTAAAGGTTGTGAGTACTGTGATGATTTATAAAGGTCTGATTATCATTCGATGATCTGTTGTATAGACATATTTAATCAACACTGATTTGTAGATAGACCATTGTTCTGAGGAAGAATGGAGCCCCAAACTAATTCAGAATAAATGAACACTTCTGTAAGATGCCCATGAGCATGGTGAGATTAGGGCACCCTTACAATTTGCTGGTGTCACACAGCACACAGATTTCAGGGTGTGACTAGGGACTGTCTTTCTCGTGTACTGATGCTCAGTGACCAACTCAGTGAAAATGCCAGGTGAGATGTGGAAATGCTAGTTTTCATATTTATGTAAATATTCAGATATGAAATGATCAGAAATGGGGTAAATTATTTAAAAGCAGCTTATTGGATAGAGCTAATTTGAAATATTTCTCATTTATTTTTATGTGTTTTGCTTTCAGGTATGAATGTTTACTTTGAGCATTCCTGGTATGATGCAGTTCAGATTATGTTGTGGAAAGTTTTGGGATTGGAGTGATGAACTACTCTGATTTGCCATGTAGGTTCTTAGAATGAAATGAAGCTCCTCTGAAAGAGCAAGTATTATTCTGTACCATGGAGCCCTGCCCTCAATAGTTGACTTCTAAGCCACAAGATTCAGATAATTATGACTGTCAAGAGGTATAGATTGAGGGAGTTTCCAACCAATGATTGTGCTAGCCTGAAACACATTCCTGGAGAGCAAACCCAGTCCTGATGATGCCTAGAGCACTAGGACCTTCAGGCGGAATGACCCGCAGACCTGGGATCGCACCAAACACAATTGGAGTAAAAGGTTGACAATATAATGATGCCTAATGATATGCTGCTGTATTCATTGACTGGTATCCAGCAAAGTTGTCATCAGCAAGGATTCATTTTGGAACTGACCTACAACCAAACAATAGGAGGACCTTGGAGAATCCTGCAGAAGAGGGAGAGAAAGAATTGTAGGACCCAGAGGGGTCAAGAACACCACAAAAAACCTACAGCATTGACTAACATGGACTCATTGGGGTTCATAGATACTGAATCAATAACCAAGAAACCTGTATGGGACTCACCTAGGCCCTCTGCATGTATGATGCAGTTGTGTAATTTGGTTCTCTTATGGGACTCACAACAGTGTGAGCAGGGAGTATCTCTAAGTTTTTTATTGGCTTTTGGGACTGTACTCCTCATACTGAGTTGCCTTGCCCAGCTTTAAATACACGGGAGGTGCTTAGTCTTACTGCGGATCCATATTCCATGTTTTATTGATATCTATGGGAGACCTGTCCTTTCATGAACAGAAATGGAGGTGAGTAGATGGTTTGGTAGTGACAAAATGGTGTCAAGGGGGAAGGGACTGCAAGGAGATGAGGGAATAGAAACAATGGACATGATGTAAAACAAATTAATATTTTCAAAAGGTGAAAAAGAAGTATAGATTCAAACTAACTAATATTAAGATTGTTCTTCAAAAAGTAGGTTTCCCGTGTTATTTATAATAAAACAATAAACCAATTCTTCTATATTGAGGAATCTTGACCTATATAAGAATATCCAGGGAAGTGTTGTTGCACCCATATTTGTTGGTTAATTATGAAGGACTTGTTATGAATTTATTTTTGTAGTTTCTCTACCATCCTTCATTTTATCTCTGTGTCATGCTGAAATATGAAAGTATAGAAAATATCTTAGCAATTTGCGTATCCAACTTGGTTTGCCCTAAATTTACTTCTTCATGAAAAATATAGCTATCAGTGTTTGAGCCTACTAAGATCCACACCTGCAAAGAGTTTTATGTATATCTTCTATAAACAATTACATATGTTACTTCTCTTATAAATCATTAAACACTGAATTTTTATTGGTACATATTCTGGAACATAAACTGAGATCTATGGGGAGAAAGCTGCAGCTAGCTGTATTCCAGTGCAAGTGTTATAGAGGAAACTTCTATCGTAGTAAATATTTATAGGAATGAGTAAGCTTTAGCTTGGTTGTTAAGGATGCAGACTGGTCTTATAGTAGACATGAGTCTGGTTTCCAGCACCCATGTTGCTCATCTCACAGCTGCCTGAAACTCCTGTAAAAAAACCTGTTCTATCATGTGTAGTATCTTAGTTATAGTTTCTATTGCTCTCAAGAGACACCATGATCATGGCAACTTTTATAAATAAAATTTCTAATTGTGGTGACTCATTTACTGTTTTAGAGGTTCAGTCCATTATTATCATGGTGGGGAGCATGGTAGTGGGAAGTCAGAAGTGGTGCTAGGGGAAAAGCTGACAGTCCTACATCTTGCACTGGGTAGTATCATGAGCACAGGAAACCTCACAACGTACCTCAAGTAACAAATGTCCTTCACCAAGGCCATGCCCACTCCAACAAAGCCATACCTCCTAATTGCCACACTGTATGAGATTATAGGTGATCAATTACATTCAAACTACCACAAAAAGGTACCTTAAATCTTCTCAGAAACTCGTGGTAAAATATAAAATAGTGGAAATGGGTTCATTTAAGATATAAGAGCTAGCTAGCAATATGCTTAAGCTATTGTCCAAGCAATATGTTAAATAATGTAGTATCTGTGTGAGTATTTAGGATCTGAGCAGCGGCTGTGAACAAATGAACAGCCTTGAACAACAATGTCTTTTTTCAATACCTAAAACATCAAACAACTATATCCTGAGTTAAGTATTCTGTTATTTAGTTTGGACATACAGTGACAACATCTTAGACCAAGTATCTTGAAGGAAGCCACTCCCTGTGTCAATCCTCCTTTTATATCCTTAAAGGAGCATGAATAGGCTTGATTTCTCTGGTCTTTGGTCAATGTGGAAAGGATCCGCTTCTGTGGGCCATCTCAATACCCAAGACACCAAGAGACCAGACCCTAGGTCACGATAGATATTTTGTTTGTTGCCACATCTTGTGTTATAATCTGTTTTCTTGGCCTGTCACCTTGGTACCCTGTCCCTTTAAGAGACAAGTTTTACCCACTCCCAACCTCTCCCTTTCTGCTGAGACAAGCAGATCTCCTGCCTTCTCTCCAGCCAGCACTCTATCCATCTCTCTTTTGAAGAGGTAACTACTGCCTCTCTCCATTTCCCTTTCTCTCTTCTTTCCTCTCTCTCTCCTCTCTCTTTCCTCTTTCTCTGTTCCCCCTTCTCCCTCCCCTTCTCCCCTCTCCTCCATAACTGCCAGATGGCAAAGCATAGCCCTCTCCATAGACACTTCCTGAGATGCAGAAAGCAATTCCCTCCAGGCAACCCAGTGGCAGCTAAATGAGCATGTTCTATGGCATCTGCATGTGTATTTGACAATGTTACAGATGATTCTGGTTATAATAATTATACTAGCACATTTATTCTTTGTGTTCTTTTTCTCCTTCCACACTGGTTGCTTCTGAAAATGTGAAAGTGTTCTTCTGAAACAGTGGGTGTGTGTATGATAATATGAGTTTTCTTGACCTGATAGAGTGGGCAGGCATTAAAGCTGTAGAGCAGATTATGGGGAAAAATCTGACAGATGAAAGAATTGAGAAAATTGGAAAAAATGTGGAAAATTGGTCTTTGCCTGATTATAAAACATGGCAAAAGAATTATACTGAAACAGAAAAGAACTTGGCTATGATGAATAAATTTTCTGAAGAACCTAGGGTTTAGGGCTGACTGCCTATGGCCTTATAAATTAAAATTGGTATTGTGAGGAACAACAATGAGACCAACTAGACTATACTTCTGTAACCGCAAGAAGATAGCCTCTGAGGTGAAAGACTCAGAAGTGGTTTTATGATAAACTCAGCTAAGAATTAAGAATATAGTTGCTGGCATGAGACTAGTGAACTGGGAAAAATATATATTGATGATGTTCTGATTTCAAAGAATCTATACTTCTTGGGAACTGCAATGATTAACCTGTGATGAGAAAAAACAATCATTTTCCCTGTGTAAAATTTACAATAAAAGACTGAGGTTTGAAACTCAGGGCAGAAGAAGGAGGAGGAGGAGGAGGAGGAGGAGGAGGAGGAGGAGGAGGAGGAAGAAAAAGAAGAAGAAGAAGAAGAAGAAGAAGAAGAAGAAGAAGAAGAAGAAGAAGAAGAAGAAGTTATCCCACAGCTGATAACCATTCAGCTTACATCAGAATCCTGTTTTTAGTGTACTCATTTTGCCTTCTAGACATCCCAGATTTGAGACCCACTTCTCTGCTGAGGCTGGTCCCTGGCACATAACCCCTTAATCTTGTACTGTCCCCAATACCCACTAAATAAACTATACCCAAGCACTCTCTGGCATGGCATATCTGCCTGTCTCTCACCCACCAAGAGGACCCATTTAGACCTCAGCTGGCCTGCCACTGCCCCTCCTTGGACCACTGTTGCCACCCCTTTTGGGACTGGCCTTGGGACACCAGTCTTATAAATGATAACACCTTAAGTCAGACCTATTTTCATTAACCTTGAAAGAGGAAGAGTAGGCTAAAATTCACTGACTTTCAGTCAAGGTGGAGAAGACCCACTTCTGTGGGTCCCTACAGACCATGATGAGACTATACACAGGAACACCTGACTTGAGCTAGTGGGATCTACTAAATTGAATATATCCCATTACTTGCATCAGTTTTTCAATGGCTGAGAAGTGTTACATACAGTGAGACAGATGGGAGGCAATGCCTTATTAACCTTTGTAATCCACAATCATAATATATTGCCCATCTTGCTCTCTCATCTTGTAACATTGTCATAGAACAGCTGTACATCTGTGTATAACATAGAGGAAAAGCAAGGCTGGCTCTCAGTCTTAATACTGATATAGTAAGTCCTGCAACAATAGAAGTATCCTCAGGCATTAGAGGTTCCTGCATAGGGACCTTTCTCTGTTTCTCCAAGTCAAGAACATGATACTAAAAGGTACTGACCCAGATAAATAATCTCTAAATCTAGAATATTCTACTAATGGAGCAAAATGTACACAGCAGACTCCAAGAGGAAAATTGCTCACTTTTGGGTCAGGCATTGTGTCTCTCACTTTGACTTCTCCCTCCATCACTGCTTTAACACTTTGATGGATCCTGGTTTTAAGTCATTCAAAGATTCAAAAGCACTGATTAGGCTCTGTGGTAGTTTGAAAGAAAATGTCTCCCAAAGGGAGTGGTATTGTTATGAGTGTTGCCTTGTTGTAGGAAGTGTGTCACTGTGAGGGTCGGCTTTAGGGTCTTCTCCCAAGCTTCTCTTAGTGTGATAGTCAGTTAACTTCTTGTCACCTCTGAATTAAGATGTTTGACTCTCAGCTCCAGCACATCTGCCTGCATGCCTGCTCTGCTCCCTACCATGAGGATAGTAGACTGAACACCTGAAGCTATAAATAAGGTCCCTAAATTAAGTACTTCAATTTAAAGAGTTGCCATGGTCATGGTTTTTCTTCACAGCAACAAAAATCCTAAGATATATGTTGATACCATGAGTGGAGTATTGCTGTGACCATGTTTTGTTTGGTGAAATATGGATTTTGGTAATTTGGTTTAGTAAATATGTGGAATACTTTAGGCACTGCTTAATAGGTATAATAAGAATATGGAAAGCAATGGTACTGATAATGATTGGAACTACCAGAAGCTGGCTCAAGAAGTTTCAGAGAAGAACTTCAGTATGTTACCTAGAAATCATTCTTGTGATATTTTTGGGATGAATGTGAGTGTGTTCTGGTTTTGCCCAATGAGTCTTCCTGAAGCTGAAGTGAAGAGTTATGGATTGAATCTGTCAGGAGAAGAAATCTGAAAACAGGCTAGTATAGATTCTGTCATGTGAATATTAGTGGTAACTCTAATGAAGAAATTAAAATCAGCAGACTAAGCAAAGTAAGTTATAATACATAAATTTTAGAAGAACAAGTAATTGGAATGGAGCTAAATCCTCTGTTCAAAGTGATAAATAGATAAAGAAATAGAATACAGGGTGGCGTGACTGAGGCAAGATCCTACACAGCTAAGTTTCCAACTTGTAAAAGCAAACAAATGAAAAGCTTAGAGCTTGGTGGGCTGGGGCACATGTTTAATCCCAGCACTGGGAAGGCATAGGCTAGCAGATCTCTGAGTCTGAGAACTACTTGGTCTACAGAGCAAGTTTTAGGACAGTTGAGCTGTGATAGACAGAAAGCTGGTTAAATGTAATTGAATGAGGGGAACATGGACCAGCCCCAGCAAGCAGAACTTGGTAGCTTTGTCCATGTGGTTCTGGCTTTTGCATAAAGAATAATGAGAAGTAGCTATAGAATAAATTCACTGAGGCCAGGCATGTGTCTGTGGTGTCCCTGATGAGAGGCCTTGTAGAAATGACATTGCATGAAGCTGTGAAATTCAGGTATTGCTTACTGCAGGAAACTGAGAGGTTAGAGAAGCCAGAGTTGTTAGATACTTGCTGAGGCGAACTGCTAAGAAAGAATGGAACCAGCCAAAAGAGGAAATAGTGTTCTGTAATAAACAAATGTGATAGAACTGGAGTTGGAGAAGCATTTTAACATCACACGTGGAGAGGAAGTGTTTAGAGTTTTCCCAGCTTGTTTTTGGCCTCACTTTGGTTCAGAATTTCCTCCTTATGCTCTCTTTCCTGTGTTTTGGAATGGTTATAAATATTCTTTGCTCTTATATGTTGAAAGTATGTGATCACCTTTTTGATTTTGATTTTTACATTGACCACAATTAAGAGATTGCCATCAGCCAGAGAAGAGACTGGCCTTTGAAACAAGTTTGGAACTGTTAAGACTATCGAGTCTTCTGTAGTTGGACTGAATGTATTTTTGCATTATGTTATGGCTATAAGCTTTTGCAGGCCAGGGAATGAAATATGGTAGTTTGCAAGAAAATGGCTCCCAAAGGGAGCTATAATATTAGGAGGCATGGCTTTGATAGATGAAATGTGTAGGGGTGGGCTTTGAGGTCTTTTCCCAGGCTTTGCTCAGTGTAACAGTTAGTTGACTTCTTGTTGACTCTGAATCAAGATGTAGGATTCTCAACTCCAACACCATGTCTGCCTGCATGCTGCCAGGCTTCTTACCATGATGATAATAGACAGATCCTCTGAAACTGTAAGTGAGCCCACCTAATTAAATATTTTTGTTTATAAAAAAATTCCATGGTCATAATATCTCTTCATAACAACAACAACAACAAAACAAAAACAAGTGAAGAGATGTTTGCTTTCATTTTCCTCCAGGAAGCAGTTTGATTCAAATTTTCTTAGCCCTATACAAAACCATTCCACATATGGGTCTACTGAGGCAATTTTATCTCACCAAATCATGGCCCATTTTGTGAATTTACAAAGCCATGGGATCACAAGAAACTCTGCTCTATGGTTCCAGTTGAATTGACATTCCTCTTAATACTGCACTGAACTCAGTTCTATCTAACTCATTGAATTGTTCATTGAACATCATCTCTCTCATGTCCAGTTCTCCCAGGAATGCATTTCCTTCCTTGTTTTGAATTACCTCATTGTCTTGAGTTTTTTCCAACTAATAATCATCAACATCCCTATGAAAATCCCTTAAATAATATGCACCATCTTTCAGCAGTAGTATTTATGACTAGGAAGTGTGAGTAGTGATAGTTTTATTCCTCACTTTCATCCATTTCCCTTTGTTCAGACATTAGAATTCATGCTTATGAGGTATTGGCTATGACTTAACACTTCCCTTCTGTTGCAAAATACTATTTTAAGGGTTGTTATTTTAGTTTATGCTCTGAAACATTTGTTTAATGATGCAGAAATGTGTGTTATGAAATAAAGTTTACCTGTAGTCAGGAGGTTGCGTCATCAACTAGCTGACTGGAAGTTGTAGGGAGGAGCCAGGTGTTGAAGAGTTTGTAAGGAGGGGTGAAGAGAAGCATGAGAACTTTCATGGAGGCTCAAGGAAGTGAGCTAGGTGAGCTGCTTCTTATTCAGTCTCTCTGAGGAATAGAATCCTACCTCAACCACTGAATCTTGAGTTCTTTAAATGGATAGAGATTTAGATAAGCTCCTTTTGTAGGTTAGAAAGAGGCTGTGTCTGAGGGAACAGGATTTGCTCATATTGTTGCTCTTGTGACCTAACCCCTGCTGGTAGCAACGGACTTGCAGTTGTTGAGTAGGATAGCCATGACTTAATAGGCAGCAAAAATTCAAAAAGAAAACAACACCCTTACTGATCTCTGTCTAATTTTTACAAAGTGTTCCAACATTGTGGCTCCTAGAAGAGGCTAGTTATACAGATTAGAGGTGTTCTCTTTCCTTTTCATACTGTCACTGTTAGTGGCCAAGTCAACACTTCTGGCAGCCCCATTCTTCTCTTTAAAAACTATCATGTCTCTAAGGCTTATGCAACATCAATGAATAAGAAGGAGCTGAAGCAGATCAGGAAGAAAGAAAGAAAGAAAGAAAGAAAGAAAGAAAGAAAGAAAGAAAGAAAGAAAGAGAAAGGAAGGAAGAAATGGAGGAAGGAAGGAAGGAAGGAAGAAGGAAAAAAGTAAAAGAGTAAAAAGTACAAAGAAAGAAAGGAATGGAGAAAGGCAGAAAATAAATAGAGATAGGGAAGGAAGGAAGAAGGAGAAAGAAATGAATTAAAAGAAAGAGCCGGTACACATTTTCCAATAATGAGAAGTTCATTGCACCCATGAACTCTCTGTAGCTGAGGTCACTTATGCAAGACCTACATTTAAATGGGCCCTACAAGGTTATATACTGAGTGTGAGGCCAGAATCATCTTTAAAGAGAAAGCCTGTCTCAGAACATCAAAAATCAAAACATACAAAACAAAGATTGGCAAGAAAAGTATTCAAATGAGAGCAAACAGATGCCTCTTTGTCAGAGGTTGCTATACACAGGAAATTTGTACCATCTCTTACATATTCAGACATTTAAAGCAGTCTAAGGAGTGGTACAGTCTGGCAGTGAAAAAAGCAAGGTATTTCTGTTAGTGATTGACAGTTGCTGGCATGTGAGTTCAATACATGTGCCTGCTAAAAGCAACATTATATATGTGGAACCTTTTATTTTAGTATTGCTCACTTAATTTTTATCTTATTTAGATGACAATTGAAGTAATAATATTGTGAAAGTTTTCACAAAAATAGGAAGACTTTCATTAACGATTCAAGTCCTCATCATTTTATCAATGGGGAATTCAGTTTTCTAGATGGAAAGTTTTCAGTCAAAGTTCTGTATTCTTTCTGGTGAATCCCATTTCCTTCAATACCACACCTTGGTACAGAACAAAGAAATCTGTTTTTGATTGAGTTGTGAAGAAATTTTGCTTTCGCAGGCATTCATTAAAGTAGAAGATGCTCTACAGGTTTTAAAGGATAATTGTCAGCAGAGCATGTAAATATTTGGCAGAGGACAGAGATAAGCCAGGCGATGGTGGTGTTGAGAATCTTGCAGCCTGACTGATGAACAGCCAAAATGCTTCTGTAATCATACAGAATTCAGTAAGCAAGAATAGAATCATGTAGCTTCAAAACACAAATCGTATCATTTTTGCTTTTAGACATGTTTTTAACATTTTTCTCTTACATGTCTTGGGTCATAAGTTTAGTCATCATCAATAAACTGTGACAGAACAAAATTACCTTTTAAAATCATTTTCCCTCAAGTTTTGACATCATTGGTAAAATGCTAATTTTCATAACCATTTTACCCTAAACCATACTTTTTGTTGGGCAAAGTAATTTTTTGGGTTGTTCACAGCATCTTTTGTGTGGGGTCTTGTACCATTAAACCACATTAATCTGGAAGAAATCCACAGGTTCTCATCCTCTGTAGAAACAAAAGAACTTCTTTTCCAAAGCAACATATCCTTAGACAAAAATTTTGAAGACCTGTGAAGTATATATTTTGCTTTATCGTAGCAACCCATACAATGAAATGTCTTTCTATACTTAGCTTTCACAGTCAAAAAATTCAAAGAAAACATAATAATATACATATTCAAGACTCTTTGTGTATCTCTTGTCTTTAAGTGACTTATTTTTCTTACTTTTATTACTTTTTCTACATGTTTAATATTTATTTCATTATCTTTACTCCTTTAATATATGACTGTTGCGGGAGGTCCTTCTGCTCCTCCAGCCTATAGCCGCTGATACACCAGCCCATTGGGGCATGGTCTCTCTCCCTTTAAAAAAGCGGCTACTTCCCTTCTCACCCCTTTTCACTTCCTGCTCCGTTTCTGGGGACTAGACTCCTTCCTGATTGCGCAGAGGGCTGTTGTCTGGGACGGTTATCTGTAAGTTTTTTTCCCTTTAAATAAATATCACCCTATTAATCATAATTCCAAACTGGTGTGGCATTGTTTCTGACTTACTCCTTCACTTGGTGCCCAACATTTGGTCTTAGGACCTCTCCTTCCCCCGCTCGGCTGCCAGCCGCGAGTTTGGCTTGGCGCGAGCCCCTCCCTTCCTCAGCCATGGCCTGTGCCTTGTGCGTGGAGCCAGCAGTTTAATATAAATTATCACACAGTGGCTGTTCTTGCTGCAGTTCTTTATATTTTCCCTTTAGACACCTCAGATTGACTTCAAGTCCCCACGCACCCTATCGTCTGCCTCCCCATGTGGATTTAAACTCCATAGGCCCGCGTAGTCTCTGCCCGCGTGGTTTGCTCTTTTCTGAGTCATTTTTAAATCTCCCTTGCAAGCACAGCTCTTAAGTGGCATGAACCAGAGCACACAGTTGCCGGTTGCCGAATGCTGCAACCCCTCAGGGTGACTCTGTCATGTGGAGGCATAAGCGGCTTCTTCTCTACCCCTGGATTCTGGGTTTCTGGTTCTGTCTATGGAATTGATTTAATTACATTTACTTTGTTGAGAAACTCACATTTTCCAGTTTTTAACATCTCCTAAGGCACTGAAACAGGACCCCATTTTCAGCGTGACTTGGCAACAGCGCCACCTGCTGGATAATAGGTAATATGGCAGTTTTTGTTTCTAACGCAAATTTTACTGCTTTGTTTTCACTAATACAATGGATTAGTAAATTTATATTTACTAATACAATGGATTACATCAAACAAGGTTTATATGATTATGGGGATACCTTAATTTGCTTGTTACTAGGTTTCAGTTTTCTTTTCCATATTCTATCATTAAGGAAGAATATGGCACTCCTAAGAATGATAGAATCTTTATGAACTAATAATGAACAAATAATTGACAGGATTAAAGTTATTGAAAATCAGAGGTTATCTGAACAAGTGGATACTATGACAGACAAAATTGACTCCATATCCAAGGGTACTAGAAAGTTACCTGAAAGGGCTCAGGCTGTTGAATTTGACCTTCAGACTTTATCACAAAATTTTGATAAGGTAACAGACAGAATGTACCTCCAAGATGGGAATCTACATGATATACAAGAAAAGTTTAAGGAGGACATGTTATCTTTGAAGGAAAAATTAAAGCTTTGGAATCACAGGTGCAGAATGGGGACCAAAAAATTGATACATCAGTGAAATCACTGGAAACATATACAGGTCAGGAGATTCAGGATTTAAGAGAGACAATGATAAAAAAGATTTGAAAAGATTGGAGAAATTATTAGAGCTGGTGAACAGAGTAAGGAGGCATAAGAACAGGATACAATGCCTCCACCAGCTATTAGAACTGGCTTACCCAGGGTTCTAGTGTCATACCCTATACTTAATTTTGACAAAGCGTCAACTTCTAAAGGCTCAAAGGGAGTCAAAGAAACTAGATGGATGCCAATAGCAATGAATGATCTGAAAGAAATTAAGCAAGCTGTTGTTAATTTTGGCTTGCACTCTGCATATGTAAAGGAAATGATAAGGACTTGGCTTCTAATGCTAGATCTACCCCCATGATTTCCATCAGTTAGTGTCTGCAGTTTTAGATAATGGACCTTCCTTGATGTTTGGAATTTATTTCAGAGAAGAATCCAAACATATGGAACAGCAAGGAAGAGCAAAAGGTGTTGAGGTTTCCCAAGATCAAATTCTTGGTGCAGGAGAATATGCTAATCCACAGGTCCAAGCTCTTTATGACGATGAAGTACTGTGTCTATGTCACCAAGCAGCTCTAAATGCTTGGAATAGGAAACAAGATCCAGCAAAAAGGGTTGAATCATATACCAGAATTAGGCAGGGACAGAGAGAACCCTTTATTGACTTTTTGCAAAAATTAATTAAGGCTCTGGATATTGGGGTAACAGACCCAGAAGCTAGATGAATACTTTTTGAATCTCTAGCTTTTGAGAATGCAAACATAGAATGCAAAAAGATAATTGGACCTTTAAAGTCTAGATCAGCACCTATGGATGAATGGATTCAGCATATGATGAATGTTGAGACGTTTAGCTATAATGATGAATATTGGGTAGGAGAAGCGATTTCCAAAGCAATGAGGAGACATCAAACTGCCAGGTGTTTTAATTGTGGTAAATTAGGACATTTGCAAAGGGATTGCAGGCAAAGAATTTCTAGGAATAATATCTCTTCTGGGAATGACAAAAATAGGAGACCTCGGCCTTCAGGTATATGTAGGAGATGCGGTAAAGGCCAACATTGGTCCAACAAATGAAGGTCAACAACAGACAGACAAGGCAACCCGATACTGTCGGGAAACTCCTTGAGGGGCTTCTCGCAGGCCCCCAAGCCAACAGTGGCCCAGTCATTCCTAGTCACAGTGGAGAACATGCCTCACCAAGAAAATTAAAAACTCCAATTTCTGCTGTAAAAAGTAATATTCGTCTAAATGATGAATTACCCGTGGAGGATGTGTAAAAAAACCCAGTAGGACAGAGTAAACGTATATTTTGGCAGACTTCTATTAACAATCAAAGACCAAAGCTAAGAGACTGTATAAATGGCACTTTTATTGAAGGCTTATTAGACACAGGTGCGGATGTAAGTATCATTACCCCAGAATCTTGGCATCCGAATTGGCCTCTTCAAGAGGTAGATGTTCAGTTCCTGGGAATTGGAACCCTATCTCGTGTAAAACAAAGCACAAAATGGGTTGAATGCATAGGGCTCAAAGGGCAAATAGGAAGACTAAGGCCATATATAGCCAATATTGCTATAAATTTATGGGGCCATGACCTGCTACAGCAATGGAATACCCAGATGAACATTCCTATAGTTCCAGGAACTCATAATTCTGGGAAAGATATGATGAGGTATTATGGGAAAAGGTCACTAGCCATTCAGGCTTTACAAGAACATACAGCAAGTACCAAACCTTTAGAGGTACCAACAGCCCTACCTTTAAAATGGCTAACTGAGAAGCCAATATGGATCAAATGGTGGCCTCTAGCTGAAGATAAATTACAGGCATTGGAACAGCTGGTGCAAGAGCAACTAGATGCTCACCATATTGAAGAATCAACCAGCCCTTGGAATTCTCCTGTGTTTGTTGTAAAAAAGAAATCTGGTAAATGGAGAATGGTGACAGATTTAAGAGCTGTCAACAAGGTAATTCAACCTATGGGCCCACTACAATCTGGAATTCCTTTGCCTTCTCTGTTACCAAAAGGATGGCCTCTTATAGTTATTGATTTGAAAGATTGTTTTTTCACTATACCATTACAAGAAAAGGATAGAGAAAAATTTGACTTCACAGTGCCTACTTATAATAATTCTCAGCCTAATAGGAGCTATCAATGGCTGTCCTCCCACAGGGTATGTTCAATAGTCCTACATTGGGCCAATATTTTGTAAGTAAGCCATTGGAAATAATTCATAAACAATTCCCCAAGTCCATAATTTATCATTACATGGATGACATCTTGTTATCTGATTCAAATAAAGATACTTTAGAAAGGATGTTTGAAGAAGTAAAGAAAGTCTTGCCTAGGTGGGATTACAAATTGCCCCTGAAATGATTCAAAGAGGAAATTCTATTAATTACCTAGGTTACAGAATAGGGTTAGAGAAAATTAAAACGCAAAAGGCACAAATTAGGAGAGATGGGTTAAAGACTCTTAATGACTTCCAAAGATTGTTAGGAGACATTTCCAGTCTACGACTAGCTGTTGGGATAACACCTGATCTAATAGTTCATTTAAACAAAACCTTAGATGGTGATAAAGATTTGAATAGTCCAAGAAAACTGACAGCTGAAGCAGAAAAAGAACTGACAATGATTGAGGAAAAATTACAGGAGGCACATGTGGATATGTTGAACCCAAATCTTAGCTGCATCCTAGTCATATTGCCTTCCAGAATTTCTCCTATAGGCATTCTAATGCAGAGGGAAGATATTATTTTAGAGTGGATATTTATACCTAATAAACCAAGTAAAAAATTAAAAACTTCTGTGGAAAAAATCTCTGAATTAATTATAAAAGGTAAACTGAGACTTCGTCAACTAGTAGGTATAGACCCAGCAGAAATTATAGTGCCTTTTACTACTGAAGAAATAAAAAAGTTATGGGAAGACAATGAACTGTGGCAAAGAGCTTGTGCTAATTTTTTGGGAGAAATTAATAGTAACTATCCCAAAAGTGGTAGACTTAACCTCATAAAGAGAACTTCTTGGATTCTTCTTAGAATTATATGTGATGCTCCAATAACTGGAGCTCGTACGTTCTATACTGATGCAAATAAATCAGCGAAAGCAGGTTACAAGTCAGATGAATTGAGTAAGGTGGAACAAAGCCCTTATAATTCTGTCCAGAAGGCAGAATTATAAGCCATTCTTATGGTGCTAAGGGATTTTAAGGAACCCCTCTTAATATAGTTACAGATTCACAATCTGCAGAAAGAGTTATCTTGCATATTGAAACCGCTGAATTTATACCAGATGACACAGAGTTGACTTCATTGTTTATCCAGGTACAAGACATAATCAGGAACAGGCTTTGTCCATGTACATAACACATATCCGGTCCCATACAGGTCTGCCTGTTACTCTAGCACAAGGCAATGCTGAGATTGATCAATTATTGATTAGAAGCATGTTGAAGGCCTCAGAATTTCATAAAAAGCATCATGTCAATAGTAAAGGCCTAAAGAAAGAATTTTCCATTACATGGCAACAAGCTAAGGACATTATAAAGAGATGTCCTACTTGTTCTTTCTATAATCAAACACCGTTGCCTTCAGGGAGTAACCCAAAGGGTACTAAGAGAAATGAAATCTGACAGATGGATGTGTTCCACTTTATGGAATTTGGTAAATTAAAATATATACACCATACCATAGACACGTATTCAGGTTTTCAATGGGTTACTGCCCTGAGCTCAGAAAAGGCTGATTCAGTAATCACACATTTATTGGAAGTTATGGCCATCATGGGTATACCTGATCAAATAAAGACAGATAACGGTCCAGCATATGTATCTAAGAAAATGCTTTTTTGATTATTATAATATAAAACACATTACAGGTATACCAAATAATCCTACAGGTCAGGCAGTTATAGAAAGATCAAATCGTACTATAAAGGATATGCTGAACAAACACAAAAAGACCGAAAATACCCCCAGAAATAGATTACATAATGCTTTATTAACCTTGAATTTTCTTAACGCTAATGAGAAAGGAACTACAGCAGCAGAAAGACATTGGATAATGGAAAAGTCTGCTGAACTAAATCAACCGATTTATTTCAAAGATGTGCTGACCTCTCAATGGAAGCCAGGAGATGTGCTACGTTGGGAAAGGGGTTTTGCTCTTGTTTCCACAGGAGAAGAAAAATTGTGGATACCATCAAAATTAATAAAGTTTCGATTTGAAGAGGAGAAACCTCTTGGAAAGGAGAAATGACAACTCATCCACAATGATGATATTCATACAGGTGGTAAGAAAAACATATAGAATGGGGGCAGGGTTCTGTTCTTATCTCCACAGGAAAACACCCATCTTTGGAAAATTCAAGGGACCCTGGATGTTTGGATACTGACAGATGGAAAAATACCTGCCCAATAGGAAATATCAAGAAAACTGAATAGGTTGTGTAAGTAAAATATATTAAACAATATTTCTAAATTTATAGAGCTGGTTTTGAAGTTGGACTCTGGCTCAGTCCCTCTCCAATTCCAAGCCTGTTAGTAAGAGAAAAACCCAGAGTTTCTGGAGTTTCTGTCTCATGTCAAGAGCCATGATATGGGACAGAAAGAAATATGAGTTTAGAAAACATCTTTGCTTTTCTTCATATCTATCATACTTTTCATTGAATATATCTATCGTGCATTTCATTGAATATATATATATATATATATATATATATATATATATGTCTATATGATTAATGTTTGTTTCTCACAATGAACAATGACTTTTTTCTTAAGTGACATTTGAAGTTTCCAGGAAGAATTTGGGGCCCCATAACAACAACTCCACCTGGTTGATATGACGTCATGATACTGATAGCGCTACTACAAGACCTGCTTTGGGTATCAGCTGCACAAGACAGTTCCAACTTGGTTAGCTGAAATGGTGCACAACTTATACAACATTTTGGCCAGACCTGCACAAAATACTCAGAGACTATTTGCAATTTTAAAAGACATTGATCTTGAAATTTAACCATCATTTTACTTTCACAGGATCCCCCAGAAAGAACGTCACCCCTATGACAGCTGGAAGTAATTCTAGAGGACGACATCCCCTCTCCCAGTAAAGTTTGCCCTTTGGTTTAGGGACATCATTTAGGGGTTGATTATAATTAGTATACAGTTGAGGGTTGGGGGAGGAATTTTATAAGCTCAGGGATCATTTTGGAAAAAAAAAGAGGGATGATGGAATAATAGATTTGTAATTGTGAGTTACTGTTTTTAGACAAATATATTGGTATTGATTCTTGTATATTGATACAAAGTTAAATTATATTGACTATTGTATGCATGGATGTTTCTACCTCTGTTTAAAATATTTTTTATGTATTGACATATATTGTATTGATATATATATTTACCATATTGCAGTGTACATTTCTACCTCTGATTAAGTACTTATATATTGTTTATTTATTGATATATATTTACCATACTGCAATGTATATTTGTACATTGTTTATATTTGGAGGTCATTGTCCTCATTTGTTTCACAGTCATTTATTGTCTTAGTCTTTAAGTTAGATAGGTATTGAGAATTATATAGATTAGTAGTCATCTAAGTTTGTCATTTATAATTAGACTAATCAGGTTCTTTAGATATATAGAGATTATTCTCAGTATAGATAGATAATCTTCAATTTCTTCAAAGAGCTGTAGAAAATGGCCTTTAATATAACTCAGAGTTTTGTGGTAGTGAGACTCAATTGCTCCTGGCAACACCACTCTATTCCCGAGAGAATGTTGAGCACCAAAGACACTCCACCTGGAGCCTTTCTTTTTAGCAGAACTGGCCTTTGGGCAAAGAAATGCCCATACCTTAACCAGTGACAGAGATACAGAGCGTGCATCAATGGATAAAACAGGACTGTCATATCCTGCCAAGACAGAGTAAAATAGTTTTGAAAAGTTGCTTGCCTTTGAAAATGGTATGTCAGTTATGTTAGGCCTTAGCTAAAGTTGGTTGCTTCAACACTGCTAACGTGACTTTGGGTGATTGTCCAGGTAGCTTGTTGTCTCTGTGATTTGTTGCATGTTTTGGAAGTTGTTTTACTGAACTTCCTAATTACCCAGGTAACATTATTTCCCTTCTCAGATCTTCGATGGGGTTGAAGACTATATAAATGTAGTTACTTTTCTCTCATGACTTGGCCAAGTTATTTATTATACAAGACCTAAGCTAGTTAGAATAGGATATTTGTACTTATTGTATATAATTTCATAGTAGGTTTAGAACTCTCTTACTTAAACAAAAGGGGGAGGTGTTGCGGGAGGTCCTTCCACTCCTCCAGCCTATAGCTGCTGAGATACCAGCCCATTGGGGTGTGGTCTCTCTCCCTTTAAAAAAGCAACTACTTCCCTTTTTGCCCCTTTTCGCTTCCTGCTCCATTTCCGGCGACTAGACTCCTTCCTGATTGCACAGAGGGCTGTTGTCTGGGACGGTTATCTGTAAGTTTTTTCCCCTTTAAATAAATATCACCCTATTAATCATAATTCCAAACTGGTGTGGCATTGTTTGCGACTTACTCCTTCATATGACTGTCTGTACTCTTTTATTTACTGTCTCTTTACTCTTTTTCTTATCTCTTCCAAGTCTATGTACATTTTTTAAGCACACTGTGTCTCGTTTAGAGGTCTTTTATGTCTGAATCTGTCCTATTATGTATCTGAAATCCTTTTCTGTCCAGGAACGCTTCTTAAAATGCTAAGCTGTATTACTAGGACGAAAGCTGTTTTTCCTTTTGTTTCTACCTAGCCCAGCATGGCTGAGGTCCATTCAGTGCCCTGAGAGTCATTCTCTCCACCCTAGATCTAGAGTCAGGTTGCAGCAGGTCTGTGTTGTCATTAAGCAAGTTGTAGCACTCTTCTCTAACCCCATTTAAATGCTCCCTAGCCAGAACTTCTAAATGAGTTGGAGTTTTGTGCTAGCAGAATGGTCCAACATTTTGCAAAGATTGAGTAGCCAGTGAGATACTAGAACACACCGATTTCTGACTGCCTGGAGTTATAAACTTATGTTGCACACAAATCTTCTAATGAATATGGGAACTGGGGACCCTGACTATAGTACCCATGATTATCCCAAAGTATTTTACAAACTGAACCACTTCCTCTGCCCACATTCTGCAAAGTACCTATGAAGAAAATATCAGTTAAACTTTGAGGTAAATAGCAGAGTACTCCAGCACCCACATGATATCCCAAAATTGTCTATAACTTCAAATCCAGGGACTCTGATGTTTTCCCCTCTCCCTCATATTCACATACATGTAGCAGTACACACACACATACACACAGACATTTACATACATATATATGCAAACACACACGTATATGAAAAATACTCTTGCACATCAAATAAAATAAAAAACATACACCACAAAAATGTATGGTTATAAGCCTGCTGACAGTGGTAAATTTATACAACACCGATGTTACTCAAAACACTACCTACTAGACCAGTTTGAGATTAATGATCTAATGCATTAAATCTTGTATCATTTTTTTCTTTTTCAAATCTGACATTTTGTTTTTATATTCTCAAGGATTCCCCAGTCCTGTGTATATGTAATGGCAGAGGATGAGGTTGTGAGTGCTATGGAATACTTTGAACCTGGATGCTGTGGAGTACTTTGCCCACATATATATGAAAGCACCAGCTGTGTGCCCAATGTTCATGGAGGCCTGAAGAAGCCATCGGATGCCCTGCATTTTGCGTAATGAAGGATCGTGAGACACCATATGAGTGCTGTGACCCAAACCTTTGACTTCTGCAAAAGCAACAAGTGCTTTTAATTGCTGAGCCATCTTTCCAGCTCCATGAAGTGTCTAATTTTTGACAATATAGTCCTTCATTTCTCTGTTTTTCTTCCTACGTCCCTTTTGGTATTAGTTTTTGAATATTGTAAAGCTTGTTGTCAATTGTGAGCTAATGTTAAAAGAAAATTATTAAACATTAAATCCATAGAGGTATAGAGAACAAAGAAATATTGTAATGTTTTCAGTTCCCAGAATTAGAGATGATTCAGGGATGTTTTCTCTTTGTAAACATAGGACACCAGCTTCTATAGATACTGGGAAGCAATGTAAAGAAGTTGCTCAAAGACAGATGCTTGTTCTGTCCCAGCAGTAAGTTACTGTATCTAAAGGATTTTTGACCTACTAGTGGCTACCTATGAGAAACTGAAACTCTGTTTCAGTGTTGGTTGCAATCCAGCTGTTTGTTACAAGTGCAAATCTATATATAGAGTCAGAAGTTTGTTATGTACATGAGTTGGACCTTAATTCTTTGACAATGTCTTAAGTACATGAGTTCATGATGAGGGCATTCAAAATTTATATAATGCAAAACACTTATATCAAGATTTAAAACTGAGCCATATGCTTGTGGAATGCAGAGGAGTCATTAATGCTCACTATGACAAAAGAGTGTCTACATTGTGCTTGAATGATGGTGGGCATATGAGTGTAGAAGGCATGCTAAGTAAAAACAAGGTAACCTATGGGGATTTATTTATTTATTGATTTGTTTGTTTTAACTTTCCCTATGCAGTTATATGTTTGGGTAATTATATTGCTATAAATTGAGTCAGAAAACAAAAAAAAATATCACTCAGGAAGAATCCTACTTATCAAGGTTTCAGAATGGTAGTTTGGCTTCCTAGTCTAAAAGTTTTAGGGCAGAGTTCTGTACTTCCATGTGTTCTGGTTGTTTTCCTTTTGGATATTTAGTAAGTTTGTGGATGACTAACTCCAGGGAAAATAAAATTCAAGCTTGATTCCTATTTTCCTCTTCACTCTCTCTTCCTTATAACCCATCCCACTGCTCCAGAAATCTGGACTTCCTCTGTGACCAATGCCCCAGAAGAGTAATATCCCCTCCAGATGTTCAAAGGTCCCTCTGCTGTTCACAGTGAAAACATTCCTGAAGGTTCTGATGAGAAGAAGTGTTTTTCAAAGGTGAAGTCACCACCTTTACAAGCCAGTGTCATGCCTATCTCCTGTGACATCTTCTTGATCTTAGGGGAGACAGGGTCTCAGCATGTAAACATGTCACCCTGTATCTGTGTATATAGAGAGAGGCTGTCTGCCTCTCTGAACTTTGAGGTCCTATCAAACATCTGTGATCATAGAGGCATCTACTTTCATAGGTGAGTCTTATTTTCTTCTTTTAGTCTTGCAGAAGCAAGACAATCTGATGCCATCTGTGTAGGTACAGCTCTCTGAGCTTGTCTCTCTCTTTCAGGGAAAGAATATTGAACTGTATGAATACTCACCGATCTATGGATCATCTGAGTCCTTAGCACTCCATGAGTAGAGAGAATGTGCTAGAGAATCACTGGGTACTTAATCTCCTCTCTCTAAAAGTCGTTGGCAAGGGAATTTTCTGTAAGATCCCTAATCATAAGAGGCAGGTGGGGTTTTTGCATCTAAAATGATTTATCAAATTATTCAAGGGATACAGACAGTCCTCCTCCCACACAAACCTTTTCTTTCTACAAATACTATGCCTATTCAGTGAAATATAATGCCTTTTATAATTTCAAGTGCTTGAGAACATAACCCAAAGATATGAGGTATATTGATTTCCCTGCAAGCTGCCTCTTTGACTCAGTATCACAAAAACAGATGGCAGTTTTCTTTTGGAAATACTGGTGCCAACGGGCACAGTGACAAAAGACTATTCTACATTTATACTGTGAATTAAATGCACATGTTATTTATGTGCATTTGAATGTGGAAAAAATTAGATACCTATGTTATAAACTTCACCCCATTCTAAAGAGGTTTCTTTGACTTGCAAATTTTATCATCATTTAGTCAGGGCTGAATATTTATATTTCTACTTCTGTGGTTTCTATCTTACAGGACAGTCCTTGATCTTAAGCATTTTGTCTTAATATCTGGATGGAAAGCAGTGATTATTGGTTAGCATAGATTTTATATACAATGAATAAAATAGTCTTACGTGTCCACCATGAGTTCTCAGGATCAGCTACGGACTGACATTCCTATAAGATGACAGAATGGCATCCAGAGACAACGCTGTGGGGATATTCTTTCTGTCCCAGACTATACTGGGCATTCTGGGGAACTTAGCCTTGCTTTGCTGTCTTAGTCTCTCTAACTTAAGTGGGAACAAGGCAAGGCCCATAGATCTGATTACCAAACACCTGAGCTGGGCTAACATCTTGGTGCTTCTCTCCAAAGGAATCCCTCAGACAATGGCTGCTTTTGATAGGACATATTCTTTAGACAACAGTTTGTGTAAACTTGTATTTTACTTTCATAGAGTTGCCAGGGGAGTATCTCTTGGTGCAACATCCCTGTTGAGTATCTTTCAGGCCATCACCATCAGCCCCATCAATTCCAAGTGGGCACAGCTCAAGGCAAGAGTTCCCCGCATCATTGGTCCTTCCCTGGGCCTGTGCTGGACCCTGTATCTTCTTATAAATAGCTTCCTTATTACGGCAGTGACTAATAAGAATGATAAAAAAAATCTTACTAACTTTAGACAATTTCTGTACTGTGTAGTAGTAAAACTTTCCAAGCAATCTTATATAGCATATGCTATCATATTGGCCTCCAATGATGTTATCTGTTTGGGACTCATGATGTGGGCCAGTGGCTCTATGGTGTTGAACTTGTTCCAGCATAAACAGAGCGTCAAGCATATCCACAGATCCCTGTCTACTAAATCATCCCCTGAGAAGAAAGCCACACAAAGAATTCTTAGCCTAGTGAGCAGTTTTGTGGTCCTTTATGTAGCCTCTGTGACCTTGATGATGTATTTTTCTTTCCAGGATGGAACAGATACATGGGTGGTCCATGCCAATGTGGCTCTGAGTGCATGCTTCCCTGCACTCTGCCCCTTTCTTCTCATCAGACACTACACCAGGGATCTTCATCCCTGCAGTACTTGAGTATATCAACAGCCAATATCTCTTCAGTAGTCAGAGCACTCTAAAACATAGACTTGTGTACATTATTTGAGATTCAGTATGATCTCTTGACATCAATCACTTAAATTCTCTGGAATACAGTGTTGAATTGAATTACTGTCTACCCTTTTAATTTAGAACATTATAGCACTAGGTTAATATTTGTGGTGTAAAGGTTGATGTGGTTATTGTGACAGTTGATAAAGCTCTGACTATCATTCACTGATCTGTTATATAAACAAAATTTGTCAAGGCTGGTCCGTAGATAGACCATCATAGAGTCCCAGTTGATTCTGAGAAAATGAACAGTTTGGTATGACTTAAATATCCAAAAATGCAATAGAGACATAAAGAATCCTGAAATACAGAAATAAGAGAATGTATGTCCAAACATATTTTGAAAAATAATGATAAAACTGATGGCCACTGTTGACATTTAACAAACACTTTCTGCCTTAAGAGAAAATGCACATGGGTAACCTTTTAACAATTGTCTTCTGCCTCCCAGTTTCCCAGCTAGGCTTGTACTGCAGACAAAGGTTAGCTTCTAACCATTGCCTCAATGGGACCCTCTGCACTGTATTCCCCTACTTTTTAATTGTCCCCTTACATGATTCTACTCTCTGCCCTGTAGTCCTTCAGGAATAGTGAAAAGTGCCTGTATCAGCCATAGACTTTTACAAATATCCTAAGTCAACATACTGCCATTTTATAACCCAAAGCTGTAAAAGTTAAAATGTAATGTGACTTTGAGCCTGACCTCAAGGTTGTGAAATCTCTTTAATGCATACCTGGTGCTTGGTTTTACTATAAGAACAGCCCCCAAACCAATCCCCATTGCCCCAGTTTTAGAAGCCTGATCTCTGGCTGTAGTCTCAGCTATACCTGCTTAGCTTTGTATGACCCATTGTGATTCTTTTCTTTTTCTGGAATAAAGTTGGCTTCTGGTTTAATAGATTTTGGTGGTCTGTCCCACATCAATGCATGAGCCTGGACCCAACAGTTTTGGTGCTGGAGTCCAGGACTTTGCACACTTCTGGTTCTGTGGGGGGGGGTACACTCCAGTCTCAGACAACCTTTATTCTACTGGTTTTGGCCAAGTGGTATGCTTTCTCTGGTGTCTTGTGTCCAGAAAGAGAAAGGCTCCATAAGAGTAAGTGGAAGCATCAAAGATCTCTGAGCCAGAGGGGACACAGGATTCTTTGACCTCTCTTCTAGTCACTGGATTGCTCTTTTGTGGACATTTGCAACTGGTTTGGGAGTCCTGTTTTCCTGTGCACTGCATTCTTCCTTTTGTATGTATTGTCAATTCTGTTGAATTGTCATGTATTGTTAAGCCTCTTTGTGTTTATTGTTAGTGAATTAATGTCTACTCTGGGCTAAGGTTCTTCTGAGCCTCAGGACCTTTGGGTTCTCTTACTTTTAGGATTTCAGGAAGGCAACAGTAGTTTTTGCAGTCCTCCTTGCCTTTCTCCACCTCAGGAGACTAGGCTCCCCAAGGCAATCCAGAGGGCTCCAGTCTGTGGGAGCAGAAATGGCAGCCAGGAAGGGGACTGTCCCTTCCCTGCAGTTACTGCAGACTTTGGCCTGAAGGCCAACAATGAGTCTGGCAGAGGAGGGCAGAGGTGAGCAGAGACAACTGCAAGGATTGTCACCTAGGATGGCCACCGACAGCCATATCTCCAGGACAATAACGTTTCAGATCTCTCAAAGTGACACATGCTCCAAAGTTGCACAGTGAGAAGCACCAGACCCATTAAAAAAGAACAGTCTTCTGCCCTTCTCCCACCTAAAAATTCAGCTGGAGAAAGTAAGAAAATTTTTGTCTGGTTTTTCTTCTAGTACTTTTTGTATGGCTGAATTTGTGGGTTCGATATTTTTTAACTCTGATTATTAGTGTCTGCAGTGCTTTGTAAATTCTGGCTATTAGTTCTTTTACTGAACCACTACTAATAAAGAATTTCTCTCTTTTTAGAAAATGTCTGTGCCCTCTCCTTATAGTTTTCTGTACTGTCTAGAAACTTTATTTTTAATTTCATTTAGTATCATCTATTGGTATCTGGGCCTAGGTCAATTTTCTGTATTATTTAAGTTATATTCTGAAAGTCATAGTACACACCCAAAATCTTTAACAATATTTTCTGTTCTTTCATTTAATAGTTTCAGTTTTATTTATATTTTAAAATTAAGTAATTATCCTTTTCAGAAAGTACCTCACTAGGTAACCATAGCTGCCTTAGAACTCACTATGGAGACCAGGCTGGCCTGGCAATCACAGAGATTTAGATGATCCTACCTACTGTGTGCTGGTATTAAAGATGTATGCTACAATATCCACTTTTATTTCAGTTTTTAAATTAAGGTGTTTGATACATTTTTGAGAGAAAGCAATAGAAATTAGAGAAGAGAAGACAAAGACATAAAATTGTTAAAGTAGGCAAGAAAAAAGTCTGAGCATCCTTATTTTTGGATTATATGTTTCTGTTTGTAATAGAATCTATAATTCACTTTGAATTGCTTGGTTCTAATATATATAGCAAAATTACCAGAGCTAAAACCAATATAAAAAGCTAAAGTGTACTGTCAGTGGAAGAAATTATAAGAATATATCATTTTTTATAGCTCTTAAAAAATGAGTACCTAAGAATACCCTTAAACAAAAGAAAAAAACCCTTCCATTTTCAAAAGTTTTATAAAGTTAAAAACATTATAAAATTAAAGAAATATTAGATGATGATTTTTTTTTTTTTGGTTTTTTGAGACAGGGTTTCTCTGTAGCTTTGGAACCTGTCCTGGAACTCACTCTGTAGACCAGGCTGGCCTCGAACTCACAGAGATCTGCCTGCCTTTGCCTCCCAAATGCTGGGATTAAAGCTGTGCATCACCACTGCCCGCCTAGATAATGAAAATTTAGTGGTTTTGGTTTGGCAGGATTAATATGGTGAAGGACATGTATTATCAAGATTAAACAACATCCCCTAGGAACTCAAAGGCCATTATAGCCAGGGAAGCAGGCAGGCTGTTTGCAGATCTTTACCTTTTTCTCTAATCCTCCAAATCCAATTAGCCAGACCTATTCTTACCTCTTCTGCAAACCACCTGCCTAGTCCTTACTTCTCCCTTGTCCCCATCTCCTTCCATTGTCTCACAGAGATCAGCTCCTAAATCCCCTTCCCCCAACTCATTGCTCTATTCAAGGCCTCAACTTCAGCAGGCCTTCCCTGGGTACCCACAGGCCACTGGAGCCAACTCTAAAGCAGAACACATACTGCTGTCTCTTCTTACCACCTCCCCTCACTCTCAGGAGATTAAATAGATCTTGGTTAAAAAAAACACCATACTTCCTCCATGTATAACCTCTTCAGACCCTCCTCTGTCTTAGGCAATCACCATCCCTAAATGTGAAATGCCAATACCATGAAAGATATTTTACCTTGTATCCACAGTGGACACAGAGATCAATACTACAGAAGAATTTTCCTATGAGGAAAAAAAACAGGTACCGTACTCTCCTAAGAAACATAGAGGAAAAAGAGACCGAGGAACAAAAAAAAAAAAAAAAACCTTCCTAACAAAGACAAGACCACATACCCACACTTAGAATCATAATTTCCTAAACCCAGTTGCTGAAATGCCAGTGGAAATCATGATCAATATTTGCCAAAACAAAATGTCTTCGTGAGAGCATAATAAAACTTCTGTAGTTGGCCATTAAAATTTCAACATAGAAAATGGACAGGGACAAGATCTTAAAATAGCCTTTATGAATAAAATAGTGCTTCTTATGAGGAAATTAATAAATCTCATGAAGAAATTTATGAAAATACATTGGAAAAAAATAAATAAAGTAATTTACAACCTGACAATGGAAATGAAATCAATAAAGAACACCCAAACTGAGAGACATCTGGAAATAAAAAATTTAGAAAGCAAAACAGGAAACTCAGAAGCAGCATAACAAACAGAACAAAATATATGTTAGAAATAATGCAATATATTGAGCACAGCATAGATGAAGCAAACCTTCTTTTCAAAGAAACTGCTATTTCTTTAAAAATAGTCTGGCATAAAAACGTCAAGGACATTTTTAACAATATGAAAAGATCAAATCTAAAAATAATAAAAATAGATGAAGAAAAAGTAAGTGTCAAAGGCACAGAAGGTATGTTCAGCAAAATCCTAGAAGAAAATTTCCGACAAGAAGATCCATCAGAGGGGTGAGTGTGTTCCTGACTGGCTGTCAGAAGCCCCAGAAAGGGATCACAGACATTCTCCAACTCCCTAAATTTTCTGGTCATTCTGCAGGGGCTCTCTCCCTGGCTACTGCCTCTCTCTTCCTATCCCATCCAAGTTGTGCCCAGGCACCCTTTTGTTGAAAGGGGCAGATGGCTGCATTCCTGCGGCTCCCCGCTGCCTGGCTAGCTTATGCCCCAAAATATGCCCCAGATTCATTTCACCAGCACAAGATGGACCAGATATTTATGGTGGCTCCAGAAATATGCATTTTTATCATTAATGGGCAAACTCTAGAGTGAAAACTACAGATGAATTAATAACACTATTATTCTGTACGAATTACAACATGATATACGTGTACATGAGAACAAAATTAAGTTTCTAAAATATTTTATTTAAAATTCTGCTCCATGATATCCTTGCCAAGTCTTCCCCCCGACTATCCCCTCCAAATGTCACACATTTTTAAAAAACAACAACATCCACTGAGTATACTTATTTATATTAGTAAGTACCTAATGCAGGGGCATCCATGACAGCATAGATATCCTCTCAAAGTTCAGATCTTCTTCAAGGGAATATGACCCATCTTTTCACATAAATCATGAATTGCTAAAGCTCTTCAGCCAGGAGTGGGACATGCTGACAACCATTAATCTGGTATTTTTCTAACTAGATCATTTGTAGGTTTTGTTCATACCTCCATACAAATAAATTCACAAATGTAAGTGCCCTGTTATGTCTGCATAATCCTTAGAATCATCTACCATAAGAATGATTCTAACACTCATTTTGCCTCTTCTTCCATGATGATACCTAATTCAAGGAAGAAAGAGTTGTGATATAGATGTTTCATTTTTAGCAGGGCCCTCTGGAGTCTCTTATTCTCAGCACCTTGAATGACTATAAACCTCGATAGTAACTACCAGATCATGCAAAAAGCAGCTTCTCTGAAAAAAGTTGAGTGTCTTACTAATCAAATGGCATACAGATAACAGCTTGTGGCCAGTTTGTTACTAAGCCCATTTAGCAAATTAATAGTACTAATTTTTTCAAGAGGGTTTGGATTATTCCCAAACATATTTTCTTGTATCTGACATTGGTTCCAGGTATGGCTTCCATCTTGGGAAGTGGGCCTTCAACTCACTCCTAAGTTGGTTGGTTACACCCATGATGTTCATGAAAATATTGCACCAGGATTCTTGTTATAGTTCTCAAGGTTTACACCTAGGTAAATTTTATAACTATATCTAGTACTATGAAAACTATCCAATAGGGCTGAAGCTTCCAGACAACCACTAGTTTATTTCTCCATGTTACATGGTATATTCAGCAGTAAGGTCATACTATCTAGAGAGCCTAAACACATAAAATCACAGGGTTTTCACATTGTTCTAGGTTGTGTTCAACTTATTTTGTTTCTTTCAAATACCTAGCTTTCCCATTTTTGTGTAGTCTGAAAAGAATTTCTAATGAAGTAGGAGTCAAAGAAAAAGTACAATATCATAACTAGCAACAAGGCCATTAAAATATTTGGTATAATATGATACAATAATTTTATAATATTAGATTGAAAATATTCTGAGAACCATGAAGAATGTGTACCTTATGGTCAAACCAACATTTCAAATTTATTTTTTGAATTTTTCAAATCTAACTATAATTACATCATTTTTCACAAAGACTGAAGCAGTAGTCACAGGTCCTTCATGATATGCTCTAAGCCCTCTACATTTGTGAGACTCCTGGATGCAGAAACACATGAGTTTCAGATGCTTGACTCTCTTCTTGAACTCCCTTTTTGTTCTCCTGGCTTGTCTTGTGCAGCTTTGATATGATGGCTTTTGTTTTATCTTACTATATTCAATTTTTTGTGCTTTTTTGTTATTTCTCAGAAGCTTATTGTTTTCTAATGTGAGATCATAAGGGAGTGGAAACAAATGAAAGAGGAGTATGATGTAAGTAAAGGGAAAGGAAACTGTGCTCAGATAATATAGTATGAAAAATAATCTATGTTTAAAAGAGGGAAAAAAATAAAAGATACTATTTCACAAAACTGAAGATTACCTCATAAACTGCGGCGAGCTCCCTGAACAGCAGGAAGGAACAGCCACCAGACAAGGATTCTTCTCAAATCATGCTTTATTGGAGCCTCTTGGTTGTAGGGAGAGCAGAAAGCAAGGGGCCCGGAGCTTTTTACTATAGCTGCTTATATAGGGAGTCTGCCTAGCAACTTTTGATACTTTGATACTGTAACTATTTTTTCTGGAGACTCACTGGCAGGAATGAAAGCAGGGGAACATCCTTGTCAATTACAGACCAGGATGTTCCCCTGCCGGTCAGGGGAAGTGTGGGCAGCTAGATCACAACAACTCACGCTGTTTTCCGGTGGAAGAACTGCAACCCTAATATGGAGTTATCTATCAAGTGAGGCTGGGGCCAAATGCCATCTTGTAATGGCAGTTATTCAAGTTGGCTCCCAGCAGTTCCCCTTTTCTATTTTTCTCTGTAGGCCAGTGAGAAGGTCTTACTCCCGTTCAGGTCCTCACCTCATGATGCGAGGACCGATCAAAGGAGGCCCAAAACTCCTGGTACTCCTTCTCCCGTGCAATGGAATAAACTCCTGGGAGGTGCAAAGGCAGTACTCAGAGTAAAAAATGCATACCTTCCTCAGTGCAATGGAGAATTTCTCCCTGAGAGTGCAAAGGCTATGCAAGGAACAAACCTACTGGCCTTTTAGGACATATAACTATACTTGGGGTGAATCGCCATTCTCCAAAGCGGCTAATGCTTGTAAAACCGCAACCTTCTCTTGAAATGTGAGCTCGGGGGTGGCATTTTTATACATCCCAAAAAAAGGGGGGGGGAGCTTCTCACTGTCATGGAACCAGCCCCCAAGTCAAGCCCACCACCAAAAGGTCGTCTCCCCGGAAAGTCAAGACGAAGGAGAGGCTGAGCACACAGCTCTGAGGAATAGCCCCCCTCAAAGTAGGGACTGAGGAGGCCTGCAAGAGCCAAACTGAACTTGTTGCCCCAAAGGAATCCACCAGTGTGTTACCCTCTGAGCAAAGTTCAAAAGTGCCAGATGGTGAAAACACTACACGCCAAGTGTCAAACAGGTTCAGCTGGGGCCTGCGAAACTGAAGTGGGCACCGAGCAGAACACAGCAGCAACGTCCCCGTGAAGGACTCAGTAGTCGAGCCAGGGTCAAAGAAGCTGCTTCAATAAAAAGAGAAAAAACCGCAGCATTGTGGCGAACAGGAACAGTGAATAGTGTTGGAAGTAATCAGTCTATTCCCAGTATGTCTATCAGTGCCTGCAGCCAAAGCAGCAGTGTTAACAGTCTTCCAGATACCTCGAATGACCAGAATGAGCTTGACATGATGGAGGGAGACTATACAGTGATGTCTAATGGTTCTGTTATCCTAGAACAAGAGCATCGGATCCACCGTCTCCACCTCAAGTGTCCCATCACGCAACCATACAAACAGCATCACTGGTCTGATTATTTTTAACGGACCAGCGGTAGAGCAGAGATTGCGGGGATCGAGAGGTGCATCATGGAGCTCCGGGCAACCGGCTTCTGTCTTGCGCTGCTGTGGGTTTGCGCGATGGCAGTCACGGCGACACACGGAAAGGAAGTTGTTTTGTTGGACTTCACAGCAATGGAAGGGGAACTCGGCTGGCTCACACACCCTTATGGCAAAGGGTAGGACTTAAGCTGAACGTATCTTCATTGAGCTCAAGTTCACTGTGCGAGACTGCAACAGCTTCCTGGGAGGCGCCAGCTCCTGCAAAGAGACCTTCAACCTTTACTACGCTGAGTCAGATGTGGACTATGGCACCAATTTCCAGAAGCACCAGTTCACCAAGATCGACACCATAGCCCCGGATGAGATCACAGTCAGCAGCGACTTTGAGGCTCGCAATGTCAAGCTGAACGTGGTGGAGCGCATCGGTGAGGCTGCTCACCTGGAAGAGCTTCTACCTGGCCTTCCAGGACATCGGTGCCTGTGTGGCGCTACTCCCCATCTGTGTCCAGAGATTCTGCAGAGCCTGGTTTGCTTCCCTAAGGCCATCACCATGGCCGTCTCTGAGACTCACCCCCTGGCCACTGTGGCTGGTAGCTGTTGGGCAGTGTCTGTGCCAGGTGGGCTACGAGAAGGTTGCCGATGCCTGCCAAGCCTGCTCGCCAGGATTCTTCAAGTCTGAGGCATCTGAAAGCCCTTGTCTGGAGTGTCCAGAGCATGCCTTGCCATCAGACGAGGGTGCCACCTCCTGCCAGTGGGAAGAAGGCAGACAGTATTCCCCATTTCTGCTCTGCTCAAATCCGGATTGTCATCGCCATCCTCATCAGGAACAGCAGTGGCATCATCTTCGACCGGATCAGCAGTATCAGTATCCTGAAGAGCGGCTGGGTCATTGTCATGATGGACTTCAACAGTTCTGGTCAGGAGGCTCGGGACCCAATGAGGCACTTCTCGATCCTGGGGAAAAACACAAATAGCTTCCCTGGACCTCCGGATAACGGGGCCTGGGCCATACCATTTATTATCCAACACATCCTTCCACATCACTTTCCCTGCCCCTTCCGGGGAGGTGTGGGCATGTCGGTCGGCTGCTGTACGACCTTTGTCATCCATTATCAAAAAATTAAGAGTAAAAAGGGCCATAACAATCCTATTCCTGGGGGAGGCAGTCTCAGCCATTCCCCCTCTTTGCTTTTGTAAGAGCTCCTTGAGGCTGCAATTGGCTCTTTCCACTATTCCCTGGCCTTGGGGGTTGTAGGGCAGACCAAGAGTGTGCTCAACCTGGAGTTGTGCACAAAAGGCACGAAAACCCTTGGAAGAGTATGCAGGGCCATTGTCTGTCTTTAAACGGACAGGTTTTCCCCATGCCGCCCAGGCCCCCAAGCAATGGGTCTTCACATGAATAGATTTTTTTCCCCCGCCAAGGGGGTGGCAAAAATGACACCCGAGTAGGTGTCCACTGAAACATGGAGGGGGAATGGCTGAGAATGCCTCCCCCAGGAATAGGATTGCTATGGCCCTTTTTACTATCCTTTTTTATGTTTATTCTTTTCAGTCTAGACCTGCCTAAGCCCCCCCCTTTTAAATCAGACTCTGATCGGCTGTCCTGGTGTGCTTGCAGTGCCCTCCTCCTTTCCCAGTGCAACCAAAAGCAGCACAGAAAAACGAGAATGATGAGGGCCACAAAGATCAAGCAAAGTACCTCAGGTGTAACCCCAGCAATCATCATACTTGGGAGACTCACCGACATCGCTGTTCCGTGTGTCGAGTTCTGAATCCTATTTGGCCCCTCACTCGATACCAAAGCTTGTCCCAGCGTCCTGGGTTTCGGCACCAGTTACGGCGAGCTCCCTGACCAGCAGGAAGGAACAGCCACCAGACGAGGATTCTTCTCAAATCACACTTTATTGGAGTCTCTTGGTTGTAGGGAGAGCAGAAAGCAAGGGGCCCAGAGCTTTTTACTATAGCTGCTTATATAGGGAGTCTGCCTAGCAACTTTTGATACTTTGATACTTTAACTATTTTTCTGGAGACCCACCGGCAGGAATGAAAGCTTAAAGTTCTACTGCTTAGACTGTACTCTCTTTCTTTTGCATCCTGAACATTGTAAAAATGCAAGGTATATTTTTTTTAGTAATAAAGTGTATAAGTAGTCAACTGTGATAAGAGTTTTTGAGTCATTGCACGTTTTTTATTTCTACTTTCAAGACGACCTTAGAAACATAAAGGATTGCTAAGCCTATAAATTCAAAAGTTGTTTGTGTCAGAGTACATACTTAAAGGATTATGTATCATGTGCTGCAGACACAGTCACCTCAGTCTGTGCTCTCAAAGTCAAGATAGTTTTTCTTAAATATACTTCCGTCTTATATTAAATTTGTTTCCCAAATGATGTTTTGTTCACTTTGATGATACTTGTTGTATGTTTTTGGCTGTAGAAAGTTTTTATTAATGAGGGTTAATGAGAGCTAGAGAGATTCCTCAGTGATAAAGAATATCTCTTTGCTATTTCAGAAGACCTGGTTTGGTTCCCAACACAAACATAGTGACTCACAACTGCCTATAACTCCAGTTTTCTGGCATTCACAATCCCCTTCTGTCCTCTGTGGGCACTCCATTCTCATAGTGCAAATATGTTTTTGCAGACAAAACATTCATACAAACAAAATCAAAAGAGATGTATATATCCTTTTAACATGAAGGGTTTTTTTATCCCAAAGGATTATCCCAGAAGTAAATGTGAATTACTATTAATGCTTTTAGTATTTTACTAAAATGCAGAGTGCTAAATATGTTATGATGTGACAGGAGCCGTCCCATCCCACAGGTTAATTACACAAGCACAAGATGGACAAGATATTTATGAGTCCCCCAGAAATATGCATTGTTGTTATTGAGGGGGAAAGGCTCGAGTAGTTGGTAACTACAGATGAATTACTAACACCATCGCTCTGTACAATATGCAACATGAAATACTAACTCAGGCTGAAATAATATGAGAAGAAAATTAAGTTATTAAAATATCCCATTTAATAGCCAGCATTGGTGGCGCACGCCATTAATCCCAGCACTTGGGAGGCAGAGGCAGGAAGATCTCTGTGAGTTCGAGGTCAGCCTGGTCTACAAGAGCTAGTTCCAGGACAGGAACCAAAAGCGACGGAGAAATCCTGTCTTGAAAATCCAAAAAAAAAAAAAATTCCATTTAAAATTCCGTACATACTTCCTATTTCTTATATTAATGAACTGATTGTAGCAAAATTTATATTGCACTCAAATAAAGAAGATATATGTTAGATACCTAAAAAGAAATCTGAAAATTTTAAACGTAATCATTGTGCTGAATAAAGAACTAAGTGTGCATACAAATGAGGTGAAGCCCGAACTTCTAAGTGCAAGACTATATGTTCCATTAGCAGCAATAATAAACAATAAGGGAAGGCTCAAGATATGCTTAACCATAAAGAATGAATAAACAAGGGGAGATAAATTCAAAGACATATTTGAATCAGAGTGTCATTTCCTGATAATCATACTGTGACTTCCCTTTCAAGTAGTTTCCCTTGTTCAAAAGTGGAGTACCTGGGGCCACTCAATGCAGACAAACTTATTGCACTTATAACTTAGAAATGTACTGTTACATATGAATACATTTTACTCCAGAACGAGATTCACATCCTGCACCTTTCCATGGTTGTGTGCTTCTTATATTTCTATTCAAATGTTTAGTGTGGACATGAAACCAGTTAAATTCACCTTTAATAATAATATACTCAAAGTTAATCTACATATGTAAGATAAGGTTAATTATCAAATTGACTTATTACTGGAATCCTTCAGCATCTTTACACATGGGCCATATTACCCTGGGGTTATGCAGAGTCACCTTAAGGGTGGACTTATATTACAGGGATAGGTTCAGGTTTAGGAACACTTGATTCTTTCTCACTCACCTCTTAACCATGTAATAATTATTGTGACTTCTCTGTCTCTTCCTGGGACATGTTTAACTCCAGATTCACATTACAAGACAGTTGTTCTTTGCTTGCTCTGCAGAATGCTCTGAAATAAACAGTACTCACATGACTCTCTGAATATGCAGTGTGGTAGACTCATAGTAAATATCCTGAAATTATAATATCTACCACTGTGGGACAGGGAGAGAATAGTTTGAAAGCTTCTTTGATGTTTAAAGCTATATTGATCTAGACAGTTGCATGATTTCCAGTGTTAAGAAGTGAACTTAGAATGGGACTCTTTAAATACAATAGGTTCTTTAAGGTACAGAGATACTGGCACAAGCATAGTAAAATCAATCTGTGTTTGAAAGCATATTTAACAAATGGCGCTGACATAACTAGATACCATCAAGTAGAAGAATGAAAGTAGATACATATCTATCACCATGTAAAAACTCAAATACAAATGGATCAAAGACTTCAACATAAAGCCAGCCATACCGAATTCTTATAAAAGAAAGTGGAAAGTACGCTTGAACGCATTGGTACAGGAGACCACTTCCTAAACATAACCCCAGTAGCATAGACACAGAGAGAAACAATGAATAAATGGAACTTCCTGAAACTGAAAAAAAATGTTTAAGCAAAAGACACAATCAACAAAACAAAACCATAGCCTACAAAATGGGAAAAGATCTTCACTAACCCCACATCAGACAGGTTTGATCTTCAAAATGTACAAAGAATTCAAGAAATTGGTCATCAAAAGAACAAATAATCTAATAAAAAATAACAGAGTGCAGACCTAAACAGAGAACTCTCAACAGAGGAATTTTAAATGGCTGAAAGACACTTAAGAAAATGTTTAACATCCTTAGTCATCAGAGAAATGCAAGTTAAAACAACTCTGAGATTCTGTCTTACACCTGAAAAAATGGCCAAAATCAAAAACACTGATGATAGCTTATGCTGGAGAGGTTGTGGGGTAAAGAGAACACTTCTTCATTGCTGGTGGGAATGAAAGCTGGTACAGCCCATTTGGGTGTCAGTTTGGCAATTTCTCAGAAAATTAGGAAACAACCTTCATCAAGATCCAGTAATACCACTTTTGGGTATATATCCAAAAGATGCTCAATCGTACCACAAGAACATGTGCTCAACTATGTTCATAGCAGCATTGTTTGTCATAGCCAGAACTTGGAAACAACCTAATTGCCCCTCAACTGAAGAATGTATAAGGAAAATGTGGTACATTTACACAATGGAGTACTGCACAGCAGAAAAAAAACTATATCTTGAATTTTGCAGAGAAATGGATGGAGCTAGAAAACATCATTTTGACTGAGATAACCCAGACCCAGAAAGACAATTATCACATATATTCACTCATAAGTGGTTTTTAAACATAAAGCAAAGATAACCAGCACACAAATCACAATCCCAGAGAACCTAGACAACAATGCGGACCCTAAGAGAGACTTACATGGATCAAGTCCACATGGGAGGTAGTAAAAGACAAGATCTCCTGAGTAAATTAAGAGCATAGGGACCTTGGGAAAGGATTGAAGGGGAGGGAAGAGGTAGGGAGGGAAGCAGAGAAAAATGTAGAGCTCAATAAAAATTAATTTAAAAAAAAAGATGTTTTCAAACTCACTCCAGCCTCTATTCAGTTTGTGTTCCTCATTTGATTTTCCTCCACTTCATTGATATTCTATTGTATGTTTTTCCTTTGAAAATTTTCCATTTGATTGGACTAGAGAGATGGCTCATTGGTGTGGATAACGTGCTGCTGCTGCTGCTGCAGTAGATCTGAGTTTGATTCCCTCACTCCACACGGTGCCCCACAATTGTCTATAACTCCAATTGCATGGGGTTCTCTCAAACTCTACTGCCTGCTGTAGTCACTGAATTCTCATAGTGTTAAAATAGCAAAGACATGTGGGAGATAATAAAGTACAATCTGAAGAATGTGAATCTTTAAATATAGTCCATTGAACTATAACCTAGTCATTGTAAATAAAATTTAGCTGAGTGGGGGAAAACTCTGGCATATCATCCACAAGGCTCTGTCTTCCATTTCAATAATGATAAACAGCAGTGGAAGGCATACTATCAGGTTGTGCTTAATGCTAGAGTATGATGGAACCAGGAGAAATAAGTCAAGGTATACTTGGCTGTTATTGTCTGATACATTATGCACCTTCCCTTCCATTTTCTCTTCCATAGTTCAAGCAGAAGAGGCTTCAAAGCATTCACTGTAGAAATGGCCATTCAATATGCTTTCAGTTACTGTTTTATAACCAGATCATAAATGTTACATGTAGTGTCAAATAGAATACTATTTATCTCACAAGCCTAGTCATATCCTGCACATTCCATGGATGTGTGCTTCTTATATTTACATTTTAATGTTTGCTAATACATGAAACCAAGGTAAACTAAACTAAAATAATAATACTGAAAAGAGTCTACACATCATGTGAGCTAGGATGAAGTATCACATTGAATTATTACCACAATCATTCAGCTCATATAGAGATGGGCTTCATCATCTCAGTGTTTCCCAAAGTCACCATTGGTGTAAGACTTATACTACACTCAGAAACAAGAGAGATAATGATAGGAACACTTAAATATTTCTACAACATCTCTTATTAATGCAATCATTCTTGTGCCTTCTTTGTTTATTCCATAGGTCTGTTCTCAGTCTAGATCCCATTGCCAGACAGGAACATTTTTGCAGTCTTCTCTTCTTCACTGACTCTGCCACTTAGACTGAAATACAAAGTGCTCACCTAGATTCTTTTCTCTGTAGATGCAAGTTCCCAGGGTTGATGGAGCTCATTAATGAGCATTGCTGTGGGGGAGTTAGAATAATTCTGATGTAGAAGTCTGTGACTTTATGACCTCACCTCCCTCCAGAACTCCAATTTTCATTTCACCTGCAGTAGAAATGACAGTGACGGTGCTGGCTTTGGGAGACAAGAAAATTTATGAAAAACTTCTAGCTGTCAATTAACAAAGACCATTTAGAGTTCCCTGTGAAATTAAGCAAATGGATGAGGTGATTTGAAAAGTCATTGAGTTTTCATAATCCCTGAAGGCTGACTAGGTCTCCTGTAGAATATGCTAGAAACTGAGGTCAGACTCAGGAGAAAAGTAGAGAAGTCTCTGTGTGTCTTTGGATTTCATACATCATTGACTTTTTCCAACAAAAAGCAACACAGTTAATGTTTAGAATATTTATATCATTTATTACTAAAATGTTTGAGTGTTTTAGTCAACTCTACGAATGACTATCTACTTTCTGTTCCTTTTTTATCCACACGTTACAATTTCTTTCAATTTTCATCTGGTCCATAAAACAAGCAAGCAAACAAACAATAACACCAAAAAGTAAAATTCATCTAGTCTATTTATTGACACTAATACAATCGTGTGCCTAGTTCTACTGTGCCTAGAAGAGTTCAATCTATTAAACCATGAGTTATCTCTGAAAGGTAGAAAACCGACATATTCAATGTCAGAAGCCATCTGTGGCCATTTTCTCTTCAACTGAGTGGATCTTCCTGATCACTTACTTCATTCTACTAGGATTTTTCTGTATTGATCCATGCAGGTTTTGCACATAATGTCATAACGAGTGAGTTCACATGTGAAAGAGCTCTATGCTGTCTGGACCAATCAAGTTTCCTTAGAATTATCTACTACTTGAAAAGTTCTAACACTCTCTCTACCTCTGCTTCCATGGTGATCCCTGATCTTTAGAAGAAAGAGGTTGTATGTAGATGTCCTCACTTAGCTGGACACTCCAGCGTATCTTATTCCCAGTACCTTGAATAATGTGACCTCCATGCCAATAGACACAGACTGCATAAGAAGCTTCTCTATTGAGGAGTGCGAGTTATACTAAGTAATATAAGAGCTTAGGGGCCAGTTTATTGCCATGTTGTTTTAGGAGAATAATAGTATTAGGTTCTTCTTCAGATGAACCAGTCTGACTCCAGCTTAATATTGGAAGCCACTTTATTGCAATGCCAAAATAAGTTCATTTCTGTTAACTATAAAATTCAACTCTCTGGTTTTTGGAATCCAGCTTGTTCCATAACCTGACTTTGTCTTGACCCTCATCCTTTCCCAAACCACAAGATGTTCTAACAGATAATCTTAAACTGATATCTGCTTCTGTATTTTACTTGCAAGTTTCCTATATTGCCAGATTCCTCCAGTATCCTCAAGTTTATGGTTTTTCCATATAAAGGGAGCCTAGAAATTTAAATCATTGCTTTTTACTAAGCCTTATATAAGGGAAAATAGTTGTTGAACCTGTTTAGCTGTGCACAGAACGAAAACTTTTATTTGTGTCAAAATTATTGCTAGGCAGTGGTGGTACTTGCCTTTAATCCAAGAACTTGGGGAGCAGAGACAGGTAGATATCTGTGAGTCTGAAGCAAAGTTAGTCTTCAGAGGGGTTTCCAGGACACCCAAGGCTACATAGAGAAACCCTGTCATGAAAAAACAAATGAAAACAAAGTAACACGAACATTAATAAACTTTGGGTTGATTGATTTTACACTGATGGTTTTTATATTAATTAAGCTGACTTAATACAGGGTCTACATACCCCTAACTGCATATTCTTATTCCTAATAATTCCCCAAAATGAGAAACCTCAATGTGAAGTGACCACCAGTTCCTCATGAAATTGTTAGTCACTCTGATGATGTTCATGAACCTATTGAACCATAATGGTTGTTGTTATAGCTCTCCAGATTCACAGGGAGGCAAATTTTATGATTACTCATAGCCATGTTAAGCTTCATCTACTGTGAATGAAGCTTCCAGGTGACGCCCAGATTAATTTTTCCATGGTCTATGACTCAAGTATATATTCAGCAACAGTGTCTTATCACTTAATAACAGTAGACCCCTAAAAATTCCAGGATATTGAGATTTCTTTTGGTTTTCTTCAATTTCTTTTTATGTTTCAAACACATAGCCTATTTTATAATACTGAGGAGAGAAACATAGTCAAGTAAACATGAGAAGAATATCAAATAAAGTATAAGTAACAGGAATATATGGAATCACAATTAGCTTTGGAGATCATTAGAACACTTAGTATAATACAATATAAATTGTCAGTCCACTCATGATTGATGGAAGAAGGTCATTGGCTAATAAAGAAACTGCTTGGCCCTGATAGGTTAGAACATAGGTGGGTGGAGTAAACAGAACAGAATGCTGGGAGGAAGAGGAAGTGAGCTCAGACGCCATGCCTCTCCCGGGCAGAGGCGATGAAGCAAGCCGCCAGGTCAAACATGCTGAATCTTTCCCAGTAAGACTGGTGCTACACACATTAAAAGAAACGGGCCAAGCAGTGTTTATATGCAGTTTCCATGTAATTATTTTGGGCCATAAGCTAGCCAGGCAGCCAGGAGCCAGGTTGGCAGGAATGCAGCCCTCAGTTCGCACAATATATGATATCTATTCTATTAGTCCTTTCCAAGGAGATTCTTGTACCTTCATTAATCCCATCTTGTTACTTAGTCTCTATGGGTCTGTGGGTGGTAACATAAACTATATTTTAATTTGCAATAGATGCCTATTTGTAAGAGAGTAAATGCAATGTTATTCTTTCTGGATCTGGGAAACCTCACTCATGATGATCTTTTTCAAGTTCATTTTTTTTCAAATTATCTGCAAATTTTATGATGTCACTGTTTATAACTTCAGAGAAATAGTCCATTGTGTAAATGTACCACATTTTCTTTATCCATTCTTTAGTTGAAGGATATATAGGTTGTTTGCAACTTCTGGCTATTATGAATGAAACTACTATGAACATAGTTTAACAAGTATCCTTGTAATGGTATGGAATGTCTTTGGGTATATGTCCAGTAGTCTTATGGTTTTGAGTTAGATAGATACCCAATTTAGATAGATACCCAATTTTCTAAGAACCCAACATATTGATTTCAATAGTGGCTGCACAAATTTGAACTCATTGTTGCAGTGGAGGGGTGTTTCCTTGTTCAACATCCTCATCAGCATTAACTGTCACTTGTTTTGTTGATCTTAGCCATTAAGACAGGAGTAAGATAGAATTTTTGAGCCATTTGGAGTTGCGTTTTACTGATCTCAATGAATGGTGAACATTTCTTTGTTTCTCAGATATTTGAGATTATTCTGTTGAAAATTCTGTTTAGAAACTCTACCCCAATTTTAATTGAATTTTTGATTTTGTTGAGTTAAATTTCTTAATTTCATTATATATTTTGGTTATCAGTCTTATCATAGATGTGGAGTTAGGGAAAACCTTTTGCCTTTCAATGAGCTGACTTTCTGTCCTATTGACAATGTCTTTTCAACCTTTGTCTTCCAGAAGATTTTCCTATCCCGTCAATCAGACCCTGCAAGCTACAAGTCCCACTCTGCTCCCAAACCCTTCCATGCCCCATGACTTTAGAGAATCTCTGAAACACAGGCTGTGACTGAGCAGAGAGGACCAAGAGAGCAACTCTGAAGCATAGGCAGTGACTGCACAAAGCTGACCAAGAGAGCAGGCCAAGAAAGTAGGCCAAAACAGATCTCAGTGACTTCCAGAGACACAGAGAGTGATAACACAGAAAAGACCAAGAACAGTTACCAAAGACACAGACAGCCACTGCAAGGACTGGACTGAGAGGCAAACATAGCACTGGCACCAATATGAGGAAAAGATGGGTAGGCACCAATGCAAGAATTTACTCAACAACCTAAAAGGCAACATGATAATACCAGAAACCAGTGGTCATACAAAAAGGAAGACTTGATCATCCTAACCCAAAAGAACCAGAAGAAAATTATTATAAAGGTAACTTTACCGGGATGATGGAGACTTTTAAAGAGGAAATAAAAATTCCCTTAAAGAAATTAATGAAAAGACAAAAAAGAAAGAAATCAATAAATATCTCAAAAGCACCCCAAGAAAACCAAGGAAAAACAATCAAACAGGTGAAATAAGCAGTTCAAATAGTTCAAGACATAAAGACTGAAATAGAGTCAATAACGAAAACACATATGGAAGGAATTCAGGATATGAAAAATCTGGATAAATGAATGAGAACTACAGAGGCACACATAACCAACAGAATACCAGAGATGGAAGAGAGCATCTCAGGTGTTGAAGATACTATAGAGGAAATAGATTCATTGGTAAAAGAAAACATTAAACCCAACAAGTTCCTAACACAAAACATACAGGAAATCTGGGACATCAAAGAAAAGACCAAACCTAAGAATAATATGGATAGAAGAAAGAGAAGAACTCCAGCTCAAAGGCACAGAAAATACATTCAACAAAATCATAGAAGCAAACTTTCCCAACCTAAACAAGGATACTTCTATGAAGTTATAAGAAGCTTACAGAATACCAAATAGACTGGACCAAAAAAGAATCCCCCTTACCATCTAATAATCAAAATGCAAAACATAAATTATAAAAAAAGAGTATTAAGAGCCACAAAGGAAAAGAACAAATAACATATAAAGAAGGATCTATCAAAATTACACCAAAATTCTCAGTGGAAACCATGAAAGTCAGAAGATCCTGGACAGATGTGCTACAGATACTAAGGAACCATGGATGCAAGCCCAAATTACTATACCAAGCAAAGCTTTCAGTCACCATCAGTGCAGAGAACAAGATATTCCATGACAAAACCAGATTAAAACAATACATATCCATAAATGCAGCCCCACAGAAAGTACTAGAAGGATAACTGCAACCTAAGGAAGCTAATTTCACCCACAAAAACACAGGCAACAGGTAATCTTCCACCAGCAAATCCTAAATAATGAAAATGCACAAAAACTCTACCAAAAATAAAAAAATTAATGACACTGGTCATTTATATCTCTTAATATCAATGGACTCAACTCACTTATAAAAGACATAGACTAACAGAATGGGTATGGATACAGGGCACATACTTTTGCTTTATACAAGAAACATATGTCAACCTCAAAGACAAGCATTACCTTAGAGTAGAGGGTTGGGAAGAGATTTTCCAAGCAAATGGACCTAAGAAACAGAGTTATAGCTGTTCTAATATCTAACAAAATAGGCTTCAAACAAAAATCAATCAGAAGATTTGGTGAAGGACACTTTATACTCATAACAGAACAATCCATAAAGATGAAGTCTCAGTCCTGAACATCTATGTCCCAAATACAAGAGCACCAACATATGTAAAAGCTACAGAGAAACCTTGTCTTGAAAAAAAACCAAAAAATGTAATGTATAATTAAGAAATATGGGTTAATAAATAATTATCTATAATAAAAAAAGAAATATTACTACAACTTAAATCTCACATCAAACCCCACACACACTAATAATAGGAGACTTCAACACTGTCCACAATGAGCAGGTTGATCAGACCAAAACTTAAAAGAGAAATAAGAGAACTAACAGATGTCATGACTTAAATAGACTTAACTTACATCTACAGAACATTCCACACAAATACAAAAGAATATAACTTTTTCTCAGCACCTCATGAAACTATCTCTATAACTGACCATGTATTCAGTAAAAAAGCAAACCTCAACAGATACCAAAAAATAGAATAACCCCTTGTATATTATCTATCAACATGATTTAAAGTTAGAATTTAACAACAACACTAATTAAAGAAAGCATACAAACTCATGGAAAATTAAACAGTGCTCATTTGAACCTCTCCTGGGTCAAGGAAGAAAGAAATAAAAGACTTCTTAGAATTCAATAAAAATAAAAACATAACTCACCCAAACCTATGGGATATTATGAAAGTAGTGCTAAAGGTTCATAGCACTAAGTGTCAATATAAAGAAGGTGGACAAAGCTCACCTTAGCAATTTAACAGCACAGCTGAAATTTCTAGAACAAAAAGAAGCAGACTCACCCAGGAGGAGTAGAAGACAGAAACTCATCAACTTGAGGGCTGAAATCAATAAAACAGAAAAAAAAAACAAAACCATATAAAGCATCAATGAAACAAATACCTCGTTCTTTGAGAAAATCAGCAAGATGGACAAGTTCTTATCTAAACTAATCAAAAGGTAGAGAGAGAACATCCAAGTTAACAAGATCAGAAATGAAAAGGAGGAAATAACAACAGATACTGAGAAAATCCAGAGAATCATAAGGTCATACTACAAAAACCCATACTCTACAAAATTGGAAAATGTAAAAGAAATGGACAATTTTCTGGATAGGTACCATATGCCAAAATTAAATCAAGACCAGGTGAACAATTTAAATAAACTTAAAACCTGAAAGGAGAGTTTCCTGCTCCTGTACTAAGGCCATCCACCCAGAGGGGTGAGTGTCGGCCTGCTGGGCAGGCCTAAAGCACCCCCACAAGTGAGTGCAGGCACCTTCAGCTTGTGCTGCAGGGTCTGCTGTATTCTACTCGACCCCGCCATGCCCGCATGTTCACCCTTTTGTCTGAGGTGTCCTTGGAATACCAGGCATCCCTGTTTCAATGCTGAGGAGTTCTATCTGGACAAGTGAGTGTGTGCTATCCCAGGGCGGCCTGTCCCAGAAGAGAACACAGCCCCCCTCCCTCAGCTCCTGCTGCAGGGGTGTCTTTGTTACACAGGACCCTGCCTCCCCCAAGCCTGCCCTATTGTCTACAAGGTCCTTGGCTCAGGAAGAGTTTCCTGCTCCTGCACTAAGGCCATCCACCCAGAGGGGTGGGTATCTGCCTGCAAGGGAGTGCGGGCACCTTCAGTTTGTGCTGCAGGGTCTTCTATGTTCTACTTGACCCCACCCTGCACCCATGTTCACCCTTTTGTCTGCAGTGTCCTTGGTCTACCAGGCATCCCTGTTTCAATGCTGAGGAGTTACATCCGTACGGACAGGAACACTTCCTGCTCCTGCACTGAGGAGATCCATCCAGAGAGTCAGTCACAGCAAAGACTGGACCAAGACACCAAGACTCTTCTGGATCCATTTGAAGGAAGAGATGGGCAGGTTCCAATGCAAGAAGTCCTCCAACAACCTGAAAGGCAACATGACATCACCAGAATCCAGGGATTTCAAAACGAGAAGAATTGAACACCCTACTCCGGAAGAAATAGAAGAAATTGAATTTAGACAGAACTATAAGAAAATAATTGAGGACCTTAAACAGGAGGTGAAAAACTGCCATAAAGAAATGGAGATGGGAAATAAAAAGGTAGATGAAATGAATAAATCTCTCAAAGATACCCAAGAAAAACAAGAAAGAGCAATCAAACAGGTGAGGAAAATAGTTCAAGACTTGAGAAATGAAATGGAGGTAATGAAGAAAACACAATCCGATGGAAGGCTGGATATGAAAATTCTGGGTAAACGAACAGGAACTACAGAGACAAGTATTACCAATAGAATACAAGAGACAGAAGAAAGAATCTCAAACACTGAAGATACTATAGAGGAAATAAACTGATTGATTAAAGAACAGAACAAATCCAACAAATTCTTAACACAAAACATCCAGGAAATCTGGGACACCATGAAAAGACCACACCTAAGAATAATAGGGGTAGAAGAAGGAGAAGAAAATAATAGGGGTAGAAGAAGGAGAAGAAAATATATTCAACAAAATTATAGAAGAAAACTTTCCCAACCTAAAGAAGGATATTCCTATGAAGGTACAAGAAGCATACAGAACACCAAATAGACTGGATCAAAAGAAAGCATCCCCGTGTCACATAATAATCAAAACATAAAAGATACTGAATAAAGAACAGATATTAAGAGCTGCAAAGGAAAAAGATTAAGTAAGATATAAAGAGAAACCTATCAGAATTATACCTGATTTCTCTATGAAAACCATGAAAGCCAGAAAGTCTTGGATAGAGGTACTTTAGAAACTAAGAGACCATGGATGCAAGCCCAGACTACTATACCCAGCAAAACTTGCATTTACCATCAATGGAGAAACCAAGATATTCCAGGAAAAAGCAGATTTAAACAACACGTTGCCACAAACCCAGGGTTACAGAAAATACTAGAAGGAAAATCACAAACCAAGGAAACCAATAACACCCATAATAACACAAGCATCTGACAACCCTTACCAGCACAACTCAAAGAAGGAAAACACACAAACTCTAACCAAAAAAAAACAAGTTAACAACCACTGGTCATTAATATCACTTAACATCAATGGATTCAATTCACCTATAAAAGGCACAGGTTAAGAGAATGGGTACGAAATCAGGATCCAACATTCTGCTGTTTACAAGAAACACACCTCAAACTCAAAGATAGACACTACCTCAGAATAAAGGGATGGGAAAAGATTTTCCAATCAAATGGAGCAAAGAAACAAGCAGGGGTGGCTATACTAATATTTAACCAGATTGATTTCAAACTAAAATCAATCAGAAGGAATAGAGATGAACACTTTATACTCATAACAGGAACAATCCATCAGGAGGAAGTCTCTATCCTGAATATCTATGCCCCTAATATAAAAGCACCCACATATGTAAAAGAAACATTACTAGAACTCAAAGCACACATCAAACCCCATACTCTAATGGTAGGAGATTTCAACACTCTGCTCTCACCAATGGACAAGTCAACAAGACAAGAACTTAACAGAGAAATAAGAGAACTATCAGATGTAATGAAACAAATGGGCTTAACAGACATCTATAGAACATTCCACCAAAACAGAAAAGATTATACCATCTTCTCAGCATTGCATGGAACCTTGTCAAAAATGATCACATAATTGGTAACAAAGCAAACATCCATAGATACAAAGAAATTGTAGTAACCACCTGTGTACTATCAGATCATCATGGAATAAAGTTAGAATTCAACAATAATTCTAATGCCAGAAAGCCTACAAACTCATTGAAATTGAACAGTCAACTACTGAACCACCCCTGGGTCAAGGAAGAAATAAAGAAAGAAATTAAAGTGTTCCTTGAAGTCAATGAAAATAAAGACACATCACGCCCAAACCTATGGGACACTACAAAAGCAGTGCTAAGAGGAAAGTTCATAGCACTAAGTGCCCACATAAAGAAAATGGAGAAAGCACACACTAGAGATTTAACAGCACAGCTGAAAGCTCTAGGGAAAAAGAAGCAGATTCACCCAGGAGGAGTAGAAGACTATAAATATTCAAACTGAGGGCTGAAATCAACAAAATAGAAACACAGAAAACAATCCAAAGAATCAATGAAACAAAAAGCTGGTTCCTGGAGAAAACCAACAAGATTGAAAAACCCCTATCCAAACTAATCAAACAGCAGAGAGAGATCCTGCAAATTAACAAGATTAGAAATGAAAAGGGGGAACACAACCACAGACACAGAGAAAATTCAGAGAATCATTAGATCTTACTACAAAAGCCTGTATGCCACAAAATTGGAAAATGTGAAAGAAATGGACACTTTTTAAGATAAGTAACATATACCAAAATTAAATCAAGACCAGGTGAACAGTTTAAATAGACCAGGGAGTTGCGAGGAATTAGAGACTGTACCAAAGAAAGCCCTGGACCAGATGGTTTCAATGCAGAATTGTACCAGAACTTCCAAAAAGAGCCAATATCTATACTCCTTAAGGTGTTTCACAAAATAGAAACAGAAGAGTAATTGCCAAACTCCTTTTATGAAACTACAGTCACCCTGATACCAAAACCATACAAAGACTTAACCAAGAAAGGGAATTACAGACCAATCTCACTCATGAACATCGATGTAAAAATTCTCAATAAAATACTGGCAAGCTGAATCCAAGAACACATCCAAAAAATTATCCATTATGATCAAGTAAGCTTTATCCCAGTGAGACAGGACTGGTTCAACATATGAAAATCTACTAATGTAATACATAATATAAATAAACTGAAGGGAAAAAAACACATATGATCATTTCATTATATGCGGAAAAACATTTGACAAAATTCAATACCCCTTTATGATAAATGTCTTGGAGAGAATAGGGATACAAGGTTCATTCCTAAATATAATAAAAGCAATATACAGCAAGCTGAGAGATAACATTAAATTAAATGGAGAGAAACTCAAAGCCATCTCACTAAAATCAGGAACACAACAAGGCTGTCCACTCTCTGCAATCTCTTCAAAATAGTTCATGAAATTATAGCTAAAGCAATAAGACAGCATAAGGAGATCAGGGGATTTCAATTGGAAAGGAAGAAGTCAACATTCATTATTTGCAAATGATATGATAGTGTACAAAAGCGACCCCAAAACCTCTACCAAAGAACTCCCACAGCTGATAAACACCTTTAGCAACATGGCAAGATACAAGATCAACTCCAAAAAAAGTTGCCCTCCTATACACAAAGAATAAAGAAGCAGAGAGGGAAATCAGAGAAGCATCACCTTTCACGATAGCCACAAATAGCATAAAATATCTTGGGGTAACCCTAACCTAGGAAGTGAAATATCTATTTGACAAGAACTTTAAGTCTTTGAAGAAAGAAATTGAAGAGGATACCAGAAAATGGAAGGATCTCCCATGCTCTTGGATTGGGAGGATCAACATAGTAAAAACGGCAATTCTACCAAAAGCAGTCTATAGATTCAATGCAATCCCCATTAAAATCCCAACAAAATTCTTCACAGACCTTGAGAGAACAATAATCAACTTTATATGGAAAAACAAAAAACCCAGGATAGCCAAAACAATCCTATATAATAAAAGTTCTTCAGGAGGCATTACCATCCCTGACTTCAAACTCTATTACAGAACTACAGTAATGAAAATGGCTTGGTATTGACACAAAAACAGAGATGTTGACAAATGGAATCAAATAGAAGACCTGGATTTTAACCCACAAACCTATGAACACCTGATTTTTTGACAAAAACACCAAAATTATAAAATGGAAGAAAGAAACCATCTTCAACAAATGTTGCTGGCATAACTGGATGTCAACCTGTAGAAGAATGAAGATAGGTCCATATCTATCACCGTGCACAAAACTCAAGTCTAAATTGATTAAAGACCTCAATATCAATCTGAACACACTGAACCTGATAGAAGAGAAAGTGGGAAGTACTCTACAACACATGGGCACAGGAGACTACTTCCTATGTATAACCCCAGTAGCACAGACAATAAGGGCAACATTGAATAAATGGGACGTCCTAAAACTGAGAAGCTTCTGTAAAGCAAAGAACACTGCCATTAAGACGAAAAGGCAATCTACTGACTGGGAGATCTACATCAATCCCGCAATAGACAAAGGTATGATTCCAAAATATATAAAGAACTCAAGAAACTACACTTTAAAATTCTAATTAACCCAATTAAAAAATGGGGCACTGAACTGAGCAAAGAATTCTCAACAGAAGAAGTTCAAGTGGCCAAAAGACACTTAAGGTCATGCTCAACCTCCTTAGAGATCATGGAAATGCAAATCAAAACATTTTTGAGATACCATCTTACACCTGTCAGAATGGCTAAAATCAAAATCACCAATGATAGCCTTTGCTGGAGTTGCTGTGGAATAAAGGGAACACTCATCCATTGCTGGTGGGATTGCAAGCTTTTACAACCACTTTGGAAATCAGTGTGGTGGTTTCACAGGAAATTTGGGATCAACCTACCCCAGGACCCAGCAATACCACTCTTGGGCATATACCCAAGAGATGCCCTATCATATGACCAAAGCATTTGTTCAATTATGTTCATAGCAACTTTATTTGTAATAGCCAGAACCTGGAAACAACCTAGATGTCCCTCAATGGAAGATGGATAAAGGAAGTGTGGAATATGTATGCATTAGAGTACTACTCAGCGGTAAAAAACAATGACTTCTCGAATTTTGCATGCAAATGGATAGAAATAGAAAACACTATCCTGAGTGAGGTAACTCAGACCCAAAAAGATGAATATGGTATGTGTACTCACTCATAAGTGGATTCTAGCCATAAATAAAGGACATTGAGCCTATAATTCATGATCCTATAGAAGCTAAATAAGAAGGTGAACCAAAAGAAAAACATATAGTTATCCTCCTGGATACTGGAAGTACACAAGATTGCCAGACAAAAATTGGAAACTTGGGGAAGGGGTGGGGTGAGCATAAGGGGAGATGGGGAGAAAAAAAGTGAGAAGGGAAGAAAGGGAAGAGCTTGAGGGAATGGGATGGTTGGGATGGAGGAAGGGTAGATAATGGGAGCAGAGAAGTGTATATCAATTTAGTTAGCCATTTTAGGGTTGTCAAGAGACTGGACTCTAGAGGTGTTTCCAGATGTCCTTGGAGATGTCCTCAGCTAGATCCTTGGGCAGCTGAGGAGAGGCAGCCTGAAATGGCTCTATCCTAAACCCCTACTGATGAATAGCTTGCATATCACCATAGAACCTTCATCTGGCGATGGATGAATCTAAAGACAGAAACTTACATTTGAGCACTGGACTGAGCTACCAAGGTCCAAATGAGGAACAGAAGGAGGGAGGACATGAACAAGGAAGTCAGGACTGTGAGGGGAGCGCCCACCCACTGAGACGGTGGGGCTTATCTAATGGGTGCTCACCAAGGCCAGCTGGGCTTCGACTGATTGAGCATGTGATCAAATTGGACTCTCTGAATGTGGCAGACAAGGAGGGCTGACTGAGAAGCCAAGGACAATGGCACAGGGTTTTGATCCTACTGCATGTACTGGCTTTGTGGGAGCCTAGTCTGTTTGCATGCTCAGCTTCCTAGACCTGGATGGAGAGGCAAGGACCTTGGTCTTCCCACAGGGCAAGGAACCCTGACTGCTCTTTGGACTGGAGAGGGAGGGGGAGGGGATCTGGGAAGGGAGAAGTAAATGGGAGGAAGGGCGGTGGTGGAAATTTCTAATTAAAAATAAATAAATAAATGGAAAAAAGAAAAGAAACTGAAAAAAGAAAAATGCATATTTTTATTTTATGTTAAAAAAAATCAGGTGTTCAAAGGTATGTGGATAGATATCCAGATCTTCTTTTTAGGTCAATTGGTCCTCCTGTCTGTTCTTATGCCAATACTAGACTGTTTTCAGTACTGTAGCTCTGTAGTAGAGTTTGATATCACGGATTTATTGTACAGGATTATATTGGCTATCTTGGATTTTTTGCTTTCTATATGAAGTTGAGTACCATTCTTTTGAGGTATGTGAAGAATTCTTCTTGGATTTTGTTGGGTATTGTATTGAATCTATAGATTGTTTTAGATAAGATTGCCATTTTTACTATGTTAATTCTGCCTACCCAAGAGTATGGAAGATCTTTCCACTTTCTTCTGTCTTCTTCAATTTCTTTCTTCAAAGAATTAATGTTCTTTTCAGACAATTCTTCCACTTGTTTGGTTAGAGTTACTCCTAGATATTTTATGCTATTTGTGGCTATTGTGAAGAGTGCTGTTTCTCTGATTTCTTTCCCAGCCCTTTAATCATCTGTGTACAAGAGGGCTACTGGTTTTTTTTTTAGTTAATCTTGTACCCTGCTACATAACTGAAAGTCTTTATGAGTTGTAGAAGTTCCTTGGTAGAATTTTTGGGATTGCTTATGTAAACTATCATATCATCAGCAAACAGTAAAAGTTTGACTCTTCTTTTCCAATTTGTATCCCCTTGATATCCTTTTGATGTATTATTTCTCTAGCTAGGATCTTAAGAACTATATTGAATAGATATGGCGAGAGTGGACAACCTTGTTTTGTTCCTGATTTTAGTGGAATCATTGGGAGTTTCTCTCATTTTAGTTTGATGTTGGCTGTTGACTTGCTGCATGTATATTGCCTTTGTTATGTTTAGGTATGTTCCTTGTATCCCTACTCTCTCCAAGACCTTTATCATGAAGGGATGTTGTATTTTGTCAAAAAGCTTTTTCAGCATCTAATGAGATGATCATTCAGTTTTTATTTTTCAGTTTGTTTATATGGTAGATTACATTTACAGATTTTCATATGTTGAACCATCCCTGCATTTCTGGGATGAATCCAACTTGATCATGGTGGATGATGGTTCTGATGTATTTGTGGATTTGGTTTGTCAATATTTTATTTAGTATTTTTGCATCAATGTTCATGATTGAGATTGGTCTGTAATTCTCCTTTATAGTAATGAATTTCTGTGATTTGGGTATCAGGGTAATTTTAGCTTCATAAAAAGAGTTTGGCAATGTTTCCCTCCCTAGCCAACCTCCATTCCTTAATATCAAATACCAAATACTGTGGAAGATGTTTAACCTTTGAACCCACAGTAGCCACAACTATCACTATCCCATACACACACACACACACACACACACACACACATATATATATATATATCCCATATACAACCACTACAATCTCCAAAAAAGAGAGGAAATTAAAACCAAGTAACAAAACATCCACCTAACAAAGACAAGACCAGATATCAGCACATAGAATATAATTTTCCAAATATGGATGCCAAAATGCCAGTGTAGAAACATAATAAATAATAGCTAGAACAATATTTGTCCACTTGACCCCAACTATCCTACCATGAAAGGTCCTGAATGTTACAACATAACTAAAGCATGCACAAAGAGTTGAAGGAAATGAGTAAAATATTTCAAGACCTGAAAATGGTAATATAATCAATAAAGCAAACCCAAAGTTAGAGAAATCTGTAAAGGAATAATTTCAAAACTCAAAAAGGAACCTCTGAAGTAACTGTACCAATGGAATAAAATATATATAATAGAGACTCTAAGATTCCATTTAAGAAAAAAAAGCATAATTCAAAGAAAATATTATTTCTTAAAAATTCTGGCACAAAATCCAGGAAGTCTGTAACATAATGAAAAGACCAAATCTACGAATATGAGGAACAGAAGAAGGAAGAGAAACCCAAGTAAATGGCTCAGAAAATAGTTTTAACAAATTTGCAGAAGAAAATATCTGTAACCTAAAGAATGAAATGCCTATCAAGGCACTAGATGCATACAGAACAATAAAGAGATTGGATCAGAAAAGAGAGTCCATTGCGCACATAATCTTTAGAACAATAAATACACATAGCAATGATAAAATATTCAGAACATCAAGGGAAAAAATCAAGTAACATACAAAGACAGACATATAAGAACAACAACTGTTTTCTTTTTTATTGATTTTATTGAGCTTTACATTTTTCTCTGCTCCCCTCCCCACCTCTTCTCTCTCCTTGAACCCTCTCCCAAGGTTCCCGTGCTCCCAATTTACTCAGAAGATCTTGTCTTTTTTAACTTCCCATGTAGACTAGATTTATGTATGTCTCTCTTAGGGTCTTCATTGTTGAAATGATAACTTTTAATTCAGTACTTTTATGGGACTCTTGAATGTTGAAATGAGTGGGTCTCTGTTCTCATGCCTTCTCTTGAGGCCCTTTCTTTCAGCTGGCTATTCTTATCCAATTTTGATATGATGGCTTTATTTTACCTTGTTATATTTTATGTCATTGTGTTTTGTAGTTGTCTATTAGAAACCTGTTATTTTGTATTGAGAAGCATAAAGGGAGTGGATCTGGCTGAGAAAGGAGGTGGGGAGACACTGAAAGGATAAAGGGAGAGGAAACTATATTCAGATTATATAGTATGTGAAACCAATTTGCATTTAATAAAAGGTGAAAATACTAGCAAAAGAAATTCAAGAACACCTCAAACAGATCAATTATTTTAAATTTATTTGGGTATGAGGTGAAAAATATGAATCGCAAATTTGATCCAACATGGCTAAAGGAGCTGCCGATCTTTCCAGACTTTGTTCAGGACTGTTGCTACAAGGTTAACAACAGACAGGTAGTGTTTTTCCAGACAAGCAAGGTGTCTTGGAAAGTATTACTGAAGAAGACTTATGGTCCCACTGCAGGTTAAATCAGCTGTCATGGGACAAGAGCCACCTGAAGCACAAGTTTACTGCTACCCATGGTTTCAGCTTGCCTTGCAATATCAACAAGGTGTCTATGCAGCAGCCAAGTAGTAAAGAATCCATGATAGGATGAAAGCCACAAGAAAGCATCTCTATCTGCAGCTAGAGTACTAGCTTATTTTCACATCATCTGGGCAAATGAAAAGCACCACTCTCTGAATGTTGAAGACTACAATGGGCCAAACACAATCTGAACAGCTTATATAGTTTACTAATTCCACCAGCTGACTGAGCTCCCATGTTCACTTTGGTTAATCTTAGAAAAACAAGGTGCTACCCACTTAACTTTCTTTATTGATTTCTTAGGGTGATAATTGAGTATGACATTTGATAATGGAAACCCTATATTTTATATAGTTATAATGAAATTAGAGGACTTTTTTCTTAACCAGGCCAAACTGAATCTGAACACAATGGAGTAATGACTCTTAAGAACAAAGGGTCCAAAAGAGGGAAAAGATAGAGCAGTGAGGTGAGTGACATTCACTAGCCACAAATTCTGCTTATACAAAAGACCAACGCAGCTTCGCAAGATGGTGGAGAGAGTATAAAAAGCCAGAAAGGTAGAAACTAGGACAAGGATATTCTGGGTAGCCCTGGACTCAGGGAAGCTTCTCCTGGAACGATAAGAACTGCAGATGTGCTGAACCCTCTGCTTGTGTCTGTACAGAAAAACGAAGCACTGGACCAGGCAATGAGCAGAGAAAAGAAGAATTCAGGACACATTGTCAATGTTGCATAGAGTGAATCACTGATTTCATCGTGCCCTGCAATAGAGCAGTACCCAAATTCTCGTTTTCTCGTCACATTATTTTTATTCATTTTCATAAATGGGTACATAAAAAAAATGAAATTTATCAGCATATACATGACCCAGAGGAGGGCAATGTAGCAGCCAATATTCTTAGCAACTTTGCCTTTATGGTTCTTCCAACAAGATTTTCTGGGACTGATGGTCATGGCCTGGAAAATACTCAATAGGCAGGTTATACAAATGGACAAACTTCGACTAAATCCTTGAATGTACAATAGGAGAATGCATCCAACATCGTTCAAGAACTGCTTCAGTCCCCAAACTGCTATTGTTTGGGGCACTCCTGAAGACAGAATGATCAAGGAATTGGCTGCCATTAGGTTCATGAGAATCAAATCTGTGGGCTTCAATGTGCATTCTTTATAGTAACGTATTATATAGTATAACATAAGATAAAAGTTTCCCATAATTCCAGTGGTAATTTGTAATAAAAAAATGATTCTTATTGCCAGATTCCAGGAGTCCATTCTGTGATTCAGCACAATTTCCTTTAAAATATGACCACACAATTTCTCAGGTCAAATGAAAAATTACAAGTTATTGCAGCCTGGAGGAAAAGAAGACACCATTAATCCATGGAGCTGCAGGGAGGCTTAAACAAAGGGTTCTTTAAACTAAGGATTTCAAGACCAGCTTCGACCACATAAACAGACCTCATCCAAATATTCGACAGGAGTACTTACTTTCATGTATGTTACTGTCTGAGTTCTCAATACCTCAGAATAAGCACACTAATGGAAGTGGAACAATAAGTTTCCCAGAAAATGGATCACGCAGGATAATGGGATGTTGACCTCTATAAACAAGGTGGTATAAACAAACATAAAGTCTTTTAGAATATACTCTTATTTGCTAGTCAGTTCACAAAATAATCAACTTCAATAACAACCCCAAACTTTAAATAAATCACTTAATTTTCCAACATAATATTCTTATTTATGATTTGGAGGTTTAACATAATGCACCAGGATCTCATTCACTTCCCTCTCTCCCCATGTCCATCGCACTTCCTTGTGACTGCCCCCAAAGAAAAGAGAAAACATATACAAAGTCTATACTGTGTCACATTCACTGAAGCATTTTCAGGTTTCTTTAATAAAGCATTTTCTTTTTAAATAGATTTATTTATTTTTACTTATTTTCCATCCAGGTTGCAGTTTTTTTTCCACCTCCCGAAATGATCCTCCTCCATTTCTGTTTAAGAAAGGGCAGATCTCAAATAAGTATCAACAAAAAATGACCTACCAATTGCAGTAAGTCCAAGCACCTCTTCATATATTAAGGCTGGGCAAGCTGATATGGATATCTCTTATATAAACAAAGAATAGTAATGAGAAGTGTATGACACTCAGAGTATATCCATAGTGTTGTGGCAGGGCAAAGTGTCCTGTATCTTTTCTCAGCTGAATCCATCTTTGTACTAACCTGAAATTGACTGTCCTCTTTCTACCCACTCCGTGAAAAATCCCCGGGGTAAGGCCTAACTCTGTTCTAGACAATGGGGACTAAAGTGCCTCAGCTAACAGCAGTATTTTTAGATCTATAAAATTGCTTGTTTGCTTTGCTTTCCCTTGCAAATTGACAGTCAGGATGTTGATTTTCTGAATTTTCTGTCTTTACAAGCTCCATGTAAAATGTATTCCAAGGTGTTCTGTAAGAAGTGTTTCTCTCTAGGCAGCCACAAGCCTTCTAAATACAGATTCTGAATATGAATTTTAGTCAGGTTTGGTGGTCTTTGGATCTTTATCCCACAACAGTCTTAGATAAGAAAATTAACTAGGATGATGGTTCAAGTAACACTTGTCATCATAGTAAGCTATGATATAATTCATGAAAACTATAGACACACCAACATTCATGGGTCTGCACATTCAAGTCAGGAATATTATGGAGAAGAGAACTTCCAGTGTGATGAAATCTTAGAGAATACACAACAAAATAAATATAGGCAAAATATGACTTTAGATATGTCAAAGATAAGGTCAGTATCTGATGAATGATAGCTACTTGGGGAAAATGTTCCGTGCATCTATTGAAATTGTGTCTGGGATAATCATGGACCACTCAGAAGTCTAGAGTGGAAATGACAGGAAAGATATGGGTTAGACAGTCCATCTTTGTAGTGAAGTTTGAAAAAACTCTCTGGACACCACTTTGTATTATTTTAAGAGAAAGTCTCAGCAAACCATTCTTTCTTAATAAGAATATTTTAATACAATCTTTTCTCATTTTACATAGCTATCCCTGTTTCCACTCCCTTCCCTCCTCCCGCATCCTTCACTTTCCCCTGACCCTACCTCCCCATCCACTCCTCAGAAAGGGTAAGGCTTCCCATGGGCAGTCAACAAAGTTTGATACTTCACTTCAAGGCAAGATAATGAGAGGGAGGAATGATATTATGACCAAAGGGGTCAAGACAATCATAGTGATACCCACAGAAACAGTTAACCTAAGCTATTGAGAACTCACTGTCTCTGTTCTGATAGTACAACCAAATTTGGTCCACTGAACGTGGGGACAGCTATGAGGCATGGACAGTCTGTAGGGCCATTGGCAATGGAACCAGGATTTATCCCTACTGCTTGAACTGGTATCTATGAGCACATTTCTTTTGGAGGGATACCTTGTTCACCCTAGATATAGGGGGAGAACCTTGGTCTTGCCTTGAAGTGAACTGTCAAACCATTCTTCAATTGGGTGAGGATTACTTGTAGAAGCAGACAGTAGCAGCTGCCTGAACCCTGCAGCCTCAGGGAGGGCAGTGTTGCCCCTCACTTTCATAAACGTGTAGGGACATTCAAGCTAGACAATCTAATATTAGAGGAGAATTCACAGTGACTCTGGGATCTGAAGGGGTTTAAACAGAGTAGAAAGATAAGCTGAGAAATTAGAAACTACCAAGTGTAATCTACACTTGCCTATGCACTGGCACCATAGGGAATACCTATAGTCAAAAGTAGAAACTACTGCCTTAAGCGATGTAATACAGGTAACAGGACAATTTTTGCAGTTCCAAGTGACATTTCATAGATTTTAATTTTTAGAAATGTGTATTTATGTGGGAGGAAGTGAGGGTAGAGTCCAAGAGACTTGAAAGCATCTCATAATAATATCACAGAGTAGGGTGGGGAGGGTAAAACAATGCATGTGTTTTGAAAGTGGGAGAAAAAATAATATACATGGGAGAGTATAAGCGGGGATGAGGGAAAATAATGGGAAAAGGGGAGGGTTTGGGCTCATCAAAGCCGTAAGTATGAAAATGCCTTTAGAAAACTTGATATGTTATCAGCTAATAAAACTTTAAAAAATAAACAAATGAAACAAATTAAAAATTAGAGTAATGTATAGAAATAAAATGTTGAAAATACCAAATTTGGACATGTTTGCAGAAAAATCACGAATCTCATGCCCTAAAACCTTCTGTGAATATCACTACAAGCATGTTAATAAGGTTGCCTCTGCTTAAGTAAAAGAAACATAAACCTATGAAGCAATTGCCATATACTGTTTTCATTTTTAACATTCTATTTAGTATTTAACTATTCTGAGAAGGAAGAATTTGTTTAATTACAACTGAATTTGTGTTATAAAAGGTGGTTTTTTTTATTATCTGTAGTAATTCTATCTCTTTAATCTTTGAAATAAAATTATAATTGTATTATTGTGCCTTTCTTCCCTCCTACCACTTTCAAGTAGCCACACAAACATTTTCTCTCAAATTCATGTGTGCAAGCCTCTATGTATTTACATATAACATCTTCTCAGTCAGCACGATGTTACTTATATGTACTTGATTTCAGTGTTGACTATTTTATGCTAGATAATTAACTACGGTCCATTATTTCCTATTCAGAACAATTTCTTTCATGGTTTTTGATCTCTAATTCTTTTAGAAAAAAATTTTATTTTTTCACAAAAGAAATGGACCTTTAAAAAACGCAGCTAATAAAGAGGCAACAAGGGAAAAACACACCTTATCAAAAAACAGAGCACAACTTACTATGGATTGCCAAGCCACACTTGAACACCCTCAATGCACTCCAACACTCAAGGCTCAAGAAATATTGTACCATGGTAGAGGATGTATAAACATTGTAAGAGTCAGAGGAATATATATCTGCTGTGAGATTGTGTCTCCTAAAACCGGTGGGAAACTATACATATGAAGTCTCAAAATTGTTGTCTATAAAAATCTGAACAATGGCACCAGCAGACATGCTAACAGGGAAGGGCAAAATACCTTCTAAGCACTAGAAATGGCACTGTTAAGAATAATCATACAAATGAATTTAATTTTTATAACATCCAATAGCAATGGTGGAAGTATTGACTTGCAGACTACTTAGACATGTCTAATGGCAGTACATCATCAATTAACTGATATGCAAAAATAGAATTCTACATACCAGTTTTGGCCGTAGGCTATTCCATGGCATCTCAGCCATGGGGAAGAGGGTGGGCTGCTGCTGGCCCGCAGGACAAGAATGCATCAATGTCACCATGCACTAGAGACAATGTAACCAAAATGACCAATGTGAACCTTGACCATTCCACAGTGTAAAGGAAGTGTGTAGAGAGTTTGCTGTGCTGGAGAACCACACCCATGGCCCAGAACCTGAAGGAACAAGAGGAAGAGATTCATTTGGCATCAAATATTGAACATAACTATGTAGACCAGTATCATATGCAGGTGGCTAAGCAATGCCAAGAGGAAGGTCTAACAACCCAAACTCAGTGCCAGAAATGCTAAAGATCTTCAACAAAAAGTTTGAGAAAGTACTCAGGAAATCGGGAGAAATAGGCCATTGAGTTTGAGGTGAGGCACTTAGCAGCAAACAAATGAAGACCTACTACAACTTTTACAGACAAAATGCAGGATGAAGTTACAGGAAGAGGAAAGGAAGAAGCACATTCCAGAATTCTCAGGAGCCAGTTCCAACAGAGAAGATAGAGAAATGGAGCCCATGATGTAAAAAGTGATGATGTGAAGAAATAAGTGATGATGTCTCTACACCAGCAAGACTGACCCACAGGGATCAGGAATGATATCACATTGAAATTGCCCAGAAGTTGAAAAAGCTCTTGGAAATTGATGACTGAAGAAAAGAAAGTTTACAAAGAAGCCAAAGAATGATAAAAGTCATCTTTGGACCAAGAAAAAGAAAACAATACCCATTGGTGCAAGCAAAAGCAACAGCAACTACATCAGCACATTCAGTGTCAAAAGACAGCTAGGTACCCAATGTTCTGAGATTGCCAGGGCATCTCAAACACCAACATCTACAGCAACGAACCCTGATGGTCTATATCATTACAATTCTTTAAAACCAACCAACATAATGCCACTTGTAATTACAGGCAATTAGAGTCCTCTTTTAAAGGATTCCATAACAAGCTATGATTTAAAAAATAAATAAATCTGCTTTGAAAATAATCTTGCTGGAGAAAATAAGACTGAATGATAAAAATGTGTACTCCACATTCTAATTGGCTTTCTGTGAGTTACTCTCAAGTGTTTCCCTAAATATAAACAATTTCAAATCATTTTGAAAAAGATATTTCTACATACCAGTGATAAGGAAGACAACAAAATATCTCAAAAATCATATGTATGAAGAAAAACTTTAAAACATACAATTATTTTGGTTTAGGGTTCCATTTATAAAAGCCACACAAGAAAAATATGGCCTGACCTTTTAAATGTTACTAATAAATCTCTTCCCTTCAAAAATACAACAGAATTCTTTTTTGCTGTAAAAAGTTGGGAGGGAGAGAAAGAGGGAAGGAGAAAAGAAAGAAGGAACTCAGGGAGGAAGCAAGGAGATATAGGACAACATAGAGAGGAGGTTTAAGTTTTCTTGAATGAATAAAGTTAGCGTCTGCACGTGAAACTCAAGGACTCACAGTTTGAGACCATGATTCCAACAAACACCACCAAATATTTGTGAACACTGCTGGTGAATGAAACGTGAGTTCACTACATGTAGTACACTACGGGGCTGGCAAAACAGTATCACAAATATGTTTATTATTTATATTGCTGCTCTATCTGACAATCATTCATAGGAAATATGACATTATTTAGGATACAGACTTGCAAATAGAAAACAGGTTAGTCCTCATTGTCTTTGGCAGCTTTATTTGCTTGTTCTTTGTGTGTTGGTTTTGGTTTGTCTTGTTTTGAGACATTGTACTGCCATTGAACCAGGGGTCACTCGGTACAGTCACAGTTACTGACTTCATAGCTCATAAATATCCTGTCACATAAGAATACATTTTGGTTCAGAATGATGTTCACATTATGCACCTTTACCACAGTTGTGTGCTTCTTCTGTTCCCACTCTAATGCTTAGTGTGGGTGTGAAACAGGTAGATTTGCCTCTAGTAAAAATACCTGCAAAGTTAGTGTTCACAATCATTTAAGGTAAGGTGAAATATCATATTGAATTTTAATGACAGTACTTCAGCATCTGCACAGATAGACTTTATTATCCTGGTGCTACCCACAGTTATCCTCAGTAGAAAACTTATATTACAGTAGGAACCAACAGAGGCTGGCATAAAGTTAGGAACATTACTATCTTTCTCAGTCATCTCTTAACTATAAAGTAATTCATGGTACTTCTCTGTCTCTTTCATGGATCTGTTTCCATCCCAAATTCCATGTATCAGACGTGAGCACTTACACAGGTCTGTTCATTGACTCTGCAGCATACATTGAAATAAAATCTTCTTACCTGGACTCTTACCTCTTCAGTTTGCTAGGATCAGTGTACAGATCCTGACCTCATTATAATCTGCACTGTGAAAAAGGAAAAGAAGTCAAGCCTGAGATAAAGGTTTGAGACTCTGTGACCTCACCTCCCTTCAGAATGACAATTTTCATGTCATCTGCACTGGCAATGACAGTGTGGCATTGGGAGACAAAATAATTTATGAAACTTTTTCCAGTTGCTAATTTAAAAAGACACTCAGAGTTTCTCATGAATATCTCCAATGATACAGGTGTTTTAAAGAGCAGGTAAAGTTTAATAATCCCTGAAGCATGACTGGGTCTCCAGTGGAAGGTGCTAGAAACTTCAAGGTCAGATTCAGGACAAATTGCAGAAGTCTCTATCCCACATTGGGGACAGGAGTCTCTAACTGCTGCCCATACAAATAAACTTGCTTCATTTAAAAAGATTTAGATTATTTATTACTTAATATATCTTTGAATATTTCATATAAGCATGTCTTTTAGTCACATCTACCCCCAATTATCACCTTTTCAAGTCTTTTCCCTCCACCACAATTACCTCCAAAATTTCAAGTGTTTATAAAAACAAAATAAAGAAAAACAACCACCTTGCATACTTATTGATGCTCTTTATGCCTAGCACAGGATATCTGATGTGGGACTTACCTCTGTATGCTGGGATTACCAATAATGAATAAAGAAACTGCTTTGGACCTATAGCAGGGCAGAACTTAGGTATGTGGGGAAGATGGAACTGAATGCTGGGGGAAAAAGGGCAGAGTCAGAGAGAAGCCATGGAACTGCTGGAGACAGATGCTGGGAACTTTACTCAGTAAGGTACAGTCATGTGGCAATATACAGATTAATAGAAATGGGTTAAATTAATATGAGTTAGCCAATAAGAAGCTCAAGCTAATGGGCCAGCAGTGATTTAATTAATACAGTTTCTATGTGATTATTTCAGGTCTAAGAGGCCAGGCAGCCGGAAACCAACAAGCAACCTCGATACTACAGATATTTGTGGAAGCACGGATATCATTACAAAGTTCAAATCCTTAAAGTTCTCTGACACATCTTCTCCTAGAAGTCATCAGCTGTCACTAGCTCTGCTGTGAAACAATAGTCTTGTACCCTGTAAAGATTTGTTATTTGTATTGGTTTAATAAAATGTTGATTGACCAGTAGCCAGGCAGGAAGTTTAAGTGGGGTGACCAGAGCAGGAGAATTCTGGGAAGAGAAAAGGCTCAGTCTGCAGTTGTTATTCAGGCAAGAGGAAGCAAGATGAGAGTGTCTCACCAAGCCACGTGGCTAACAGAGACAAGAATTATGGGTTAATTTAAGATGTAAGAATTAATAAGAAGCTTGTGCTAAAAGGGCAATCAGTTTATAAATAATGTAAGCCTCTGAGTGTTTCTTTGGGACTGAATGGCTACGGGACTGGGCAAAAAAGAAACCTCTGTCAGCATAGCTCTTTATATATGAGTTGGGAATCCTGACTTCCTTCAATCTTCTAGATGTTTTTCTAATTGATAGTTTGTAAGTTTTGTTCATGCTGCCATAAGAAGTGAATTCGCAAGTGCAAATGCACAGTTCTGACTATACAAAATATGTCCTTTAGAATCATATAATACCAGGACGATTCTAACATTCTTTCTGCCTCTTCTTTGATGATGATCTTTAATTCATGGGAGGAAGAGTTGTGATATAAATGTCCTATTTTTATTTTTTAAGATTATTTTATTTTCTTTTTTTATTAAAAATTTCTACCTCCTCCTCTCCTCCCATTTCCCTCCCCCTTCTGCCTACCCCTTCCCTCTCCCTCTCCAGTCCAAAGATCATTCAGGGTTCCCTGCCCTGAGAAAAGTCCAAAGTCCCCCTCCATCCAGATCTAGGAAGGTGAGCATCCAAACAGACTAGGCTCCCACAAAGCCAGTACATGCAGTAGAATCAAAACCCAGTGCCATTGCCCTTGGCTTCTCAGTCAGCCCTCATTGACCACCATGTTCAGAGAGTCCGGTTTGATCACATGCTCCATCAGTCCCAGTCCAGCTGGCCTTGGTGAGCTTCCATTAGATCAGCCCCACCATCTCAGAAAGTGGGCACTCCCCTCGCGGTCCTGACTTCCCTGCTCATGTTTTCCTTCCTTCTGATCCTCATTTGGACCTTGGGAGCCCAGTCCAGGGCTCCAATGTGGGTCTCTGTCTCTATCTCAATCCATTGCCAGGTGAAGGTTCTATGATGATATGCAAGATATTCATCAGTTTGGCTATAGGATAGGGAAATTTGAGGCTCCCTCTCCTCAGCTGTCCAAGGAACTAGCTGGGGACATCTCCTTGGACACCTGCAAACCTCCCTAGAGTTAAGTCTCTTGCCAACCCTAAAATGGCTCCCTTAATTAATGGCTTCCCTGCTCCCATATCCACCCTTCCTCCATCCCAACCATCCCATTCCCCCAAGCTCTCCCCATCCTCTCCTTCTCACTTTTTTCTCCCCATCTCCCCTTACCCCTACCCCCGAATGAGTGCATATGGTATTTATCTTTCCAAATCTAGGTAACCTCACTCAATATTATGTTTTTTTTTAGATCAGTCCTTTTGCCTCTAAATCTCTAGATGTCATTATTTTTTTTCTGCTGTGTAGTTCTCCACTGTATAAATGTACCACATTTTACTTATCCATTCTTTGATCAAGGGGCATTTAGGTTGTTTCCAGCTTCTGGCTATGGCAAACAATGCTATAAACATATTTGAGCACATGTCCTTGTGGTATGATTAAGCATCCTTTGGATATATACACAAAACTGGTATTGCTGGGTCTTAAGAAAAGTTGTTTCCTAATTTTCTGAGAATCCACCATACTGATATCCAAAGGGGCTATACCAGCTTGCACTCACACCAGCAATGCAGGGGTGTTCCCTTTACCCCACATTCTCTCCAGCATAAGTTGTCATCAGTGTTTTTGATCTTGGCCATTCTTACAGGTGAAATATGGAATCTTGAAGTTGTTTTTATTTGTATTTCTCTGAAGGCTAAAAATATTGGGCATTTCCTTAAGTGTCTTTCAGCCATTTTAGATTTCTCTGTTGAAAGTTCTCTGCTCATGTCCATACTCCATTTTTTGTTGGATTATTTGTTCTTTTCACGATCAATTTCTTGAGTTCTTTGTGCATTTTACAGGTCCATTTTCTGTCTGCTGTGGTGAAGACCTTTTCCCATTCAGTAAGCTGCTATCTTGTCTTTTTGACCATGTCCTTTGCTTTATAGTTTTTCAGTTTCAGGAGGTCCCATTTACTAATTGTTTCTCTCGGTGTCCGTGTGGCTGGGGTTATATTTAGGAAGTGGTCTCATGTGCCAATGTGTTCAAGTGTACTTCCCACTTTTTCTCCTATGAGGTTCAGTGTGGTTGGCGTTAAGTTGAGGTCTTTGACCATTTGTACTTGAGTTTTGTGCATGATGATACATATGGATCTATTTTCTTTCTTCTACATGTTGATATCCAGTTATGCCAGCACCATTTGTTAAATACTTTTTCCATTTTCTATTTTTGCTTCTTTGTCAAAAAAATCAGGTGTTTGTAGGTGTGTGGATTAGTATCTGGGTCTTTGATTTGATTCCATTAGCCCTCTCATCTGTTCTTATGCCAATACCAGGCTGTTTTCAGTACTGTAGCTCCGTAGTAGAGTGTGAAGTCAGGGATGGTGAGGCCTCAAGAAGTTCCTTCACTGTACAGGATTGTTGTGGCTATTCTGGGCTTTTACTTTTCCATATGAAGTTGAATACTGTTCTTTTGAGGTCTGTGAAGAATCTTGCTGGTATTTTTGATGGGCATTTTATTCAATGTGTAGATTGCTTTGGGTAAGATTGCTATTTTTTACTATGTTAATTCTACCTATCCAAGAGCATAGAAGATCTTTCCATTTATTTTTGCCTTCTTCAATTTCTTTCTTCAGAGATTTAAAGTTCTTGTCATACAGGTCTTCCACTTGTACACATAATCATTTACAGCAATATTACATGGTAAATCATAAAAATATCCTCTTCTGCCTCAACTCTCAGAGCACATGCTAAGATCCTACATTACATTAATGCTATTTCAAGTTCCAAATTAACATTATATAACTTACATAAGGCCCATTAATATAACAGCTTAACACTTTTGTTCAGGGCACTATATGAGAAAAACTACATTCACACTAATAAAAGACCAGGAGTTTTTACAAAGTCACTGGATCTGCCATCAGTTACCTATAAAGACAGCTGACTCGAGATTAACAAAGTTAAAATCCACCACCAACCCATCTGAAAAGTGGCAGCTGAAGTCTCAATTTCTGTGGAAAATGAGTATTCTGTTGTCTAACTTGGGGGTGGGGGAGGAAGTAGGGTTCAATCTTCACCATATTTAGTTTCATTTACAATTTAAAACATGTGTACCACTCACCATACATAAAAATAAGGCAAGAAAAACAATTTATCAAGAGAAAATAAACACTTTAAAAGAGAAAACAAATACAAATGCACAGAGTTCATGTTTAGCCAGTCGTCCAGAAGGCCAGGCAGAGCCAAGTATTTCCAAGAGTTGCCACCAGGTGGCAGTTAACTTGTGGCAGAGAAGTCTTTCTAGGGTTCAGTTAAACAAGCATCCAAATCAAACTTGTCTTCCACTTGGCAGTCTACATGTCTGACTTTGGTGCATGTGCAAGCATATATATCAAAGTTATCCTGTGAACTTGTCTGTCACTCAGAGCTGCTTTCTGTGAATTCTCTCTCCATTTCTCCAAGATCTCCATGCTGCCATTTCTTGCAAAGGGCATCCTTCTTCATTAGAACGATTCCAAAAATGCAGAGCCACCTTCCAGAGTTTGATCTGCTGGTCCATGACCGCCGGCTATACTTCCTAAATTTGTTGGGGGTTGTGGGATGCATTCGAGGTTGTTCAGGTGTCTGAGGACCTCTTTAATATATCAATCATTGGCAATAGTGTTCTTCCCATAGTTGATCTGCCTCTTTCTTTCCATCAAGGCACCTTCATCTGTTTCCACAACAGCTGGCACTGAAGACAGAGACTCCTTTGAATCTGAGCTTCCTGATGATAATTTTTCTCTCTCTTCCAAATTTGAGTACTTTTCTCTTGTATCTTGCAATCTGTTTGTTAACTCTGGTCCTCACTTCATCTTCTACAACTGCTCTTGCCTAGTCAGAACACCTAGAACAGGGCTTAGGACCTTCACGAGTTGTAAAGCTTTCAGGTCAATGGTCTGCAATCTGGTGCTGACTTTTCTAGGAGTCCTCTGGCTTCCAATCCCTCCCTTCTGCTCTGCGCTTCTGTCCCATGCTCCATCTCATAGGGGACACAGGAGTGGGCTTCTAAGTCTGCAGGCCATGGCAGCAGAGGGCTGAAGAGTGGTTCAACCCCAAAGACCTGCACTGGCGACAGCGCTGACAAGGTTTGAGCTAGCCTTGCCCAACTGCCCTTAAGTGTGCAGCAGCCTAGCCCCTCAGCAACTACCTTGCACAGTCTTGGAAGAAATTATCGGGCCATGGGGTGTTCACCTGTAGGGGAGATCTTCCAGGCTCACTGTGCGCTGCTAGCAGACCCGGTTCCAACCTAGGCCTCGAAACTGGAGGCAGTAGCCAAACTCCAAGGCCTGATGCAGCCTCTCAGAAGAGCAGGAAAAATGCCTTAGCCTGACTAAAGTAAAAAGAAACTGGCAGCCCCAACGGCCTTCCAGGAGGCTGGCACTGTGGCTGCCGGATCTCTGATTGTTTCTGTCCTTATTTTTTCACCAAATGTACTTCTATTCAAAAAGTCTTTTCCTACACCTATATTATGGAGGTCCTGCCTATGTTTTCTTTGAGCCTTTTCAGTATTTTCGGTTTTGTGTTTGGGTCTTTGTCCATTCGGAGTTAGTTTTGTGAAAACTGATAGATGAAGTTATTTATTCTTCTGCATGTGGAAATTCAATTTTCCAAGCAGTATTTCTTGACAATGTTTACTTCTGTCCACTGTATGTTTTGGCACAATGTTTGATATGAAATGGCTGGAGTTACATGTCCTCAAGTTTGGATCTTCAATTTTGTCCTATTGGTCTACATGTTCATTTTTTATGCCAATATCATACTATTTTAATTGTCTCTGTAATGCTTCTTAAGATCTGGAATGGTAATCCCTCCAGCATTGTTATTTCTGCTCAGAATTGTTTTTTCTATCTAGGTGTGCTGTGGTTCCACATGAATTTTAGTTGTTTTTTCATGAAGAAAGAGAATGGAGTTTTCATTAAGATTTTGTTGAATCTGTAAATAGCATTTTGTAAAATGGACAGATCACGGTGAAGGACATACAGATTCTGTACATCTGGGCAGTCATTCATTGTCTCCCAGATAGGGATATGTGAGCAGAGCATGTTAGATCTTCTTTGTGATAGTATATTGATTATGTAAAACAATGAGTCTCATCAGGTATGTGCCCTCCAAAGGACAGGCTCAGATATTAGATCACATAATTCTAAATCCAGAATTTCAATATCTGGAGGATAACTAGGCATATTGACAGATGTTAGTGTCTAGAACAGGTCAAGCATGGACTGGGATTCAGAGCAAATGGCATTTGTGTCACATACTCTCTGAGGTCTGGTCTTGTGAGTACCTTCGACAATAGACAAATACCTATGGTCAGAAAAGGGTTTAGTGGCTTAAAGGGTCATTGTGATTGAATTGTCTATACCTTCCATATTTCTACCACTATGACTTTCTGAAATCCACTATACCTTATCATACCTCACTAGTCTCTATTGGATCCCTTTTCTACCCTAAAAACTCTTTGAGAAGCTCTATTGTTCTGTTGGTTCACACTCCTTACCGGTGACTTTCCTAGCCTTTAGTCCATTGCCTAACTTCTATACCTTCCATCCTCTTGCATTGTGCCTCCTCTCAATTCAAATATATTTGTAACATGAGGGCCTGCTTGTTGGGGTTTCTGTCCTGCCCAGTTCCCACAGTCTTAAGATCCCAAAGAATCACACAGAAGGTCTACATAAGTTATAAACTGATTGGCTCATTAGCTCAGGCTTCTTATTAGCTCTTATAACTTATATTAACCCATAATTCTTATCTATGTTAGCCACATGGCTTGGTACCTTTTTCGGTGGGACAGGTCACATCCTGCTTCTACAGTGTCTGGACAGGACTGCAGAAAGAGCTTCCTTCTTCCCAGAATACTCCTGTTCTCATTGCCCTGCCTCTACTTCCTGTCTGTTTGTCATACCTATACTTCCTGCCTGGCTACTGGCCAATCAGCATTTATTTAAAACATAATTGACAGAGTACAGAATTATCTGGCACCATATATTAGACTAATCTCTATGTCCTCTGTATTCTACTCAAAATGATTTCCTGCCCAAGTTTAGGCATTTTCAGTTCCCCTGTGACACTAGTACATACCCTTCATATATAGAATCTGAGTCATTATGGGGGCAATTTTTTCTCCTTTTATTTATACTCTGTACCTTTTACATCCTTCTCCATTTCCTTCATTTCCCAGTACCTTTATATCCACACTCTGCCCTTGCAACCAATCCCTCCAACTACAATAAAATAAAATATAAGAGAACAAATATTAAAAATAAGAAGGGTAACATCAGTTTCATCTTGGAAACTATAGTGTGACACAATGAATCATGCAGGAAACACTGTTATCCATTTGCCTTTACTTGCAAGTGCTCATTGAAGAGACTCAGTGGTCTGGTTCTAGTCCTCTGGAACTCTAGTCTTGATTATCCTGCTGTTACCCTGAGTTGTGGAAATCATGAAGCTTTGGTTCTGATGTTCCCTTCATCTGCTCCAGCAAATCATAGTTTGGGTGATGCTGGGGTAAGCCACCACATGACCCTGGATCTGGACTTGTGTAATTGCAGGGTTGGTTAGACTATCAGCTCTCCCTCATCCTTACCAAAAGAGTGAGACCCTTGGGGCAATTTTCATTAACTCATGTCCTTTTCTACTCAGTTCCCTTCATTTTATTGGGCTCATTTTTCTTCCCTTCTCTTGTATATATCCTTTTCTGAAACTGTTCTATTTATTGATAAGGGTTAAATAAAATTGTATTCTACTTGAGATTTCAAAAATTTGTGGTTTTCAGATCATTCCTCAATTATGGTTCTATTTAGAAAAATTGTGTACACATTTGAATACTAAATATAAATGGAGATGAACAGTATTGGTGTAGCTCTTATTTATAAGATTCTCTGGTCCTGTCTTCTGGATATATGTTTATATTATATAGCCTTTATTATGTTGTCAAATGATATATTCATCTCTAGGCATTCTATGCCATTTATGATGAAGACATGTTGGATTTTGTTAAAAATACTTTTTGACATCTAGACTTTAAAATGGATTGTCTCCATCTAGTCTATCTATTCAGAGATCAGGAAATCCCATGGAATAGGAGACAGAAAGAATATTACAAAGAGAGGGGTGAATAATACCAAGAAACAATGCCTCTAAGTCAACTGAGCAAAGATCATATAAACTAGCAGAGACTGAATCCAAAAGCACAGGCCTTCCACAGGTCTGCATCGAGTCCTCTGTATATTTAGTATATCATTCAGTTTAATATTTTTTTATTAAAAATTTCCGCCTCCTCCCTTCCTCCCTTTTCCCTCCCCTTCCCCCACTCCCCATACTCCCCTCCCCCCCTCTCTTTCCAGTCCAAAGAGCAGTCAGGGTTCCCTGCCCTGTAGGAAGTCCAAGGTCCTCCCCCCTCCATCCAGGTATAGCAAGGTGAGCATCCAAACTGGCTCGGCTCCCACAAAGCCAGTACATGCAGTAGGGTCAAAACTCAATGCCATTGTCCTTGGCTTCTCAGGAGCCCTCATTGTCCACTATATCAGAGAGTCTGGTTTTATCCCATGCATTTTCAGTCCCAGTCCAGCTGGCCTTGGTGATCTTTCAATAGATCAGCCCCACCATCTCCCAGCAATACCACTCTTGGTAATAGTCAGTTTAATATTTTTATAGAATTTCTGATATGTGGGTTAGTAGGTCTTGGATTCTTGTGCCTTCTTCTGGACATATTTTCTTTTGTTGCCTTGTCCTGTCCAACTTCCATGTCATTGCTTTATTTAATATTAGTATACGTTATTTTGTTATGGTTTATTATTATTTCTTAGAAGTTTGTCCTAATGTAATAATAAAAAGCAAGTAGGCCTGCATGGTAGGAGAGATAGGGAGGAACTAGGATGAGTAAGGGGAAGTGAAAATATAATCATGATACACTGTTTGAAAATAGGGTCTATTTTCAATAAAATGTTCAAAAAAGAAAACAAATCAAAGGTCTTCTGGGATCTAATATGATAATTAGGTGATTTCTGTTTTTTAGTGCTTATGTGTGATGAATTATATTTACTGATGGTTATATGTTGGCAATCCCTGCATCTTTGGATAAGTTGTGATACCTTTTTGTTTCAAATTAAAATCACTATTCTGTAATGAACTCACAAATAAAAGTATTTATGTGCAACAATGAAATAGCAACTCCAAATAACACTTGCACAGGCCAGAATTCTGCCCATTTCAATGAACTTCTCCACAGTTAGAATAATCATGCTGAAATTATAGAGCTTTGCTTAGGGTTTTACATTGTCACTAGCAATTACATATCTATGCCCTCATGCACCAGAAAAAAGGGAAACTATCATAGTAGAAAATAAAAAAATAGTTATTTTATTTTTATATATCCTCTTTCATAAATCATGGATACATTTACCTGCTCACTAACTAATGGTATGTTCTTTGTCTCCTTTATAAATGCTATACAGTATAAATGAATACTCACATATCCATTTGCATATAAGCATGTAGACATTATAGGGTACAATCTTCATACAAAGAAGACAATGTGAACTTGTTTCATTCTGACATTCTGTGACCTGGCAAAAATATCCCTTATAAGTGTATCAATTTTTCTACACATTTTGTGATTCATCTTTCACTGTAGTCCATTTTTATATAAAGAAACACATTTAATTATCAATTTATATGTTTTGGATATGTAGGTAGGATCTATTTTGTTGCCTATAGTAAATAGATCAGAAATAAAAATGGATGCTGAAATACCTCTAGGTTATGATAAGGAATTCTCTTGCTATAAACCCAGGAGTGAAATACCTGGGTCAAATAATACCTCCATTTTCTTTTGATAAACTCCAGGATTGATTTTCTATATGACTGTATTAAATTCTTTCAAACTCTTTTTATGAAGCAACCATTACACTGATGACAAACCAGATAAAGAACAACAACAGGAAATGAAGTTTTCAAGTCAATATCCTTGATGCTAAAATTTTCAATAAAATACTTGCAAACAATTCAGGATTACAACAAAGACACCATTTATTATTAATTAATTTTGTATTATGTGGAAGGTATTGAGCCTATTTGTTGTCTGGTGTTGTGCAAAGCTATAGCAGCTGTGTTGTGACCATGTCCTCCCGAGAAACAAGTTTATTACCAGGAAGCATTTCATTTGTCCTAGAAGATAGAATGTAGACCACAGAGCTGTCTGTGAAACTACCAAGCAGCCAAGATCTCCCGACAGAATGAAATCTATAAGCAACTCACTTTTATTGACATGTTTTCCTGGGTCCCTTGTACACCAGGTAGTCAAAGAAAAGACACTCCCAGCTATGAGAGTACAATGGGCCTAAAAAAATATGAACAGTTCATGAAGGCTGTTGATTCAACCAGCTGACCAAACACCCAAAATCATTTCAGCTAATCTTAATAAGACAAGGTACTACCTACCCAAATTCCTTTATTGACCTTTTGAGTGTGAAAGGTGAACAAAGAACTGGATACCAAGTAAAACATATTGCTTTCATACTTAGAGTGAAATTCAATGATTTTTATTTCTTATCAGGACAAAACAGTGCCTGGACAAAATAGAATGATTCATAAGAACAAATGGTCCAAAAGATGGAAAACACAGAGAAGTCAGGTTACTAATATTCACCAGCCACCAGTTGTGACTATTTAAAAGAGCAATGGAGCCTCTTACCATGGAAGAGACAGTGTAAAAAGCCAAAAAGTTAGACAAAAGGATCAGAATGTTCTGGGTGACTCTGAACTCGGGGGAGTTTCTACTGGAACCATGAGAGCTGCGGATGTGTTGAACCCTCTGCTTGTGTCTGTAGAGAATAATAATCATGGCACCATTGGACCAGGCCATGAGCACAGAAAGAAAGACTTCAGGGCAAACCACCAATGCTGCATAGAGTGAATCACCAATTTCATCCCCCCTTACAGTTGAGCAGTATCCAAAATCTCGTGTTTGTGACATATTTTTGCTGTTCCTGTTGAAAATTATGTACGAAAAATAGATGAAATTTATGAATACGTTCAGAATCCAGATGAGGGAAATGAGGCAGATGACGTACTTCTCAACTTTGACTTTATTATCCTTCCAGCAGGATTTCCTGGGGCAAATGGTCAAAGCCTGAAAGACACTCAGGAGGCAAGTGGTACCAATGGACACACTCCTACCACATCCCTGAATGTAAAATAGGAGCTTACATCCAAAATCATTCAAAAATTGCTTAAATCCCCAAACTGCCATAGTTTGGGGCACTCCTGTAGAGAGAATAATCAAGATATTGGCTGCCATTATATTCATAAGAATCAAATCTGTGGGTTTTAATGTGTATTCTCTGAAGTAAAGGACTAGATAGTGGAAAATTAGAAAGAAATTTCCCAGAATTCCAGTTGCAGTTTGTGAAAAGATAATGATTATGATTGCCAGATTCCATAAATTCATTCTGTGACTTGGCACAATTTCCTTTAGAATATGGCCCCAATATTCTTCAGACCAAATTATTACTGACAAATGTTTGTAGTCTGCAGTAGAGGAAGAAGCCTTTATTCCATGGGGCAACTGAGAGAATGAAACAAAGAGTATTTTAGCACTCATGGTCATGGCCAGCTCTGACCACTTAAAAAGTCCTCATCCTCAAGATTGACAGGAGTAGTTACTTTCTATGTATATTACTGTGAGAATAAACAATACAGTAAAATGTATATAATGATGAAGGAAAGACATAAAACTGCAGAGAAAATGAACCATAGAGAGTGAGGTGATATTGGCCCATGAGTAACAATGAAATGAATAATCCCATACAAACAAGTATAATGCAAGACTTCCAGAGTATATTATCTAGCAATGGTTTTAAAGAAAACAACTTTAATAATGTCTATGAAAATTAAATATGTCAGTGCTTCACAAATATCTTATCTAAAAATAAGAGATATGAAAAGAGAAATTTATAATGCCATTTATAAAAAACCTATTGCCTTGTGACATGGAAAATGGTCCCTACCTTGTCTCATGTGGAGCCATTTTTAGTTTAACCTTAAACTAGTTCTCCCTTTGCTATTGTTTCCACGAAGACTCCCTTGGAAATGTACCCAACCTGGTTCTAGAGACTGGGAGTCAAAATGCCCCCAAATAACTGCATGATATTAGCTTCTTTTAAACTGTTTGACTGCTTTACTCTCCATTCATCCTTGCAAACTACCAAACAGTATATACTTGTTTTGGTATTATTCCCTTTAAAGCTCCCTGTAAAATAAATTTCTGACATCACTGTGAGAAATATTTGTCTCCAATTAGTAACCAAGTCCACTTAAAGCAGACTCTCAATTTCAAGCTTCGTTATGCCAAGTCAACTTTGTATCTTTACCCTGAAGCAGTGGTATATAGGAAAAATATAAAAGCACTAATGCATTAGAATGATGGTTTAAGTGACAACTTATATCATGTTAAAGCACAACTTTATAAAAATAATACCACATAGACACAAAAATGTGTGCACTCACATATCAGAGCTGTTAGAGAGAAAGGGATATCTGGTATGGTGAAATCTCATAGACTGAACAGCAGCATAAAATAAGGCAAAAATGCTACCAGAAATGGCAAGAAGGTCAGCATCTGATGAATGACAGCTTCTGAAGAATTATTTATGGTCTGTATTGAAACTGTATCTGGAATAATCATGCACCACTCCATAGTCTTAGAGTGAAAATGATAAGGAAAATGGCAGTGGGTTAGACAGCCCCTCAGTGCAGTGAAGTTAAGAGTAAACTCTCAACACACCTTATACTATTCCAGCAAAATTAGATATCTGAAATCTTCTGAGGTAGGTGAGCTCCCTTTGAAGAAGTAGGCAGAAGCGATGGTGAATCAGAACCAGGATGAACCATGCAGTCCCAGGAAAGTCACCTTTGCTCTACACAATCATCAACCATGCAATGACAGATGAATAATCAACAACTGGAAGAAAATTGGTCATCAGTCTTGGGATCTGAAGAACTGAAAACAAGGTGGGACCTTTATCTGAGATCTTAGAACTACAAGCTACTGTCAGTCTTCCTTTCTTCATGCACTAACACTATAGAATATCCTAGGGAAGGGTAACAGCAGGATAGAAAGTATTCTATTAAGTAAAATAAGAAGGTCTCAAAAAGATCATTAGCACCAATTCTGGCTCAATATGGTTTTATTAATTATACATGTAAGAAATATGTGTTTATGTAGGATGAATGAATATTGAGTCAAGGAACCTAAAAATGGCACAATAAGAGTGTTATAAAGAGTCTTTGTGAGATTGGTCAGTGAAGGTAAGAACATATGATTTGAGAGTAGAAGGAGAGACAATGTTCATGCAACCTATAACCTGGAATAAGAGAAGAGAATGGGGAAGAAGAATTGGATATACCCAAACCCTAAATGTGAAGAAGACTTAAAGAAAATAGATACTTTAAGGTGATTAAAAACAGACCCAAAAAGAACATGGGATGTACTCACTCATATTTGGTTTCTAGCCATAAATAAAGGACATTGAACTTATAATTCACGATCCTAGAGAAGCTAAATAAGAAGGTGAATCCAAAGACAAACATATAGGCATCCTCCTGAATATTAACCTTCATCAGGCGATGAAAGGAGACAGAGACCCACATTGGGGCACCGGACACAAACCTCAAGGTCCAAATCAGGAGCAGAAGGAGAGGGAGCACGAGCAAGGAACTCAGGACCGCGAGGGGTGCTCCCACACACTGAGACATAGGGGATGTTCTATCGGGATCTCACCAAGGCCAGCTGGCCTGGGTCTGAAAAAGCATGGGATAAATCCGGACTAGCTGAATATAGTGGACAATGACGAATACTAAGAACTCAAGAACAATGGCAGTGGGTTTTTGACCCTACTGCACGTACTGGCTTTGGGGGAGACTAGGCAGTTTGAATGCTCACCTTACTAGACCTGGATAGAGGTGGGCGGCCCTTGGGCTTCCCACAGGTCAGGGAACCCTGATTGCTCTTCGAGCTAATAAGGGAGGGGGACTTGATGGGGGAGAGGGAGGGAAATGGGAGGCAGTGGCGGGGAGGAGGCAGAAATCCTTAATAAATAAATAAATTAAAAAAAATAAAGAAAAAAAATAAAATCAGAAAAAACAGAAATACAAAGGAAAAACATGAAAGAAAAAAGGATGAAAATATCATACTTGGTCTTGTTTGTAGATAAACCGAGAACCTTGCAGCCTGTCATGCCAGTGAATGTCACAGAAGACTGTAAAACTGGTGACATCTACTTGAGTAGAATAATTAGAAAACTACACACCAATACTCAAATCCTGAGATAACTTTTGTCTTGGTCCTGGTTTCTATTTCTGTGAAGACATACCATGAACACAACACCTCTTACAAAGGAAAACATTTAATAGGGGTTTGCTTACAGTTTCTGTGACTTAATCCAACATCATCAGTACATGACCAATTAATCAAATATACAAGAATAGAATTCTACATACATGGGGAGTCTTGCAAATCTTACTATTGGTTTTTGCTATAACTACTAAGGTCCAAATGATGTTTCACTTGGAAAATTTCCATGAAACATATAGTTAAGAGTTTTAAGTCCTTAGATAAAGAGTATCGTTCACAAACAAAATAAGAAAATAAGTGTGGTTTAAGCTTATTGTGCTGGCATACCAAAGAGTTACACAATAGCTCAAAATGGAGGACAAAAAAGGTCTATTTATTTGGGGATAAAGTCACGGTGATGCTAGTGATCTGCACTCCTCTGTGTGCACAGGGAACTGGAACTGTTCCGCAGCAAAGAGTCTTATCCATGCTTTTTATCTGCATTTATAATACATGAGACCATATCCAAAATGGGCTGGTAGCTTAAAGGCTATAGAATGAAGGAGTTCCCACAACACAACATTTCCCCCTTTTGTCTAAATAAAAGAGTTCTAAGCCTAATACAAAACTAGATACAATAAAGATAAATATAAACTATTTTTTTTCAGAGAAAAGAAGAGGCAAACACACATATAAAAATTAAAATTACAATCAGAATGAACAGCATCAAACAAGAAACATATTCTAAATGTTTCAATATTTATCCTATCCTAAGGAGTCTAAGTCTCAGTGGTAATAGGTTGCCTTGTTTGCCTCTTGTTGATTTACATTCATTGGTCCAATATTGGCCTTTGCTGTATTTTCTACATATTCCATAAGACCTTCTGTTTTTGTCATTAATAAAAGAAACATTATTTCTAAGGATACCTTGTTCTCAATCCCTTCTCAGATGTCCAATTCTATGTTAATTAAAATATTTCGATTTTGATATCTCTTCATACCTTTGGAAATTGTTTCTCCTACCTACGCCTCAGTGTTATAGTCAAATAATACAACATTGACTGTGTGTAGGGTCCATTCATCCATTGGTACTTATCTGACCTTTAAAGGACCAAGTATTTTTTTCTGTATTGGCATTTTATTTTATTTTTTTTTATTGATTTTTATTGTGCTTTGTCTGATGTGGGGTTAGTAAAGATCTTTTCAATTCTGCAGGCTGTCATTCTGTCTTGTTGACCATGTCCTTTGCCTTACAGAAGATTTTCAGTTTCAGGAGGTCCCATTTATTAATTGTTTCTCTCAGTGTTTGTGCTGGTGGATTATATGTAGGAAGTGGTCTTCCGTGCCAATGTGTTCAAGTGTACTTTGCACTTTCTCATCTATAAGGCTGGCTTTATGTTGAGGTCTTTGATCCAAATGGACTTGAGTTTTGTGCATGGTGAGAGATACAGGTCTCTTTTCATTCTTTTACATGTTGATATCATTATGCCAGCACCACTTGTTAAGTATACTTCCTTTCTTCAATTTGAAATTTTTTTCTTCTTTGAGAAAACTCGGGTGTTTGAAGGAGTCTGGATTAATATCTGGGTCTTGTATTCAGTTCCATTGGTCCCCCTCTCTGTTCTTATGCCAATACCAGTCTATTTTCAGTACTATAGCTCTGTAGTAGAGTTTGAAGTCAGGGATTGTAATTCCTCCAGAAGTTCTATTATTGTATTGGATTGCTTTGGATATATTTTTTTTTGCAAAAGGTGATTTTTTTTATTGAGAAAAAATTTCCGCCTCCTCCCATCCTCCCACTCCTCCCCCACTCCCCCTATCCCCACTCCTCTCCCCCTCACCTCACTTCTCTCTCCCTCCCTCTGCAGTCTGAAGAGCAGCCAGGGTTCCCTGCCCTGTGGAAAGTCCAAAGTCCTTGCCCCTCCATCCTGGTCTAGGAAGGTGAACATCCAAACTGGCTAGGCACCCTCAAATTCTGACATTATGAAGGATCAAAACCCAGTGCCATTGTCCCTGGCTTCTCAGCAGCCCTCATGGTCCGCCATATTCAGAGAGTCCGGTTTTATCCTCTGCTTTTTCAGTCACAGTCCAGTTGGCCTTGGTGAGCTCACAATAGATCAGCCCCACTGTCTCCGGGGTGGGTGCACCCCTTGTGGTCCTGACTTCTTTGCTCATGTTCAACCTCCTTCTGTTCCTCTTTGGGACTTTGGGAGTTCAGTCCAGTGCTCCAGTGTGGGTCTCTGTCTCTATCTCCATCCATCGCCCGATGAAGGTTCTATGGTGATATGCAAGATATTCATCAGTATGGCTATAGGATAGGATCATTTCAGGTTCCCTATCCTCAACTGCCCCAGGAACTAACTGGGGACCTCGCCTTGGGCATCTGGAAGCACCTCTAGGTCCAAGTCTCTTGCCAACCCTAAGATGGCTCCCTTAATTAAGATATGTGCTTCCCTGCTCCCCTATCCAATCTTCCTTTATCCCAATCATCTCATTTCCCCAAGTTCTCCCCAACCTACCCTTCTCACTTTTCTCTCCCGATCTCCCCTTACCCCTCCCACCCCACCCCCAAGATCCCGATTTGTTGCCTGGCAATCTTGTCTACTTCCCATACACAGGAGGATAATGTATGTTTTTCTTTGGGTTCACCTTCTTATCTAGCTTCTTTAGGTTAACAAATTATAGACTCACTGACCTTTATTTATGGCTAGAACCCAATTATGAGTGAGTACATACCTTGTTCATCTTTTTGGGTCTGGGTTACCTCACTCAGGATAGTATTTTCTATTTCCATCCATTTGCATGCAAAATTCGAGAAGTCATTGTTTTTTTTTTACCGCTGAGTAGTACTCTAATGTGTATATATTCCACACTTTCTTCATCCATTCTTCCATTGACAGAAATCTAGGTTGTTTCCAGGTTCTGGCTATTACAAACAATGTTGCTATGAACATAGTTGAACAAATGCCCTTGTCATATGATCGGGCATCTTTTGGGTATATTCCCAAGAGTGGCATTGCTGGGTCCAGGAGTAGGTTGATCCCGAATTTCCTGAGAAACCTAAACACTGCTTTCCAAAGTGGTTGCACAAGTTTGCATTCCCACCAGCAATGGATGAGGGTACCCCTTCCTCCACAACCTCTCCAGCAGAGGCTATCATTGGTGTTTTTGATTTTAGCCAATCTGACAGGTGTAAGATGATATCTCAAAGTTGTTTTGATTTGCATTTCCCTGATCGCTAAGGAGGTTGAGCATGACCTTAAGTGTCTTTTCGCCATTTGAACTTCTTCTGTTGTGAATTCTCTGTTCAGATCAGTGCCCCATTTTTTAATTGGGTTGATTAGCCTTTTACGGTCTAGTTTCTTGAATTCTTTATATATTTTGGAGATCAGACCTTTGTCTGTTGTGGGGTTGGTGAAGATCTTCTCCCAGTCAGTGGGTTGCCTTTGTGTCTTAGTGACAGTGTCCTTTGCTTTACAGAAGCTTCTCAGTTTCAGTAGGTCCCATTTATTCAATGTTGCCCTTAATGTCTTTGCTGCTGGGGTTATACCTAGGAAGCGATCGCCTGTGCCCATCTGTTGTAGGGTACTTCCCAATTTCTCTTCTATCAGGTTCAGTGTGTTCAGACTGATATTGAGGTCTTTGATCCATTTGGACTTGAGTTTTGTGCATGGTGATAGATATGGGTCAATTTTCATTCTTCTACAGGTTGACATCCAGTTGTGCCAGCACCATTTGTTGAAAATACTTTCTTTCTTCCATTGTATACTTTTAGCTCCTTTATCAAAAATGAGGTGTTCATAGATTTGTGGGTTAAAATCTGGGTCTTCAATACGATTCCATTGGTCGACTTCTCTGTTTTTATGCCAATACCACACTGTTTTCATTACTGTGGCTCTGTAATAGAGTTTGAAGTCAGGGATGGTAATGCCTCCAGAAGTTCCTTTATTATATAAGACTGTTTTGGCTATCCTGGGTTTTTTGTTTTTCCATATAAAGTTGATTATTGTCCTCTCAAGATCTGTGAAGAATTTTGATGGGACCTTGATGGGGATTGCATTGAATCTATAAATTGCCTTTGGTAGAATTGCCATTTTTACTATGTTGATCCTCCCAATCCAAGAGCAAGGGAGATCCTTCCACTTACTGGTATCCTCTTCAATTTCTTTCTTCAATTCCTTAAAGTTCTTGTCAAATAGATCTTTCACTTCCTTGGTTAGAGTTACCCCAAGATATTTTATGTTATTTGTGGCTATCGTGAAAGGTGATGCTTCTCTGATTTCCCTCTGTGCTTCCATATCCTTTGTGTATAGGAGGGCGACTGATTTTTTTGGAGTTGATCTTGTATCCTGCCACATTACTAAAGGTGTTTATCAGCTTTAGGAGTTCTTTGGTGGAGTTTTTGGGGTCACTTATGTACACTATCATATCATCTGCAAATAATGAAAGTTTAACCTCTTCCTTCCCAATTTGAATCCCCTTAATCCCCTTATGTTGTCTTATTGCTATTGCTAAAACTTCAAGCACTATATTGAAGAGGTATGAGTTACTGGACAGCCTTGCCGTGTTCCTGATTTTAGTGGGATGGCTTTGAGTTTCTCTGTGTTTACTTTGATGTTAGCTGTTGGTTTGCTGTAAATAGCTTTTATTATATTTAGGTATGACCCTTGAATCCCTAATCTCTCCAAGACTTTTATCATGAAGGGATGTTGAATTTTGTCAAAAGCTTTTTCAGCATCTAATGAAATGATCATATGTTTTTTTTCTTTCAGTTTATTTATATGGTGGATTACATTAATAGATTTTCGTATGTTGAACCAGCCCTGCATCTCTGGGATGAAGCCTACTTGATCATAATGGATAATTTTTCTAATGTGTTCTTGGATACGGTTTGCCAGTATTTTGTTGAGGATTTTTGCGTCGATGTTCATGAGTAAGATTGGCCTGTAATTCTCTTTCTTGGTTGAGTCTTTGTGTGGTTTTGGTATCAGAGTGACTGTAGCTTCATAAAAGGAATTTGGCAATGACTCTTCTGTTTCTATATTGTGAAATACATTAAGGAGTATAGGTATTAGGTCTTCTTGGAAGTTCTGGTAGAATTCTGCATTGAAACCATCTGGTCCTGGGCTTTTTTTGGTAGGGAGATTTTTGATAACAACTTCTAATTCTTTGTGACTAACAGGTCTATTTAGATTGTTAACCTGGTCCTGGTTTAACTTTGGTAAATGGTATTTATCTAAAAACATGTCCATTTCTTTTACATTTTCCAGTTTTGTGGCATACAGGCTTTTCTAGTAAGATTGAATGATTCTTTGAATTTCTTCTGTGTCTGTGGTTATGTCCCCCTTTTCAATTCTGATCTTATTAATTTGCATATTCACTCTCTGCCGTTTGATTAGTTTGGATAGGGGTTTATCAATCTTGTTGATTTTCTCCAGGAACCAGCTTCTTGTTTCATTGATTCTTTGGATTTTTTTCTGTGTTTCTATTTTGTTGATTTCAGCCCTCAGTTTGATTATTTCCAGTCTTCTACTCCTCCTAAGTGAGTCTGCTTCTTTTTTTTCTAGAGCTTTCAGGTGGGCTGTTAAGTCTCCAATGTGTGCTTTCTCTGTTTTCTTTAAGTGGGCACTTAGTGCTATGAACTTTCCTCTCAGGACTGCTTTCATAGTGTCCCATAAGTTTGAGTAGGTTGTTTTTTTATTTTCATAGAATTAAAGGAAGACTTTGATTTCTTTCTTTATTTCTTCCTTGATCCAGGTGTGGTTCTGTAGTTGACTGTTCAATTTCCATGAGTTTGTAGGCTTTCTGGGGGTAGCATTGTTGTTGAATTCTAACTTTAATCCATGGTGATCTGATAAGATGCAGGAGGTTACGAATAATTTTTTGTAATTGTGGAAGTTTGCTTTGTTACCGATTATGTGGTCAATTTTCGAGAAGGTTCCATGAGCTGCAGAGAAGAAGGTATATTCTTTCCTATTTGGGTGGAATGTTCTATAGATGTCTGTTAAGTCCATTTGATTCATTACCTCCATTAATTCTCTTATTTCTCTGTTTGGTTTCTGTCTGATTGACCTGTCCATTGTTGAGAGAGGAGTGTTGAGGTCTCCTTCTATTAGTGTGTGCCGTTTGATGGCAGCCTTGAGTTTTAGTAATGTTTCTTTTACGTACGTGGGTGCTTTTATATTAGGGGCATAGATATTCAGGATTGAGACTTCATCCTGATGAATTGTTCCCGTTATGAGTATAAAATGTCCCTCTCTATCTTTTCTGATTGATTTAAGTTTGAAGTCTACTTTGTTAGAAATTATTATGGCCACACCTGCTTGTTTCTTAGGTCCATTTGCTTGATAAGCCTTTTCCCAGCCCTTTACTCTGAGTAGATGTCTGTCTTTGTGGTTGAGGTGTGTTTCTTGTAAACAGCAGAATGTTGGATCCTGTTTTCGTATCCAATCTTTTAGCCTGTGCCTTTTTAAAGGTGAATTGAGTCCATTGACATTAAGTGATATTAATGACCAGTGGTTATTAACTCCGGTCACTTTTTTAGTAGTAGAGTTTGTGTGTTTCCCTTCTTTGAGCTGTGCTGGTGAAAGTCTCTAGATGTTTGAATTATTGTGATCATTGTTGGACTCCTTGGTTTGTGATTTTCCTTCTATTATTTTCTGTAAGGCTGGATTTGTGGCTACATATTTTTTCAAATTTGTTTTTATCCTGGAAAATTTTGCTTTCTCCATTTATAGTGAACGAAAGCTTGGCTGGGTATAGCAGTCTGGGCTTGCATCCATGGTCTCTTAGTTTCTGAAGTACATCTATCCAGGACCTTCTGGCTTTCATGGTTTCCATAGAGAAGTCAGGTGTAAGTCTGGTAGGTTTACCTTTATAAGTAACTTGACCCTTTTCCTTTGCAGCTCTTAATATTCTTTCTTTATTCTGTATGTTTTGTGTTTTGATTATTATATGTCGAGCAGATGTTTTTTTTTTTTTGGTCCAGTCTATTCGGTGTTCTGTATGCTTCTTGAACCTTCAAAGGAATATCTTTCTTTTGGTTGGGAAAGTTTTCTTCTATAATTTTATTAAATATATTTTCTGGACCGTTGAGCTGTACTTCTTCTCCTTCTTCTATCCCAATTATTCTTAGGTTTGGTCTTTTTATTGTGTCCCAGATTTCCTGAATGTTTTGTGATGAAAATTTGTTGGTTTTGCTATTTTCTTTGATCAGTGTGTTTATTTTCTCTATGGTATCTTCAGTGTCTGACATTCTTTCTTCTATCTCTTGTAATCTGTTGTTAGTATTTGTCTCTGTAGTTCCTGTTCGTTTACCTAGATTTTCCATCTCCATTTTTCCCTCGGTTTGTGTTTTCTTCATTGCTTCCATTTCATTCTTCAAGTCTTGAACTGCTTCCCTTACATGTTTGATTGCTTTTTCTTGTTTCTCTTGGTTTTCTTGGGTGTCTTTGAGCGATTTATTCATTTCCTCTACCTTTTTGTTTGTAATCTCTAATTGTTTATGGCAGTTTTTCACCTCCTGTTTAAGGTCTTCTATTAATTTCATATAGTTCACTTTTGAGTCGATTTCTTCTAAGTCTGCTGGAGTAGGGTGTACAATTCTTCTTATTTCGGGATCCCTGGATTCTGGTGATGTCATGTTGCCTTTCAGGTTGTTGGGGGAATTTTTGCATTGGTGCCTTCCCATCTCTTCCTTCCAATGGAGCCCGGAGAGGCCTGGTGTCTTGGTCCAGTCTTTGCTGTGATTGACTTCTGGGTGTATCTCTTCAGTGTAGAAGGAGGAACCGTTCCTGTCCAGATGGAACTCCTCAGCACCAAAGCATGGACGCCTGGTAGTCCAATGACCCGAGGACACAGGGGGGAACTTGGGGGGCAGGGTGGGAACGAGTAGAACACAGGACACCCTGCCGCAAAAGCTGAAGGTGCAAGTGCACTCTTTCCGGGGGTCCTTGAGGGCTGCCCCGTAGGTAGACTCTCACCGCTCTGGGTGGGTAGCCTTAGTGTAGGAGCAGAAAACTGTTCCTGAGTAAAGGACCTTGCAGAAAACACAGGCAGCAGGGATGGGTGGTATCCAGAAGACCAGAGGAGCGGCTGGTGCACAGGCTGAAGGTGCTGGGCTCCCTTACAGGGGACCCTGAGGCCTGTCCGGTAGGCAGGCACTCACCGCTCTGGGTGGGTAACCTTAGTGCAGGAGCTTAAAACTGATCTTGAGCACTGGTCCTAGCATACAACAGGGCAGGGATGGGGAGGGGTGCTGGGAGCTGGGTCCTGCCTAAGAAAGACAGCCCTGCAGAAGGAGCTGGGGGAGGGGGGTTTTTGCTCTCTTCTGGGACAATCCGCCCCTGGATAGCACACACTCACCCATCCAGATGGGATTCCTCAGCAACTAAACAGGGCCGCCTGGTAGCCCAATGATCTGGGGACAAAAGGGTGAACGGAGCAGGGATGGGTGATATCCAGAAGACCAGAGGAGTGGCTGGTGCACAGGCTGAAGGTGCTGGGTTCCCTTACAGGGGACCCTGAGGCCTGCCCGGTAGGCAGGCACTCACCGCTCTGGGTGGGTAACCTTAGTGCAGGAACTTAAAACTGATCTTGAGCACTGGTCCTAGCATGCAGCAGGGCAGGGATCTGCTTTGGCTATCTTGAGTTTTTTGTTTTTCCATATGAAGTTGAGTACTTTTCTTTCGAGGTCTCTGAAGAAGCGTGCTTGGATGGTTATTACATTGAATCTGTATGTTGCTTTTGGTAAGATTGCCATTTTTACTATGTTAATTCTGTTTAACCAAGAACATGGGAGAGCTTTCCACTTTTTGGTGTCTTCTTCAATTTCTTTCTTCAAAGATTTAAAGTTTTTGTCATACAAGTCTTCCACTTGTTTGATAGAGTTATTACAAGATATTTTATGCCACTTGTGAAGGGTGTTGTTTCTCTGATTTCTTCCCCAGCCCTTTTATCATCTGTATACAGGAGGGCTACTGATTTTTTTAGTTAATCTTGTATCTTGCTACATTATTGAAAGTGTTTATGAGTTGTTGAAGCTATTGGTAGAAATTTTGGGATCGCTTATGTAAACTGTCATATCATCAGTAACAGTGAGAGTTTGACTTCTTCTCTTCTTCTTTTCCAATATGTAATCCCTTGATCTCCCTTTGGTGTTTTATTGCTCTAGCTAGGACCTCAAGAACTATATTGAATATATTGATATGGAGAGAGTGGACAACCTTGTCTTGTTCCTGATTTCAGTGGAATCACTGGGAGTTTCTCTCCATTTAGTTTGATGTTGGCTGTTGGCTTGTTGTATATATTGCTTTTTTTATGTTTAGCTATGCTCCTTGTATCCCTGCTCTCTCCACGACCTTTATTATTAAGGGATGTTGTATTTTGTCAAAACCTTTTTTGGCATCTAGTAAGATGATCATGTGGTTTTTACTTTTCAGCTTGTTTATATGGTGGATTATGTTGACATATTTTCAGATGTTGAACCATCCCTGCTTCTCTGGGATGACGTCGACTTTATCATGATAGATCAAGGTTTTGATGTGTTCTTGAATTTGATTTGCCAGTATTTTATTTAGTATTTTTGCATCGATGCTCATGAGTGAGATTGGTCTATAATTCTCCATCTAAGTTATGTCTTTCTGTGGTTTGGGTATCAGGATAATTGTAGCCTCATAAAAAGAGTTTGGCAATTCTGATAGGTTTACCTTTATATGTTACTTGACCTTTTTCCTTTGCAGCTCTTAATATTCCTTCTTTATTCTGTATGTTTTGTGTTTTGATTATTATATGGTGAAGGGATTTTATTTGATCTAGTCTATTTGGTGTTCTGTAAGCTTCTTGTATCTTCATAGGCATATCTTTCTTTGGGTTTGGGAAAGTTTTCTTCTGATTATGTTAAATATATTTTCTGTGCTTTTGAGTTAAACTTCTCCTTTTTTTTCTTTTAAACACTGCCTGGCCCATTAGTTCCAGCCTCTTATTGGCTAGTTCTTACATATCGATCTAACCCATTTCTAATATCCCTGTAGTTCTTATATTTGACCTTTTTCATCATGTCCCATATTTCCTGGCTATTTTTGGTTAAGCTTTTATTAGACTTAATGTTTTCTTTAACTGATGTGTTTATTTCTTCTACTGTATCTTCAGCACTTGAGAGTCTCTCTTCCATCTTGTATTCTGCTGTTCATGCTTGCATTTGTGGTTCCTGAGTGTTTTCTGATTATTTCTGTTTCTCCTATTTGTAGCGATTTAGTCAATTTAGATTTAGTTGATAACTAACTTTATCTCAGATAAAGCAGAGCATATGTATTGAATGCATAGGACAAGAAAGACAGAGAGGAATATTAAAACAATACATAGCTAACATAGCAATAAATTTGTGGGGACATGATTTATTCCACCAATGGAATTTTCAGGTTAACATTTCCCCAATCTTAGAAGCAAACCATACCTTAACATATGTGATTCTGCCAATGGGATGTCTATAGTCTGGCATTCATTTGCCTGCACTATTACTGAAAGAATGATCTAAAATAATTATTGATTTAAAAGATTATTTATTCAATATACTTTTACAAGAAAAAGACAGAAAAATTGCCTTCAGAGTACCTACATATAACAATTCTCAGCCTCCTAAGGTATATCCATGGAAGGATCTACAACAGGGGTTGATAAATAGGTCCACCCAGTGTCAATATTTTGTATGTCAACCATTGGAAATGATACAAATGCAATTTCCTAAATCTATAGTTTACCATTACATGGAGAACAATGTGCTATCTTATTCAAATGTAGATACTTCAGAAAGAACGTTTGAAGAAGTACATAAAAAAATGCCTTCATGGGGATTACAAATTGTTCCTGAAAAAATACAAAGTGGAAATCTGAATTTTAATTATATAGGCTACAAAATATGCTTACAAATAAATGAGACCCGAAAGGTGTAAATTAGGAGAGATCAATTTCAGACTCTTAATGAATTCCAAAGATTTCTTGGAGACATATCCCATCTGCAACCCAATGTTGGGATAAAACCTAATGAGTTGACTAACTTAAAAAAAAAAACCTTAGATGGTGAAAAGGACTTAAATAGTCCTATGGAATTATCAGCTGGAGCTGAGAGAGAAGGAACATATGGATCATGTAAATCTGAATCTTAATTCCATTCAGGTAATAATACCCTCCAAATATTTCTCTATAGGAATGCTAGTGCAGAGGAAAGATATTATCATAGAATGAATCTTTTTAGCACATATACCACATATAGTTATGTAAAAAAATGTCTCTGAGTTTTGTCGAATAGGTCTTTTACTTCTTTGGTTAGTGTTACCCCAAGTTATTTTATGTTATTTGTGGCTATTTTGACAGGTGATGTTTCTCTTATTTCCCTCTCAGCTTCTTTATCATTTGTATATAGGAGGGCTACTGAGTTTTTTGAGTTTGATATTGTATCCTGCCACATTACTGTATAGTCATCTGTAGTAGTTCTCTGGTAGAGTTTTTAGAGTCATTTATACATACTATCATAGCATCTGCAAAAAAAACACACAAAAATTTAACTTCTTCCTTTCCAATTTGAATCCCCTTGATCTCATTTTATTGTCCTATTGCTATAGCCAAAACTTCAAGAACTATGTTGAAGAGATATGGAGAGAGTGGACAGTCTTGTCTTGTTCCAAATTTTAGTGGATCACTTTGAGTTTCCATTTAATTTGATGTTGGCTGTCTGCTTGCTGTATATTGCTTTTATTATATTTAGGTATGTTCCTTGTATCCCTGATATCTCCAAGATCTTTATCATGACAGCTGTTGGATTTTATCAAATGCTTTTTTAGCATCTAATGAAATGATCATTTCTTTCAGTTTATTTATATGATGGATTGATAGATTTTTGTATGTTGAACCCTCCCTGGATCTCTGGGATGAAGGTGACTTGATCATGGTGGATGGAGTCAATAAATCCCCATCAAAATCCCAAAACAATTTGTCTCACACCTTGAAAGAACAATGATCTACTTCATATGGAAAAACAAAAACCCAGAATAACCAAAACAATCCCGTGCAATAAAGAAACTTTCAGAGGCATCACCATCCCTGACATCAACCTCTAGTGCAGAGCTACAGTTAGGAAAACACCTTGGTATTTGCATAAAACCAGACAGGTTTACCAATGAAATGGAATCAAAGACACAGATACTAATCCACACACCTGTGAACACCTAATTTTTGATAAAGAAGTTAAAATCAAACAATGGAAAAAAAGAAAGCATCTTCAACAAATGATGCTGGCATAACTGGATGTCAACATGTAGAAAACAGAAATATATCCATATCTATCATCATGCACAAAACTCAAGTCTAAATTGATTAAAGATCTCAATATCAATCTAAACACACTGAACCTGATAGAAGAGAAAGTGGGAAGTAGTCTGCAACACATGGGCACAGGAGACCACTTCCTATGTATAACCCCAGTAGCACAGACAACAAGAGCAACGGTGAATAAATGGAACCTCCTGAAACTGAGAAGCTTCTGTAAAGCAGAGGACACAGACAATAAGACAAAAGGAAGCCTAATAAATGCAAAAAGATATTCACCAACCCAGCATCAGAAAAAGGATTAATCTCTGAAATGTAAAAAGAACTCAAGAAATTAGACATCAAAATATCAAATAATAACTAAAAATGGGGTAAAAAACTAAATAGATAATTTTCAACAAAAGAATCTCAAATGGCTAAAAGACACTTGAGGAAATGTTCAACATCCTTAGCCATCAGCGAAATGCATATCAAAACAACTCTAAGATATCATCTTACACCTGTCAGAATGGTTAAGATCAAAAACACAAATGATAGCTTATGCTGGAGAATATGTGGAGTAGGGGAAAGACTTGCTAGTGGGAATGCAAACTTATACAATGACTTTGGAAATCAGTAAGGTGGTTTCTCAGAAAATTTGGAATCAACCTGCTTCAGGATTCAGCAATACACTCTTGGGCATATACCCAAAAGATGCTCAATCATACTAGAAAGACATATGTTCAACTATGTTCATGACAGCATTGTTTGTAATAGCCAAAGCTTGGAAACAACCTAGATGCACCTCAACTAAAGAATGGATAAAGAAAATGTACACATTAGAGTACTACTCAAGGTATAAAAAAAATTGACATCTCTTGAATTTTGCATATAAATGGATGAACTAAAGAACACCATCCTGATTGAGGTAACCCAGACCCCAAAATATCAATATAGTATGTAATCACTTGTAAGTGGATACTAGCTATAAACAAAGGATATTGATCCTATAGTTCATGATCATAGAGAAGCTAGGTAAGAAGGTGAACGCTAAAAAAAAAATAGATCCAATTTGGAAAGTCAAAATAGACAAGATCACCTGACAAAATTTGGAACATAGGGGTGGGGGGAGAGAAGTGAGATAGAAGGGGAAGACAAGGGGAGAAGGGGAGGACCAAGGAGAACTTGAGGCAATGGGATAGCTGAGATGAAGGAAGGACAGAGATGAAAGCAAGGAAAGAGATATCTTGATTGAGGGAGCCACTATAGGGTTAGCAAGAAACCTGGCTCTAGAGAAATTCCCAGGAATCCACAAGGACAACCCCAGATAAGACCCTAAGCATTAGAGGAAAGGGTACCCAAACTGGCCTAGCTCTATAGTCAGGCTGATGAAAATCTTAAATATCATCATAGAAACTTCATTCAGCAACGGGTGGAAATAGAAGTAGAAACCTGCATCAGAGCACTGGACTGAATTCCCAAAGTCCAGCTGAAGATTGGGATGAGTGAGAATATGAGCAAAGTGGTCAACACTATGATGGGAATACCCACTGAAACAATCTACCTGAGCTAATGGGAGCTCACCAACACTAGCCTGACAGGGAAAGAACAAGCATAAGATGAAACTAATCCCTCTGAATGTGGTTGTCAGTTGCATGACTGGCACAGACTGAGGGGCCACTGGAATTGCACGAGGATTTATCACGACTGCTTATACTGGCTTTTGGGAATTTAGTCTCTTTAGATGGTTACTTTGCTCAGCCTAGATATAGTAGGGAGGACCTTCCCCAAAGCAATGTACCTTACCCTCTCTGAGAAGTGGATGGGATAAGTGGATGGAATTGGAGGAAGGGAGGGAGTGGGAACTTGTATTGGGTATGTATAATGAATAAAATATAGTTGTTTTTTCAAAAAATAAAACAAAGATGGATACTCCAACAATTCAGAGGAACCTTGGGTGGCTGTCTAGGAAGCCAGCTCTTTTTGTCATTCCTCACTTTTTTTACAAGTCACTTGCTTGGACTTCCTACTTCCAAAGTTAATATTTTTTCTTCATTGGTCTCTGAGGAATTTGAATGCTAGATAGTTATAGTTTTCTTATTTGCAAGATGCAGTAATTTACCAAAGTGGTGTAAAGTGTATAAGGTTGAGAGATATCAGAAGGTAGTTTTTGATGGTAGTGAAAGTAATGACAGAATTAGGTACAAGACTTTAGCTTCACCAATATAGGACAGATACTGAAGTATTTTCTCTGAATTTGTCAAATGCAACTGGACTAGAAATGGTTGTACTTACTGTCTGGATATATTGCATATACTTATTGTACTTATATATAGTTTTTCTTATAGTACTTATACTGTTTATAGAAATGTTATGAAATTTTGTTTTTTTTAATAAATAAAGCTTATCTGAAGATCAAAGTACAAAGTTAAGCCACTAAATGCCAGGGAACAGTAGCACACACCTTTAACCTCAGAATTTGGGAGACAGAGTTAAACTGCTCTCTGTGAGTTTGAGGCTACCCCAGACTGATCTAGAAACAAATCCAGGTGGTGGTGGCTCATTAATCCCAGTGTTTGAGCATCACACACCTTTAATATCACCACCATGGAGGAGGAGAGAGTAGTGATATGACTTGCTGGAGAGAGGAATATAAAGGGGAAGAGCCAGAAAGTCACTGGAGTGTGGAATCTGAGGTTTGGTGGTGATGCAGTGCAGTCTGGACATTCTAGGAATCACCCCTTTGGTCTGAGCATTGGTAGAGGTAAAACGTCTTTTTAGAGACTTACTGCACTTCTTCTCTGATCTTCAGCTTTAACCACTAAATCTATCTCTGTTTTTTTATTTTTCATGCCACAGACACAGTTGCAGTGCCTCTATAATCATATGGTAAATGTAGTTCCACATTAGGAATATTCCTTAATCCAGAAGCATAATCACATCTTACAACTTCCTAGGGTCATTTGTTTTTTATATTTCCACTTTAATATCCACTTTGTGAAAAAAACATAGCAAGTTAATCCTTAATAATATTTTTTTTAAAAAAGATCAACGCCATGAAGTATAAGGTGAATTATTGCATTGACAAAAACTTCAAAATGCACAGTCACACACAAGAAAAATGTGCTGTAACCTCATAAATGATACCAAAAAGTCTGTGATCTTCAAAATTTCAGCAGAGGTCTGATTTTTCTAAGTTAGTTTAAAGGAACTATTGAGAACCTTGCAGTATTTTTTCTGTAGCTTTGTATTATAAGATATGTTTTATATATAAAAGTACTTTGTAGTATTATGATTTTTGCTCCACTAATAGATGCAGTACATCATGACCAGATAGGAAGAGGAAGAAAGAACAAAAGAAAAAAAAGGAAGGAAGGAAGGAAGGAAGGAGATAAGAGAAGAGAAGGAAGAAAGAAAGGGAGAGAGAGATGGTGATGGAAAAGAAAAAAGGAAGAAAGGAAAAGGGGAAAGAAAAAAGGTTGAGAGAGAGAGAAAGAGAGAGGTTATTTAGGTTAATAGAGCTGGTGTCTTTACATGAAACTTATAAATCACAGTTTGAAATCATGATCCCAAGAAACACCATTTCAATATTTGTGAACACTGATGCTGACTAAGAACTCAGTTCACTGAATGGTTGTCAGAACAGTATCACAAACATAGTCTATATCTTTGCTGCTCCATCCAACAATCAAACAAATATGAAATACAATATCACTTTTAAAGAAAGAAGGGATGAAAATGTAATGTCCTTGGAAACTTTATTTAAATTTATTTTACTGTTTTTGTTTGATTTTTTGTGGGGGATGGGTTGAGAAATAGTTTCTCAATATAGTCCTGGTACTTGCTAAGTAGACCAGGCTTACTTCAAAATTACATAGGTCTTGCTGCCTCAGACTACTGAGTGCTGGTACTAAAGGTTTGCACCAACTCAATACTCTCCTTGGGAACTTTTCAAAGTTCTTTATATGATAATCATATATATATATTAGGGTTTACGCTGTCCAATAGGGAAGAAATGAAAACCTAACATACCTGGAAGCCTTTTAGTTCCCTACCTACTGGGAGCTGTGCTTACTGAGAGGCCAAACACATTCCCATGATGATGATGTCAGTGGAGCTATCCTAAAACATCTGTGAAGATGGAAAGACTTACTATAAATTATTAACAATATGCCTCATCCTAAGAGCTGCTGTGGCCACTGAGATTTCTTGGTTGACAATGACCAAGAAGTAGGTGTAACACATGCTTCAGAATCAGTGTTTATGTGTTCATCTGCATTCGGTGGGGTGAGGTAAGAAGAAATGTTAATGAAAGAAAATAATGACTACATAGGCTGAGATCACCTATGTAGCCAGATCTGAGATATCACTCTACTCAATCTGGAAATGGGTGTTTGTCATTACAGTAACAGGATAATGCACACAAACGTGCAGTGAGGTAAAATCTAACGAAGTCTAACATTCTTATTGGTAGTTATTTACTTTTTTATTTTGTTAAGTGTTACATGTATAAAGGAAAATATAATTCTTACATTATTTTATTGTATGTATATCAATCTGTATCATTCAAATTCTATAGTCTTTTTTTGCTTGATCATGTCCCATGGTATGTATCAACAAAGATATAAAGTCCAATTTCGTTGCTGAGGTCTCATAATTAGATTTCTCCCTTGATAATGCATGCATGCCTATTCGACACAGTGAACAAAAGCCCCTCTCATGTGTCTAGCTCTCTCAATCATTTCTGATGATCTTCTGTGATATTTTAGTTTTTTATGTTTACTGTCATGTCAGTCAGAACAAAAACTTATCTTTAGTAACTCATAAAAGCCAGTCAGTCAGGGACTCATTTATCTTATAAAGACTCATATGTGTGCCCCTGTTCTCAGAGAGGGATTAAACTGCACACCTCAATTTCTCTGTTTCCAAAGTTCTCACATTAATCACATCAGATCTATATTTCAGTTGTCATATGATTATTGCTATAAGAGATTCCTTCTTTCATTATTCTTAAGAATCCCTAATGAAGGCTATTCAGAGACAGAGTTTTGCCTAATTTTCTTAATATCCTCCATCAATCCAGGTTAAAAACCCCATGCCCATAGACATTCATAGATCTTTCCATTTCTATTGGTTACAATTTAGACTTCATGGTTATTTTCTACAGCATCATCTGTATGCTTTATCTGTAATCTCTTGTTTTTGCATAATGAACATCATAAGAAATGGCACATGTCATCTTTTGTAACTGAGTATATAAATAGACAATTGTGAACTGAATGTTGTGAGAAAGAAGGGCAGAGTCAGAAAAGCCAGGGACCCTCTGCCTTAGAACAATGGCGGTTAGAATCTCCGGTAAGTCACTGCCACATGGCGATACACAGATTAATGGAGATGGGCTAAACTAATACATAAAAGTTAGCCAATAAGAAGTTAGAGCTAACGGCCAAGCAGTGTTTTAATTAAAAATAAATGAATAAATAAATAAATAAATAAATAATTGTAGCAATTCATGGATCAATACTCAATTTTTATTTCCACTTTCAAGAAAATGTCATAGAAATACCAATGGTAAACCACTCTTTAAATGTAATAACATGTGTGTCGAAGTTGATACTAAAAGAATTTGAGCATCACTAGTGTGGTACAACCACAGTCACCTCAGTCTGTGCTCACAAAGTCATGAGACATGTTCTCAAACATATTCTAGTCTATATGTAGCTTGTGTTCCCCACTTGATGTTTTGCATACTTCATACTTCATTGGTATTATGTTGGTGTTTTCTGGTTGTAGAAAGTTTTTATTTATGGGAACTAAAAAGATATCCTTCTGGTAAAGAATACTTGCTGCTATTATAGAGAAACTGGGTTTGTTTCCCAATAACCACTTGGTGGCTAAAATCTATATCTAAGTCTAGTTCTAAAGGGCTCACATACCCCCCATCCTCTCTCCTCTGCAGGAAATGCATTCTCATAGTCTACATACATGCATACAGGAAAAGCAGACAAAATCAAGATAGATAATAAAGTAGTTTTAAACAAGTTTTCATTTTGTTATAAAGACTGATTTCAATAGGCAAATGACAATTGCAAATCAAGTTTTCAATCTTTTACTAAAATGAATTATTCTAAATATATTCTGATGAAACAGAAAGTTTTCTTACCTCCCAATTTATTTCACAAACACATGATTAATCAAATGTATATGATGCCCTCAGCAATATGCACTTTTATCATTGAGAGGTAAAGGCTAGAGTGGTAACTACAGATGAATTATTAACACCACTACTCTGTAGAAAAATGCAACATAAAATACATGTGCATGAGAAGAAAATTAAGTTACTAAAATATTGCGTTTAAAATTCTGTATATACTTGCTGCTTCTTATGTTGATGAACAGATTATAATAACATTTATAATGCACTATAATAGAGGAGATGCATCTGAGAAACCTAGAAAGAATCTGAAAATGTGAAACCTTAGACATTGTCCAAACTGAAATAAAGGTCTAAATGCGAATACAAATGGAGTGAGTGGTAGATTCCCTGGACTTCCATGCACAAGCCCCTGTGTAACATTAACAACAACTATAAACTGTGGGATAGCATAGCATGAAGTTATATCTAACATCTGAGTATGACTAAACCAGGAGCAGTAACTCAAGCACATTTAGACCTGGCTGTCATTGCCTGATACTCAAGCTGGTATTCTTCCCATTAGTTTTATCTTCCCAAGTTGAAGATTGAAGTCCAAACAGTCATTTTACCAGGAATAACTCAATGCAGACAGAGTTACTGCCTCTATTACTCATAAATGTACTATTACATAAGAATACATTTTACTCAAAAATGCAGTTTCCCATGGTTGTGTGTTTACTACATATCCATTATTATGTTTAGTGTGGATGTGAAACCCAGGTAAGTTTACCTATAATAATAATACACACAAGATTAGTCTACACATCCTATGAGGCAAGATAAATTATCACATTGACATATTACCACAATCCTTCAGCATCTTCACAGATGGGCTGTACTACTCTAGAGTATGCTATAGTCTACCTCCGGGAGAGATTTACATTACAGTAAGAACAAAAAGGGACTACCATAAAGTTAGGAACACTTAGATCTCTCTGACTAACCTTTTTATTATGTAATAAATACCTCTCTGTTACACAGATCTATTTCTACTCCAGATTCCCATTATCAGACATGACAATTTACCCAGGCCTCTTCGTTGCTGTCTCTGCAGCACCCTCTGCAATATAGTGTACTCACCTGACTTTCAACTTCTGCAGAGTGGTGGACTCAGTGTACAGATCCTGACATTAAAAAAACCATCCCTGTGAGAGAGGAAGGCAGCTCAATCCTGAGATAAAGGTTTGAGACTCTGGGACCTCAGCTCCCTTCAGAATGACAATTTTCATATCAACTGTACTAGTACTGACAGTGTGGCTTTGAAGGCAAAATTATGTATAAAACTTTTTTCCAGTTGCTAATTAAAAGCACACTTAAGAGTTTCTTGTGAATATCTCTAATGCCACAAGGTGTTTTGAAGCAGCAGTAAGTTTTCATTGTCCCTTAATGGTGACTGACTCTTCAATGGAAGGTGCTGGAAACTTCCAGGTCAGATTCAGGACAAATTACAGAATGCTCTATGCCTCATTAGATATAGATTTCTCTGACTTCTTACCATACCAATAATTATAGTTCTTTTTAAAAGATTTAGATCATTTACTACTTAATGTGCATGCCTTTTATTCAAGTCCAACCCCATTAACTCTTTGCCAAGTCATTTATTTTCCTCTCAACAATATTTCATCTACATTTTATGTGTTACTAAAATCTAAATCAAACAAACAAATGAAAAATAGTCACTGAGTGTCTTTATTGATGCTAATATGTTCCTAACACAGCAGTACCCGTGGAAGCATAGGTAGACTCTCAAAGTTCAATTCCCTAAAGAAATCTGACCCATACTCTCTCATTACTCATCTGTGGTCAATAACTGTTCAGCCAGGAGTGGGAGATCCTGACAACTTGCAATTAATCTTCTGGGATTTTTGTCTATCTTGATCATTTTCAAGTTTTGCATACACTTCAGTAACAAGTGAATTCACAAGGGCATGTGCCCTGTTCTGTCTATACAAACCCTGTTTCCTCAGAGTCATTTGCCATTAGAGTAGTTCTAACACTCTGCCTCTTCTTCCATGATGATCCCTGAGTCTTGGGTGGAAGAGTTGTGATATTGAGGTCTCATTTTTAGCTCATCCCTACAGCATCACTCATTCTCAGCATTTTGAATGATTGTGGACCTCAGCACTAATCAACATAGACTACAAAAAATGCTTCTATGGTGATGGTTTTGAGATATACTAATCCCTGTGTATAAACATAAGAGCTAAAGGGCCAGTTTGCTATTATGAACATTGATCAGAATATTATTTTTAAGTTCTTCTAGATGATAGAGTTCTCTCCAGCCATATGTTCTTTTACCTGATATTGGTTCCAGGTATTGGTTCCATCTTGGGAAGGGGGCTTTAACTTCAATCATAAAGTGGTCAGTTACTCCCATGATGTTAATGACACTATTTCGCCATGATTGTTGTTGTTATATTTCTTAAGGTTCACACATGCATAAGATTTATAACTACAGCCAGCACTATGAGAACTATTTAGTAGGGATGAAGCTTCCAGGTAACCACCATGTTATTTCTCCATGATCTTTGATCCAAGTATCTGATATCTTCAGCAGTAGAGCTTTACCTTATAGAGACAATAGACCTGTAAATATTACAGGATTTTGACACTGTTCTTGGTTGTCTTCAAATTATTTCTTAACTTTCAAATATCTAATCTTCCCATTTGAAAGTACTTGTGGTAGATATCATTAACAGGAGATAATTAGAATACTTAATATAATATAATAAATTTTATAATTTTGGCATGAAAATATTCTGAGAAACATGAATAAATCCAGACCTTGTAGTGGAACAAGCATGTCAAATTTATTTCCTTTGAGTTTTGAAATTTAAATTTATTTACAACATTTCCCTCCAACATTTCTCATGTACATTACACATTTTAGGAAGGTGAGCATCCAAACAGGCTAGGCTCCCACAAAGCCAGTGCATGCAGTAAGATCAAAACCCAGTGCCATTGTCCTTGGCTTCTCATCAGCCCTCATTGTCTGCCATGTTCAGAGAGTCCGGTTTTATCCCATGCTTTTTCAGTCCCAGTCACGCTGGCCTTGGTGAGCTCCCAATAGATCAGTCACACTGTCTCAGTGGGTGGGTGCATCAATCGTGGTCCTGACTTCCTTGTTCATATTCTCCCTCCTTCTGCTCCTCATTTGGGCCTTGGGAGCTCAGTCCAGTGCTCCAATGTGGGTCTCTGTCTCTATCTCCATCCATCGCCAGATGAAGGTTCTATGGCGATATGCAAGATATTCATCAGTATGGCTATAGGATAGTGCCATTTCAGGTTTCCTTTCCTCAGCTGCCCAAGGAACTAGCTTGGGGCATCTCCCTGGACACCTGGGAACCTCTCTAGAGTCAGGTCATGGCCCTGTGCCTCTAAAGCTTTACATGCATACATAAACACACAGAAAGACATGCACACACACACACACATACACACACACATTTCTAAGTATATGAACACAACCAATTTAATCCATACAGTGTTTGATGTGGGATTCCCTTCTGTATGCTGTGAATACCATTGGTAAATAAAGAAACTGCTTTGAGCCTATAGCAGAGCAGGGAAGAATTAGCTAGGTGGAAAAACTAAATTGAATGCTGGGAGAAAGAAGGGCAGAGTCAAGGATAAGCCATGCAGCCCCTCCAGAGATAGACATGAGAACTTTACCTGGTAAGCCACTGCCATATGATGATACAGAGTTTAATGGAGATGGGTAAAATTTATATGTAAGAGTTAGTTAATAAGAAGCTAGAGATAATGGGTCAAGCAGTGATTTAATTAATATAGTTTCTGTATGGTTATTTCGGGGCTAAGTAGCAGGGAAACATCAAGTGGACTCCTTCAACAAAAGTTGGTTGCTTCAAAGTTGCAAATGAGACTTTGGGTGATGGCTCAGGTAGCCAATTGTCTCCATCATATACTGCTCAACTCAAGTAATATTATCTCCCTCCTCAGGCCTTTGATGGGGTTGAAAATTATATAGTCATAGTTACTTTCCTATTATGATTTAGCCAAGCTTATTTCCAATGCAAGACTTCGACTCTTTGGAATAGAATGTTTACTTAAGTATAAGAGTTAGTAAAGGATTATGATGGTTCAGCAGAGTGGCAGCTGTTGAGTTACAAAATGTTTCTTCATACCCTAGAGAGGGATCCCAGTATAGACCAAAGCACAGATGTCACCAAATTCCAACTCTGTGAGTTTCATTTTTTATTGGAGTTACATACAGGATTGTGATTAGGGTTTACATATAGGAGTACAATGATTCAAAGACAATTGCATCATCAGAGCTTTCCCAGCATGGGTGAAAACTCATTTTAAGAGCTATAAACCTGGTATACCCTGCACAGCCACTAGGTGGCCCAGCAGCTTGTCCGTTTCAAGTCACTCAGCTGGTCTAAACCTTGTCCATTCTGCTCTGATTGCTTTATTTCTTCCTGTTAGCTATCTGATTTCGAAAGTCTTCTTTGCAGCTTGGCTTTTCTGAGAGGGATTCCCAGCTTTTATTGCTTTCTCTGTAAGGGAAGAGTTTGATGAATCTGTTCAGCGTCAGGGACTTTTATGAAGCTGTTTTGAATTCTTTGTCTTTGAACTTGTGGTGGTTTAAATAAAAATGTTCCTTATAAGCTCCTGTACAGTGGCACTATAAGAAGGTGTGTTCCTGCTGGAGGAAGTGTGTTACTAGGGATGAGTTTTGAACTTTCAGATACTCAAGCCAGACCCAGTGTGTCTTTTTCTTCCTGCTGCCTACCAATCCCAATGTAAATCTTTCAGCTCATTCTCAAACAACATGTCTGAGTGTGGGATGCCATGGATCATGGATCATGTCATGGTGATAATGGGTTAAACCTCTAAACCTGTAAGCCAGTCAAATTTTTTTCCTTTATAAGAATTCCTGGAGCCATGGTGTCTCTCCACAGGTATAGAATCCTTGCTTAAAGTCCTCAATGATTGAAGGTTTCAATCACAGAAGAAATTTTTATATAACATCAGGAATAAATTTTCATTCAAATTCCATGGCCTCAGTAGCTGAGGTTTGCTGAACATATCTAATAATTCTGCCAGGAAAGGTTCAATAAATTCATGTCAAATACTCTCTTTTATGGAAGTCAATATTGCTAACACCATCAGAGAGATGGTGACCTGGCTTTGACCCTTGGGTACAGATATGCTATATTAGTACAAAGAGGAACTGTGGTGAGAAGCATTCAGCAAACTTACTTTCCCAGTTCCTGCTGTACAGGCTGTCAACATAACATTTTGTCAAAGACCCCTAAAGGCCAGATGTTGTACTATGTCTAGACTCCAGAAGGTTGTGGACTTTAGAATGTAAATAGAACTGAGTTGTCACAAGTGTCTGTTCTTCCTAACAGAAACCAAATAATAATAGTGTTGTGAGGCATGAGGAAACAATTCTAGTGAAACAGGTGTTGGAGGACCTGTATCTTTGAAAATTGCTTTTTCACACATTCATTCATTTATTCATTCAGAATTCTTTTCCTTTTCCTCCTCCTCCTTCTTCTTTGTACTCTTCAAGCAATATTCAAGACAAGATGCACTTAGACACTTAAAACTCAAGTAACCACATATTTATCAGTCTCTGTTTCAACAAGGCATCTCTACAGTCCACAGTCCCAAGGTCTTCTACAATTCATTTAACTATTCTCCCTTCCCCCAGTATGGGATCCCATGATGTCATAATGACATTATTCTGAAACCATGTGTAACTGTCTCCTCCATGGTAGGCTTTGAAAGCTTCCTCACTACATGAATCTTCAATAGTCACCAAGTTCCAGTAGGAACTAAATATGGTATGATACCAGGAAGATTAAGAGAAACACCATGATCTCAGAATTAGCAAAATTAGTTCAAAGCCCCCAAAACCAAAGCGATTAAAACTCAGGCAGTGCCCTGTGCCTAACTTTTTGTAGCACTCATGAGAACATTCCTGAAATTTTCATAAATTCTTTAGGATTGTTGTTTATTTTGAGATTTTATCTCAGGAAAGCAGTTCTGTATATGAATTATTATTGATTATTGATGATTTTCAGTAGCACTTGGGGACTTGCACAGTGCACAGACACCTCTGCTGATAATCTCCAGTCCCCATACAGATGCTGTCAGTTTATTTGTAGGGAAAATGATGATTACTTCCCACTGAGGAGGTGAGATCATTCCATTCAAACCTATATCAGAGGCTTCATTCTAAATATACATACAGCAACCTAGCACGCACTCATAGGTAGGTGTTTGTGGGAATGATAATAGGATATATTTATTCTGTATTTCTAATATTATATTTAACTGGTTCAAAGAAATTTACAAAATTTATTTTGTATTATTGACTCAGATCTGAGTGTTTTGGTAGCTGCAGATTTGGAAAAAATCTCTCTCTGTCTCTCTGTCTCTCTGTCTCTCTCTGTCTTTCTGTGTGTGTGTGTGTGTGTGTATGTGTGTGTGTGTGTGTGTGTGTGTGTGTGTGTGTGAGAGAGAGAGAGAGAGAGAAAGAGAGAGAGAGAGAGAGAGAGAGAGAGAGAGAGAGAGAGAGAGAGAGAGAGAGAGAGGGGTACTTCTCACACATCTGTTTAAGTTTGAACAATCTTCCTCATCAGCTCCCACTGATACTCTGAACAACTGTCTGCTGGTCCTTGGATTTTCTATAGACTTGTGATTTCTGACATTGTCTTGCTTACTGTAAACAGAATCACATCCCTGATTGCAAAAAAAAAAAATTTCATGGGCTGTGCATTTCTCTGATAGCTGTTCACATTGATTTGTATAAATCAGGATAGGAAGAAACACAGATATGACACTAATGCCAAAAATATAGACTAGCTAAGTATGAAATATGACATAGTGCCTTTGAGGGATCTGATGATGGAAAATTATTTACACAGAGTGCTCGGACTCCTTTGCCACCCTGTTCATACCATTCAGTTGTATAGGTCTGAGTTTTTTCAATTAAGTGTAGGAAACTATAATTACATAAACAAAACGGTAAGCCTGTGTCTCTTTATACTATGGTATTGTGAGTCTTTCTTGTGACTTAGAATATAATACACAGAGAAAAGGGGAGGGAAGGAGAGTCAGACAGACAGATTAAAGTGAGGAGAGTTAGAGAGATGCAGGATAGAAATATTTTAGAAAATTTCTGGCATAGTTCTAGCTACTTCTGTCTCTTAACCTCCTCCCCGTGTCTCCTGATGTATATATTTATTCTGCTTCTAGTGAATGGACAATTGAATGGGAAAATATCAGCATAGAAAGTAAATTTGGGTAGTTTTCTTTGTTTACTTCTCTTTTAAATTTTAATACATCTTCTATCTTTAAATTTATGTGGAGATTTTGTTAATGCACTGGTGACTGTACCCCCACTTCCTACTCCTCATATTCCCAAAAGATGCTTCAGTAGGCAACCCTGATTGTCCTGAAATTTGCTCTATCAGGCTAACCTCAAAATAAGATATCTGCCATCTTTAGTCTCCTAAGTGCTGTAATTAGTGTCATGTGACACTAGAACTCTTTTGGGTATAAATTTCTCATAGGTTGGTACTGGAGTTGGTAGAGTTCAGAGCTGGGAAAAACTGTTAGGTTTTTCTTTACTAGCAGCCTTCATAGGAACCTATGATGCTATGAATATTTACAAGTAGAGAGTACTGACCCCGCTTAATTATAGCTTGTTATTTATATAATGAGCTATGAAGTTGTATCTAAATACCCTGTTTAAACACTGGTGTTACAACAGCAAATACAGTAGATAAATGCTGTTTCTTAATATTTGTTTCCTTTTAGTTGATATTACTTTATAAAAATGCATCATTATTTTTGTTCTGCATTTTCAGTGCTTTATACTGATTGTCTTTCTACAAACACTGAATTCTCAAGAGTTATGGTACAAGTTTTTAAGTATTTTATCTTCATCTTCAATACTTTCCATTTATTCCACTGGCACATAGCATTTTTCAGTCTTATCACATAGAGACTTCAAAACTTAAAACACACACATATATAAATTACAAACATTTATGTATTATGTGTGTAATACATATATAATATGTATATATGTGTTATGCATATATATATAGTATGTGTGTGTGTGTGTGTTTGCATGCACACTTCCACAGAGGCCAGAGGTTGGTGACCAGTGCTTTTCTCTTTCACTATCCTCCTAATGTTTAGGAGAGGATCTTTCACTGAACCCGGAGCTCTCCTTTTAGGTTAGATTTCTCTGCCTACACAGTGGGGTCATCTTTTCGGAAGATACCTCCCTAGCCCGCAAGTGTTTCTATGGATAAACTGTCAGCTAACAGTTTTGAGAAAGACTCCGAATAAAGCCAGAGTCTGCTCTCAATGTCATCCTTTGCACTTAGTTCTTATTCTCTAGAATGCAAACTTAGCCTGGTCACTTTCCTGGATTTCCTCAGCTCATCACAACACAGGAGAGAGGAGTCACTTCCAAATTTCTATCCTGTCCCTTTGTGATGCCCATTATCCAGTTAAAAGTTTTTCTTGCTTATTGGAGGCAACAAGTGTTTTTCTGGGCAGGTGTTGATTCCCTCAGCAGACACCCTGTGTCCTGACTTCATCATCCTCTAAAAGAATGAGCTCTAAGAATATTAATTCTTCATCCTGGAAGTTACTTTCAACTTCATAACTATCTGAGGGTGGCAGATACCTTTGACTACAAAGCTCCCGTCTAGCATCCAGCAACACAGATACATCCTAACTGCACAGGGGAATTGCTTTCTTTCAGGCGCCCAGTCTGCAGAGGATGAGGCAATCTCTAGGAGTCTGCGTCAGTGCAGACCTCTGAACTGGCTTCTTACTTTCTGTAGATTCTAATTGTCCATAGCATTTTACTTAGTGATTACTATTTCTTCTGCATTCAAATAGTCTCAGTTATACTGAGTCTGTGCCTTTAATCAGTGGTGAGACCTGGAAAACCTGCAGTGTTTCTGCACTCAAGATACTCATCTAGATAAGATTCACTTTTTACCATAATGTCATGGTTAATCATCTTTAACAGAAACAATAGAAAATACATTGATACTTGGGAAACATCAAACTAAAAAAAAAAACATTTTATTATGACTTAGGAATAGAATCTAGTGACCACAGTGCAACACAGTAGTTGACATCCTATGTATAAGGTAGTTTTCTGCCTGTCTCCCAAAAGTTCTCTAGGTTTGATGTGGAGTGACCAAGGACCATGACAGAATATAATTCAGGTACTTGGCCATAAAAATCCTTTTCCTGTCCCAGAATGTACTGAAAATTCTAGAGAATCATGTGTTACTTTGTTGATGCATTCTTGATGCATTCACAGGGACCAGGCAAAAGCCCATAGACATGGCTGTCAAACACCCATCCTGGCCTTACTCCATAGTTCTCTATGCTCTGAGAACTATATATTTATATAACATATTTATAACATATGTTATAAATATTATATATAACATATATATAATATATACTTTTGTTTTGAGCACCCATAAAATAGTTCATAACCATCCAGGAGACTTTATTTCTTTTAGCATCTGCAGGCCCTGATTATACATGGTGAACAGACATACATGCAGGCAATCACACATACATATAAATAAATATTAAAATATGATTATATAAAATAATATGTCTTAAAAACAGGAGAAATATGTCTTAGACTGAGCAGTATAAATTATGGGATTGAAGAAAGTAACGTTTTAATCTTTTTTTCTGTCTCAAGTTAAAATCTGTATGCCCTGATGTGGAAGAGATGAGTCACATCAGCTTCAAAGTGGGAATTATCTTCTTCATCCAGACTGGAGCAGGCATTATGGGGAACTCCTTGCTTCTCTGTTTTTATAGCTTCACTTTGCTCACTGGAAAAAAGAGGAGACCCACAGATCTGATCCTTAACCAACTGGTTTTTGCCAACAACTTAGTTCTATTCTTCAGAGGGATCCCTCAAACAATGTCAGCTTTTGGTTGGAAGGATTTCCTGGGTGATGCTGAATGTAAAGTTGTTTTATATGTTCACCGAGTAGCCAGAGGGGTTTCTCTTAACACCACATGCCTCCTGACTGGTTTCCAAGCCGCCAAGCTTTGTCCCAGTTTCTGTTGGTGTAAGCATCTTAGTAAGAGATGCCCAAGATGTGTTGGTGTCTGCAGCTTCTATTTTTGGATCCTGCAACTCGTGATAAATATCTATGTTCCTATAGGAGTAACTGGCCCAAGAGACAGTCAAAATAAAAGTAGGAACATAAATTACAGATACTGTTCCTCACCCATACTGAAAAAATACATAATTTTATTAAATGCAGTCTTGTACTTTGCCATTGATGCTATATGCTTGATGTTCATGATTATGTCCAGCAGTTCTATGGTCCTTGTCCTGAAGAGGCACATGCAGCAAGTTAAACACATTCACAGCCACACACTTTCCTTGAGACCTGCCCCAGAAGACAAAGCTACATGTACTATTCTTAGCCTGGTGACCATGTTTGTTTTCTTCTTTTGTCTCTCTTCCATATCAACTCTTTGTCTTGTCCTTATCAAAGACTCAAACCAGAAGTTGATTGATGCTATTGTATTCCTGGCTGCATGCTTTCCTGCATTCAGCCCCTTTCTGCTCATCAGCAATGACACCCGTGTCTCTCACATCTTTGATGTCTGCAGGAGAAAGAAACTCTTTCTCTCTGGGCAAATATCTATCTTTTTTATGGCTTCTATGGTTGGCCCATTGTTTGGTTTAAACTTTTATATTCAATTTTTAAATTTATGATTGTTTTACCTGCATGTGTTTACACCACCACTGTGCTGGTGACTTAGAGGCAAGAAGAGGATGATAGATCTAGTCAGGCAAGACTTTATAGACTGCTACAAACTGCCATTGTGTAGAGAAGCTACTGCCCTTGACTACTGATCTATTATCCAAGCCACATTTTATTTTATGTATATGGTTCGTTTGCTTACTTTTGTGACTGGGAACCACATGTATGCTGTTCCTGTTAAGGCCCTAAGAGGGCATCGGATCCCCAGATCTGAAGTTATTGATGATTGTGTGCTGACATGTGAGTACTAGGAATTAAACCCAGTTCTTCCGGAGGAGTAGTCAGTGTTCAGAGCCACTATACCATCTCCCCAGTTCCTGCTTTAATTGTAAGTGTAATATATAATGGGAAGTATTCTAGAAATCTATGGTAGAATTGTGAAAAGAAAGGCTGAAGGTAGAGTTCCATGGTAGACAACTGTCTGTCATATACAAGAATCATATAAATCAAATTAAATACATTTAAAATCTTCATTAACTCTAAAAATTCTTGTATTTCCCAGTGATTTCTGTCCTAATTTGGTTAAGAACTAAAGAATTAATAAAACCATGGACTTTTACACATAATCAGGTTAAAGCAATGTTTGATGTGCTTGGTGATTGCCTTATGATCCCTGGGACCCACATGGTAGATGGAGAGAACTGAGTCCTGAATATTATGCACTAACACATAGACTTCACACACACACACACACACACACACACACACAACACACACACGTGTGTGCATTCCAGAATAAAATACAATTAAAAAATTTAAATTCTATTTGTCTAGAAATGAGTAGCCAGAATATGAATCTTTAAAAAACAAACAAGACTTCATGGTTTCTATCTTTATTTTTAATTATAGATTTATTTTTGCTTTAATTTATGTGCATGTTTGTGTATTGGAACATATATGTTGATGTCCACAGAGTCCAGAACCAGTTGTCCTATCTCCCAAATATAGGTTTTTCAGGTGCTTGTAAACTTTCTGGATGGGTGCTGGTAATTAAGCCTGGGTCCTCTAAAGAAAGAAGTGCTCTTAACAACTGAAATCTCTTTCCAGTTCCTCTTTCTTTTTGAGATAGAGTCAGTATTGTCAAGGCTGGCCTTGAACTCTTTTTATTTATTTATTTATTTATTTATTTATTTATTTATTTTTTATTGAGAAAAAAATTTCTGCCTCCTCCCATCCTCCCACTCCTCCCCCACTACCCCTTCCCCCCACTCCTCTTCCCCTCCCCCCACTCCTCTCCCCCTCCTCCCACTTCTCTCCCCCACCCTCTGCAGTATGAACAGCAGCCAGGGTTCCCTGCCCTGTGGAAAGTCCAAAGTCCTTGCCCCTCCATCCTGGTCTAGGAAGGTGAACATCCAAACTGGCTAGGCACCCTCAAAGCCAGAACATGATGCAGGATCAAAACCCAGTGCCATTGTCCCTGGCTTCTCAGCAGCCCTCATTGTCTGCCATATTCAGAGAGTCCGGTTTTATCCTCTGCTTTTTTCAGTCACAGTCCAGCTGGCCTTGGTGAGCTCGCAATAGATCAGCTCCACTGTCTCCGTGGGTGGGTGCACCCCTTGTGGTCCTGACTTCTTTGCTCATGTTCACCCTCCTTCTGTTCCTCATTGGGACGTTGGGAGTTCAGTCCAGTGCTCCAGTGTGGGTCTCTGTCTCTATCTCCATCCATCGCCAATGAGGGTTCTATGGTGATAAGCAAGATATTCATCAGTATGGCTATAGGATAGGGTTATTTCAGGTTCCCTATCCTCAACTGCCCCAGGAACTAACTGGGGACCTCGCCTTGGGCATCTGGAAGCACCTCTAGGTCCAAGTCTCTTGCCAACCCTAAGATGGCTCCCTTAATTAAGATATGTGCTTCCCTGCTAACTCTTGATCATTTCGCCAATACCTGCTAAGTGCAAGGACAGCAGGCAATGATCAGCATACTCAGATATACAGTATTAATATAATACAATTTTATACATTACACATTATCAGGACTGAAAAAGTTTTGAATGAATGTAATGAATCAAGTCATTGAAATTAGAAAGAAAATACAATGTTATTATTTACTTGTTTTTCAAATGAATAGATGAAAATATATGAATTTTAAACAAGTTTGAATCCAGAATTTTCCCCAAGGGAAAAAAAGTCATGCAATAATATAACTATATTTTTATCATGAACATTTAAAAAACCTTCTTTATGACATAAGTGAGACTACATAAATAATTATATTTGTTTTTTATGGCACATTTACATACAATTATGATAATATACAAGCACCTTAAATAGAGTAGAACATTGAAAGATAATCAGGAAAATGTAATTTTTCATACGCTGCTGGGCTAACAGACCCTTGAGACCAAGGTATCACTGAGGATGAACACATATAGGCTAAATGTTAAAAAAAAACAAGATGTCAGGACAGATTTGTACACTATGTTCACTACACATTGGTCAATCTTCTAGGCGGGAATCATTCAAACTTTTAAAATAATGTAAACTGAATAGAAGGCAGCAAAGAATCTCAGAATTCTACTGTCCCTCTGTCCTCATGAAACCACAAGAAGAGAGGCTAGAGTTGTGAATGTGTTGGACTATCTGATTGTGTCTGTGAAACACAATGACCTCCAACATGCTTTCCCAGATCATGAAAATTAAGCTACCATGTCAGATAAAAAGTATAAGACAGTATATAAAGAGACAACACCACTATTACTTTCTATACTAATTTTTTTACTATTTGATGGACCATTCACTATAAATGGAAGAAAGAATTTTATTAGGATATATAGGAACCAAGTAAAGAGACAGCAGTAGCCAATGAACCCTAAGGATTGAATCTTGAGAGAAGTCCACCTGAACATCTTAGAGTTTAACTTAATTACCTGTATGCCAATGGAGAGGCAAACAATGCTGAAGGACACCCCAGTGCAAACTCTATTAAAATAGAAAACAAGATTACATCTTGTATCATTGCAAAAACATGTTCATTACAGGATACCAATGTCTGTGGTATACCTTTAGATAATAAAACTGTGAGGTTGACCAGAACTAGTTGACTGAGAAACAGATCTATGGGTCACAAGTGATGTCCAGTGAGCAGAGTGAAGATGTACAGAAAGAGTAGGGAGGGATTTCCTATGATGCTAATGTCTGTATTAATGAGGAACATGATCCCCAAACTCTGTCAGAATGAAAGAAGAGAACGCCAGATTTTAATAAAGTCAAATGAATGAAGAGTACAGCAAAGAACATTATATAAACCTGAATTAAGTATCCTTCAATTTTTAATATATAACTTACTCTACATTTTTCTCCTTAAATATTAATAAAAATTTTTGCTTTTGCTTGTGCTTTCAACACAACTCAATGAAAAATCATATTTAGGAATGCCAATATCTATTAGGATAAAGGAAGGAATAGCAGAATGGTCACAGCTGAAGAAAGGAGAGAAGGAAGCTCTCTTACGGATATGCTTTGCACTTTAGCTAACATGTTTTTTTTCTTTTTTTTTTATTGAGGAAAAAAATTTCCGCCTCATCCCATCTTCCCACTCCTCCCCCCTCCCCCCACTCTTCTCCACCTCTCCCCACTCCTCTACCCCTCCCCCCACTTCTCTCCCCCTCCCTCTGCAGTCTGAAGAGCAGCCAGGGTTTCCTGCCCTGTGGAAAGTCCAAAGTCCTTGACCCTCCATCTTGGTCTAGGAAGGTGAACATCCAAACTGGCTAGGCACCCTCAAAGCCAGAACATGATGCAGGATCAAAACCCAGTGCCATTGTCCTTGGCTTCTCAGCAGCCCTCAATGTCCGCCATATTCAGAGAGTCCGGTTTTATCCCCTGCTTTTTCAGTCACAGTCCAGCTGGCCTTGGTGAGCTCGCAATAGATCAGCCCCACTGTCTCTGTGGGTGGGTGCACCCCTTGTGATCCTGACTTCTTTGCTCCTGTTCACCCTCCTTCTGTTCCTCATTGGGACTTTGGGAGTTCAGTCCAGTGCTCCAGTGTGGGTCTCTGTCTCTATCTCCATCCATCGCCAGATGAAGGTTCTATGGTGATATGCAAGATATTCATCAGTATGGCTATAGGATAGGGTTATTTCAGGTTCCCTATCCTCAACTGCCCCAGGAACTAACTGGGGACCTCGCCTTGGACATCTGGAAGCACCTCTAGGTCCAAGTCTCTTGCCAACCCTAAGATGGCTCCCTTAATTAAGATATGTGCTTCCCTGTTCCCTATCCAACCTTCCTTTATCCCAATCATCCTATTTCCCCAAGTACTCCCCATCCTACCCATCTCACTTTTCTCTCCCCATCTCCCCTTAACCCCTACCACCACACCCCCAAGATCCCGATTTTTTGCCTGGCAATCTTGTCTACTCCCATACCCAGGAGGATAGCTATATGTTTTTCTTTGGGTTCACCTTCTTATCTAGCTTCTTTAGGATAACAAATTATAGACTCACTGACCTTTATTTATGGCTAGAACCCAATTATGAGTGAGTACATACCTTGTTCATCTTTTTGGGTCTGGGTTACCTCACTCAGGATAGTATTTTCTATTTCCATCCATTTGCATGCAAAATTCGAGAAGTCATTGTTTTTTACCGCTGAGTAGTACTCTAATGTGTATATATTCCACACTTTCTAAAACCATTCTTCCATTAACGGACATCTAGGTTGTTTCCAGGTTCTGGCTATTACAAACAATGCTGATATGAACATAGTTGAACAAATGCCCCTGTCATATGATCAGGTATCTCTTGGGTATATTCCCAAGAGTGGCATTGCTGGGTCTGGGGGTAGGTTGATCCCGAATTTCCTGAGGAACCGAAACACTGCTTTCCAAAGTGGTTGCACAAGTTTGCATTCCCACCAGCAATGGATGAGGGTACCCCTTCCTCCACAACCTCTCCAGCAGAGGCTATCATTGGTGTTTTTGATTTTAGCCAATCTGACTGGTGTAAGATGATATCTCAAAGTTGTTTTGATTTGCATTTCCCTGATCGCTAATGAGGTTTAGCATGACCTTAAGTGTCTTTTGGCCATTTGAACTTCTTCTTTTGTGAATTCTCTGTTCAGATCAGTGCCCCATTTTTTAATTGGGTTAATTCGCCTTTTACGGTCTAGTTTCTTGAGTTCTTTATATATTTTGGAGATCAGACCTTTGTCTGTTGTGGGGTTGGTGAAGATCTTCTCCCAGTCAGTAGGTTGCCTTTGTGTCTTAGTGACAGTGTCCTTTGCTTTACAGAAGCTTCTCAGTTTCAGTAGGTCCCATTTATTCAATGTTGCTCTTAATGTCTGTGCTGCTGGGGTTATACCTAGGAAGCGATCGCCTGTGCCCATCTGTTGTAGGGTACTTCCCAGTTTCTCTTCTATCAGGTTGAGTGTGTTCGGATTGATATTGAGGTCTTTGATCCATTTGGACTTGAGTTTTGTGCATGGTGATAGATATGGGTCAATTTTCATTCTTCTACAGGTTGACATCCAGTTGTGCCAGCACCATTTGTTGAAGATGCTTTCTTTCTTCCATTGTGTATTTTTAGCTCCTTTATCGAAAATGAGGTGTTCATAGGTTTGTGGGTTAAAATCCGGGTCTTCAATACGATTCCATTGGTCGACTTCTCTGTTTTTATACCAATACCCCACTGTTTTCATTACTGTGGCTCTGTAATAGAGTTTGAAATCAGGGATGGTAATGCCTCCAGAAGTTCCTTTATTATAAAAGAATGTTTTGGATATCCTGGGTTTTTTGTTTTTCCATATAAAGTTGATTATTATCCTCTCAAGATCTGTGAAGAATTTTGATGGGACCTTGATGGGGATTGCATTGAATCTATAAATTGCCTTTGGTAGAATTGCCATTTTTACTATGTTGATCCTCCCAAACCAAGAGCAAGGGAGATCCTTCCACTTACTGGTATCCTCTTCAATTTCTTTCTTCAATGCCTTAAAGTTCTTGTCAAATAGATCTTTCACTTCCTTGGTTAGAGTTACCCCAAGATATTTTATGCTATTTGTGGCTATTGTGAAAGGTGATGCTTCTCTGATTTCCCTCTCTGCTTCCATATCCTTTGTGTATAAAAGGGCGACTGATTTTTTGGAGTTGATCTTGTATCCTGCCACATTACTAAAAGTGTTTATCAGCTTTAGGAGTTCTTTGGTGGAGTTTTTGGGGTCACTTATGTACACTATCATATCATCTGCAAATAATGAAAGTTTAACCTCTTCCTTCCCAATTCGAATTCCCTTGATCCCCTTATGTTGTCGTATTGCTATTGCTAAAACTTCAAGCACTATATTGAAGAGGTATGGAGAGAGTGGACATCCTTGCCGTGTTCCTGATTTTAGTGGGATGGCTTTGAGTTTCTCTCCATTTAGTTTGATGTTAGCTGTCGGTTTGCTGTAAATAGCTTTTATTATATTTAGGTATGACCCTTGAATCCCTAATCTCTCCAAGACTTTTATCATGAAGGGATGTTGAATTTTGTCAAATGCTTTTTCAGCATCTAATGAAATGATCATATGGTTTTTTTCTTTCAGTTTATTTATATGGTGGATTACATTGATAGATTTTCGTATGTTGAACCAGCCCTGCATCTCTGGGATGAAGCCTACTTGATCATAATGGATAATTTTTCTAATGTGTTCTTGGATACGCTTTGCCAGTATTTTGTTGAGGATTTTTGCGTCGATGTTCATGAGTGAGATTGGCCTGTAATTCTCTTTCTTGGTTGAGTCTGTGTGGTTTTGGTATCAGAGTGACTGTAGCTTCATAAAAGGAATTTGGCAATGACTCTTCTGTTTCTATATTGTGAAATACATTAAGGAGTATAGGTATTAGGTCTTCTTGGAAGTTCTGGTAGAATTCCGCATTGAAAACGTCTGGTCTTGGGCTTTTTTTGGTAGGGAGGTTTTTGATAACAGCTTCTAATTCTTCGCGACTTACAGGTCTATTTAGATTGTTCACCTGGTCCTTGTTTAACTTTGGTAAATGGTATTTATATAAAAATGTGTCCATTTCTATTACATTTTCCAGTTTTGTGGCATAAAGGCTTTTGTAGTAATATCTAATGCTTCTTTGAATTTCCTCTGTGTCTGTGGTTATGTCCCCCTTTTCATTTCTGATCTTATTACTTTGCATATTCACTCTCTGCCGTTTGATTAGTTTGGATAGGGGTTTATCAATCTTGTTGATTTTCTCCAGGAACCAGCTTCTTGTTTCATTGATTCTTTGGATTGTTTTCTGTGTTTCTATTTTGTTGATTTCTGCCCTCAGTTTGATTATTTCCAGTCTTCTACTCCTCCTAGGTGAGTCTGCTTCTTTTTTTTTCTAGAGCTTTCAGGTGGGCTGTTAAGTCTCCAATGTGTGCTTTCTCTGTTTTCTTTAAGTGGGCACTTAGTGCTATGAACTTTCCTCTCAGGACTGCTTTCATAGTGTCCCATAAGTTTGAGTAGGTTGTTTCTTTATTTTCATTGAATTCAAGGAAGACTTTGATTTCTTTCTTTATTTCTTCCTTGATCCAGGTGTGGTTCAGTAGTTGACTGTTCAATTTCCATGAGTTTGTAGGCTTTCTGGGGGTAGCATTGTTGTTGAATTCTAACTTCAATCCATGGTGATCTGATAAGACGCTGGAGGTTACAAATATTTTTTTGTAACTGTGCAAGTTAGCTTTGTTACCGAGTATGTGGTCAATTTTCGAGAAGGTTCCATGAGCTGCAGAGAAGAAGGTATATTCTTTCCTATTTGGGTGGAATGTCCTATATATGTCTGTTAAGTCCATTTGATTCATTATCTATTTCCTTTCCATTTAAACTCTGGCTTAGATATTTCAGTTTGGTTTATTTCATTACTTTCATTCAAAACTTTCTCAGCCCTGAATATTACATAATGTATGAAATTATATTAATCTTGCATGGTTGAATTTGTTGATGGATGTCTGTGTTCTTTGTACTCAGCATTTGGAGGCAGAAGGATGATGAGTTCAAGGCTGTACTTGCTTACATAGTGAGCTCAAGGCCAGTCTTGAATAGATGTGACTATCTCAAAAGGAAAGAAGGTAAGAGATAACTCAGTGTTTAACAGCACTTGCTGCTCCTCTAGTGGACTCAGATTTAGTTCCCAGCACCCATGACAGGAAGATCGAAAGCCCTGGAACTCCAATTATAGGGATCTGAAACATATCTTATGCTCTGTGAGTGAGAACATGTATGTTCCAAAACACACATGCACATAAATAAAAACAAAAATAAACCTATTATTAAAAAGAAATAAAAAATAGCAACATGAAATATTTTATTATTATGCTAAAATGTTCATGTTCTGGCTACATATTTCTAGAAAAACAGAATTTTTAATTCTGTATTATTTTATTTTATGTATACATATGAAATATTTACCTCTTTCTGTGTGTGTGTGTGTGTGTGTGATTGTGTGTGAGGTCTATGTGTAAGTGCACAATATTTAGGACTCAGTTCTTACCATCCAGAATGTCAGAGGTATCATATACCAATCACTAAGCTTAGCAACAATCACTTTAACTTGATTACCTGTCTTGTCATTCCATGAGAAGTAGTAATTTTATTTGTTCCTATTTTTCTTAATCAATTTATGGCTAACATCATTAGGTTACAAGAGCAACTAAATTTAATGCAGATTTTAACATTAATTTAATTTATGATATAGTATTCAATCCATGACTCATGTACATTTTAGAAAATTGTCTACCATAGAGCTAATATCTCAGTCTTCCCTCTCTGATTTTGTCATAGATTCCTCAAAGAATTAGGACACAGTGGCTATGTGTACTGTCTACTCTTCCAGATCCACTGTGTTCAATTCTCAGTACCCACATGTCAGCTCACAGCCATCTCTACCTCCAGAGCTACATTTCTGATGCCCTTTTGTAACATGAAGGGGCCAGGCCTGCTTCTTTGGGTTTTTGTCCCGCCCAGTACCCCACAACTGTTTATCCCCAAAGAAAATCACACATAGATCTCTAAAAGTTATAAAACTGATTGGCCCATTAGCTCTAGCCTCTCACAGGCTAACTCTCATATCTTGATTAACCCATTTTTCTGATCTATATTAACCGTGTGGCTCAGTACCATTTTTCAGTGTGTAAGATCACATCCTGCTGCTTCAGTGGTCTGGGCAGGAGTGGGAGGAATCAACTTCCTCTTTCCCAGATTTCTCCTGTTCTCATTGCATGATTTCTATTTCCTGTCTGGTTTACCCACCTATACTTCCTACCTGGCCAATCAGCATTTATTTAAAACATGATTGACAGAATACAGACAATTCTCCCATACCACTTCCCCCTCTTTTTTAAAAAAAGGGAAATATCCATATTCCATTTTGGGGGGAATTTGGGTATTTCAGGCTACTTCCAGCTGGTTGGGGGCACTGATAATCTTATGGAGACTTAAAGAAAATTTAGAGTTATGATCTCCTGATTGAAGTATCCTGTGAGTCTTGATCATCTCAGGCAGCAGTCTTTAACCTGTTCTGAATGAAGAACTCAGACATCTGGGCCATCTATTCCTGTTGGAGACTTCTCAGGTGGTCTTCCTTGATCAAATTGATTTTTCTGAACTCTGGATAAATCCACAGCCTCTCATTTTCTGTGGAAACAAAAGCAAAATCTCTTCTCCAAAGTAACATACCTTTTGACTTCAATTTTGAAGCCAAGGTATTTTCAAAGTACCTATCTTGGATTAATTCTACAGCATTTATAAGCAAATATCTTTTAGCAGCTGTTGCTCCTTCCTCAGCATTTAAACAATTCAAAGAGAGCATAATAACATACAGTATTGAAAGACCCCCATTCCAGCCTATAACAAGGTTCAAATTAAGTCACCTACATAAACTTAGAAAAACAAATTTTAGAGAAGCAGATAGGGCCCTGCTGAACAGGATATCTGTGGTCAGCTAGCTCTGTAGAAACTGGGCCGACAGGAAGACAGGTAACCACTGCGACAGTCTGTCAAAATACCCAGAGAGCTGAACTTAGCTATATCTTGATTGTATGGTTTTTCATAAAACTGCAAATGGATAAACAACCCTGTCCCAATCTCAACACTAGCCCACCCAATATATAGGAACCAATGAAATGCATGTTGCTACGCCATCTTTTATGTAACCCCTGAACCCCCTATAAATGCATGATGTATTCTCAGCCCAGCGCGCTCATTAAGCAGGCTGACTATTCTCAGCTGGGCTGACTGATGTGCCCATAGGCGCCTGTGTATCCAATATACTTCCTCCAGCTTTTGTATCCAGTGACCTGGTTTCTGTCTTGAGTGAAGAGGGATCCCTCAGATGTGACGCCCATTTTGGGGTCATTCAGTATCAAAATTCTTGGTGCATTTTCCATTTTTACATGGCTTTATTTTAACCTCTATTTCTTTTCCTTTTTTTTTTACTTTTAACTTTTGGCTTTTTGAGACAGGTTCTCTATATATCTTTGTCCTGGAATTCCCTCTGTAAAGCAGGCTATACTTGAGCTCACAGAGATCCGTCTGTCTCTGACTCACAGGCTCCTCTTTCTTTCTTTCTTTCTTTCTTTCTTTCTTTCTTTCTTTCTTTCTTTCTTTCTTTTATTTTTACTCAGAGAACTTTAACCATTAGCCTGTATATATTTTTACCACAGTGTAAACCATTTAGAGGTTGTATTTCTCTTTGAATCTCTCTTTACTGTATATCTCTCTTTTTCTGACCACATGGCTCTTTAATTTGCTAAGGCATATGGAGAAGTGTTTTGGCACAACTCTATGGCGTTTCAAGGTCCTTGTCAGGAAGCAAGCTGCAATAGTAAACAACAGTCAAAATCTCCTATGGCATCAATACTCTCTGGAACTGGAGTTGCAGAAAACTTTGAGCCACCATGTAGGTGCTGGGTCTCAAACCCAGGTCATCTGTAAGAGCGACACATGTTCTTTACCACTGAGATATCTTGAGAGTCCTCTCAAATGAAAATTTACAGCAGAAAGCAGACAGCAACATATCAATAAAGTGAAAAATGTCAGGTGGGGAAAACAAACCACATACAAGAAATAAATGTGTTTGAGAACATCTGTTATTGCTTTTTGATCACACACTGAGATGACATGTTCATGACCTTCCTATATTTATTTTATCTCTAAACAGCTTTTTTGAATTTAGAGTCATGTATCCCCAGTGTTGCGAAGTTCAGATAATGACAGTGTCCAGAGGATACAGTTATAATCAATAAATAGAATGAAACAATCAGGAGACCAGTGACTCATAAAGTGTCTGTATTATCTGCCATATATGCACTTAAATCATAAAAGACTTATTTGCCATTATACCCTCAATTCAAACAAATAAAACTAAGTAAATATTTACCAGTTAGAATTTTTTTTTTTTTTTTACCAGTTAGAATTTTGGATTTCACTGGATTTGACCACTAAGTTCTCTACTTGTATACAGAATGCTTTGGGAGTTAAGTAAAACACTCAATACCAGAATTACACAGAGTGCCTCACAGATCTGAGCCCAAGATTGGTCTCACACGTTTTTCTCAACATTTCTTTTTTTTAACATTTCTTCTTACATCACTACACTGAATGCAAGTGGACACTGAAATTCTCAGTTTTCAAAGATGTGGACACCTCTTAGTGATTGTCATTAAAGTGGTCTCCAAGGCCATTTCATTCTTAGAATAAAGCATTTGTTGGCACTTGTAATTTTTCTATCCTTTCAAAGGCAGGAGTGTAGGTCCTTTTTTATCACATGCTGTGGTGGTTCCCTGACATTTCAGCAAGGAAACAATGGCAGGAAGGTAGAACCATAAAAACTTTAGAGGAATGTTGCATTTTAATGTGTCCCCTCTTGGACATTATGAGCCCTAAATAATGTCATGCTTTCTATGTATATTATCATAATATGAAACATCAAATAAATAAGAAACATGTTTGTGCAGCCTCGTATTGGCATAAGAAGAGACAGGAAGACCGAAGGAACAGAAGAAGACACAGATATCAATTCACACATCTTCAAACACCTGATTATTGACAAGAAGGAAAAAATAGCAAATGGAAAAAAGAAAGCATATTCAACAAGTGGTGATGTCATGACTGGATATCACCATGCAGAAGAATGGAAATAGATACATATCTATAACCATACACAAAACTCAAGTCCAAATGGATCAAAGACCTCAACATAAAGCCAGCCACACTGACCCTTATAGAAGAGAAAGTGGGAAGTACACTTGAGCACATTGGCACAAGAGACCACTTCCTAATTACAACCCCAGCAGCACAAACACTGAGAGAAAAAATAAATGGGACTGCCTGAATCTGAAAAGCCTCTGTAAAGCAAAGGACACAGTCAACAAGGCAAAACGACAGCCTACAGAATGGAAAAAGATATTCACTAACCTCACATCTGACAGAGGTCTGATTTCCAATATATACAAAAAACTCAAGAAATTAGTCACTGATAAAACACATAATACAATAAAATAAATGGAGTACAGACCTAAACAGAGAACTCTTAACAAAAGGAATCTAAAATGGATGAAAGACACATAAGGAAATGTTCAACATCCTTTGTCATCAGAGAAATACAAATCACAACTCTGAGATTTTATCTTACACCTGTAAGAATGGCTTAGATCAAAAACACTGATGATATTTTATGCTGGAGAGGTTGTGAGGAAAAGGGAACATTTCTGCAATGCTTGTGAGAATGTAAGCTGGTACTACTCCTCTGGATGTCAGTGTGGTGATTTCTCAGAAAGTTAGGAAACAACTTTCCTCAAGACCCGTAATACCACTTTTGAGTATATATACAAAGGATGTTGAATTGTGCCACAAGGACATGTGCTCAAGTATGTTCACAGCAGCATTGTTTGTCATAGCCATAACCTGGAAACAACCTAAATGCCCCTCGACTGAAGAATGGACCAGGAAAATGTGGTACATTTACACAATGGAGTACTACACAGCAGAAGGCAGGAAAATAGATGGAACTAGAAAACATTTTGAGTGAGGTAACCCAGGCACAGAAATACAATTATCACATGTACTCACTCATACGTGGTTTTAAAACATGAATCCAAGAAAACCAGTCTACAAACCACAATCCCAGAGAACTTAGACAACAATGAGAATACTAAGAGAGACTTACATAGATCTAATCTACATGGGAAGAAGAAAAAGACAAAATCTTTTGGGTAAATTGGGAGCATAAGGACCTTGGGTGAGGATTGAAGGGGAAGATAGGCAGGAAGGGGAGCAGAGAAAATGTATAGCTCAATAAATATCAATAAAAAATATCAAAACCAATATATAATAGCTGTATAAAAAGAATTTGGAAATGTTTTCCTTTAGGCAGGTTAAATTGCCTGATGCTAGAAACCTATTCAAAAACCAAAATCCCAAAACCACGTGATATTATGGATCTTACAGGATAATATACTACTGCCATATTACTGAACTGGCATTATTCCTAACCACATCAAAAATATTTAACTACAGAGATCTACAGGCAACAAAAGAATTATGATATTGGGAGAAATAGTCTTCTAAAGGTACCAAACTCCCACTTGGTCATCCGAACCAAATCAACAGCATTGAAATTTTATACATATGGGTTGCAATAAATGAACAAAACAGGCTGTAATTATGTATTGAAAACATTTATATATGTGTCTGTGACTGTGTATATAAGAAGCAAATACAGTTATAGAAATAGAAGCCAAGCATTTAAAAGCGATGATGGAATAAATGGGAATGATTGGAAGGAGGAATGAGAAGGGGAATTGATGTGATTATATTTAAATTTAAATTGTAATGAATATTCCTTAAAATTAAAAATTTATTCCACAAGGTCAATATTCTTTCATCTTCTCAGAATATTTTATCCAATTATTTTAAAGTTAATTTGTGTTGTATTTTACTGTGTTCTAGTGATCTCAAGTGCTAATTGTGATATCATATTTTTCCTTTTATATGATATTTTTAGATGTTTTTCTAAGATTAGTTGGCAATGTTCCTCATCAAGTACTCTAAAATGGGGCAGGGTATGAGCTTAAAAGTTAAATAATAAATTGTGGACAAACAACAACAATGTTAATAGCCTGTAATGTTTACAGATCTATAGTTCCTAGATTGTAAGACACTGTTGCTAAATATACCATATACTTCAAGCAAAGAACATGAAGTAATCAAAGTGGAAACTCCATCTATACTGCATAATTTTAACAGTGATAGAGGTAATCATTAATATGATTATCCCGGTATTAGTCATGAAAGGTATAATAACAATATGCTTGGGTTAATATTTTATCAGTATCGAGCAAGTAATAATTGCTTCATCATCAAAATAAAGCTCAAAAGACATGATGGTGTCAATTCCTTGTAAAATTATCAGGGACAATTATATATGCTTCAGAGTATATAAACCTTTGGGGAAAATCTAATATTAACTCAGCTAAATGGACATAGCAATAAACTGCCCAATAGTTCTTATTTTTACACTGGGAGATTAGACTATCCTTCAGGCCTCATGAGAGAAGCTTATTATTGCTGTGAATGGTGATTAACACAGAAGTCCACACTCATTAAAGTTGCTGAAAACTGTGGAGGGCCAGGAAAAATTGGATTATGTATATCACTCCTTTTATTTCTAAGACTTAGGGGTCATCATGGAAGAAGCGGCAGAAATTGTGTAAGAACTAGAGGTTGAAGATGATTACAAAGAAACAGGTTTGTTTTTCAGGAAGAAGAGGACACTTGCACTTGTGAATTCACTTACTGAAAAAGTACACAAAACCAACTCATGATGATGACTAAGAACTCAATGCACACAAAACTCCAGCAGATTAGAAGGGTCCAGGAAGCCCACTTCTATATTAAAAGATGTTGGTCTCTTCAATTCTGTGACAAGAAGTATCAGGTTTCTTTAAAGATTCAGGGCTTAAGAGAGAGGCTATTTCTGCCTTCATAAATGTGCCTCCACTATGCTCACGCTAGCACCATTTAGCAGATGTTGTTCTTACTTTGTTCTTTCTTTCATTGTTTCCTTCATAAAAAAGAATATGAAATTTGAAGGAAATTGGAGTGTGGGACAAGAAAGGAAGTTAAAAGGAGATAGTGGTAAATAAACTTTACTTGAATAATAATATACTCAAAGAAACATTTAAATATGAAATTATGTAAATCATAAAAAAGACTAAGTTGTTCTGTCTTAGAAGTCATTAACCCTGGAACCCAATGGGACACAGAGACTTCTCTAACTTTCTCACATCTGACCTCAAACTTTCTAAAACCTTCCACAGGATTCTGCTGAGCCTAGAGGGATCATGAAAACTCAGTGGATCTTATCTTGTTGATTTGTAGATATTCACAAGAAACCCTTAATTGTCTTTGTTAATTGGTAACTGGGAAAAAGTTTGATAAGCACTTTTGTCTCCCAATGAGAGTATTGTCATTTGCCACTGCAGGTGAAATGAAGATTGCAGTTGTGCAGGGAGTTGAAGTCAGAGTCAACAACCTGAAGTGACTCTCTCACCCATGGCTGCTTATATATGACTCTGGATCAGCCCCGTAAACACATCACCCTGCAGAGACAAGAAGCCAGGTGCGTACATTGTATTTTAATCTGACCAGCAGAACCAGCAAAGAAGAGAGACCTTCATAGTTGCTGGGGTCTAGTAATTGGTATCCTTGGTAGAAACAGATCTGTGGGACAGACAGAGAACTTGTGAAGAATAATTCCAGAGCTATGAGTTGAATGAGAAAGACAGAATTCTATAACCTTGTGCCAGTCCCTGGTAGGTTTAAAGTTTATATTTTAATTTTATTTCTAAAACAATCTTCCTTTTCTTACAGTCCCAGTGCCCTCTCCCACCCATCATTCCACTCTCCCCACCTTCTCTCTACCCTATGGCCATTGACTCCTCAGAGAGGCTTTTGGTTTTTACTGTAATATAAGTCTCTGACAGAGGGTGACTGTGGGTAATACCAGGATAATGCAGTGTGTCTGTGAAGGTCCTGAAGGATTGAGGTAAAAAGTCAATGCAATCATTCACCTATCTTATCTGATGTGTAGACTGAATTTGCAGTATGATTATTGCAGTTGTAGTAGAATTATACTTTGCAGTATGATTGTTATAATTATTATGGTTAGATGATGATAGTAAATACTGCATTAAAATATAGAAAACACGCAACCATGGAATACATATATATATATATATATATATATGTATATACACATTTTTTATTGAGTACAAGGTATTAGTATGTAATACCAGGTTTTATAATTTGAGAGGCAGTATCTGAGTCTATATTAAATGAGCACTTGTAAAATGAGTGGCTTGAAAAGTACCTCTTTTACTTAAGCTTAAGTTATCTCCTCTATTTCTAAAATATTCTATGATATGTACAAATTGATGGAAGACCATATCTCACTGATTATCATTGTTGCTAATATAACACATGGTTTTCTGCATAGCAGAGCAGGGCACTCACTACCCATTATCTTTGTGTATCCACACTAAGTTCTTTACTTTAGTTTTGGCAGAATTATAGTATTTCACATTATTCAGTTTCATTTTTACATATCTCAAATACATCATATTTAATTGAGTGCATTATTAATTTTATTAGAGTCATCAATATAAAAAGTAGTAAGTGTTTGCAGAACTTTACCTTAATTTTCTTCATATGCAATTTCAACACACATCAGTGTTTCATGATGCAAATTTTACAGAGTGATGGTGTTAGTAATTTACCTCTAGTTGCAACTATATGTAGTGATAAGGCTGCTTGTTCTTTCTGACCACCCGAACCAAAATAATCACACAGAAACTATATTAATTAAATCACTGCTTGGCGCAATAGCTCTACCTTCTTATTGGCTAACTCTTACATATTAATTTAACCAATTTCTATTAATCTATGTATCATTACTTGGCTGTTCCAGCATCTGTCTCCAGTGGGGCTACATGTTGTCTCTATGACTCTGCCCCCTTGCTCACTGCATTCTCTTTGGTTTTCCCCACCTAATTCTGCTCCCCTATAGCTATACTATAGACTCAAAACAGTTCCTTTATTAACCAATGATATTCACAGCATACAGAGGGAGATCCTACATCAACTATAACTTTTAACACTATAATGAAAACAAAGTATATTTTGGTGGCATCATAAATATCAGGTCCCTCATGTGCTGTGAAATTAAACTAGGAAATGGAGCCATTTCTATCATGACAGACCATACTTTGAGGACTCTGCATTTTAGTAAAAACTCGAAAGCCTTATTTGCATTTGATATTTGCCCATGAAAATATCATTATTTCAAAATGTAAACTTTTAGTCTTAACTTTTAAATCTTTTAAACAGATTTCTTTATTTGTCAGGGTTTTGTGTGTGTGTGTGTGTGTGTGTGTGTGTGTGTGAATATTTTTCCTGCATGAACATATGTATACTATGAGTCACCAAAACCTTTAGAACATAGGATCAGTTGTCAGATCCTCCTTGAACTAGAGTTAAGACAGTTATGGCTATCATGTGGGTGCTGGGAACTGACCCAGCTTCTCTTCCACACCTGCAAGTGTTCTTTACCATGTAGCTTTCTTTCTTCACACAAAATGAAAACTTTTCAACCAAAAGCACACAATAAATATGAACAAAGTCAGCAGAATGTCAAGTGAAGAAAACAAACTGTGTTTAAGACTGGAGAGTTTTATGAATGAATCTCATTGCTTCATAATCATGTACTTAGGTGACTGTGTTTGCAAACCACTACCCATGGGCATGACCTTCCCGTGTCCACACTGGCACACACAGTTTTTGGTTTAAAGGGCCACTCACCCTTGTTATTTCTAAGATCACATATTGAGAGTGTAAATAATGTTATTAACCACACAGACAGTTATAAAATTAAAAAATGGTGTCAAACCAACAGGATAGCTGTACTCATAAATTGTTATGGCTGTTGGGTATCTAAACACATGCTTATTAGTACCTAGTTGCTCCTGCCATTTCTTAAATCTTTAAGGATATAAGATGAGAAAATACTGCAAAACAAAGTAGAAAACAGCAGTGAAGTCTAACTTGTAATCTACAAAATAAAAAAGATCTAATTTTGAGTATGGAGATAGAATCCTTGTCAGTAGAGAATATTAGGGAAATTAGGATACACTCTATATCTGAACTACCTACATTGGGTGCCTTTAGAATAAGGAAAGACTTAGTCTCTCATAACCTGGACTATGAGGCCACGACAAATGGTTTATCTATGATCAGGGTGAGAGCTTTGGAAGCAGAGAAACTGAGGAATGAAATTTTCCACATCCCTTCGATCAAAGGTTGAACATAAATCATTATAAGATAAATAAGTACCTGATTATAAGGATCTAATTGTTACTAGATACTTATTGTTATTTATGGATGATAGTCAAGTGACAATAAGTGATTAAAGTATCATAGATGATGGCCAGGCATAATTAAGGAAGCTGGACATATGAGAGGGAGCTTTTGTTGTCGAGTTCAATTAGTGCAATAAGATTGTGGTCACTGTTGAGTTAAGAAAGAAATCAGTGGAACCTGAGCACTGGTCTTTGACTTATGTCTGTGTTACACACACATGTTATATGATCAGGTATAAAAGATTGTAGAATACAGTTCCTGTTCCTACATTGAACCTATCCACCCAGAGGGGTGAGTGTGCACCTGACTGGCTTTTGGGGAGTACACAACACCTCTAGCTCCTGTTGTAGGGGCTTCATGGCTCTGCACAACCCTCCCCTGCCACCCCCCCAGTTTGCCCTTTTGTCTGTGTGGTCTTTCGACCTACCAGAGTCTTGTGCCTGTGCTTAGGACAACCTTTCAGACCGGAGAGTAGGTGCCATCCCGGTGTGAGGTGGAACAAACAGAGAGGGAGCACTGGGCCCCTTCAGCTCCTGCTGCAGGGTCTTCTTTGTTCCATACATGCCTGCTCCCACCCCCAAGCCTGCCCTAGTGTCTGCAAGGTCCTTGGCCCAGGAACAGTTCCTGTTCCTGTACTGAGGCTACCCACCCATGGGGTGAGTGTGAACCTGCCCAGCCAGAGGAGAGTGTATGGCACCTTCAGCTCCTGCTGAAGGGGCTTCTTGGCTCCATGCAACCCTCCCCCCACCAAGTATGCCCTTTTGTATGCAGGGGGTCATTTGACCTCCAAGAATAGTGTCCCTGGTTTCACTAAGCCTGCAAGCAACAAGCTAGGCCTTTTGTCTGCAAGGTCACTGGCCAGGAAGGGGCCCTGATCCTGTACCAGAAGATCCACAGGTGTGCATTTTCAGAAAGAGGTGGGCAGGTATCAATACAAAAATTCCTCCAACAATCTAAAAAAAAAATCAAGGTAATACCAGAACCCAGAGAACATACAAAAGGAAGACTTGAACACAGTAATCCAGAAGAACTAGAAAAAATATTGACATTATGAAAGTGAAGAGTCCTTTAACAGGAGATGAAAAAACCCCTTAAAGAAATGAATGAGAAAAATAACAAAAAATATGAAGAATTGAGTAAACCCGTAATTGATACCCTAGTAAACCATGAAAAAACAATCAAACAGGTAATGGAAACAGTTCAAGACTTGAAAACTGAAATGGAGGCAATGAAGAAAACACAAACCAATGGCCAGCTGGATATGGAAAATCTAGGTAAACAAACAGAGATGCCAGAGATATGCATAACCAACAGAATACAAGATATGGAAGAAAGGATCTCAGATGCTGAAGACACCATAGAGAAAATAAACACACTAATCAAAGAAAACAGGAAATCCAACAATTTCTCATCACAAAACATCCAGGAAATCTGGGACACAATAAAAAGACCAAACCTAAGAATTAGGGGTAGAAGAAGGTGAAGAATTGCAGCTCAATGGCACAGAAAGTATATTCAACAAAATTATAGAAAAAAACTTTCCCAACCTAAAGAAGGATACTCCTATGAAGGTTTAGAAGCATACAGAATATCGAATAGACTGGATCAAAAAGTAACATCCCCTTGCCATATTATATCAAAACACAAAACATACAGAATAAAAAAAGAATATTAAGAGCTGCAAAGGAAAAAGGTCGAGTCACTTATAAAGGTAAACCTATCAGATTTACACCTGACTTCTCTATAGAAACCAAGAAAGCCAGAAGGTCTTGGATAGATATACTTCAGAAACTAAGAGACCAGGGATGCAAGCCCAGACTGCTTTACCCAGCCAAGCTTACATTCACCATCAATGGAGAAAACAAAATATTCCAGGATAAAAACATATTTAAACAATACATAGCCACAAATCCAGCCTTACAGAAATTAATAGAAAAAAGTCACAATCCAAGGAATCCAACAAGTCCCACAATAACTCAGACATCTAACGACCCTTCACCAAAACAATTCAAAGAAGGGAAACACACAAACTCTACCATCAAAAAAGGCGGAAAAAGAACCGGGGTTAACCACCACTGGTCATTAATATCACTTAATATCAATGGACTCAACTCACCTATAAAAAGGCACAGGCTACGAGATTGGATAAGGAAACAGGATCCAACATTCTGCTGCTTACAAGAAACACACCTCAACCAAAAAGACAGGCACCTACTCAGAGTAAAGGGCTGGGAAAAGGCTTATCAAGCAAATGGACCTAAGAAACAAGCAGGCATGGCCATACTAATCTCTAACAAAGTTGACTTCAAACTTAAATCAATCAGAAGAGATGGAGAGGGGCATTTTATACTCATAACAGGAACAGTTCATCAGAATGAAGTCTCAATCCTGACCATCTATGCCCCTAATATAAAAGCACCCATGTACATAAAAGAAACACTGCTAAAACTCAAGGCAGCCATCAAACCGCACACACTAATAGTAGGAGACTTCAACACTCCTCTCTCACCAATGGACAGGTCAATCAGACAGAAACCTACCAGAGAAATAAGAGAAATAATGGAGGTAATGAAGCAAACGTAATTAACAGACATCTATAGAACATTCCACCCAAATAGAAAAGAATATACCTTCTTCTCTGCAGCTCGTGGAACCTTCTCGAAAATCGACCACATAGTCAGTAACAAAGCAAACATCCAGAGCTACAAGAAAATATAAGTAACCACATGTGTCTTATGAGATCACCATGGATGAAAGTTAGAATTCAACAACAAAGCTACCCCCAGAAAGCCTACAAACTCATGGAAACTGAACAGTCAACTACTGAACCATACCTGGATTAAGGAAGAAATAAAGAAAGAAATTAAAGTCTTCCTGGAATTCAATGAAAATAAAGAAACAACATACTCAAACTTATGGGACACTATGAAAGCAGTCCTAAGAGGAAAGTTCATAGCACTAAGTGCGCACTTAAAGAAAACAGAGAAAGCTCACATTGGAGACCTAACAGCCCACCTGAAAGCTCTAGAAAAAAGAAACAGACTCACCTAGGAGGAATAGAAGACTGGAAATAATCAAACTGAGGGCTGAAATCAACTAAATAGAAACACAGAAAACAATCCAAAGAATCAATGAAACAAAAAGCTGGATCCTGGAGAAAATCAACAAGATTGACAAACACCTATCCAAACTAATCAAATGGCAGAGAGAGAACATGCAAATTAATAAGATCAGAAATGAAATGGGGGACATAACAACAGACACTGAGAAAATTCAGAGAATCATTAGGTCTTATTATAAAAGCTTATATGCCACAAAGTTGGAAAATGTAAATGAAATAGACTTATTTTTAGATCAGTACCGTTTACCAAAAGTAAATCAAGACCAGGTAAACAATTTAAATAGGCATATAAGTTGTGAGGAAATAGAAGATGTCATAAAAAAAAACCTTTAAACCAAAAAAAAAAAAAAATCACAGGACCTGATGGTTTTAATGCAGAATTTTATCAGAACATCAAAGTAGAGCTCATACCTATATTCCTTAATGTGTTTCACATAATAGAATCAGAAGAGTCATTGCCAACCTCTTTTCATGAAGCTAGAGTCACCCTGATTAAAAAACTACACAAAGACCCAAGCAAGAAAGAGAAATGCAGACCAATCTCACTCATGAACATCGATGCAAAAATTCTCAATAAAATTCTGGCAAACTGAATCCAAGAACAAATTAAAAAAAATTATCTACTACGACCAAATCGGCATCTTTCCAGAGAGGCAGTGCTGATTCAACATACGAAAATCTATCAATGTAATCCATCATATAAATAAATTGAAAGAAAAAAAAACCATATGAAAATTTCATTAGATGAAGGAAAAGCATTTGACAAAATTAACATCCCTTTATGATAAGAGTTTTTTGAGAGGTTAAGGATACAAGTATCATAACTAAATATAATAAAATCAATATATAGCAAGCCAACAGCTAATATCAAATTAAATGGAAAGAAACTCAAAGCCATCCCACTAAAATCAGGAACAAGACAAGGCTGTCCACTCTCTCCATACATCTTGAACATAGTGCTTGAAGTTCTAACAATAGCAATAAGACAACAAAAGAGATCAAGGGGATTCGAATCAGAAAAGAAGTCAAACTTTCGTTGTTTGCAGATGATATGATAGTGTACATTAGTGACCCCAAAAACTCTACCAAAGAACTCCTACAACTGATAAATAACTTCAGTTATGTGGCAGGTTACAAGATCAACTAAAAAATTTGTATCCTTTCTATACACAAAGGATAGAGAAGCAGAGAGGGAATCAGAAAAACGTCACCTTTTACAATAGCCACAAATAGCATAAAGTATCTTGGGGTAACTATAACCAAGGAAGTGAAAGATCTATTTGACAAGAACTTTAAGGATTTGAAGAAAGAAATAGAAGAGGACACCAGAAAATGTAGGGATCTCCCATGCTCTTGAATGGGTACAATCAACATAGTAAAAATGGCAATTCTACCAAAGGCAATATATAAATTCAATGCAATCCCCATTAAAATTCCAACAAAATTCTTCACAGACCATGAGAGAACAATAATCAACTTTATATTGAAAGACAAAAAACCCAGGATAGTAAAAACAATCTTATACGATAAAAGAACTTCTAGAGGCATGTCCATCCCTGACTTCAAACTCTATGACAGAGCTACAGTATTGAAAACAGCTTGGTATTGACATAAAAACAGAGAAGTTGTCCATTGGAATTGAATAGAAGACCTGGATTTTAACTTTCATTCCTATGAACACCTGATTTTCGACAAAGGAAGTAAAGGTATACAGTGGAAGAAAGAAAGAATCTTCAACAAATGGTGCTGGCATAACTGGATGTCAACTGGTAGAAGAATGAAAATAAATCCATATCTATCACCATGCACAAAACTCAAGTTCTAATAGATTAAAGACCTCAATATTAATCTGAACACTCTGAACCAGATAGACGAGAAAGTGGAAAGTAGTCTACATCAAATGGGCACAGGAGACCACTTAATACGTATAAACCCAGTACCACAGACAATAAAAGCAACATTGAATAAATGGGACCTCCTAAAACTGAGAAGCTTCTGTAAAGCAAAGTACACTGTCATTAAGACAAAAAGGTAACCTACTGACTGGGAGATCTTCACCAACCCCCCAAAGGACAAAGGTATGATCTCCAAAATATATAAAGAACTCATGAAACTAGACTTTAAAATGCTTATTAACCCAATTAATAATGGGGCACTGAAGTGAATAGAGAATTCGCAACAGAAGCCGGGCAGTGGTGGCACACGCCTTTAATCCCAGTACTCGGGAGGCATAGGCAGGTGGATCTCTGTGAGTTCGAGGCCAGCCTGGTCTTCAAGAGCTAGTTCCAGGACAGAAACCAAAAGCTACGGAGAAATCCTGTATCAAAAAAAAAAAACCAATTCTCAACAAAAGAAGTTCAAATGGCCAAAAGACACGTAAGGTCATGCACAACCTCCTTAGTGATCAGGGAAATGCAAATCAAAATAACTTTGAGATACCCTCTTACACCTATCAGAATGGCTAAAATCAAAAACACCAGTGATAACCCTTGCTGGCTAGGGTGTGGAATAAAGGGAACACTCATCCATTGCTGGTGGGAATGCAAATTGTGCAACCACTTTGGAAATCAGTGTGCCGGTTTCTCAGAAAATTCGGGATCAATCTACCCCAGGATCCAGCAATACCACTATTGGGAATATACCCAAGTCATGCCCTGTCATACTACAAAAGCTTTTGTTCAACTATGTTCATAACAGCATTATTTGTAATAGCCAGAACCTGGAAAAAACCTAGATTCCCCACAATGGAAGAATGGATAAAGTTAGTGTAGAATATATATAGATTAGAGTACTAATCAGTGGTAAAAAAATGATATCTTGAATTTTTCATGCAAATGGATAGAAATAGAAAACACTATCTTGAGTGAGGTAACACAGACTCCAAAAGATGAATATGGTATGTACTCACTCATAAGTGGATTCTAGCCATAAATAAATGACATTGAGCCTATAATTCTTTATCCTAGAGAAGCTAAATAAGAAGGTGAACCCAAAGAAAAACTTATAGTTATCCTCCTGGATATTGGAAGGAGAGAAGATTGCCAGGCAAAAATTGGAAACTTGGGGGTGGGGTGGGGTGAGAGTAAGGTGAAATGGGGAGGAAAAGTGAGAAGGGGAAGATGGGGAGAGCTTGAGGGAATAAGACGGTTGGGATGGAAGAAGAGTGGATATGGGAGCAGGGTAGTATATATCTTAATTAAGGGAGCCATTTAAGGGTTAAGAAGAGACTTGACTCTAGATGGGTTCCCAGCTGTTCAAGGAGATGTCCCCAGCTAGTTTTTTGGGCAGCTGATGAGACTAAGCCTGAAATGGCCCTATCGTATAGCCATACTGATGAATATATTGCATATAACCAGAGAACCTTTATCTGTCAATTGATGGAGATAGAGATAGAGACAGAGACGCACATTTGGATACTGGACTGAGCTCCCAAGGTCCAAATGAGGAGCAGAAGTTGGGAGAACATGAGCAAGGAAGTCAGGACCGTGATGGTTGCACTGAGACGGTGGGCCAAATCTAATGGGAGCTTACCAAGGCCAGCTGAAATGGTACTGATAGAGCATGTGATCAAACCAAACTCTCTGAATGTGGCTGTCAATGAGGGCTTACTGAGAAGCCAAGGACAATGGCACTGTATGTTGATCCTATTGCATGTAATGGCTTTGCAGGAGCCTAGTCTGTTTGGATGCTCACCTTTCTAGGCCTGGATGTAGGGGGCAGGACCACTGACTGCTCTTTGGACTGGAGAGTGAGGGGGAAGGGGAGGGAGAGAGGTAGGGGGAAGGAAATGAGAGGAGGGGAGGATGTGGAAATTTTTAATAATAATAATATTAATAGTAATAATAATAAATGCAACATAAAAAGATTGACGAACTGCAATAACACAGATCAGTATTATACAATAAAAATTTTAAAAACTATAAAATTAAATTTTTCATTATGAATTTAATTCTTAGCAAAATAAAATAAAGTGAACATATAAAATTCCGAATGGTATTTCATTGTATGAGACAAGTATGAACATAATTCCTTGGGCAGCTGACGAGAGGGAGCCTGAAATGGCTTTATCCTATAGTCATACTGATGCATATCTTGCATATCACCAGAGAACCTTCATCTGGCGATGGATGGAGATAGAGACAGAGACCCACATTGGAGCACGGGACTGAGGTCCCAAGGTTCCAATGAGGAGCAGAAGGAGGGAGAACATGAGCAAGGAAGACAGGACCGTGAGGGTTTCACCCACCCACTGAGACAGTGGGGCTGATCTATTGGGAAAGTTTACTTTTTACGTGAGCCCGGTGGACAATATGTATACTAAATTGATGTTATATTCAGGACACGAATGATCAACAATTAGAGTAGTGAATTCACAAATAATGATCATGCTCCTGATGTTCAGACAAAATTTTGGTGAAGACAAACCTCAGTCATTATCACAGTTCACAAACATAGGAAAGTGTTTATTAGGAATTTGGTCTCAAATTTGATTCCATAATGATTGTGTGCAGACACCAGCTTCCATTTAACCAAAAATTTAAACCCAAACTCAATTCCTTCCTTCATTTTTTCTTCTTTCCTTCCTTCCTTCTTCCTTTTTTCTGTCTTTCTTTATTCTTTCATTACTTTCCTGTTTTTAACACACTGTTTCAACTAAAAAACAAGGATCATAACAATACATTCCATGGAAATTTAACAAGGGAAACATATCTTACAATACAGTAAGTAGAAAAAATCCAATGCTGTAAGAATCTCAAAAGTTCCCATTAACTAACAAATCAAAAACAGACCTCTGCTGCATTTTTGAAGGGATCAGTTCTCATAGTAAGCATTTCAGATGTTGGAGAACATTTTACTTCTTCAAGAAATTTATAAACGGAGTCCTAAATCAACATCTATTGTATATTTTGATTTATTATTAGGCTATGGGATTTTGTGTATTTATTATTGTCTTCCTCAGGAATGGTATTCATAAGTCTCTTTTTAAATCATCTGAATTTGTTTATATTTATGAAAATACTAGAGAAATTCCAAGAAAGTCAGCTTGAAGAAATGCAGCTAATGAGGATTGCATTTTGTATCATTTAGTAATATTTGCTTCAGAAAGACCATATACGGGGCTAATATTTTTATTACTACTTGCTATGGAAACCTTTTTGAGAACTCTGCTTTTGAGAAATAAAGAGCAACATTATGCCGGTTTGTAAAACGGCTGTCATCTGGACCTTTGGGATCCATTAGTATAGGTGATTATATTTGGGTTGGTCTGTCAATCTGAGAAAATTTTGTTCATTACTGTCTTCTGACTTTTAGAGTATTGTGTTAGTTGCATTTCTTTTTTTTTTTTTTGCACTCCGAATCATGTTTTCCTTTCTCCATAGAAGCTTCTCTCACTCTTTGGATTTCTTAAAAGTGTTTTATCATCTTCAGTAATTAAAAATAAAGCAATTTCTAAAAGTAATTTTCCTAACACTTTCTGGTCAATTTCAGCATCACCACATTTCTGATCCCTGTGGATCTATAATGTTAAAGTAACAAATATGTCCTCATTTATCTTTTCCTGATTGCCCTGTCTCCCCACTTCAATTGTCAGGTTCTCCTGATTTCCAAGCAGGCTTTCAATCTTTTAGATAAAAATCTTTGTAGTACTTTTGTCACTGAGCTTGGGTTTTCAAATCTTTCCCTTGGAGTTGATAGGCCACCTACAGATGATGATGGTCCATAGTACTGCCAGGTCTTTGATAACAAATGTTGTTCAATCTCTTATTTCTGTAGGTTGTGTTCCATGGTGCATTTCTCTAGTACACCAGAACATCCACACCAATTGTTCATGATGTGAACCCTCCTAGACAAACTTTGGTCACTGTGGCTTCTTGGCCTCTGGTAAATGGTGACCATTGTACAAACCTATCTTGCTCGGCAGAAGCAGACATCTATTTTCCACAGTCAATGATGACAGGACATGTCCTCAGCCTGGAATTGGTATGTAGCTTTTTTTTTATTTTGCGCATATCAATTAATTGATCATGGTCTGACACTGAGCATGTATTGCGGATACAGAGGTCACAGCTTCCATGACTGTGAATGGATGATGTAAAAAATGAACTTATGTCTTTAGTAATTGATAAAAGTATATAAAATACAACCCAACAAGATTTCCTCCTTCTAAGTTAGAATTCCATTGGGGTCATATTTTAGGTCTTCTTTAGCAGCCATATAGAAATTTCAAGGGCATACGTTCCCCAACATTTCTAGTAGAAGTAATCTCACAGCAGATAGCTGATAACCTGGCTTAAAACTTCCTGACTTGATGGCACGAGTTGTATTGTAGATGGATAAATTGGAGGCTGGCAAGAGTCTATAGTAACATTCTGAGTAGAAATACAAAGAACCCATTTTTATCTTTTAATTTTAGAAACACTATACGGAAAAAAATATGCATGTAAGGTTTTTTGGTCATTAGTAAAGACATATTCCTTTACACTATGACTATCAAATATCAGTATATCCTGAATTGTGTTTGTTTGGGCATTTTCATTGTTTCTTGTACATGAATATCACATCTTAGTGAATGCTGCATTTCCTATGAAAGCTAATGGCTCTCCTACAATTTTTCATTCTGAGATCTGAGCCAACTCACAACAACATACATGGAAAGTCAGTACCATTACTATTTCATGTGATCTAGACTGGCCTAGAAACCCTGAGATTAAAGGACCCTTTATTATTAAATATTGGCACAACCATATATTGAAGGAGTCCTCCTTGTCCCCATGGTATAAGCATTTATTATTCTTCATTATGACCAGACTAAAAGCCTGGCAATATATTCTAAAGAAAAGTGTGTCAAATTACAAAATGGACTTCTAGAGTCTGACAATAAGTATCATTTTATTTTCAAAATGTATAACAAGAATTCTGGTAATTTTCTCTCTTATTTACTACTATATATTCATTTACTATAGAGATTGCACAATAAAGTCAACATGTTTGAATGTTATGTACCACATGCATGTCTCTCTTCAGGAGAGCATCCAAAAAATGGAAGCTTTGGGGTGAAGTAGTTCTTGAATAATTTTTTGTGCAGGCTCTTTTTGTTCATTAGAAGATTTGTCAGGAGTGTGTCCATTGGCCCATCTGCCTCTTGAATATCTTCCAGGCAATGATCAGAAATCCCAGGGAATACTACTTGAAAGTTCATAAAACCTCCAATGCATTGTGTGTACCTTCTCTATTTACTTCTGCTATGTCTTGTACCTGATCTTAAATTTCATTTTCCTGTGTACCCATTTATCACAATGAATTAAAACATGAGAGGAAAATGATATGTGGGGTAGATATTGTTGCACTGTAGGTACTCGATGCAGCATTGATGATTTGTCCTAAAGTTTTATTTTCTACACTTCTGGCATGAACCTGCAATTCTGTGTTTGTTATCCTCTTGGGTGATGAATATTGAGAACATTCTGCCTCATTTTAGGGTTTTTTATCAACTTCATAGCCATATGAGGGTTATAGGTCCTATTTGACTCTAGGTCCCAATGCAACAGCCTATACAACAGATGGATTCTCTCTCCACAGGTGAGCCGCTTTCCTTCCAGCACCCAGTCTGCAGGGGACAGGGCAGTCTCTGAAAGGTGGGTGACAGCAGACATCTAACTTATCATCCTTTTTCAGGGAAGAGCTACTGAGCAGGTTGAATCTCAAATGGAAGATCAGCCCCAGATCTGGACACAACATGATTTGACAAGGGTACAGGTGAGAAACAGTAATATGGATTCTTCTTTATTTATATTCTTTTCAAAGACAGTGACAGTATGATTGTTTCCAGAAAGGTGGCATTCTGGTATCTGAAAATGTTTCCGTTTCTCAGAATTCAACTTTGTTTCTTCTTTTGGGAAGCACAAACACTGTTCACTAGAAGGTAAAATATCTCCCAGAATTTAGTTACAAGAGCAATTTGTGAGTTGTTTGAGGCATATTTATACCTTAAATTCTGCTTTCCGATTCTGCTCTATGTGGATGCAGAATTTTCTTTTTATTTCTTGGAAATGCCTATACAGAGTGGCATTGTGAAAACTTAACATTATTCTTAGAGTGCTACAAGTTCAGGGTTATGAAAAGAGAAACAAGTGGTAAACTGATGTTTTAATATCCAGATTTCATGTCCATGGGCTTTTGGCTAACTGCGTGAATGTGACCTGATGTCACTTGGGTCGAAGTCCCTATTATTTCAATCTTCTTCAGACACAGATGTCCATTTCACCAGAACTTACTTTTTATTCATTTAGTTTGGAGACAGGGTCATTTTCATACTCTGGGTTGTCCTGGAACTTGTGTTGTTGAGCAGGATAGCCTCAAACTCAAAGGGATCTTCTGGCATCTGCCTAAAATGTGCTGCGGTTAAAGGCATGTGTCACCATTCCTAACCCAAAAATTGCTATTGAATTAAACATATATGTCAATCATTATTGGGCTGTGTGTTAAGTACCCATTGCACCTTTGAAAGACAATAGTTTAATATCTGTCAATTTCTATAACATTTATGGCTATAGTTAAATTTTGTATCCCACAGTTAAAAATGGATGCAACTCTTATTTAATATTTCTATATTGTGTCCATTGTACTTTAATTATATTACAAAAAAAGTACAAGAAACTCAACAGGAATCCTCCTATGGAATGAATATTTTCCTATGACCCTGCCCTAAATGCATTCAGAAATCGTTGCTATAAATATTTTTTTCTTTTTTTATTGAGAAAAGAAAAAAAAACAAGTTACGCCTCCTCCCAGACTCCCATTTCCCTCCCATTCCTCCCACCCTTCTCCCCCTCCTCCCACCCTTCTCCCCCTCCCTCTACTCTTTCCCCCCTCCCTCTCCAGTCCAAAGAGCAGTCATGGTTCCCTGGCCTGTGATAAGTCCAAGGTCCTCCCCCCTCCGTCCATATCTAGGAAGGTGAACATCCAGACTGGCTAGGCTCCCACAAAGCCAGCACATTAAGTAGGATCAAAACCCCATGCCATTGTCCTTGGCTTCTCATCGGCCCTCATTGTTAGCCATGTTCAAAGATTCCGGTTTTATCCCATGCTTTTTCAGTCACAGTCCAGCTGGCCTTGGACAGCTCCACTGTCTCAGTGGGTGGGTGCACCCCTGTGGTCCCGACTTCTTTGCTCATGGTCTCCCTCCTTCTGCTCCTCATTGGGACCTTGGGAGCTCAGTCCAGTGCTCCAGTATGGGTCTCTGTCTCTATCTCCATCTATCACCAGATGAAGGTTCTATGGTGATATGCAAGATACTCGTCAGTATTGCTATAGGAAAGGGTCATTTCAGGTTCCCTATCCTCAGCTGCACAAGGAACTATCTGGGGACATCGCCTTGGGTTCCTGGGAGTCACTCTAGGTTCAAATCTCTTGCCAACCCGAAGGTGGCTGCCTTAACTAAGAATTGTGCTTCCCTGCTTCCATATCCAATCTTCCTTTATCCCAATCATCCCTTTTCCCCAAGTTCCCCCATCCTCCCTTCTCCCTTGTCTCTCCCCATCTCCCCTTACCCCCATCCCACCCCATCCCCAAGATTCCAATTTTCTCCCCAGGACTTTTGTCTATTTCCCATAGCCAAGAGGATAACTGTATGTTATTCCTTGGGTTCACCTTCTTACTTAGCTTCTTTAGGTTCAACAATTGTAGACTCTGTGACCCTTATTTAAGGCTAGAAACCAATTATGAGTGAGTACATCCCATGTTCATCTTTTTGGGTCTGGGTTACCTCACTCAGGATAGTGTTTTCTATTTCCATCCATTTGCATGCAAAATTCGAGAAGTCATTGTTTTTTTACCGCAGCGTAGTAGTCTAATGCGTATATATTCCACACTTTCTTCATCCATTCTTCCATTGACAGAAATCTAGGTTGTTTCCAGGTTCTGGCTATTACAAATAATACTGCTATGAACATAGTTGAACCAATGATCTTGTCATATGATAGGGCATCTCTTGGGTATATTCCCAGGAGTGGTATTGCTGGGTCCAGGGGTAGGTTGATCCCGAATTTCCTGAGAAACCGAAACACTGCTTTCCAAAGTGGTTGCACAAGATTGCATTCTGACCAGCAATGGATGAGGGTACCCCTTCCTCCACAGGCTCTCCAGCAAAGGCTATCATTGGAGTTTTTTATTTTAGCCATTCTGACAGGTGTAAGATGATATCTCAAAGTTGTTTTGATTTGCATTTCCCTGATCGCTAAGGAGGTTTAGCATGACCTTAAGTGTCTTTTGGCTATTTGAAATTCTTCTGTTGAGAATTCTCTGTTCAGTTCAGTGCCCCATTTTTAATTGGGTTAATTAGCATTGTAAAGTCTAGTTTCCTGAGTTCTCTATATATTTTGAAGATCAGACCTTTGTCAGTAGCGGAGTTGGTGAAGATCTTCTCCCAGTCAGTAGGTTGCCTTTTTGTCTTAGTGACAGTGTCCTTTGCTTTACTGAAGCTTCTCAGTTTTAGTAGGTCCCATTTAGTCAATGTTGCCCTTAATGTCTGTGCTGCTGGGGTTATACATAGGAGGCGATCTCCTGTGACCATCTGTTGTAGCGTACTTCCCAATTTCTCTTCTATCAGGTTCAATGTGTTCTGACTGATATTCAGGTCTTTAATCCATTTGGACTTGAGTTTTGTGCATGGTGATAGATATGGGTCTATTTTCATTCTTCTATAGGTTGACATCCAGTTATGCCAGCACCATTTGTTGAAGATACTTTCTATCTTCCATTGTATACTTTTAGCTCCTTTATCGAATTGAGGTGTTCATAGGTTTCTGGGTTAAAATTCAGGTCTTCTATACGATTCCATTGGTCAGCTTCTCTGTTTTTAGGCCAGTACCACACTGTTTTCATCATTGTAGCTCTGTAATAGAGTTTGAAGTCAGGGATGGTAATGCCTCCAGAAGATCCTTTATTGTATAGGATTGTTTTGGCTATCCTGGGTTTTTTGTTTTTCCATATAAAGTTGATTATTGTCCTCTCAAGATCTGTGAAGAATTTTGATGGGACCTTGATGGGGATTGCATTGAATCTATAAATTGCCTTTGGTAGAATTGCCATTTTTACTATGTTGATCCTCCCAATCCAAGAGCAAGGGAAGTCCTTCCATTTTCTGGTATCCTCCTCAATTTCTTTCTTCAATGCCTTAAAGTTCTTGTCAAATAGATCTTTCACTTCCTTGGTTAGAGTTACCCCAAGATATTTTATGTTATTTGTGGCTATCGTGAAAGGTGATGCTTCTCTGATTTCCCTCTCTGCTTCTAAATCATTTGTGTATAAGAGGGCGACTGATTTTTTTGGAGTTGAACTTGTATCCTACCACATTACTAAAGGTGTTTTTCAGCTGTAAAAGTTCTTTGGTGGAGTTTTGGGAGTCACTTATGTACACTATCATATCAACTACAAAAAACGAAAATTTCACTTCTTCCTTTCCAATTCGAATCCCCTTGATCCACTTATGTTGTCTTATTGCTATTGCTAGAACTTCAAGCACTATATTGAAGAGATATGGCGAAAGTGGACAGCCTTGTCGTGTTCCTGAGTTTAGTGGGATGGCTTTGACTTTCTCTCTGTTTAATTTGATGTTAGCTGTCGGCTTGCTGTATATAGCTTCTATTATATTTAGGTATGACTTTTGTATCCCTAATCTCTCCAATACTTTTATCATAAAGGGATATTGAATTTTGTCAAATGCTTTTTCAGCATCTAATGAAATGATCATATGGTTTTTGTATTTCAGTTTATTTATATGATGGATTACATTGATAGATTTTCATATGTTGAACCAGCCCTGCATCTCTGGGATGAAGCCTACTTGATCATAATAGATAATTTTTCTAATGTGTTCTTGGATACGGTTTGCCAGTATTTTGTTGAGGATTTTTGCGTCGATGTTCATGAGTGAGATTGGCCTGTAATTCTCTTTCTTGGTTGAGTCTTCGTGCGGATTTGGTATCAGAGTGAATGTAGCTTCATAAAAGGAATTTGGCAATGCTTCTTCTGTTTCTATATTGTAAAATACATTAAGGAGTATAGGTATTAGGTCTTCTTGGAAGTTCTGGTAGAATTCCGCATTGAAACCATCTGGTCCTGGGCTTTTTATGATAGGGAGGTTTTTGATAACCGCTTCTAATTCTTCGCGACGAACAGGTCTATTTAGATTGTTCACCTGGTCCTGGTTTAACTTTGGTATATGGTATTTATCTAAAAACGTGACCATTTCCTTTACATTTTCCAGTTTTGTTGCATATCGGCTTTTGTAGTAAGATCTAATGATTCTCTGAATTTCTTCTGTGTCTGTGGTTATGTCACCCTTTTCATTTCTGATCTTATTAATTTGAAAATTCTCTCTGCCATTTGATTAGTTTGGATAGGGGTTTGTCAATTTTGTTGATTTTCTCCAGGATCCAGCTTTTTGTTTCATTGATTCTTTGGATTGTTTTCTGTATTTCTATTTTGTTGATTTCTGCCCTCAGTTTGATTATTTCCAGTCTTCTACTCCTCCTAGGTGAGTCTGTTTCTTTTTTTTCTAGAGCTTTCAGGTGGGCTGTTAGGTTTCCAATGTGAGCTTTCTCTGTTTTCTTTAAGTGCGCACTTAGTGCTATGAACTTTCCTCTTAGGACTGCTTTCATAGTGTCCCATAAGTTTGAGTATGTTGTTTCTTTATTTTCATTGAATTCCAGGAAGACTTCAATTTCTTTCTTTATTTCTTCCTTAATCCAGGTATGGTTCAGTAGTTGACTGTTCAGTTTCCATGAATTTGTAGGCTTTCTGGGGGTAGCTTTGTTGTTGAATTCTAACTTTAATCCATGGTGATGTGATAAGACACATGTGGTTACTTATATTTTTTTGTAACTGTGGATGTTTGCTTTGTTACTGACTATGTGGTCGATTTTCGAGAAGGTTCCATGAGCTGCAGAGAAGAAGGTATATTCTTTCCTATTTGGGTGGAATGTTCTATAGATGTCTGTTAAGTCCATTTGATTCATTACCTCCATTAATTCTCTTATTTCTCTGTTTGGTTTCTGTCTGATTGATCTGTCCATTGGTGAGAGAGGAGTTTTGAAGTCTCCTAATATTAGTGTGTGCGATTTGATGGCAGCCTTGAGTTTTAGCAGTGTTTCTTTTATGTACATGGGTGCTTTTATATTAGGGGCATAGATGGTCAGGATTGAGACTTCATCCTGATGAACTGTTCCTGTTATGTGTATAAAATGCCCCTCTCCATCTCTTCTGATTGATTTAAGTTTGAAGTCAACTTTGTTAGAGATTAGTATGGCCATGCCTGCTTGTTTCTTAGGTCCATTTGCTTGATAAGCCTTTTCCCAGCCCTTTACTCTGAGTAGGTGCCTGTCTTTGTGGTTGAGGTGTGTTTCTTGTAAGCAGCAGAATGTTGGATCCTGTTTTCTCATCCAATCTCGTAGCCTGTGCCTTTTTTATAGGTGAGTTGAGTCCATTGCCATTAAGTGATATTAATGACAAGTGGTTGTTAACTCCAGTCACTTTTTTGTCATAGAGTTTGTGTGTTTCCCCTCTTTGAGTTGTGTTGGTGAAGGGTCTCTAGATGTCTGATTATTGTGGTCATTGTTGGACTCTTTGGTTAGTGTTTTTCCTTCTATTACTTTCTGTATGGCTGGATTTGTGCCTGCGTATTGTTTAAATTTGTTTTTATCCTGGAAAATTTTATTTTCTCCATTTATAGTGAACGAAAGCTTGGCTGGTTGTAGTAGTCTGGGCTTGCATCCATGGTTTCTTAGTTTCTGCATTACATCTATCCAGGACCTTCTGGCTTTCATGGTTTCCATAGAGAAGTCAGGTGAAAGTCTGATAGGTTTACCTTTATAAGTGACTTGGCCTTTTTCCTTTGCAGCTCTTAAAATTCTTTCCTTATTCTGTATGCTTTGTGTTTTGATTATTATTTGGCGAGGGGATTTTTTTTTGATCCAGTCTATTCGGTGTTCTGTATGCTTCTTTAACCTTCATAGGTATATCTTTCTTTCGGTTGGGAAAGTTTTCTTCTATAATTTTATTAAATATATTTTCTGGACCATTGAGCTGCACTTCTTCTCCTTCTACTCTTATTATTCTTAGGTTTGGTCTTTTTATTGTGTCCCAGATTTCCTGAATGATTTTTGATGAGAATTTGTTAGACTTGCTGTTTTCTTTGAACAATGTATTTTCTCTATGATATCTTCAGAATCTGAGACTCTTTCTCCTAACTCTTGTATTCTGTTGGTTATGCTTGTTTCTGTAAACTCTGTTTACTTAAATTTTCCATGTCCAGCCGGCCCTCTGTTTGTGTTTTCTTCTTTGCCTCCATTTCAGTTTTCAATCTTGAACTGTTTCCATTATCTGTTTGATTGTTTTTCCTTGGTTTTCTAGGGTATCATTCACTGATTTATTCAATATTTCAAATTTTCTGTTATATTTCTCATCCATTTCTATATGGGCATTCTTTACATGCTGTTTAAGGGCATCAATCACTTTCATGTAGTCACTCTTTTCTACTTCTTCTTGATTAAGGTGTTCATGTCCTCCCGTTGTGAGGTCGCTGGTTTCTGGTGGCTTCATGTTGCTTTTCAGATTGTTGGGTGAATTCTTGCATTGGCGTCTGCCCATCTCTTCTTTCAAATGCTCCCTTATGGATCTTCTTTTACCGGATCAGGTCTCCTTGCTTACTGATGTACCTTCCCAGTGATGGCTCTCCCCACTGATGGCTCTCCTGGTGCCGAGATCAGATCTCCATGCCCAATGATGGCTCATCCCAAAAATGGATCTCCTGGCGCTGAGAGATCAGGTCTCCATGCTGGTTGGGTAGCTCATAAACAAAGCCCCTACCTTGCTTGGTGCAGGCAGGCTATAGAAACAAAGGAACTCCTGCCCGCTTGGGTGCCCTGAGGATTCGGACCCAGTGCCCAGACAGGCTGGGCTGGGAGATGTTATGTGCCGAAAGAGGACAGGGGGGCCGAAGTGGCGGAGGGTTCTGGATGTAGGCTGGGTGGGATAGGAAGAAAGAGGCAGTATGCAGGGAGTAGAGGCCCTCTATAAATATTTTTGTAGACATGATTATATGTGATTGCATTTTTCACAATGTACAACAATTTAAAGATTAGGAAAGAATTTTCAAAACACTTAAAAGCAATCATAAGCCACATATGTCCACAGACATTTGGAAATGCAGTTACATGTGAGTGTGCTGACAAATAGTTCAATGTTTTTTCCTGGTGTCTTATTGTCTGTGTCTTTGTTTTTTATTGCTGTGAAGAGACACCATGAATATAGCAGCTCTTATGATGGAAAACATTTCATTGAGACTGGGTATAGTTTCACAGTTTTAGGACAATATTATTATTGCAAGAAGCATGCCAGCAGGCAGGTAGGCAGACAGACTGATAGAAAAGGAGCTGGCAAGCAGCAAAAAAGGATTACACCACAGGAGCCAGACTTGAACTTAGAAATCTTAAACACACTCCCATAGTGACACACATCCTCCATTAGGACCACACCTAATCTAACAATGCTACCCCTCTTAATGTTGTTATTCCCTTCGAACAAAGCACTCAAACATATGAGCCTATGGGTGGAGTACCTATTCAAAGCACCACAGCCACTCTTTTACCTCTTAATTTTTTATTACCCTTTATGTTTGATTCTCAAATTTGTTCATGTTCTATTTTTCTCTATTGTTTATTGTCCTTTATATCTTTGAGTAATATAATTTGTGTTATATATTTTGATTGTGCTTATACTTCCCCACTACACCAATATTTACTATCTTTTAATGCACACCTAACTTTATGTCTTTTTTAATTTTTAACATATGAAGCACAGATTATGTTGCAAAAAGCTCTTGGATGTGATATCATTTCTATATAATTGTTGATCTATTAGGGGTCACATTTTAAAGGAAGTAGACTCCACCTTTCCTAGTAGGTATCAATTGTCAATAGCATCTTACTTAGAAAATAGTATCTTTTTTCTTTTTGCTTTTGAATGAAAATCCAGCTATTTATTTAAATTGGTTACAAGAAATCATGGTCCAATATACCAGGGTAGGTCCATCTTCCCCAGTAGGGGCCAAAGACTTGCCTACCCATTTTATTCCTCAGGCAGAACCAGATATATGGAAAAGGGTAAGAAAGGTAAGGGGGTTCCCCAAACACCTATATGAGAATGGGTAAAAATGACCTTTAAACATTTTAATGCCTGAGAGGAATCAGCTGAATCTTCACAATAGACAAGGCTACAGCAGGCAGCTAACCTACAGCCCCAGGCCTTAGCAGCTGCCCCAGGTTGTAGGAAGGAGAACAATGGAAGCCAACCACAAGGCTCTACCCTAATAGATCCCAGCCTAAGCCAGCCTCGCAGGAAAACTGTTTCAAGTGTGGCCCAAATGGTCACATGGCACAGTATTACACTACACCTGCTCCAAGGTTGTTCCCTATCTGCCAGCAACCTGGACACTGGAATCACAATGTCCCCATGCGGTCTTGTCCTCTATTCCATGTCAGCCACATTCAGAGAGTCTCGTTTGCTCACATGCTCCATCAGTCCCAGTCCAGCTGGCCTTGGTGATCTCCCAATAGATCAGACCCACTGTCTCCGTGGGTTGGTGCACCCCTTGTGGTCCTGATTTCTTTGCTCATGTTCTCCCTCCTTCTGCTCCTCATTGGGACTTTGGGAGCTCAGTCCAGTGCTCCATTTATTTAAATTGGTTACAAGAAATCATGGTCCAATATACCAGGCTAGGTCCATCTCCCCAGTTGGGGCCAAAGTCTTGCCTATCCATTTTATCCCTCAGGCAGTATCAGATATATGGATAAAGGTGAGAAAGGTTGAGGGGGTTCCCCAAACCCCTATACGAGAATGGGTAAAAATGGCCTTTAAAGATTTTAATGCCTGAGAGGAATCAGCTGAATCTTCACAATAGACAAGGCTACAGCAGGCAGCTAACTTATAGGACCAGGCCTTATCAGCTGCCCCAGGTTGCAGGAAGGAGAAAAATGGAAGCCAACCACAAGGCTCTACCCTAATAGATCCCAGCCTAAGCCAGCCTCCCAGGAAAACTGTTTCAAGTGTGGCCCAAAATGTCACATGGCACAGTATTACATTACTCCTGCTCCAAGGTCGTTCCCTATCTGCCAGCAACCTGGACACTGGAATCACAATGTCCCCATGCGGGCTCGTCCTCTATTCCATGTCAGCTACATTCAGAGAGTCTGGTTTAATCACATGCTCCATCAGTCCCAGTCCAGCTGACTTTGGTGCGCTCCCATTACATCAGACCCACTTTCTCCATAAGTGGACACACCGCTCGCGGTCCTGACTTCCTTGTTCATGGTCTCTCTCCTCCTGCTCTTCAACTGGGCCTTGGGAGTTCAGTCCAGGGCTCCAATGTGGGTCTCTGTCTCTATCTCCATCTATTGCCAGATGAAGGTTATATGGTGATATACAAGATATTCATCATTGTGGCTATGGGATAAGGCCAGTTCAGGCACCCTGTCCTCTGCTGCCAAAGGACCTAGTTGAGGAAATCCCCTTGGATACTTGGGATCCCCTCTAGAGCCAAGACTCTTGCCAACCCTAAAATGGCTCCCTTAGTTAAGATATCTTACTCCCTATTCCCAGCTCCCGGCTGCCTGGCTAGCTTATGCCCTGAAATAACAACACACAAATTGTATTCATTTAAACACTGCCTGGCCCATTAGTTCCAGCCTTTTATTGGCTAGCTCTTACATATTGATCTAACCCATTTCTAATAATCTGTGTAACACCACAAGGTGGCTTACCAGGAAAGATCTTAACCTGCCTCTGTCTGGAGTGGGAGAATCATGGTGACTGACTGACTCAGCTTCTTTCTCCCAGCATTCTGTCTGTCTACTCCACCTACCTAATTTTCTGTCCTATCAGGCCCAAGGCAGTCTCTTTATTTAACCAATGAACATAACACAAAACAGAAGACTCTCCCCATCACTTCTTCCATCTCAACCTTCCCATTCCCCCAAGCTCTCCCCAATTCTCCTGTTCTCCCTTTTCTCTCCTCATATTTCCGTCCCCCAACCCACTCTGATGCTCCCGCTCCCAACTTTTGCCCTGCAATCTTATTTACTTCCAATACCCAGGAGGATAAATATATGTTTTTCTTTGGGTTCACCTTCTTATTTAGCTTCTCTAGTATCACGAATTATAGGCTCAATGTCCTTTGTTTATGGCTAGAATCCACTTATAAGTGAGTATATGCCATATTCCTCTTTTTGGGTCTGGGTTATCTCACTCAGTAAAGTGTTTTCTATTTTCATCCATTTGCATGCAGAATTCAAGATGCCATTGTCTTTTACTGCTGAGTAGAACTCTAATGTGTATATGTGCCACAAATGCTTTATCCATTCTTCTACTGAGGGGCACCTAGGTTGTTTCCAGGTTATGGCGATTACAAATAGTGCTGCTATGAACATAGTTGAACAAATGCTTTTGTAGTACAATAGGGCATCTCTTGGTTATATTCCCAAGAGTGGAATTGCTGGATCCTGAGGTAGGTTGACTGAGAAACTGTCACACTGATTTCCAAAGTGGTTGCACAAGCTTGCATTCCTCTCCAACATAAGCTATAATTGGTGTTTTTTATTTTAGCCATTATGACAGATGTAAGATCTTATCTTGAAGCTGTTTAGATTTTCCATGATATCTAAGGAAGTTGAACATGCCCAAACACATCTTTTGGTACTTTGAAATTCTTCTGTTGAGAATTCTTTGTTAAGTTCTGTACCCCATTTTTTAATTAGGTTAATTAGAGTTTTAATGTCTAGCTTCTTGAGTTCTTTATATATTTTGGAGATCAGACCTTTGTCTGATATAGGGTTTGTGAATATCTCCCATTCAGTAGGTTGCCCTTTTGTCTTAATGACTGTCCTTTGCATTGCAGAAGCCTCTCAGTTTCAGGAGTTCCCATTTATTCATTGTTGTTCTTATTGTCTGTGCTCCTGGGGTTCTACGAAGGAAGTGGTGTCCTGTGCCCATTTGGTGCAGACTACTTCCCACTTTCTCTTCTATCAGGTTCAGTGTGGTCACGTTTATTTTGTAGTCTTTAATCCATTTGTACTGGAGTTTTGTGCATGCCAATAGATATGGATCTATTTTCATTCTTCTACAGGTTGACATCCAGTTCTGCCAGCACCATTTGTTGAAGAAGCTTTCATTCTTCCATTGTATACTTTTAGCTCCTTTGTTGAAAATCGGGTGTTCATAGGTTTGTGGTTTAATATCCGGGTCTTTGATTCGATTTCATTGGTAAACATCTCTTTTTTATACTAATTCAAAACTGGTTTTATTATTGTAGCTCTGTAATAGAGTTTAAGTCAGGGATGCTAATGCCTCCGGAAGTACTTTTATTGTATAGGATTGTTTTGGCTATCCTGGGTTGTTTGTTTTTCCATATAAAGTTGATTGTTGTTCTCTCAAGGTTTGTGAAGAATTTTGAAGGGAATTGCATTGAATCTATAGATTGCTTTTGGTAGAATTGCCATTTTTACTATGTGGATTCTATCCATCCAAGAGCATGGGAAATCCTTCCATTTTCTGGTATTCTATTCAATTTCTTTCTTCAAAGACTTAACTAAGTTCTTCTCAAATAGATCTTTTACTTCCTTGGTGAGAGGATACTTTACGCTCTTAGTGGCTATTGTGAAAGGTGATGTTTCTCTGGTTTCCCTCTCAGCTTCTCTATCCATAGTGTATTTGAAGCACTATATTGAAGAAGTATGTAACGAGTGGACAGTCTTGTCGTATTCCTGATTTTAGTGAAATAGCTTTGTGTTTCTCTCCATTTTTTTGATAGTAGCTGTTGGCTTGCGGTATATTGCTTTTATTATATTTAGATATTGTCCTTGTATCCCTAACCTCTCCAAGACATTTAAAATAAAGGGGTGTTGAACTTTGTCAAATGCTTTTTCTATATCTAATGAAATGATCATATGATTTTTTTCTTTCAGTTTATTTATATAATGGATTACATTGATAAATTATCTTTTTTGTTTATTTTTTTAGTTGTTGAAAAAAAATTCTGCTTCCTCCCCATTTTCCATTTTCCTCCCCCTCCTTACCCCACTCCCCTACCCTTTCCCCCTCCCCCCACTCCATTTCCCCTCCCTATCGAGAATGAAGAGCAGTCCAGAATCCTTGCCGTGCAGTAAGTCCAAGGTCCTCCCACTTCTATCCAGGTCCAGGAAGGTGAGCATCCAAACAGGCTAGGCTCCCACAAAGCCAGTTCATGTATTAGGATATAAACCTAGTGCCATTGTCCTTGGCTTCACATCACCCTTCATTGTCTGTCATGTTCAGAGAGTCCTGTTTGATCCCATGCTTTTCAGTCCCAGTCCAGCTGGCCTTGGTGAGCTCATAATAGATCAGCCCCACTGTCACAGTGGGTGGGTGCACCCCTCGTGGTACTGACTTCCTTGCTCATGTTCTCCCTCCTTCTGCTCCTCATTTGGATCTTAAGAGCTCAGTCCGGTGATCCAATTTCGGTCTCTGTCTCTAACTTGATCCATCGCCAGATGAAGGTTCTCAGGTGGTATACAAGATATTCATCAGTATGGCTATAGGATAGGGTCATTTCAGGTTCCCTCTCCTCGGTTGCCCAAGGTACTAGCTGGGAATATCTTCCTGGACACCTGCGAGCCCCTCTAGAGTCAAGTCTCTTGCCAACCCTAAGATGGCTCCCTTAATTAGGATATATATTTCTCTGCTCCTGTATCCACCCTTCCTTTATCCCAACCATCCCATTCCCCAAGCTCTCCCCATTCACCCCTTCTCACATTTCTCACCCCATTTCCCCTTAGTCCCATGCCACCTCACCCCCAAGTTCCCAGTTTTTGCCCGGCAATCTTGTCTACTTCCCATATTCAGGAGGATGGCTATATGTTTTTCTTTGGGTTCACATTCTTATTTAGCTTCTCTAGGATCACAAATTATAGGCTCAATGTCCTTTATTTATGGCTAAAAACCAATTATGAGTGAGTACAACCCATGTTCATCTTTTTGGGTCTGGGATACCTCACTCAGGATAGTGTTTTCTATTTCCATCCATTTGCATGCAAAATTCGAGAAGTCATTGTTTTTTACCACTGCATAGTAGTCTACTGTGTATATTTTCCACACTTTCTTCATCCATTCTTCCATAGAAGGGCATCTAGGTTGTTTCCAGGTTCTGGCTATTACAAACAATGCTGCTATGAACATAGTTGAACAAATGCTTTTCTCATATGATAGGGCATCTCTTGGGTATATTCCCAAGAGTGGTATTCCTGACTCTTGGGATAGGTTGATCCCGAATTTCCTGAGAAATTTCCACACTGATTTCCAAGAGGTTGCACAAGTTTGCATTACCACATGCAATGGATAGCTGTGTCCCTTACTCCACAACCTCTTCAGCAAAAGATATCATTGGTGTTTTTGATTTTAGCCAATCTGACAGGTGTAAGATGGTATCTAAACATAGTTTTAATTTACATTTCCCTGATCGCCAAGGAGGTTGAGCTTGAGTAAAACTGTCTTTTGGCAATTTGAAATTCTTCTGTTGAGAATTCTCTGTTCAGTTCAGTGCCCCATTTTTTAATTGGATTAATTGGCATTTTAAAATCTAGTTTCTTGAGTTCTTTATATATTTTGGAGAGCAGACCTTTGTCTGTCATGGGGTTGGTGAAGATCTTCTCCCAGTCAGGAGGTTGCCTTTTTGTCTTAGTGACAGTGTCCTTTGCTTTACAGAAGCTTCTCAGTTTTAGCAGGTCCCATTTATTCAATATTGTCCTTAATGTCTGTGCTGCTGAGGATATACATAGGAAGTGATCTACTGTGCCCATATGTTGTAGAGTACTTCCCACTTTCTCTTCTATCATGTTCAGTGTGTTCAGCCTGATATTGAGGTCTTTAATCCATTTATACTTGAGTTTTGTGCATGGCGATAGATATGGATCTATTTTCATCTTCTACAGGTTGACAACCAGTTCTGCCAGCACCATTTGTTGAAGATGCTTTCTTTCTTCCATTGAATACTTTTAGCTCCTTTACAAAAATCAGGTGTTCATAGGTTTGTGGGTTAATGTCTGGGTTTTCTACTCTATTCCTTTGATCGACTTCTCTGTTTCTATGCCAATGCCAAGCTGTTTTCAATACTGTAACTCTGTAATAGAGTTTGAAGTCAGGGATGGTAATGCCTCCAGATGTTCCTTTATTGTATAAGATTGTTTTGGCTATCCTAGGTTTTTTGGTTTTCCATATAAAGTTGATTATTGTCCTCTCAAGATCTGTGAAGAATTTCGATGGGATTTTAAGGGGGATTGCATTGAATCTATAAATTGCCCTTGGTAAAATTACCATTTTTACTATGTTGATACTCCCTATCCAAGGGCAATGGAGATTCTTCCATTTTCTGGTGTCATCCTCAATTTATTTCTTCAAAGACTTAAAGTTCTTGTCAAATAGATCTTTCACTTCCTTGGTTAGAGTTACCCCAAGATATTTTATGCTATTTGTGGCTATCATGAAAGGTGATGCTTCTCTGATTTCCCTCTCTGCTTCCTTATCCTTTGTGTATAGGAGGGCAACTGATTTTTTTGGAATTGATCTTGTATCCTGCCATGCTACTAAAGGAGTTTATCAGCTGTAGGAGTTCATTGCTGGAGTTTTTGGGGTCGCATATGTACACTATCATATCATCTGTAAATAACGAAAGTTTGACTTCTTCCTTTCCAATTTGAGTCCCTTTGATCCCCTTCTGTTGTCTTATTGCTATTGCTAGAACTTCAAGCACTATATTGAAGAGGTATGGAGAGATTGGTCAGCCTGTCTTATTCCTGATTTTAGTGGGATGGCTTTGAGTTTCTCTCCATTTAATTTGATGTTAGCTATCAGCTTGCTATTATAGCTTTTATTATATATAGGTATGCCCCTTGTATCCCTAATCGCTCCAAGACCTTTATCATAAAGGGATGATGAATTTTGTCAAATGCTTTTTCAGAATCTAATGAAATGATCATATGGTTTTTTATTTCAATTTATTTATATGATGGATTACATTGATAGATTTTTGTATGTTGAACCAACCTTGCATCCCTGGGATGAAGCCTACTTGATCATAATGGATAATTTTTCTAATGTGTTCTTGGATTCGGTTTGCCTGTATTTTATTGAGGATTTTTGCATCGATGTTCATGAGTAAGATTGGCCTGTAATTCTCTTTCTTGTTTGAGTCCTTGTGTGGTTTTGGTATCAGGGTAACTGTAGCTTCATAAAAGGAATTTGGCAATGACTCTTCTGTTTCCATAATGTGACACACATTAAGGAATATGGTATCAGTTCTTCTTGAAAGTTCTGGTAAAATTCTGCATTAAAAAACATCTGGTTTTAGGCTATGTTTAGTTGGGAGGTTTCTTATGACAGCTTCTATTTCCTCATGACATAAAGTCTATTTAGATTGTTTATCTGGTCTTGATTCAATTTTGGTATATGGTATTTATCTAAAAACAAGTCCATTTCTTTTACTTTTTCCAACTTTGTGGCATATAGTCTTTTTTAAAAACGATCTAATGAATCTCTGAATTTCCTCAGTGTCTGTTGTTATGGCCCCCTTTTCTTTTCTTTTTTTTGTCCTGTGTTTTATTCTTCTTTATCTCAAAAACTTCCATAGCTCTTATTTTCATTTTTTATACAGTTTCATCTGACTGGCCTTGATTTTGTCATGTAGGCTAGGCTACATGAACTCATAATAAACTTTCATTATCTATCTTTAAGGTACTGAGATCAGAGCTGTGTGTCTCTGTTGGATAAGGCCGCTTGTTCATCCCTGGCTGACCAAAACCAAAATAACCACACAGAAACTATATTAATTACAACACTGCTTGGCCAATGACTTAAGTGTATGTATGGCTTACTCTCATATCTTAAATTAACGCATCTCCATTAATCTTGTATCACCATGTGGCTATGGCTTACAGGGTAAAGTTCCATCAGGTATGCAGCATCTGTGTCTGGCAGGGCTACATGGCTTCTTGTGACTCCGCCTTCGTTCTCCCAGCATTCAGTTTAGTTTTCCTCACCTAGGTCTACTCTGCCCTATCACAGGCCAAGGCATCTTCTTTAATCATTAGCTAACAAAAGCAATAATATACAGAAGACCCTCCCACACCATGCCTCCATATCCAGCTTTGTTGTAGCAAAACATATGACAGTGTGTATTTTGGTTTTCATCCTTGAAACACTTATTATCATTGCTAATGTACTTTCCTACTTGCACATATTAAATGACTGTAAAGTCTATCAAAAACAAATATTATGTTTTTGTTCTTCTTGAATCTAGCATGATACTTGAACCTTGGAAAGATAGCATATATTCCTTTATATGAATTAGCAAAAGAGAAAATGGATTAATGTAATAAAAATGAGGATTTTTATAATTTGCAAAATGGTAGATAGAATTATCATTTTACTCTCAAAGGAGTCAAATTCCCATCACTAGTCCCACATATCCCATTCTGGGGTCATTTAATATAATTTCAGATCATCCCACTGCACACCTTATTATAAAATGCTAATTTTAAATTCCTTCATTGGGTTCTACATACTATGTAACTAGTCATTAAGTTGTTTAGCATAAGGAAACTATTTTAGAGCATACATGGCTTGGAACCCACAGAAATTAACGTAAGGTAGATACTCTCTACTGCATGATTCTCCTACTTCAAATTTGCCTCGTTTTCAGCAATTACATAATACGGAGACTATGCTTTTGGACTCCATGTGGACATAATGCACTACATAAAATATCTGACTTCCCTCAGTGTCTAAATCCAAAAATGCGTCCTTATGTTGGGCACAATTACTGCTCTCTCCTAGGAATTTTGCTTCTCTGATGAAATAAGAAAGGTATAGATTTTTGTTTTTTTTTGTTTTTTTTTATTCAGGAAAAAATTTCCTCCTCATCCCATCCTCCCACTCTTCCCCCCTCCCCCCACTCCTCTCCCCTCTCCCCACTCCTCTCCAAAAATCAGTCGCCCTCCTATACACAAAGGATATGTCCCTCTTTTCATTTCTGATCTTGTAAATATGCATGTTTTCTCTCTGCCTTTTGATTAGTTTGGATAGGGGTTTCTCAATCCTGTTGATTTTTCTCAAAGAACCACCTTTTTGTTTCATTGATTCTATAGTGTTGATAGTATTTTCTGTGGAATCATGCAGTCTCCTTTTTGGTAAGTCTCTTGCTAGTTGTTGGGTCACTGGAAAATTGTCGTGTGTCTGCACTCAACTAAGTGTTATCTTGATCAGTAGACCCTATCACAAGTGCACTTTTGAATGTTAAGGTATCAATTAATTCTAAAGCACTTAGAAAATGGTAATAGTTCTTTTTTTTATTGAGGAAAAAATTTCTGCCTCATCCCATCCTCCCACTCCTCCCCCCTCCCCCCCACTCCTCTCCACCTCTCCCCACACCTCTACCCCTCCCCCCACTTCTCTCCCCCTCCCTCTGCAGTCTGAAGAGCAGCCAGGGTTCCCTGCCCTGTGGAAAGTCCAAAGTCCTTGCCCCTCCATCCTGGTCTAGGAAGGTGAACATCCAAACTGGCTAGGCACCCTCAAAGCCAGAACATGATGCAGGATCAAAACCCAGTGCCATTGTCCCTGGCTTCTCAGCAGCCCTCACTGTCCGCCATATTCAGAGAGTCCTGTTTTATCCCCTGCTTTTTCAGTCACAGTCCAGCTGGCCTTGGTGAGCTCGCAATAGATCAGCCCCACTGTCTCTGTGGGTGGGTGCACCCCTTGTGGTCCTGACTTCTTTGCTCATGTTCACCCTCCTTCTGTTCCTCATTGGGACTTTGGGAGTTCAGTCCAGTGCTCCAGTGTGGGTCTCTGTCTCTATCTCCATCCATCGCCCGATGAAGGTTCTATGGTGATATGCAAGATATTCATCAGTATGGCTATAGGATAGGGTTATTTCAGGTTCCCTATCCTCAACTGCCCCAGGAACTAACTGGGGACCTCGCCTTGGACATCTGGAAGCACCTCTAGGTCCAAGTCTCTTGCCAACCCTAAGATGGCTCCCTTAATTAAGATATGTGCTTCCCTGCTCCCCTATCCAATCTTCCTTTATCCCAATTATCCCATTTCCCCAAGTTCTCCCCATCCTACCCTTCTCACTTTTCTCTCCCCATCTCCCCTTACCCCCTCCCACCCCACCCCCAAAATCCCGATTTTTTGCCTGGCAATCTTGTCTACTCCCATACCCAGGAGGATAGCTATATGTTTTTCTTTGGGTTCACCTTCTATTCTAGCCTCTTTAGGATAACAAATTATAGACTCACTGACCTTTATTTATGGCTAGAACACAATTATGAGTGAGTACATACCTTGTTCTTCTTTTTGGGTCTGGGTTACCTCACTCAGGATAGTATTTTCTATTTCCATCCATTTGCATGCAAAATTCGAGAAGTCATTGTTTTTTACTGCTGAGTAGTACTCTAATGTGTATATATTCCACACTTTCTTCAACCATTCTTCCATTGACGGACATCTAGGTTGTTTCCAGCTTCTGGCTATTACAAACAATGCTGCTATGAACATAGTTGAACAAATGCCCCTGTCATATGATCGGGCAACTCTTGGGTATATTCCCAAGAGTGGCATTGCTGGGTCCAGGGGTAGGTTGATCCCGAATTTCCTGAGAAACCGAAACACTGCTTTCCAAAGTGGTTGCACAAGTTTGCATTCCCACCAGCAATGGATGAGGGTACCCCTTCCTCCACAACCTCTCCAGCAGAGGCTATCATTGGTGTTTTGATTTTAGCCAATCTGACAGGTGTAAGATGATATCTCAAAGTTGTTTTGATTTGCATTTCCCTGATTGCTAAGGAGGTTGAGCATGACCTTAAGTGTCTTTTGGCCATTTGAACTTCTTCTGTTGAGAATTCTCTGTTCAGATCATTGCCCCATTTTTTAATTGGGTTAATTAGCTTTTTAAAGTCTAGTTTCTTGAGTTCTTTATATACTTTGGAGATCAGACCTTTGTCTGTTGCCGGGTTGGTGAAGATCTTCTCCCAGTCAGTGGGTTGCCTTTTTGTCTTAGTGACAGTGTCCTTTGATTTGCAGAAGCTTCTCAGTTTCTTTAGGTCTCATTTATTCAATGTTACCCTTAATGTCTGTGCTGCTGGGGTTATACCTAGGAAGCGATCGCCTGTGCCCATCTGTTGTAGGGTATTTCCCAATTTCTCTTCTATCAGGTTCAGTGTGTTCAGACTGATACTGAGGTCTTTGATCCATTTGGACTTGAGTTTTGTGCATGGTGATAGATATGGGTCAATTTTCATTCTTCTACAAATTGACATCCAGTTGTGCCAGCACCATTTCTTGAAAATTCTTTCTTTCTTCCATTGTATACCTTTAGCTCCTTTATCGAAATTGAGGTGTTCATATTTTTGTGGGTTAAGATCTGGGTCTTCTTTTTGATTCCATTGGTTGACTTCTCTGTTTTTATGCCAATACCACACTGTTTTCATTACTGTGGCTCTGTAATAGAGTTTGAAGTCAGGGATGGTAATGCCTCCAGAAGTTCCTTTATTATATAAGACTGTTTTGGCTAGCCTGGGTTTTTTGATTTTCCATATAAAGTTGATTATTGTCCTCTCAAGCTCTGTGAAGAATTTTGATGGGACCTTGATGGGGATTGCATTGAATCTATAAATTGCCTTTGGTAGAATTGCCATTTTTACTATGTTGATCCTCCCAATCCAAGAGCAAGGGAGATCCTTCTACTTTCTGGTATCCTCTTCAATTTCTTTCTTCAATTCCTTAAAGTTCTTGACAAATAGATCTTTCACTTCCTTGGTTAGAGTTACCCCAAGATATTTTATGCTATTTGTGGCTATCGTGAAAGGTGATGTTTCTCTGATTTCCCTCTCTGCTTCCATATCATTTGTGTATAGGAGGGCGACTGATTTTTTGGAGTTGATCTTGTATCCTGCCACATTACTAAAGGTGTTTATCAGCTTTAGGAGTTCTTTGGTGGAGTTTTTGGGGTCACTTATGTACACTATCATATCAGCAAATAATGAAAGTTTAACCTCTTCCTTCCCAATTCGAATCCCCTTGATCCCCTTATTTTGTCTTATTGCTATTGCTAAAATGTCAAGCACTATATTGAGGAGGTATGAAGAGAGTGGACATCCTTGCCGTGTTCCTGATTTTAGTGGGATGGCTTTGAGTTTTTCTCCGTTTACTTTGATGTTAGCTGTCGGTTTGCTGTAAATAGCTTTTATTATATTTAGATATGTCCCTTGTATCCCTAATCTCTCCAAGACTTTTATCATAAAGGGATGTTGAATTTTGTCAAAAGCTTTTTCAGCAACTAATGAAATGATCATATGGTTTTTTTCTTTCAGTTTATTTATATGATGGATTACATTAATAGATTTTCGTATGTTGAACCAGCCCTGCTTCTCTGGGATGAAGCCTACTTGATCATAATGGATAATTTTTCTAATGTGTTCTTGGATACGGTTTGCCAGTATTTTGTTGAGGATTTTTGCGTCGATGTTCATGAGTGAGATTGGCCTGTAATTCTCTTTCTTGGTTGAGTCTTTGTGTGGTTTTGGTATCAGAGTGACTGTAGCTTCATAAAAGGAATTTGGCAATGACTCTTCTGTTTCTATATTGTGAAATACATTAAGGAGTATAGGTATTAGGTCTTCTTGGAAGTTCTGGTAGAATTCCGCATTGAAACCATCTGGTCCTGGACTTTTTTTGGTAGGGAGGTTTTTGATAACAGCTTCTAATTCTTCGCTACTAACAGGTTTATTTAGATTGTTCACCTGGTCCTGGTTTAACTTTGGTATATGGTATTTATCTAAAAACGTGTCCATTTCCTTTACATTTTCCAGTTTTGTGGCATATCGGCTTTTGTAGTAAGATCTAATGATTCTTTGAATTTCCTCTGTGTCTGTGGTTATGTCCCCCTTTTTGTTTCTGATCTTATTAATTTGGAAATTCTCTCTCTGCCGTTTGAATAGTTTGGATAGGGGTTTGTCAATCTTGTTGATTTTCTCCAGGAACCAGCTTTTTGTTTCATTGATTCTTTGGATTGTTTTCTGTGTTTCTATTTTGTTGATTTCAGCTCTCTGTTTGGTTATTTCCAGTCTTCTACTCCTCCTAGGTGAGTCTGCCTCTTTTTTTTCTAGAGCTTTCAGGTGGGCTGTTAATTCTCCATGTGTGCTTTCTCTGTTTTCCTTAGGTGGGCAATTAGTGCTATGAACTTTCGTCTTAGGACTGCTTTCATAGTATCCCATAAGTTTGAGTATGTTGTTTCTTTATTTTCATTGAATTCCAGGAAGACTTTAATTTCTTTCCTTATTTCTTCCTTAATCCAGGTATGGTTCAGTAGTTGACTGTTCAGTTTCCATGAATTTGTATGCTTTCTGGGGGTAGCATTATTGTTGAATTCTAGCTTTAATCCATGGTGATCTGATAAGACACAGGTGGTTACTTATATTTTTTTGTAACTGTGGATGTTTGCTTTGTTACCGACTATGTGGTTGATTTTCGAGAAGGTTCCATGAGCTGCAGAGAAGAAGGTATATTCTTTCCTATTTGGGTAGAATGTTCTATAGATGTCTGTTAAGTCCATTTGCTTCATTGCCTCCATTAATTCTCTTATTTCTCTGTTAGGTTTCTGTCTGATTGACCTGTCCATTGGTGAGAGAGGAGTGTTGAAGTCTCCCACTATTAGTGTGTGCGGTTTGATGGCTTCCTTGAGTTTTAGCATTGTTTCTTTTACATACGTGGGTGCTTTTATATTAGGGACATAGATATTCAGGATTGAGACTTCATCCTGATGAGCTGTCCCTGTTATGAGTATAAAATGCCCCTCTCCATCTCTTCTGATTTATTTAAGTTTGAAGTCAACTTTGTTAGTGATTAGTATGGCCACACCTGCTTGTTTCTTAGGTCCATTTGCTTGATAAGCCTTTTCCCAGCCCTTTACTCTGAGTAGGTGCCTGTCTTTGTGGTTGAGGTGTGTTTCTTGTAAGCAGCAGAATGTTGAATCCTGTTTTCTTATCCAGTCTCTTAGCCTGTGCCTTTTTATAGGTGAGTTGAGTCCATTTACATTAAGTGATATTAATGACAAGTGGTTGTTAACTCCGGTCACTTTTTTAGACATAGAGATTGTGTGTTTCCCTTCTTTGAGTTGTGTTGGTGAGGGGTCTTTAGATGTTTGAGATATTGTGGTCATTGTTGGGCTCGTCGTTTAGTGATTTTCCTTCTATTACTTTCTGTAAGGCTGATTTTGTGGCCACGTATTGTTTAAATTTGTTTTTATCCTGAAAAATTTTATTTTCTCCATTTATAGTGAACGAAAGCTTGGCTGGGTATAGTAGTCTGGGCTTGCATACATGGTCTCTCACTTTCTGCAGTACATCTATCCAGGACCTTCTGGCTTTCATGGTTTCCATGGAGAAGTCAGGTGTAAGTCTGATAAGTTTACCTTTATAAGTGACTTGGCCTTTTTCCTTTGCAGCTCTTAATATTCTTTCTTTATTCTGTATGCTTTGTGTTTTGATTATTATATGGTGAGGGGATTTTTTTTTGATCCAGCCTAATTGGTGTTCTGTATGCTTCTTGAACCTTCATAGGTATATCTTTCTTTAGGTTAGGAAAGTTTTCTTCTATAATTTTATTAAATATATTTTCTGGACCATTGAGCTGCACTTCTTCTCCTTCTTCTACTCCTATTATTCTTAGGTTTGGTCTTTTTATTGTGTCCCAGATTTCCTGAATGTTTTGTGATGAAAATTTGTTGGACTTGCTGTTTTCTTTGATCAGTGTGTTTATTTTCTCTATGGTGTCTTCAGAATCAGAGATTCTTTCTTCTATCGCTTGTATTCTGTTGGATATGCTTGTTTCTGTAGTCTCGGTTTGTTTACTTAAATTTTCCATGTCCAGCCGGCCCTCTGTTTGTGTTTTCTTCTTTGCGTCCATTTCAGTTTTCAAGTCTTGAACTGTTTCCATTATCTGTTTGATTGTTTTTCCTTGGTTTTCTAGGGTATCATTCACTGATTTGTTCAAATCTTCAAATTTTCTGTTATATTTCTCATCCATTTCTATAAGGGCATTCTTTACATGCTGTTTAAGGGCATCAATAACTTTCATGAAGTCACTCTTTTCTACTTCTTCTTGATTAAGGTGTTCATGTCCCCCCGTTTTGAGGTCGCAGGTTTTGGTGGCTTCATGTTGGTTTTCAGATTGTTGGTTGAATTCTTGCATTGGCGCCTCCCCATCACTTCCTCCGAATGCTCCCCTATGGATCTTCTTTTTCAGGATCTGGTCTCCTTACCTATTGATGTACCTTCCCAGTGATGGCTCTCGCCAGTGATGGCTCTCCTGGAGCCGAGATCAGATCTCTGTGCCCAATGATGGCTCTCCCTACTGCTGGCTCTTCTGGCACAGAGATCAGGTCTCTGAGCCCAATGTTGGGTCTCCTGCCGAGATCAGGTATCCGTGCTGGTTGGGTAGCTCCTAAACATAGCGCCTACCTTGCTTGATGCAGGCAGGCTAGTGAAACAAGGGAACTCCCGCCCACTAGGTTGCCCTGAGGATTAGGAGGGGACCCAGCGCCCAGACAGGCTGAGCTGGGTGATGTTATGTGCCCAGAGACGGCAAGGGGGGCAAGGTGGGGAGGGATGCAAGCTGGCTGGGATAGGAAGAAAGAAGCAATATGCAGGGCTTAGAGGCCCTGCTGAGAGCTAAAGAAAGATAGGGGGATGTGGAACTTCTCAGTTCCCTGTCCCGGGCTGCCGCCATGGGGTCAGAAACTCACCACAATATTGGGTCTCCTGGTGCCAAGATCAGGTCTCTGTGCTGGTTGGGTAGCTCCTAAACAAAGCGCCTACCTTGCTTGATGCAGGCAGGCTAGTGAAACAAAGGAATTCCCACCCACTAGGTTGCCCTAAGGATTTGGAGGGGACCCAGCACCCAGAGAGGCTGAGCTGGGTGATGTTATGTGCCCAGAGACGGCAAGGGGGCCGAGGTGGGGAGGAATGCAAGCTGGCTGGGATACGAAGAAAGAAGCAATATGCAGGGCTTAGAGGCCCTACAGAGAGCTCAAGAAGGATAGGGGGATGAGGAACTTCTCAGTTCCCTGTCCCGGGCTGCCGCCACGGGGTCAGAAACTCACCCCAATGTTGGGGCTCCTGGCGCCAAGATCGGTAATAGTTATTAATGACAATATATTGTTTAACTTTACAACAATTTCGCAGTTAATTATCTGAAATTCAAAAACAGGTATTCATTGAAATCTAACAAATGATTTACTAGACAGAAAAAAACTTTTACTATTACTTATGGATATGAGATGATATTGTCTATGCAGTATACTGCTTGAGTTGCTAAGAAGAAAATCATTTAACTTGTTTCAAAACAGTCCTCAGGACCTGATGACATTGGCACAGAACCATGACAGAATGGCCTCTGGAGATGTGGATGTAGGATTCTTCTTTCTGTCCCAGACTCTACTGGGATTATTGGGGAACTTAGTCTTGCTTTTCTGTTTAATCACTCCTGATTTCTGTGGAAACAGGACAAAGAAGCCCACAGAACTGATTGTCAAACACTTAACCACAGCCAACTTCATTGTTCTCTGCAAAGGAATCACTCAGACAATAGCTACTTTTAGTCAGACTCACTATCTAGATTATGCTTCATGTAGCCTTACCATATATATTCATAGGGTTGCCCGAGGAGTATCCCTTGGCTCCACATCCCTGATGCATGTCTTTCAGGCCATCACCATCAGTCCCAGTAATTCCATGTGGGCACAGTTCAAAGTCAGAGCTCCCAGGACCATTGGTCCTTCCCTGGGCCTGTGCTGGACAATCCAGATATTGTTATATATCTTCATTCCTTGATATACAACTGATATAAGGAGTCAAAGAAATATTACTGGGATAATAGATCTTGGATACTGTGTTGTTATGAATCCTGGGAGGCAAATCATCACAGTTAATATAATTTTGCATATATTCAATGATTTCATCTTTTTGGGAATGATGACGTGGGCCAGTAGCTACATGGTGTTTATCCTATTCAACCACAAGGAATAAGTCCAACACATTCATAGTTCCTTGTCTAAGTCATCACCTGAGACCAGAGCAACCCAAAGCATCCTCGTTCTAGTGAGCTGTTTTGTTCTTTTCTATACAGTCTCTATTATCTTTACAGCTTATCTGTCTTTCCAAGATGTAGTCACTAAGTGGTTGTCCAACACTGGTGTGGCTATGTCAGCATGCCTCCCAGCATTCTGTCCCTGTCTGCTCATCAGACATTATACTTCACTTTTCAGGATTTGCTGTACCTGTTCTTCTAGACAGTAATCTATCCTACAGATGCCCAGAAATCTAAACTCTGTGGCATCTGCATACCTTTTTCCGTTTCTCAATGAAGTTCTATTTGGGTATATAATGTCAACACCTTCACATAACATGCAGTATAGCTACAAAATTTCATCTAAACATTGTTTGCATGTTTGCCTGGGACATAGGCAATTCACACTGTGTGATATAAGTACTGAAACAATTACCAATCATTATTTCCATTAATACTGTCACAGTGGATGAGATAATTAAGCTGTGGGAATATGTGAATTATGGTGACTTAAGTGAGCTTCTGTGAGAATGGGATGTCAATCAGCATTCCATCTTACATCCAAAATTAACCATTCCAGATGTGCATACAGATCTGTGTCCTAAATTGCAAAGTCAGTGTTGGTGGAAGTCAGCAAAAGAGAGCAACTTTAAAAAGATGATAATGTTCAGAACAGCTTTGGAATGGTAATGAAGACATGCAAGGGTTGGTCACTGAAGAGAATGTAGACTCAATAGATGTTGTGTTTCTAAATTCTAAAATATATTCACAACACTGTAAAGATGACACATGGGACATCATTTCATTTTTAAAAGTCAGAAGTAGATAAGCTTTCAAATGAAAATTTTCAGAGCTGAATTATAGAAACTTCATAGAAAATACTAAACACTGTAAACAGTTATTTAGGTAAGAATCAGATTATTAATTTAAGTTAAATGACAGATTAAGGACTACAAGTGGGTTAGTAAGTAGCACATACTTTTTTATACAAGGTCTTGGGAAGGAAAAGTTTTGTATTTGATTGCAGCCTAGGTGACGTGGTAAATCTATGAATCCAAAATTCAAAATTGGAATACCCTAAAGTCTGATCAGAGGAAAATAAACATACATAATTCAAAGAATTTTAAAGTTTACTGTTGTGCTTCAAAGTTTCTTTGGGGGTGCACCATCAAAAGTTTATTTTAATATTTGTTTCAGTATTGACCATTAACTACCAAAACTAGCTGAAGTAAAACACTGACCTGCTCTGCAGGGAAGGGAATTTGGCTAATATCTCACATGAAATAATAAAATGAAGCATTCTGGATTCCAAGGCCTCTAGACTAGCAGAACATCACAGCCCACAGGAACTGTACTTCCAGCCTCAGTCAAATGTTCCAGTTCTTTAACCAACCTCTCCTCTTGGTTCATGAAGTATATAATATTTTACTGTGATATATTAACTCATCAATTCACAATTCCCTTTTTTGTGAATTTATATTTTACTTCAAGTGTATGTCCGTTTTTGTATGGGGAATGAACCACAACTGTCGTGCTTTGGTTTTGAATAGTAAATTGTTGAGTGCACAGTCAGAAGCAGTGAAAGAACATAACAGCAAATAGCTGCAATACAGCAATGTTCCCCATGTGACAGATGCTCACAGCATCCAGCACACACTGATCCAGACACCCATGAAAACAAAGAATCAGTAGAAGGAAACATGGAAGAATAGAAACAGGGAAACTACCCTGAGGGTGTAATGTACAAGAGAAGAATTTTTTTTAAAATGGTTTTGATAAATCAGCCAAAAATGTGCTCTGGGAAAAAAAGGGGAATGCATCAATGAATGCTATTGATCTACAAGGATCAGCAAGAAAAAGAATACAAATTGATCCATATTCATTACCCTGCACAAATATCAAGCCCAAATATATCAAAGACCTCAACATAAAACTAAACATTGAACCTGATAAAATAGGAAGTAGGGTAGAGCATTATATGCATCATGTTTGGAGAAAATCCTCTAAAAAGAACACTGATTTAGCAGGTACAACAATAAATGAGACCTCATGAATTCAAAAAGTATCTAAACAACTAAGAACACCACCACCAAGTCCAAATATTCATCCTACAGGACAGAACACTATTTTCATCAATAGAGGGCTAATATTTAAAATATATAAAGAACTCAAGAACCTAAACATAACCAAACTAAATTATATATGGAAATTATCCAACATCTTATATGAAATTATATATATATATATATATATATACATATGCATATAATGGATACTTAGAATTCACTACAGAGGAATCTCAAAGACTAAGAAACACATAAAGTAATGTTCATTGAGGCCTGAAGGTCCCCACAAGGGAGCATGGGCACCTTCTTGCGAGCACTTTCAGCTTGAACTGCAGGGTCCCCTGTGCTCTACTCTACCCTGCCTGGCTCCCCACATTAGCCCTTTTGTCTGCAGTGTCTTTGGGTTACCAGGCATCCCTGTTTCAGTGCTGAGGAGTACAATCCAGACAGGAACAGTTCCTGCTTCTACACTGAGGACATCCAACCAGAGAGTCAGTCACAGCAAAGAATGGACCAAAACACCAGGCCTCTCCTGGCTGCATTTGAAGAGATGGGCAGGCGACAATACAAGAATTCCTCAACAACCAGAAAGGCAAACAGACTTCACCAGAATCCAGGGATCCTGAAACAAAAAGAATTGTACACCCTACTCTAGAAAAATAGAAGAAATCGACTTTAAATGGAACTATATGAAAATAAAAGAGGACCTTAAACAGGAGGTGAAAAACTGCCATAAAGAAATAGAGATGACAAACAAAAAGGAAGAGGAAATGAATAAATCTCTTCAAGATACCCAAGAAAACCTAAAGAAACAAGAAAAAGAAATTGAACAGGTAAGGGAAATGGTTCAAGACTTGAAGAATGAAATGGAATTAATAAAGGAAACACAAACTGAGGGAAGGCTGGAGATGGAAAATCTGGGGAAATGAACAGGAACAACAGAGACAAGTGTTACCAACAGAACACAAGCAATAGAAGAAAGAATCTCAGACATTGAAGATACCATAGAGAAAATAAACACACTGATCAAAGAAAACAGCAAATCCAACAAACTCTCATAGTAAAACATTCAGGAAATCTGGGACACAATAAAAAGACCAAGCCTAAGAATAATAGGGGTAGAAGAAGGAGAAGAAGTACAGCTCAAAGGCCCAGAAAATATATATAATAAAATGATGAGAGAAAACTTTCCCAAACTAAAGAAAAATATTCCTATGAAGGTTCAAGAAGCATACAGAACACCGAATAGACTGAATCAAAAAAAATTCCACTCACCATATAATAATCAAAAAACAAAAAAAAAGAATAAAGAAATAATATTAAGAGCTGCAAAGGAAAAAGGTCAAGTAACTTATAAAGGTAAACCTATCAGACTTACACCTGACTTCTCTATGGAAACCATGAAAGCCAGAGGGTCATGGAAAGATGTACTGCAGACACTAAGAAACCATGGATGAAAGCCAAGACTACAATACCCAGCCAAGCTTTCATTACTATAAATAGAGAAAACAAAATATTCCTGGATAAAAACAAATTTAAACAATACATAGCCACAAATCCAGCCTTACAGAATGTAATAGAAGGAAAATAACAAACCAAGGAGTCTAACAATGCCCACAATAACTCAGACATCTAGTGACCATCCACCAGCACAACTCCAAGAAGGGAAACCCACAAACTCTACTACCAAAAAAATGACTGGAATTAACAACGACTGGTCATTAATATCACTTAATATCAATGGACTCAACTCACCTATAAAAAGGCACATGCTAAGAGACTGGATACAAAAACAGGATCCAACATTCTGCTGTTTACAAGAAACACACCTCAACCACAAAGACAGACATCTGCTCAGAGTAAAGGGCTGGGAAAAGTCGCATCAAGCAAATGGACCTAAGAAACAAGTGGGTGTGGCCATACTAATTTCTAACAAAACTGACTTCAAACTAAAATCAATCAGAAGAGACGAAGAGGGACATTTTATACTCATAACAGAAACAATTCATCAGGATGAAGTCTCAATCCTGAATATCTATGCCCCTAATATAAAAGCACCCACTTATGTAAAAGAAACATGACTAGAACTCAAAGCAGACATCAAAACACACACAATAAGAGGAGCTAATACCTATACTCCTTAATGTATTTACAATATAGAAACAGAAGAGTCATTGCCAAATTCCTTTAATGAACCTAGAGTAACCCTGATACCAAAAGCAACACAAAGACTCAACCAAGAAAGAGAATTAGAGGCAATCTCACTCATGAACATCGATGCAAAAATCTTCAATAAAATATTGGCAAACTGAATCCAAGAACACATTAGAAAAATTATCCATTATGATCAAGTAGGCTTCATCCTAGGGATGCAAGGTTGGTTCAACATACAAAAATCTATCAATGTAATCCATCATATAAATAAATTGAAAGAAAAATACCATATGATCATTTCATTAATACATAAAAAGCATTTGACAAAATTCAACATACCTTTATGATAAAGGTTTTGGAGAGATTAGGGATACAAGGGTCATACCTAAATATAATAAAAGCTATTATAGCAAGCCGACAGCTAACATCAAACTAAATGGAGAGAATCTCAAAGCCATCCCACTAAAATCAGGAACAAGACAAGGCTGTCCACTCTCTCCATACATCTTCAACATAGTGCTTGAAGTTCTAGCAATAGCAATAAGACAACAGAAGGGGATCAAGGTGAGTCAAATTGGAAAGGAAGAAGTCAAACTTTCATTATTTACAGATGATATGATAGTGTACTTAAGCAACCCCAAAAACTCCACCAAAGAACTTTTACAGCTGATAAACTCCTTTAATAACATGGCAGGATACAAGATCAACTCCAAAAAAACAGTTGCCCTCCTATACACAAAGGATAAGGAAGCAGAGAGGGAAATCAGAGAAGCATCACCTTTCACGATAGCCACAAATAGCATAAAATATCTTGGGGTAACTCTAACCAAGGAAGTGAAAGATCTATTTAACAAGAACTTTAAGTCTTTGAAGAAAGAAATTCAAGAGGATATCAGAAAATGGATGGATCTCCCTTATTCCTGGATTGGGAAGATCAACATAGTAAAAATGGCAATTCTACCAAGGGCAATTAATAGATTCAATGCAATCCTGATCAAGGTCCCATCAAAATTCTTCACAGATCTTGAGAGGGCAATAATCAACTTTATATGAAAAAGCAAAAAGAAAAAAAAAACAGAATAGCCAAAACAATTTTATAAAATAAAGGAAATTCTGGAGGCATTACTATCTCTGACTTCAAACTCTATTACAGAGCTACAGTATTGAAAACAACTTGGTATTGGCATAAAAACAGAGAAGTCGACCAATGGAATCGAAGAGAAGACCTGGATTTTAACCCTCAACCCTATGTTTACCTGATTTTCTATGAAGGAGCTAAGGTTATACAGTGGAAGAAAGAAAGCATCTTCAACAAATGGTGCTGGCATAACTGGATGTCAAGCTATAGAAGAATGAAAATAGATCCAAATCTATCACCATGCACATAATTCAAGTCCAAATGGATCAAAAACCTCAATATCAATCTGAACACACTGAACATGATAGAAGAGAAAGTGGAAAGTACTCTACAACATATGGGCACAGGAGAACACTTCCTACATATAACCCCAGCAGCACGGACATTAAGGGTAACATTGAATTAATGGGACCTGCTAAAACCAAGAAGCTTCTGTAAAGTAAAGGACACTGTCACTAAGACAAAAATCCAACCTCCTGACTGGGAGAAGAACTTTACCAACCCTGCAATAGGCAAAAGTCTGATATTCAAAATATATAAAGAACTCAAGAAACTAGATTTTAAAATGCTAATTAACCCAATTAAAAAATGGGGCACTGAACTGAACAGAGAATTTTCAACAGAAGAAGTTCAAATGGCCAAAAGACAGTTAAGGTCAAGCTCAACCTCCTTAGCAATCAGGGAAATGCAAATTAAAACTACTTCGAGATACCATCTTACACCTGTCAGAATGGCTAAAATCAAAAACGCCAATGATAGCCTTTGCTAGAGAGGTGTGGATAAGGGGTACACTCATCCACTGCTGGTAGGAATGCAAACTTATGCAACCACTTTGGAAAGCAGTGCGGCAGTTTCTCAGGAAATTTGGGAATGGGATGATTGGGATAAAGGAAGGGTGTATATGGGAGCAAGGAATTACATATGCTAATAAAGGGAGCCATCTTAGGTTTGGCAAAAGACTTGACTCTAGAGGGGCTCCCAGGTGTCCAGGACGATGTTCCCAGTTAGTTCCTTGGGCAGCTGAGGAGTGCGAGCCTGAAATGGCCCTATCCTATAGCCATACTAATGAATATCTTGCATATCACCAGAGAACCTTCATCTGGCCATGGATGGAGACAGAGACAGAGACACACATTGGAGCACCCGACTGAGATTCTGAGGTCCAAATGAGGAGCAGAAGGAGGGGGAACATGAGCAAGGAAGTCAGGACCGTGAGGGGTGCACCCACCCACTGAGACAGTGGGGCCGATCTATTGGGAGCTCACCAAAGCCAGCTGGACTGTGACTGAAAAAGCATGGGATAAAACCGGACTCGCATAACATGTTGGACAATGAGGGTTGATGAGAAGCCAAGGACAATAGCACTGGGTTTTGATCCTACTGCATGAACTGGCTTTGTGGGAGCCTAGCCTGTTTGGATGCTCATCTTCCAGTACCTGGGTTTAGCAGGGAGGACCTTGGACTTCTCACAGGGCAGGGAACCCTGACTGCTCTTTGGACTGGAGAGGGAGGGCAAAAGGAGTGGAGGGGAGGAGTAGGGACAGGGGGAGAAGAGGAGGGGAGGAAAATAAAAGGCGGGGAAGAGGAGGAAAATTTTTCAATAATAACAATAAAAAAAGAAATGTTCATCATCTTTAGCCATCACGAGACACAAATCAAAACTATTCCGAAATTCCATCTTAGATATGTCAGAAAGGCTATGATCTGTATCAAACGTGGCAGATCATGGTGGAAAGGATGTGGAGCATGTCAAACACTCTCCCATTGCTTGTGTAAGTGCAAACTTTCATCACCACTATGGAAACCAATATGGCAGTTCTTCAGAATATTGGGGATCAATTTTTGCCTCAAGATCCTGCCAATTTTAGACATAACCCAAAAGAGTTTCCATCCTAATGCAAGGACACTTGCTCTACCCTGTTCAGAGTGACTTTATTCATAGTAGTCAGAAACAGGTAACAACCTACATGTCCCTTAAGAAAAGATGGGAAAAAGAAAAAGTGGTATATTTATATAGTGGAGTATTATTCAGCTTTTAGGTAGTATGATATTATGAATTTGTAGACAGATGGAATGAATCAGAAAAATTCATCCCGAGGAAGACAACCCAGAAAGACAAACATGATATGCACTTTCTTATAAGTAAATTTTATCTGTTAAGTAATGGATAACCACATTACAATAAATAGACCAGATAAAATTAGAGAAGAAAAGAAAGGTCTCAAGGGCTGCATGGATAACAATAAAAGGGGAACTAGATTAGATTTTGTGAGTGGACTGTGGCAGATGGGGGATTGGAACTGAAAAGACAAGATGGGAGAGAGAGGGAAGAAGGAAGGTAGTATGGAGAGAGATGACAAAAAAATCTTACCAAGTCCACTCAAAAAGTGAAGGAACAAGCATAGGACCAAACTAGATGCTCGGAATGTGGTTGACAGTTGTATGACTGGGGAAGACTGCAGGGCCACTAGAGTGGCACCAGGATTTATCCCTCCTGCTGGTACCGGCTGTTAGGAATTCATTCTCCTTGGATGGATACCTTGCACAGCCTGAATACAGTGGAGAGGGCCCTAGACTTTGACCAAAGCAATGTGTCTTACCCTCTCCAAGGAGTTGATAGGGCGTGGCATCGGGGGGGAGGTAGAGGAAATGGGAGGAGGGAAGGGAGTGGGAACTGGGATTGGTATGTAAAATGCATAAAAGATTGTTTTCTTTTTACAAAATATAAAATAATTTTAAAAGTGATCATTTAAGGAGTGGTAATATCTGAGCCCACTCTGACAGGAATCAGCAAGGGGTACCTGGGAAGAGGTATGAGGTGATAGGAATTGGCAGATGAAAAGATATGAAGACAGAAACATAGGAGGAATGAAGGTCGATACCAAACAGCCCCAAGTTTATTTTTCAGCCAGCACATATAGTACAGGGAAAAGGCAGAACAAAGAACAATTCCCTCAACTAAGCACATTCCTGTACTGTCCTAGGAGGAAGCTCAATCAGATTAATTATTTCATTCATTTAAGCAATTTCTAATCTCTAATTTAGAATACTTCTGGTTGACATACACCAGCCTAAACCTTAATAGAAAAATGTGCTCTTTCATCTGGGTAAACGTGCTCTTTCTAAGGGCTAACACAGATGTTATTCACAGCCCTTAAAGTTGCTGGAAAAACTCAAATTACTTCTTTTAGTCAAAAATGTCTCCAGATGGACTTCCATACATTTTCCATTTTTAATTTTATTTTTATGGACCCTCAAAGTCCCTCAGAAGAAGAATCCTTGGGGATTCTTTAAAGCACTCTAGTTTCATCTGTCATGGGAATATGAATCTCAAAGGTCCATTTCCTGTCTTAGGTTAAAAAAGAGGCTAAGTAAGAAAACTTACCCATCTTTGGTTGACAGTCTTTGGCATCAAGTTTTAGGGAAGTGTATCAAATATTACTTCATGAATTTCCACATGCACTTTCCACCGTGAGGTCATAATCAGTATGAAAACAATAGGTAAACAAATTATGTCCAAAAGAACACAAGCTGCAACAACTGTAATGCTACTAAGACGTCCAGTAAATGCTGACCATGATGGAACAGCCTTTTAAAAATGTTCTAAAATATCTTCAGCTATTTTTGTTACATTAAAATTCAATTTAACTTTTTCATTTCTAAACTCTCTTGATGAAATTTAGAAAATGTAAAGATTCATTAGAATCATGCCAAATTCAATTAAGCATGTCAATTCCTTTTTAACTCTTTTTTATCTTATAGCACTTTGATTATTCACAGAAGATATGACACAAATCCATTCATAATTAGCTTAACCTTTCAACTGTTCTCTGGTTTCTAGCCTCTAGGGGTCATCTCCCAAAAATTGTACCATATCATGTAAAGTATTTAAATTATGTTCCATTTTTACATCTATATCTTCTTGTGTCTGCAATATCATAGAAACATTCATAGATAATTAATTAACAAATCGCCTATTTTGGATAAACACAGACAAAGTCACTGAAGCAACTGCACTAGTAGTAAGCATTAGAAAAGAGCTGAAATCCTGCTACAAGTAATCCAGCAACACATTTCTGTCTACTTACAGTTTTCTAGATTTCTTCAATTACTTGCAACACTTTGTCATCAAACCATGGATCAGTTACATGTGCAAGCAATGTTACAAAAGAAGGTTGTTTTAACACTAAAACATGGGTATGGTCATGCACTTAAGATATACAGTTAGTCAAATTTCAATCGTGACATGATACATTAAACACAAAACCATACAAAGAGAGTTTTATCTCCCCCCACACACACACACAAATATAAGGCATTTTACAGGGGACGAACAGGAGACAACTTAAAAGTGTAAGCTACCTGGAATACAAGGCATAGACTTCATAAAGTTCAAGAGGTTAGAGAGAATGCTTTCCAAGTTACTCAAGTGGTTCAAAACTCTTCTATTCAATGCTGCTGGGCTTTTGTTCTTTCAGAAGCTAGTCTGGTATCAAGGGTCTTTGTCTTGACATTTGCAAAAGAGTCTTTCAACTTTTATTGCTTACTCTGAAAGGGAGGAACCTAATACATATTTTCAGTGTCTGAGAGTTTCTGAAGCTGTTTTTAGTTGCTTAACTTCCTGCTTGTAATGGCATGAATGAAATTCCCCCAGTTGGGGAATTGGCATTATTATGAGGTGTGGTCTTGTTGGAATAGGTTTGACTATGTTGGAGAAAGTTTGTCACTGGGGTAAGCATTGATGTTTCAAATGCTCAAGCCAGGCCCAGTGTGCCTTACCCTTCTTGCTGCCTGCCAATTCAGATATAGAAACTTTCTGATCCATCTCAAACACCATGTCTGCCTATGAAAAACCATAAATTCCAATATGATAATAATACCTGAAATTCTCAACCTAGAAACAAATCCAAATTAATTTTTTTTCTTTTTCAAAAGTTCTAGTACTTATGGGGGTCTCTTCATACAAGTAGAAATGCTAGGACAGTAATTAAGGAAGCTCCCTGAAGAATGGAAGTTTTCAGTCAGAAAGTAAACTGTTACACAATAGAAGGAGAAGACTGTCTTTCAAGATCTGTGGCTCAGTAGCCCAGGGTTTCTACAGAACATATATAACAATTCTGCCAGGAGAGATTCAATTACTGCAAGCCAAATATTATCGTGTCTAGATGTCAATACTGATAATACCATTGTTGAGAGGAATGATGGCCTCGCTGTGGCCTTTGGGGACAAAGATATGATAGTGAAAAAGTAACTGTTTTGTAGTGCATTCAGAATTCTTGTTGCATAGTTCAGACATGAGCTGGTCCTAAACATAATCTGGGAATGGTATTTGAAGCCCAGAGGCTGTACTGTGCCTAGAATCAAGAAGGTTTTGGGTCATAGAACTTTACATGGAACTAAGTTATAAGCATTACAGCTAGGATGGAAAGGTATCCTAGCAGTTGGAAACCAAGCTATACTACCAAGTCACACCATACACAGTCAACCTTACCCAAGAGATTGATTGGAAGGGACAAAATAGGAAGATGGATACCTCTGCTAGGGCAAGAAACAGCAAAGAAATGACTAGAAGTCAAGATTAACAAAGAGTTTCTTTAGGGACAGAACTTTCCAGGATGAGGATTGTTAGGATTCCAATTCCAGTTCTTCAGCTTTTTACTCTATATAGTGGTGAATCATTCCAGCCTGTAGGGAAGTTAGAGTGTCCTATAGGTATAACATGGCAATTGAAGTTCCTCAGGGCAGGAGCCTGAACATTTGTGTGCCTCTAGGGGCTGACATATGTTGTTACAATTGTCTCTTCTTTCCTAGCAGAAACCAAATTCTAATATTCTTATGAGTCATGAGGTGCCAACTCTCATGAACTGGTGTTGGAATGCCTATATCTTTGATAACTCTGTTCCTTCCTTTAATTATTATTATTATCATTATTATTATTCCTCCCCTTCCTCTTCTGCTTTTTCTTCTCTTTCTGTTTCTTTCTCTTCTTTTACTTCTTCTCCTTCTTCGCCTTATTTTCCTCCTACCTTGTTTCTCCTTATTTTCACCACTTATCAAACTGAGTTCTAAACCAATCCACATACCTTTATATCCTTCTTTTAGCATGATTCTAGCCAAGACACTCTTCAATCTTCACATATCAGGTAAATGCAACTTATTTTCTTTGTTTCACACAAGGCATCTCTATAAACCAGAGCTTCAAGCTTTCCATCATCCATTTAACAATACACACTGCTCCAAGTACAGAATCCCATGACATCATAAAGGCATCATTCTGAAACCATATGCAAACATCTCCATGGGAGAGATTAAACATCTTCACTAGCCACCAAACTCTAAGAGGAATTATTGATATAGTGTGACTTCAGGAAGCTGAAGAGAGATGGCATGGTCTGGGCATTCTCAAAATTACCATGAATCCCTGAATACCAAGATAATGAAGACTCAGTCAGAGCCCTGTGCGAAACTTGTAGCACTCACGAGATGTTCCCTGAGGTCTTCATGAACTCTGTGTCATTATTATGTATTCTGAGATTGTATCTCAGGAAACCAGTTCTGCACCTCTTGATGGGCATCATTAGTGGTCATTTTTAATAGCAGCTGGGGATTGAAATCTCAGGTCCCTTTACAGATGCTGGCAGTAAACTTACAGGGGAAATTACGTTTGCCCCGAGGAGGTAAGATCATTCAATCCAAAACCTATATCAGAGGCTCCATTCCACATCTACATACAGCCATCTAGCAGACAATGCTTGGATAACATGCATTTAAAGATATGTATTTGGTGAGGCTATCAGTGTGATAAATTTTAATTTTATATTTCTAATATCTGACATTACAAGTTCAGTGACATTGCAAAATTTATGGTCCATAATTTATTCTGGTCTAAGTGTTTTATTTGTCAAAGACTTGGAATCTTTAGAGGTGACTTGAGGGTGTGTGTTTATGTCCAGGTGTGTGTGTGTGTGTGTGTGTGTGTGTGTGTGTGTGTGTGTGGTGTGAAGTGCTTTTTAAACATTTACTTAAGATTTTAAAATTTCCCTCAACAGCCTCCACTGATGACTAGAGGAAACACCTGCAGGTGCTCCATGGTTTTTATATAGATTTGTGGAATCTGTTATTGTCTGTCTGCTGACTATGAATGAACATATACCTGGTAGCAAAAAAATTCATAATCTGTGAACAGTTTTCACAGGTGTTCAAAGTGATTCATAAAGATACGAATCAGGAAAGTCAGAATCACATTATAAGCATGACACCAATTACAAATATATGGAATAACTGTGTATGAAATATGATGTTGTCCTGAGTACTCATCCTCCACGTTTACCTTGTACACACCTTTCTGTTACAGAGGCTTGATATGGTTCAAATGGGCACATAAAATTAAGTCTGTATGTCTTAGAATGTAATAATATTCAAATATATTTTAATAAATAAAGGCTGCCTGAAGATCTGAGAGTAAAACAGTCCCACTTCTCAGCCTTCCAGAACAGATTATGATAACACATACCTTTAATACCAGTAGTCACAATGGCATGCACCTTTAATCTCAGTAGTCACACTAGTTGCCATAGAAACTGGGTAGTGGATGCCCTTAATAACAGTGGTACACACTTTTAATCTCATCGCTAGAGAAGAATATAAGATGAGGCATTACAGCTCTCAAAGACATAGTCTCCTGAGATCCCAAGAAGCAAGGACTGCCCTTTCAGACTGATGTCGAGGTAAGAACCAGTGGCTGCCTGTTTTGCTTTTGGATCTTTAAGTTGTACCGCAATTTCTCTCCCTGAGCTTTTATTAATCATGCTTCAAGAATACAACACTGTGAACAGGGAGAGACACAGACAAAAGAGGGGTGGAGGTGCAAAGAGGTGGACAGAGGTGATGGGAAGAGAGAGAATGATAATGGATAGACAATTCTTAGAATATACCTGTCATATTACCACTTACTAATCTACAAAGTGTCAGAATGAAATCTTCCATATTCTCATTGTTATATCTCTGCCAAAAATTGTTCTCATTTATCCAAGACTAAATACGGCATAGTCACTCCATCCATGCTAAGGTTTCATAGCTAAAACTTGATGTTGTCATCATACACAATATAACCTCAAATTGTTATGCAGTCACATGGGCCTGAATCGGAGTGACTGGCATGTGCTCCTCCTTTTGCTTTTACTTTCTTCAGTTTAAGAAAAATATATGGGTCCAAGGAATTCTGCAAGCGTATCTGTGAAATTTATGTTTCTTTAAAAGAAAGATAACATTTGTGAATAGGTCAAGAAAGTTCATAGTTTTATGCATGTTAACTAAGAAAAGGACTTTCATAAAAAGCACAGGTTGTTACTGGTTATTTTGTGGTAGTTGTGTTGTGGAAAGAAAGTCAGAATCCAAGGAGTATTTTAATAAGTCAGTGCTAGAATTCATCTTTTATGTTAGTTTGTGGCTAAGTTTGGTCAGTTTGGTTTTATTTTCTTTCTTCTATCAATGTTACTTAAGCTCTTTTAGAAATTTTTCAGAAAATAAAAACACTATTTCAACAAAAGATGCCACTGGGTGAGGAGATTTCCATCTTTGTGTGAGGCCCATGACACTGATGTCTCTTATCCCTTCTATCTCCATAGATTCCTGTGATCAGCAGAATCTTGACCCTTATGCACTGTGAATTTCTGCCCTGAGTTTTGGGTACAACTTTATTACTCCAGGTTTGTCTTCCAGAACCAGAGTTATAGCAAACTTTAAAATTCCTCTCCTGAGCCAGCTGTTTCACTCATCTTCATTTCAGCGTTTGCCTCCCCATCTACCCTACTCTTTCCCTTCCTATGATTTTCTTCTCTGCCCTGGTTATGTCATTTGACTTCAATTCCTCAGTAATGCTTAACTCATTTTTCCAATGCTGTATGACTCTTCCAAGTGATAAGAGGCACATCACACAGCCTGAACTGTCTTGGTAACAACAGAAGAACGTGATATGCATATGAGGGCTTTGATAGCTATACCAGTTCTTGTGGGGTAAACTTCATCTCTTGATTACATGATCTCAAGCTTTTCAAATTCCTTAATTGAGGAAAAGTTATAACAACATTTTGAACAAGATTCACCATTTTTACCTACATATTCAACACCATTTTTGGAAAAAATATTATAGAGCTGTCAATACTCTCTATTCTATTTTACTAAATAGAAGATATTTCCTTAAATATTATATTTGCAATTATAGTCGTGAAGAATATTTGGTATTTCTTGAGCTATTTGGACTTATATTCTTATATTTTCCAATGGATTATTCTCAAAGTTGTGTTCACCAATCGTGAATTGTATTCTACAAATTCCTACCCGCTGAAATTGCAAGTATGACTAAGGGCAATGGTTTTCTGTTTCTCATTACAAATTTTTGCTTTATGCATACCTGTGGGTCTTGAATTATCTGAATTATTTCTGGTAAGTTCATATACATTGAGTATGTAATAAACTATTTTTCACTTACATTTTAAAGTTGTTCATTTTCATGTGATTGTATCACATAATATTCTAGGCGAATGTAAGAATATTTTATACATTTATTTCATGCATCATATCATATTGTAAAGCTTATTTTCTACTCTTCCACCCAGTATAATCTTGTTCTTATATTTACAAGTTCAAAATTATCAAGAAGGAAATATTTGTTGCACAGTTCCTGTATTTTCATTGACCTGTAGCATATCTCCTAAGTAGGAATCCATGTGAGTACAAAAATCTTTCTGTTGTGGGGGTGCCCTCTGTGTGTTGTTTGTATTGGTTAATGAATAAAGAAACTTCCTTGGCCTGATAGAGCAGGACTTAGGTAGGTGAAGAAGACAGAACTGAATTGTGGGAGGAAGAAAGCAGAGTGAGGGGAATGCCATTGGAGATAGATGTGCTAATATTTGCTGATAATCCACAGCTATGTGGGGATACACAGATTAATAGAAATGGGTTAAATTAAGATGTAAGAATGAAATAAGAAACTAGAGGTAATGGGCCAAGCAGTGATTTAATTAATACAGTTTCTGTGTGGTTATTTCAGGGCTAAGATAGCCAGGCGGCCAGGATGAACAAGGAGGCCCTACTTGCAACAGCTTCCATCTCCTCTTGGTATTCCTTCAACTGTGGACCACAGTACTCTGAACTGAGTAGACCTAATAGGTACTGAGGGAACCAAAATTACCAGTCTTCACTGAGTTGAGCCTTGCACACTAAATATTCCATGGCTATTTAAAGTGAGAACACAAAAGTATATAAATACTGAGAGAAGCATAAGTGTCATGCAGCAATTTTAATTTTTTTAACTCCTTCATTCTTCTGACTCTATTAAAATCAGTATCCTCTTGGGGATCACAAAATGTACTCTGTAAATTTGAATATGGGGTTTATTTTCCTCCTACAGACTGTTATTGGGATCTTGGGAAATTCTTCCCTCTTCCTTCTGTACATCTTCCCTCTGCTCACTGGAAATCACATGAGACCTATAGATTTGGTTCTTAGTCAACTACTTTTGGCCAACTTAATAGTTTTGTTGTCTAAGGGTATTCCACAGACATTGATAACATTGGGATGGAAATGTTTCCTGAGTGATACAAGTTGTAAACTTGTCTTCTACTGGTATAGAGTTGGCAGTGGGGTGTCAGTCAGCAATGTCAGTCTCTTCAATAGCTTCCAGGCCATAAAGCTCAAACCCAAAATGTGTAGGTGGATTGCACTCAAAATGCAATCCAAAGAGTTCATTGGTTACTGCTGTCTCTTCAACTGGTTCCTACATCTCCTCATGAATTTATTTCTTCCATTTCTAGTGAATGGTCCATTGAATGAGAAAAATGCCAGTGTAGAAAGCAATGGTGATTTTTGCTCCTGGACAATACCCACTAGATGTGTCTTCCTATATAATATCTTATACTTTTCCCCTGATATGATAAGTTTGATTTTCATGTCCTGGGCTAGCATATTGGCGATTGTTGTGCTTCAAAGACACAAGCAAAGAGTCCAGCACATTCACACATACAGCTTCTCTTCTAGTGTTTCCCATGAAGACAGAGCCACATGTAGAATTCTGATCCTGGTGTGTTTCTTTACAGCCTTCTATTCTGTCTATCTTAGTTTGATGCTTTGGAGCATTCTTGCTGAAAAACGTGGCCAGTGGGTAGTGAACAGCTCTGTCCTGTTGTTATCTTGTTTTCCAGCATTCAGCCCCTATGTTCTCATTCTCACTGACACCAGGGTCTCAGGGGTCTGTTTTGCCTGCAGAACATGAAACAATGCACTTTCCTGATTATCTTCCAGTAGTCTACTGCTTTTAAGGTATTTGAATATTATCATCAAGATATATTAATAATTTTATATCTATAATATGAATTTTATATAAAACAAAAAGCTATTTGTCTTATATTGCTCATGTTATAAAGAAAGTGTGAAAACATGGTCACAATAAAACAGAATGAATCATGTTTCATGTTAATGCTTCATTTATTTACTTTATGGAAATTTCTCATCTTTTTAGCATTTCATTGTATGAAATTTCTGAGTTTCAATTTTGGAATATCTCTCATTTGTAGTCCTGTGGAATTCTTAGAAACAATATCCTATTTGCTTTTTTCAGTTTAAATATATTTGGTTTTTAAAATGATTTAACAATATGTATATTTATTTTCTACAATGTAGTGTTTTGATCTTTTGTAAATTGTGTAAAGTTTCAGTCAAATCACTTTAATCTCTTATGTCACTACCATTATTTTTAGTAAAAGGTTAAAGAATTGCTCAACCGCTACCTGATCAACCATTTCCAGTTAGCAGCAATAGAAATAGTGTGCAAGTCCTACATTGATGTATGGTGAAGCCTAATCAAATGTTCTCCTGTTCTCAGTATGGCAATATGTCAAGTCCTAAGATACTAAGGACGTGTGTATGTGTGTGTGTGTGTGTGTGTGTGTGTGTGTGTGTGTGTGTGTGTCCTGGTACATCCAATATATAAACCCAGATCCGTGAACATTCAAGTAGCCATAAATAAAATCACTGACTTATCTTCAGTAAGATAAGAAAGCAATAGAGGGAAACATTAGTATATAGCCCAGAGAATATGAAAGAGGGATGTCATGGATGTGACAGAGATCAATATGACAAAATACATTACATACAAGTAGGAATATGTGCACATGCAAACAAATGAATATGTGGGTACAGTATAACATGTAGAAAGGAGAATGGAAAGTTTAACTATTAATGGAAGAAGAAGTGCTTAATGAAGTTAATGAATACTATGGTCATGAACAATAACATAAATCTAATTGTTTTCTATTTAAACTCTGGCTTGGATATTTTAGTTTGGTTTATTTCATTACTTTTATTCAAAACTTTCTCAGTCCTGAATATTACATAATATATGAAATTATATTAATCTTGCATGGTTGAATTTGTTGATGCATGTCTGTGTTCCTTGCACTCAGCATTTGGAGGCAGAAGGATGATGAGTTCAAGGCTGTACTTGCTTACATAGTGAGCTCAAGGCCAGTCTTGAATAGATGTGACTATCTCAAAAGGAAAGAAGGTAAGAGATAACTCAGTGTTTAACAGCACTTGCTGCTCCTCTAGTGGACTCAGGTTTAGTTCCTAGCACCCATGACAGGAAGATCAGAAGCACTGGAACTCCAATTCTAGGGTTTATTACACATATCCTATGCTCTGTGGGTGAAAACATGTATGTTCCAAAACACGCATGCACATAAATAAAAACAAAAATAAACCTATTATTAAAAAGAAAGAAAAATAGCAAACATGAAATATTGTATGATTATGCTAAAATGTTCATGTTGGGGCTACATATTTCTAGAAAAACAGAATTTTTAATTCTGTATTATTTTATTTTATGTATACATATGCAATATTTACCTCTTTCTCTGTGTGTGTGTGTGTGTGTGTGTGTGATTGTGTGTGAGGTCTATGTGTAAGTGCACAATATTTAGGACTCAGTTCTTACCATCCACAATGTCAGAGAAATCATACACCAATCACTAAGCTTAGCAACATGCACTTTAACCTGATTATCTGTCTTGCCATTCCATGAGAAGCAGTAATTTTATTTGTTCCTATTTTTCTTAATCAATTTATGGCTAACATCATTAGGTACCACTAGAGCCACTAAATTGCATGCATATTTTAACGTTAATTTAATTCATGATATAGTATTCAATCCATGACTCATGTACATTATAGAAAATTGTCTACCATAGAGCTAATATCTCAGCCTTCCCTCTCTGATTTTGTCATAGATTCCTCAAAGAAATAGAATCATGGAATCTTCTAAAAAAATAAATCAGGGACTGGAGAAAGGACACAGTGGCTATGTGTACTGTCTACTCTTCCAGATCCACTGTGTTCAATTCTCAGTACCCACATGTCAGCTCACAGCCATCTCTACCTCCAGAGCTACATTTCTGATGCCCTTTTGTAACATGAAGGGGCCAGGCCTGCTTGTTTGGGTTTTTGTCTCACCCAGTACCCCGCAACTGTTTATCTCCAAAGAAAATCACACATAGATCTCTATAAGTTATAGAGGTGATTGGCCCATTAGCTCTAGCCTCTCACTGGCTAACTCTCACATCTTGATTAACCGATTTTTCTGATCTATGTTAGCCATGTGGCTCAGTACCTTTTTTCAGTGGGGCAGATCACATCCTGCTGCTTCAGTGGTCTGGGCAGGAGTGGGAGGAAACAACTTCCTCTTTCCCAGAATTCTCCTGTTCTCATTACATCATTTCTATTTCCTGTCCTGTTAACATGCCTATACTTCCTACCTGGCCAATCAGCATTTATTTAAAACATGATTGACAGAATACAGACAATTCTCCCACACCACTTCCCCCTCTTTAAAAAAAACAAGGAAAATATCCATAGTCCATTTTGGGGGCAATGTGGGCATAGTATTTCAGGCTACTTCTAGCTGGTTGGGGGTGCTGATAACCTTATGGAGACCTAAAGAAAATTTAGAGTTATGATCTCCTGACTAAAGTATCCTGTGAGTCTTGATCATCTCAGGCAGCAGTTTAACCTGTTCTGAATGAAGAACTCAGACATCTGGGCCATCTATTCCTGTTGGAGACTTCTCAGGTGGTCTTCCTTGATCAAATTGGATTTTTCTGAACTCTGGATAAATCCACAGCCTCTCATTTTCTGTGGAAACAAAAGCAAAATCTCTTCTCCAAAGTAGCATAACTTTTTACTTCAATTTTGAAGCCAAGGTATTTTCAAAGTACCTATCTTGGATCAATTCTATAGCATTTATAAGCAAATATCTTTTAGCAGCTGTTGCTCCTTCCTCAGCATTTAAACAATTCAAAGAGAGCGTAAAAAACTACAGTATTGAAAGACCCCCATTCCAGCCTGTAGCAAGGTTCAAATTAAGTCACCTACATAAACTTAGAAAAACAAATTTTAGAGAAGCAGATAGGGCCCTGCTGAACAGGATATCTGCAGTCAGCTAGCTCTGTAGAAACTGGGTCGACAGGAAGACAGCTAACCACTGCGACAGTCTGTCAAAATACCCAGAGACCTGAACTTAGCTATATCTAGATTTTATGGTTTTTCATAAAACTGCAAATGGATAAACAACCCTGTCCCAATCTCGACACTAGCCCACCCAATATATAGGAACCAATGAAATGCATGTTGCTACACCATCTTTTATGTAACCCCTGAACCCCCTATAAATGCATGATGTATTCTCAGCCCGGCCAAAAGTTAAAATTATTCTCAGCTGTGCTGACGGACGTGCCCAAAGGCACCTGTATATCCAATATACTTCCTCTTGCTTTTGCATCCAGTAGCCTGGTTTCTGTCTTCGGTGAAGGGGGATCCCTCAGACGTGATGTCCATTTGGGGGTCTTTAAGTATCAAGATTCTCTGTGTATTTTCCATCTTTATGTGGCTTTATTTTAACCTCTATTTCTTTTCTTTTTTTTTACTTTTAACTTTTGGCTTTTTGAGACAGGTTCTCTATATATCTTTGTCCTGGAATTCCCTCTGTAAACCAGGCTATCCTTGAGCTCACAGAGATCCATCTGTCTCTGCCTCCCAGGCTACTCTTTTTCTTTCTTTCTTTCTTTCTTTCTTTCTTTCTTTCTTTCTTTTTTTTTACTCTGAGAACTTTAACCTTTAGCCTGTATATATTTTTAACAGTATAAACCATTTAGAGGTTTTATGATAAGGTGTCTGGACATATGACAGGATCTTTTGTTCACTGAGTGAATAAGACTGTGTTCACTACTGAGGGAGGAATCAAATTATGGAACCTCAGCACTAATATTGGACTCTACATCTTTGTTGAAGGGACAGGATCAGGCAAGAAAGGCTGTAGAATTTGGGTGATACAGATTGATATACACAAAATAAAAATAAATATTTGAAAATTATTTTGCCATTATATATATAACTCTTAACAAAATAAAATTAAGTTAATAAATCCAGTCAAGATATTATAAATATATGATTTCAGTAGATTTACCACATTGCATCTTTGTGTGTAGAATTCTATGTCTGTGATGAGAAACACCCAATTATAGATTTGGTCGAGTATTCTCTCAAATCTGAGCACAGGAGTTGCCTCAGCCTGTGGTAGACAGTGGTCATTGTTTCCTTTCATTATTTCACTACACTTAATGTATTGAGATATCAAAAAATGATATAAATATAATGGTAAGTTTTAAAAATAGAAATAAATAAATTTTTAATCTCAGTAAAGTGTAGATAGTAGGTATAGGAAACATACTATTTTAAACTTTGGGCAATGGGTGCTGTAAATAATTAATAACAAGCAAAGCCAAATTATCTGGATTCACATCAACAAAGATTGTGAGCCACCCTGTGGCTCAATTCTCAAGCTCATGTTACACATATTTTTTTGGTGACTATCATTCAAAGAGTCTCAATGTTGACAGCAGCACTTGGGATGAAACATCTTGTCAATAATTGGAATGCTTTCCATCCTCACAGACAAGGCTGGATAGGTTCACTGGCTGTACATTTTGAACTGTTTTAAAACAATGATTCTCCTTATTCTTCATGATGTCTTGATCTATTTTGAAGTATTATTAAAGTTTAACTTACTACGGTTTCACGCCCAAAGTTAACATTAATTTGGAAACAGAAGAAAACTACAAGTCTGGGAAGAAGTAGGATGTACATATGTTTCTGGTTTAAAAGAAATATCCCTACATGATACTGTATTTCTCATATGATTATAGAGGCAGTGGTAACTTTGTATTGAATAGACAGTGGAAAAATAACTGCTTTGAAAGCTCTTCCTCTTGAAATTGGAAAAGTAGTATGGAATGGAAGGTAGAGGATAACTATTGGGCAGTGTTATGTGTCCTGAGCTATCACTCAGTGTTTGCTTTTACTATAATTACATGGAGAATCAGTCAGCATGCCTTCCCTCACTGTTTATCATTGTTGCTAATAGAACACAGGGCCTTGTGCTTTGCAGGCCTGGGATGAACCACTCAGCTACTTTATATTTACACTAGTGCTGTATTCCATTCGACAATTTTTAAGGTTTCACATTTTTCTGATTATTCTCTATAATCTTACAATACCACATCTATTTTTATGTGATATGGATGTCATTATAATAGATAAATCACTATAAGAATTATCAAATACACTAGTTGTGGTGTTATATACTTTTAATCTCATCATTTGAGAGGCAGAGGTATGCAGTTCTCTTTTAGTTTGAGGTCAACATAGTCTATATAATGAGTTCCAGGATAATCAAAGTAACATAATGGTACTATGACTTTAAAAAAACAGCAGCAAAATATTTGCAAATACATGCAGAAATTTAAGTCAATCATTTTTTTTCACTAAATGCTATTTTCATGCTCTTATTTGCTAATCAGCTGTTAGTATTTCATGTCACATTTCTACCAAGTAGTAGTGTTAGTAATCCATTTGCAGTTACCACTATAAGCTTTATCTCTGCAATAGTAGCAGTGCATATATCTGACAGGATCATAAATACCAGGTTTATCCTGTACTTGTAAAATTAAACTGGGATAAGCTTTCTGAAATGTCAAACCTCTTAGAACACTGTATATTACTACACTCTTGAAAGCTTTATTTGCACTTGTCATTGCCCTGTGGAATAAACATTTATGTGGAAATGAATCCTTATTTATATAAAGATGTGTTTATTGCATACTGTATTCTGTGAAAATGAATGTTTTCCTGAATATGTAAGTTTGTATCATGGGAATTCAGTGCCTGCAGTTCCCATAAGAGAATGTCAATACTCTCTGGAACTGGAGTTGCAGAAAAATGTGAGCCACCATATAGGTGCTGGGTATCAAACCCAGGTCATCTGTAAGAGAGGCACATGTTCTTTTTTTTCTTTTTCTTTTTTTTAAAATTTACTTATTTATTTATTTATTAAACATTTCTGCCTCCTCCCCACCAACGCCTAAAATTTCCCTCTCTCTCCCCAAGTCAAGTCCCCCTCCCTCATCAGCCCAAAGAGCAATCAGGGTTCCCTGCCCTGTGGGAAGTCCAAGGAACACACACCTCCTTCCAGGTCTAGTAAGGTGAGCATCCAAACTGCCTAGGCTCCCACAAAGCCAGTTCATGCAGTAGTATCAAAACCCAGTGCCATTGTTCTTGAGTTCTCAGTAGTCCTCATTGTCCGCTATGTTCAGCAAGTCCGGTTTTATCCCATGCATTTTAAGACCCAGGCCAGCTGGCCTTGGTGAACATCCCCATTGTCTCAGTGTGTGGGTGCACCCCTTGAGGTCCTGAATTCCTTGCTCGTGCTCTCTCTCCTTCTGCTCCTGACTTGGATGTTGATATTTCTGTCCGGTGCTCCAATGTGGGTCTCTGTCTCTGTCTGCTTTCATCGCCTGATGAAGGTTAATATTCAGGAGGATGACTATATGTTTTTCTTTGGGTTCTCATTATTTAGGTTCTCTAGGATCACTAATTATAGGCTCAATGTCCTTTGTTTATGGCTAGAAACCAATTATGAGTGAGTACATCCCATGTTCCTGTTTTTGGGTCTGGCTTACCTCACTCAAGATAGTGTTTTCTGTTTGTGTCCATTTGCATGCAAATTTCAAGAGGTCATTGTTTTTTACTGCTGAGTAGTACTCTAATATGTATATATTCCATACTTTCTTCATCCATTCTTCCATTGAAGGGCATCTCGGTTGTTTCCAGGTTCTGGCTATTACAAACAATGCTGCTATGAACATAGTTGAGCTTATACTTTTGTTGTATGATAAGGCATCATTTGAGTAAATTCCCAAGAGTGGTATTGCTGGGTCCAGGGGTAGGTTGATCCCGAATTTCCTGAGAAACCGCCACACTGCTTTCCAAAGTGGTTGCACAAGTTTGCATTCCCACCAGCAATGGATGAGTGTACCCCTTACTCCACAACATCTCCAGCATAGGCCATCATTGGTGTTTTGGATTATAGCCATTCTGACAAGTATAAGATGGTATCTTAAAGTTCTCTTGATTTGCATTTTCCTGATTGCTAAGGAAGTTGAGCATGACCTTAAGTATCTTTTGGTCATTTGAACTTCTTCTGTTGAGAATTCTCTGTTCAGCTCAGTGTCCAATTTAATAATTGGGTTGATTATCCTTTTACAGTCTAGTTTCTTGAGTTCTTTATATATTTTGGAGATCAGACCTTTGTCAGTTGTGGAGTTGGTGAAGATCTTCTCCCAGTCAGTGGGTTGCCTTTTTGTCTTAGTGATAGTGTCCTTTGCTTTACAGAAGCTTCTCAGTTTCAGGAGGTCCCATTTATTCACTGTTTTCCTTAATGTCTGTGCTGCTGGGGTTATACATAGGAAGTGTTCTCCTGTGCCCATGTGTTGTAGAGTACTTCCCACTTTCTCTTCTACCAGATTCAGTGTGTTCAGACTGATATCGAGATCTTTAATCCATTTGGACTTGAGTTTTGGGCATGGTGATAGATATAGATCTATTTTCATTCTTCTACAGATTGACATCCAGTTTTTCCAGCACAATTTGTTGAAGATGATCTCTTTTTTCCATTGTATACTTTTAGCTCCTTTATCAAAAATCAGGTGTTCATAGGTTTGTGGTTTAAAGTCCGGGTCTTCTATTCTATTCCATTGATCAACATCTCTGGTTTTATGCCAATACCACACTGTTTTCAATACTGTAGCTCTGTAATAGAGTTTGAAGTCAGGGATTTTTTTTTTTTTTGGTTTTTCGAGACAGGGTTTCTCTGTGGCTTTGGAGCCTGTCCTGGAACTAGCTCTGTAGACCAGGCTGGTCTCGAACTCACAGAGATCCGCCTACCTCTGCCTCCCGAGTGCTGGGATTAAAGGCGTGTGCCACCATAGCCCGGCGTGAAGTCAGGGATGTTAATGCCTCCAGAGGTTCCTTTATTGTATAAGATTGTTTTGGCTATTCTGGGTTTTTTGTCTTTCCATATAAAGTTGATTATTGTCTTCTCCAGGTCTGTGAAGAATTTTGATGGGACATTGATGGGGATTGCATTGAATCTATAGATTGCTTTTGTGAGAATTGCAATTTTTAATATGTTGATCCTCCCGATCCAAGAGCAAGGAAGATCCTTCCATTTTCTGGTGTCCTATTCAATTTCTTTCTTCAAAGACTTAAAGTTCTTGTCAAGTATATCTTTCACTTCCTTGGTCAGAGTTACCCCAAGATATTTTATGCTGTTTGTGGCTATTGTGAAAGGTGATGCTTCTCTGATTTTCTTCTCTGCTTCCTTATCCTTAGTGTATAGGAAAGCAACTGATTTTTTTGAGTTTATCTTGTATCCTGCCACATTACTAAAGGTGTTTATCAGCTGTAGGAGTTCTTTGGTAGAGTTTTTGGGGTTTCTTATGTATACTATCATATCATCTGCAAATAATGAAAGCTTAACTTCTTCCTTTCCAATATGAATCCCCTTGATCCCCTTATGTTGTCTTATTGCTATTGCTAGAACTTCAAGCACTATATTGAAGAGGTATGGAGAGAATGGACATCCTTGTCATGTTCCTGATTTTAGTAGGATGGCTTTGAATTTTTCTCCATTTAATTTAATGTTAGCTGTCGGCTTGTTGTAAATAGCTTTTATTATATTTAGGTATGACTCTTGTATCCCTAATCTCTCCAAGACCTTTATCATAAAGGGATGTTGAATTTTGTCGAATGCTTTTTCAGCATCTTATGAAATGATCATATGGTTATTTTTCTTTCAGTTTATTAATATGGTGGATTAGATTGATAGATTTTTGTATGTTGAACCAGCCCTGCATTTCTGGGATGAAGTCTACTTGATCATACTGGATAATTTTCTAATGTGTCTTGGATTCGGTTTGCCAGTTTTTTATTGAGAATTTTTGTGTCGATGTTCATGAGTGAGATAGGCCTGTAATTCTCTTTCTTGTTTGGTCTTTCTGTGGTTTTGGTATCAGCATAACTGTAGCTTCAGAAAATGAATTTGGCAATAACTCTTTTGTTTCTATATTGTGAAATACATTAAGGTGTATAGGTATTAGCTCTTCTTGGAAGTTCTGGTAGAATTCTGCATTGAAACCATCTGGTCCTGGGCTTTTTTTAAAAGGGTGGATTTTGATAACAGCTTCTAATTCTTCGCGACCAACAATTCTATTTAGATTGTTCACCTGGTCTTGGTTTAACCTTGGTATATGGTACTTATCTAAAAAATGTCCATTTCTTTTGCATTTTCCATTTTTGTGGCATACAGGCTTTTGTAGTAAGATCTAATGATTCTCTGAATTTCCTCTGTGTCTGTGGTTATGTCCCCCTTTACATTTCATATCTTATTTATTTGCGTGTACTCCTTGTCGTTTATTTAGTTTGGATAGGGGTTTGTGGATCTTGATGATTTTCTCCAAGAACCAACTTTTTGTTTCATTGATTCTTTGGACTGTTTTCTGTGTTTCTATTTTGTTGATTTCAGCCCTGAGTTTGATTATTTCCAGTTTTCTACTCAACCTGGGCGCATCTGTTGCTTTTTTTTTCTAGAGCTTTCAGGTGTGCTGTTAAGTCCCCAATTTATGCTTTCTCCGTTTTCTTTAAGTGGGCAGTTAGTGCTATGAATTTTCCTTTTAGCACTGATTTCATCGTGTCGCATAGGTTTGAGTATGTTGTCTCTTTATTTTCATTAAATTCAAGGAAGACTTTAATTTCTTTCTTTGTTTCTTTTTTGACCCAGGTGTGGTTCAGTAGTTGATTGTTCAGTTTCCATGAGTTTGTCTGGTTTTTGTGGGTAGCATTGTTGTTGCCTTCTAGCTTTAATCTGTGGTGATCTGATAAGACACAGGTAGACACTGATTTTTTTTGTATTTGCGGATGTTTCCTTTGTTAGCGAGTATGTGGTCAATTTTCGAGAAAGTTCCATGAGCTGCAGAGAAGAAGGTATATTCTTTCCTATTTGGGTGGAATGTTCTATAGATGTCTGTTAAGTCCAATTGCTTCATTACTTCCAATAATTCTCTTAATTCTCTATTAGGTTTCTGTCTGATTGACCTGTCCATTGATGAGAGAGATGTGTTGAAGTCTCCTAATATTAGTGTGTGTGGTTTGATGTCTGCCTCGAGTCTAGTCATGTTTCTTTTATATAAGTGGGTGCTTTTATATTAGGGGCATAGATATTTAGGATTGAGACTTCATCCTGATGAATTTTTCTTGGTATGAGTATAAAATGTCCATGTCGATCTCTTTTGATTGATTTTAGTTTGAAGTCCATTTTGTTAGAAATTAGTATTGCCACACTTGCTTGTTTCTTAGGACCATTTTCTTGAAAAACTGTTTCCCAACCCTTTACTCTGAGTAGATGCCTGTCTTAGTGGTTGAGATGTGTTCCTGTAAACAGCAGAATGTTGGATCCTGCTTTCGTATCCAATCTCTTAGCCTGTTCCCTTTTATAGGTGAATTGAGTCCATTAATATTAAGTGATATTAATAACCAGTGGTTGTTCACTCTGGTTATTCTTATTGTTTTTGGTAGTAGAGTTTCTGGGTCCTCCTTCTTTGAGTTGTGCTGGTGAAGGGACGCTAGATGCTTCAGTTATTGTAGGCAGTGTTGACAATGTTGAATTCCTTGGGTTGTGATATTCCTTCTATTACTTTCTGTAAGGCTGGATTTATGGCTACATATTGTTTAAATTTGTTCTTATCCTGGAATGTTTTGTTTTCTCCATTGATAGTGAATGATAGCTTGGCTGTGGATAGTAGCTTGGTCTTGCATCCATGGTCTCTTTCTTTCTGCAGTACCTCTATCCAGGACCTTCTGGCATTCATGGTTTCCATAGAGAAGTCAGGTGTAAGTCTGATCGGCTAACCTTTATAAGTCACTTGACCTTTTTCCTTTGCAGCTCTTAATATTCTTTCTTTAATCTGTATATTTTGTGTTTTGATTTTTATATGGTGATGGGATGGGTTTTTTTTTGATCCAGTCCATTTGGTGTTCTGTATGCTTCTTGAATATTCAAAGGAATATCTTTCTTTATGTTGGGAAAGTTTTCTTCCATATTTTTGTTAAAAATATTTTCTGGGCCTTTGAGCTGTGATTTTTCTTCTTCTATCTCTATTTTTCTTAGATTTGGTCTTTTTATTGTGTCCCATATTTCCTGAATGTTTTGTGATGAGATTTTGTTGGCTTTGCTGTTTTCTTTAATCAGTGCGTTTATTTTCTCTACGGTGTCCTCAGAATCTGAGATTCTTTCTTCTATCTCTTTTATTCTATTGATTATGCTTGTTTCTGTAGTCTCTGCTCGTTGACCTAGATTTTCCATATCCAGTTGGTCCTCAATTTGTGTTTTCTTCCTTGTTTCCATTTCAGTTTTCAATTCTTGAACTGTTTCCATTGTGTTTGATTGTTTTGTCTTAGTTTCCCCGGGTATCATTTACGTATTTACTCATTTCTTCAAACTTTTTGTTATACTTCTCATCCATTACTATAAGGGCATTTTTTTACATGTTGATTAAGGGACACTATTGCTTTTTTAAAGTCAATTTTCCTCACTTCTTCTGTGTTAGCATGTTTAAGTCCTCCTTTGTAAGATCATTGGGTTCTGGTGTTTTCATGTTGTTTTTCAGATTGTTGGGTGAATTCTTGTCTTGGCGCCTGCTCATCTCCTCCTACCAATGCTATCTAATGGGTCTTCTAAAACAGGATCTGGTTTCCCTGCTGGCCAGGGGCCCCGCTTACAAAATGCCCCCCTCCCCCCCGCTCTGTTTCCTGGCTCCTGCTGCGGGCAAAGATCCCTCTCACCACTCAGAAGGGTCTTCAGGAACAGGACTAGGCTCCCCTTTCGCCACCAAAACAAAGAAATTCCCACTGTCCTCTGTCCCAAGCACCAGACCCAGTGCCCCAAACAGGCTAAACTAGGTGATCCTGTGGCCCCACGGGAGGGATGGAGAAGGAAGGAAAACCATGGGTGCAAGCTGGGATGAGTCAGGGATAGAGAGGTCGGAGCAGAGAAGGAGAAGCCCCAGCAGAGGAAAGTAACCCTCACAGACTGACCGGGGAGTCAAGGGGGTCGGGGAATGCCCCCGCTCCCTTTCCTGGGTCCCTCCGCAGGCCAAGAACACTCTCACTACTCAGGAGAGTTTTCAGGGACAGGACCAGGCTCCCCATTTGCCAGGGACCTCGACAATAAGAGGTCTACTACTCTGCAGGCCAGTCCTAAAAAACCTACTTTGTTTAATTGTTGTGGGACAATCTGCTCTCAGTGTGAGCTTCACTGTTTCATGCTTGAACCATCCCACATCTGCTGCGTCTGCATGGCAGTCTCTCTGCGGCGTCTGCCCACCAGTCTCTTCGCTGGTCTCCTCCACCGCGAAGATGTGCCGATCTGGTCTCTCGGCCATGTCTGACAGGAAGACCGATGGAACCGAAGAAGATACAGATATCAATTCACACATCTTCAAACACCTGATTATTGACAAGAAGGAAAAAATATCAAATGGAAAAAAGAAAGCATTTTCAACAAGTAGTGACGGCATAACTGGATATCAACATGCAGAAGAATGGAAATAGATACATATCTATCACCATACACAAAACTCAAGTCCAAATGGATCAAAGACCTCAACATAAAGCCAGCCACACTGACCCTTATAGAAGAAAAAGTAGGAAGTACACTTGAACACATTGACACAAGAGACCACTTCCTAATTACAACCCCAGCAACACAGACACTGAGAGAAACAATAAATGGGACTGCCTGAAACTGAAAAGCTTCTGTAAAGCAAAGGACACAGTCAACAAGACAAAACGAGGGCCTACAGAATGGAAAAAGATATTCACTAACCTCACATCTGACAGAGGTCTGATTTCCAAAATATACAAAAAACTCAAGAAATCGGTCACTAATAAAACACATAATACAATAAAAAAAATGGAGTACAGACCAAAACATTCAACTCTCAACAGAGCAATATAAATGGGAGAAAGACACATAAGGAAATGTTCAACACCCTTTGTCATCAGAGAAATGCAAATCACAACAACTCTGAGATTTTATCTTACACCTGTAAGAATGGCTTAGAACAAAAACACTGATGATATTTTATGCTGGAGAGGTTGTGAGGAAAAGGGAACATTTCTGCAATGCTCATGAGAATGCAAGCTGGTACTACTCCTCTGGATGTCAGTGTGGTGATTTCTCAGAAAATTAGGAAACAACTTTCCTCTAGACCTGTAATACCACTTTTGAGTATATATCCAAAGGATGTTGAATTGTGCCACAAGGACATGTGCTCAAGTATGTTCACAGTAGCATTGTTTGTCATAGCTAGAACCTGGAAACAACCTAAATGCCCTTCGACTGAAGAATGGACAAGGAAAATGTGATACATTTATACAATGGAGTACTACACAGCAGAAAGCAGGAAAATAGTTGTAACTAGAAAACATTATTTTGAGTGAGGTAACCCAGACACGGAAATACAATTATCACATGTACTCACTCATACGTGGTTTTAAAACATGAATCCAAGAAAACCAGCCTAGAAACCACAATCCCAGAGAATTTAGACAACAATGAGAATACTAAGAGAGACTTACATAGATCTAATCTACATGGGAAGAAGAAAAAGAAAAGATCTCTTGAGTAAATTGGGAGCATAGTGACCTTGGAGGAGGGTTGAAGGGGAAGATAGGCAGGGAGGGGAGCAGAGAAAAATGTATAGCTCAATAAATATCAATAAAAAATATCAAAAACAATAAATAATAGCTGTATTAAAAAGAATATGGAAATGTTTATCCTTTAGGCAAAGTAAAATGCCTGATGCTAGAGGCCTACTCAAAAACCAAAATCCCAAAACAACGTGATATTATGGATCTTACAGGATAATATACTACTGCCATATTACTGAACTAGCATGATTCCTAACTACATCATGAATATTTAACTACAGAGAAGTATAGTTCTTGCCGCTTGTCAAAGAAATATGGCTGACAAGAGATATGGACCATTACAGACAACAAAAATAAACCAAACTGCTAAGAACAAGAGTCTATGTGGTACTCAGCCCCATCAAATATGTCTAAACATAATTGCACTAAAAGGCAGGGATCATAGTGGATGTGGAGTTGGAAAGATTGCAAGAACCAGGAAAAAAAAGCAGTTTGCTATGAAAATGAAATTTCTACAAATGTCAGAAAGGCTATACCCATGAATCCTCATCAATGTGGCTTCCTAAATAAACCTGAAAAAGAAGGTTATTGATAGATATGTAACCTTGGAAAGGTTGAAATTCTTGAGATCTCAACTACAAACAGAGATCTACAGGCAACAAAAGAATTATGATATTGGGAGAAATAGTCTTCTAAAGGGACAAAACTCCCACTTGGTCATCCGAACCAAATCAACAGCATTGAAATTTTATACATATGGGATGCAATAAATGAACAAAACAGGCTGTAATTATGTATTGAAAACATTTATATATGTGTCTGTGACTTTGTGTTTAAGAAGTGAATACAGTTATAGAAATAGAAGCCAAGCATTTAAAAGCGATGATGGAATAAATGGGAATGATTGAAAGGAGGAATGAGAAGGGGAATTGATGTGATTATATTTAAATTTAAATTTTAATAAATATTCCTTAAAATTAAAAAAATTGTTCCACAAGGTCAATATTCTTTCATCTTCTCAGAATATTTTATACCATTATTGTAAAGTTAATTTGTGTTGTATTTAACTGTGTTCTAGTGATCTCAAGTGTTGTGATATCATATTTTTCCTTTTACTATGATATTTTTAGATGTTTTTCTAAGATTAGTTGGCAATGTTCCTCGTAATGTACTCTAAAATGGGGCAGGGTATGAGCTTCAAAGTTAAATAATAAATTGAGGACAAACAACAGCAATGTCAGTAGCCTGTAAGGTTTACAGTTCTATAGTTCCTAGATGGTTAGACAAATTTCCTAAAGATACCATATACTTCAGGCAAAGGACATGAAAAAATCAAAGTAGAAACTCCATCTATACTGCATGCTTTCACAGTGATAGAGGTAATCATTAATATTATTACGCAGGTATTAAACATGAAAGTTATAATAACAATATGCTTGGGTTAATATTTTATCAATATCGTGCAGGTAAAAAGCGCTTCATGATCCAAATTAAGGCTCAGCAGACATGATGGTGTCAATACCTAGTAAAATTATCAGGGACAATTATATAGGCTTCAGAGTATATAAACCTTGGGAAAGAATCTAATATTAACTCAGCTAAATGGACATAGCAATAAACTGCCCAATAGTTCTTCTTTTTACATTGGGAGATTAGACTATCCCTCAAGCCTCATGAGAGAAGCTTATTTTTGCAGTGAATGGTGATTAACACAGAAGTCCACACTCATTCAAGTTGCTGAAAACTGTAGATGGCCAGGAAAAATTGGAGTATGTATATCACTCCTTTTATTTCCAAGACTTAGGGATCATCATGAAAGAAGCAGCAGAAAGTGTGTAAGAACTAGAGGTGGAAGATGATTACAAAGAAACAAGTTTGTATTTCAGGAAGAAGAGGACACTTGCACTTGTGAATTCACTTATTGCAACAGTACAAAAAACCCACTCAAGATCAAGACTAAGAACTCAATGCAGACAAAATTCCAGCAGAGTAAAAGCATCTAGGATGCCCACTTCTAGATTAAAAGATGTTGGTCACTTCAATTCTGTGACAAGAAGTATCAGGTTTCTTTAAGAAATATATATACATTTTTTTCTGGAGTACAAGGTATTAGTATGTAGTACTTATGTTTTATAATTTGAGATTCAGTATCTGAATCCATATTAAATGAGTATTTGTAAAATGAGTGGCTTGAAACCAACCTCTTTTACTTAAGCTCAAGTTATCTCCTCTATTTATAAAATATTCTATGATATGTACAAATTGATGGAAGGCCATATCTTACTGATTATCATTGTTGCTAATATAACACAGGGCTTTCTGCATAGCAGGGCAGGGCACTCACTACCCGTCATCTATGTGTATCCACACTAAGTTCTTTACTTTAGTTTTGACAGTATTATAGTATTTCACATTATTCAGTTTCATTTTTACATATCTCACATACATTATATTTGAATGCATTATTAATTTAATTAGAGTCATCAATATAAAAAGTAGTAACTGTATGCAGAACCTAAATATTATACTACCTTAATTTTCTTCATATGCAATTTCAGCACACATCAGTGTTTCCTGATGCAAATTTTACAGAGTGATGGTTTTAGTAATTTACCTATAGTTACAAATATATGTAGTTATAAGGCTGCTTGTTCTTTCTGGCCACCCAGAATCAAAATAATTACACAGAAACTATATTAATTAAATCACCACTTGGCCCATTAGCTCTAGCTTCCTATTGGCAAACTCTTACATATTAATTTAACCAAATTGTATTAATCTGTGTATCATTACTTGGTGTGACTTACCGACTATTGTTCCAGCATCTGTCTCCAGTGGGGCTACATGTTGTCTCTCTGACTCTGCCCCCTTGCTCACTGCATTCCCTTTAGTTTTTCCCACATAATTCTGCTCCCCTATAGTTCTACTATAGGCCTAAAACAGTTCCTTTATTAACCAGTGCTATTCACAGCATACAGAGGTGGATACCATATGAACTATAACTTTTAACACTACTATGAAAACAAAGCATATTTTGGTGCCATAATTAATATCAGGTCTCTCGTGTGCTGTGAAATTAAACTGGGAAATGGACCCATTTCTATCATGACAGACCATACTTTAAGGACTCTGCGTTTTAGTGAAAGCTCAAAAAACTTATTTGCATTTGATATTTGTCTATGAAAATATCTTTATTTCAAAATGTAAACCTTTAGTCTTAACTTTTAAATCTTTTAAATATTTCTTTATTTGTCAGGGTTGTGTGTGTGTGTGTGTGTGTGAATATTTTTCCTGCATGAACATATGTATACTATGAGTCACCAACACCTTCAGAACACAGGATCGGTTGTCAGATCCTCCTTGAACTAGAGTTAAGACAGTTATGGCTAGCATGTGGGTGCTGGGAACTGACCCAGCTTCTCTTCCACACCTGCAAGTGTTCTTTAACATGTAGCTTTCTTTCAGCACACAAAATGAAAACCTTTTCAACCAAAATCATACAATAAATATCAACGAAGTCAGCAGAATGTCAAGTGAAGAAAACAAACTGTGTTTAAGACTGGAGTGTTTTATGAATGAGTCTCATTGCTTCATAATCATGTACTTAGGTGACTGTGTTTTCAAACCACTACCCATGGGCAAGACCTTCTGGTATCCACTCTGGCACACACAGCTTTTGGATTTAAAAGGCTTTGACCCTGTGTGTTTCTAAGATTACGTATTGAGAGTGTAAATAATGTTATTATCCATAACAGAAAGTTATAAAATTAAAAATGGTGTCAAACGAACTAGATAGCTGTACTCATAAATTATTGTGGCATTTGGGCATCTAAACACATGCTAACTAGTACCATTTCTTAAAACTTCAAGGATAAAAGATGAGACAATACTGCAAAAAAAGTAGAAAATAGCAGTGAAGTCTAACTTGTAATCCACAAAATGCAAAAGATCTAATTTTGAGTATGGAGATAGAATCCTTTTCAATAGAGAATATTAGGGAAAAGAGGATATACTCTACATCTGAACTGCTTACATTGGGTGCCTTTAGAATAAGGAAGGACTTAGTCTCTCATAACCTGGAATATGAGGTCACAACAAATGGTTTATCTATGATCAGGGTGAGAGCTTTAAAGCAGAGAAACAGAGACCCACATTGGAGCACCGGACTGAGCTTCTAAGGTCCAAATGAGGTGCAGAAGGAGGGAGAACATGAGCGAGGAGGTCAGGACAACGAGGGGTGCACCCACCCACTGTGACAGTGGAACTGATCTATTGGGAGCTCACCAAGGCCAGCTGGACTGGGACTGAATAAGCATGGGATGATACCAGACTCTCTGAACATGGCAGACAATGAAAACTGATGAGAAGCCAAGTACAATGGCACTAGGTTTTGATCCTACTGCATGAACTGGCTTTGTGTGAGCCTAGCCTGTTTGGATGCTCACCTTCCTGGATCTGGATAGAAGTGGGAAGACCTTGGACTTTCTGCAGGGCAGGGAATCTGAACTGCTTTTCAGTCTCGAGAGCGAGGGGGAATGGAGTGGTGGGAGGGGGAGAGGAGTGATTGAGATGGGGAGGGGCGAAGGGAAGGGTGATGTGTTGGAGGAGAGGGAGGGAAATGGGATATGGGGAGGAGATGGAAAGTTTTTTCAACAACTAAAAAAAATAAACAACAAAAAACCCACAAAACAAAACAAAACAAAAAGCCCTTATAGAAATTAATGAGAAGAATAACAAAAATTTTAAAGAAATGAATAAATATGAAAATGATACTATGGGAAACTAAGAAAAAACAATCAAACAGGTAATCAAAACAGATCAAGAATTGAAAACTGAAATGGAGGCAAGGAAGAAAACACAAACCAAGGACAGCCTAGATATGGAAAAGCTAGGTCAACAGAGACTAAAAAAACAAGCATAACTAATAGAATACAAGATAAAAGAAAGAATGTCAGGCTCTAAAGACATCATAGAGAAAATAATCGCACTGGACAAAGAAAATAGCAAAGCCAACAAATTCTCATTAGAAAACATTCAGGAAATATGGGACACACACACACACAAAAAAAAAACCCCTAAGAATAATAGGGATAGAAGAAGGAGAATTACAGTTCAAAGCCAAGAAAATATATTTAACAAAATTATGGAAGAAAACTTTCCCAACATAAAGAAGATATTCCTATAAATATTCAAGAAGCATACAGAACACCAAATAGACTGGATCAAAAAAAATCCCCTTGCCATAAAATAATCAAAGCACAAAACATACAGATTAAAGAAAAAAATATTAAGAGCTGCAAAGGAAGAAGGTCAAGTTGCTTATGAAGGTAAACCTATCAGAATTACACCTGACTTTTCTATGGAAACCATGAAAGCCAGAAGATCCTGGATAGAGATTCTGCAGAATCTAAGAGACCATGGATGCAAACCCAGACTACTATACCCAGCCAAGCTATCATTCACTATCAATGAAGAAAACAAGATATTCCAGGATAAGAACAAATTCAAACAATACGTAGCCACAAATCCAGCCTTACCGAAATTATAGAAGGAAAATTACAACCTAAGGTTGCCAACACCTATAATAACTCAGACATCTAGCGACCCTTCACCAGCAGAACTCAAAGAAGGGAAACACACAAACTCCACTATCAAAAAAATATTAACAACCAGAGTCAACATCCACTGGTCATTAATATCACTTAATATCAATTGACTCAATTCACCAATAAAAAAGCACAGGCTAAGAGACTGGAAACAAAAGAGGATCCAACAATCTGCTGTTTACAAGAAACACACCTCAAACTCAAAGACAAACACTACCTCAGAGTAAAGAGATGGGAAAAGGTTTTTCAATCAAATGGACCTTAGAAACAATTGGGTGTGGCCGTACTAATTTCTAACAAATCTGACTTCAAACAAAAATCAATCAGAAAAGATAGAGAATGATATTTTATACTCATAACAGGAACAATTCATCAAGATGAAGATTCAATCTTGAATATCTATGCCCCTAATATAAAAACACCCACTATGTAAAAGAAACATTACTAGAACTCAATGAAGACATCAAACCACACACACTAATATTGGGAGACTTCAACACACATCTCTCACAAAAGGACAGGTCGATCAGACAGAAGCCTAACAGAGAAATTAGAGAATTAATGGAGGTAATGGATCAAATGGACTTAACAGACATCTATAGAACATTCCACCCAAATAGGAAAGAATATACCTTCTTCTCTGCAGCTCATGGAACTTTCTCGAAAATTGACCACATACTCGCTAACAAAGGAAACATCCGCAAATACAAAAAAAATCAGTGTCTACCTGTGTCTTATCAGATCACCACGGATTAAAGCTAGAAGGCAACAACAATGCTACCCACAAAAACCAGACAAACTCATGGAAACTGAACAATCAACTACTGAACCACACCTGGGTCAAAAAAGAAACAAAGAAAGAAATTAAGGTCTTCCTTGAAATTAATGAAAATAAAGAAACAACATACTCAAACCTATTGGACACTATGAAAGCAGTGCTAAGAGGAAAGTTCATAGCACTAACTGCCCACATAAAGTAAATGGAGAAAGCACACATTGGAGACTTAACAGCACACCTGAAAGCTCTAGAAAAAAAAAGACCCACCCAGGAGGAGTAGAAGACTGGAAATAATCAAACTCAGGGCTGAACTCAACAAAATTGAAACACAGAAAACAATCCAAACAATCAATGAAGCAAAAGTTGGTTCTTGGAGAAAATCATCAAGATCCACAAACCCCTATCCAAACTAATCAAATGACAGGGAGAGAACACGCAAATAAATAAGATCAGAAATGAAAAGAGGGACATATCCACAGACACAGAGAAAATTCAGAGAATCATTAGATCTTACTACAAAAGGCTGTATGCCACAAAAGTGGAAAATGCAAGAGAAATGGACATTTTTTTTAGATAAGTATCATATACCAAAGTTAAACCAAGACCAGGTGAACAATCTAAATAGACCTGTTCGTCGTGAAGAATTAGAAGCTGTTATCAAAAACCTCCCTTCCAAAAAAAAGCCCAGGACCAGGTGGTTTCTATGCAAAATTATACAAGAAATTCCAAGAAGAGCTAATACCTATATTCCTTAATGTGTTTCACAATATAGAAATAGAAGAGTCATTGCCAAATTCCTTTTATGAAGCTACAGTTACCCTGATAGAAAAACCACAAAAAGACCCAACCAAGAAAGAGAATTACAGGCCAATCTCACTCATGAACATCAACACAAAAATTCTCAAGAAAATACTGGCAAAATGAAACCAAGAACACATTAGAAAAATTATCCATTAGGATCAAGTAGGCTTCATCCCAGAGATGCAGGGCTGGTTCAAAATACGAAAATCTATCAATGAAATCCATCATATAAACTGAAAGAAAAAACTCATATGATCATTTAATTGGATGCTTAAAAAGCATTTGATAAAATTCAACATCCCTTTATGATAAAGGTATTGGAGAGATTAAGGATACAAGAGTTATACCTAAATATAATAAAAGCTATTTACAGCAAGCTGACAGCTATCATTAAATTAAATGGAGAGAAACTCAAAGCCATCCCACTAAAATCAGGAACATGACAAGGCTGTTCACTCTCTCCTTACCTCTTCTATATAGCGCTTGAAGTCTAGCAATAGCAATAAGACAACATAAGGGGATCAAGGGGATTCAAATTGGAAAGGAGGAAGTCAAACTTTCATTATTTGCAGATGATATGATAGCATACATAAGCGACCCCAAAAAGTCTACCAAAGAATTCCTACAGCTGATAAATACCTTTGGTAATGTGGCAGGATACAAGATCAACTCCAAAAAATTAGTTGCCCTCGTATACTTTAAGGATAAGGATGCAGAGAGGGAAATCAGCGAAGCATCACCTTTCACAATAGCCAAAAATAGCATAAAATATCTTGGGGTAACTCTGACCAAGGAAGTGAAAGAATTATTTGACAAGAACTTTAAGGAATTGAAGAAAGAAATTGAAGAGGACACTAGAAATTGGAAAGATCTCTCTTCCTCTTGGATTGGGAGGATCAACATAGTAAAAATGGCAATTCTCGCAAAAGCAATCTATAGATTCAATGCAATCCCTATCAAAATCCCATCAAAATTCTTCACAGACATTGAGAGGACAATAATCAACTTTATATGTAAAAACAAAAAACCCAGGATAGCCCAAACAATCTTATACAATAAAGGAACTTCTGGAGGCATTACCATCCCTGACTTCAAACTCTATTACAGAGCTACAGTATTGAAATCAGCTTGGTATTGACATAAAAACAGAGAAGTCAATTAATGGAATCAAGTAGAAGACCAGGATTTTAACCCACAAACCTATGAACACCTGATTTTTGATAAAGGAGCTAAAAGTATACAATAGAAGAAAGAGAACATCTTCAACAAATTGTGCTGACAGAACTGGTTGTCAACCTGTAGAAGAATGAAAATAGATCCATATCTATCACCATGTACAAAACTCAAGCCAAATGGATTAAAAACCTCAATATAAATCTGAACACATTGAACCTGATAGAAGAGAAAGTGGGAAGTACTATACAACATATGGGCACAGGAGACCACTTCCTATGTATAACCCGAGCAGAACAGACATTAGGGGCAACATTGAATTAAAAGGACCTCCTGAAACTGAGAGCTTCTCTAAAGAATAGGACACTGTCTCTAAGACAAAAAGGCAATCCACTGACTGGGAGAAGATCTTCACCAACCCCAAATCAGACAAAGGTCTGATTTCCAAAATATATAAAGAACTCAAGAAACTAGACCTAAAATGCTAATTAACCCAATTAAAAAATGGGGAACTGAACTGAACAGAGAATTCTCAACAGAAGAAGCTCAAATAGCCAAAAGACACTTAAGGTCATGCTCAACCTCCTTAGCGAAAGGGAAATGCAAATCAAAACAAATTTGAGATACCATCCTACACCTGTCAGAATGGCTAAAATCAAAAACACCAATGATAGCCTTTGCTGCAGAGGTTGTGGAGTAAGGGTACACTCATCCATTGCTGGTGGGAATGCAAACTTTTCCAACCACTATGGAAATCAGTGTGGCAGTTTCTCAGGAAATTTGGGATCAACCTACCCCAGGACCCAGCAATACCACTCTTGGGAATATACCCAAGAGATACCCTAGCATACTACAAAAGTATATACTCAACTATGTTCACAGCAGCATTATTTGTAATAGCCAGAACCTGGAAAAAACCTAGATGCCCTTCAATGGAAGAATGGATGAAGAAAGTGTGGAATATATACATATTACCATATTACTCAGCGGTAAAAAATAATGATATCTTGAATTTTGCCTGCACTTGGATGGAAATAGAAAGCATTATCCTGAGTGAGGTAAGCCAGACCCAAAAAGATGAATATGGGATGTACTCACCCATACTTGGTTTTTAGCCATAAATATAGGACATTGAGTCTGTAATTCACGATTCTAGAGAAGCTAAATAAGGAGGTGAACCCAAGGAAAAACATATAGTTATCCTCCTGGATATTGGAAGTAGTCAAGATTTCTGGGCAAACATTTGCGAATTGGGGGGTGGGGTGGGATGGGGGAAATGGGAGATGGGGAGAGAAAAGTGAGAAGGAGAGGATAGGGAGAACTTGGGGGAATGGGATGGTTGAGATAATGGAAGGATGGATATGGGAGCAGGGAAGTATATATCTTAATTAAGGGAGCTATTTTAGGGTTGGCAAGAGCCTTGACTCTAGAGGGGTTCCCAGGGGTTCAGAGAGATATACCCAACTAGGTCCTTGGGCAACTGAGGAGAAAGAACCTGAAATGGCTCGATCCTATAGCCATACTGATGAATATCTTGCATATCACCAATTTACTCAGGAAAATATTGGCTTTTTCCAAAGATACAAAAAATTGGAGTAACCATTTGTGTCTTATCGGATCACTGTGGAGTAAAGTTAGAATTCAATAACAATTCTACCCCCAGAAAGCCTACAATTTCATGGAAACTGAACAGTCAACTACTGAACCACACCTGGATCAAGGTAGAAATAAAGAAATTAAAGTCTTCCTTGAATTTAATAAAAATAAAAACACAACATACTCAAACATATGGGACACTATGAAAGCAGTGCTAAGAGGAAAGTTCATAGCACTAAGTGCCCAGTACATGCTGTAGAATCAAAACTCAGTGCCATTGTCCTTGGCTTCTCAGTCAGCCCTCACTGTCAGCCACATTCAGGGAGTCTGGTCTGATCACATGCTCCTTCAGTCCCATTCCAGCTGGCCTTGGTGAGCTCCCATTAGATCAGTCCCACCAATTCCATGGGTGGACGCACCCCTCGCGGTCCTGACTTCTTTGCTCATGTTCTCTCTCCTTCTGCTCTTCATCTGGGCCTTGGGAGATCACTCCAGTGCTCCAATGCGGGTCTCTGTCTCTATCTCCATACATCATAAGATGATGATTCTTTATCAATGGTTTCTCAATCAACCCTCATTTCAGCTACATTCAGAGAATCCAGTTTGGTCGCATGCTCATTCAGTCCTGGTCCAGTTGGATTTGGTGAGCTCCCATTAGAACAGGCACACTGTCTCAGTCAGTGGACAACCCCTCGCGGTCCAGCCTTTCTTGACCATTTTCTCCCTCTTTTGCTCTTCAATTGGACCTTGGTTCCCAGGTGTCCATGGGGATGTCCCCAGCTAGGTCCTTGGGAAGCAGAGTAAAGGGTGCCTGAATTGGCATTACCCAACTAACACACTGATGATTATCTCGAATATCATCATAGAATCTTCATCTGGCGATGGATGGAGATAGACACAAAGTCCTTCATCAGAGCAACAGACTGACCTCCCAAGGTATTTCCACTCTTAAAATCTTGCTATCCCCACTCTTCTGTGGTGTTTTTTGATCCTTAGATGCAGGACCTGTGATGTAATGTAAATCTGACCACAGGAAGTGCTTTCTCCAAATTTGTTAATTCCTGCATTGTGTAAAGTTGTGGTTTTCTGTGATGGTTTCATTTGATGAAAAGAGATGCTTCTTTGATGAGAGGCATTACCTATATTTATCTGTGAATCCGACGATAAGACTTAGGAAGAGGAAATGGTGGTCTAACGAAGTGCCAGGAAAGTGTGGCAAAAGTTTCCCTGAGGACATATGAAACAAATAGATGCCATGACACATCATAGCATGAATACCACCAAAGACCAATTTGATAAAATTTGTTTTTTATTAGGATTATTTACCAAATTATGAGTGAGGATTTACTTATAGGGAGAAGAAATGATTCAAAAACAGCTGCATCATGAGAACCTACCCCAGATTCCCAGCTTAAGTGACAACTTACAAGAACAAGCTACCTGGAACACAAGGCATAGCTTTCATAAAGTTCAACTGGTTAGAGAGAATGCTTTCCAAGTTATTAAAGTGGTACAAAACTCTTTTATTCAATGCTGATGGGATTTTGTTCTTCCAGAAGCTAGTCTGGTATCAAGGGTCTTTGCATCTTGGCATTTGCAAAAGAGTCCCTCAAATACTATTGCTTACTCTGAAAGGGAGGAACTAATAAATATTTTCAGGGTCTGGAAGTTTCTGAAGCTATTTTAAGTTGCTTAACTTCCTGCTTGTAGTGGCATGCATAAAATTCCCCCAGTTGGGGAATTGGCAGTATTATGAGGTGTGGTCTTGTTGGAATAGCTGTGACTATGTTGGAGAAAGTATGTCACTGAGGTAAACATTGAGGTTTCAAACGCTCAAGCAAGGCCCAGTGTGCCTTACCCTTCCTGCTGCCTGCCAGTTCAGATATGGAATTTTCTGATCCATCTCAAACACCATGTCTGCCTATGGGAAACCATGTATTCCAGCATGATAATAATGTCTGAAATTCTCAACCTACAATCCAAACTCAATATTTTTTTCTTTTTCAAAAGTTCTTGTGGTCCTGGGTGTCTCTTTACAGAAGGAGAAATGTTAAAACACTGACTAAGGATGCTCACTGAGGAATGGAAGTTTTCATTCACAAAGTAAACTGTTACACAATAGAAGGAGAAGATTGTTTTTTAAGATCCATGGCTCAAAAGCCCACGGTTTCTACAACACATATATAACAATTCTGTCAGGAAAGATTCGGTGAGTGAAAGCCAAATATTATCATGTCTAGATGTCAATACTGATATTACCATTGTTGAGAGGAATGGTGGCCTGGCTGTGGCTAAGGGACAAATATATGATAGTGAAAACGTAACTGTTTTATACTGCATTCAGAATTCTTGTTTGCATACTTCAGACATGGGCTGGTCCTAAATAGAATCTGTGAATGATATATGAAAGCCAGATGCTGTACTGTGCCTAGAATAAAGAAGGCTTTGGGTCATAAGAGTTTAAATGGAACTAAGTTATAAGCATTATAGCTAGGATGGAAAGGTATCCTAGCAGTTGGAAACCAAGGAATACCACAAAGTCACACCATACACAGTTAACCTTACCCAAGAGATTGATTGGAAGGGACAAAATAGGAAAGTGGATGCCTCTGCTAGGGCAAGAAACAGCAAAGAAATGACTAGAAGGCAAGATTCATATAGAGTTTCGCTGGGGACAGAGCTTTCAGGATGAGGGTTGTTAGGATTTCAAGTCCAGTTCTTGGGGTTTTTACTATATATAGTGGTGAATCATTCAATCCTGTAGGGCAGTTAGAGTGTCCTAAAGGTATAACATGACAATTGAAGTTCCTCAGGGAATGGGTCTGAACACTTGTGTGCCTATAGAGGCTGACATATGTTGTTACTATTATCTCTTCTTTCCTAGCAGAAACCAAATTCTAATACTCTATGAGTCATGTGTCATGAGGTGCCAACTCTTATGAAACTGGTGTTGGAAGGCCTGTATCTATGAGAAATCTATTCTTTCATTCACTTCTTCTTCTTCTTCTTCTTCTTCTTCTTCTTCTTCTTCTTCTTCTTCTTCTTCTTCTTCTTCTTCTTCTTCCTCTTCCTCTTCCTCTTCCTCTTCCTCTTCAGCTTTTTCTTCTTTCTGTTTCTTCAAACTTTTTTTTTTATTTTCGAGACAGGGTTTCTCTGTAGCTTTTGGTTCCTGTCCTGGAACTAGCTCTTGTAGACCAGGCTGACCTCGAACTCACAGAGATCTGCCTGCCTCTGCCTCCCGAGTGCTGGGATTAAAGGCATGCGCCACCACCTCCTGGCTTCTTTCTGTTTCTTTCTCTTCTTTGACTTCTTCTCCTACTTCTCCTCCTTTCCTCCTATATGTGTTCATCCTATTATTTTTCTCCATTAAATTCAAGGAAGACTTTAATTTCTTTCTTTATTTCTTCCTTGACCCAGGTGTGGTTCTGTAGTTGACTGTTCAGTTTTCATGAATTTGTCAGCTTTCTGGGTGTAGCCTCATTGTTGAATTCTAACTTTAATCTGTGGTGATCTGATAAGACACAGGTGGTCACTAAATTTTTTTTGTATCTGTGGAGGTTTGCTTTGTTACCGAGTAAGTGGTCAATTTTCGAGAAGGTTCCATGAGCTATAGAAAAGAAGATATATTCTTTCCTATTTGGGTGGAATGTTCTATAGATGTCTGTTAAGTCCAATTGCTTCATTACCTCCATTGATTCTCTTATTTCTCTGTTAGGTTTCTGTCTGATTGACCTGTCCATTGGTAAGAGAGTTGTGTTGAAGTCTCCTAATATTAGTGTGTGTTGTTTGATGTCTGCCTTGAGTCTAGTCATGTTTCTTTTATATAAGTGGGTGCTTTTATATTAGGGGCATAGATATTCAAGATTGAGACTTCATCTTGATGAATTGTTCCTGGTATGAGTATAAAATGACCATCTTTATCTCTTCTGATTGATTTTAGTTTGAAGTCAGTTTTGTTAGAAATTAGTATAGCCACACCTGCTTGTTTCTTAGGTCCATTTGGTTGAAAAAGCTTTTCCCAACCCTTTACTCTGAGTAGATGTCTGTATTTGTGGTTGAGGTGTGTTTCTTGTAAACATCAGAATGTTGGATCCTGTTTTCATATCAAATCTCTTAGCCTGTGCCTTTTTATTGGTGAATTGAGTATATTGATATTAAGTGATATTAATGACCAGTGGATGTTGACTCCAGTTGTTATTATTTTTTTGGTAGTAGAGTTTGTGTGTTTCCCTTCTTTGATTTCTGCTGGTGAAGGGTCGCTAGATGTCTGAGTTATTATAGGCAGTGTTGGCAACCTTGCGTTGTGATTTTCCTTCTATTACTTTCTGTAAGGCTGGATTTGTGGCTACGTATTGTTTAAATTTGTTCTTATCCTGGAATGTTTTGTTTTCTCCATTGATAGTGAACGATAGCTTGGCTGGGTATAGTGGTCTGGGCTTGTATCCATGGTCTCTTAGATTCTGCAGTACCTCTATCCAGGATCTTCTGGCTTTCATGGTTTCATAGAAAAGTCAGGTGTAATTCTGATAGGTTTACCTTCATAAGTTACTTGACCTTTTTCCTTTGCAGCTCTTAATATTCTTTCTTTAATCTGTATGTTTTGTGCTTTGATTATTATATGGCGAGGGGATTTTTTTTATCCAGTTCATTTGGTGTTCTGTATGCTTCTTGAATATTCATAGGAATATCTTTCTTTATGTTGGGAAAGTTTTCTTCCATAATTTTGTTAAATATATTTTCTGGGCCTTTGAGCTGTAATTCTTCTCCTTCTTCTATCCCTATTATTCTTAGGTTTGGTCTTTTTATTGTGTCCTAGATTTCCTGGATGTTTTTTAATGAGATTTTGTTGGATTTGCTGTTTTCTTTGATCAGTGCGTTTATTTTCTCTATGGTGTCTTCAGAGTCTGAGATTCTTTCTTCTAACTCTTGTATTCTATTAATTATGCTTGTTTCTGTAGTCTCTCTTAGTTGACCTAGATTTTCCATATCCATCAGGCCCTTGGTTTGTGTTTTCTTCTTTGCCTCCATTTCAGTTTTCAATTCTTGAACCATTTCCATTACCTGTTTGATTGTTTTTTCTTGGTTTCCCTGTTTATCATTTACATATTTATTCATTTCTTCAAACTTTTTGCTATACTTCTCATCCATTTCTATATGGGCATTTTTTACATGCTGTTTAAGGGACTCTATCCCTTTCATAATGTCAATCTTTTTCTCCTTTTTCTGTATTAGGTTGTTCAAGACCTTCTGTTGTTAGTCACTGGGTTCTAGTGTTTTCCTGTTGTTTTTCAGATTGGTGGTGAAATTCTTGCCTTGGCGCCTACCTATCTTTTCTTTCAAATGCTATCTGATGGATCTTATGGAACAGGATCAGGTTCCCTTGCTGGCCAGGGACCTGGCTGACAAAAGGCCTGCCTTGCTGCAGGTAGGCTATTGTAGCAAATCGACTCCCACCTGCCCTGTTGCCCTCAGCACCCAGTCCCAGCACCCAAACAGGCTGAGCTGATGGATCCTGTGGCCCCATGAAAGGGAGGAAAAGGGAGGAGGTTCCTGGGTGCAAACTGGGATGGGTTAGGGAGAGAGAGGCCCCAGCAAAGGGGAGCAGCCCCTGCCGAATGACCGGGGAGTGAAGGGGGTAGGGGAATGTCCCTGCTCTGTTTCTGGGCTTCTGCTGTGGGTCAAGAACACACTCACCACTGTGATAAGTCCCCCGGAACAGGGTCAGGTTCCCTTGCTGGCCAGGAACCTTGCTGTTAAAAGGCCTGCCTTGCTGCAGGCAGGCTATTGAAGCAAAGCAACGCCCGCCCACCCTGTTGCCCTCAGCACCCTGTCCCAGTGCCCAAACAGGCTGAGCTGGCAGATCTTGTGGCCCCATGGAAGGGAAGAAGAAGGGAGGAGCAAGGTGGAAATTTTTAATTAATTAATTTTAAAAAGTAGGAGGTGCTATAGGAATTCCTACATCCAGAAGCCTTTAAGTACCCACCCACTTGGGTGTGGCCTCTTATACTATATATGCCAATGTAAACGGAGCATTTGCTCTCTTTTCCATTAGCATGATTCTGTTTCTGTTCTCTGTTCATGCAGAGGATTTTGATCTGTGAGTCTACCCCTAAACAAATAACCCTTCATTTTTTTAAAAAAGTGGAAATACCAACCAAAAAGATTGCTGTGAGGCTGTATATCACAGAAATGGCTGTACTAATAAGTTCTAAATAATGCATGATCCTGTAAATTTGGATGGGAGAAGATCTGATGCAGTCTCACCCTTGGACTAGGAGTTATAGGATACTGGTCACTACAGAAAGTAGGAGAGTTAGCTTCTCCCAGGGATAAGCCCCTTAACTGACTGTCTAATAAAAGTGAATAGCCCTGGAATCATATATGCAGAAACATTAAAAATAGACTTAGGAAGTTGAATTTATATACTTGCTTATATACATACATGTATGTATATACATGTAACAATAGTAATAAGGGAAGAAGAAACTGTTAATGTTTGAAAAGCATGACATGGAAAGAGTCATAGAGAGGAAAGTTGAAAGATTATGGGGTAGAGAAGGAAAGAGAGGAAGTGATTAAATTCTATTTTAGTTCAAATGTATTAAAAAAAATAAGACCCCCAAATGGGGATACGTTTATTTAAGATAAAAGCACATTTTATTCAACTAGTCTTATATTAAATTTGGGTCTGTTGTATAGAGATAAATGATATTTATAACTAATAAAGGTAGAAGGTAACTAAAGGAGGTTAAAAAAATAATACCATTGGCCTATTTGAGTGATTTAGAACATTTGAAAAAATGTGACGTTTTGAAATCAAGTAATGAGATACAATTATATTTATTAATGTATAAATAATATACAAGTTAAGTTTATTAGATTCCTTTATTGTATCCCTAAGTTCTGCCTTTCATAAGTTATGCTCCTGATATTGCTTAGAATTGGAATGTTCTGGAAGGTAGTGTACAAAACTTGCACATACTAGGGATTTTATGAGAGATAGTTCAGTGGTTAACAGCACAGGATGCTGCTTTAGAGGTCCCACGTTCATTTCCCATGACCGATGAGTGGAAGCTCACAAGCACCTGGAAATTCTACTTTGGGGAATCTGACACCTACATGTGGGCTCTGTGAGCAACATTACATATGTCCAAGCACACACATGTTATAAATAAAAACAAAAGTAAGCCTGTTAGCCGGGCGGTGGTGGCGCACGCCTTTAATCCCAGCACTCGGAAGGCAGAGGTAGGCGGATCTTTGTGAGTTCGAGACCAGCCTGGTCTACAGAGCTAGTTCCAGGACAGGCTCCAAAACCACAGAGAAACCCTGTCTCGAAAAACCAAAAAAAAAAAAAAAGTAAGCCTGTTATTAAACAGAAATAAAATAAGCAAATATTAATCTTATTTTATTGTCTTAAAATGTTCCTGTTCTTGCTTCTCATTTCCAGAAAAACAAGATTTAAAAATTATTTTATTATATTTTATTTTGTATATGTATGAGGGGTTTGTGTCCATGTGTGTATGTGTGAGTGTGAAGTCTATGTTTAAGTTTTTAATATTAACTAGTCAGTTCTTTCCATTCATCATGTGGACCCTAAGGATCATACACCAATCACCAAGCTTAGCAACAATTGCTTTAAACTATTATCTGTTTTATAATCCCATGAGAGCTATTAGTGTTACTTGTTCATATTTTCTTAACCAATTTCAGACAGAGTTCATTAGAATGCATAGATCATTAAAGTTAAGGGGAGATGCTAATTTTATTTAATTAAATTTATGGTTTATTAATCAACCCAAGGGCCTTGCACTTGACAGAAAGTTGTCTAGTCTGAAACAATAATCTCAGTGTTTCGTCTCACAATCCTACCATAGAATCCTAGAATACTTAGCTTCATATCCTTCAATTACACATTAAATCATATCAAGAAGAGATAGCACAGTGTTTCTGAGCACTGTATATTCTTCCAGAAAACCTGGGTCCCATTCTCAGGGCCAATGTTTTAGCTCACACGTATCTGCAACTCCAGTTCTTGGGATCTGATGCTTCTATGTTCTCTCTACAGATTGCATGAATTTTACGCATAATTATACAAGCAGAAAAAAACAACTATATATATAAAATAAAACAAGGGACTCCATGATGAAGAGCACTGGCTGTTATTTCTCAGGACTTGGGTTTAATTTCCACTACTTATAAATCATTTCATAATAGTCTATAATGCCAGTCCCAGAAAACTCATCACCAGAAGTATCAAAGTCACCATTAGAGGGTAGTACAAAGATACACATGAAGGCAAAACACTCAAACATTCAAAAATTGAAAATAAAAAATTGAATCAAGCAATTAACCAACCAGAGAAGCCAAAAGAAAGATAACTATTTGCCAGTTTAGGAGAGAGATTATTTATCTTTAAGTTATCAAAGATGTGAGAGACATGGGTGTTGTAAGGAGGCTATTTGTTAGCCCCAAAATAATCACACAGAAAGGATATTATTTGAATCACTGCTTGGTCCATTAGCTTTAACTTTGTATTGGCTAACTGTTACATTTTAATTTAACCTATTTTCATTAATCTCTGCATCAACACATGATAGTGGCTTACCAGGTGAATTTTCCAGAACCTGTCTCTGGTGGCAGCTCCATGGCCTCTCCCGAACTTCACCATTCTTTCTCTCAGCATTCACTTTAGTTTTTCCTGTCTAGCACTTTCTGCCCTGCTCTGCTATAGGCTCAAAGCAGTTCTTTATTAACCAATGGTATTCATAGCATACAGAGGGGAATCCCACATCACAAGGGTATCACTGCTGAGAAACATAAAGGGGCAAGCTGTGGGGAAGCATGTAATCAGGAACACAGAAAAATTAATCAGCCATTGGTTTGTGTTCCTGTTACGAATAAAACAAAAAGTTGAAATGGAAGAGAGACAAAAGAAGAAAACAAACATTGTCACCAGACTCAGGATAATGCATGTAGCTCAATCCTCTGGGTCAGGTCTTAAGGAGAGACTGTGGATATGAATGTGTTGAACATGCTGTTTGTTTCTTCTCAGATCAAGAGCCATAGAACACCTGGACAAAACCATGAACACCAAGCATATAATATCAATGGCAAAGTACAAAGGATTGTAATACCATTATGTACTTTTTCTGTATGGGTGAGGGACAGTCTCTATATCCTATGTTGTTACTTATGGTTGCTTCTTGGGCCTGTTTCTCTAATTGGAATATAGTTATTTACCAAGAGTTTCAAGATCCACAAATAGAGACCACAGACTCCAACATATCTTGGGTATCTCCTTCTAAGCTTTCTACACCAAGACATCCTCATGCAAAGTTTGCTGGCCTGTGAGTCACCCAGTAGGTAGTCTGTGTCAAGAAAAAGCCCCATGGGTACTCACTGATGGTATAAAACAAGTTGATATTCAGCATCACTAGGGAATCCTATCACCCCAAAGCTTCTATTGTCTGAGGAATCCCTCAGACAGAACTAAATTATTGGCAATGACCAGTTAGTTGAGGATCAGGTCTGTGGGTCTCATCTTTTGTCCAGTGAGCAAAGTCAAGCTAAAAAGACACAGAAGCAAGGAGTTTCAATAATGTCCTCTCTTTTCTGGGTAAAGAAGATAATCCCTACTTCTAAGATGATATCACTCATTACTTCCACCTCAGAGGTCACAAATTTAACTTGACTCAGAAGGAAATGATAAAGAACTGTTACTTTCCTCAACACCATGATTTATGCCACTCAGTCTTAGGTATATTTCTCCTATTTCATTAAGATATAATTTATATTCTTTTATCATTCATTTTATGTGTATCAATGTTTGCCTTCATGTTTGTCTGAAAATCATGTGAAGCCAGAGTTTGCAGAGGATAGAATACATCATATAGCCTGGATGGTTTTGAGTTAATTTGTGGGTCTTGAGAACCAAATCCAGCTTCTCTGCAAGAACAGCAATGCTCATAACCATGGAGGAATTGCTCTATCCCTTTCTTTTTCTGTTTATATGTTCTAAATTAAATACTTGTGGGTAAATTATCTTTGAAATAATTTCTGACAGTGGAAATGTTTAAGTGATATCTTTAGGCATCTCTTGGACAAGATTAAGTCACCAGTTACAAAATTATTTGAAAATGTTCATCTCTCCCAATAAATGACGTGACCCCTAAGATACACTTTAAATAAAAAGAAAATAAGAAATATAGTGTGTCAGCCAGGCGATGGTGGTGCATGCCTTTAATCCCAGCACTCGGGAGGCAGAGGCAGGCGGATCTCTGTGAGTTCGAGGCCAGCCTGGTCTACAGAGCTAGTTCCAGGACAGGCTCAAAAGCCACAGAGAAACCCTGTCTGGACAAACCAAAAAAAAAGAAATATAGTGTGTCATGATTTTTTCTGATTATGAAGAAATAGAATATAAATAAATATGAAAGGATGATGTCCAAATACACAAAGATTCAAATATTTATTTGTGATCCACTGTTATGATAAAAATATGGTGAACTCAAAACTCAGTGGCATTGAGGAACAAATACAAAACAGTGCAGAGGGAAAGAAACAAACATATTTGCATTTATTTTATAGTTTTGATATTTGGATTAACATAGTTTGCATTAAATTCACAGAAATATTTTTATAATGCACTTTTTTGTGTCATATTTGTGTCATATTATATGATATACCATATACATAATTACCAACATTTCATAAAAATCCAAATTTAAGGGAAATAAATCATTATGTAAGACTTAATGAATAATACAATTTTATTCAAGTCATGAAAGTAATTTTATGTTAAATTTAGCTGTAACTTTTATATGAAGAATGTGTCTTCTGTGTTTTCCGGAATATTTTTGAATTTCTGGGCTTAAATAAAACTCTACTCAGTAAACAAACGTGCTAGAAGTTCAATCATGTGTTGGTATTCCTAGCTATAATTGTTTGAGTTGTTAAAGTTAAGACCTATTCTACTACTAAATATATGTTTAAATACCTGAATCACTAATACTATATCTATCTATCTGTCTGTCTTCTGTCTATCTATCTGTCTGTCTATCTATCTATCTACCTATCTGTACATATTACTGTATTATATTTGAATAGGGAATATATAGATATATTTCCCATGAAATCAACATGATAATAGTGACTCTTATCCTTTATCTTCAGAATAATCTTGGGATCAAGGACTGTCCACTGGATTTTGGTATTCCAGTACAAAATTTTCACAGTCCTATGTTTTGAAACTTGTTGCTGCCATGGTAGCAGTAGCAGGACAATCCAGTTACTCAAAATCTGTTTGTCCTCTGAAAGGGACTATCTTGGCTTGTGTAAAAATGCCGTGTGTGTGTGTGTGTGTGTGTGTGTGTGTGTGTGTGTGTGTGTTTGTATGAGGGAGAAAAAACTCTTTTGTATGGTTTTGTGTTTAATGTATCATGTTCATATTGAAATTTGACTAATTGTATATCTCAAGTGCATGACCATACCCATGTATTAGTGTTAAAACAACCTTCTTTTGTAATGTTGCCTGGACACGTAAATGATCCATGGTTTGATGACAAAGTGTTGCAAATAATTGAAGAAATCAAGAAAACTATAAGTAGACAGAAATGTGTTGTTGGACTAGTTGTAGCAGGATTTCAGCTCTTTATTAATGCTTACTACTAGTGCAGTTGCTTAGGTGACTTTGTCTGAGTTTATCCAAAATAGACGATTTCTTAATTAATTATCTATGAATGTTTCTATAATATTGTAGACACAAGAAGATATAGATGTAAAAATGGAACATAATTTAAATACTTTACATGATGTAGTACAATTTTTGGGAGCTGAGCTCGAGAGTCTAAATATTAGAGTACAATTGAAATGTGCTAATTATGAATGGATTTGTGTCATATCTTCTGTGAATAATAAAAGTGCTAACAGATAAAAAAGAGGTAAAAGGGAATTGACATGCTTAATGGAATTTGGCATGATTCTAATGAATCTTTACGTTTTCTAAATTTCATCAAGAGAGTTTGGAAATGAAAAAGTTAAATTGAAATTTGATGCAACAAAAACAGCTGAAGATATTTTAGAACATTTTTAAAAGGCTGTTCCATCATGGTCAGCATTTACTGGACGTCTTAGTAGCATTACAGTTGTTGCAGCTTGTGTTCTTTTGGACATAATTTGTTTACCTATAGTTTTCATACTGATTATGCCCTCATTGTAGAAAGTGCATGTGGAAATTCATGAAGTAATTTTTGACACACTTCCCTAAAAACGTGATGCCAGAGACAGTCAACCAAAGATGGGTAAGTTTTCTTACTTAGCCTCTTTTTTTACCTAAGACAGGAAATGGATCTTTGAGATTCATATTCCCATGACAGCTGAGACTAGAGTACCTTAAGGAAACCCCAAGGCAGACACATACTTCTGAGGGACTTTGAGGGTCCTTAAAAATAAAATTAAAAAGGGAAATGTATGGAAGCCCACAGTTTCCATCTACAGTCATTTCTGACTTACAGAAATCATTTGACTTCAAGCTGGCCTGCTCTGCTTTTTCCAGTAACTTTAAGGGCTTTGAGTAACATCTGTGTTACCCCTTAGAAAGAGCACTTTTGCCCAGATAAAAGAGCACATTTTTCTATTAAGGTTTAAGCTGGTGTATGTCAACCAGAAGTATTCTAAATTAGAGATTAGAAACTGCTCATCTGAATGAGATAATTCACCTGCTTGAGCTTCCTCCTAGGACAGTGCAGGAATGTGCTTAGCTGAGGGAATTGTTCTTTGTTCTGCCTTTTCCCTGTACTATATGTGCTGGCTGAGAAATAAACTTGGGGCTGTTTTGTATTGACCTTCATTCCTCCTATGTTTCTGTCTTCATAACTTTTCATCTGCCAATTCCTATCATCTCATACCTCCTCCCAGGTACCCCTTGCTGATTCTTGTCAGAGTGGACTCAGACATTACCACTCCTTAAATGATCACTTTTTTATTATTTTATATTTTTTAAAAGAAAACAAACTATCTTTTATGCATTTTACATACCAATCCCAGTTCCCACTCCCTTCCCTCCTCCCATTTCCTCTACCTCCCCCCCCCCGATGCCACTCCCTATCAACTCCTTGGAGAGGGTAAGACACATTGCTTTGGTCAAAGTCTAGAGACCTCTCCACTGTATTCAGGCTATGCAAGGTATCCATCCAAGGAGAATGAATTCCTAACAGCCAGTACAAGCAGAAGGGATAAATCCTGGTGCCACTCCAGAGGCCATGCAGTCTTCCCCAGTCATACAGCTGTCAAGCATATTCAGAGCATCTAGTTTGGTCCTATGCTTGTTCCTTCACTGGTTGACTGGGGTTGGTAAGATGTTTTTGTTGTCTCTCTCCATACTACCTTCCTTCTTCCCTCTCTCTCCCATCTTGTCTTTTCAGTTCCAATCCCCCATCTGCCACATTCTACTCACAAAATCTAATGCAGTTCACCTTCCATTGTTATCCATGCAGCCCTTGAGACCTCCCTTTCTTTTCTTTCTCAAATTTCATTGGGTCTATTTATTGTAATGTGGTTATCCACTACTTAACAGATAAAATTTACTTATAAGAAAATACATATCATGTTTGTCTTTCTGAGTTGTCTTTCTCAGGATGAAATTATCTGGTTCATTCCATCTGTCTACAAATTCATAATATCATACTATCTAAAAGCTGAATAATACACCACTGTGTAAATATACCACATTTTCTTTATCCCGTCTTTTCTTAAGGGACATCTAGGTTGTTACCTGTTTCTGACTACTATGAATAAAGGCACTCTGAACATAGTAGAACAAGTGTCCTTGTGTTAGAATGGAAACTCGTTTGGGTTGTTCCAAAATTGGCAGTATCTAGAGGCAAAAATTAATTCCCAATATTCTGAAGAACTGCCATATTTGTTTCCATAGTGGTGATGAAAATTTGCACTTAGACAAGCAATGGGAGAGTGTTTGACAGCTCCACTTCCTTTCCACCATGATCTGTCAGGTTTGTTACTGATCATAGCCTTTCTGACATGTATAACATGGAATCTCAGAATAGTTTTGATTTGTGTCTCCCTGATGGTTAAGTATGATGAACATTTCTTTAAGTGTTTCTTGATCTTTGAGATTCCTCTCTAGTGAATTCTAAGTAAATAATATACCTAGAATATATATATATATATATATATATGTGTGTGTGTGTGTGTGTGTGTGTGTGTGTATGTATATGTTATTTCATGTGAGATGTCAGACAAACTCCGGATATAATAGATAGATAGATAGATAGATAGATAGATAGATAGATAGATAGATAGATAGATAGATAGATAGAGTAGTTTGGTGAGGTCTAGGTTCTTAAGTTCTTTATATATTTTGTTTTTTGTTTCTTTTTTATTTTATTTTTATGTATTATTATTAAAAATTTCCAAGTCCTCCCCTCCTACCATTTTCCTCCCTCTCCCCCCACTCTCCCTCCCCCTTCATCTCCAGTCCAAAGAACAGTCAGTGGTCCCTGCCCTGTGGGAAGTCCAAGGTCCTCCCCCCTCCATCCAAGTCTAGGAAGGTGAGCATCCAAACAGACTAGGCTCCCACAAAGCCAGTACATGCAGTAGGATCAAAACCCAGTGCCATTGTCCTTGGCTTCTCATCAGCCCTCATTGTTTGCCATGTTCAGAGAGTCCGGTTTTATCCCATGCTTTTTCAGTCACAGTCCAGCTGGCCTTGGTGAGCTCCCATTAGATCAGCCCCATTGTCTTAGTGGGTGGGTGCACCCCTCCTGGTCCTGACTTCCTTGTTCATGTTCTTCCTCCTTTGCTTCTCATTTGGACCTTGGGAGCTCAGTCCAGTATCCCAATGTGGGTCTCCGTCTCTGTCTCCATCGATCTCCATATGAAGGTTCCTGGTGATATGCAATATATTCATCAGTATGGCTATAGGATAGGGCCATTTCCGGCTTAGTCTTGTCAGCTGCCCAAGGAACTATCTGGGGACATCTTCTTGGACACCTGGGAACCCCTCTAGAGTCAAGTCGCTTGCCAACCCTAAAATGGCCCCCTTAATTAAGATATATACTTCCCTGCTTCCATATCCACCCTTCCTCCAGCCCTCTATTGATGAAAATAGTGTTCTGTCCTATAGGATGAACATTTGGACTTGGTGGTGGTTTTGTTTTTTGTTGTTTAAATATTTTTGAATTCAGGAGGTCTCATTTATTGTACCTGCTAAATCAGTGTTTTGTTTAGAGTATTGTCTCCAAACGTGATGCATATAATGCTCTTCCCTACTTTCTCTTTTATCAGGTTCAGTGTTTAGTTTTATGTTGAGATCTTTGATATATTCGGACTTGAGATTTGTGCCAGGTAATGAATATGGATCAATTAGCATTCTGTTTCTTGCTGATCCTTGTAGATCAATAGCATTCATTGATGCATTCCTTTTTTTCCCCTCAGCATTTTCTGGCTGATTTATCAAAACCAGTTTTTAAAAATTCTTCTCTTTTGCATTATACCCTGAGGGTAGTTTTCCCTCTCTCTATTCTTCCATGTTTCCTTGTACTGATTCTTTGGTTTCATGGGTGTCTGTATCAGTGTGTGCTGGATGCTGTGAGCATCTGTCACATGTGGAACGTTGCTGTATTGCAGCTATTTGCTGTTATGTTCTTTCACTGCTTCTGACTGTGCACTCAACAATTTACTATTCAAAACCAAAGCATGACAGTTGTGGTTCATTCCCCATACAAAACACGGACATACACTTGAAGCAAAATATAAATTCACAAAAAAAGGGAATTTTGAATTGATGAGTTAATCTTTCACAGTAAATATTATATGCTTCATGAACACAGAGGAGAGGTTGATTAAAAAACTGGAACAATTGACCGAGACAGGAAGTACAGTTCCTGTGGGCGATGATGTGCTGCTAGTCCAGAGGCCTTGGAAGCCCCAGTGCTTCATTCTGTTAGTTCATGTGAGATATTGGTCATATTCCATCCCTTAAGAGCAGGTCAGTGTTTCCTTCAGTTAGTTTTGGCAGTTAATGTTCAATACTATACCAGATGTTAAACTATTGATGGTGCTCCCCAAAAGAAACTTTGCAGCCCCACAGTAGGCTTAAGTATTCTTTGAAAATCCTGATTTTCCTCAGATCAGACTCTAGGGCATTCCAATTTTGAATTTTTGGACTCAGAGATTTAGTACATCACCTAGGTTGCACTCAAATTCAAAACTATTTCTTCCCCAGAGTTTGGATAATGAAGTATGTGCTACTTACTAATCCACTTGTAGTCTTCAATCTGCCATTTAACTTAAATTATTAATCTGATTTTTACCTAAATAACTGTCTAAAATGTTTAGCATTTTCTATGAAGTTTCTATAATTCAACTCTAAAAATTTTCATTTGAAAGTTTATCTATCTCTGACTTTTAAAAATTAAATGATGTCCTATGTATAATCTTTACAGTGTTGTGAATTTATTTTAGAATTTAGAAACACAACATCTATTGAGTCTACATTCTCTTCAGTGACCAACCCTTGCGTGTCTTCATTACCATCTCCAAGCTGATCTGAACATTATCATCTTTTTAAAGTTGCTCTATTTTGCTGACATCCACCAACACTGACTTTGCAATTTAGGACACAGATCTGTATGCACACCTGAAATGGTTAATTTTGGATATAAGATGAAATGCTGATTGACATCCCATTCTCACAGAAGCTGACTTAAGTTACCATAGTTCACATATCCCCACAGCTTAATTATCTCACCCACTGTGACTTTATTTATGGAAATAATGATTTGTAATTGTTTCAGTACTTATATAACACAGTGTGAATTGCTTTTGTCCCAGGCCAACATACAAAGAGTGTTTAGATGAAATTTTGTAGCTATACTGCATTTCCTGTGAAGGTTCATGTTGATATCAAACACACAAATAGAACTTCATAGAGAAATAAAGGAAGGTATGCAGGTGCCACAGATTTTAGATTTCTAGGCAACTGTAGGATAGATTACTGTCTGGAAAGAACAGGTACAGCAAATCTTGAAAAGTGAAGTATAGTGTCTGATGAGTAGAAAGGGACAGAATGCTGGGAAGCATGCTGCCATAGCCACACCAGTATTGGACAACCACTTAGTGACTACATCTTGCAAAGAGAGATAAGCTGTAAAGACAATAGAGACTATATAGAAGAGAACAAAACAGCTCACTAGAATGAGGATGCTTTGGGTTGCTCTGGTCTCAGGTGATGACTTAAAAGACAGGGAACTGTGGATGTGCTGGACCCTTTCCTTGTGGTTGAGCAGGATAAACACCATGTAGCTACTGGCCCACATCATCATTCCCATGAAGATGACATCATTGAATATATGCAGGATTATAGTAACTATACCGATTTGTCTCTCTGAATTTATAATAACACAGTATCCAAGATCTTTTATCCCAGTAATATTTCTTTGACCCCTTATATCAGTTGTATACCAAGGAATGATCAAGTTTACCAATATCTGGAGGGTCCAGCACAGGCCCAGGGAAGGACCAATGATCCTGGGAGCTCTAACTTTGAACTGTGCCCACATGGAATTACTGGGACTGATGGTAATGGCCTGAAAGACACTCATCAGGGATGTGGAGCCAAGGGATACTCCTCTGGCAATCCTATGAATATATAAGGTAAGGCTACATGAAGCATAGTCTATATGGTGAGTCTGACTAAAAGTAGTTATTGTCTGAGGGATTCCTTTGCAGAGAACAATGAAGTTGGCTGTGGTTAAGTGTTTGACAATCAGGTCTGTGGGCTTCTTTGTCCTGTTTCGACAGAAGTCAGCAATGATTAAACAGAAAAGCAAGGCTGAGTTCCCCAATATTCCCAGTAGAGTCTGGGACAGGAAGAAGAATCCTACAGCCACATCTCCAAAGGCCATTCTGTCATGCTTCTGTGCCAAAGTCATCAGTTTTTGAGGACAGTTTTGAAACAAGTTCGATGATTTTCTTCTTAGCAACTCAAGCAGTATACTGCATAGACAATATCATCTCATTTTCATAAGTAATAGTAAAAGTTTTTCTGTCTAGTAAAGCATTTGCTAGATCTCAATGAATACCTGTAGTTTGAATTTCAGATAATTAACTTGGAAATTGTTGTAAAGTTAAACATTATATTGCCATTAATAACGAAGACCATTTTCCAAGTGCTCTAGAATTAATTGATACCTTAACATTCAAAAGTGCACTAGTTATAGGGTCTACTAACGAAGATACATTCAGCTGAATGCAGACACACGACAGGTTTCAAGCGACACAACAACTAGCAAGAGGCAGAGACTTACCAGAAAGGAGACTGAGCGAGTCCACAGAAAAAAACCACTTCCTAAGTAAGATGCTATTGAGAACTGATACCTACTAGGAAAGGTGGAGTCTACTTCCTTTAAAATGTGACCCCTAATAGGTCAACCATTATGTAGAAATGGTATCACATCCAAGAGCATTTTGGCCATATAATCTGTGCTTCATATGTTAAAAATTAAAAAAGACATAAAGGTAGGTGTTAATAAAAATATAGTAAATATGGATGTAATGGGAAAATATTAGTGCAATCAAGATATATGACACAAATTATATTACTCAAAGATATTAAGAACAATAAACTATAGAAAAATAGAACATGAAAAAATTTGAGAATAAAACATAAAGGGTAATAAAACTTAGAAGATATTTTATTTTAGTGGCTGTGGTGCTTTGAATAGGTATTCCACCCATAGGCTCATGTGTTTGAGTGCTTTGTTCAAAGGGAATAACAACATTAAGAGGAGTAGCCTTGTTAGATTAGGTGTGGTCCTAATGGAGAAAGTGTGTCACTATGGGAGTGCTGTTTAAGATTTCTAAGTTCAAGTCTGGCTCCTGTGGTGTATTCCTCTTTTGCTGCTTGCCAGCTACTTTTCTATCAGTCTGTCTGCCTGCCTGCTGGCATGTTTCTTGTGATAATAATATTGACCTAAATCTCTCAACCTATATCCAGTATCAATGAAATGTTTTCCATCATATTCATGGTGTCACTACACAGCAATAAAAAACACAGACACAGACCATAAGACACCAGAAAAGAAAACATTGAACTCTTTGTCAGCACACTCACATGTAACTGCATTTACATATGTCTGTGGACATATGTGGATTATGTTTGCTTTTAAGTGTTTTGAAAATTCTTTCCTAATCTTTAAATTGTTGTGCATTGTGAAAAATGCCATCACATATAATCATGTCTACAAAAATATTTATAGCAATTATTTTTAATGCGTTTAGGGCAGGGTCATATGAAAATATTTATTCCATAGGCAGATTCCTGTTGAGTTTCTTGTACTTTTTTTATAATGAAATTAAAGTACAATGGACACAATATAGAAATATTATATAAGAGTTGCATCCATTTTTAACTGTGGGATATAAATTTAACTATAACAATATGTTATAGAACTTGACAGATATTAAATATTGTCATTCAAAGGTGCAATGGGTACTTGACATACAGCCCAATAATGATTGACATATCTGTTTATTTCAATAGCAATTTATGGGTTAGGAATGATGACACATGCCTTTAACTGCAGCACATTTTAAGCCGAAACAAGAAGATCCCTTTGAGTGAGGCTATCCTGCTCAACAATACAAGGTCCAGGACAACCCAGACTATGAAAATGACCCTGTCTCTAAACTAAATGAATAAAAAGTAAGTTCTGGGGATATGGATATCTGTGTCTGGAGGAGGTTGAAATAATAGGAACTTCGACCCAAGTGACATCAGGTCACATTCACACAGTTAGTCAAATACCCATGGACTTGAAATCTGGATATTAAAACATCAGTTTACCACTTGTTTCTCTTTTCATAACCCTGAACTTGTAGCACTCTAAGAATAATGTTAAGTTTTCACAATGCCACTCTGCACAGGCATTTCCAAGAAATAAAAAGAAAATTATGGATCCACATAGATCAGAATTGGAAAGCAGAATTTAAGGTATAAATATACCTCAAACAAATCACAAATTGCTCTTGTAATTAAATTCTGGGAGATATTTTACCTTCTAGTGAACAGTGTTTGTGCTTCCCAAAAGAAAAAACAAAGTTGAATTCTGAGAAATGGAAACATTTTCAGATACCAGGATGCCACCTTTCTGGGAACATCATACTGTCGCTGTCTTTGAAAAAAAATACAAATAAAGAAGAATCCATATTACTGTTTCTCACCTGCACCCTTGTCAAATCATGTTGTGTCCAGGTCTGGGGCTGAGATTCACCCTACTCAGTAGCTCTTCCCTGAAAAAGGATGATCAGTTAGATGTCTTCTTTCAACCACCTTTCAGATACTGCCCTGTCCCCTGCAGACTGGGTGCTGGAAGGAAAGCAGCTCACCTGTGCAGAGACAATACATCTGTTGTGTAGGCTGCTGCATGGGGACCCAGGGACCAATAGGACCTATAACCCTCATATGGCTATGAAGTTGATGAAAACCCCTAAAATGAGGCCAAATGTTCTCAATATTCATCACCCAAGAGGATAACAAACACAGAATTGCTGGGTCATGCCAGACGTGTAGAAAATAAAACTTTAGGGCAAATCATCAGTGCTGCAATGAGTGAGTCCCTGATTTCCTTACTCCCTACAGTGCAACAGTACCTACCCCACATATCATTTTCCTCTCATGTTTTAATTCATTGTGATAAATGGGTACACAGGAAAATGAAATTTAAGAACAGGTACAAGACACAGCAGAAGTAAATGGAGAAGGTAAACACAATGCATGGCCAGTTTTATGAACTTTCAAGTAGTATTCCCTGGGATTTCTGATCATTGCCTGGAAGATATTCAAGAGGCAGATGGGACACCCCACTCCTGACAAATCTTCTAATGAACAAAAAGAGCCTATACAAAAAATTATTCAACAACTGCGTTACTCAAAAGCTGCCATTTTGTGGAGGCACTCCTGAAGAGAGACTGATCAAGATATTTACATGCATGAGGTACATAACATTCAAGCATGTTGACTTTATTGTGCAATCTCTATAGTAAAGGAATAGATAGTAGAAAATAAAAGAGAAAATTAGCAGCATTCTTATTATACATTTTGAAAATAAAATGATTCTAATTGTCAGACTCCAGAAGTCCATTCTGTAATTTGACACAATTTTCTTTAGAATATATTTCCAGGCTTTTTGTCTGGTCATAATGAATAATAACAAATGTTTATACCAGGGGAACAATGAGGACACCTTTAATATATGAGTGTGCCAATAGTTAATATCAAAGGGTTCTTTAATCTCGGGATTTCTAGGCCAGTCTAGATCACATGAAATAGTAATGGTACTGACTTTCCATGTATGTTGTTGTGTGATTGCTCAGATCTAAGAATGAAAAATTGTTGAAGAGAGAGCCATTAGCTTTCATAGGAAATGCAGCATTAAGTATGATGTGATATTCATGTACAAGAAACAAGGAAAGATGACTGTCTGTACAAACAAACACAATCCAGGATATATTGGTATTTGCTAGTCATGGTGTAAAAGAATATATCTTCATTAATGACCAAAAACCTTACATGCATAATTTTTTATGTATAGTGCTTCTAAAATTAAAAGATAAAAATGGATTATTTGTATTTCCACTCAGAATGTTACTACAGCCTCCAATATATCCATCTACAATACAACTCCTGCCATCAAGTCAGGAAGATTTTAATAGCCAGGTTATCCACTATCTGCTGTGAGATTACTTCTGCTAGAAATGTTGGGGAACATATGCCCTTGAAATTTCTATATGGTTGCCTATATACCTAAAATATGACACCAATAGAATGCTAACTTAGAAGGAGGAAATCTCGTTGGGTTGTATTTTATACACTTTTATCAATTACTAAAGACATAAGTTCATTTTTTACATCATCCATTCACAGTCATGGAAGCTGTGACCTCTGTAGTCACAACACATGCCCTGTGACAGACCATGATCAATTAATTAATATGTGCAAAATAAAAAAACACTACATACCAATTCCAGGTTGAGGAGATGTCCTGTCATCATTGACTGTGGAAAATAGAAGTCTGCTTCTGCTGAGCAAGAAGTGTTTGTGCAATGGTCACCATGTACCAGAGGCCAAGGAGCCACAATGACCAAAGTTTGTCTAGGAGGGTTCACAGCATGAACAAATGGTGTGGAGGTTCTGGTGTACTAGAGAAACAAACCATGGATCACAACCTACAGAAATAAGAGATTGAACAACATTTGGTATCAAAGACCCGTCAGAACTATATGGAACAGCATCATCTGTAGGTGGCTTATCAACTCCAAGAGAAAGATTTGAAAACCCAAGCTCAGTGACAAAAGTACTACAAAGAATTTTATCTAAAAGATTGAAAAACTGCTTGGAAATCAGGAGAACCTGACAACTGAAGTGGGGAGACAGGGCAATCAGGAGAAGATAAATGAGGACATAGTTGTTACTTTAACGTTATAGACCCACAGGGATCAGGAATGTGGTGATGCTGATACTGACCAGAAAGTGTTAGGAAAATTACTTTTAGAAATTGCTTGATTTCTAATTACTGAAGATGATAAAACACTTTTAAGAAATCCAAAGAGTGATAAAAGTCTTCTTTGGAGAAAGGAAAGCATGACTCTGAGTGCAAGAAATTCAGTTAACACAACGTTCTTACAGCATTGGGTTTGTTCTACTTACTGTGTTTTAAGATGTGCTTTCCTTGTTAAATTTCCATGGAAGGTATTGGTATGACCCTTGTTTCTTCAGTTGAAAGACTCTGTTAAAAACAAAGGAAAGTAATGAAAGAATAAAGATAGAAAGAAGAAAGGAAGAAGGAAGGAAAGAATGAAAAAATGAAAGAAGGAATTGAGTTTGGGTTGAAATTTTTGGTTAAATGGCAGCTGGTGTGCACACAACCAACATGGAATCAAAATTTGAGACCAAATTCCCAACAAACACTTTTCTATGCTTGAGAACTGTGATAATGACTGAGGTTTGTGTTCACCAAAATGTTGTCAGAACATCAGGAGCATGTTCATTATTTGTGAATTCACTACTCTATTTGTTGATCATTCGTGTCCTGAACATAACATCATTTAGTATACAAACTGTCCACAGGACTCAAGTAAAAAGTAAACTTTCCAAAAGATCAGCCCCACTGTCTCAGTGGGTTGGTGCACCCCTCACGGTCCTGTCTTCCTTGCTCATGTTCTCCCTCTTCTGCTCCTCATTTGTACCCTAGGAGTACAGACCGGTGCTCCAGTGTGGGTCTCTGTCACTATCTCCTTCCATCGCCAGATGAAGGTTCTATGGTGATATGCAAGATATTTATCAGTATGACTATAGGATAGGGCCATTTCAGGCTCCCTCTCCTCAGCTGCCCAGGGACCTATATTTATACTGGTCTCATACAGTGAAATACCATTCGGACTTTTATATGTTCACTTTATTTTATTTTGCTAAGAGTTAAATTCATAATGAAAAATTTAATTTTATAGTTTTATTTTTATTATATACATACTGATCGGTGTTATTGCAGTTCTACAATCTTTTTCATGTTGCATTTATTATTATTATTATTAAAAATTTCCACCTCCTCTCCTTCTCTCATTTCCCTCACCCTCTCTCAGTCCCCTCCCACTCCCTCTCCAGTCCAAAGAGCAGTCAGAAGTCCCTGCCCTGTGGGAAGTCCAAGGTCCTACCCCCTACATCCAGGTCTAGAAAGGTGAGCATCCAAACAGACTAGGCTCCCACAAAGCCAGTACATGCAGTAGGATCAAAACCCAGTGCCATTGTCCTTGGCTTCTCAGTCAGCCCTCCTTGTCTGCCATATTCAGAGTCTGGTTTGATCACATGCTCTATCAGTCCCATTTCAGCTGGCCTTGGTAAGCTCCCATTAGATCAGCCCCACCATCTCAGTGGGTGGGTCCACCCCTCGCGGTCCTGACTTCTTTGCTCATGTTCTCCCAACTTCTGCTCCTCATTTGGACCTTGGGAGCTCAGTCCAGTATCCCAATGTGGGTCTCCATCTCTGTCTCATTCAACACCAGATAAAGTTTCCCTGGTGATATGCAATATATTCATCTGTATGACTGTAGGATAGGGCCATTTCAGGCTTCCACTCATCAGCTGCCCAAGGAATTAGCTGGGGACATCTCCTTGAACAGCTGGGAACCCATATAGAGTCAAGTCTCTTCTCAACCCTTAAATGGCTCCCTTAATTAAGATATATACTTCCCTGCTCCCATATCCACCCTTCCTCCATCCCAACCGTCTTATTCCCTCAAGCTCTCCCCATCTTCCCCTTCTCACTTTTTTCTCCCCATCTCACCTTACCCTCACCCCCACCCCACCCCCAAGTTTCCAATTTTTGCCCGGTAATCTTCTCTCCTTCCAATATCCAGGATAACTATATGTTTTTCTTTGGGTTCACCTTCTTATTTAGCTTCTCTAGGACAAAGAATTATAAGCTCAATGTCATTTATTTATGGCTAGAATCCACTTATTAGTCAGTACATACCATATTCATCTTTTTGAGTCTGCATTACCTCACTCAAGATAGTTTTTCTATTTCTATCCATTTGCATGCGAAATTCAAGCTATCATTGTTTTTTCCGCTGAGTAGTACTCTAATATGTATATATTCTACACTTTCTTTATCCATTCTTCCATTGCAGGGAATATAGGTTGTTTCCAGGTTCTGGCTATTACAAATAATGCTGTTATGAACATATTTGAACAAAAGCATTTGTAGTATGATAGGGCATGTCTTGGGTATATTCTCAAGAGAGGTATTGCTGGATTCTGGGGTAGGTTGATCCCACATTTTCTGAGAAACCGGCACACTAATTTCCAAAGTGGTTGCACAAGTTTGCATTCCCACCAGCAATGGATGAGTGTTCCCTTTATTCCACACCCTCGCCAGCAAGGGCTGTCATTGGTGCTTTTGATTTTAGCCATTCTGACAAGGAGTAAGATGATATCTCAAAGTTGTTTTGATTGGCATTTCCCTGATCACTAAGGAGGTTGAGCATGACCTTAAGTGTCTTTTGGCCATTTGAACTTCTTTTGTTGAGAATTCTTTTTTTTTTCTGAGACAGGGTTTTTCCATAGCTTTTGGTTCCTGTTCTGGAACTAGCTCTTGTAGACCAGGCTGGCCTCAACCTCACAGAGATCCGCCTGCCTCTGCCTCCTGAGTCTGGGATTAAAGGCATGTGCCACCACTACCCGGCTTCTGTTGAGAATTCTCTATTCACTTCAGTGCCCCATTATTAATTGGGTTAATTAGCATTTTAAAGTCTAGTTTCTTGAGTTCTTTATATATTTTGGAGATCATACCTTTGTCCTTTGGGGGGTTGGTGAAGATCTTCTCCCAGTCAGTGGGTTGCCTTTTTGTCTTAATGACAGTGTCCTTTTTTTACAGAAGCTTCTCAGTTTTAGGAGGTCCCCTTTATTCAATGTTGCTTTTATTGTCTGAGCTACTGAGTTTATATGTAGGAAGTGGTCTCCTGTGCCCATTTGTTGTAGACTACTTCCAACTTACTCTTCTATCTGGTTCAGCGTGTTCAGATTAATATTGAGGTTTTTAATCTATTAGGACTTGAGTTTTGTGCAATGGTGATAGATATTGATCTATTTTCATTCTTCTACAGGTTGACATCCAGTTATGCCAGCACCATTTGTTGAAGATGCTTTCTTTCTTCCACACTATACCTTTAGCTCCTTTGTCGAAAATCAGGTGTTCATAGGTTTGTGGGTTAATATCTGGGTCTTCGATTCCATTGGTCAACTTCTCTGTTTTTATGCCAATATCACACTGTTTTCAATACTTTAGCTCTGTCATAGTGTTTGAAGTCAGGTATGGTAATGCCTCCAGAAGTTCCTTTATTGTATAAGATTGTTTTGACTATCCTGGGTTTTTTGTTTTTCAATATAAAGTTGATTATTGTTCTCTCATGGTCTGTGGAGAATTTTATTGAGATTTTAATGGGGATTGCATTGAATTTATAGATTGCCTTTGGTAGAATTGCCATTTTTACTATGTTGCTTCTACCCATTGAAGAGCATGGGAGATCCCTCCATTTTCTGGTATTCTCTTCAATTTCTTTCTTCAAAGCCTTAAAGTTCTTTTCAAATAGATCTTTCACTTTCTTGGTTAGAGTTACCCCAAGATACTTTATGCTATTTGTGGCTGTCATAAAAAGTGATGTTTTTCTGATTCCCTCTTTGCTTCCCTATCTTTACTGTATAGGACGGCTACTAATTTTTTGAGTTGAACTTGTAACCTACTGCATCACTAAAGTTATTTAACAGCTATAGGTGTTCTTTGATAGAGATTTTGTGGTCACTATTGTACACTATTGTATCTTCTGCAAATAACGAAAGTTTGACTTCTTTCTTTCTGATTTGAATCCCCTTGATCTCTTTATGTTGTCTTATTGCTATTGCTATAACTTCAAGAACTATGTTGAAGAGATATGGTGAGAGTGGACAGCCGTGTCTTGTTCCTGATTTTAGTGGAATGGCTTTGAGTTTCTCTCTATTTAATTTGATATTAGCTGTTGGCTGCTATATATATATATTGATTTTATTATATTTAGTAATGATTCTTGTATCCCTAACCTCTCAAAAAACTGTTATCATAAAGGGGTGTTGAATTTTGTCAAATGCTTTTTCTTCATGTAATGAAATGATCATATGTTTTTTTCTTTCAGTTTATTTATATGATGGATTACATTGATAGATTTTCGTATGTTGAACCAGCACTGCCTCCCTGGGATGAAGCCTACTTTGTCATAATGGATAATTTTTTTAATGTGTTCTTGGATTCTGTTTAACAGAATTTTATTGAGAATTTTTGCATCACTGTTCATGAGTGAGATTGGTCTGCAATTATCTTTCTTGATGGGGTCTTTGTGTGTGTTTTTTTTAATCAGGGTGACTGTAGCTTCATAAAAAGAGGTTGGAAATGACTCTTCTGATTCTATTATGTGAAACACATTAAGGACTATAGGTATCAGCTCTTCTTGGAAGTTCTAATAAAATTCTGCATTAAAACCATCAGGTCCTGTGATATTTTTTTTTGCTTTAAAGGTTTTTTAATGACCTCTTCTATTTCCTCATGACTTATATGTCTATTTAAATTGTTTACCTGGTCTTGATTTAATTTTGGTAAACGGTACTGATCTAAAAATAAGTCTATTTCTTTTACATTTTCCAACTTTGTCGCATATAAGCTTTTGTAATAAGACCTAATGATTCTCTGAATTTCCTCAGTGTCTGTTGTTATGTCCCCCTTTCCATTTCTGATCTTCTTAATTTGCATGTTCTCTCTCTGCCGTTTGATTAGTTTCGCTAGGTGTTTGTCAATCTTGTCGATTTTCTCCAGGAACCAGCTTTTTGTTTCATTGACTCTTTGGATTGTTTTCTGTGTTTCTATTTAGTTGATTTCAGCCATCAGTTTGATTATTTCCAGTCTTCTACTCCTCCTGGGTGAGTTTGCTTCTTTTTATTTCTAGAGTTTTCAGCTCTGCTCTTAAGTATCCAATGTGAGCTTTCTTCTTTTATTAATGTGGGCACTTAGAGCTATGAACTTTCCTCTTAGCACTGCTTTAATATTGTCCCATAGGTTTGAATATGTTGTGTCTTTATTTTCATTGACTTCAAGGAAGACTTTTTTTCACAGAACAACCATGGAGTCCTTTTTATTTTTTTCTCTATTCCTGACTTTCTTTTTTTCCATTTATTTATTTATTAAAGATTTCTGTCTCTTCCCCGCCACAGCCTCCCATTTCCCTCCCCCTCCCCCAATCAAGTTCCCCTCCCTTGTCAGCCCATAGAGCTATCAGGGTTCCCTGCCCAGTGGGAAGTCCAAGGACCACCCACCTCCATCCAGGTCTAGTAAGGTGAGCATCCAAACTGCCTAGGCTCCCAAAAAGCCAGTATGTGCAGTAGGATCAAAAACCCACTGCCATTGTTCTTGAGTTCTCAGTAGTCCTCATTGTCCACTATATTCAGCGAGTCCGGTTTTATCCCAGGTTTTTTCAGACCCAGGCCAGCTGGCCTTGGTGAGTTCCCCAAGTAGCACAGACAGTAAGGGCCTCATTGAATAAATGGGACCTCCTGAGACTGAGAAGCTTCTGTAAAGCAAAGGATGCTGTCACTAAGACCCAAGGGCAACCCACTGACTGGGAGATCTTCACCAACCCCGCAACTGACAAAGGTCTGTTCTCCAAAATATATAAAGAACTCAAGAAACTAGACCGTAAAAATCTAATCAACTCAATTATAAAATAGGGCACTGAGCTGAACAGAGAATTCTCAACAGAAGTTCAAATGGCCAAAAGACACTTAAGGTCATGCTCAACTTCCTTAGCAATCAGGGAAATGCAAATCAAGACAACTTTAAGATACCATCTTACACCTGTCAGAATGGCTAAAATAAAAAACACCAATGATAGCCTTTGCTGGAGAGGTTGTGGAGAAAGCGGTACACTCATCCATTGCTGATGGGAATGCAAACTTGTGCAACCACTTTGGAAAGCAGTGTGGCGGTTTCTCAGGAAATTCGGGATCAACCTACCCCTGGACCCAGCAATACCACTCTTGGGAATACACCCAAGTGAGGCCTTATCATTCAATGAAGACTTTCATTTATTTCTTTTTTCTTTCCTGACCCAGGGGTGGTTCAGTAGTTGACTGTTCAACTTCCATGAATTTTTGAGCTTTCTGGGGACAGACTTATTTTTAAATTCTGACTTTATTCCATGGTTATCCAATAAGACACAGGTGGTTACTAATATTTTTTTTATCTGTGCAAGCTTGCTTTGTTACCGAGTATGTGGTCAATTTTTAAGAAGGTTCCATGAGATGCTGAGAAGAATGTATATTCTTTCCTATTTGGCTGGAATGTTCTATAGTTGTCTGTTAAGTCTATTTGATTCATTACCTCCATTAATTCTCTTGCTCCTCTGTTAAGATTATGTCTGATTGACCTGTCCATTGGTGAGAGAGGATTGTTGAAGTCTGCTATTATTAGTGTGTGGGGTTTGATGTCTGCCTTGAGTTCTAGTCATATTTTTCTTTTTACATAAGTGGGTACTTTTATATTAGGGGTATAGATATTAAGGATTGAGACTTCATCCTGATGGATTGGTCCTGTTATGAGTATAAAGTGTCCATCTCCATTCCCTCTGATTGATTTTAGTTTGAAGTCAATTTTGTTAGAAATTAGTATAGCTACACCCACTTGTTTCTTAGGTCCACTGGATTGAAAAACATTTTCCCCCAAACCCTTTACTTTGAGTAGATGTTTGTCTTTGTGGTTGAGGTGTGTTTCTTGTAAGCAGCAGAATGTTGGATCCTGTTTTCTTATCCAATCTCTTAGCCTGTGCCTTTTTATAGGTGAGTTGAGTCCATTGACATTAAGTGATATTAATGACCAGTGGTTGTTAACCCCTGTTTTCCCCCTTTTTTGGTGGTAGAGTTTGTGTGTTTCCCTTCTTTGAATTGTGCTGGTGATGGGTCGCTAGATGTCTGAGTTATTTTGGGCATTGTTGGATTCCTTGGATTATGATTTTTTTCTATTACTTTCTGTGAGGCTGGATTTGTGACAACCTATTTTTTAAATTTGTTTTTATCCTGGAATATTTTGTTTTCTCCATTGATGGTGATTGAAAGCTTGGCTGGGTATAGCAGTCTGGGATTGCATCCCTGGTCTCTTAGTTTCTGCAGCACATCTATCCAAGACCTTCTGGCTTTCATGGTTTCCTTAGAGAAGTCAGGTGTAAGTCTGATTGGTTTACCTTTGTAAGTTACTTGACATTTTTCCTTTGCAGCTCTTAATATTCTTTCTTTGGAATATCCTTCTTTAGGTTGGGAAAGTTTTCTTCTATAATTTGTTGAATATATTTTCTGGGCTGTTGAGCTGCAATTCTTCTCCTTCTTCTACCCCTATTATTCTTAGGTTTGGTCTTTTTATTGTGTCCCAGATTTCCTGGATGTTTTGTGATGAGAATTTGTTTGATTTGCTGGGTTTTTTTTTTAATCAGTGCGTTTATTTTCTCTATGGTGTCTTCAGCATCTGAGACCCTTTCTTCTATCTCTTGTATTCTGTTGGTTATGCTTGTCTCTGTTGTGTCTGTTTTTTTACCTAAATTTTTTATATCCAGCAGTCCCTCGGTTTGTTTTCTTCCTTGCCTCCATTTCAGTTTTCAATTCTTCAACTGTCTCCATTACCTGTTTAATTGTTTTTTTTCTTGGTTTCCTAGCATATCTTTTATGAATTTACTTATTTCTTCATATTTTTTTGTTATTTTTCTTATTCATTTCTTTAAGGGGATTTTTACCTCCTGTTTAAGGGACTCTATCACTTTCATAATGTCAATTTTTTTCTACTTCTTCTGGATTACTGTGTTCAAGTCTTCCTGTTGTATGTTTGCTGGGTTCTGGTATTACCATGGTTTTTTTTTTTTTTAGATTGTTGGAGGAATTCTTGTATCGATGCCTTCCCACCTCTTCCTGCAAATGCACACCAGTGGATCTTCTGGTACAGGATCAGAGCCCCATCCTGGCCAGCGACCTTGCAGAGAAAACACCTAACTTTTTGCTTACAGGCTTATTGAAACCAGGGACAGGATTCTTGGAGGTCAAATGACCCCCACAGACAAAAGGACAAACTTGGGGAGGGGAGAGTTGTGTGGAGCCAAGAAGCCTCTGCAGTAGGAGCTGGACGTGCCATGCACTCCCCTCTGGCTGGGCAGGTTCATACTCACTCCATGGGTGGGTAGCCTCAGTGCAGGAACAAGAACTGTTCCTGGGCCAAGGATCTTGCAGACACTAGGGCAGACTTGGGGTTAGGGGCAGGGATGTATGGAACAAAGAAGTCCCTGCAGCAGGAGCTGGAAGGGCCCAGTGCTCCCTCTCTGCTTATTCCACCTCACACCGGGATGGCACCCACTCACCAGTCTGAAAGGTTGTCCTCAGCACAGGGACAGAGCTCTTCTAGGTCTAAGGATCCCACAGACAAAAGGGCAAACATGGGGGAGGGGTTGTGCAGAGTCAAGAAGCCCCTACAGCAGGAGCAGGAGGTGCTGTGCACTCCCCACTGGCTGGGCAGGTGCACACTCACCCCTCTTAGTGGGTAGCCTCAGTGTAGGAACAGGAACTGTCTTCTACAATCTTTTATACCTGATCATATAACATGTTGTGTATAACACAGACATAAGTCAAGGACCAATGCTCAGGTTCCACTGATTTCTTTCTTAACTCAACAGTGACCACAATCTTATTGCACTCATTGAACTCGACCACAAAAGCTCCCTTTCATATGTTCAGCTTCCTTAATTATGGCTGGCCATCATCTATGATTCTTTAGTCACTATTGTCGCTGACTTGTCAGCCAGAAATAACAATAAGTATCTAGTAACAATTAGACCCTGTGAATCAGGTACTTATTTATCTTATAAAGATTTATGTTCAACCTTTGATCAAAGGGATGTAGAAAATTTCATTCCTCAGTTTCTCTGCTTTCAAAGCATCACACTGATCATAGATAAACAATTTGTAGTGGCCTCATAGTCCAGGTTATGAGAGACTAAGTCCTTCCTTATTCTAAATGCACCCAATGTAAGCAGTTCAAATGTAGAGTATATCCTAATTTCCCAGATATTCTCTATTGAAAAGGATTCTATCTCCACACTCAAACTTAGATCTTTTCTATTTTGTGGATTACAAGTTAGACTTCGCTGCTGTTTTCTACTCTTTTTTTTGCAGTATTGTCTCATCTTATATCCTTGATGTTTTAAGAAATGGCAGGTGCAACTAGGTACTAGTTAGCATGTGTTTAGATGCCCAACAACCACAATAATTTATGAGTAGAGCTTTCCCGTTGGTTTGCCACCATAACTGTCTGTTATGGATAATAACATTATTTACACTCTCAATACGTGATCTTAAATGCAAAGAGTAAAAGCCTTTTAAATCCAAAACTGTGTGTGCCAGTGTGGATACCGGAAGTTCTTGCCCATGGGTAGTGGTTGCAAACACAGTCACCTAAGTACATGATTATGAAGCAATGAGATTCATTCATAAAACCCTCCAGTATTAACCACAATTTGTTTTCTTCACTTGACATTCTGCTGACTTTGTTGATATTTATTATATGCTTTTGGTTGAAAAAGTTTTCATTTTGTGTGTAGAAAGAAAGCTACATGTTAAAGAACACTTGCAGGAAGAGAAGCTGGGTCAGTTCCCAGCACCCACGTGATAGCCATAACTGTCTTAACTCTAATTCAAGGAGGATCTGACAACCGATCCTGTTTTCTGAAGATGTTGGTGACTCATAGTGTATATATGTTCATGCAGGAAAAATATAAACACACACACACACACACACACACACACACACTGAAACAAAACCCTGACAAATAAAGAAATCTTTAAAAGATTTAAGAGTTAAGACTAAAAGTTTACATTTTGAAATAAAGATATTTTCATAGGCAAATATCAAATGCAAATAAAGCTTTTGAGCTTTTACTAAAATGCAGAGTCCTCAAAGTATGGTCTGTCATGATAGAAATGGGTCCATTTCCCAGTTTAATTTCACAGCACACGAGGGACCTGATATTTATGATGCCACCAAAATATACTTTGTTTTCATAGTAGTGTTAAAGTTATAGTTGATGTGGTATCCCCCTCTGTATGCTGTGAATCGCATTGGTTAGTAAAGGAACTGTATTGAGTCTATAGTAGAGCTATAGGGGAGCCGAATTAGGTGGGGAAAACTAAAAGGAATGTAGTGAGCAAGGGTGCAGAGTCAGAGAGACAACTTGTAGCCCCACTGGAAACAGATGATGGAACATTAGTCTTAAAGTTACAGCAAAGTAATGATACACAGATTAAGAGAAATGGGTTAAATTAATATGTAAGAGTTAGCCAATAAGAAGATAGGGCTAATGGGCCAAACAGTGATTTATTTAATATAGTTTCTGTGTGATTATTTTGGTTCTGGGTGACCAGAAAGAACAAGCAGCCTCTCACTACATATAGTTGTAGCTACAGGTAAATTACTAACACCATCACTCCATAAAATTTGCATCATGAAACACTGATGTGTGCTGAAATAGCATGTGAAGAAGATTAAGTTAGTATAATATTTTAAGTTCTGCATACACTTACTACTTTTTATATTGATGACTCTAATAAAATTAATAATGTACTCAATTAAATATGATGTATGTGAGACATGTAAAAATGAAACTGAAGAATGTGAAATACTATAATACTGTCAAAACTAAAGTAAAGAACTTAGTGTGGATACACATAGCTGATGGATAGTGAGTGCCCTGCCCTGCTATGCAGAAATCCCTGTGTTATATTAGCAACAATGATAATCAGTAAGATATGGCCTTCCATCAATTTGTACATATCATAGATTATTTTGGAAATAGAGGAGATAACTTAAGCTTAAGTAAAAGAGGTATGTGTCAAGCCACTCATCTTACAAGTGCTCATTTAATATAGATTCAGATACTGAATCTCAAATTATAAAACATAAGTACTACATACTAATATCTTGTACTCCAGAAAAAAATATATATATATATGTATTCCGTGGTTGTATGCTTTCTATATTTTAATGCAATATATACTATCATCATGTAACCATAATAATTATAACAATCATACTGCAAAGTATAATCGTACTACAACTATAATAATCATACTGCAAATACATCTACACATCAGATAAGATAGGTGAATGATTACATTGACTTTTTACTTCAGTCCTTCAGGACCTTCACAGACACACTGCATTATCCTGGTATTACCCACAGTCACCCTCTGTCAGAGTCTTATATTACAGTAAAAACCAAAACCCTCTCTGAGGAGTGAATGGCCGTAGGGTAGAGAGAAGGTGGGGAGAGTGGAATGATGGGTGGGAGAGGGCACTGGGACTGTAAGAAAAGGAAGATTGTTTTAGAAATAAAATTAAAAAATAAACTATAATCCTAGCAGGGACTGTCACAAGGTTATAGAATTCTGTCTTTTCCATTTACCTCATAGCTCTGGAATTATTCTCACAAGTTCTCTGTCTCTCCCACAGATCTGTTTCTACCCAGTATACCAATTACAAGACCCTAGCAACTATGAAGGTCTCTCTTCTTTGCTGGTTCTGCTGGTCAGACTGAAATACAATGTACGCACCTGGCTTCTTGTCTCTGCAGGGTGATGTGTTTATGGGGCTGACCCAGACTCATATATAACCAGGCATGAGTGAGAGAGTCACTTGAGGTTGTTGACTCTGACTTCAACTCCCTGCACAACTACAATCTTCATTTCACCTGCAGTGGCAAATGACAATGCTCTCATTGGGAGACAAAACTGCTTCTCAAACTTTCCAGTTACCAATTAACAAAGATAATTAAGAGTTTCTTTTGAATATCTCCAAATCAACAAGGTAAGATCTATTGAGTTTTCATGATCCCTCTAGGCTCAGCAGAATCCTGTGGAAGGCTTTAGAAAGTTTGAGGTCAGATGTGAGAAAGTTAGAGAAGTCTCTGTGTCCCATTGGATTCCATGGTTTAATGACTCCTTCTAAGACAGAACAACTTAGTCTTTTTTATGATTTACATCATTTCCTACTTAAAATGTTTCTTTGAGTATATTATTGTTCAGGTCAAGTTTATTTACCACTATCTCCTTTTAACTTGTTTTCTTGTCCCACACTCCAATTTCCTTCAAATTTCATGTTCTTTTTTATGAAAGAAAGAACAAAAAAGAACAGCGTCTACTAAATGGTGCTAGCGTGTGCATAGTGGAGGCACATCTATGAAGGCAGAAGTAGCCTCTCTCTTAAGCCCTGAATCTTTAAAGAAACCTGATACTTCTTGTCACAGAATTGAAGTGACCAACATCTTTTAATCTAGAAGTGGGCTTCCTGGATGCTTTTACTCTGCTGGAGTTTTGTCTGCATTGAGTTCTTAGTCTTGATCATGAGTTGGTTTTGTGTACTGTTGCAATAAGTGAATGCACAAGTGCAAGTGTCCTCTTCTTCCTGAAATACAAACTTGTTTCTTTGTAATCATCTTCCACCTCTAGTTCTTGCACACTTTCTTCATTTCACCTGCAGTGGCAAATGACAATGCTCTCATTGGGAGACAAAACTGCTTCTCAAACTTTCTTCCATGATGATCCCTAAGTCTTGGAAATATAAGGAGTGATATACATACTCCAATTTTTCCTGGCCATCTACAGTTTTCAGCAACTTGAATGAGTGTGAACTTCTGTGTTAATCACCATTCACTGCAAAAATAAGCTTCTCTCATGAGGCTTGAGGAATAGTCTAATCTCCCAGTGTAAAAATAAGAACTATTGAGCAGTTTATTTCTATGTCCATTTAGCTGAGTTAATATTAGATTCGTCCCCAAGATTTATATACTCTGAAGCCTATATAATTGTCCCTGATAATTTTACCAGGAATTGACACCATCATGTCTGCTAAGCCTTAATTTGGATCATGAAGCAATTATTACCTGCAAAATATTGATAAAATATTAACCCGAGCATATTGTTATTTTAACTTTCATGTCTAATACCCGATTAATAATATTAATGATTACCTCTATCACTGTGAAAATTATGCAGTATAGATGGAGTTTCAACTGATTTCTTCATGTTCTTTGCCTGAAGTATATGGTATCTTTAGGAACATTGTCTAACCATAAGGAACTATAGATCTGTAATCATTACAGGCTACTGACATTGCTGTTATTTGTCCTCGATTTATTATTTATTTTTAAGCTCATACCCTGCCCCATTTTAGAGTACTTGATGAGGAACATTGCCAACTAATCTTAGAAAACATCTAAAAATATCATAGTAAAAGAAAAATATGATATCACAATTAGCACTTGAGATCACTAAAACACAGTAAAATACAACACAATTTAACTTTACAATAATGGGATAAAATATTTTGAGAAGATGAAAGAATATTGACCTTGTGGAACAAATTTTTAATTTTAAAGAATATTCATTACAATTTAAATTTAAATATAATCACATTAATTCCTATTCTCATTCCTCCTTCCAATCATTCCCATAGATTCCGTCATTGCTTTTAAATGCTTGGCTTCTATTTCTATAACTGTATTTGCTTCTTATACACACAGTCACAGACACATATATAAATGTTTTCAATACATAATTACAGCCTGTTTTGTTCATTTATTGCAACCCATATGTATAAAATTTCAATGCTGTTGATTTGGTTCAGATGACCAATTGGGAGTTTTGTCCCTTTAGAAAACTATTTCTCCAAATATCATAATTCTTTTGTTGCCTGTAGATCTCTGTTTGTGGTTGAGATCTCAAGAATATCAACCTTTCCAAGGTTACATATTTATCAATAACCTTCTTTGTTCAGGTTTTATTTAGGAAGCCACATTGATGAGGATTCATGGGTATAGCCTTTCTGACATTCGTAGGAATTTCATTTTCATAGCAACCTACTTTTTTTTTCTGGTTCTTGCAATCTTTTCAACCCCACATCCACTACGATCCCTGAGCTTTTAATGCAATTATGTTTAGACATATTTGATGGGGCTGAGTACCAAATAGACTCTTGTTCTTAGCAGTTTGGTTTATTTTTGTTGTCTGTAATGGACCACATCTCTTGTCAGCCATTTTTCTTTGACAAGCGGCAAGAACTATACTTCTCTGTAGTTAAATATTCATGATGTGGTTAGAAATCATGCTAGTTCAGTAATATGGCAGTAGTATATTATCCTGTAAGATCCATAATATCACGTTGTTTTGGGATTTTGGTTTTTGAGTAGGCCTCTAGCATCAGGCATTTTATTCTGCCTAAAGGATAAACATTTCCAAATTCTTTTTAATACAGCTATGATTTATTGTTTTTGATATTTTTATTGATATTTATTGAGCTATACATTTTTCTCTGCTCCCCTCCATGCCTATCTTCACCTTCATCCCTCCCCCAAGGTCCCTATGCTTCCAATTTACTCACGAGATCTTGTCTTTTTCTTCTTCCCATGTAGATTAGATCTATGTAAGTCTCTCTTAGTATTCTCATTGTTGTTTAAGTTCTCTGGGATTGTGCTTTGTAGACTGGTTTTTTTTGGCTTCATGTTTTAAAACCATGTATGAGTGATCCATGTGAAAATTGTCTTTCTGTGTCTGGGTTACCTCACTCAAAATAATGTTTTGTAGTTCTATCTATTTTCCTGCTTTCTGCTGTATAGTACTCCATTGAATAAATGTACCACATTTTCCTTGTCCATTCTTCAATCGTGGTGCATTTAGGTTTTTTCCAGGTTCTGGCTATGACGAACAATGCTGCTGTGAACATACTTGACCACATTTCCTTGTGGCACAATTCGACATCCTTTGGATATATACTCAAAAGTGGTATTACAGGTGTAGAGGAAACTTGTTTCCCAATTTTCTGAGAAATCACCACACTGACATCCAGACGAATAGTACCAGCCTGCATTTTCATGAGCATTGCAGAAATGTTCCCTTTTCCTCACAACTTCTCCAGCATAAAATATCATCAGTGTTTTTGATCTAAGTCATTCTTACAGGTGTAAGATGGAATCTCAGAGTTGTTGTGATTTGCATTTCTCTGATGACAAAGGATGTTGAACATTTCCTTAAGTGTCTTTCAGCAATTTTAGAACGCTCTGTTGAGAGTTCTCTGTTTAGGTCTGTACTCCATTTTTTTTTTTATTGTATTATGGGTCTTATTAGTACCGATTTCTTGAGTTTTTTGTATATTTTGGAAATCAGACCTCTGTCAGATGTGAGGTTAGTGAATATCTTTTTCCATTCTGTAGGCCCTCGTTTTGTCTTGTTGACTGTGTCCTTTGCTTTACACAAGCTTTTCAGTTTCAGGCAGTCCCATTTATTGTTTCTCTCAGTGTCTGTGCTGCTGGGGTTGTAATTAGGAAGTGGTCTCTTGTGCCAATGTGTTCAAGTGTACTTCCTACTTTCTCTTCTATATAGGTCAGTGTGGCTGGCTTTATATTGACGTCTTTGATCCATTTGGACTTGAGTTTTGGGTATGGTGATACACATGTATCTATTTCCATTCTTCTGCATGTTGATATCCAGTTATGTCATCACCACTTGTTGAATATGCTTTGTTTTTTCCATTTGATATTTTTTTTTCTTGTCAATAATCAGGTGTTTGAAGATGTGTGAATTGATAACTGTGTCATCTTCGGTTCCATCAGTCTTCCTGTCAGACATGGCAGAGAGACCAGCCCAGCACACAGACGTGGTGGAGAGACCAGCATGCAGATGCAGCAGACATGGGATGGTCCAAGCATGAAACAGTGAAGCCCACACTGAGAGCAAATCGTCCCACTACAATTAAACCAAGTATGTTTTTTGGGGGTTGGCCTGCAGAGTAGTAGGCCTCTCATTGGCGAGGTCCCTAGCGAATGGGGAGCCTGGTCCTGTCCCTGAAGACACTCCTGAGTGGTGAGAGGGTTCTTGGACCACGGCAAGACTCAGGAAATGGAGCAGGAGCATTCCCCGACACCCTTAACTCCCTGGTTAGTCTGCGAGGGCTGCTCTCCTCTGCTGGGCCTGCTCCTCCTCTGCTGCAACCTCTCTATCCCTGGCTCATCCCAGCTTGTGCCCAGGGGCTTCCTTCCTTCTCCTTCCCTACCGCGGGGCCACAGGATCACCCAGTTTAGCCTGTTTGAGGCACTGGGTCGGGTGCATCCATATCCCATTAAAATGTGGTATTTTAAGATCATAAAGAATAATCAGAAAAATGGGAAACCTTAAAAATTGTCAAATGGAATACAGCACTAGTTTAAATATAAAGTAGCTGAGTGGTTCATCCCAGGCCTGCAAAGCACAAGGCCCTGTGTTCTATTAGCAACAATGATAAACAGTGAGGGAAGGCATGCTGACTGATTCTCCATGTAATTATAGTAAAAGCAATCGCTGAGTGATAGCTCAGGACACATAAGGTTCTGCTTGTCATTGCCCAATAGTTATACTCTACCTTCCATTCCATGCTACTTTTCCAATTTGAAGAGGAAGAGCTTTCAAAGCTGTTATTTTTCTACTGTCTATTCAATACAATGTTACCACTCCCTCTATAATCATATGAGAAATGCAGTATCATGTAGGGATATTTCTTTTAAACCAGAAACATGCATATCCTACATCTTCCCAGACTTGTGGTTTGCTTCTGTTTCCAATTTAACGTTAACTTTGGGCGTGAAACCATAGTAGGTTAACCTTTAATATTACTTCAAAATAGATTAAGACATCATGAAGAATAAGGCGAATCGTTGTATTAAAACAGTTCACAATGTACAGCCAGTGAACCTATGCACCCTCATCTGTGAGGATGTAAAGAATTTCAATTATTGACAAGATGTTTCATACCAAGTGCTGCTGTCACCATTGAGACTCTTTGAATGACAGTGACCAAGAAATATGTGTACCATGTGCTTGAGAATTTAGCCACAGGGTGGCCCATAATATTTGTTGATGTGAATCCAGATAATTTGGCTTTGATTGTTATTAATTATTTACAGCACCCATTGCCCAGAGTTTAAAATAGTATGCTTCCTATACCTACTATCTACAGTTTACTGAGATTAAAAATTTATTTATTTCTATTTTAAAAAACTTAGCATTGTATTTATATCATTTTTTGATATCTCACTACATTCAGTGTAGTGAAATAATGAAAGGAAACAATGACCACTGTCCACCACAGGCTGAGGCAACTCCTGTGCTCAGATTTGAGAGAATACTCGACCAAATCTATAATTGGGTGTTTGTCATCACAGACATAGAATTCTGCACACAAAGGTGCAATGTGGTAAATCTACTGAAATCAAATATTTTTAATATCTTCACTGGATTTATTTACTTAATTTTATTTTGCTAAGAGTTATATATAATGGCAAAATAATTTTCAAATATTTATTTTTATTGTGTGTATATCAATCTGTATCACTCAAATTCCACAGCCTTTCTTGCCTGATCATGTCTCTTTTTTTTTAAATAAAAGAAGCCTCCAGATTATTCAATTCGATCAACATTAATGATTACAAATGTATGACAAAAATATGAAATATTGCATATGTCACAAAATTTAAGGCAACACCAAGGATCTTTCTGGGGAAGAGAAATGTCCATTTATTGCTAAGAATGATTCTCTGCAATATTAATTGCTTATCTCATAACTTTGCTGATCATGTCTCTTTAACAAAGATGTAGAGTCCAATATTAGTACTGAGGTCACATAATTTGATTCCTCCCTCAGTAGTGAACACAGTCTTATTCACTCAGTGAACCAAAGCTCCCTGTCATATGTCCAGTCCCCTAATCATTCTTGACCATCTTATGAGATCTCTCAGTTCTTTATATTCACTGACATATCACCCAGAAATCGCATGTCATTAGTATCTCATAAAAGCCAGTCAGTCAGGAACTATTTATCTCATATGTACACCCTTCATTTAGAAGAGAGGAATTAGGTTTCATTCCTCAATTTTTCTGTTTCCAAAGTTCTCACACTGACCGCAGCAGATCTCTATTTCAGTTGCCATATAATTCTTGTTTTTAGAGACTCTTTCGTCCTTATTTTTAAAAATCCAGTATGTATATAGGCAGTTCAAATATAGAGTTTTGCCTAATTTTCTTAGTATCCTCCACTGATCCATGTTAAAAACCCAATGCACATACTCATTCGTAGATGTTTACATTTCTATGGATTACAACTTAGACTTGAAGGCCATAGGGCCCTGGTCTACACTTGTTCTTGGGGTTCATCTTGAGGACAGTTTCTGATCAGCCAGCTAAGACATTCTGTTTGTTCCTGTGCTCTCTCTGCCTTGCCTGGTGATTAGCTGTAGGGCATTGTTGACTCCTTCTTTGGTGTGGTAATTTCCCACCTGCCTGGGCTGAAATCCTTGTACAGCAGGGAGGTATATAAGGATTTCCCCAAGGCTGAATAAAGGACATGCAGCTGATCTCCTCTCGAATGACCCAGGTCATTCGAAGAAGAGGGTAGTGGGTTCCCTAAGACTGGAATTACAGACTGCTGTGAACTGCCTTGTTTATGCTGGAAACTGAAACCAAGTGCCTGGGAAGAGCAGCCACTGCACTTTCCCATGGAACTATTTCTCTAGTCCCTTGTTTTATTTTATATAAATGGTTCTTTTGCCTGTTTATTTGGCTGTGCGCCACAAAACATTCAGTGCCCATGGAGGAGATAAAAGGGTGTGCGAGGAGAATTGTCTCTATTCTGTCAATCATGTTTTAAATAAATGCAGATTGGCCAGGTAGGAAGTATAGGCGGGTAAACCAGACTGGAAATAGAAATGATGTAATGAGAACAGGAGAATTCTGAAAAGGAGGAAGTTTATTCCTCCCACTCATGTCCAGACCACCGAAGCAGCAGGATGTGATCTGCCCCACTGAAAAAAGGTACTGAGCCACATGGCTAACATAGATCAGAAAAATGGGTTAATCAAGATGTGAGAGTTAGCCAGTGAGAGGCTAAAGCTAATGGGCCAATCGGCTTTATAACTTTTAGAGATCTATGTGTGATTTTCTTTGGGAATAAACAGTTGTGGGGTACTGGGTGGAACAAAAACCCAAACAAGCAGGCCTGGCCCCTTCATGTTACAAAAGGGCATCAGAAATGTAGCTCTGGAGGTAGAGATGGCTGTGAGCTGACATGTGGGTACTGAGAATTGAACACAGTGGATCTGGAAGAGTAGACAGTGCACATAGCCACTGTGTCCTTTCTCCAGTCCCTGATTTATTTTTTTAGAAGATTCCATGATTCTAATTCTTTGAGGAATCTATGACAAAATCAGAGAAGGAAGGCTGAGATATTAGCTCTATGGTAGACAATTTTCTATAATGTACATGATTCATGGATTGAATACTGTATCATAAATTAAATTAATGTTAAAATATGCATTCAATTTAGTGGCTCTAGTGGTACCTAATGATGTTAGCCATAAATTGATTAAGAAAAATAGGAACAAATAAAATTACTGCTTCTCATGGAATGGGAAGACAGATAATCAAGTTAAAGTGATTGTTGCTAAGCTTAGTGATTGGTGTATGATTCCTCTGATATTGTGGATGGTAAGAACTGAGTCCTAAATATTGTGCACTTACACATAGACTTAACACACACACACACACAAAGAGGTAGATATTTCATATGTATACATAAAATAAAATAATACAAAATTAAAAATTCTGTTTTTCTAGAAATAAGTAGCCAGAACATTAACATTTTAGCATAATCATACAATATTTCATGTTTGCTATTTTTATTTCTTTTTAATAATAGGTTTATTTTTGTTTTTATTTATGTGCATGTGTGTTTTGGGACATACATGTTCTCACTCACAGAGCATAGGATATGTGTCAGATCCCCTAGAATTGGAGTTCCAGTGCTTCTGATCTTCCTGTCATGGGTGCTGGGAACTAAAGCTGAGTCCGCTAGAGGAGCAGCAAGTGCTGTTAAACACTGAGTTATCTCTTACCTTCTTTCCTTTTGAGATAGACACATCTATTCAAGACTGGCCTTGAGCTCACTATGTAGGCAAGTCCAGCCTTGAACTCATCATCCTTCTGCCTCCAAATGCTGAGTACAAGGAACACAGACATCCATCAACAAATTCAACCATGCAAGATTAATATAATTTCATACATTTTGTAATATTCAGGGATGAGAAAGTTTTGAATGAAAGTAATGAAATAAACCAAACTGAAATATCTAAGCCAGAGTTTAAATAGAAAGGAAATAGATTTATGGTTCTTTTCATGAACACAGTATTCATTTCCTTCTTTAAGCACTTCCTTTTCCATTAATAGTTAAACATTCCCTTCTCCTTTCTACATGTTATACTGTACCCAAATATACATTCATTTGCATATGCACATATTCCTACTTGTATGTAATGCATTTTGAAATATTGAACTCTGTCACACCCATGACATCCCCCTTTCATATTCTCTGGACTATATACTAATGTTTCTCTCTCTTGCTTTCATATCTTACTGAAGATAAGTCAGTGATTTTATTTATGGCTACTTGTATGTGCACGGATGTGGGTTTATATATTGGATGTACCAGGACACACACACACACACACATACACATGTCCTTAGTATCTTAGGACTTGACATATTGCCATACTGAGAACAGGAGAAAATTTGATTAGGCTTCAAAATACATCAGTGTGGGGCTTGCACACTATTTCTATTGCTGCTAAGTGGAAATGGTTGATCAGGTAGAGAGGTTGGGCAATTCTTTAACCCTTTACCAAAAATTATGGTAGTGACATAAGAGATTAAAGTGATTTGACTGAAACTTTCCACAATTTAAAAAAGATCAAAACACTACATTGTAGACAATAAATATACATATCATTAAATCATTTTAAAAACCAAACATATTTAAACTTAAAAAAGCAAATAGAATATTGTTTTCTAAGATTTCCACAAGACTACAAATGAGAGATATTCCCAAATTGAAACTCTGAAATTTCATACAATGAAATGCTATAAATATGAGAAATTTCCATAAAGTAAATAAATGAAGCATTGACATGATTCATTTTGTTTTATTGTGACCATTTTACAAACTTCCTTTATAACATGAGCAATATAAGACAAATAACTTGTTGTTTTATATAAAATTATTAACATATCTTGTTGATAATATTCAAATACATTAAAAGTAGTAGACTACTGGAAGATAATCAGGAAAGTGCATCGTTTCATGTTCTGCAGGCAAAACAGACCCGCGAGACCCTGGTGTCAGTGAGAATGAGCACATAGGGGCTGAATGCTGGAAAACAAGAAGCCAACAGCACAGATCTGTTTACTACCCACTGGTCACGTTTTTCAGCACGAATCATCCAAAGGGTCAAACTAAGGTAGACAGAATAGAAGGCTGTAAAGAAACACACCAGGATCAGAATTCTACATGTGGCTCTGTCTTCATGGGAAACACTAGAGGAGAAGCTGTTTGTGTGAATGTGCTGGACTCTTTGCTTGTGTCGGTGAAGCACAACAATCACCAATATGCTAGCCCAGGACATGAAAATCAAACTTATCATATCAGGGGAAAAGTAAAAGTGATTACATAGGAAGACACATCCAGCAGATATTGTCCAGGAGCAATAACCACCATTGCTTTCTACACTGGCATTTTTCTCATTCAATGGACCATTCACTAGATATGGAAGAAATAAATTCATGAGGAGATGTAGGAACCAGTTGAAGAGACAGCAGTATCTAATGAACTCTTTGGATTGCATTTTGAGTGCAATCCACCTACACATTTTGGGTTTGAGCTTTATGGCCTGGAAGACATTGAAGAGACTGACAGTGCTGACTGACACCCCACTGCCAACTCTATACCAGTAGAAGACAAGTTTGCAACTTGTATCACTCAGGAAACATTTCCATCCCAATGTTATCAATGTCTGTGGAATACCCTTAGACAACAAAACTATTAAGTTGGCCAAAAGTAGTTGACTGAGAACCAAATCTATAGATCTCATGTGATTTCCAATGAGCAGAGGGAAGATGTACAGAAGGAAGAGGGAAGAATTTCCCAAGATCCCAATGACAGTCTGTAGGAGGAAAATAAACCCCATATTCAAATTTACAGAGTACATTTTGTCATCCCAAAGAGGATACTGATTTTAATAGAGTCAGAAGAATGAAGGAGTTAAGCAAATTAAAATTGCTGCATGACACTGAGGCTTCTCTCAGTATTTATATACTTTTGTGTTCTCACTTTAAATAGCCATGGAATATTTACTGTGCAAGGCTCAACTCAGTGAAGACTGGTAATTTTGGTTCCCTCAGTACCTATTATGTCTACTTAGTTCAGTGTACTGTGGTCCACAGTTGAAGAAATACCTAGGGGAGATGGAAGCTGTTGCAAGGAAGGCCTGCTTGTTCATCATGGCCACCTTCTAGCTTAGCCCTGAAATAACCACACAGAAACTGTTTTAATTAAATCAATGCTTGGCCCACAACCTCTAATTTCTTCTTGGCTAATTCTTACATCTTAATTTAACCCATTTCTATCAATCTGTGTATCACCACAATGCAGAGGCTTACCAGGGAAAATTTAGCACATCTATCTCCAATGGCAGATCCATGGCAATCCCCTCACTCTGCTTTCTTCCTCCCACAATCAGTTCTGTCTTCTTCACCTACCTAAGTCCTGCTCTATCAGGCCAATGAAATTTCTTTATTCATTAACCAATACAAGCAACACACAGAGGGGACTCCCACAACAGAAAGATTTTTGTACTGACATGAATTCCTACTTAGAAGATAAGCTACGGGCAATGAAAATACAGGAACTGTGCAACAAATATTTCCTTCTTGAATTAAAGTTTGGACTTGTAAATATAAGAACAAGGTTATACTGGGTGGAAGGGTGGAAAATACTCTTCACAATGTGATGTGATGTATGAAATAAATGTACAAAATATTCTTATAGTCGCCTAGAATATTATGTGATACCATCACATGAAAATGAACATCTTTAAAATGTTAGTGCAAAAATAGTTTATTCAGCTGTAACATACTCAATGTATATGAACTTACCAGAAATAATTCAGATAATTCAAGACCCACAGGAATCCATAAAGCAAAAATTTGTAATGAGAAACAGAAAACCATTGACCTCTGTCATACTTGCAATTTCAGCAGCTAGGAATTTGTAGAATACTGTTCACGACTGGTGAACAAAACTTTGAGAATAATCCATAGGAAAACATAATAATATAAGCCCAAATTGCTCAAGGAATACCAAATATTCTTCATGAATATAATTTCAAATATAATATTTAAGGAAATATCTGCTATTTATATCAGTGAATTAGAGTAGAGAGTATTGACAGCTCTATATTATTCTTTCTAAAAATGATGTTAATAAGAAGGTCAAAATGGTGAAAGTTGTTCAAAATGTTGTTATAACTTTTACTCAATTAAGGAATTTGAAAAGCTTGAGATAATGTAATCAAGAGATGAAGTTTACCCCCACAAGAACTGATATATCTATCAGATCCCTCATATATATATATCACGTTCTTCTGTTGCTACCAAGAGAATTCAGGCAGTGTGATCTGCCTCTCATCACTTGGAAGAGTCATACAGCAATGAAAAGATGAGTTAAGCATTACTAAGGAATTGAAGTCAAATGACATAACTAGGGCAGAGAAGAAAATGAGATTAAGGGAAAGTGCAGGGTGGATGGGGAGGCAAACACTGAAATGAAGATGAGTGAAACAGCTGGCTCAGGAGAGAAATTTTAAAGTTTGCTATAATTCTGGTTCTGGAAGGCAAACCTGGAGTAATAAAGTTGTACCCATAACTCAGGGCAGAAATTCACAGTGCATAAGGGTCAAGATTCTGCTGATCACAGGAATCTATGGAGACAGAATGGATAAGAGAAATTAGAGTCATGGGCCTCACACAAAGATGGGAATCTCCTCTTTTGTTGAAATAGTGTTTTTATTTTCTGAAAAATTTCTAAAAGAGCTCGAGTAACATTGATAGTAGAAAGAAAATAAAACCAAACTGACCAAACATGGCCACAAACTAGCACAAAAGATGAATTCTAGCATTGACTTATTAAAATACCTCTTGGATTCTGACTTTCTTTCCACAACACAACTACCACAAAATAACCAGTAACAACCTGTGTTTTTTATGAAAGTCCTTTTCTTAGTTAACATGCATAAAACAATGAGCTTTCTTGACCTATTCACAAATGTTACCTTTCTTTTAAAGAAACATAAATTTCACAGATACTGTTGCAGAATTCCTTGGACCCACATATTTTTCTTAAACTAAAGGAAGTAAAAGCAAAAGCAGGAGCAAATGCCAGTCCCTCCCATTCAGGCCCGTGTGACTGCATAACAAGTTTAGGTTATCTTGTGTATGATGACAACATCAAGTTTTAGCTATGAAACTAAATATGGAAGATTCCTTTATGACACTGTAGATTAGTAAGTGGGTAATCTGACAAGGACTTTCTAAGAATTGTCTATCCATTATCATTCTCTCTCTTCCAATCACCTCTGTCCAAATCTCTGTGCCTCCACCCCTCTTTTTTATGTGTCTATCCCTGTTCACAGTGCTGTATTCTTGAAGCATGATTAATAAAATCTCAGGGAAAGAAATTGGGGTTCAACCTAAAAATCAAAAAGCAAAACAGCCAGCCACTGGCTCTTACCTTGACATCAGTCTGAAATGGCCGTCCTTGCTTCTTGGGATCTCAGGAGACTATGTCTTTGAGAGCTGTATTGCCTCATCTTATATTCTTCTCTAGCACTGCGATTAAAAGTGTGTACCACTGTTATTAAGGGCATCCACTATCCAGTTTCTATGGCAACTAGTGTGACTACTGAGATTAAAGGTGCTTGCCATTGTGGCTACTGGTATTAAAGGTATGTGTTACCATAATCTGTTCTGGAAGGCTGAGAAGTGGGACTGTTTTACTCTCAGATCTTCAGGCAGCCTTAATTTATTAAAATATATTTGAAATGCCAGTATATATAAGCTCACCAATTTATATTATTATATTCTAAGACATTCAGACTTAATTTTTTGCACCCATTTGAACCATATAAAACCTCTGTAACAGAAAGGTGTGTACAGGGTAAACGTGGAGGATGAGTACTCAGGACAACATCATTTTTCATACTCAGTTATTCCATATATTTGGAATTGGTGTCATGCCTGTACTGTGATTCTGACTTTCCTGATTTGTATGTTTATGAATCACTTTGAACAACTGTGAAAAATGTTCAAAGATTATGAATTTTTTTCTACCAGGTATATGTTCATTCATAGTCAGGAGACAGACGATATCAGATTTCACAAATCTATATAAAAAACCATGCAGCACCTACGGGTGTTTCCTCTAGTAATCAGTGGAGGTTGTTGAGGGAAATTTTTTTTTAGACAGAAAAAGTCAATGTCTTTATTTGCCGATGATAGATGATAGATAGTATACATAAGTAACTCCAAAAATTATACCTGAGAATTCTTACTGCTGATAAACACTTTTAGTGAAGTGGCCAGATGAAAGATTAACTCAAACATAATTAATAGCCCTCCTACATACAAATGAAAAGGGGCTGAGAAGGAAATCGGGGATAAAAAAAAACCTTCAAAATAGCTACAAATACTATAAAATTGCTGGGTGCAACTCTAATCAAGCAAATGAAAGACCATAATAACAAGACTTTCAAACTTTTGAAGAAAGAAATTGGAGAAAATAACATAAGATAGAAAGGTCTCCCATGCTCAAGGTATCTGTAGGATTAACAGTACAAATGGCCATCTTACCAAAGGCAATCAACAGATCCAATGCATTCCGCATTAAAAACTCACAACAATTTTTTACAGATATTGAAAGAACAACACTCAACTTCATTTGGAAAGACAAATAACCCAGGATAGCAAAAACCATCCTGTACAATAAAATACATTCCAATGGTATCACCATTCTGATTTCAAGTTCTACTATAGGATGTAGTAATAAAAACATCACAGTGTTTGCATAAAAACAGACAGGTAAATCAATATAATCAAATCCAATGCCTGGACATTTTTACAGACAGTTATGGTCATCTGATTTTCAAAAACATACTCAAAATTATACAATGATGGTCATAGACTCAGAGCTACTGTGCCTACTTGCACTGGATACACTCTAATTGAGACCTTCTCTTGGGTGTGGAGAGGAAATTTTTCACAGATTCCTATAACTTGTTCCTGAAATATGAGCAACTGACACATTATGGAAGAGTGGGAGACATACAATCAAGGTTTATACTCAAGCCTATATAAATCAGTTTCTTTTGCAAAGCTTCAAAACTATGGTTAAATAGAAAGGCTTAGGTAACCTCTGAAATTTTAAAATCTTAAGTAAATGTGTAAAAATCACTTCACACCACACACACACACACACACACCTGGACATAAACACACACCCTCAGGTCACCTCTGAAGATTCCAAGTCTTTGACAAATAAAACATTTAGACCAGAATAAATAATGGACCATAAATTTTGCAATGTTACTGCACCTGTAATGTGAGATATTAGAAATACAAAATTAAAATTTATCATACTGATAGCCTCACCAAATACCTACCTTTAAATGCATGTTATCCAGGCATTGTCTACTAGATGGCTGTATATAGATGTGGAATGGAGCCTCTGATATAGGTTTTGGATTGAATGATCTTACCTCCTTGGGGGGAAATGATAATTTCCCCACTGTAAGTTTACTGACAGCATCTGTAAAGGGACCTGAGATTATCTGCAGAAGATTCTGTGTATTGTGCAATCCCCAGCTGCTACTGATAATGACCACTAATGATGCCCGTCAGGAGGTGCAGAACTGTTTCCCTGAGATACAATCTCAAAATACATAATAATGACACAAAGTACATGAAGACCTCAGGAAACGTCTCGTGAGTGCTACAAGTTTCGCACAGGGCTCTGACTGAGTCTTCATTATCTTGGTATTCAGGGATTCAGGGTAATTTTGAGAATGCCCAGATAATGCCATCTCTCATCTCTTCAGCTTCCTGAAGTCACATTATATCAATAATTCCTCTTAGAGTTTGGTGGCTAGTGAATATGTGTAATCTCTGCCATGGAGATGTTTGCATATGGTTTCAGAATGATGCCTTTATGATGTCATGGGATTCTATACTTGGAGCAGGGAGTATTGTTAAATGGATGATGGAAAACTTGCAGATCTAGTTTATAGAGATGCCATGTGTGAAACAAAGACAATAAAGTTCCCTTTACAGATTATGAGTGAGTACATCCCATGTAAATCTTTTTTGGGTCTGGGTTACCTCACTCAAGATAGTGTTTTCTATTTCCATCCATTTGCATGCAAAATTCGAGATGTCATTGTTTTTTACTGCTGAATAGTACTCTAATATGGATATATTCCACACTTTCTTCATCCATTCTTCCATTGAAGGACATCTAAGTTGTTTCCAGATTTTGGCTATTACAAATAATGCTTCTATGAACATAGTTGAACAAATGCTTTTGTAATATGATATGGCATCTTTTGGGTATAATCCTAAGAGTGGTATTGCTGAATCCTTGAGTAGGTTGATCCCAAATTTACTGAGAAACTGCCACACTAATTTCCACAGTGGTTGCACAAGTTTGCATTCCCATCAGCAATGGATGAGTGTACCCCTTATCCACCCCCTCCAGCAAAGGCTACCATTGGTATTTTTGATTTTAGCCATTCTGACAGGTGTAAGATGATATCTCAAAGTTGTTTTGATTTGCATTTCCCTGATCGCTAAGGAGGTTGAGCATGACCTTAGGTGTCTTTTGGCCATTTGAACTCCTTCTGTTGAGAATTCTCTGTTCAGTTCAGTGCCCCATTTTTTAATTGGGTTAATTAGCATTTTAAAATCGAGTTTCGTTAGTTCTTTATATATTTTGGAGATCAGACTTTTGTCTTTTACGGCTTTGGTGAAGATCTTCTCCCAGTCAGTGGGTTGCGTTTTTGTCTAGGTGAAATTGTCCTTTGCTTTCCAGAAGCTTCTCAGGTTTAGGAGGTGCCATTTATTCAATGTTATCTTTAATGTCTGTACTGCTGGGGTTATATGTAGGAAGTGATCTCCTGTGTCCATATGTTGTAGGGTCCTTTCCACTTTCTCTTTTATCAGGATCACTGTGTTCAGATTGATATTAAGTTCTTAGATCCATTTAGACTTGAGTTTTGTGCATGGTGATAGATATTGGTCTATTGTCATTCTTCTACAGGTTGACATCCAGTTGTGCCAGCACCATTTGTTGAAGATGCTTTTTTTTTCCATTGTATACTTTTAGCTCCTTCATCGAAAATCAGGTGTACATAGGGTTGAGGGTTAAAATATGGGTCTTCCATTCGATTCCACAAGACGACTTCTCTATTTTTATACCAATACCAAGCTGTTTTCAATACTGTAGCTCTGTAATAGAGTTTGAAATTAGGGATAAGAATGCCTCCAGAAATTCCTTTTTCGTACAAGATTGTTTTGGCTATTCTGGGTTTTTTTTTCATACAAAGTTGATTATTGTCCTCTCAAGATCTGTGAAGAATTTTGATGGGACCTTGATGGGGATTGCATTGAATCTATAAATTGCTTTTGGTAAAATTGCCATTTTTACTATGTTGATCCTCCCAATCCAAGAGCAAGGGAGATCCTTCCATTTTCTGGTATCCTATTAATATCTTTCTTCAATGACTTAAAGTTCTTTTCAAATAGATCTTTCACTTCCTTGGTTAGAGTTACCCCAAGATATTTTATGCTGTTTGTGGCTATCGTGAAAGGTGATGCTTCTCTGATTTCCCTCACTGCTTCCATATCCTTTGTGTATAAGAGGGTGACTGATTTTTTGGAGTTGATCTTGTATCCTGCCACATTACTAAAGGTGTTTATCAGCTATAGGAGTTCTTTGGTGAAGTTTTGGGGGTCGCTTATGTACACTATCATATCATTTCCAAATAACGAAAGTTTGACTTCTTCCTTTCCAATTTGAATCTCCGTGATCCCTTTATGTTGTCTTATTGCTATTGCTAGAACTTTAAGCACTATATTGAAGAGGCATGGACAAAGTGAACAGCCTTGTCTTGTTTCTGATTTTAGTGGGATGGCTTTGAGTTTCTCTGCATTTAAATTGATGTTAGCTGTCGGCTTGCTGTAAATGGCTTTTATTATATTTAGGTATGACCCTTGTATCCCTAATCTCTCCAAGACCTTTATCATAAAGGGATGTTGAATTTTGTCAAATACTTTTTCTGTATCTAATGAAATGATCATATGGGTTTTTTCTTTCAGTTTATTTATATGATGGATTACATTGTTAGATTTTCGTATTGTGAACCAACCCTTCATCACTGGGATGAAGCCTACTTGCTCATAATGGATAATTTTTCTAATGTATTCTTGGATTCGATTTGCCAGTATTTTATTGAGAATTTTTGCGTCAATATTCATGAGTGAGATTGGCCTCTAATTCCCTTTCTTGGTTGAGTCTTTGTGTGGCTTTGGTATCAGGGTTACTGTAGCTTCATAAAAGGAATTTGGCAATGACTCTTCTGTTTCGATATTGTGAAATACATTAATGGGTATAGGTATTAGATCCTCTTAGTGTGTGTGGTTTGATGTCTACCTTGAGTTCTAATAATGTTTCTTTTACATAAGTGGGTGCTTTTATATTAGGAGCATAGATATTCAGGATTGAGACTTCATCCTGAAGAATTGTTTCTGTTATGAGTATAAAATGTCCCTCTCCATCTCTTCTGATTGATTTTAGTTTGATGTCAGTATTGTTAGAAATTAGTACGGCCACCCTGCTTGTTTCTTAGGTCCATTTGCTTGATAAGCCTTTTCCCAGCCCTTTACTCTGAGCACATGTTTGTCTTTGTGGTTGAACTGTTTTTCTTGTAAACAGCCGAATGTTGGAACCTGCTTTCATATCCAATCTCTTAGCCTGTGCTTTTTTATAGGTGAGTTGAGTCCATTGATATTAAGTGATTTATTACCAGTGGTTGTTAACGCCAGTCATTTTTTTATTGAAAAAGAAAAGATTACTGCCTCCTCCCAGCCTCCCACTCCTCCCCCCTCCCACACTCCTCCCACTCTCCCCACACTCCTCTCCCCCTGCCCCTACTCCTCTCCCCCTCCGTCTCCAGTCTGAAGAGCAGTCAGGGTTCCCTGCCCTGTGGAAAGTCCAAAGCCCTCCACCCTCCATCCTGGTCTAGGAAGGTGAACATCCATACTGGCTAGGCTCCCACAAAGCCAGAACATGAAGTAGAATCAAAACCCAGTGCCATTGTCCTTGGTTTCTCAGCAGCCCTCATTTTCCGCCATATTCAGAGAGTCCGGTTTTATCCCATGCTTTTTCAGTCACAGTCCAGCTGGCCTTGGTGAGCTCCCAATAGATCCGCCCCAATGTCTCCGTGGGTGGGTGCACCCCTTGTGGTCCTGACTTCTTTGCTCATGTTCACCCTCCTTCTGCTCCTCATTGGGACTTTGGGAGCTCAGTCCAGTGCTCCAGTCTGGGTCTCTGTCTCTATCTCCATCCATCGCCAGATAAAGGTTCTATGGTGATATGCAAGATGTTCATCAGTATGGCTATAGGATAGAATAATTTCAGATTGCCTATCCTTAGCTGCCCCAGGAACTAACTGGGGACCTCACCTTGATCACCTGGGAGCCTCTCTAGGTTCAAGTCTCTTGCCAACCCTAAGATGGCTCCCTTAATTAAGATATGTGCTTCCCTGCTCCCCTATCCACCCTTCCTTTATCCCAATCATCCCGTTTCCCCAAGTTCTCCCCATCCTACCCTTCTCACTTTTCTCTCCCCATATCTCCTTACCCCCCTCCCACCCAACCCCCAAGATCCTGATTTTTTGCCCGGCAATCTTACCCAGGAGGATAGCTATATGTTTTTCTTTGAGTTCACCTTCTTATCTAGCTTCTTTAGGATAACAAATTATAGACTCACTGACCTTTGTTTATGGATAGAACCCAATTATGATTGAGTACATCCCATGTTCATCTTTTTGGGTCTGGGTTACCTCACTCAGGATAGTATTTTCTATTTCCATCCATTTGCATGCAAAATTCGAGAAGTCATTGTTTTTTACCTCAGCGTAGTACTCTAATGCGTATATATTCTACACGTTCTTCATCCATTCTTCCATTGAAGAACATCTAGGTTGTTTCCAGTTTCTGGCTATTACAAATAATGATGCTATGAACATAGTTGAACAAATGCCCTTGTCATATGATCGGGCATCTCTTGGGTATATTGATGGAGGAAGGTCATTGGTTAAGTAATAAAGAAACTGCTTGGCACCATAGGTTAAAACATAGGTGGGTGGAGTAAACAGAACAGAAGGCTGGGAGGAAGAGGAAGTGAGCTCAGACCTGATAGCTTTGCTCTGGAGCAGAGACGCCATGCTCCCAGCTCCCGGGTAGACAGACGCGATTCAGCTCCAACCCAGGATGGACATAGGCTAGAATCTTCCTGGTAAGCGCACCTTGGGGTGCTACAAAGATTATTAGAAATGGGCTAGTCCAGGTGCAAGAATTAGCCTAGAAGAGGCTAGATTGAAATGGGCCAAGCAGTGTTTAAATGAATACAGTTTGTGTGTTGTTATTTCTGGCAGGTGACTGGGGTGCTGGGGACACAGCCCTGCAGATCCTATTACTACAGTATATTCCCAAGAGTGGCATTGCTGGCTCCAGGGGTAGGTTGATCCCGAATTTCCTGAGAAACTGAAACACTGATTTCCAAAGTGGTTGCACAAGTTTGCATTCCCACCAGCAATGGATGAGGGTACCCCTTCCTCCACAACCTCTCCAGCAGAGGCTATCATTGGTGTTTTTGATTTTAGCCAATCTGACAGGTGTAAGATGATATCTCAAAGTTGTTTTGATTTGCATTTCCCAGATAGCTAAGGAGGTTGAGCATGACCTTAGGTGTCTTTTGGCCATTTGAACTTCTTCTGTTGAAAATTCTCTGTTCAGATCAGTGCCCCATTTTTTAATTGGGTTAATTAGCATTTTAAAGTCTAGTTTCTTGAGTTCTTTATATATTTTGGAGATCAGAGCTTTATCTGTTGCGGGGTTGGTGAAGATCTTCTCCCAGTAAGTGGGTTGCCTTTTTGTCTTAGTGACAGTGTCCTTTGCTTTACAGAAGCTTCTCAGTTTCAGTAGGTCCCATTTAGTCAATGTTGCCCTTAATGTCTGTGCTGCTGGGGTTATACATAGGAAGCGATCGCCTGTGTCCATCTGTTGTAGGGTATTTCCCACTTTCTCTTCTATCAGGTTCAGTGTGTTCAGATTGATATTAAGGTCTTTGATCCATTTGGACTTGAGTTTTGTGCATGGTGATAGTTATGGGTCTATTTTCATTCTTCTACAGGTTGACATCAGTTGTGGCAGCACCATTTCCTCAACAAAATACTGGCAAACCGTGTCCAAGAACACATTAGAAAAATTATCCATTATGATCAAGTAGGCTTCATCCCAGAGATGCAGGGCTGGTTCAACATACGAAAATCTATCAATGTAATCCATCATATAAATAAACTGCAAGAAAAAAACCATATGATCATTTCATTAGATGCTGAAAAAGCTTTTGACAAAATTCAACATCCCTTTATGATAAAAGTCTTGGAGAGATTAGGGATACAAGGGTCACACCTAAATATAATAAAAGCTATTTACAGCAAACTGAAGCTAACATCAAATTAAATGCAGAGAAACTCAAAGACATCCCACTAAAATCAGGAACACGGCAAGGCTGTCCACTCTCTCCATACCTCTTCAATATAGTGCTTGAAGTTCTAGCAATAGCAATAAGACAACATAAGGGGATCAAGGGGATTCAAATTGGAAAGGAGGAAGTCAAACTTTCATTATTTGCAGATGATATGATAGTGTACATAAGCGACCCCAAAAACTCCACCAAAGAACTCCTCCAGCTGATAAACACCTTTAGTAATGTGGCAGGATACAAGATCAACTCCAAAAAGTCAGTCGCCCTCCTATACACAAATGATATGGAAGCAGAGAGGGAAATCAGAGAAGCATCACCTTTCACGATAGCCACAAACAGCATAAAATATCTTGGGGTAACTCTAACCAAGGAAGTGAAAGATCTATTTGACAAGAACTTTAAGGTATTGAAGAAAGAAATTGAAGAGGATACCAGAAAATGGAAGGATCTCCCTTGCTCTTGGATTGGGAGGATCAACATAGTAAAAATGGCAATTCTACCAAAGGCAATTTATAGATTCAATGCAATCCCCATCAAGGTCCCATCAAAATTCTTCACAGATCTTAAGAGGACAATAATCAACTTTATATGGAAAAACAAAAAACCCAGGATAGCCAAAACAGTCTCATATAATAAAGGAACTTCTGGAGGCATTATCCTCCCTGACTTCAAACTCTATTACAGAGCCACAGTAATGAAAACAGTGTGGTATTGGCATAAAACTGAGATGTCAACCAATGGAATTGTATAGAAGACCCAGATTTTAACCCACAAACCTATGAACACCTCATTTTCAATAAAGGAGCTAAAAGTATACAATGGAAGAAAGAAAGCATCTTCAACAGAGGGGAATTTTTTTTTTGATCCAGCCTATTCGGTGTTCTGTATGCTTCTTGAACCTTCATAGGAATATCTTTCTTTAGGTTGTGAAAGTTTTCTCTTATAATTTATTAAATATATTTTCTGGGCTATTGAGCTGTACTTCTTCTTCTTCTATCCCTATTATTCTTAGGTTTGGTTTTTTTTTTATTGTGTCCCAGATTTCCTGAATGTTTTATAATGAGAATTTGTTGGTTTTGCTGTTTTCTTTGATCAGTGTGTTTATTTTCTCTATGGTATCTTCAGTGTCTGAGATTCTTTTTTCTATCGCTTGTATTCTGTTGGTAATTCTTGTCTCTGTAGTTCCTACTCATTTACCCCAATTTTACATCTCTAGCCTTCTCTCGGTTTGTGTTTTCATTATTACTTCCATTTCATTCTTCTAGTCTTGAACCATTTCCCTTACCTGTTTGATTGCTTTTTTTTTTGTTTCTCATGGTTTTCTTGGGTATCTTTGAGAGATTTGTTAATTTTCTCTACCTTTTTGTTTGTCATCTCTATTTCTTTATGGCAGTTTTTCACCTCCTGTTTACGGTCCTCTAATATTTTCATATAGTTCCATTTAAAGTCAATTTCTTCTATTTCTTCTGGAGTAGGGTGTACAATTCTTCTTGTTTCGGAATCACTGGATTCTGGTGAAGTCTGGTTGCCTTTCTGGTTGTTGAGGAATTCTTGTATTGTCGCCTGCTCATCTCTTCCTTCAAATGGAGCCAGGAGAGGCCTGGTGTCTTGGCCCATTCTTTGCTGTGACTGACTCTCTGGGTGTATCTCCTCAGTGTAGAAGCAGGAACTGTTCCTGTCTGGATTGAACTCCTCAGCACTGAAACAGGGATGCCTGGTAACCCAAGGACACTGCAGACAAAAGGGCTAATGTGGGGAGCCAGGTAGGGTCAAGTAGAACACAGGTGACCCTGCAAGGCAAGCTGAAGGTGCTCGCAAGCTGACGGTGCCCGCGCTCCCTTGTGGGGAGCTTCCAGACTCGATGAACATTTCTTTAAGTGTTTCTTAGTCTTTGAGATTCCTCTGGGCTTTGTTTACGAGCTACCCAACCAGCATGGAGATCTGATCTCAGCACCAGGAGAGCCAACATTGGGGTGAGTGTCTGACCCACAGCAGCCACACAGGACATGGTACTCGGAAGTTCCGCATCCCCCCTTATACTTCCTGGGCTTCCTGCAGGGCCTATACTCCCTGCATACTGCATTCTCTTCCTATCCCACCCAGCTTGCGTATAGAACCCTCCCCCCTTCTGCCTCCATCCCTCTTCAGGCACATAACATAACCCAGCTCAGCCTGTCTGGTTGCTGGGGCCAAATCAGGAGCTCCTTTGTTTCAATAGCCTGCCTGCAGCAAGCAAGGTAGGCACTTTGTTTATGAGCTACCTAACCAGCATGGAGATCTGATCTCGACTCCAGGAGAACCATCATTGGGGCGAGTTTTTGACCCGCGGCAGCAGCCCGGGACACAGAACTCAGAATTTCCTCATGCCCCTCTACACATCCTGGGCTTCCTGCGAGGCCTATACTCCCTGCATACTGCCTCCTCTTCCTATCCCACCCAGCTTGCATCCAGAACCCTCCCCCCTTCTGCCTCCCTTCCCTCTTCGGGCACATAACATCACCCAGCTCAGTCTGTCTGGGTGCTAGGGCTGAACCCTGAGGGCAACCAGGCAGCAGGAGCTCCTTTGTTTTAATAGCCTGCCTGCAGCAAGCAAGGTAGGCACTTTGTTTATGAGTTACCCAACCAGCACAGAGATCTGATATCTGCACCAGGAGAAACATCACTGGAGCACCAGGAGAGGCATCACTGGGGACTGCAATCACTGGGAAGGTACATCAGTAGGCAAGGAGACCTGATCCTGTCAAAGAAGATCCATAGGGGAGCATTCAGGGGAAGAGATGGGCAGGCACCAATGCAAGAATTCACCCAACAATCTGAAAAACAACATGAAACCACCAGAACCTCAATGCAGGAGGACATGAACACCTTAATCAAGAAGAAGTAGAAAAAAATGACTTAATGAAAGTGATTGACGCCCTTAAAAAGCATGTAAAAATGCCCTTATAGAAATGGATAAAAAGTATAACAGAAAGTTTGAAGAATTGAATAAATCAGTGAATGATACCCTGGGAAACCAAGGAAAAGCAATCAAACAGATAATGGAAACAGTTCAAGACTTGACAACTGAAATGGAGGCAAAGAAGAAAACACAAACAGAGGGCCGGCTGGACCAAGCATAATCAACATAATACAAGAGATAGAAGAAAGAATCTCAGATTCTGAAGATATCATAGAGAAAATAAACGCACTGATCAAAGAAAACAGCAAGTCCAACAAACTCTCATCACAAAACATTCAGGAAATATGGGACACAATAAAAGACCAAAACTAAGAATAATAAGAGTAGAAGAAGGAGAAGAAGTGCAGCTCAACAGTACAGAAAATATATTTAATAAAATTATAGAAGAAAACTTTGCCAACCTAAAGAAAGATATACCCATGAAAGTTCAAGAAGCATACACAACACCGAATAGGCTGGATCAAAATAAAATCCCCTCACCATATAATAATCAAAACACAAAACATACAGAATAAAGAAAGAATATTAAGAGCTGCAAAGGAAAAAGGTCAAGTAACCTATAAAGGTAAACCTATCAGACTTACACCTGACTTTTCTATGGAAACTATGAAAGCCAGAAGGTCCTGGATAGATGTACTGCAAAAAATAAGAGACCATGGATGCAAGCCCAGACTACTATACCCAGCCAAGCTTTTGTTCACTATAAATGGAGAAAATAAAATTTTTCAGGATAAAAACAAATTTAAACAATACATAGCCACAAATCCAGCCTTACAGAAAGTAATAGAAGGAAAATCACTAATCAAGGAGTCCAACAATGCCCACAATAACTCAGACATCTAGAGACCCTTCACCAGCACAACTCAAAGAAGGGAAACACACAAACTCTACTACTAAAAAAGTGACCGGAGTTAACAACCACTGGTCATTAATATCACTTAATGTCAATGGACTCAACTCACCTATAAAAAGGCACAGGCTAAGAGACTGGATACAAAAACAGGATCCACCATATTCAGAGAGTCCGGTTTTATCCCCTACTTTTTCAGTCACAGTCCAGCTGGCCTTGGTGAGCTCGCAATAGATCAGCCCCACTGTCTCTGTGGGTGGGTGCAACCCTTGTGGTCCTGACTTCTTTGCTCATGTTCACCCTCCTTCTGTTCCTCATTGGGACTTTGGGAGTTCAGTTCAGTGCTCCAGTGTGGGTCTCTGTCTCTATCTCCATCCATCGCCAGATGAGGGTTCTATGGTGTTATGCAAGATATTCATCAGTATGGCTATAGGATAGGGTTATTTCAGGTTCCCTATCCACAACTGCCCCAGGAACTAACTGGGGATCTCCCCTTGGACATCTGGAAGCACCTCTAGTTCCAAGTCTCTTGCCAACCCTAAGATGGCTCCCTTAATTAAGATATGTGCTTCCCTGCTCCCCTATCCAAACTTCCTTTATCCCAGTCATCCCATTTCCCCAAGTTCTCCCCATCCTACCCTTCTCACTTTTCTCTCCCCATCTCCCCTTACCCCCTCCCACCCCACCCCCAAGATCCCGATTTTTTGCCTGGCAATCTTGTCTACTCCCATACCCAGAAAGATAGCTATATGTTTTTCTTTGGATTCACCTTCTTATCTGAATATGGCAGACAATGAGGGCTGCTGAGAAGCCAGGAACAATGGCACTGGGTTTTGATCCTGCATCATGTTCTGGCTTTGAGGGTGCCTAGCCAGTTTGAATGTTCACCTTCCTAGACCAGGATGGAGGGGCATGGACTTTGGACTTTCCACAGGGCAGGGAACCCTGTCTGCTCTTCAGACTGCAGAGGGAAGGGGAGAGAAGTGGGGGGAGGGGAGAGGAGTGGGGGGAGGGGAAGAGGAGTGGGGAGAGGGGGAGAGGAGTTGGAGGATGGGATGAGGCAGAAATTTTTTCCTCAATAAAAAAAAAAAAACAGGATCCAACATTCTGCTGTTTACAAGAACCGCACCTCAACCACAAAGACAGGCACCTACTCAGAGTAAAAGACTGGGAAAAGGCTTATCAAGCAAATGGACAGAAGAAACAAGCAGGAGTGGCCATACTAATTTCTAACAAAGTTGACCTCAAACTTAAATCAATCAGAAGAGATGGAGAGGGACATTTTATACTCATAACAGGAACAATTCATCAGGATGAAGTCTCAATCCTGAATATCTATGCCCCTAATATAAAAGCACCCACGTACGTAAAAAAAAAAATTACTAAAACTCAAGGCAGCCATCAAACCGCACACACTGATAGTAGGAGACTTCAACACTCTTCTCTCACCAATGGACAGGTCAATCAGAAAGAAACCTAACAGAGAAATAAGAGAATTATTGGAGGTAATGAAGCAAATGGACTTAACAGACATCTATAGAATATTCCACCCAAATAGGAAAGAATATACCTTCTTCTCTGCAGCTCATGGAACCTTCTCGAAAATCAACCACATAATCGGTAACAAAGCAAACATCCACAGTTACAAAAAATATTAGTAACCACCTGTGTCTTATCAGATCACCATGGATTAAAGTTAGAATTTAACAACAATGCTACCCCCAGAAAGCCTACAAACTCATGGAAACTGAACAGTCAACTACTGAACCATACCTGGATTAAAGAAGAAATAAAGAAAGAAATTAAAGTCTTCCCTGAATTCAATGAAAATAAAGAAACAACATACTCAAACTTATGGGACACTATGAAAGCAGTCCTAAGAAGAAAGTTCATAGCACTAAGTGCCCACTTAAAGAAAACAGAGAAAGCACACATTGGAGACTTAACAGCCCACCTGAAAGCTCTAGAAAAAAAGAAGCAGACTCACCCAGGAGGAGTAGAAGACTGGAAATAACCAAACTGATGGCTGAAATCAACAAAATAGAAACACAGAAAACAATCCAAAGAATCAATGAAACAAAAAGCTGGTTCCTGGAGAAAATCAACAAAATTGATGAACCCCTATCTAAACTAATCAAATGGCAGAGAGAGAATTTGCAAATTAATAAGATCAGAAATGAAAAGGGGACATAACCACAGACACAGAGAAAATTCAGAGAATCATTAGATCTTACTACAAAAGGCTGTATGCCACAAAACTGGAAAATGTAAAAGAAATGGACACATTTTTAGATAAATACCATATACCAAAGTTAAACCAGGACCAGGTAAACAATCTAATTAGACCTGTTAGTCGCAAAGCGTTAGAAGCTGTTATCAAAAACCTCCCTTCCAAAAAAAGCCCCGGACCAGATGGTTTCAATGCGGAATTCTACCAGAACTTCCAAGAAGGCCTAATACCTATACTCCTTAATGTATTTCACAATATGGAAACAAAAGAATCATCGCCAAATTTCTTTTATGAAGCTACAGTTACTCTGATACCAAAATCACACAAAGACTCAACCAAGAAAGAGAATTACAGGCCAATCTCACTCATGAACATCGACGCAAAAATCCTCAACAAAATACTGGCAAACCAAATCCAAGACACATTAAAAAAATTATCCATTATGATCAAATAGGCTTTATCCCAGAGATGCTGGGCTGGTTCGACATATGAAAATCTATCAATGAAATCCACCATATAAATAAACTGAAAGAAAAAAAAACACATGATCATTACAGTAGATGCTGAAAAAGCATTTGACAAAATTCAACATCACGTTATGATAAAAAACCTTGGAGAGATTAGGGATACAAGGGTAATACCTAAATAAAATAAAAGCTATTTACTGCAAGCCAACAGCTAACATCAAATTAAATGGAGAGAAACTCAAAGCCATCCCACTAAAATCAGGAACACAACAAGGCTGTCCACTCTCACCATACCTCTTTAATATAGTGCTTGAAGTTTTAGCAATAGCAATAAGACAACATAAGGAGATCAATGGGAATCAAATTGGAAAGGAGAAGTTAAAATTTCATTATTTGCAGATGATATGATAGTGTACATAAGCAACCCCAAAAACTCCACTAACAAACTCCTATAGCTGATAAACACCTTTAATAATGTGGCAGGATACATGATCAACTCCAAAAAATCATTTGCCCTCTTATACACAAAGGAAATGGAAGCAGTGAGGGAAATCAGAGAAGCATCACCTTTCACATTAACCACAAACAGCATTAAATATCTTGGGGTAACTCTAACCTTCAATGGAAGAATGGATGAAGAAAGTGTGAAATATATACACATTAGAGTACTACTCTGCAGTAAGAAACAATGACTTCTCGAATTTTGCATGCAAATGGATGGATGATGGAGGTGGGTGTTGTATCTTATCTGTTGCTTTCATTGGTTAAGTAATAAAGAAAAACTGCTTGGCTCTCTGATAGGGTAGAATTTAGATAGGCCAACCCTTAGGTGGGTGGAGTAAACAGAACAGTGTGTGGGGAGAAAGAAGCTGAGTCAAGGAGTCGCCATGATTCTTCCATTCCAGGCAGAAGCAGGTTAAGATCCTTCCTGGTAAGCGAGCTCGTGGAGCTACACAGATTAATAGAAATGGGTTAGATCGATATGTAAGAGCTAGCCAGTAAGAGGCCAAGCAGTGTTTAAAAGAATACAGTTTCCATGTAATTATTTCTGGTAAAGCTAGCCGGTGGCTGCCGGGGTGCTGGGGAAGCAGCCTGCCACTCTTATTTCAACAGAGTGGCGCCCAGCATGGTAATGAACTCCACGTAAAACCTGAGAGAGGTTAATTTTAACCAGAGAAAAAACAGAGTTTAACGCAGAGTTTTGCTCTTTGTTGGTGGCATGCCTTAAAGAGATTTCCTGATTTGGCATCAGCAGCAGCAGAAAAAATGCTGCGTCATTTTAAAGCGTGGCTTCTTGGGGCTGTGCTGCCAGTGTGAACTCTGGCTTTAAAGCATTTCAATGGATTTTATGGGACTGGATGTTTCTGTTCCAGCTTGGGATAGGAAGGAGAGGGCTCTGAGACCATGCCAATGGCTCAGCGCTCCCTGCTTGTACCTGGGCAGAAGGCAGAATCAGGCTTAGGCAGGCGGAAGAGCATGGCGGATTCCTGCCGACATACTTGTTTTCAGACTGCGCAGTGCTCTGCTTGTCAGATTTTGCTGTAACTTGGATAAAAAGAGTTTCTGTGCTGCACGCTCAGTCTCAGAGTTAAACTGCTGACTGAGGTGCCAATGTGGACTTGCTGTGTGCTTGGAACTGTGTTCAGCTCAGGAGCACCAAATGGATCTGAGGCAGGAGCAGCTGCTCCTTGCTGAACTGTGCTGACCTCAGGCAGTAACTGCCGTAATTACCATAATAACAGCGCAGTTAAGGTTTAGACTTGGCAGTAAACAGGCAGTACCATATTACCTGTACATGGTGCAACTTAGGTTTTTAAGAACTGCTTAACATTTTCAAAAATGCTCCTGGATAGTAAAAAAATGTTACAGATTCACAATAAAACAGATTCAGACATAAAAGACCACACTGTTGGATGAATGTACATAGGCTTGGGAGAGAGAAGAAAAAGAATATAGAGAATAAAGTTAATGGTTTTAAAAAAAGGTAAAGTCTTTAAAGAGACAGAGTACAGATAGTTATAGAATAAGAGAAATAAAATAAAAATAAGCCACGTAAAAATGGAAAATTCACAGAGAATCTGGATTATGTACATTGTGTTTTCTTTAAAATTTTTGACTGTGAAGGAGCTAAATACAGAGAGACATTTCATCACATGGGCTGCCAAGCTAAACCAAAATGGATATAAGGGTATTACGATTTCAAAATTTGGGTCTAATGATATGATGCTTTCGGGAGGGTCTTCTTTTGTTTTCACAGAGGATGAGACCCTGTTCATTTCTTCTATTCCGATATGGTATGATGGACCACGCCCTCCTGAAGGGTTGCTGCGAACCTTCAGAAAATTGCTTCGCTCAACTGCCAACTGAGATGAAACTAGCACACAGGTTATACCCTAAAATACCCAATTAATGATGCCCCCATTCAGCAGGAAGCAGTTTGGAGAGAATAAACTGCGCCCATGTTCCCAAATATTGTTTATAAATGTTCTTTTACATTTAAAGGGGGATATGATATAGGTATGAATAATTTGCATTGGTATGGATTTTACGGTCAATTTTGTTATATGTATTTCTTGATCTTGATTAAGGTATTGTGATTATGTAGTTCATTTAAAAATGTACTGTATAATTAAGAAATATAGGTTGTTAATGGATAATCATCGATAATAGTAAAGCTTGTAGTCATGTTAGTTAGATTTTCTAGATATATAGAGATATATTTTAGATAGACATTCTTCATATCTTTCAAAGACTGCAGAATATGGCATTTAAAATATTTTAATAACTTAGGACTTTTCATGACAATGAGACACTTCTGCTCCTGGCAGCACCAATCTACTTCGAGAGGAAGATGGGCATCGAAGAGGATCCTTATGGAGTTTGAAAGCCATTTGGGCAAGAAACTGCTCTTGCCTGGACTGTTGCATGAACTGGACACAAAGAACCCGCAGAGAAAGGACTGCTGAACTTGCCTAAAGGTGAGATGGTCTTTTGGGGTTCCTGACTCATGAAAGAGTCTGCGAGACATTCTGCAGGACACAGCAGAAAGTGACTGAACTGTCTTTGGAATTTCCTGCTTGATGAAAATGTCTGCTGGATACTATCGGCCTGTAGGCCGAAGATGGATGCCCCAACGGTGCAGAGGAACTTTGGGTGACTGTCCAGGCAGTGAGATGTCTTTGTCATTTCTAGAGTTTGGATTTCTTGTTTGCTTAGGTAATATTATATCCTTCTGGAGTCTTTGATGGAGTTGAAGAATGGTTAGTTATAGTTATAGTTTTCCATTGTTATGATAAAAGATAAAATAGATATAAATATTGTAACTGTAATTCTTGCTTTATAACTGTTTTGCTATATAATTTTACTATGTTAAAATGAAAGCCTTTTTTGTTTAAACAGAAAAAGGGGAAATGATGGAGGTGGGTGTTGTATCTTATCTGTTGCTTTCATTGGTTAAGTAATAAAGAAAAACTGCTTGGCTCTCTGATAGGGTAGAATTTAGATAGGCCAACCCTTAGGTGGGTGGAGTAAACAGAACAGTGTGTGGGGAGAAAGAAGCTGAGTCAAGGAGTCGCCATGATTCTTCCATTCCAGGCAGAAGCAGGTTAAGATCCTTCCTGGTAAGCGAGCTCGTGGAGCTACACAGATTAATAGAAATGGGTTAGATCGATATGTAAGAGCTAGCCAGTAAGAGGCCAAGCGGTGTTTAAAAGAATACAGTTTCCGTGTAATTATTTCTGGTAAAGCTAGCCGGTGGCGGCCGGGGTGCTGGGGAAGCAGCCCGCCACTCTTATTTCAACAGATGGAAATAGAAAACACTGTCCTGACTGAGGTAACCCAGACCCAAAAAGATGAACATGGGATGTACTCACTCATAATTGGTTTCTAGCCATAAATAAAGGTCACTGAGTCTATCATTTGTGATCCTAAAAGCTAAATAAGAAGGTGAACCCAAAGAAAAACATATAGTTATCTTCCTGGATATGGGAAGTAGACAAGATTCCTGGGCAAAAAAATTGGGATCTTGGGTGTGGGGCGGCATGGGGGTAAGAGGAGATGGGGAGAGAAAGTGAGAATGGGAGGATGGAAGGAACTTGGGGAAACGGGTTGATTGGGATAAAGGAAGGTTGGATAGGGGAGCAGGGAAGCACATATCTTAGTTAAGGGAGCCACCTTAGGGTTGGCAAGAGACTTGAACCTAGAGTGGCTCCCAGGTGATCACGGCAATGTCCCCAGTTAGTTCCTTGGGCAGCTGACAATAGGGAACCTGAAATGACCCTATCCTATAGCCATACTGATGAATATCTTGCATATCACCATAGAAACTTTATCTGGTGTTGTATGGAGATAGAGACAGAGACCCACACTAGAGCACCGGATTGAGCTCCCAAGGTCCCAATAAGGAGCAGAAGGAGGGAGAACATGAGCAAGGAAGTCAGGAGCACGAGGGGTTCACCCACCCACTGAGACAGTAGGGCTGATCTATTGGGAGCTCACCAAGGCCAGCTGGACTGTGACTGAAAAAGCATTGGATAAAACCGGACGGACTCTCTGAACATGGCGAACAATGAGGGCTGATGAGAAGCCAAGGACAAAGGCACGGGGTTTTGATCCTAGTTCATGTTCTGGCTTTGTGGGAGCCTAGCCAGTTTGGATGTTCACCTTCCTAGACCTGGGTGGAGCGGGGAGGACCTTGGACTTTCCACAGGGCAGGGAACCCTGACTGCTCTTCGGACCAGAGAGGGAGAGGGACAGGAGTGGGGGGAGGGGGAGAGGAGTGGGAGGAGGGGGAGAAGAGTGGGAGGAGGGGGAGGACGGAGAGAGGAGTGGGAGGCTGGGAGGAGGCAGAAATTTTTTTTGAATAATAAATAAAAATGAAAAAAAGAAAAAAAGAGATTCCTCTGTAGTGAATTCTAAGTATACATTATGTGCATATGTGTCGATATATATATATATATATATATATATATATATATATATATATTTAATTTCATGTAAGATGTTGGATAAATTCCATATATATAATTTAGTTTGGTTATGTCTAGGTTCTTGAGTTCTTTATATATTTTAAATATTAGCCCTCTATTGATGAAAATATTGTTCTGTCCTGTATGATGAATATTTGGACTTGATGGTGGTGTTCTTAGATGTTTAGATACTTTTTGAATTCATGAGGTCCCATTTATTGTTGTACCTGCTAAATCATTGTTCTGTTTAGAGGATTTTCTGCAAACGTGATGCATATAATGCTCTTCCCTACTTACTCTTTTATCAGGTTCAGTGTTTAGTTTTATGTTGAGATCTTAGATATATTTGGGCTTGAGATTTGTGCAGGGTAAAGAATATGGATCAATTTGTATTCTTTTTCTTGCTGATCCTTGTAGATCAATAGCATTCATTGATACATTCCCCTTTTTTCCCAGAGCACATTTCTGTCTGATTTATCAAAATAATTTTTTAAAAATTCTTCTCTTGTACATACACCCTCAGGGTAGTTTCCCTCTTTCTATTCTTCCATGTTTCCTTGTACTGTTTCTTTGGTTTCATGGGCATCTGGATCAGTGTGTGCTGGATGCTGTGAACATCTGTCACATGTGGAACATTGCTGTATTGCAACTATTTGCTGTTATGTTGTTTCACTGATTCTTCCTGTGCACTCAACAATTTACTATTCAAAACCAAAGCACGACAGTTGTGGTTCATTCCCCTGTACAAAACATGGACATACACTTGAAGTAAAATATAAATTCACAAAAAAGGGAATTGTGAATTGATGAGTTAATATTTCACAGTATAATATTATATACTTCATGAACAGAGAGAAGAGGTTGATTAAAGAACTGGAACATTTGACTGAGGCTGAAAGTACAGTTCCTGTGGGCTGTGGTGTGCTGCTAGTCTAAAGGTCTTGAAAGCCCCAGTACTTCATTCTGTTATTTCATGTGAGATATTGGCCAAATTCCCTCCCTTCAGAGCAGGTCAGTGTTTTACTTCAGCTAGTTTTGGCAGTTAATGGTCAATACTAAAACAAATATTAAAATAAACTCTTGATGGTGCACCCCCAAAGAAACATTGAAGCACAACAGTAAGCTTTAATATTCTTTGAATTCTGTATCTTTATTTTCCTCAGATCATTCTTTAGGGCATTCCATTTTGAATTTTGGATTCATAGATTTACCATGTCACCTAGACTGCACTCAAATACAAAACTTTTCCTTCCCAAGACCTTGCATTAAAAAAGTATGTGCTACTTACTAATCCACTTGTAGGCTTCCATCTGTCATTTAACTTAAATTAATAATCTGCTTCTTACCTAAGTAACTCTCTACAGTGTTTAGTATTTTCTATAAAGTTTCTATAATTCAACTCTAAAAATTTTCATTTGAAAGCTTATCAACCTCTGACTTTTAAAAAAAGGAATGATGTCCCATGTGTAATCTTTACAGTGTTGTGAATATATTTTAGAATTTAGAAACACAACATCTATTGAGTCTACATTCCTTTCAGTGACAAACCCTTGCGTGTCTTCATTACCATCCCCAAGCTGATCTGAACATTATCATCTTTTTAAACTTGCTCTCTTTTGCTGACATCCACCAACACTGACTTTGCAATTTAGGACACAGATCTGTATGCACACCTGCAATGGTTAATTTTGGATGTAACCTGGAATGCTGATTGACATCCCATTCTCACAGAAGCTCACTTAAGTCACCATAATTCACATATCCCCACAGCTTAATTATCTCACCCACTGTGACTTTATTTATGGAAATAATGATTTGTAATTGTTTCAGTACTTATATAAAACAGTGTGAATTGACTATGTCCCAGGCAAACATGCAAAAAAATGTTTAGATGAAATTTTGTAGCTATACTGCACGTCATGTGAAGGTTCATGTTGACATTATATACCCAAATAGAACTTCATAGAGAAATGGAAAAAGGTATGCAGATGTCACAGATTTTAGATTTCTGGGCATCTGTAGGATAGATTACTGTCTGGAAAGAACAGGTACAGCAAATCCTGAAAAGTGAAGTGTAGTGTTGGATGAGCAGAAAGGGACAGAATGCTGGGAAGCATGCTGACATAGCCACACTAGTGTAGGACAACCACTTAGTGACTACATCTTGGAAAGAGAGATAAGCTGTAAAGACAATAGAGATTATATAGAAGAGAACAAAACAGCTCACTAGAATGAGGATCCTTTGGGTTGCTCTGGTCTCAGGTGATGACTTAGGAGACAGGGAACTGTGGATGTGTTGGACCCTTTCCTTGTGGTTGAGCAGGATAAACACCATGTAGCTACTGGCCCACATCATCATTCCCAAAAAGATGAAATCATTGAATATATGCAGAATTATATTAACTGTGATGATTTTTCTTCCAGGATTCATAACAACACAGTATCCAAGATCTATTATCCCAGTAATATTTTGGTGACCCTTTATATCAGTTGTATACCAAGGAATGAAGATATATAACAATATCTGGATGGTCCAGCACAGGCCCAGGGAAGGACCAATGATCCTGGGAGCTCTGACTTTGAGCTTTGCCCACATGGAATTACTGGGACTGATGGTGATGGCCTGAAAGACACTCATCAGGGATGTGGAGCCAAGGGATACTCCTCTGGCAACTCTATGAAAATATAAGGTAAGGCTACATGAAGCATAATCTAGATAGTGAGTCTGACTAAAAGCAGCTATTGTCTGAGGGATTCCTTTACAGAGAACAATGAAGTTGGCTGTGGTTAAGTGTTTGACAATCAGGTCTGTGGGCTTCTTTGTCCTATTTCCACAGAAGTCAGCAATGATTAAACAGAAAAGCAAGGCTGAGTTCCCCAAAAGTCCCAGTAGAGTCTGGGACAGAAAGAAGAATCCTACAGCCACATCTTCAGAGGCCATTCTGTCATGGTTCTGTGCCAATGTCATCAGGTCCTGAGGACAGTTTTGAAACAAGTTCGATGATTTTCTTCTTAGCAACTCAAGCAGTATACTGCATAGACAATATCATCTCATTTTCATAAGTAATAGTAAAAGTTTTTTTCTGTCTAGTAAAGCATTTGTTAGATCTTAATGAACACCTATAGTTTGAATTTCAGATAATTAACTGGGAAATTGTTGTAAAGTTAAACATTATATTGTCATTAATAACTATTACCATTTTCCAAGTGCTTTAGAATTAATTGATGCCTTAACATTCAAAAGTTCACTTGTTTTAGGGTCTACTGATCAAGATACACTTAGTTGAGTGCAGACACACGACAATTTTCCAGTGACCCCACAAGTAGCAAGAGACTTACCAGAAAGGAGATTGCATGATTCCACAGAAAATACTATCAATACTATAGAATCAATGAAAGAAAGAGGTGGTTCTTTGAGAAAATCAACAAGATTGACAAACCCCTATCCAAACTAATCAAAAGGCAGAGAGAGAACACGCATATTAACAAGATCAGAAATGAAAAGGGGGACATAACAACAGACACTGAGGAAATTCAGAGAATCATTAGATCTTACTAAAAAAAAGCCTATATGCCACAAAGTTAGAAAATGTAAAAGAAATGGACTTGGGACGCGGAGGCGCACGGAACCCGGACGCGGAGGCGCACGGAACCCGGACGCGGAGGCGCACGGAACCCGGACGCGGAGGCGCACGGAGGACGCCCCCCGCAACCGGTGGGGACCAGCTGGGACCCGAGCCGCACCAGAGGACGCAGGCCGCAGGCAGCAGGAACCATCGTGGCAGCAGATGCAGGCTACAGTGACCGCGCGCACCTAGAGCAGATCGCCCCACTACAATTAAAGAGGTAGGCCTTGGGTTGGTGAGATCCCTGGCAAAGGAGGAGCCAGACCCTATTCCTGAAGACCCTTCTGAGGGGTGAGAGGGACCTTGCCCCCCCCAGCAGGAACCAGGAAACAGAGCAAGAGCATTTTTTAAGAGGAGCCCCTGGCCAGCAGGGAAACCTGAACCAGTTTTAAAAGACCCATTAGATAGCATCGATAGGAGGAGATGGGCAGGCGCCAAGGCAAGAATTCACCCAATAATCTGAAAAACAGCATGAAAACACCAGAACCCAATGATCTTACAACAGAAGGTCTTCAAAACCCTAGCACAGAAGAAGTGGAAAAAATTGACTTTATGAAAGCAATAGAATCCCTTAAACAACATGTGAAAAATGCCCTTATAGAAATGGATGAGAAGTATAACCAAAAGTATGAAGAAATGAGTAAATACGTACATAATACCCTGGGAAACCAAGAAAGAACAATCAAACAGGTAATGGAAACAGTTCAAGAATTGAAAACTGAAATGGAAGCAAGGAAGAAAACACAAACTGAGGACCAGCTGGATATGGAAAATCTAGGTCAACGAGCAGAGCCTACAGAAACAAGCATAATCAATAGAATACAAGAAATAGAAGAAAGAATCTCAGATTCTGAAGACACCATAGAGAAAATAAATGCACTGGTCAAAGAAAACTGCAAAGCCAACAAAGTCTCATCACAAAACATTCAGGAATTATGGGACACAATAAAAAGACCAAACCTAAGAATAATAGGTATAGAAGAAGAAGAAGAGTCACAGCTCAAAGGCCCAGAAAATATTTTTAACAAAATTATGGAAGAAAACTTTCCCAACATAAAGAAAGATATTCCTCTGAATATTCAAGAAGCTTACAGAACACCAAACAGACTAGACCAAAGAAAATCATCCCCTCGACATATAATAATCAAAACACAAAATATACAGGTTAAAGAAAGAATATTAAGAGCTGCAAAGGAAAAAGGCCAAGTAACTTATAAAGGTAAACCGATCAGACTTACACCCGACTTCTCTATGGAAACAATGAAAGCCAGAAGGTCCTGGATAGAAGTACTGCAGAAGCTAAGAGACCATGGATGCAAGCCCAGACTACTATACCCAGCCAAGCTTTCATTCACTATAAATGGAGAAAACAAGACATTCCAGGATAAGAACAAATTTAAACAATACGTAGCCACGAATCCAGCTCTACAGAAAGTAATAGAAGGAAAATCGCAACCCAAAGAATCCAACATTGCCAACACTGCCTACAATAACTGAGGCATCTAGCGACCCTTCACCAACACAACTCAAAGAAGGGAGACACACAAATTTTACCTCCAAAAACAATAAGAATATCTGGAGTAAACAACCACTGGTCATTAATATCACTTAATATTAATGGTCTCAATTCACCTATAAAAAGGCACAGGCTAAGAGATTGGTTACGAAAACAGGATCCAACATTCTGCTGTTTGCAAGAAACACATCTCAACCACAAAGACAGGCATCTACTCAGAGTAAAGGGTTGGGAAAAGGTCTTTCAAGCAAATGGTCCTAAGAAAAAAGCAGGTGTGGCCATATTAATTTCTAACAAAACTGACTTCAAACTAAAATCAATCAGAAGAGATCGAGATGGACACTTTATACTCATAACAGGAACAATTCGTCAGGAAGAAGTCTCAATCCTGAATATCTACGCCCCTAATATAAAAGCACCCACTTATGTAAAAGAATTATTACTAAAACTCAAGGCAGACATCAAACCACACACACTAGTAGTAGGAGACTTCAATACACCTCTCTCAGCAATGGACAGGTCAATCAGACAAAAACCTAATAGAGAATTAAGAGAATTATTGGAGGTAATGAAGCAAATGGACTTAACAGACATCTATAGAACATTCCACCCAAATAGGAAAGAATATACCTTCTTCTCTGCAGCTCATGGAACCTTCTCGAAAATTGACCACATACTCGGAAACAAAGGATACCTCCACAGATACAAAAAAATATCAGTGTCCACCTGTGTCTTATCAGATCACCACGGATTAAAGTTAGAAGGCAACATCCATGCTACCCCCAGAAAACCGACAAACTCATGGAAACTGAACAGTCAACTACTGAACCACACCTGGGTCAAGGAAGAAATCAAGAAAGAAATTAAAGTCTTCCTTGAATTTAATGAAAATAAAGAGACAACATACTCAAACCTATGGGACACTATGAAAGCAGTGCTAAGAGGAAAGTTCATAGCACTAAGTGCCCACTTAAAGAAAACGGAGAAAGCATACATCGGAGACTTAACAGCACACCTGAAAGCTTTAGAAAAAAAAGAAGCAGACGCACCCAGGAGAAGTAGAAGACTGGAAATAATAAAACTGAGGGCTGAAATCAACAAAATAGAAACACAGAAGACAGTCCAAAGAATCAATGAAACAAAAAGTTGGTTCTTAGAGAAAATCAACAAGATTGACAAACCCCTTTCCAAACTTATTAAACGACAGAGAGAGAACACACAAATAAATAAGATCAGAAATGAAAAGGGGGACATAACCACAGACACAGAGGAAATTCAGAGACTCATTAGATCCTACTACAAAAGCCTATATGCCACAAAACTAGAAAATGCAAAAGAAATGGACATTTTTTTAGATAAGTACCATATACCAAAGCTAAATCAAGACCAGGTGAATGATCTAAATAGACCTGTTAGTCGCGAAGAACTAGAAACTGTTATCAAAAATCTCCCTTCCAAAAAATGCCCAGGGCCAGATGGTTTCAATGCAGAATTCTACCAGAACTTCCAAGAAGAGCTAATACCTATACTCCTTAATGTATTTCACAATATAGAAACAGAAGAGTCATTGCCAAACTCCTTTTATGAAGCTACAGTTACCCTGATACAGAAACCACACAAAGACCCAACCAAGAAAGAGAATTACAGGCCTATCTCACTCATGAATATCGACGCAAAAATTCTCAATAAAATACTGGCAAACCGAATCCAAGAACACATTAGAAAAATTATCCATCATGATCAAGTAGGCTTCATCCCAGAGATGCAGGGCTGGTTCAACATACGCAAATCTATCAATGTAATCCATCATATAAATAAACTGAAAGAAAAAAACCATATGATCATTTCATTAGATGCTGAAAAAGCATTTGACAAAATTCAACACCCCTTTATGATAAAAGTCTTGGAGAGATTAGGGATACAAGGGTCATACCTAAATATAATAAAAGCTATTTACAGCAAGCCGACAGCTAACATTAAGTTAAACGGAGAAAAACTCAAAGCCATCCCACTAAAATCAGGAACACGACAAGGATGTCCACTCTCTCCATACCTCTTCAATATAGTGCTTGAAGTTCTAGCAATAGCGATAAGACAACATAAGGGGATCAAGGGGATTCATATCGGAAAAGAAGAAGTTAAGCTCTCGTTATTTGCAGATGATATGATAGTATACATAAGCGACCCCAAAAACTCTACCAAAGAACTCCTACAGCTGATAAACACCTTTAGTAATGTGGCAGGATACAAGATCAACTCCAAAAAATCAGTCGCCTTCCTATACACTAAGGATAAGGAAACAGAGAGGGAAATTAGAGAAGCATCACCTTTCACGATCGCCACAAATAGCATAAAATATCTTGGGGTAACTCTGACCAAGGATGTGAAAGATCTATTTGACAAAAACTTCAAGGCTTTGAAGAAAGAAATTGAAGAGGACACCAGAAAATGGAAGGATCTCCCTTGCTCCTGGATTGGGAGGATCAACATAGTAAAAATGGCAATTTTACCAAAAGCAATCTATAGATTCAATGCAATCCCCATCAAAATCCCATCAAAATTCTTCTCAGATCTGGAGAAGACAATAATCAACTTTATATGGAAAAACAAAAAACCCAGGATAGCCAAAACAATCTTATACAACAAAGGATCGTCTGGAGGCATTACCATCCCTGACTTCAAACTCTACTACAGAGCTACAGTATTGAAAACAGCTTGGTATTGGCATAAAAACAGAGAAGTCGACCAATGGAATCGAATAGAAGACCCTGACATTTACCCACAAACCTATGAACACCTGATTTTCGATAAAGGAGCTAAAAGTATACAATGGAAAAAAGAGAGCATCTTCAACAAATTGTGCTGGCAAAACTGGATGTCAACATGTAGAAGAATGAAAATAGATCCATATCTATCACCATGCACAAAACTCAAGTCCAAATGGATTAAAGACCTCAATATCAGTCCGAACACACTGAACCTGTTAGAAGAGAAAGTGGGAGGTACTCTACAACACATGGGCACAGGAGACCACTTCCTACGTATAACCCCAGCAGCACAGACATTAAGGACCTCATTAAATAAATGGGACCTCCTGAGACTGAGAAGCTTCTGTAAAGCAAAGGACACTGTCGCTAAGACACAAAGGCAACCCACTGACTGGGAGAAGATCTTCACCAACCCCGCAACTGACAAAGGTCTGATCTCCAAAATATATAAAGTTCTCAAGAAACTAGACCGTAAAAGACTAATCAACCCAATTATAAAATGGGGCACTGAGCTGAACAGAGAATTCTCAACAGAAGAAGTTCAAATGGCCAAAAGACACTTAAGGTCATGCTCAACTTCCTTAGCGATCAGGGAAATGCAAATCAAGACAACTTTAAGATACCATCTTACACCTGTCAGAATGGCTAAAATAAAAAACACCAATGACAGTCTTTGCTGGAGAGGTTGTGGAGAAAGGGGTACCCTCATCCATTGCTGGTGGGAATGCAAACTTGTACAACCACTTTGGAAATCAGTGTTTCGATTTCTCAGGAAATTCGGGATCAACTTACCCCTGGACCCAGCAATACCACTCTTGGGAATATACCCAAGGGAGGCCTTATCATACAACAAAAATATATGCTCCACTATGTTCATAGCAGCATTGTTTGTAATAGCCAGAACCTGGAAACAACCTAGATGCCCTTCAATGGAAGAATGGATGAAGAAAGTATGGAATATATACATATTAGAGTACTACTCAGCAGTAAAAAACAAGGGCTTCTTGAATTTTGCAGGCAAATGGATGGAAATAGAAAACACTATCCTGAGTGAGGTAAGCCAGACCCAAAAAGAGGAGCATGGGATGTACTCACTCATATTTGGTTTCTAGCCATAAACAAAGGACATTGAGCCTATAGTTAGGGATCCTAGAGAAGCTAAATAAGGAGAACCCAAAGAAAAACATATAGGCATCCTCCTGAATATTAACCTTCATCAGGCGATGAAAGGAGACAGAAACAGAGACCCACATAAGAGCACTGGACAGAAATCTCAAGGTCCAAATCAGGAGCAGAAGGAGAGAGAGCACGAGCAAGGAACTCAGGACCTCAAGGGGTGCACCCGCACACTGAGACAATGGGGATGTTCTATCGGGATCTCACCAAGGCCAGCAGGCCTGGGTCTGAAAAAGCATGGGATAAAACTGGACTCGCTGAACATAGCGGACAATGAGGACTACTGAGAACTCAAGAACAATGGCAATGGGTTTCTAATCCTACTGCACGTACTGGCTTTGTGGGAGCCTAGGCAGTTTGGATGCTCACCTTACTAGACCTGGATGGAGGTGAGGGTTCCTTGGAATTCCCACAGGGCTGGGAACCCTGATTGCTCTGCGGGCTGAGGAGGGAGGGGGTCTTGATTGGGGGAGGGGGAGGGAAATGGGAGGCAGTGGCGGGGAAGAGACTGAAATCTTTAATTAAAAAATAAATTAATTAATTAATTAAAAAAAAAAAAGAAATGGACTTGTTTTTAGATAAATACCATATACCAAAATTGAATCAAGACCAGATAAACAATCTAAATAGACTTTATGTCTTGAGGAAATAGAAGCTGTCATAAAAAACCTCCCAATCACGCCTTTAATCCCAGCACTCGGGAGGCAGAGGCAGGCGGATCTCTGTGAGTTCGAGACCAGCCTGGTCTACAAGAGCTAGTTTCAGGACAGGCTCCAAAACCACAGAGAAACCCTGTCTCAAAAAAGCAAAAAAAAAAATAGCCTAAAACCAGATGGTTTTAACGCAGAATTTTACCAGAACTTTCAAGAAGAACTGATACCATACTCCTTAATGTGTTTCACATTATGGAAACATAAGAGTCATTGCCAAACTCTTTTTATGAAGCTACAGTAACCCTGATACTGAAACCACACAAAGACTCAACCAAGATAGAAAATTACAGGCCAATCTTACTCATGAACATCAATGCAAAAATCCTCAATAAAATACTGGCAAACCAAATCCAAGAACACATCAAAGAATTGTCCATTATGATCAAGTAGGCTTAATCCCAGAGATGCAGGGCTGTTTCAACATATGAAAATCTATCAATGTAATCCATTATATAAATAAACTGAAAGAAAAAAATCATATGATTATTTTATTAGATACAGAAAAAGCATTTGACAAAGTTCGACACCCCTTTATGATAAATGTCTTGGAGAGATTAGGGATACTAGGACAATATCTAAATATAATAAAAGCAATATACAGCAAGTCAACAGCTAATATCAAATAAAATGGAGAGAAACTCAAAGCTATACCACTAAATCAGGAATAAGACAAGGCTGTCCACTCTCTACATACTTCTTCAATATAGTGCTTGAAGTACACTATGGATAGAGAAGCAGAGAGGGAAATCAGAGAAACATCACCTCTCAGAATAGCCACAAATAGCGTAAAGAATCCTGGGGTAACTCTCACCATGGAAGTAAGAGATCTATTTGAGAAGAACTTAGTTAAGTCTTTGAAGAAAGAAATTGAATAGGATACCAGAAAATGGAAGGATCTCCCATGGTCTTGGATGGATATAATCAACATAGTAAAAATGGCAATTCTACCAAAAACAATCTATAGATTCAATGCAATTTCCATCAAAATTCCAACAAAATTCTTCACAAACCTTGAGAGAAGAATAATCAACTTTATATGGAAAAACAAAAAACCCAGGATAGCCAAAACAATCCTATACAATAAAAGTACTTCCGGAGGCATTACCATCCCTGACTTCAAACTCTATTACAGAGCTACAATAATAAAACCAGCTTTGTATTGGCATAAAAAAGAGATGTTGACCAATGAAATAGAATCAAAGACCCAGATATTAACCTATGAACAACTGATATTCAACAAAGGAGCTAAAGGTATACAGTGGAAGAAAGAAAGCATCTTCAACAAATGGTACTGGCATAACTGGATGTCAACCTGTAGAAGAATGAAAATAGACTCATTTCTATCACCATGCACAAAATTCAAGTCCAAATGGATTAAAGACTACAATATAAATATGACCACACTGAACTTGATAGAAGAGAAAGTGGGAAGTAGTCTGCAACACTTGGGTACAGGAGACCACTTCCTTCGTAGAACCCCAGGAGCACAGACAATAAGAAGAACAATGAATAAATGGGGACTCCTGAAACTGAGAGGCTTCTGTAATGCAAAGGACAGTCATTAAGACAAAAAGGCAACCTACTGAATGGGAGAAGATCTTCACAAACCCTATATCAGACCAAGGTCTGATCTCCAAAATATATAAAGAACTCAAGAAACTAGACATTAAAACACTAATTAACCTAATTAAAAAATGGGGTACGAAACTGAACAGAGAATTCTCAACAGAAGAATTTCAAAGGACCAAAAGATATGTAAGGACATGTTCAACTTCCTTAGCTATAAGGGAAAATCTAAACAACTTCAAGATAACCTCTTACATCTGTCATAATGGCTAAAATAAAAATCACCAATTATAGCTTATGCTGGAGAGGATGTGGAGTAAGGGGAACACTCATTCATTGCTGGTGGGAATGCAAGCTTGTGCAGCCACTTTGGAAATCAGTGTGACAGTTTCTCAGTAAACTGGTAGTCAACCTACCTCAGGACCCAGCAATTCCACTCTTGGGAATATACCTAAGAGATGCCCAATCATACTACAAAAGCATTTGTTCAACTATGTTCATAGCAGCACTATTTGTAATAGCCAGAACCTGGAAACAACCTAGTTGCCCCTCAGTAGAAGAATGGGTAAAGCAGTTGTGGCACATATACACATTAGAGTTCTACTCAGCAGAAAAAGACAATGACATCTTGAATTTTGCATGCAAATGGATGGAAATAGAAAACACTTTACTGAGTGAGATAACCCAGACCCAAAAAGAGAAATATGGCACATACTCACTTATAAGTGGATTCTAGCCATAAACAAAGGACATTGAGCCTATAATTCGTGATCCTAGAGAAGCTAAATCAGAAGGTGAATCCAAAGAAAAACATATATTTATCCTTCTGGGCATTGGAAGTAAACAAGATTGTAGGGCAAAAGTTGGGAGCAGGAGCATCAGAGTGGGTTGGGGGGAAGGAAATATGGGGAAAGAAAGGGGAGAACAGGAGACTTGGGGAGAGCTTGGAGGAATAGGAATGTTGAGATGAAGGAAGTGATGGGGGAGAGTCTTCTGTTTTGTGTTAATTTCATTTGGTAAAATAAAGAGACTGCCTTGGCCCTGATAGGACAGAAAATTAGGTAGGTGGAGTAGACAGACAGAATGCTGGGAGAAAGAAGCCGAGTCAGTCAGTCACCATGATTCTCCCACTCCAGACAGACGCAGGTTAAGATCTTTCCTGGTAAGCCACTTTGTGGTATTACACAGATTATTAGAAATGGGTTAGATCAATATGTAAGAGCTAGCCAATAAGAGGCTGGAACTAATGGTTCAGGCAGTGTTTAAATGAATATAATTTGTGTGTTGTTATTTCGGGGCATAAGCTAGCCAGGCGGCTGGGAGCTGGGGCAGCAGGAACACAGCCCACAACTCCCTAATACAATGGAGGGTGGATATGTGGACAGGGAGTAAGATATCTTAACTAAGGGAGCCATTTTAGGGTTGGCAAGAGTCTTGGCTCTAGAAGGGTTCCCAAGTATCCAAGGGGATTACCTCAACAAGGTCCTTGGGCAGCAGAGGAGAGGGTGCATGAACTGGCCTTATCCCATAGCCACACTGATGAATATCTTGTATATCACCATATAACCTTCATCTGGCAATAGATGGAGATAGAGACAGAGACCCACATTGGAGCCCTGGCCTGAACTCCCAAGGCCCAGTTGAAGAGCAGGAGGAGAGAGACCATGAGCAAGGAAGTCAGGACCACGAGGGGTGTGTCCACTTATGGAGAAAGTGGGTCTGATCTAATGGGAGCTCACCAAAGCCAGCTGGACTGGGAGCATGTGATTAAACCAGACTCTCTGAATGTGGCTGACATGGAATAGAGGACAAGCCCACATGGGGACATTGTGATTCCAGTGTCCAGGTTGCTGGCAGATAGGGAACGACCTTGGAGCAGGAGTAATGTAATACTGTGCCATGTGACCTTTTGGGCCACACTTGAAACAATTTTCCTGGGAGGCTGGCTTAGGCTGGGATCTATTAGGGTAGAGCCTTGTGGTTGTCTTCCATTGTTCTCCTTCCTGCAACCTGGGGCAGCTGATAAGGCCTGGTCCTATAAGTTAGCTGCCTGCTGTAGCCTTGTCTATTGTGAAGATTCAGCTGATTCCTCTCAGGCATTAAAATCTTTAAAGGCCATTTTTACCCATTCTCGTATAGGGGTTTGGGGAACCCCCTCAACCTTTCTCACCTTTGTCCATATATCTGATACTGCCTGAGGAATAAAATGGGTAGGCAAGACTTTGGCCCCAACTGAGGAGATGGACCTAGCCTGGTATATTGGACCATGATTTCTTGTAACCAATTTAAATAAATGGAGCACTGGACTGAGCTCCCAAAGTCCCAATGAGGAGCAGAAGGAGGGAGAACATGAGCAAAGAAATCAGGACCACAAGGGGTGCACCCACCCTCGGAGACAGTGGGGCGGATCTATTGGGAGCTCACCAAGGCCAGCTGGATTGGGACTGAAAAGGCAGAGGATAAAACCGGACTCTCTGAATATGGCGGAAAATGAGGGCTGCGGAGAAACCAAGGACAATGGCACTGGGTTTTGATCCTACTTCATGCTCTGCCTTTGTGGGAGCCTATCCAGTATGGATGTTCACCTTCCTAGACCAGGATGGAGGGTGGAGGACTTTGGACTTTCTACAGGGCAGGGAACCCTGACTTCTCTTCAGACTGGAGAGGGAGGGGGAGAGGAGTGAGGGGAGGGGGAGAGGAGTGGGAGGCTGGGAGGAGGCAGAAATTTTTTTTCAATAAAAAAAAGAAAGCAAAAAAAAGAATGATTGTGGCTAAACCAAAAATAAAAAATAAAATAAAATAAATAAATAAATGGCTGAATTTTCATCCAAAAGAAAAAATTCTAATTTCTAAGTAAGATGCTATTGACAATTGATACCTACTAGGAAAGGTGGAGTCTGCTTCTTTTAAATGTGACACCTAATAGATCAACATTTATATAGAAAGGATATCACATCCAAGGGCTTTTTGCAACATAATCTGTGCTTCATATGTTAAAAATTAAAAAAAGACATAAAGGTAGGTGTGCATAAAATGATAGTAAATATCAGTGTAGTGGGGAAGTATAAGCACAATCAAAATATGTAACACAAATTATATTACTCAAAGATATAAAGGACAATAAACAATAGAGAAAAATAGAACATGAACAAATTTGAGAATAAAACATAAAGGGTAATAAAAAATTGAAAGATAAAATAGTGGCTATGGTGCTTTGAATAGGTATTCCACCCATAGGCTCATGTGTTTGAGTGCTTTGTTCGAAGGGAATAACAACATTAAGAGGGGTAGCCTTGTTAGATTATGTGTGGTACTAATGGAAGAAGTGTATCACTATGGGAGTGCTGTTTAAGATTTCTAAGTTCAAGTCTGGCTCCTATGGTGCATTCCTTTTTTGTTGCTTGCCAGCTCCTTTTCTATCAGTCTGTCTGCCTGCCTGCTGGCATGCTTCTTACAATAATTATATTGTCCTAAATCTCTGAAACTATACCCAGTCTCATGAAATGTTTTTCATCATAAGAGCTGCCATATTCATGGTGTCTCTTTACAGCAATAAAAACAAAACAAAGACACAGACCACAAGACACCAGGAAAGAAAACATTGAACTCTTTGTCAGCACACTCACATGTAATTGCATTTACATATGTCTGTACACATATGTGGGTTATGATTGCTTTCAAGTGTTTTGAAAATTCTTTCCTAATCTTTCAACTGTTGTGCATTGTGAAAAATGCCATCACATATAATCATGTCTACAAAAATATTTATAGCAATTATTTTTGTATGTGTTTAGGGCAGGATGATATGAAAATATTTATTACATAGGAGGATTCCTGTTGAGTTTCTTGTACCTTTTTTGTAATGAAAGTAAAGTACAATGAACACAATATAGAAATATTAAATAAGAGTTGTATCCATTTTTAACTGTAGGATATAAAATTTAACTATAGCAATAAATGTTATAGAAATTGGCAGATATTAAAATACTGTCATTCAAAGATGCAATGGGTACTTGACATACAGCCCAATAATAATTGACATATCTGTTTAATTCAATAGCAATTTATAGGTTAGGAATGGTGACACATGCCTATAACCACAGCACATTTTAGGAAGATGCCAGAAGATCCCTTTGAGTTTGAGGCTATCCTACTCAAAAATACAAGTACCAGGACAACCCAGACTACGAAAATGACCCTGTCTCAAAACTAAATGAATAAATAGTAAGTTCTGGGGAAATGGACATCTGTGTCTGGAGAAGGTTGAAATAATAGGGACTTCGACCCAAGTGAAATCGGGTCATATTCAAACGGTTAGTCAAATACCCATGGACTTGAAACCTGGATATTAAAATATCGGTTTATCACTTGTTCCTCTTTTCATAACCCTGAACTTTTAGCACTCTAAGAAGGATGTTAAGTTTTCACAATGTCACTCTGTACAGGCATTTGCAAGAAATAAAAAGAAAATTCTGCATCCACATAAAGCAGAATTGGAAAGCAGAATTTAGGGTATATATGCCTCAAACAACTCACAAATTGCTCTTGTAACTAAATTCTGGGAGATATTTTACATTCCAGTGAACAGTGTTTATGCTTCCCCAAAGAAAAACAAAGGTGAATTCTGAGAAACGGAGACATTTTCAGATACCAGGATGCCACCTTTCTGGGAACAATCATATTGTCGCTGTCTTTGAGAAGAATATATATAAAGAAGAATCCATATTACTGTTTCTCACCTGCACCCTTGTCAAATCATGTTGTGTCCAGGTCTGGGGCTGATCTTCCATTTGAGATTCAACCTGCTCAGTAGCTCTTCCCTGAAAAAGGATGATCAGTTAGATGTCCACAGTCACCCACCTTCAAGAGACTGCCCTGTCTCCTACAGACTGGGTGCTGAAAGGAAAGCAACTCACCTGTGCAGAGACAATACATATGTTGTGTGGGGTGCTGCATGGGGACCCAGGGACCAATGGGACCTATAACCCTCATATGACTATGAAGTTGGTGAAAACCCCTAAGATGAGGCCAAATGTTCTCAATATTCATCACCCAAGAGGATGACAAACACAGAATTGCTGGGTCATGCCAAAAGTGCAGAAAATAAAACTTTAGGGCAAATCATCAATGCTGCATCGAGTGATTCCCTGATTTCCTTACTCCCTACAGTGTAACAGTACCTACCCCACATATCATTTTCCTCTCATGTTTTTATTCATTGTGATAAATGGGTACACAGGAAAATGAAATTTATGAACAGGTACAAGACACAGTGGAAGTAAATAGAGAAGGTACACACAATGCATGGCCGGTTTTATGAACTTTCAAGTAGTATTCCCTGGGATTTCTGATCACTGCCTGGAAGATATTCAAGAGGCAGATGGGCCAATGGACACACTCCTGACAAATGTTCTAAGGAACAAGAAGAGCCTGCACAAAAATTTATTCAAGAACTACTTCACCACAAAGCTGCCATTTGTGGAGGCACTCCTGAACAGAGACTGATCAATATATTTACATGCATGAGGTGCATAACAATCAAATGTGTTGTCTTTATTGTACAATATCTATAGTAAAGGAATAGATAGTAGAAAATAAAAGTGAAAACTACAAGCATTCTTTTTATACATTTTTAAAATAAAATGATTCTTATTGTCAGACTCCACAAGTCCATTCTGTAATTTAACACAATTTTCTTTAGAATATATTGCCAGGCTTTTAGTCTGGTCATAATGAATAATAACAAATGCTTATACCATGGGGACAAGGAGGACACCTTTAATCTATGGATGTGCCAATAGTTAATAACAAAGAGTACTTTAATATCAGGATTTCTAGGCCAGCCTAGATCACATGAACTTTCCATGTATGTTGTTGTGAGATGGCTCAGATCTCAGAATGAAAAATTGTTGAAAAGAGAGGAATTAACTTTCATAGGAAATGCAGCATTCAGTACGATGTGATATTCATGTACAAGAAACAATGAAAGATGACAGTCTGTACACACAAACACAATTTAGGATATACTGATATTTGCTAGTGATGGTGTAAAAGAATACATCTTCACTAATGACCAAAAACCTTACATGCATAATATTTTATGTATAGTGCTTCTAAAATTAAAAGATAAAAATGGATTATTTGTATTTCCACTCAGAATGTTACTATAGACTTTTGGCATCCTCCAATTTATCTACCTACAATACAACTCCTGCCATCAAGTCAGGAAGATTTTAATAGCCAGATTATCAGCTATCTTCTGTGAGATTACCTCTGCTAGAAATGTTGGGGAACGTATGCCCTTGAAATTTCTATATGGCTGCCTAAAGAAGACCTAAAATATGACACCAATGGAATGCTAACTTAGAAGGAGGAAATCCCATTGGGTTCTATTTTCTACACTTTTATCAAGTACTAAAGTCATAAGTTCATTTTTTACATCATCCATTCACTGTCATGGAAGCTTTTCCCCGTGTAGCCGCAATACTTGCCCTGTGACAGACCATGATAAATTAATTGACATGTGCAAAATAAAAAGAAAACTACATACCAATTCCAGGCTGAGGAGATGTCCTGTCATCATTGTCTGTGGAAAATAGATGTCTGCTTTTGGAGAGCAAGATAGGTTTGTATATTGGTCACCATGTACCAGAGGCCAAGGACCTCTGTTTGCCTGGAGGGTTCACAGATGAACAAATGGTGTGGAGGTTTTGATGTACTAGAGAAAGGCACCATGGATCACAACCTACAGAAATAAGAGATTGAACAACATTTGTTATCAAAGACTCAGCAGAACTATATGGACCAGCATCATCTGTAGGTGGCTTATCAACTCCAAGAGAAAGATTTGAAAACCCAAGCTCAGTGACAAAAGTACTACAAAGAATTTTATCTAAAATATTGAAAACCTGCTTGGAAATCAGGAAAACCTAACAACTGAAGTGGGGAGTCAGGGCAATCAGGAGAAGATAAATGAGTACATATTTGTTACATTAACATTATAGACCCACAAGGATCAGGAATGTGGTGATGCTGAAATTGACCAGAAAGTGTTAGGAAAATTACTTTTAGAAATTGCTTTATTTCTAATTACTGAAGATGATAAAACACTTTTAAGAAATACAAAAAGTGAGACAAGTCTTCTTTGGGGAAAGGAAAGCATGACTCTGAGTGCAAGAAATTCAGTTAACACAACCCTTTCAAAGTCATAAGACAATAATGAACACAATTTTCTCAGATTGACAGACCAACCCAAATATAGCATCCAGATGACCACCTTTTTACAATCCAGCATAATGTTACTCTTTATTTCTCAAAAGCAGAGTTCTCATAAAGGTTTCCATAGCAAGTAGTAATAAAAATATTAGCCCTATAAATGGTCTTGCTGAAGTGAATATTACTAAACAATACAAAATTCACTTCCCATTAGTTGCATTCCTTCTAGCTGTCATTCTTGGAGTTACTCTCAAGTATTTTCACAAGTATAAACAAATTCAGATGGTTTTAAAAAGAGACTTCTGAATTGCAGTGCTGAGGAAGACACAAAATAGACAAAATCCCATAGACTAATAATACAAAGAATACACAAAATCCCATAGACTAATAATAAATCAAAATATACAATAGTTGTTGACTTAGGACTCCATTCATAAAATCCTTGAAGAAGTAAAATGTTCTCCAACATCTGAAATGCTTACTATGAGAACTGATCCCTTCATAATGAATGCAGCAGAGGTCTGTTTTTGAATTGTTAGTTAATGGGAACTTTTGAGATTCTTACAGCATTGGGTTTGTTCTACTTACTCTGTTGTAAGATGTGCTTTCCTTGTTAAATTTCCATGGAATGTATTGCTATGACCCTTGTTTCTTCAGTTGAAACAGTCTGTTAAAAACAAAGGAAAGTAATGTAGGAATAAAGAAAGAAAGAAAGAAAGAAAGAAAGAAAGAAAGAAAGAAAGAAAGAAAGAAAGAAAGAAAGAAAGAAAGAAAAGAGAGAAAGAAGGAATGAGGGCTGCTGAGAAGTCAAGGACAATGGCACTGGGTTTTGATCCTACATCATGTTCTGGCTTTGTGGGAGCCTAGCCAGTTTGGATGTTCACCTTCCTAGACCAGGATGGAGGGGCAAGGACTTTGGACTTTCCACAGGGCAGGGAACCCTGGCTGCTCTTCATACTGGAGAGGGAGGGAGAGAGAAGTGGGGGGGAGGGGAGAGGAGTGGGGAGAGGGGAAGAGGAGTGGGGGGAGGGGGAGAGGTGTGGGAGGCTGGGAGGAGGCGGAAATTTTTTTTCTCAATAAAAAAAGAAAGAAAGAGAAAGAAAGAAAGAAAGAAAGAAAGAAAGAAAGAAAGAAAGAAAGAAAGAAAGAAAGAAAGAAAGAAAGAAAGAAAGAAAGAAGAAAGGAATAAGGAAGGAAAGAAATGAAAGAAGGAATTGAATTTGGGTTGAGGTTTTTGGTTAAATGGCAGCTGGTGTCTGCACACAACCCTCATGGAATCAAAATTTGACACCAAATTCTCAACAAACACTTTTCTATTCTTGTGAACTGTGACAAAAATTGAGGTTTGTGTTCACCAAAATGTTGTCAGAACATCAGGAGCATGTTCATTATTTGCGAATTCACTGCTCTAATTGTTGTTCATTTGTGTCCTGAATATAACATGATTTAGTATACATACTGTCTACAGGGCTCACATAAAAAGTAAACTTTCCTGGAATATTTTTAATATTCTGCCTATCTGGAGTTGTACTTAATAAGAGGCCACAAACTTTCCCAGAAAGATGATGCTGGTGGTCCCTATTGCCACACATGTGAGCATGGAAAAAAAACAGTTTTAGACAACATGCTTAACCTGAAGAGTTGCTGTGGCATGTAAAATTCCTTGAATGACAAGGACTAAGACATAGCTGGACTATGTGCTTTAGATTTGAGTTTTGAGTATCAAGCTGCATTAAGTGTAGTGTGGTAAAGAAGAAATGGGAAAGGAAGGAAACAGTGACTAATGCCATCCAAGTGTGAGACCATTCTTGAGCACAGATCTGCGAGGTCACTCTACTCAATCCTGGAAATGATTGTTTGTCTTTTCAGTCATAGGGTTCTGCACAAGAAGTTACCTTGTGTTCATACTGGTCTCATCCAGTGAAATACCATTCTGATTTTTATATGTTCACTTTATTTTATTTTGCTAAGAGTTAAATTCATAATAAAAATTTAATTTTATAGTTTTGTTTATTTTTATTGTATACATACTGATCTGTGATATTGCAGTTCTATAATCTTTTATACCTGATCATATAACATGTTGTGTATAACACAGACATAAGCCAAAGACCACTGCTCAGGTTCCACTGATTTCTTTCTTAACTCAACAGTGACCACATTCTTATTAGACTCATTGAACTCGACAACAAAAGCTCCCTCTCATATGTCCAGTTTCCTTAATTATGCCTGGCCATCATCTATGATGTCACTTATTGTCACAAAAATATCATCCATAAATAACAATAAGTATCTAGTAACAATTAGACCCTGTGAATCAGGTAGTTATTTATTTCATAATGACTTAAGTTCAACCTTTGCTAGAAGGGATGTAGTAAATTTCATTCTTCAGTTTCTCTGGTTCCAAAGCTCTCACCCTTATCATAGAAGAACCATTTGTAGTGGCCTCATAGTCCAGGCTATGAGAGACTAATTCCTTCCTTATTCTAAAGTCACCCAATGTAGGAAGTTCAGATATAGAGTATATCCTAATTTCTCTAATATTCTCTACTGACAAGGATTTTATCTCCATACTCAAACTTAGATATTTTGTATTTTGTGGATTACAAGTTAGACTACACTGCTGTTTTCCACGGTTTTTTTTAGTATTCTCTTCTCTTATAACCTTGAAGTTTTAAGAAATGGCAGGTGCAACTTTGTACTAGTTAGCATGTGTGTAGATGCCCAACAGCCATAATAATTTATGAGTACAGCTATCCCATTGGTTTGACATCATTTTTTAATTTTATAGTTGTCTGTTGTGAATAATAACATTATTTACACTCTCAATATGTGATCTTAGAAACACAAAGGGTAAGTGGCCCTTTAAACCAAAAACTGTGTGTGCCAGTGTGGATACCGGAAGGTCTTGCCCATGGGTAGTGGTTTACAAACACAGTCACCTAAGTACATGTTTATGAAGCAATGAGATTCATTCATAAAACCCTCCAGTCTTAACCACAGTTTGTTTTCTTCACTTGACATTCTGCTGACTTTGTTGATATTTATTGTATGATTTTGCTTGAAAAAGTTTTCATTTTGTGTGATGAAAGAAAGCTACATAGTAAAGAACACTTGCAGGTGTTGGAGAGAAGCTGGGTCAGTTCCCAGCACCCACATGGTGGCACATAACTGTCTTAACTCTAGTTCAAGGAGGATCTGACAACCGATCCTTTTTTTCTGAAGGTGTTGGTGAATCATAGTATACATATGTTCATGCAGGAAAAATATTCAGACACACACAAAAAATTGACAATAAAGAAATCTGTTTAAAAGATTTAAAAGTTAAGACTAAAAGTTTTCATTTTAAAATAAAGATATGTTCATAGGCAAATACCAAATGCAAATAATGCTTTTGAGCTTTTACTAAAATGCAGAGCCCTCAAAATATGGTCTGTCATGATAGAAACTGGTCCATTTCCCAGTTTAATTTCACAGCACATGAGGGACCTGATAATTATGATGCCATCAAAATATGCTTTGTTTTCATAGTAGTGTTAAAAGTTATAGTTCATGTGGTATCCCCCTCTGTATGCTGTGAATAGCATTGGTTAGTAAAGGAACTGTTTTGAGTCTATAATAGAGCTATAGGGGAGCAGAATTAGGTGGGGGAAAACTAAAGGGAATTCAGTGAGCAAGAGGGCAGAGATAGAGAGACAACATGTAGCCCGACAGGAGACAGATACTGGAACTTTAGCAGGTAGTCACAGCCAAGTAATGATACACAGATTAATAGAAATGGTTTAAATTAATATGTAAGAGTTAGCCAATAAGAAGCTAGAGCTAATGAGCCAAACAGTGATTTAATCAATATATTTTTGTGTGATTATTTTGGTTCTGGGTGACCAGAAAGAACAAGCAGCCTTCTCATTACATAGAGTTGTAACTATAGGTAAATTACTAATACCATTACTCTGCAAAATTTGCATCATGAAACACTGATGTGTGCTGAAATAGCATGTGAAGAAGATTAAGTTAGAATAATATTTAAAGTTCTGCATACACTTACTACTTTTTATATTGATGACTCTAATAAAATTAATAATGCACTCAAATATAATGTATGTGAAATATGTAAAAATGAAACTGAAGAATGTGAAATACTATAATACTGTCAAAACTAAAGTAAAGAACTTAGTGTGGATACACATAGATGACGGGTAGTGAGTGCCCTGCCCTGCTATGCAGAAAGCCCTGTGTTATATTAGCAACAATGATAATCAGTAAGATATGGCCTTCCATCAATTTGTACATATCATAGATTATTTTAGAAATAGAGGAGATAACTTAAGCTTAAGTAAAAGAGGTAGGTTTCAAGCCACTCATTTTACAAGTACTCATTTAATATAGATTCAGATACTGAATCTCAAATTATAAAACCTAGTATTACATACTAATACCTATACTCCAGAAAAATATGTATATTTATATATACATATATATGTATTCTGTGGCTGTATGCTTCCTATATTTCCATGCAATATTTACTATCATCATGTAACCATAATAATTATAATAATCATACTGCAAAGCATAATCCTACTACAACTGTAATAATCATACTGCAAATACAGTCTACACATCAGATACGATAGGTGAATGATCATATTGACTTTTTATCTCAATCCTTTAGGACCTTCACAGACACACTGCATTATCCAGGTATTACCCACAGTCACCCTCTGTCAGAGATTTAGATTATAGTAAGAACAAAAACCGTCTCTAAGGAGTGAATGGCCATAGGGTAGAGAGAAGGTGGGGAGAGTGGAATGATGGGAGGAAAGGGCACTGGGTCTGTATGAAAAGGAAGATTACTTTAGAAATAAAATTAAAAAATAAACTATAAACCTAGCAGGGACTCGCACAAGGTTATAGACACTTCTTTCTTTCTCATTCACCTCATAGCTCTGGAATTATTCTCACAAGTTCTCTGTCTTTCACACAGATCTGTTTCTACCCAGGATACCAATTACTAGACCCCAGCAACTATGAAGGTCTCTCTTCTTTGCTGGCTCTGCTGGTCAGACTGAAATACAATGTACGCACCTGGCTTCTTGTCTCTGCAGGGTGATGTGTTTACGGGGCTGATCCAGACTCATATATAACCAGCCATGAGTGAGAGAATCACTTGAGGTTGTTGACTCTGACCTCAACTCCCTGCAAAACTGCAATCTTCATTTCACCTGCAGTGACAAATGACAATACTCTCATTGGGAGACGAAAGTGCTTATCAAACTTTTTCCAGTTACCAATTAACAAAGATAATTAAGGGTTTCTTGTGAATATCTCCAAATCAACAAGATAAGATCCATTGAGTTTTCATGATCCCTCTAGGCTCAGCAGAGTCCTGTGGAAGGTTTTAGACAGTTTGAGGTCAGATGTGAGAAAGTTAGAAAAGTCTCTGTGTCCCATTGGGTTCCAGGATTAATGACTCCTTCTAAGACAGAACAACTTAGTCTTTTTTTATGATTTACATAATTTCATACTTAAATGTTTCTTTGAGTATATTATTGATGCATGTATGTTTAAGTCAAGTCTATCTACCACTATCTCCTTTTCACTTCCTTTCTTTCCCTCACTCCAATTCCCTTCAAATTTTATGTTCTTCTTTATGAAAAAAAGAAAGAATGAAAGAAAGAAAGAAAGAACAAAGGAAGAAGAGAGTCTGCTAAATGGTGCTAGCATGTGCATAGTGGAGGCACATCTATGAAGGGAGGGGTAGCCTCTCTCTTAAGCCTTGAATCCTTAAAGAAACCTGATACTTCCTGTCACAGAATTCAGAAGTGACCAACATCTTTTAATCTAGAAGTAGGCTTCGATGCTTCTAATCTGCTGGAGTTTTGTCTGCTTTGAGTTCTTAGTCTTGATCTTGAGTGGGTTTTGTGTACTGATGTAATAAGTGATTTCACAAGTGCAAAGGTTCTCTTCTTCTTGAAAAAACACATCTATTTTTTTTTGTAATAATCTACTACCTCTAGTTCTTACATACTTTCTGCCTCTTCTTCCATGATGACCCCTAAGTCTTGGAAATAAAAGGAGTGATATACATACTCCAATTTTTCCTGACCATCTACAGTTTATTTTTTTACTTTATTTTGTTACTGAAAATTTCCACCTCCTCACCTCCTCTCACTTTGCTCCTTTCCCCCTCCTCCTCCCTCTCCATTCCAAGGAGCAGTCAGGGTTCCCTACCCTATGGGAAGTCCAAGGACCTTCCTGCTGCCCCCAGGTACTGGAAGATGAGCATCCAAACAGACTAGGCTCCCACAAACCCGTCCATGTAGTAGAATCAAAACCCAGTGCCATTGACCTCGGCTTCTCAGTCAGCCTCCACCATCAGCCACATTCACAGAGTCCGGTTTGATCACATGCTCCATCAGTTTCAGTCCAACTGGCCTTGGTGATCTCCCATTAGACCAGTTCACCGTCTCAGTGGGTGAACGCACCCCTCGTGGTCCTGACTTCCTTGTTCATATTCTCCCTCCTTCTGCTCCTCATTAGGACCTTGGGAGCTCAGCCCAATGCTCCAATGTGGATCTCTGTCTCTATCTCCATCCATCACCAGATGAAGGTTCTATGGTGATATGCAAGATATTCATCAGTGTGGCTATAGGATAAGGCCAGTTCAGGCACCCTCCCTCTCCTCTGCTGCCCAAGGAACTAGCTAGGGACATCTCCTTGGACACCTGGGAACCCATTTAGAGTCAAGTCTCTTGCCAACCCTAAAATGGCTCCCTTAATTAGGAGATCTACTTTCCTGCTCCCACATCCACCCCTCCTCCATCCCAACAGTCCCATTCCCCCAAGCTTTCCCCATCCTCCCCTCCTCCCTTCTCTCTCCATTTTTCTTTATCCCCACCCATCCCTGTGCTCCTAACCCCTGTCCAACAATCTTGTCTACTTCCAATATCCAGGAGGAAAACTATATTTTTTTTATTCACCTTCTTATTTAGCTTCTCTAGATCACGAATGATAGGCTCAATATCCTTTGTTTAGGGCCAGAATCCACTTATGAGTGAGTAAATACCATGATCATCTTTTTGGGTCTAGGTTATCTCACAGTTTTCAGCAATTGAATGAGTGTGGACTATTGTGTTAATCACCATTCACTGCAAAAATAAGTTTCTCTCATGAGGCTTGAGGGATAGTCTAATCTCCCAGTGTAAAAATAAGAACTATTGGGCAGTTTTTGCTATGTCCATTTAGCTGAGTTAATATTAGATTCTTCCCCAAGGTTTATATACTCTAAAGCCTATATAATTGTCCCTGATAATTTTACCAGGAATTGACACCATCATGTCTGCTAAGCCTTAATTTGGATCATGAAGCAATTATTACCTGCACAATATTGATAAAATATTAACCCAAGCATATTGTTATTATAACTTTCATGTTTAATACCTGGGTAATAATATTAATGATTACCTCTATCACTGTGAAAATTATGCAGTATAGATGGAGTTTCAACTGATTTCTTCATGTTCTTTGCCTGAAGTACACGGTATCTTTAGGAACAGTGTCTAACCATAAGGAACTATAGATCTGTAATCACTACAGGCTACTGACATTGCTGTTGTTTGTCCTCAATTTATTATTTACTTTTAAGCTCATATCCTGCCCCATTTTAGAGTACTTGATGAGGAACATTGCCAACTAATCTTAGAAAAACATCTAAAAATATCATAGTAAAAGAAAAAATATGATATCACAATTAGCACTTGAGATCACTAAAACACAGTAAAATACAACACAAATTAACTTTACAATAATGGGATAAAATATTCTGAGAAGATGAAAGAATATTGACCTTGTGGAACAAATTTTTAATTTTTAATATTCATTACAATTTAAATTTAAATATAATCACATTAATTCCTATTCTCATTCCTCCTTCCAATCATTCCCATATATTCCGTCATCGTTTTTAAATGCTTGGCTTCTATTTCTATAACTGTATTCACTTCTTATACACACAGTCACAGACACATATATAAATGTTTTCAATACATAATTACAGCCTGTTTTGTTCATTTATTGCAACCCATATGTATAAAATTTCAATGCTGTTGATTTGGTTCCGATGACCAATTGGGAGTTTTGTCCCTTTAGAAGACTATTTCTCCCAATATCATAATTCTTTTGTTGCCTGTAGATCTCTGTTTGTGGTTGAGATCTCAAGAATTTCAACCTTTCCAAGGTTACATATATATCAATAACCTTCTTTATTCAGGTTTTATTTAGGAAGCCATATTGATCAGGATTCATGGGTATAGCCTTTCTGACATTTGTAGGAATTTCATTTTCATAGCAACCTGCTATTTTTTCTGGCTCTTGCAATTTTTCCAACCCCACATCCACTACGATCCCTGAGCTTTTAGTGCAATTATGTTTAGACATATTTGATGGGGCTGAGTACCACATAGACTCTTGTTCTTAGCAGTTTGGTTTATTTTTGTTGTCTGTAATGGACCACATCTCTTGTCAGCCATTTTTCTTTGACAAGCGGCAAGAACTATACTTCTCTGTAGTTAAATATTCATGATGTGGTTTGGAATCATGCTAGTTCAGTAATATGGCAGTAGTATATTATCCTGTAAGATTCATAATATCAGGTGTTTTTGGGATTTTGGTTTTTTAGTAGGTTTTTAGCATCAGGCATTTTATTCTGCCTAAAGGATAAACATTTCCAAATTCTTTTTAATACAGCTATGATTTATTGTTTTTGATATTTTTATTGATATTTATTGAGCTATACATTTTTCTCTGCTCCCCTCCATGTCTATCTTCCCCTTCAACACTCCTCCAAGGTCCATATGCTCCCAATTTTCTCAGGAGATCTTGTCTTTTTCTTCTTCCCATGTAGATTAGGTCTATGTAAGTCTCTCTTAGTGTTCTCATAGTTGTCTAGTTTTCTGGGATTGTGGTTTGTAAGCTAGTTTTCTTGGCTTCATGTTTTAAAACCACCTATAAGTGAGTACATGTGATAATTGTCTTTCTGTGTCTGGGTTAACTCTCTCAAAATAATGTTTTCTAGCTTTATCCATTTTCCTGCAAAATTTAAAATGTCATTATTTGTTCTGCTATGTAGTACTCCATTGCATAAATATACCACATTATCCTCATTCATTATTTGGCTGGAGGGCATTTAGGTTTTTTCCAGGCTCTTGCTATGACAAACAATGCTGATATGAACATAGTTGAGCACATGTTCTTGTGTGACAATTCAGCATCCTTTGATTATATACTCAAAATTGGTATTACTTGGTCTTTTTTTTAATATGGGAGAAGATATTTTTTAATTCTGAAATGATTAGAAAACTAAATATACAAGTGAAGTTAAATTTCTGTTAGCTCCTTCAGTACCATGCTCAAAAATGGTCCTGGACCCTCACTCCTATAAATTAACAGTTCAAGCCATGGACAATATTCGAAATGTTCTACAAATAGAAATACAAGGCTAGTCTATCTTGTGTGGTTATCTGTTTGTGTTTTCAAGGGCACACCACGTCCCCAGAAAGCCATGTCCAGCTGTCACTCCTGCAGGCTGTTCTCTTTAATGCATTCTGTCTTTCCCAACTCTTCCCCACAAGAATGCAGCTTGTCTAGAGTGTTGCCTAGCTCCCAGGGTTCCTCTTTGTCTTCCCCACAAGAACATGGCTTGTCTAGAGTGTTACCTAGCTCTCGGGGTTCTGTAAGGTTGTTTCTTAATTTTCTGAGAAATCGCCACACTGACATCCAAAGGGGTTCGTTGTACCAGCTTGCATTCCCACCAGCAATGCAAAATTGTTCCCTTTTTCTCATAACCTCTCCAGCATAAAATGTCATCAGTGTTTTTGATCTAAGCCATTCTTACAAGTGTAATATGGAATCTCAGTGTTGTTGTGATTTGCATTTCTCTGGTGACTAAAAATGCTGAACATTTCCTTAAGTGTTTTTCAGCAATTTTAGATTGCTGTTGAGAGTTTTCTGTTTAGGTCTGTACTCCATTTTTTTATTGTATTATGTGTTATTTTGGTGACCAATTTCTTGAGTTCTTTGTATATTTTGGAGATAAGACCTCTGTCAGATGTGGAATTAGTGAAGATCTTTTTCCATTCTGTAGACTTTTGTTTTTTCTTGTTGACCATGTCCTTTGCTTTACAGAAGATATTCAGTTTCAGGAGGTCCCATTTATTAATTGTTCCTCTCAGTGTCTGTGCTATTGGGGTTATATTTAGGAAGTGGTCTCCTGTGTCAATGTGTTCCAGTTTACTTCCCACTTTCCTTCTATATGTCAGTTTTGCTGGCTTTATGTTGAGGTCTTTGATGCATTTGGACTTGAGTTTTGTGCATGGTGATAGATATAGGTCTGTTTTCATTCTTCTACATTTTGATATCCAGTTATGCCATTACCACTTGTTAGATATGCTTATGTTTCTTTTTTCCATTTGATATTTTTTCCTTCTTGTCAAAATTCAGGTGAATATGTGTGAATTGATATCTGTGTCTTCTTCGGTTCCATCGGTCTTCCTGTGTGTTCTTATGTCAATGTGAGGCTGCACAAACATGTTTCTTATTATTTACTTGATGTTTCATATTATGATCATATACATAGGAAACATGACATTATTTAGGACTTATAATGTCCAAGAGGGGACACATGAAAATGCAATATCCCTCTATGGTTTTTAAGGTTCTACCTTCCTGCCATTTTTTTCCTTGCTGAATTGTCAGGGAAACCTCACAGAACCTGATATCAAAGAACCTACACTCCTGCGTCTGAAAGGATAGAGAAATTACAAATGCCAACAAATGTTTCATTCTAACACATTCTGTGGCCTTGAAGACCCCTTTAATGACAATCACTAAGAAGTGTCCACATCTTTGAAAATTGAGAATTTCAGTGTCCACTTGCATTCAGTGTAGTGGTGTAAGAAGAAATGTAGAGACTAACATGTGAGACCAATCCTGGACTCAGATCTGTGAGGCACTCTGTCTAATTCTGGTATTGAGTATGTTACTTAACACTCAAAGCATTCAGTATGCAAGTAGAAAACTTAGTGGTCAAATCTAGTGAAATCTAAAATTCTAACTAGTAAATATTTACTTAGTTTTATTTGTTAAGAATTGAGGGTATAATGGCAAATAAGTCTTTTATGAGTTAAGTGCATATATGGCAAATAATACAGACAATTTGTGAGTCACTGGTCTACTGTTTGTTTTATTCTATTCCTTCATTATAACTGTATCCTCTGGACACTGTCATTATCTGACCTTAGTAACACTGAGGATACATGATTCTTTAAATTCAAAGAAGCTGTTTAGAGATAAAATAAATACAGGAAGGTCATGACCATGTCATCTCAGTGTGTGTTCACAAAGCAATAACAGATGTTCTCAAACACATTTATTTCTTGTATGTGGTTTGTGTTCCCCACCTAACATTTTTCACTTTGTTGATATGCTGCTGTCTGCTTTCTGTGGTAAATATTAATTTGAGAGGATTCTCAAGATATCTCAGTGGTAAAGAACATGTGCTGCTCTTGCAGATGACCTGGGTTTGATTCCCTGCACCTACATGGTGGCTCACAGTTTTCTGCAACTCGAGTGCCAATGAGTATTGACATTCTCTTATGGTAACTGCAGGCACTGAATTACCATGGTGCAAACTTACATATGCAGAAAAACATTCATTCTCACAAAATACAGTATGAACTAAACACATTTTTATATAAATACGGATTCATTTCCACATGAATGTTCATTCCACAGGGCAATTACAAGCGCATATAAAGCTTTCAAGAGGGTAGTAAAATGCTGTGTTCTAAGAGGTTTGACATGTCAGAAAGTTTATCCCAGTTTAATTTTACAAGTACAGAATAAAACTGGTGTTTATGATCCTGTCAGATATATGCACTACTACTATTGCAGAGATAAAGCATAGAGTGGTAACTGCAAATGGATTACTAACACTACTACTTGGTAGAAATGTGACATGAAATCCTAGCAGGTGATTAGCAAATAAGAGCATGAGAATAGCATTAAGTGAATAAAATGATTGACTTAAATTTCTGCATGCATTTGCAAATGTTTTGCTTCTGTTTTTTAAAGTCATAATGTCATTATGTAACTCTGGTTATCCTGGAACTCATTCTATAGACCATGTAGACCATGTTGACCTCAAACTAAAAGAGAACTGCATACCTCTGCCTCTCAAATGAAGAGATTAAAGGTATATAACACCACAACTAGTGTTTTGATAATTCTTATAGTGATTTATCTATTATAATGACATCCATATCCCATTAAAATAGATGTGGTATTATAAGATTATAAAGAATAATCAGAAAAATGTGAAACCTTAAAAATTGTCGAATGGAATACAGCACTAGTGTAAATATAAAGTAGCTGAGTGGTTCATCCCAGGCCTGCAAAGCACAAGGCCCTGTGTTCTATTAGCAACAATGATAAACAGTGAGGGAAGGCATGCTGTCTGATTCTTCATATAATTATAGTAAAAGCAATCACTGAGTGATAGCTCAGGACACATAAGGTTCTGCTTGTCACTGCAAAATAGTTATACTCTACCTTCCATTCCATGCTACTTTTCCAATTTGAAGAGGAAGAGCTTTCAAAGCTGTTATTTTTCCACTGTCTATTCAATACAAAGTTAGCACTGCCTCTATAAACATATGAGAAATGCAGTATCATGTAGGGATATTTCTTTTAAACCAGAAACATTTGCACATCCTACATCTTCCCAGACTTATAGTTTTCTTGTGTTTCCAATTTAACATTAACTTGCCACCATTAAGACTCTTTGAATGACAGTGACCAAGAAATATGTGGACCATGAGCTTGAGAATTGAGCCAAAGCATGGCTCAGAATCTTTGCTGATGTGAATCCAGATAATTTGGCTATGCTTGTTATTAATAATTAACAGCACCCTTTGCCCAGAGTTTAAAAAAGTGTGTTTCCTATACCTACCATCTCCACTTTACTGATATTAAAAATTTCTTTCTTTCTATTTTAAAAATTTAGTGTTATATTTATATGATTGTTTGATATCTCACTACATTCAATGTAGTGAAATATCTACTTCATGTTCTGGCTTTGTGGGAGCCTAGCCAGTTTGGATGTTCACCTTCCTAGACCTGGGTGGAGGTCGGGGAGGACCTTGGACTTTCCACAGGGCAGGGAACCCTGACTTCTCTTCAGACTGGAGAGGGAGGAGGAGAGGAGTGGGGGAGGAGGAGAGGGGTGGAAGAGGGGGAGGGAAATGGGAGGCTGGGAGGAGGCAGAAATTTTTTCTTTCAATAAAAAGAAAGAAAAGAAAAGAAAAGAAAAGAAAAGAAAAGAAAAGAAAAGAAAAGAAAAGAAAAGAAAAGAAAAGAAAAGAAAAGAAACAATGACCACTGTCCACCATAGGCTGAGGCAACTCCTGTGCTCAGATTTGAGAGAATACACCACCAAAACTATAATTGGGTGTTTGTCATCACAGCCATAGGATTCTACCCACAAAGTTGCAGTCTGGTAAATCTACTGAAATCAAATATTTTTAATATATTCACTGGACTTATTCACTTAGTTGTATTTTGTTAAGTGTTATACATATAATGGCAAATATAATTATCAAAATATATATTTTTATTTTGTTTATATGAATCTGTATCACTCAAATTCTACAGCCTTTCTTGCCTGATCATGTCTTTTCAATGAAGATGTAGAGTCCAATATTAGTGCTGAGGTCACATAATTTGATTCCTCCCTCAGTAGTGAACACAGTCTCATTCACTCAGTGAACAAAAGCTCCCTGTCATATGTCCAGTCCCCTAATCATTCTTGACCATCTTTTGAGATATCTCAGTTCTTTATATTCACTGACATATCACCCAGAAATAACATGTCATTAGTGTCTCATAAAAGCCAGTCACTCAGGAACTATTTATCTCATATGTGCACCCTTGATCTAGAAGAGAGGAATTAGTTTTCATTCCTCAATTTTCTGTTTCCAAAGTTCTTACACTGACCACAGGAGATCTATATCTCAGTTGACATATAATTCTTACTATGAGAGACTCCTTCCTCCTTATTTTTAAAAATCCCCTATGTCTGTAGGCAGTTCAAATATAGAGTTTTGCCCAATTTTCTTAGCATCCTCCACTGATCTATGTTAAAAGCCCAATGCACATAATCATTCGTAGATGTTTACATTTCTATGGATTACAACTTAGACTTCATGGCTGTTTCCTTTTTCCTTTTTGGTGACTTCAGAGCAAGAAGAGGGTGGTGGGCTCCCTAAGACTGGAATTACAGACTGTTGTGAACTGCCTTGTGGATGCTGGAAACTGAAACCAAGTGCCTGGGAAGAGCAGCCAGTGTACTTTACCATGGAACTATCTCTCTAGCCCCTTATTTTATTTTTACAATATTTAATTATTTATTTTTTTATTGAAAACAAATTTTTGCCTCCTCCCATTCTCCCATTTCCTTCCCCCTCCTCCTATTCCTCTCCCCGTCACCCACTCCTCTCTCCCTCCCTCTCCAGTCCAGAGAGCAGTCAGGGTTCCCTGCCCTGTGGAAAGTCCAAGGTTCTCCCCACTCCATCCAGGTCTAGGAAGGTGAGCATCCAAACTGGCTAGGCTCTCACAAAGCCAGAATATGAAGTAGGATCAAAACTCAGTGCCATTGTCCTTGGCTTCTCGTCAGCCCTCATTGTCAACCATGTTCAGAGTCCGGTTTTATTTCATGATTTTCAGTCCCAGTCCAGCTAGCCTTGGTGAGCTCCCAATAGATCAGCCCCACTGTCTCAGTGGGTGGGTGCACCTCTCATGGTCCTGACATCCTTGATCATGTTCTTCCTCCTTCTGCTCTTCATTGGACCTTGGGAGCTCATACTAACTCATAATTAATTTCTAGCCATAAATAAAGGACATTGAATCTATAATTTGTTATCCTAAAGAAGCTAAATAAGAAGGTGAACTCAAAGAAAAACATATAATTATCTTCCTGGATATGGGAAGTAGACAAGATTGCCGGGCAAAAAAAATGGGACCTTGGGGGTGGGGTGAGATGGGGGTAAGAAAAGTGAGAAGGAGAGGATGGGGGGAACTTGGGGAAATGGGATGGCTGGGATAAAGGAAGGGTGGATATGGGACCAGGGAAGCATATATCTTAATTAAGGAAGCCATCTTAGGGTTGGCAAGAGACTTGAACTTTGAGGGGCTCCCAGGTGCCCAGGGCGATGTCCCCAGTTAGTTCCTTGGGCAGCTAAAGATAGGGAACCTGAAATGGCCCTATCATATAGCCATATCATTCATATCTGATGAATATCTTGCATATCACCATAGAACCTTCATCTGGCAATGAATGGAGATAGACACAAAGATCCACATTGGAGCCCTTGTTTTACTTTATGTAAATGGTTCTTTTGCCTGTTTATTTTGCTGTGCACCACAAAATATTCAGTGCCCATGGAGGACATAAAAGGGCATCAGAACTGTGGATCTGGATGTAGAGATGGCTGTGAGCTGACATGTGGGTGCTGTGAATTGAACTCAGTGTATCTGGGAGAGTAGAGAGTACTCATAGCCACTGTGTCCTTTCTCCAGTCCCTGGTTTATTTTTTAATAGATTCCATGATTCAAATTCTTTGAGGAATGAAGGCGTAAGTCATAAACACTGCCACACCAGTTTGGAATTATTATTAATAGGGTGATATTTATTTAAAAGGGGAAAAACTTACAGATCACTGTCCCAGGCAACAGCCCTCTACGCAACCAGGAAGGGAGTCTAGTCGCCAGCTGAGCAGGAAGTGAAGAGAGAGAGGAGAGGGAAGTGGCCGCTTTTTTAAAGGGAGAGAGACCACGCCCCAATGGGCTGCTTTCTCAGCGGCTATAGGCTGGAGGAATGGGAGGACCTCCCGCAACAGAGGAATCTATGACAATATCAGAGTGAGAAGGCTGAGATATTAGCTCTATGGTAGACAATTTTTTATAAAGTACATGACTTATGGATTGAATACTATATCATAAATTAAAGTAACTTTAAAATCTGCATTTAATTTATGGCTCCAGTTTTATCTATTGATGTTAGCCATAAATTGATTAAGAAAAATAGGAACAAATAAAATTACTGCTTCTCATGGAATGGCAAAACAGATAATCAGGTTAAAGTGATTGTTGCTAAGCTTAGTAATTGGTATATGATTCCTCTGATATTGTGGGTGGTAAGAACTGAGTCCCAAATATTGTACAATTACACATAGACTTCACACACACACACACACACACAAAGAGGGAGAGATTTTATATGTATACAAAAAATAAAATAATACAAAATTAAAAATTCTGCTTTTCTAGAAATAAGTAGCCAGAACACGAATATTTTAGCATAATTGTACAATATTTCATATTTGATATTTTTTATTTCTTCTTAAAAATAGATTAATTTTTGTTTTTATTTATGTGCATTTGTGTTTTGGGACATATATGTTCTCACCCACAGAGCATAGGATGTGTCAGATCCCCTAGAATTGGAGTTCCGGTGCTTCAGATCTTCCTGTCATGGGTGCTGGGAAATAAACCTGACTCCGCTAGAGGAGCAGCAAGTGCTGTTAAACACTGAGTTATCTCTTTCCTTCATTCCTTTTGAGATAGTCACATCTATTCAATATTGGCCTTGAGCTCACTATGTAGGCAAGTCCAGCCTTGAACTCAAGATCCTTCTGCTGAGTGCAAGGAACACAGACATGCATCAACCTATTTAACCATGCAGGATTAAAATAATTTTATACATTATGTAATATTCAGTACTGAGAAAGTTTTGAATAAAAGTAATGAAATAAAGCAAACTGAAATATCCAAGTCAGAGTTTAAACTGAAAGCAATTAGATTTATGGTTGCTTTCATGACCACAGTATTCATTACCTTCCTTTAGCACTTCCTCTTCCATTAATAGTTAAAATTCCATTCTCCTTTCTACATGTTATACGGTACCCACATATACATTCATTTGCGTATGCACATATTCCTACTTGTATGTAATACATTTTGTCATATTGACCTCTGTCACACCGATGACATGCCCCTTTCACGTTCTCTGGACCATTTACTAATGTTTCCCTCTCTTGCTTTCATATCTTACTGAAGATAAGTCAGTGATTTTATTTATGGCTACTTTCATGTGCATGGATGTGGGTTTATAAATTGGATGTACCAGGACACACACACACACACACACACACACACACACACATACACACGTCCTTAGTATCTTAGGACTTGACATATTGCCATACTGAGAACAGGAGAACATTTGATTAGGCTTCACCATACATCAGTGTGGGACTTGTACACTATTTCTATGGCTGCTGATTGGAAATGGTTGATTAGATAGAGGTTGGGCAATTCTTTAACCCTTTACCAAAAATAATGGTAATGACACAAGAGATTAAAATGATTTGACTGAAACTTTCCACAATTTACAAAAGATCAAAACACTACATTGTAGACAATAAATATACATACTGTTAAATCATTTTAAAAACCAAATATATTTAAACTGAAAAAAGCAAATATGATATTGTTTTCTAAGAATTCCACAAGACTACAAATGAGAGATATTCCAATATTGAAACTCAGAAATTTCATACAATGAAATGCTAAAAAGATGAGAAAGTAAATAAATGAATCATTAACATGATTCATTTTGTTTTATTGTGACCATTTTTCAAATTCCTTTATAACATGAGCAACATAATACAAATAGCTTTTTGTTTTATATAGAATTCATATTATAGATATAGAATTATTAATATATCTTGAAAATATGCAAATACCTTAAAAGCAGTAGACTACTGGAAGATAATCAGGAAAGTGCATTGTTTCATGTTCTGCAGGCAAAACAGACCCGCGAGACCATGGTGTCAGTGAGAATGAGCACATAGGGGCTGAATGCTGGAAAACAAGATGCCAACTACACAGATCTGTTTACTACCCACTGGCCACGTTTTTCAGCAAGAATGATCCAAAGGTTCAAACTAAGGTAGACAGAATAGAAGGCTGTAAAGAAACACACTAGGATCAGAATTCTACATGTGGCTCTGTATTCATGGGAAACACTAGAGGAGAAGCTGTATGTGTGAACGTGCTGGACTCTTTGCTTGTGTCTGTGAAGCACAACAATCACCAATTTGCTAGCCCAGGACATAAAAATCAAACTTATCATATCAGGGGAATAGTGTAAGATATTACATAGGAAGACATATCCAGCAAGTATTGTCCAGGAGCAATAACCACCATTGCTTTCTACACTGGCATTTCTCCCATTCAATGGACCATTCACTAGAAATGGAAGAAATAAATTCATGAGGAGATGTAGGAACCAGTTGAAGAGACAGCAGTAGCCAATGAACTCTTTGGACTGTATTTTGAGTGCAATCCACCTACACATTTTGGGTTTGAGCTTTATGGCCTGGAAGACATTGAAGAGACTGACAGTACTGACTGACACCCCACTGCTAACTCTATACCACTAGAAGACAAGTTTACAACTTGTATCACTCAGGAAACATTTCCATCCCAATGCTATCGATGTCTGTGGAATACCCTTAGACAACAAAACTATTGAGTTGGTCAAAACTAGTTGACTGAGAACCAAACCTATAGGTCTCATGTGATTTCCAGTGAGCAGAGAGAAGATGTACAGAAGGAAGAGGGAAGAATTTCCCAAGATCCCAATGACAGTCTGTAGGAGGAAAATAAACCCCATATTCAAATTTGCAGAGTACATTTTGTCATCCCAAAGAGGATACTGATTTTAATAGAGTCAGAAGAATGAAGGAGTTAAGCCAATTAAAATTGCTGCATGACACTGATGCTTCTCTCAGTATTTATATACTTTTGTGTTCTCACTTTAAATAGCCGTGGAATACTTACTGTGCAAGGCTCAACACAATGAAGACTGGTAATTTTGGTTCCCTCAGTACCTATTCTGTCTACTTAGTTCAGAGTACTGTGGTCCACAGTTGAAGGAATACCAAGAGGAGATGGAAGCTGTTGCAAGTAGGGCCTCCTTGTTCATCCTGGCCGCCTGGCTATCTTAGCCCTGAAATAACCACACAGAAACTCTATTAATTAAATCACTGCTTGGCCCATTACCTCTAGTATCTTATTTAATTCTTATATCTTAATTTAACCCATTTCTATTAATCTGTGTATCCCCACATAGCTGTGGCTTATCAGCAAATATTTAGCACATCTATCTCCGGTGGCAGACCCATGGCATTCCTCTCACTCTGCTTTTTTCCTCCAGGAATTCAGTTCTGTCTTCTCCATCTACCTAAGTCCTGCTCTATCAGGCCAAAGAAGTTTCTTTATAAATTAACCAATACAAACAACACACAGAGGGGACTCCCACAACAGAAAGATTTTTGTACTGACATGAATTCCTACTTAGAAGATAAGCTACAGGCAATGAAAATACAGGAACTGTGCAACAAATATTTCCTTTTTGAATTAAAGTTTGAACTTTTAAATATAAGAACAAGGTTATACTAGGTAGAAGAGAAGAAAAATATGCTTCACAATGTGATATGATGTATTAAGTAAATGGATAAAATATTCTTACATTCGCCTAGAATATTATGTGATACCATCACATGAAAATGAACAACTTTAAAATGTAGTGAAAAATAGTTTAATCAGCTCTTACATACTCAATGTATATGAACTTACCAGAAATAATTCAGATAATTCAAGACCCACAGGTATCCATAAAGTAAAAAATTTGTAATGAGAAACAGAAAACTCCTGCCCTCAGTCATACTTGCAATTTCAGCAGCTAGTAATTTGTAGAATACTATCCACGACTGGTGAACAAAACTTTTGAGAATAATCCAAAGGAAAATGTAAGAATATGAGCCCACATAGCTCAACGAATACCAAATATTCTTCAGGAATATAATTTCAAATATAATATTTAAGGAAATATCTGCTATTTATCTTCAGTGAATTAGAATACAGAGTATTGACAGCTCTATATTATTCTTTTTAAAAATGGTGTTGAATAAGAAGGTCAGAATAGTGAAACTTGTTAAAATGTCGTTAAAACTTTTCCTCAATAAAGAATTTCAAAAGCTCAAGATCATGTAATCAGGAGAGGAAGGTCACCCCACAAGAACTGGTATAGCTATCAAAGCCCTCATATACATATTCATGTTCTTCTGTTGTTACCAAGACAGTTCAGGCTGTGTGATCTGCCTCTTATCACTTGGAAGAGTCATACAGCATTGAAAAGATGTGTTAAGCATTACTGATTAATTGAAGTCAAAGGACATAACCAGGGCAGAGAAGAAAATGATAGGAAGGGAAAGAGTAAGGTGAATGGGGAGGCAAACGCTGAAATGAAGATGAGTATAACAGCTGGTTCAGGAGAGGAATTTTAAAGTTTGCTATAACTCTGGTTCTGGAAGACAAACCTGGAGTAATAAACTTGTACCCATAACTCAGGGCAGAAATTCACAGTGCATAAGGGTCAAGATTCTGCTAATCACAAAAATCTGTGGAGACAGAAGGGATAAGAGACATCAGTGCCATGGGTCTCACACAAAGATGAGAATCTGCTCACACAGTGGCGTGTTTGGTTGAAATAGTGTTTTTATTTTTTTTTTTTATTGAGAAAAGGAAAAAAAGTTTCTGCCTCCTCCCAGCCTCCCATTTCCCTCCCCCTCCTCCCACCTTTCTCACCCTCCCCCCACTCTTCTCTCCCTCCCTCTCCAGTCCAAAGAGCAGTCAGGGTTCCCTGCCCTGTGGAAAGTCCAAGGTTTTCCCCCCTCCGTCCATATCTAGGAAGGTGAACATCCAAACTTGCTAGGCTCTCACAAAGCCAGAACATGAAGTAGGATCAAAACCCCGTGCCATTGTCCTTGGCTTCTCATCAGCCCTCATTGTTCGCCATGTTCAGAGAGTCCGGTTTTATCCCATACTTTTTCAGTCACAGTCCAGCTGGCCTTGGTGAGCTCCCAATAGATCAGCCCTACTGTCTCAGTGGGTGGGTGCACCCCTCGTGGACCTGACTTCCTTGCTCATGTTTCCCTCCTTCTGCTCCTCATTGGGACCTTGGGTGCTCAGTCTGGTGCTCCAATGTGGGTCTCTGTCTCTATCTCCATCCATTGCCAGATGAAGGTTCTATGGTGATATGCAAGATATTAATCAGTATTGCTATAGGATAGGGTCATTTCAGGTTCCCTATCCTCGGCTGCCCAAGGAACTAACTGGGGACATCGTCTTGGGCTCCTGGGAGCCACTCTAGGTTCAAGTCTCTTGCCAACCCTAAGGTGGCTCCCTTAACTAAGAATTGTGCTTCCACGCTCCCCTATCCAACCTTCCTTTATCCCAATCATCCTTTTTCCCCAAGTTCCCCCCATCCACCCCTTCTCCCTTTTCTCTCCCCATCTCCCCTTACCCCCATCCCACCCCCAAGATCCCAATTTTTTCTCCGGCAATTTTGTCTACTTCCCATAGCCAAGAGGATAACTTTTTTTTCCCTTGGGTTCACCTTCTTATTTAGCTTCTTTAGATTCACCAATTGTAGACTCCGTGAGGGTCACAGAGTCTACAATTGGTGAACCTAAATAGTGTTTTTATTTTTGAAAAATATCTAGAAGAGCCAGAGTAACATTTATAGTAGAAATAAAATAAAACCAAACTGACCAAACTTGGCCACAAACTAACATAAAAATTAATTTTAGCACTGACATATTAACGTACTTCCTTGGATTATGACTTACTTCCCACAACACCACTTCCAACAAATAACCTGTGTTTTTTATGAAAGTCTTTTTCATCGTTAACATGCATAAAACTATGAGCTTTCTTGACCTACTCACAAATGTTACCTTACTTTTAAGGAACATAAATTTTAGAGATGCAATTGCAGAATCCCTTGGCCCCACATATTTTTCTTAAACTGAAGAAAGTAAAAGCAAAAGCAGGAACATATGCCAGTCACTTCCATTTAGGCCCATCTGACTGCTTAACAAGTTTGAGGTTATTGTGTATAATGACAACATCAAGTTTTAGCTATGAAACCTTAGCATGGATGGAGTGTCTATGACATATTTAGTCTTGCATCAATGAGAACAACTTTTGGCAGGTATAACAATGAGAATAAGGAAGATTCTGTTCTGACACTGTGCAGGTTAGTAAGTGATAATATGACAGGGATTTTCTAAAAGATGTCTATCCAGTATCTTTCTCTCTCTTTCCATCACCTCTGTCTACCTCTCTGTGCCTCCACCCCTCTTATATCTGTGTCTATCCCTGTTCACAGTGCTGTATTCTTGAAGCATGATTAATAAAAGCTCAGGGAGAGAAATTAGGGTTCAACCTGAAGATCCAAAAGCAAAACAGCCAGCCACTGGCTCTCACCTCCACATCAATCTGAAATGGCAATCCTGCCTCTTGGGATCTCAGGAGACTGCATCTGTGAGAGCTGTGTCACCCCGTCTTATATTCTTCTTTAGGGCTGAGATTAAAAGTGTGTACCACCGTCATTAAAGGCATCTACTACCCAGATTCTATGGCAACTAGTGTGGCTACTGAGATTAAAGGTGCATGCCATTGTGGCTACTGGTATTAAAGGTATGTGATATCATAACCTGGTGTGTAAGGCTGACCAGTGAGACTGTTTTACTCTCAGATCTTCAGGCATCCTTTATTTATTAAAATATATTTGAAATGCCACTATATATAGGCTCACCAAATTATATTATTATATTCTAAGACATTCAGACTTAATTTTTGGTACCCATTTGAACCATATCAAAACTCTGTAGCAGAAAGTTGTGTACAGGGTACCGTGGAGGATGAGTACTCAGGACAACATCATATTTCATACACAGTTATTCCATATATTTGGAATTGGTGTCATTCTTGTACTGTTATTCTGACTTTCCTAATTTGTATGTTTATTAATCACTTTGAACAGCTGTGAAAAATGTTCACAGATTATACATTTTTGCAATCTGTATATGTTCATTCATAGTCAGCAGACAAACAATATCAGATTTCAGAAATTTATAAAAATCATGGAGGTCCTGCAAGTGTTTCCTCTGGTCATCAGTGGAGGCTCTTGAGGGAAATTTTAAAAATTAAGCAAATGTGTAAAAAGCAATTCACACACACACACACACATACACACACACACCTGGACATAAACACATACCCTCAAGTCACCTCTGAAGATTCCAAATCTTTTACAAATAAAACACTGAGACCAGAATAAATAATGGACCATAAATTTTGCAATGTCACTTCACCTGTAATGTGAGACATTAGTAATATAAAATTAAAATTTATCTCACTGATAGCCTCACAAAATACCTACCTTTAAATGTATGTTATCCAGTCATTGTTTGCTAGATGGCTGTATGTAGATGTGGAATGGAGTCTCTGATATAGATTTGGGATTGAATGATCTTACCTCCTTGGGGGGAAATGATTATTTCCCCACTGTAAGTTTACTGGCAGCATCTGTAAAGGGACCTGAGATTATCTGCAGAAGAATCTATGTACTGTGCAATCCCCAGCTGCTATTGAAAATGACCACTAATGATACACATCAGGAGGTGCAGAACTGTTTTCCTGAGATACAATCCCAAAATACACAATAATGACACAAAGTTTATGAAGACCTCAGGGAATGTCTCGTGAGTGCTAAAAGTTTCGCACAGGGCTCTTACTGAGTCTTCATTATCTTGGTATTCAGGGATTCATGGTAATTTTGAGAATGCCCAGATCATGCCATCTCTCTTCAGCTTACTGAAGTCATACTATATCAATAATTCCTCCTAGAGTTTGGTGGCTAGTGAAGATGTGTAATCTCTGCCATGGAGATGTTTGCATATGGTTTTGGAATGATGCCTTTATGATATCATGGAAACCCATACTTGGAGAAGGGAGTATTGTTAAATGGATGATGGAAAGCTTGCAGCTCTGGGTTGTAGAGATGCCTTGTGTGAAACAAAGACAATAAAGTTCCATTTACCTTATACGTGAAAATTGAAGTGTGTCTTGGCCAGAATTATGCCTGAAAAAGAATATAAAGGTATGTTGATTAGTTTAGAACTCAGTTTGGTAAGTAGAGAAAATAATAGGAGGAACACATGTAGGAGGAAAAGGAGGAGAATATGTAAAAGAAGAGAAAGAAACAGAAAGAGAAGAAAAAGCAGAAGAGGAAGAAGAAGGAGGAGGAGGAGGAGGAGGAGGAGGAGGAGGAGGAATAGATTTCTCATAGATACAGGGCATCCACCACCAGTTTCATAAGAATTGGCACCTCATGACACATGACTCATAAGAGTATTAGAATTTGGTTTCTGCTAGGAAAGAAGAGACAATAGTAACAACATATGGCAGCCTCTAGATGCACACAAGTGTTCAGACTCATTCCCTGAGGAACTCCAATTGTCATGTTATACCTATAGGACACTCTAACAGGACATTCTAACTGCCCTACAGGATCACATGATTCACCACTATATATAGTAAAAACTCCAAGAACTGGACTTGAAATCCTAACAACCCTCATCCTGGAAAGTTCTGTCCCTGAAGAAACTTTTTGTTAATCTTGCCTTTTAGTCATTTCTTTGCTGTTTCTTGCCCTAGCAGAGGCATCCACCTTCCTGTTTTCTCCCTTCCAATCAATCTCTTGGGTAAGGTTCACTGTGTATGGTGTGACTTTGTGGTATTCCTTGATTTCCAACTGCTAGGATACCTTTCCATCCTAGCTGTAATGCTTACAACTTAGTTCCATTTAAACTCTTATGACCCAAAGCCTTCTTTATTCTAGGCACAGTACAGCATCTGGCTTTCATATATCATTCATAGATTATATTTAGGACCAGCCCATGTCTGAAGTATGCAAACAAGAATTCTGAATGCAATACAAAACAGTTACTTTTTCACTATCATATATTTGTCCCTTAGCCACAGCCAGGCCACCATTCCTCTCAACAATGGTAATATCAGTATTGACATCTAGACATGATAATATTTGGCTTTCACTTACTGAATCTTTCCTGGCAGAATTGTTATATATGTTCTGTAGAAACCCTGGTCTACTGAGCCATGGACTTGAAAAACAATCTTCTTCTATTGTGTAATAGTTTACTTTGTGACCGAAAACTTCCATTCCTCGGGAGCGTCCTTTATCAGTGTTTTAACATTTCTACTTCTGTGAAGAGACACCCATGACCACAAGAACTTTAAAAGAAAAAAATTAATCGGGATTGGATTGTAGGTTTAGAATTTCAGACATCATTATTATGCTGGAATCCATGGTTTCCCATAGGGAGACATGGTGTTTGAGATGGATCAGAAAATTCCATATCTGAATTGGCAGGCAGCAAGAAGGGTAAGGCACACTGGACCTGGCTTGAGCCTTTGAAACATCAATGGTTACCCAAGTGACACACTTTCTCCAACATAGTCACACCTATTCCAATAAGACCACACCTCATAATAGTGCCAGTTCCCCAACTGGGAGAATTTCATTCATGTCACTACAAGCAGGAAGTTAAGCAACTTAAAATAGCTTCAGAAACTTCCAGACACTGAAAATATTTATTAGTTCCTCCCTTTCAGAGTAAGAAATAGTATTTGAGGGACTCTTTTGCAAATGCCAAGATGCAAAGACCCTTGATATCAGACTAGCTTCTGGAAGAGCAAAATCCCATCAGCATTGAATAGAAGAGTTTTGAACCACTTTAATAACTTGGAAAACATTCTCTTTAACCTGTTGAACTTTATGAAAGCCATGCCTTGTGTTCCAGGTAGCTTATTCTTGTAAGTTGTCACTTAAGCTGGGAATCTGGGGTAGGTTCTCATGATGCAGCTGTTTTTGAATCATTTCTGCTCCCTATAAGTAACCCCTCACTCATAATTTGGTAAATAATCCTAATAAAAAACAAATTTTATCAAGTTGGTCTTTGGTGGTATTCATGCTATGATGTGTCATGGCATCTATTTGTTTCATATGTCCTCAGGGAAACCTTTGCCACACTTCCCTGTCACTTCGTTAGACCACCATTTCCTCTTCCTAAGTCTTATCATCGGATTCACAGATAAATATAGGTAATACCTCTCATCAAAGAAGCATATCTTTTCATCAAATGAGACCATCACAGAAAAACCACAACTTTACACAATGCACGAATTAACAAATTTGGAGAAAACATTTCCTGTGGTCAGATTTACATTATATCATAGGTCCTGCATCTAAGAATCAAAAAAACACCACAGAAGAATGGGGATAGCAAGATTTTAGGAGTGGAAATACCTTGGGAGGTCAGTCTGTTGCTCTGATGAAGGACTTTGTGTCTATCTCCATCCATCGCCAGATGAAGATTCTATGATGATATTCGAGAGAATCATCAGTATGTTAGTTGGGTAATGCCAATTCAGGCACTCTCTACTCTGCTGCCCAAGGACCTACCTGGTGACATCCCCGTGGACACCTGGGAACCAAGGTCCAATTGAAGAGCAGAAGGAGGGAGAAGATGGTCAAGAAAGGATGGACCGCGAGGGGTTGTCCACTGACTGAGACAGTTTGCCTGTTCTAATGGGAGCTCACCAAATCCAACTGGACCAGGACTGAATGAGCATGCGACCAAACCGACAATCTGAATGTAGCTGAAATGCGGGTTGATTGAGAAACCATTGATAAAGAACCTTCATCTGGCGATTTATGGAGATAGAGACAGAGACCCGCATTGGAGCACTGGACTGATCTCCCAAGACCCAGATGAAGAGCAGAAGGAGGGAGAAAATGAGCAAGGAAGTCAGGACCACGAGGGGTGTGTCCACCCACAGAATTGGTGGGACTGATCTAATGGGAGCTCACCAAGGCCAGCTGGAATGGGACTGAAGGAGCATGTGATCAAAGCAGACTCTCTGAATGTGGCTGACAATAAGGGCAGACTGGGAAGCCAATGATAATGACACCAGATTTGGATTCTACTGCATGTACTGGCTTTTTGGGAGCCTAATCTTTTTTGGATGCACACCTTCCTAGTCCTGGATGGAGAGGGGAGGGCCTTGTACTTTCCACAGGGCAGGGCACCCTGATTTCTCTTGGGACAGGAGAGCGAGGGGGAGGGGAAATAGGGGTGGTGGGAAGAAAATGGTAGGATGGAAGGAGGTGGAATTTTTTCTTACTTCTGCTCCATTTTTAATTTTTTTCTTATTTATTTATTTATTTATTAAAGATTTCTGCCTCCTCCCCGCTACTGCCTCCCATTTTGCTCCCTCACCCCCGATCAAGTCCCCCTCCCTAATCAGCCCAAAGAGCAATCAGAGTTCCCTGCCCTGTGGGAAGTCCAAGGACCCCCCAACTCCATCCAGGTCTAGTAAGGTGAGCATCCAAACTGCCTAGGCTCCCACAAAGCCAGTATGTGCAGTAGGATCAAAAACCCATTGCCATTGTTCTTGAGTTCTCAGTAGTCCTCATTATCCGCTATGTTCAGCGAGTCCAGTTTTATCCCCTGATTTTTCAGACCCAGGCCAACTGGCCTTAGTGGGTTCCCGATAGAACATCCCCATTGTCTCAGTGTGTGGGTGCACCCCCTCGCTGTCCTTAGTTCCTTGCTCATGCTCTCTCTCCATCTGCTCCTGATTTGGACCTTGAGATTTCAGTCTGGTGCTCCAATGTGGGTCTCTGTCTCGGTCTCCTTTCATCACCTGATGAAGGTTAATATTCAGGAGGATGCCTATATGTTTTTCTTTGGGTTCACCTTCTTTTTTTTAATTAAAATTTTCTGCCTCCTCAACGCCTCCCTTTTCCTCCCTCTCACCCTAATCCCCATGTACCCCTCCATCTCTAGTACGAAGAGGAGTCAGGGTTCCCTGCCCTATGGGCAGTCCAAGGTCCTCTCGCCTCCATCCAGGTCTAGGAAGTTGATCATCCACATAGGCTAGGCTCCCACAAAGCCAGTAATGCATTAGGATCAGAACCCAGTGCCATTGTCTTTGGCTTCTCAGCAGCCCTCATTGTCCTCCCTGTTCAGAGAGTCTGGTTTTATCCCATGCTTTTTCAGTCCCAGGCCAGCTGGCCTTTGTGAGCTCCCATTAGATCAGCCCCACTGTCTCAGTGGGTGGGTTCACCCCTCGTAGTCTTGACTTCCTTTCTCATGTTCTCCTTCCTTCTTCTCCTCATTTGGACCTTAAGAACTCAGTCCAGTGCTCCAATGTGGGTCTCTGTCTTCATCCATCGCCGGATGAAGGTTCTATGCTGATATGCAAGATATTCATTACTATGGCTATAGGATAAGGACATTTCAGGCTCTCTCTCCTCAGCTGTACAAGGACCTAGATGGGGATATCTCTCTGGAACCTTGGGAACCCCTCTAGAATCAAGGCTCTTGACAACCCTAAAATGGCTCAAATAATTAACATGTATACTTCCCTGCTCCCATATCTACCCTTCCTTTATCCCAATCATCCCATTCCCCCAAGCTCTCGCCATTCTCCCCTTCTCACTTTTCTCTCCCCATCTTCCCTTTACCCCATCCCACCCCACACCCCAGTTCCCAATTTTTGCCCAGCAATCTTGTCTACTTCCAATATCCAAGACAATAACTATATGTTTTTCTTTGGGGTTACCTTCTTATTTGGCTTCTCTAGGATCTTGAATTATAGGCTCAATGTCCTTTATTTATGACTAGAAACCAATTATGAGTGAGTACATCCCATGTTCATCTTTTGGTTCTGGGTTACCTCACTCAAGATAATGTTTCCTATTTCCATCCATTTGCACGCAAAATTCAAGAAGTCATTGTATTTTACTGCTAAGTAGTATTCTAATGTGTATATATTCCACACTTTCTTAATCCATTCTTCCATTGAAGGGCATCTAGGTTGTTTCCTGGTTCTGGCTATTGCAAACAATGCTGCTATGAACATAGTTGAACAAATGCTTTTGTAGTATGATGGGGCATCTCTTAGGTATATTCCCAAGAGTGGTATTGCTGGGTCCTGGGGTAGGTTGATCCCAAATTTCATGAGAAATCGGCACAATGATTTCCAAAGTGGTTGCACAAGTTTGCATTCCCACCAGCAATGGATGAGTGTACCGCTTACTCCACATCCTCTCCAGCAAAGGCCCTCATTGGTGTTTTTGATTTTAGCCATTCTGACAGGTGTAAGATGATATCTCAAAGTTGTTTTGATTTGCATTTCCCAGATCGCTAAGGAGGTTGTGCATGACCTTAAGTGTCTTTTGGCAATTTGAACTTCTTCTGTCGAGAATTCTCTGTTCAGATCAGTGCCCTAATTTTTAATTGGGTTAATTGGCATTTTAAATTCTAGTTTCTTTTTTAATTAATTAATTTATTTATTAAAGATTTCAGTCTCCTCCCCGCCACCACCTCCCATTTCCCTTCCCTTCCCCCTCCCCCAACCAACTCCCCCTCTCTAATCAGCCCAAAGAGCATCAGGATTCCCTGCCCTGTGGGGAGTCCAAGGACCTCCTACCTCCTTCCATGTCTAGTAAGGTGAACATCCAAACTGCCTAGGCTCCCACAAAGCCAGTACGTACAGTAGGATCAAAATACAGTGTCATTGTTCTTGAGTTTTCAGTAGTCCTCATTGTCCGCTATGTTCAGCAAGTCCGATTTTATCCCATGCTTTTTTAGACCCAGTCCAGCTGCCCTTGGTGAGTTCCCAATAGAACATGCCCATTGTCTCAATGTGTGGGTGCACCCCTCGCTGTCCTGAGTTCCTTGCTCATGCTCTCCTTATGCTCCTGATTTGGACCTTGGGGTTTCAGTGCGGTGCTCCAATGTGGAACTCTGTCTCTGTCTCCTTTCATCGCCTGATGAAGGTTAATATACAGGAGGATGACTATATGTTTTTCTTTGGGTTCACCTTCTTATTTAGCTTCTCTAGGATCACGAATTATAGGCTCAATGTCTTTTATTTATGGCTAGAAACCAATTATGAATGAGTACATCCCATATTCATCTTTTTGGGTCTGGCTTACCTCATTCAGGATGTTTTTTATTTCCATCCATTTGCATAAAAAATTCAAGAAGTCATTGTTTTTTACTGCTGAGTAGTACTTTAATACATATATATATATATACTTTCTCCATCCAGTCTTCTATAGAAGAGCATCCAGGATGTTTCAAGGTTCTGGCTATTACAAACAATGCTGCTATGAACAGAGTTGAGCATATACTTTTGTTGTATGATAGGGCATCTCTTGGGTATATTGACAAGAGTGGAATTGCTGGGTCTAGGGGTAGGTTGATCTTGAATTTCCTAAGAAACTGCCACACTGCTTTCCAAAGTGGTTACACAAGTTTGCATTCCCACCAGCAACTGATGAGTGTACCCCTTTCTCCACAACCTCTCCAGCAAAGGCTATCATTTTTTTTGATTTTAACCATTCTGACAGCTGTAAGATGGTATCTTAAAGTTGTCTTGATTTGCATTTGACTGATTGCTAAGGAAGATGAGCATGACCTTAAGTGTCTTTTGTCCATTTGAACTTCTTCTGTTGAGAATTCTCTGTTCAGTTCAGTGCCCCATTTTTTAAGTGGGTTAATTAGCATTTTAAAGTCTAGTTTCTTGAGTTCTTTATATATTTTGGAAATCAGACCTTTGTCAGTTGCGGGGTTGGTGAAGATCTTCTCCCAGTAAGTGGGTTGCCTTTTTGTCTTAGTGACAGTGTCCTTTGCTTTACAGAAGCTTCTCAGTCTCAGGAGGTCCCATTTATTCAATGTTGCCCTTAATGTCTGTGCTGCTGGGGTTATGCGTAGGAAGTGGTCTCCTGTGCCCATGTGTTGTAAAGTACTTCCCACTTTCTCTTCTATCAGGTTCAGTATATTCAGACTTATATTGAGGTCTATAATCCATTTGGACTTGAGTTTTGAGCATGGTGATAGATATGGGTCTAATTTTCATTCTTCTACAGATGGACATCCAGTTTTGTCAGTACTATTTGTTGAAGATGCTCTATTTTTCAATTGTATACTTTTTAGATCCTTTATCAAAAATCAGGTGTTCATAGGATTGAAGGTTAAAATCTGGGTCTTCTATTCAATTCCAAAGGTCAACTACTCTGTTTTTATGCCAATACCAAGCTGTTTTCAATATTGTAGCTCTATAACAGAGATTGAAATCAGGGATGTTAATGCCTCCAGATGATCATTTATTGTATAAGATTATTTTGGCTATCCTGGGTTGTTGTTTTTCCATATAAAGTTGATTATTGTCTTCTCATGGTCTGTGAAGAATTTTGATGGGATTTTGATGGGGATTGCATTGAATCTATAGATTGCTTTTGGGAGAATTGCCATTTTTACTATGTTGATCCTCCAAATCCAAAAGCAAGGGAGATCCTCCCATTTTCTGGTGTCCTCTTCAATTTCTTTCTTCAAAGCCTTAAAGTTCTTGTCAAATAGATCCTTCACTTCCTTGGTCAGAGTTACCACCAGATATTTTATGCTATTTTTGGCTATCGTGAAATGTGATGCTTCTCTGATTTACCTCTCTGTTTCCTTATCCTTAGTGTTTAGGAAGGCAACTGATTGCTTGGAGTTGGTCTTGTATCCTGCTACATTACTAAAGGTGTTTATCAGCTGTAGGATTTCTTTGGTAGATTTTTTGGGGTCGCTTATGTATACTATCATATGATCTGCAAATAACGAAAGTTTAACTTCTTTTTTTATTGAGAAAAAAATTTCCCCCTCCTCCCATCCTCCCACTCCTCCCCCCCTACCCCCACTCTTCCCCCCTCCCCCCATTCCTCTCCCCCTCCCTCTGCAGTCTGAAGAGCAGCCAGGGTTCCCTGCCCTGTGGAAAGTCCAAAGTCCTTGCCCCTCCATCCTGGACTAGGAAGGTGAACATCCAAACTGGCTAGGCACCCTCAAAGCCAGACCATTATGCAGGATCAAAACCCAGTGCCATTGTCCCTGGCTTCTCAGCAGCCCTCATTGTCCGCCATATTCAGATAAGAAGGTGAATCCAAAGAAAAACATATAGCTATCTTTCTGGGTATGGGAGTAGACAAGATTGCCAGGCAAAAAATCGGGATCTTGGGGGTGGGGTGGGAGGGGTGTCTCCCTTCTTTGAGTTGTGCTGATGAAGGGTCACTAGATGCCTGAGTTACTGTAGGCAGTGTTGGCAATGTTGGATTCCTTGGGTTGTGATTTTCCTTCTATTACTTTCTGTAAGGCTGGATTTGTGGCTACATATTGTTTAAATTTGTTCTTATCCTGGAATGTTTTGTTTTCTCCATTGATAGGGAATGATAGCTTGGCTGGGTATAGTAGTTTGGGTTTGCATCCATGGTCTCTTAGTTTCTGAAGTACCTCTATCCAGGACCTTCTGGCTTTCTGGGTTTCCACAGAGAAGTCAGGTGTAAGTCTGATCGGTTTACGTTTATAAGTCACTTGACCTTTTTCCTTTGCAGCTCTTAATATTCTTTCTTTATTCTGTATGTTTTGTGTTTTGATTATTATATGGTGAGGAGATTTTTTTTGATCCAGTCTATTTGGTGTTCTGTATGCTTCTTGAATATTCAAAGGAATATCTTTCTTTATGTTGGGAAAGTTTTCTTCCATAATTTTGTAAAAAATATTTTCTGGACCTTTGAGCTGCAATTCTTCACCTTTTTTATTTTTATTTTTATTGAGAGAAGGAAAAGAAAGTTTCAGACTCTTCCCACCCTCCCATTTCCTTCCCCCTCCTGCCAATCCTCTCCTCCTCACCCCACTCCTCTCCCCCTCCCTCTCCAGTCTGAAGAGCAGTCAGGGATCCCTGCCCTGTGGAAAGTCCAAAGACCTCCCCACTCCATCCTGGTCTAGGAAGGTGAACATCCAAACTGGCTAGGATCCCACAAAGCCAGAACATGAAGTAGGATCAAAACCCACTGCCATTGCTTTACAGAAGCTTCTCAGTTTTAGTAGGTCCCATTTATTCAATGTTGCCCTTAATGACTGTGCTGCTGGGGCTTTACATAGGAAGCGATCTCCTGTGCCCATCTGTTGTAGGGTACTTCCCATTTTCTCTTCTATCAGGTTCAGTGTGTTCAGACTGATATTGAGGTCTTTAATCCATTTGGACTTGAGTTTTGTGTATGGTGATAGATATGGATCTATTTTTGTCACTAAGACAAAAGGGCAACCTACGAACTGGGAGAAGATCTTCACCAACCCCGCAACAGACAAAGGTCTGATCTCCAAAATATATAAAGAACTTAAGAAACTAGACTTTAAAATGCTAATCAACCCAATAATAAAATGGGGCACTGAGCTGAACAAAGAATTCTCAACAGAAGAAGTTCAAATGGCCAAAAGACACTTAAGGTCATGTGCAACTGACTTAGCTATCAGGGAAATGCAAATCAAAACAACTTTGAGATATCATCTTATACCTGCCAGAATGGCTAAAATCAAAAACTCCAGTGAGGGCCTATGCTGCAGAGGCTGTGGAGGAAGGGGTACCCTAATCCATTGCTGGTGGGAATGCAAACTTGTGCAACCACTTTGGAAATCAGTGTTTCAGTTTCTCAGGAAATTCGGGATCAATCTACCACTGGACCCAGCAATACCACTCCTGGGAATATACCCAAGAGATGCCCTGTCGTATGCCAAGAGAATTTGTTCAACTATGTTCATAGCAATATTATTTGTAATAGCCAGAACCAGGAAACAACCTAGATGCCCTTCAATGGAAGAATGGATGAAGAAAGTGTGGAATATATACACATTAGAGTACTACGCTGCAATAAAAAGCAATGACTTCTCGAATTTTGCATGCAAATGGATGGAAATAGAAAATACTATCCTGAGTGAGGTAAACCAGACCCAAAAAGATGAACATGGGATGTACTCACTCATAATTGGTTTCTAGTCATAAACAACGGTCACGGAGTCGAAATTGGTGAACCTAAAGATGCTAAATAAGAAGGTGAACCCAAGGAAAAACATATAGTTATCCTCTTGGCTATGGGAAGTAGACAAAATTGCCGGGGAGAAAATTGGGATCTTGGGGGTGGGGTGGGATGGGTAAGGGGAGATGGGGAGAGAAAAGGGAGAAAGGGAGGATGGGGGGTGTTGTGATATGGAGCTGCGGGGCTGCATCCCCAGCACCCTGACCGCCTGGCTAGCGTATGCTCCGAAATAACAACACACAAACTATTCATTTAAACACTTCTTGGCCCATTAGCTCTAGCTCTTACTGACTAATTCTGATATCCCGATCAACCCATCTCTAATAAGCATCGGTCTTACCGGGAAAGATTCAGCATGTCTGACCTGGTTGCTGGCTGCATCGCATCTGCCTCAGAGAGCAGAGCTATCATGTCTGCCCCAGAGAGGGGAGCATGGCGTCTCTGAGCTCACTTCCTCTTCCTCCCAGCATTCTGTTAAGTTTACTCCTCCCTCCTAAGTTTTAACCTATGAGGCCAAGCAGTTTCTTTATTGCTGAACCAATGAAATCAACAGATTGATATATGACACTTTCACATCAGGGGGGAACTTGGGGAAAAAGGATTATTGGGATAAAGGAAGGTTGGATAGGGGAGCACGGAAGCACAATTCTTAGTTAAGGGAGCCACCTTAGGGTTGGCAAGAGACTTGAACCTAGAGTGGCTCCCAGGAGCCCAAGGCGATATGCCCAGTTAGTTCCTTGGGCAGCTGAGGATAGGGAACAGGAAATGACCCTATCCTATAGCAATAATGACGAATATCTTGCATATCACCATAGAACCTTCATCTGGTGATGGATGGAGATAGAGACAGAGACCCACACTGGAGCACTGGACTGAGCTCACAAGGTCCCAATAAGGAGCAGAAGGAGGGAGAACATGAGCAAGGAAATCAGGACCACGAGGGGTGCACCCACCCACTGAGACAGTGGGGCTGATCTATTGGGAGCTCACCAAGGCCAGCTGGACTGTGACTGAAAAAGCATGGGATAAAACCGGACTCTCTGAACATGGCGAACAATGAGGGCTGATGAGACGCCAAGGATAATATGGCACGGGGGTTTTGATCCTACTTAATGTTCTGGCTTTGTGGGAGCCTAGCCAGTTTGGATGTTCACCTTCCTAGATATGGACGGAGGGGGGAGGACCTTGGACTTTCCACAGGGCAGGGCACCCTGACTGCTCTTTGGACTGGAGAGGGAGGGGGAGAGGAATTGGGGGAGGGTGAGAAGGGTGGGAAGAGGGGGAGGGAAATGGGAGGCTGGGAGGAGGGAGAAAATTTTTTTCCTTTTCTCAATTAAAAAAAAAAACCAGTGCCATTGTCCTTGGCTTCTCAGCAGCCCTCATTGTCTGCCATATTCAGAGAGTCCGGTTTTATCCCATGCTTTTTCAGTCACAGTCCAGCTGGCCTTGGTGAGCTCCCAATAGATCAGCTCCACTATTTCCGTAGGTGAGTGTACCTCTTGTGGTCCTGACTTCTTTGCTCATGTTCTCCCTCCTTCTGCTCCTCATTGGGACATTGGGAGCTCAGTCTGGTGCTCCAGTGTGGGTCTCTGTCTCTATCTACATCCATCGCCTGATTAAGGTTCTATGGTAATATGCAAGATATTCATCAGTATGGCTATAGGATAGGATCATTTCAGGTTCCCTATCCTCAGCTGCCCCAGGAACTAACTGGGGACATCGCCCTGGGCACCTGGGAGCCCCTCTAGGTCCAAGTCTCTTGCCAACCCTAAGATGGCTCCCTTAATTAAGATATGTGCTTCCCTGCTCCCCTATCCAATCTTCCTTTATCCCAATCATCCCGTTTCCCTAATTCCCCCCATCCTCCCCTTCTTACTTTTCTCTCCCCATCTCCCCTTACCCCCCTCCCATCACACCCCCAAGATCCCAATTTTTTGCCCGGCAATCTTGTCTATTTCCCATAACCAGGATGATAGCTTTATGTTTTTCTTTGGGTTCACCTTATTTAGCTTCTTTAGGATATCAAATTATAGACTCAATGACCTTAATTTATGGCTAGAAACCAATTATGAGTGAGTACATCCCTTGTTCATCATTTTTGGGTCTAGGGTACCTTACTCAGGATAGTGTTTTCTATTTCCATCCATTTGCATGCAAAATTCGAGAAGTCATTATTTTTTACCACTGAGTAGTACTCTTATGTGTATATATTCCACACTTTGTTCATCCATTCTTCCATTGAAGTTTGCATTCCCACCAGCAATGGATGAGGGTACTCCTTCTTCCACAACCTCTCCAGACTCTTCTGTTTCTATATTGTGAAATACATTAAGGAGTATAGGTATTAGCTCTTCTTGGAAGTTCTGGTAGAATTCTGCATTGAAACCATCTTGTCCTGGGCTCTTTTTTGGAAGGGAGATTTTTGATAACAGATTCTAATTCTTTTTTTTTTGTCTTAATACTTGGGACTTTTGTTTATTAAGGAAAAAAATTTCCGCCTCATCCCATCCTCCCACTCCTCCCCCCTTCCCCCTCTCCCCACTCCTCTCCCCCTCCCCCCACTTCTCTCCCCCTCCCTCTGCAGTCTGAAGAGCAGTCAGGGTTCCCAGCCCTGTGGAAAGTCCAAAGTCCTTGCACCTCCATCCTGGTCTAGGAAGGTGAACATCCAAACTGCCTAGGCACCCTCAAAGCCAGAACATGATGCAGGATCAAAACCCAGTGGGCATGCTCAACCTCCTTAGCGATCAGGGAAATGCAAATCAAAACAACTTTGAAATATCATCTTACACCTGTCAGATTGGCTAAAATCAAAAACACCAATGATAGCCTCTGCTGGAGAGGTTGTGGAGGAAGGGGTACCCTCATCCATTGCTGGTGGGAATGCAAACTTGTGCAACCACTTTGGAAAGCAGTGTTTCGGTTTCTCAGGAAATTCGGGATCAACCTACCCCTGGACCCAGCAATGCCACTCTTGGGAATATACCCAAGAGATACCCGATCATATGACAGGGGCATTTGTTCAACTATGTTCATAGCAGCATTGTTTGTAATAGCCAGAACCTGGAAACAACATAGATGTCCGTCAATGGAAGAATGGTTGAAGAAAGTGGGGAATATATACACATTAGAGTACTACTCAGCAGTAAAAAACAATGACTTCTAATTCTTTTCAACTAACAGGTCTATTAGATTGTTCACCTGGTCTTGGTTTAACTTTGGTATATGATACTTATCTAAAAAATGTCCATTTTTTTACATTTTCCATTTTTGTGGCATACAGGTTTTTGTAGTAAGATCTAATGATTCTCTGAATTTCCTCTGTGTCTGTGGTTATGTCCCCCTTTTCACTTCTGATCTTATTAACTTGAGTGTTCTCTCTCTGTCATTTGATTAGTTTGGATAGGGGTTTGTCGATCTTGCTGATTTTCTACAAGAACCAACTTTTTGTTTCATTGATTCTTTGGATTGTTTTCTGTGTTTCTATTTTGTTGAGTTCAGCCCTCAGTTTGATTATTTGCTGTATTCTACTCCTTCTGGGTGAGTCTGCTTCTTTTTTTTCTAGAGCTTTTAGGTGTGCTGTTAAGTTTCCAATGTGTGCTTTTTCTGTTTTCTTTATGTGGGCACTTAGTGCAATGTACTGTCCTCTTAGCACTGGTTTCATTGTGTCCATTGGTTTGAGTATGTTGTGTCTTTATTTTCATTAAATTCATGTTCCTCCCATTTTTTCTCCACTTATCAAACTGAGTTCTAAACTGATCCACATACTTTTATATCCTTCTTTAAGCGTGATTCTAGCCAAGAAACTTCAATTTTCACGTATCAGGTAATTGGAACTTTATTGTCTTTGTTTCACATAAAGCATCTCTACAACCCAGAGCTACAAGCTTTCCATCATCCATTTAACAATACTCCCTTCTCCAAGTATGGAATCCCATGATATCATAAAGGCATCATTCTGAAACCATATGCAAACATCTCCATGGCAGAGATTACACATCTTCACTAGCCACAAAACTCTAAGAGGAATTATTGATATAGTATGACTTCAGGAAGCTGAAGAGAGATGGCATGATCTGGGCATTCTCAAAATTACCATGAATCCCTGAATACCAAGATAATGAAGACTCAGTCAGAGCCTTGTGCGAAACTTGTAGCACTCATGAGACGTTCCCTGAGGTCTTCATGAACTCTGTGTCATTATTATGTATTATGAGTTTGTATCTCAGGAAAACAGTTCTGCACCTCCTGACGGGCATCATTAGTGGTCATTTTCAATAGCCCCTGGGGATTGTACAGTACACAGAATCTTCTGCAGATAATCTCAGGTCCCTTTACAGATGCTGTCAGTAAACTTACAGTGGGGAAATTATCATTTGCCCCTGAGGAGGTAAGATCATTCAATCCCAAATCTATATCAGAGGCTCCATTCCACATCTACATACAGCCATCTATCAGACAATGCCTGGATAACATGCATTCAATGGTAGGTATTTGGTGAGGCTATCAGTGAGATAAATTTTAATTTTATATTTCTAATATCTCTCATTACAGGTGCAGTGACATTGCAAAATTTATGATCCATTATTTATTCTGGTCTAAGTGTTTTATTTGTAAAAGATTTGGAATCTTCAGAGGTGACTTGAGGGTATGTGCTTATGTCCAGGTGTATGTGTGTATGTGTGTGTGTGTGAATTGCTTTTTACACATTTGCTTAATTTTTAAAATTTCCCTCAAGAGCCTCCACTGATGACCAGAGGAAACACTTGAAGGACTTCCATGATTTTTTTATAGATTTGTGAAATCTGATATTGTCTGTCTGTTGACTATGAATGAACATATACCTGATTGCAAAATTCATAATCTGTGAACATTTTTCACAGCTGTTCAAAGTGTTCATGAACATACGAATCAGGAAAGTCTGAATCACAGTACAGGCATGACAACAATTCCAAATATATGAAATAACTGTGTATGAAATATGATGTTGTTCTGAGTACTCATCCTCCACGGTACCCTGTACACATCTGTTAAAGAGGTTTGATATGGTTCAAATGGGTACCAAAAATTAAGTCTGAATGTCTTAGAATATAATAATATAATTTGGTAAGCATATATATTATGGCATTTCAAATATATTTTAATTAATAAAGGATGTCTGAGGATCTGAGAGTAAAACAGTCTCACTGGTCAGCCTTACACACCAGGTTATGTTAACACCTACCTTTAATACCAGTAGCCACAATGGCATGCACCTTTAATCTCAGTAGCCACTCTAGTTGCCATAGAATCTAGGTAGTAAATGCCTTTAATGGCGGTGGTGCACACTTTTAATCTCAGCCATAGAGAGGAATATAAGATGGGGAAATACAGCTCTCACAGATGCAGTCTCCTGAGATCCCAAGAGGCAGGATTGCCATTTCAGACTGATGTCGAGGTAAGAGTCAGTGACTGGCTGTTTTGCTTGTGGATCTTCAGGTTGAACCCCAATTTCTCTCTTTTAATCATGCTTCAAGAATACAGCACTGCAAACTGGGATAGACACAGAAATAAGAGGGATAGAGGCACAGAGAGGTAGACAGAGGTGATGGGAAGAGAGAGAACGATAGTGGATAGACATCTTTTAGAAAATCCCTGTCATATTACCACGTACTAACCTGCACAGTGTCAGAACAGAATCTTCCTTATTCTCATTGTTATATACCTGCCAAAAGTTGTTCTCATTGATGCAGGACTAAATATGTCATAGACATTCCATCCATGCTAAGGTTTAATAGCTAAAATTTGATGTTGTCATCATACACAATAACCTCTAACTTGTTAAGTAGTCAGATTTTTTTAAATGGAAGTGACTGCCATGTGTTCCAGCTTTTGCTTTTACTTTCTTCAATTTAAGAAAAATATGTGGGTCCAAGGGATTCTGCAATTGCATCTCTAAAATTTATGTTCCTTAAAAGTAAGGTAACATTTGTGAATAGGTCAAGAAAGCTCATTGTTTTCTGCATGTTAATGAAGAAAAAAACTTTCATAAAAAAACACAGGTTATTTGTTGGAAGTGGTGTTCTGGGAAGAAAGTCAAAATCCAAGGGGTATTTTAATAGTAAGAATTAATCTTATATGTTAGTTTGTGGCCAAGTTTGGTTAGTTTGGTTTTATTTTATTTCTACTATAAATGTTACTCTGGCTCTTCTAGATATTTTTCAGAAATAAAAACACTATTTCAACCAAACACTCCACTGGGTGAGCAGATTCTCATCTTTGTGTGAGACCCATGGCACTGATGTCTCTTATCTCTTCTGTCTCCATAGATTTTTGTGATTAGCATAATCTTGTCCCTTATGCACTGTGAATTTCTGCCCTGAGTTATGGGTGCAACTTTATTACTCCAGGTTTGTCTTCCAGAACCAGAGTTATAGCAAACTTTAAAATTCCTCTCCTGAACCAGCTGTTATACTCATCTTCATTTCAGCGTTTGCCTCCCCATCCACCCTACTCTTTCCCTTCCTATCATTTTCTTCTCTGCCCTGGTTATGTCCTTTGACTTCAATTAATCAGTAATGCTTAACACATCTTTTCAATGCTGTATGACTCTTCCAAGTGATAAGAGGTAGATCACACAGCCTGAACTGTCTTGGTAACAACAGAAGAACGTGAATATATATATGAGGGCTTTGATAGCTATACCAGTTCTTGTGGGGTGACCTTCCTCTCCTGATTACATGATCTTGAACTTTTGAAATTCATTAATTGAGGAAAAGTTTAACAACATTTTGAACAAGTTTCACCATTTTGACCTTCCTATTAACATCATTTTTAGAGAAAATAATATAGAGCTGACAATACTCTGTATTCTAATTCACTGAAGATAAATAGTAGATATTTCCTTAAATATTATACTTGAAATTATATTCCTGAAGAATATTTGGTATTCCTTGAGCTATTTGGGCTCATATTCTTACATTTTCCTTTGGAATATTCTCAAAAGTTTTGTTCACCAGTCGTGGATAGTATTCTACAAATTACTAGCTGCTGAAATTGCAAGTATGACTGAGGGCAGGGGTTTTCTGTTTCTCATTACAAATTTTTGCTTTATGCATACCTGTGGGGCTTGAATTATCTGTATTTTTTCTGGTAAGTTCATATAAATTGAGTATGTAAGACCTGATTAAACTAATTTTCACTTACATTTTAAGGTTGTTCATTTTCATGTGATGGTATCACATAATATTCTAGGTGAATGTAAGAATGTTTTATGCATTTATTTAATACATCATATCATATTGTGAAGCTTATTTTCTACTCTTCCAACCAGTATAACTTTGTTCTCATATTTATAATTTCAAATTTTAATTCAAGAAGGAAATATTTGTTGCACAGTTCCTGTATTTTCATTGCTTGTAGCTTATCTTCTAAGTAGGAATTCATGTCAGTACAAAAATCTTTCTGTTGTGGGAGTCCCCTCTGTGTGTTGCTTGTATTGGTTAATGAATAAAGAAATTTCATTGGCCTGATAGAGCAGGACTTAGGTAGGTGGAGAAGACAGAACTGAATTCTGGGAGGAAGAAAGCAGAGTGAGGGGATTGCCATGGATCTGCCACCAGAGATAGATGTGCTAAATTTTCCGTTAAGCCTCTGCTTTGTTGTGATACACAGATTGATAGAAATGGGTTAAATTAAGATGTAAGAATTAGCCAAGAAGAAACTAGAGATTGTGGGCCAAGCAATGATTTAATTAATACAGTTTCTGTGTGGTTATTTCAGGGCTAAGCTAGAAGGTGGCCATGATGAACAAGTGGGCCCTCCTTGCAACAGCTTCCTTCTCCCCTAGGTATTCCTTCAACTGTGGACCACAGTACACTGAACTGAGTAGACCTAATAGGTACTGAGGGAACCAAAATTACCCGTCTTCATTGAGTTGAGCCTTGCACACTAAATATTCCACGGCTATTTAAAGTGAGAACACAAAAGTATATAAATACTGAGAGAAGCATCAGTGTCATGCAGTAATTTTAATTTGTTTAACTCCTTCATTCTTCTGACTCTATTAAAAACAGTATCCTCTTTGGGATGACAAAATGTACTCTGCAAATTTGAATATGGGGTTTATTTTCCTCCTACAGACTGTCATTGGGATCTTGGGAAATTCTTCCCTCTTCCTTCTGTACATCTTCCCTCTGCTCACTGGAAATCACATGAGACCTATAGATTTGGTTCTCAGTCAACTAGTTTTGGCCAACTTAATAGTTTTGTTGTCTAAGGGTATACCACAGACATTGATAACATTGGGATTGGAATGTTTCCTGAGTGATACAAGTTGTAAACTTGTCTTCTACTGGTATAGAGTTGGCAGTGGGGCATCAGTCAGCACTGTCAGTCTCTTCAATGGCTTCCAGGCCATAAAGCTCAAACCCAAAATGTGTAGGTGGATTGCACTCAAAATACAATCCAAAGAGTTCATTAGATACTGCTGCCTCTTCAACTGGTTCCTACATCTCCTCATGAATTTATTTCTTCCATTTCTAGTGAATGGTCCATTGAATGAGAAAAATGCCAGTGTAGAAAGCAATGGTGGTTATTGCTCCTGGACATTACCTGCTGGATGTGTCTTCCTATGTAATATCTTACACTTTTCCCCTGATATGATAAGTTTGATTTTTATGTCCTGGGCTAGCGTATTGGCGATCATTGTGCTTCACAGACACAAGCAAAGAGTCCAGCACGTTCACACAAACAGCTTCTCCTCTAGTGTTTCCCATGAAGACAGAGCCACATGTAGAATTCTGATCCTAGTGTGTTTCTTTACAGCCTTCTATTCTGTCTACATTAGTTTGACCCTTTGGATCATTCTTGCTGAAAAACGTGGCCAGTGGGTAGTAAACAGATCTGTGCTGCTGGCTTCTTGTTTTTCAGCATTCAGCCCCTATGTGCTCATTCTCACTGACACCAGGGTCTCGCGGGTCTGTTTTGCCTGCAGAACATGAAAAAATGCACTTTCCTGATTATCTTCCAGTAGTCTACTAATTTTAAAGTATTTGAATATTATCATGAATATATATAAATACTTCTATATCTATAATATGAATTTTATATAAAACAAAATATATTTGCCTTATGTTGCTCATGTTATAAGTGAAGTTTGAAAAATGGTCACAATAAAACAGAATGAATCATGTTAATGCTTCATTTATTTACTTTATGAAAATTTCTCATCTTTTTAGCATTTCATTTTATAAAATTTCAGAGTTTAAATTTTGGAATATCTCTCATTTGTAGTCTTGTGCAATTCTTAAAAAACAATATCCCATTTTCTTTTTTCAGTTTAAATATATTTGGCTTTTAAAATGATTTACCAATATGTATATTTATTGTCTACAATGTAGTGTTTTGATCTTTTTTAAATTGTGGAAAGTTTCAGTCAAATCACTTTAATCTCTTGTGTCACTACCAGTATTTTTGGTAAAGGGTTAAAGAATTGCCCAACCTCTACCTGATCAACCATTTCCAGTTAGCAGCAGTAGAAATAGTGTGCAAGTCCCACACTGATATATGGTGAAGCCTAATCAAATGTTCTCCTGTTCTCAGTATGGCAATATGTCAAGTCCAAAGATACTAAGGACGTGTGTGTGTCCTGGTACATCCAATAGATAAATCAACATACCATGCATATGCAAATAGCCATAAATAAAATCACTTACTTATCTTCAGTAAGATATGAAAGCAAGAGAGGGAAACATTAGTAAATGGTCCAGAGAATGTGAAAGGGGGATGTCATGGGTGTGACAGAGGTAAATATGCCAAAATGCATTACATACAAGTAGGAATATGTGCATATGCAAATGTTTTGTGGCGCACAGCCAAGTAAGTAGGCAAAAACCCATTTACATAAAATAAAACAAGGTGCTAGAGAGATAGTTCCATGGTAAAGTGCACTGGCTGCTCTTTCCATGCACTTGGTTTCAGTTTCCAGTATCCACAAGGTACTTCACAACAGTCTGTTGTCCCAGTTTTAGGGAACCCACCACCCTCTTTTCACTGTGAAGTTACCAGCACAGAGATAGTGCAAAGATATACATAAAGCCAAAACCCTCAAACATTTAAAGATTGAACATAAAAAAGTCTAAATCAAGCAATAAGCCAACTATAGAAACCCAAAGCAAGATTACTGTTTTTCCTGACTAGAAGAGAGTTTTTTTCTCCTACAGATATCAAAGATGTGAGAGACATTGGCATCACTGCTGATGAACAAAAGGGATTGAAACCAGAGAAGCATGCAGCCAAAATTACAGCAGCATTAATCAGCCTCTGGTTTGGTTTCTGATAAGAACAAGATAAAGAGTTGAAGTGGAATAGAGAGAGAAGAAAAAAACAAACATGGTCACCAGGCTCCATGTAGCTCTGTCCTCTGGAGCAGGTCTCAAGGAGAGGCTACGGTTGTAGATGTGTTGACCTTGCTGCTACCTTCTATTAAGGACAAGGAACATGAAGCTGTTACACTAAAAATTAGCATCAATGGAAAAGTACAAGAAGACATTATATAATAAAATTTTTTATTTTGTGGTAATGGTGAGAAACTAAACATAATCTGTGTTCATAAAAATATTTTGACTGAGCCTTTGGCCAGCTACTCATATAAAAATATAGATATTCACCACAAGTTGCAAGATTCAAAAATATAAGCCATAGACCAACACACCATGGGCATCTTTTTTCTGGACTGCTTACACCAAAAGAATGTGGGACAAGCTGGGTGGCCCAGAAGCCACTCATAAGGCATGTGTGTGACACTCAGTATCACTCAGGAAATTCGTTCATCCAAAAGCTGACACTATCTGAGGGATCCTTCTGAACAGAACAAAGTTGTTGGCAAAAACTAGTTGGTTGAGGATAAGGTCTGTAGTTCTCACCTTTTGTCCAGGGATCAAAGGGAAACTATAATAGAGAAGCAATGAGCTTCCCATGATGCCTATTCCAGTCTGTGTAAAGAAGATAAACTCCATCGTAAAGCTGATGTCACTCACCATTTCCACAGCAGGGCATACAGATTTTAATTCAAGACAGGAAACTTTTAAAAAGTTACTTTCTTCAAACCCATCATTTATACTGCTCAGTCTTAGACATATTTCTTCTGTTTTTGTAATATAAATTTTCCATTCCCATTTTTATTATTTATTTTACTTTATGTGTATCAGTGTTTGCCTATATGTATTTCTGTTCTGTGTGTAATAGGTGCCTAAAGAGTGAAGAAGGTACCAGATCTCCTGATAGTGAAGCGCTACTATGTAGATCTCAGAGCAAAATCTGGGTTGTCTTCAATCACAGGAAATATTCCCAATTACTGAGGAATCTCTCTTTACCCTTGTTTTTTATTAAGAATTAGTTTTTAATTAAATATTTGTGAGCTAAGTAAATATTGAATAAGATCTGAAACTGGAATCAATTTAAGTAATAAATTTAGTTTCTTTGAAAATGTAAGTCTCCCTAGCTAAAAAATTAAATAAAATTATTCATCTCTCCCAATAAATGAGCTATGTCGAAGAAAACCATCAAATAAAAAAGAGAACAGAAAAGAAGAAACATAGCATTTTATGACTTTCTTATGAGTATGAAGAGATAAGAATATAATTAAATATGAAAGGATGACCCCAAAACAAATTAAATTGCAGTTATATATTTTTGACTTCACAGTTGGGATAAAAATATGTAGAACTACAACCTCAGTGGCATAGAAGAATAAAGACCTAACAGAATAGAGGGACAGAAGCAGAAATATTTGCATTTCTTTTATAGTTTTGACATTTAGATTTATATAATTTATATTACATTCATAGAAATATTTTACATAGCATTTTCATATTTATGCCCCATTATACAATATAACATGGACACAATTACAAATACTGATTTAGAATATAAATCCAAATACAAAATTAAAACAAAGTACATTAAAACTTACTGTTAAGATTATAGTCAGATCCAGAACCCTCCCCACTTCTGCATCCCTGCCGTCTTTGGGCACATAACAGCACCCAGCTCAGCCTGTCTGGGCGCTGGGATCGAGCCGGGCGGGCAGGAATTCCTTTGTTTCAAAAGCCTGCCTGCAGCAAGCAAGGTAGGCACTTTGTTTATGAGCTACCCAACCAGCACAGAGATCTGATCTGGGCACCAGGAGATCCATCACTGGAGTGAGTGAGTAATCCACCATATAAATAAGCTCAAAGAAAAAAACCATATGATCATTTCATTAGATCCTGAAAAAGCATTTGACAAAATTCAACACCCCTTTATGATAAAGGTCTTGGAGAGACTGGGGATACAAGGGTCATACCTAAATATAATAAAAGCTATTTACAGCAAGCCGACAGCTAACATTAAATTCAAAGGAGAAAAACTCAAAGCCATCCCACTAAAATCAGGAACACGACAAGGATGTCCACTCTCCCCATACCTCTTCAATATAGTGCTTGAAGTTCTAGCAATATCAATAAGACAACATAAGGGGATCAAGGGGATTCGAATTGGAAAGGAAGAAGTTAAGCTTTCGTTATTTGCAGATGATATGATAGTATACATAAGCGACCCCAAAAACTCTACCAAAGAAATCCTACAGCTGATGAACACCTTTAGTAATGTGGCAGGATACAAGATCAACTCCAAAAAACCAGTGGCCTTTCTATACACTAAGGATAAGGAAACAGAGAGGGAAATCAGAGAAGCATCACCTTTCACGATAGCCACAAATAACATAAAATATCTTGGGGTAACTCTGACCAAGGAAGTGAAAGATCTATTTGACAAGAACTTTAAGTCTTTGAAGAAAGAAATTGAAGAGGACACCAGAAAATGGAAGGATCGCTCCTGCTCATGGATTGGGAGAATCAACATAGTAAAAATGGCAATTCTACCAAAAGCAATCTATACATTCAATGCAATCCCCCATCAAACTCCCATCAAAATTCTTCACAGATCTGGAGAAGACAATAATGAACTTTATATGGAAAAACAAAAACCCAGGATAGCCAAAACAATCTTATACAATAAAGGATCATCTCGAGGCATTACCATCCCTGACTTCAAACTCTATTATAGAGCTACAGTATTAAAAACAGCTTGGTATTGGCATAAAAACAGAGAAGTCAACCAATGGAATCGAATAGAAGACCCTGACTTTAACCCACAAACATATGAACACCTGATTTTCGATAAAGGAGCTAAAAGTATACAATGGAAAAAAGAGAGCATCTTCAACAAATTGTGCTGGCAAAACTGGATGTCAATCTGTTGAAGAATGAAAATAGATCCATATCTATCGCCATGCACAAAACTCAAGTCCAAATGGATCAAAGACCTCAATATCAGTCCGAACACACTGAACCAGACAGAAGAGAAAGTGGGAAGTACTCTACAACACATGGGCACAGGAGACCACTTCCTACGTATAACCCCAGCAGCACAGACAGTAAGGGCATCATTGAATAAATGGGACCTCCTGAGACTGAGAAGCTTCTGTAAAGCAAAGGACACTGTCACTAAGACACAACAGCAACCCACTGACTGGGAGAAGATCTTCACCAATCCCGCAACAGACAAAGGTCTGATCTCCAAAATATATAAAGAACTCAAGAAACTAGACCGTAAAAATCTAATCAACCCAATTATAAATTGGGGCACTGAGCTGAGCAAAGAATTCTCAACAGAAGTTCAAATGGCCAAAAGACATTTAAGGTCATGCTCAACTTCCTTAGTGATCAGGGAAATGTAAATCAAGACAACTTTAAGATACCATCTTACACCTGTTAGAATGGCTAAAATCAAAAACAGCAATGATAGCCTTTGCTGGAGAGGTTGTGGGGAAAGGGGTACACTCATACATTGCTGGTAGGAATGCAAAGTTGTGCAACCACTTTGGAAAGCAGTGTGGCGGTTTCTCAGGAAATTTGGGATCAACTTACCCCTAGACCCAGCAATACCACTCTTGGGAATATACCCAAGAAGGCCTTAGCATACAACAAAAGTATATGCTCTACTATGTTCATAGCAGCATTGTTTGTAATAGCCAGAACCTGGAAACAACCTAGATGCCCTTCAATGGAAGAATGGATGAAGAAAGTATGGAATTCATACATATTAGAGTACTACTCAGCAGTAAAAAACAAGGACTTCTTGAATTTTGCATACAAATGGATGGAAATAGAAAACACTATCCTGAGTGAGGTAAGCCAGACCCAAAAAGAGGAACATGGAATGTACTCACTCATATTTGGTTTCTAGCCATAAATAAAGGACATTGAGCCTATAATTAGTGATCCTAGAGAAGCTAAATAAGGAGAACCCAAAGAAAAACATATAGGCAACCTCCTGAATATTAACATTCATCAGGTGATGAAAGGAGACAGAGACAGAGATCCAATTTGGAGCACCAGACAGAAATCTCAAGGTCCAAATCAGGAGCAGAAGGAGAGAGAGCACAAGCATGGAACTCAGGACCGCCAGGGGTGCAACCACACACTGAGACAGTGGGGATGTTCTATCAGGAACTCACCAAGGCCAGCCGGCCTGGGTCTGAAAAAACCTGGGATATAACCAGACTGGATGAACATAATGGACAATGAGGACTACTGAGAACTCAAGAACAATAGCAATGGGTTTTTGATCCTACTGCACGTACTGGCTTTGTGGGAGCCTAGGCAGTTTGGATGTTCACCTTACTAGACCTGGATGGAGGTGGGTGGCCCTTGGACTTCCCACTGGGAAGGGAACCCTGATATCTCTATGGGCTGGCAAGGGAGGGGAACTTGATTGGGGGAAGGGGAGGGAAATAGGAGAAGGTGGCAGGGAAGAGACAGAAATCTTTAATAAATAAATAAACAGAAAAAAAGAAAAAGAGATATACAGTAAAGAGAGATTCAAAGAGAAAAAAACCTCTAATTGGTTTACAGTGTGTTTAAAAATATATGTAGGCTTGAAAAAAGTTAAAGTTCTTAAAAAAGAAAGAAAGAGAGTAGTTGGGAATGGTGGTACACACCTTTAATCACAACACTTGGGAGGCAGAGGTAGATTGACCTCTGAGACTTCAAGGGGCAGAGGTAGATTGACCTCTCTGACTTCAAGATGTGGCAGGACACATCTTTAATCTCAATGGCTGGGAGGCAGAAACCAGTGGATCTCTGTGAGTTCAAGGACAGCCTGGTCTACAGAGTTATTCCAGGACAAAGATATACAGAGAACCTGTCTCAAAAAATAAAAGTAAAAATAAACAAAATAGAGGTTAAAATAAAGCTGCACAAAGATGGAAAATACACAGAGAATCTTGATGCTGTATGCTATTATGCTCTCTTTGAATTGTTTGAATGCTGAGGAAGAAGCAACAGCTGCTAAAATATATTTGTTTATAAATGCTGGCTGAACTAATCCAGGATAGATATGTTGAAAATACCTTGACTTCAAAATTTGGATCTAAGGTTCTGATGCTTTGGAAAAATTCTTCTTTTGTTTTCACAAAGGATGACACCCTGTGGATTTTTTCTATCCCAATATCATATGATAGACCATGACCTCCTTGAAAGGTTGCTGTGAACACCCTCAAAAAATTACTTCACTCAACTGCCGACTGAGATGAACCTGGCACACAGGTAACACCATGAAAGATCTGACTAACAGCACCCCCATTCAGCACGAAGCAGTTTGGAGAAAAATAACTACGTCCATATTCCCAAATATTGTTTATAAATGTTCTTTTATATCTAAAGGGGAAATGATATAGATATGAATAATTTGCATTGGTATAAATTTAAGGTATATATATATATATATATATATATATATTTCTGATATTGATTAAGGTATTGTGATTGTGTAGTTCATTTAAAATGTAATGTATAATTAGAAAATATAGGTTGTTAATGGAAAATCATCAAAATGGATAATAGTCAAGCTTGTAGTCATGTTAGTTAGATTTTCTAAATGTGCATAAATATATTTCAGATAGGCATTATTCATATCTTTCAATGACTACAGAATATGACATTTTAAATGTTTTAATAACTTAGGGCTTTCCATGACAATGAGACTCATCTGCTCCTGGCAGCACCAATATACTTCAAGAGGAAGATGAGCATCGAAGAGGCTCCTTATGGAGTTTGATAGCCATTTGGGCAAGAAACTGTTCTTGCCTGGACTGTTGCATAAACTGGACACAGAGAACCCTCAGAGAAAGGACTGCTGAACTTGCCTAAAGATGAGATAAACTTTCGGGGTTCCTAATTCATGGGAGAGTCTGCAAGACATTCTGCAGGATACAGCAGATAGTGACTGAACTACCTTTGAAATTTCCTGCTTCATGAAAATGTCTGCTGGATATTATGGGCCTGAAGGCCAAATATGGATGCCCCAATGGTACAAAAACTTTGGGTGACTGTTCAGGCAGCGAGATGTCTCTGTCATTTCTAGAGTTTGGAATTTGCTTATTTCTTGTTTACTTAGGTGTATTATATCCTTCTGGGGTCTTTGATGAAGTTGAAGAATGGTTAGTTATAGTTATAATTTTCCTTAGTTATGATAAAAGATAAAATAGATATAAATATTGTAACTGTAATTCTTGCTTGTTAACTATTTTGTTATATGTAATTTTACTATGTTAAAGTTAAAGTCTTTTTTGTTTAAACAGAAAAAATGGAAATGATGTAGGTGGGTCTTCTATCTATCTGTTGCTTTCATTGGTTAATTAATAAAGAAAACTGCTTGGCCTGATAGGTCAGAACATAGGTAGATGTGAAAGACAGAACAGAATTGTGGGAGAGAGAAGGCAGCAAGGAAGACGCCTTGAAGCTCTGGCCTAAGATGGACGAAGGTTAGAATCTTCCTCGTAAGCCACCACCTCGTGGTGCTACACACATCAATAGAAATGGGTTAATCAAGATGTGAGAGTTAGCCAATAAGAGGCTAGATATAATGGGCCAGGCAGTGTTTAAATGAATACAGTTTCCGTGTTGTTATTTCCAGGGCTAAGCTAGCTGTGCAGGAGCCAGGCAGGATGAAAAGCAGACGTGCTCGCCTCACCACTACATATCCTCATGGTGCCAAGGGATTTTAAAGAAGCTCTCAGCGTAGTCACTAACTCATAATATGCATAAAGAGATGTCTTGTATATTGAAACCACTGAATTTATACCAGATGATACAGAATTGACTTAGTTATTTATACAGGTTTAAGGTATAATCAGGAAGAGGCTTTATTTTCTATACATAATACACATCTGATCCTTTGCAGGTCTGCAAGGTCCTCTAGAATAAAGTAATACAGAAAGTGATCAATTATTGATTTTAAATGTGCTAAAGTTCATAGAATTTTAAAAAATACCCATCAGATAAATAGCAAAAGTTTAAAAAAGGACTTTTCATTATATGGCAAGCCAATAAAATTATAAGGAAATGTCCTACTTGTTCCTTACACAACCAAACACTACCTGCAGGAAGTAGCCCAAAGCATACTCCAAGGAATGAAATTTTGCAGATGTATGTGTTCCATTTTTGTAGAATTAAAAACTGAAATATGTACAACACACCACTAATACCTATTCAGGTTTTCAATGGGCAGCTGCTTTAAGTTCAGAAAAGGATGATTTGGTAATCACACATTTACTAGAAGTTATGACCATCATGGGTATACCTGCACAAATAAAGACAGACAATGCTCCAGCATATTTCTTTTAGAAAATTAAAGGTTTTTTTTTTGCTTATTATAATATAAAGCATATTACAGTTATACCAAAAAAAATCCTACAGGTCAGACAGTTATTGGAAGATCAAATATGTTAAACAAACAGTAGGAATGTAAAAGACCCCCCCCAAAATAGATTGCATGATACTTAATTAATGTTGAATTTTCTTAATGCTAATGAGAAAGGAATATTGGCTGAAAAAAGTCGTTGGATAATAGAAAAAAATCAGCTGGTGTATTTCAAGGATGTGTTTACCTCAGAATGGAAACAAGAAGATGTGCCACATTGAAGAAGGTGATTCATTCTTGTTTCCACAGGAGAGGAAAAGCTATGGATACCATCAAAATTAATCAAGATTTTGTTAGAAAGAGGAAAATCTCTTAATAAATAGGAATGATAGTTCCTCCACAGAGATGACAATACTACAGTTGGTAAGGAAACTTTATAAAGGTTGGGACAGGGTTCTCTTCTTTTCTTTGTAGGACAATACCTATCCTCAAAAATTCAAGAAAGCTTGGACATTTAGGCCTAAAGAAGAAAAGATAGCTATGCAGAGAGAATCATCAAGCAAAAAAAAAAATTGACTTATCATACCAATATCTTCTGTAGGCCTAAATTTCACTACCTAAACATATACCTCCCTACTTCTCAGTACAATAATAGTCGCAACTCACTTAAAAATCCCAGCTGGCTTTGGAATTTGATGGTGGCTCCCCTTCTCTGTAGTGATATGGAACAGCAGGCTGCGGCCCAGCTCCCTTTGAAGTGATATGGAGTGGCGGGTTACAGCCCGGCTCCCGGCTAGCTTTACCAGAAATAATTACATGGAAACTGCATTCATTTAAACACTGCCTGGCCCATTAGTTTCAGCCTCTTATTGGCTAACTCTCACATCTTCATTAACCCATTTCTATTAATGTGTGTAGCACCACGAGGTGGTGGCCTACTGGGAAGATTCTAACCTGTGTCTATCTCAGAGAGGAGAGCTATGGTGTCTGCCTCACTGCCTTCTTCCTCCTAGCATTCTGTTCTGTCTTCCCCGCCTACCTATGTTGGACCTATCAGGCCAAGCAGTTTTCTTTATTAATTAACCAATGAGAGTAACACATAGACCAATGACCCTCCTCCATCACTTCTCTAAATCCAAACACATTATTAAAAAAAAAATTTATGGTTTCTGTCTCATATTAGGAGCCACCTTGTTTGAGACAGAAGGAAGATAATATCTAGGGACAAAAGTTATCAAAACTCTGCTTTCAAAAATTTTGCCTTGCTGTTTAGTTGCTGAGGAATCCCATCTGGACGGGTGAGTGTGTGCTATCCAGGGGCGGACTGTCCCGGAAGAGAGCACAAACGCCCCTCCCCCAGCTCCTTCTGCAGGGCTGTCTTTCTTACACACGACCCCCCCCCAAGCCTGTGTTTTCTGCAAGGTCCTTTGCTCAGGAACAGTTCTCTGCTCCTACACTAAGGCTACCGACCCAGAGCAGTGAGAGCCTACCTACGAGGCAGACTTCAAGGACCCCCGGAAAGAGTGCACTTGCACCTTCAGCTTTTGCGGCAGGGTGTCCTGTGTTCTACTCGTCCCCACCCTGCCCCCCAAGTTCCCCCCTGTGTCCTCGGGTCATTGGACTACCAGGCGTCCATGCTTTGGTGCTGAGGAGTTCCATCTGGACGGGAACAGTTCCTCCTTTTACACTGAAAAGATACACCCAGAAAGTCAATCACAGCAAAGACTGGACCAAGACACCAGGCCTCTCCGGGCTACATTGGAAGGAAGAGATGGGAAGGCGCCAATGCAAGAATTCCCCCAACAACCTGAAAGGCAACATGACATCACCAGATTCCAGGGATCCCGAAATAAGAAGAATTGTACACCCTACTCCAGAAGAATTAGAAGAAATCGACTCAAAAGTGAACTATATGAAATTAATAGAAGACCTTAAACAGGAGGTGAAAAACTGCCATAAACAATTAGAGATTACAAACAAAAAGGTAGAGGAAATGAATAAATCGCTCAAAGACACCCAAGAAAACCAAGAGAAACAAGAAAAAGCAATCAGACAGGTAAGGGAAGCAGTTCAAGACTTGAAGAATGAAATGGAAGCAATGAAGAAAACACAAACCGAGGGAAGGATGGAGATGGAAAATCTGGGTAAAAGAACAGGAACTACAGAGACAAGTACTAACAACAGATTACAAGAGATGGAAGAAAGAATGTCAGACACTGAAGCTACCATAGAGAAAATAAACACATTGATCAAAGAAAATAGCAAAACCAACAAATTTTCATCACAAAACATTCAGGAAATCTGGGACACAATAAAAAGACCAAACATAAGAATAATTGGGATAGAAGAAGGAGAAGAAGTACAGCTCAACGGTCCAGAAAATATATTTAATAAAATTATAGAAGAAAACTTTCCCAACCTAAAGAAAGATATTCCTTTGAAGGTTCAAGAAGAATACAGAACACCGAATAGACTGGACCAAAAAAAAAACATCTCCTTGCCATATAGTAATCAAAAAACAAAACATACAGAATAAAGAAAGAATATTAAGAGCTGCAAAGGAAAAGGGACAAGTTACTTATAAAGGTAAACCTATCAGACTTACACCTGACTTCTCTATGGAAACCATGAAAGCCAAAAGGTCCTGGATAGATATACTTCAGAAACTAAGAGACCATGGATGCAAGCCCAGACTGCTATACCCAGCCAAGCTTTCATTCACTATAAATGGAGAAAGCAAAATTTTCCAGGATAAAAACAAATTTAAACAATACGTAGCAACAAATCCAGCCTTACAGAAAATAATAGAAGGAAAATCACAAACCAAGCAGTCCATCAATGACCACAATAACTTAAACATCTAGAGACCCTTCACCAGCACAACTCAAAGGAGGGAAACACACAAACTCTATGTCTAAAAAAGTGACCGGAGTTAACAACCACTGGTCATTAATTTCACTTAATGTCAATGGACTCAACTCACCTATAAAAAGGCACAGGCTAAAAGATTGGATACGAAAACAGGATCCAACATTCTGCTGTTTACAAGAAACACACCTCAACCACAAAGACAGGCATCTACTCAGAGTAAAGGGCTGGGAAAAGGCTTATCAAGCAAATGGACCTAAGAAACAAGCAGGTGTGGCCGTACTAATTTCTAACAAAGTAGACTTCAAACTTAAATCAATCAGAAAAGATAGAGAGGGACATTTTATACTCAAAACGGGAACAATTCATCAGGAAGAAGTCTCAATCCTGAATATCTATGCCCCTAATATAAAAGCACCCACGTACGTAAAAGAAACATTACTAAAACTCAAGGCTGCCATCAAACGGCACACACTAATAGTAGGAGACCTCAACACTCCTCTCTCACCAATGGACAGGTCAATAAGACAGAAACCGAACAGAGAAATAAGAGAATTAATGGAGGTAATGAATCAAATGGACTTAACAGACATCTATAGAACATTCCACCAAATAGGAAAGAATATACCTTATTCTCTGCAGCTCATGGAACCTTCTCGAAAATTGACCACATACTTGGTAACAAAGCAAACTTGCACAGTTACAAAAATATATTCGTAACCTCCTGCGTCTTATCAGATCACCATGGATTGAAGTTAGAATTCAAGAACAATGCTACCCCCAGAAAGTCTACAAACTCATGGAAATTGAACAGTCAACTACTGAACCACACCTGGATCAAGGAAGAAATAAAGAAAGAAATCAAAGTCTTCCTTGAATTCAATGAAAATAAAGAAACAACCTACTCAAACTTATGGGACACTATGAAAGCAGTCCTGAGAGGAAAGTTCATAGCACTAAGTGCCCACTTAAAGAAAACAGAGAAAGCACACATTGGAGACTTAACAGCACACCTGAAAGTTCTAGAAAAAAAAGAAGCAGACTCACCTAGGAGGAGTAGAAGACTGGAAATAATCAAACTGAGGGCTGAAATCAACAAAATAGAAACAGAAAACAATCCAAAGAATCAATGAAAAAAGAAGCTGGTTCCTGGAGAAAATCAACAAGATTGATAAACCCCTATCCAAACTAATCAAACAGCAGAGAGAGAATATGCAAATTAATAAGATCAGAAATGAAAAGGGGGACATAACCACAGACACAGAGGAAATCCAAAGAATCATTAGATCTTACTACAAAAGCCTGTATGCCACAAAACTGGAAAATGTAATAGAAATGGACACGTTTTTAGATAAATACCATTTACCAAAGTTAAACCAGGACCAGGTGAACAATCTAAATAGACCTGTTAGTCGCGAAGAATTAGAAGCTGTTATCAAAAACCTCCCTACCAAAAAAAAACCCAGGACCAGATGGTTTCAATGCGGAATTCTACCAGAACTTCCAAGAAGACCTAATACCTATACTCCTTAAGGTATTTCACAATATAGAAACAGAAGAGTCATTGCCAAATTCCTTTTATGAAGCTACAGTCACTCTGATACCAAAACCACACAAAGACTCAACCAAGAAAGAGAATTACAGGCCAATCTCACTCATGAACATCGATGCAAAAATCCTCAACAAAATACTGGCAAACCGTATCCAAGAACACATTAGAAAAATTATCCATTATGATCAAGTAGGCTTCATCCCAGAGATGCAGGGCTGGTTCAACATACGAAAATCTATCAATGTAATCCATCATATAAATAAACTGAAAGAAAAAAACCATATGATCATTTCATTAGATGCTGAAAAAGCTTTTGACAAAATTCAACATCCCTTCATGATAAAAGTCTTGGAGAGATTAGGGATACAAGGGTCATACCTAAATATAATAAAAGCTATTTACAGCAAACCGACAGCTAACATCAAACTAAATGAAGAGAAACTCAAAGCCATCCCACTAAAATCAGAAACACGGCAAGGCTGTCCACTCTCTCCATACCTCTTCAATATAGTGCTTGAAGTTTTAGCAATAGCAATAAGACAACATAAGGGGATCAAGGGGATTCGAATTGGGAAGGAAGAGGTTAAACTTTCATTATTTGCAGATGATATGATAGTGTACATAAGTGACCCCAAAAACTCCAACAAAGAACTCCTAAAGCTGATAAACACTTTTAGTAATGTGGCAGGATACAAGATCAACTCCAAAAAATCAGTCACCTTTCTATACACAAAGGATATGGAAGCAGAGAGGGAAATCAGAGAAGCATCACCTTTGACAAGCCACAAATAGCGTAAAATATCTTGGGGTAACTCTAACCAAGAAAGTGAAAGATCTATTTGACAAGAACTTTAAGGCATTGAAGAAAGAAATTGAAGAGGATACCAGAAAGTGGAAGGATCTCCCTTGCTCTTGGATTGGGAGGATCAACATAGTAAAAATGGCAATTCTACCAAAGGCAATTTATAGATTCAATGCAATCCCCATCAAGGTCCCATCAAAATTCTTCACAGATCTTGAGAGGACAATAATCAACTTTATATGGAAAAACAAAAAACCCAGGATAGCCAAACCAATCCTATCCAATAAAGGATCTTCTGGAGACATTACCATCCCTGACTTCAAACTCTTTTACAGAGCCACAGTAATGAAAACAGTGTGGTATTGGTATAAAAACAGAGAAGTCGACCAATGGAATCATATTGAAGACCCAGATTTTAACCCACAAACCTATGAACACCTCATTTTCGATAAAGGAGCTAAAAGTATACAATGGAAGAAAGAAAGCATCTTCAACAAATGGTGCTGGCACAACTGGATGTCAACCTGTAGAAGAATGAAAATTGACCCATATCTGTCACCATGCACAAAACTCAAGTCCAAATGGATCAAAGATCTCAATATCAATCCGAACACACTCAACCTGATAGAAGAGAAATTGGGAAGTACCCTACAACAGATGGGCACAGGCGATCGCTTCCTAGGTATAACCCCAGCAGCACAGACATTAAGGGCAACATTGAATAAATGGGACCTACTGAAACTGAGAAGCTTCTGTAAAGCAAATGACACTGTCACTAAGACACAAAGGCAGCCCACTGACTGGGAAAAGATCTTCACCAACCCCACAACAGACAAAGGTCTGATCTCCAAAATATATAAAGAACTCAAGAAACTAGACCATAAAGGGCGAATTAACCCAATTAAAAAATGGGGTACTGATCTGAACAGAGAATTCTCAACAGAAGAAGTTCAAATGGCCAAAAGACAATTAAGGTCATGTTCAACCTCCTTAGCGATCAGGGAAATGCAAATCAAAACAACTTTGAGATATCATCTTATACCTGTCAGATTGGCTAAAATCAAAAACACCAATGATAGCCTCTGCTGGAGAGGTTGTGGAGGAAGGGGTACCCTCATCCATTGCTGGTGGGAATGCAAACTTGTGCAACCACTTTGGAAATCAGTGTGGCGATTTCTCAGAAAATTCGGGATCAACCTACTCCAGGATCTAGCAATACCCCTCTTGGGAATATACCCAAGAGATGCCCAATCATACTACAAAAGCATTTGTTCAACTATGTTCATAGCAGCATTATTTATAATAGCCAGAACCTGGAAACAACCTAGATGTCCGTCAATGGAAGAATGGTTGAAGAAAGTGTGGAATATATACGCATTAGAGTACTACTGAGCAGTAAAAAACAATGACTTCTCGAATTTTGAATGCAAATGGATGGAAATAGAAAATACTATCCTGAGTGAGGTAACCCAGACCCAAAAAGATGAACAAGGTATGTATTCACTCATAATTGGGTTCTAGCCAGAAATAAAGGTCAGTGAGTCTATAATTTGTTATTCTAAAGAAGCTAGATAAGAAGGTGAACCCAAAGAAAAGCATATAGCTATCCTCCTGGGTATGGGAAGTAGACAAGATTGATGGGCAAAAAATCAGGATCTTGGGGGTGGGGTGGGAGAGGGTAAGGGGAGATGGGGAGAGAAAAGTGAGAAGGGTAGGATGGGGAGAACTTGGGGAAATGGGATAATTGGGATAAAGGAAGTTTGGATAGGGGAGCAGGGAAGCACATATCTTAATTAAGGGAGCCATCTTAGGGTTGGCAAGAGACTTGGACCTAGAGGTGCTTCCAGATGTCCAAGGCGAGGTCCCCAGTTAGTTCCTGGGGCAGTTGAGGATAGGGAACCTGAAATAACCCTATCCTATAGCCATACTGATGAATATCTTGCATATCACCATAGAACCCTCATCTGGCGATGGATGGAGATAGAGACAGAGACCCACACTGGAGCACTGGACTGAACTCCCAAAGTCCCAATGAGGAACAGAAGGAGGGTGAACATGAGCAAAGAAGTCAGGATCACAAGGGGTGCACCCACCCACAGATACAGTGGGGTTGATCTATTGCGAGCTCACCAAGGCCAGCTGGACTGTGACTGAAAAAACAGGGGATAAAACCGGACTCTCTGAATATGGCGGACAATGAGGGCTGCTGAGAAGCCAAGGACAATGGCACTGGGTTTTGATCCTGCATCATGTTCTGGCTTTGAGGGTGCCTAGCCAGTTTGGATGTTCACCTTCCTAGACCAGGATGGAGGGGCAAGGACTTTGGACTTTCCACAGGGCAGGGAATCCTGGCTGCTCTTCAGACTGCAGAGGGAGGGGGAGAGAAGTGGGGGGAGAGGGAGAGAAGTGGGGGGAGGGGGAGAGAAGTGGGGGGAGGGGGAGAGAAGTGGGGGAGGGGGAGAGAAGTGGGGGGAGGGGGAGAGGATTGGGGAGAGGGGGAGAGGAGTGGGAGGATGGGATGAGGCAGAAATTTTTTTCCTCAATAAAAAAAAAAATTTTACCTTTCCCCATACCTATGTTCAGCTCTATAGTACTTTTCTTTGACTATATATCTATTGAAATTCAAACTTTCTGCTTTGATAAAAATAATGCTTACGTTTTCCATAGTGAATATTGAATTTTCCTACGGTAATCTTTGAAGTCTTAAGGAAGAATATAGGCTCCACAACAATGGTTCTTCTTGGTTCATATGATGCTATTCAGCTGACAGAACCACTTAAAAATCAGCTTTGAACTACAAATTGCTCAGAACAATTTCAAGTTAGCTTGCTGTGATTTTTCAACTTTATTCTATCCATGATTTGAGATAAGCCCTACACTTTCCTATTATATAAAGATTGGACAAAACATGGTACAGTTACCTCTCTCAGGACTTGACAATTAACCCAAATTTTTGTTCAGGAATCCCCCAAAAGATACCATGGCCCCCAGACAGCAAGAAGTAAATTTAAATATACAATACTCACATTCCAAAGATGTAAGGTAGATGGGGTTTTTTGTTCAGTGACTATTATAGGATAAAAAGGTAGATTTTTAACTTTACTCTGAAAAGAAAATGGAAGAATATAGATATAATAAGATAAAAGGTATGGGCTGGAGAGATGGCTCAGTGGTTAAGAGCACTGACTGGTCTTCCAGAGGTCCTGAGTTCAATTCCCAGCAACCACATGGTGGCTCACAGCCATCTATAATGAGACCTGGCACCCCCTTCTGGCTTGTGGGCACACATGGAAGGAATGCTGTACACATAATAAATAAACAAATATTAAAAAAAGATAAAAGGTAGATTATTCTGCTCTTAAAAAGCCATTATTTGTTTTAAATGTTTTACATTGGATTTTACTTTTGTAATTTGTATGAAAATTCTGCATATTGATACAAATTTGAGTTTCATTTTGCTATAGCAAACTGTGCATGCAATGAGATGTCTGCCAATTCTAGAGTTTTGGAAGTTGCTTACAATGAACTTATAGTTTACTTAGGTAATATATCTTTCTGGAGTCTGGATGGTGTTGAAGAATTGATAGTTATAGTTTTTCTTAGTTATGATAAAAGATTAAGTAGATATAAATATTGTAACTATAATTCTTGCTTGATAACTGTTTTGTTATATGTAATTTTAATATGTTTAAGTAAAACCTTCCTTTTATTTAAACAGAAAAGAGGAGGTGATGTGGGATTCCCTTATGTATGCAGTGAATATCATTGGTTAATAAAGGAACTACTTTGGACCTATAGCAAGGCAGAACTTAGCTAGGCAGGGAAAACTAAACTGAATGCTAGGAGAAAGAAAGGTAATGTCAGGAAGAAGCCATGTAGCCATGCCAGAGACAAACACCAGAACTTTAGTCAGTAATCCACAGCTACATGGTGACACACAAATTAAGAGAAATTGGTTAAATTGAGGATATAAAAGTTAGCCAATAAGAAGCTATAGCTAATGAGCCAAGCAGTCATTTAATTAATATAGTTTCTGTGTGTTTATTTCTGGAATCTGGGTGGCCAGGAATCGAACAGGTGGCCTCCATAAAACAAAGAGACAGTGACCTTTAATCCTAACACATACCTCTAATCCCAACACTAAATAAGCACAGGCAGATGGATTTCTGTGAGTTTTAGTCCACTCTGTATTACAGATTGAGTTCTTGTACAGTAAAGACTAGAATGGAAGTGTCTCAAAACAACAGTAAACAGAAAAACAAACAAAAGGATGCTTGCAGTAGTGAGGCAGCCCTGGACTCCCCAGAACTGAGAAGTAGAAGCCATAGGATTAAAAGATGAGGAAATTCCACAATTACTTTGTGAGTTTGTGAGAACACTAGGCTGCAAAAGAACATGTCCTAAGAACAGAAAACAAGAAATAAACATATATAAAAAATTAGACTTTAAAATGCTAATTAACCCAATTAAAAAATGGGGCACTGATCTGAACAGAGAATTCTCAACAGAAGAAGTTCAAATGGCCAAAAGACACTTAAGGTCATGCTCAACCTCCTTAGCGATCAGGGAAATGCAAATCAAAACAACTTTGAGATATCATCTTACACCTGTCAGATTGGCTAAAATCAAAAACACCAATGATAGCCTCTGCTGGAGAGGTTGTGGAGGAAGGGGTACCCTCATCCATTGCTGGTGGGAATGCAAACTTGTGCAACCACTTTGGAAAGCAGTGTTTCGGTTTCTCAGGAAATTTGGGATCAACCTACCCCTGGATCCAGCAATGCCATTCTTGGGAATATACCCAAGAGATGCCCAATCATATGATAAGGGCATTTGTTCAACTATGTTCATAACAGCATTATTTGTAATAGCCAGAACCTGGAAACAACCTAGATGTCCGTCAATGGAAGAATGGTTGAAGAAAGTGTGGAATATATACACATTAGAGTACTACTCAGCGGTAAAAAACAATGACTTCTCAAATTTTGCATGCAAATGGATGGAAATAGAAAATACTATCCTGAGTGAGGTAACTCAGACCCAAAAAGATGAACAAGGTATGTACTCACTCATAATTGGGTTCTAGCCATAAATAAAGGTCAGTGAGTCTATAATTTGTTATGCTAAAGAAGCTAGATAAGAAGGTGAACTCAAAGAAAAACATAGAGCTATCCTCCTGAGTATGGGAAGTAGACAAGATTGCTGGGCAAAAAATCAGGATCTTGGGGGTGGGGTGGGAGGGGGTAAGGGGAGATGGGGAGAGAAAAGTGAGAAGGGTAGGATGGGGAGAACTTGGGGAAATGGGATGATTGTGATAAAGGAAGTTTGGATAGGGGAGCAGGGAAGCACATATCTTAATTAAGGGAGCCATCTTAGGGTTGGCAAGAGACTTGGACCTAGAGGTGCTTCCAGATGTCCAAGGCGAGGTCCCCAGCTAGTTCCTGGGGCAGTTGAGGATAGGGAACCTGAAATAACCCTATCCTATAGCCATACTGATGAATATCTTGCATATCACCATAGAACCCTCATCTGGCGATGGATGGAGATAGAGACAGAGACCCACACTGGAGCACTGGACTGAACTCCCAAAGTCCCAATGAGGAACAGAAGGAGGGTGAACATGAGCAAAGAAGTCAGGACCACAAGGGGTGCACCCACACACGGAGACAGTGGGGCTGATCTATTGAGAGCTCACCAAGGCCAGCTGGACTGTGACTGAAAAAGCAGGGGATAAAACCGGACTCTCTGAATATGGCGGACAATGAGGGCTGCTGAGAAGCCAAGGACAATGACACTGGGTTTTGATCCTGCATCATGTTCTGGCTTTGTGGGTGCCTAGCCAGTTTGGATGTTCACCTTCCTAGACCAGGATGGAGGGGCGAGGACTTTGGACTTTCCACAGGGCAGGGAACCCTGGCTGCTCTTCAGACTGCAGAGGGAGGGGGAGAGAAGTGGAGGGAGGGGGAGAGGAGTGGGGGAGGGGGAGAGGGGTTGGGGGAAGGGGGAGGAGTGGGAAGCTGGGAGGAGGCGGAAATTTTTTTTCTCAATTAAAAAAAAGAAATAAACAAAAACTAAACAGGAATAGAATCTACTGGAAAAGAAAGGTGTAAACAAAAGAAAAAGAAAACAAAAACATTCCTTGTATTTGGCCACACAATTTTAATTTTTTTGTATTTTTATTTTAAAAACACAAGCTATCTTTTTTCATTCTACATACCATCTTCAGTTCCCACTCCCTCTCATCCTCCCATTCCCTACCTTCCTCCACCCTACCTCCCATCCACATCTCAGAGAGGGTAAGGGACATGGCTTTAGGAAATGTTCAAGACCCTCGCTAATACATCTAGTCTGAGCAAGGTATGCAACCAAGGAGAATGGATTCTCCAAAAGCCACTACAAGCAGTGGAGATAAATCCTGGCACCACTGCCAGTGGTCCAGCAGTCTTCCCTAGCCATAAGACTACCACCTACATTCAGGGGGTTTAGTTTGGTACTATGCTAGTTTCTTCTCTGTCCTGCTAGAGTTGGTCAGCTTCCTTTAGCTCAGGTAACCTGTTTCAGTGGTTGTGCCTATCATGGTCTTGGCCTCTTTGCTCATTCTCACTCTTCCCACTCTTCAATTGGACTTTGGAAGCTCAGCCAGGTGTTCTTCTGCAGTTCCCTCCCTCTGTTTCCATCAGTTGCTGGATGAGGATTCTTTGGGGATATTTAAGATATTCATCAATATGACTACAAGGCATGGAAAGTTGAGGTGCCCTCTCCTCTATTACTTAGAATCTTAGCTGGGGTCATTCTTGTGGATTCCTAGAAATTTCTCTATTGCCGTGTTTCTTGCTAGGCTCATAATGACTCCCTCAATCAAAATATCTCTTGCCTTGTGCTCATTTCTGTCTTTTCTCAATCTCAACTATCCCATTCCATCATATTCTCTTCCCCATCTCCTTCTTACCTCCTGTTCACCTTTTCCCCTACCTTATCCCCCACAACCATGCTTCCAATTTGGTCAGCCAATCTTGTCTAGTTTCCTTTTCCAGGTGGATCTATATATGTTTTTCTTTGGGTTTTCCTTGTTACTTAGCTTCTCCTAGGGTCATGGACTATAGGATTGTTATCCTTTACATTACAGCTAGTATACACTTATAAGTGAATGCATACCATATTCATCTTTCTGCATCTGGGTCACCTCACTCAGGATGGTTTTTTTCAAGTTCCATCCATTTGCAAGCAAATTTCAAGATGTTCCTTTTTTTACCACTAAGTAGTATTCCATTGTGTAAATGTACCACATTTTCTATATCCATTCTTTGACTGAGAGGCATCTAGGTTGTTTCCAGGTCCTGGTTATAATAAATAATGCTGCTGTGAACATAGTTGAACAATATCCATGTAGTATGGTTGAATATCCATTGGGTATATGTCCAAGTGTGGTATTGCTGTGTCCTGAGGTAGGTTGATTACCAATTTTCTGAAAAACTGTCATACTAATTTCCAGGGTCGTTGTCAATGTTAACATTCCCACCATAAATGGAGGCATGTTCCCCTTACTTCACATCCTCTCAGGCATAAGCTATCATTGATGTTTTGCATCTTGGCCATTCTTACTGATGTAAGGTGGTATCTCTGAGTTCTTCTGAATTGCATTTCCCTGATGGCTAAGGATGTTGAACATTTTTTAAGGGTCTTTCAGCCATTTGAGATTCTTCTGTTGAAAAATCTCTTTTTAAATCTGTACCCCATTTTTTAATTCAGTTATTTAAAATTTTGATGTCTAATTTCTTGAGTTCTTTATATATTTTGGAGATCAGTTCTCTGTATGATGTGGGATTGGTGAAGATCTTTTCTTATTTAGTAGGCTTCATTTTGTTCTATTGACTGTGCACTTTGCTTTACAGAAGCTTCTCAGTTTCAAGAGGTCCAATTTATTCATTTTTTTCCATCAAAGTCTGTGCTATTGGTGCTACTTTTAGGAAGTGGTCTTCTGTTCCCAAGCATTGAAGGCTAATTCCCACTTTATCTTCTATCAGGTTCATGTGGGCAGATTTAAACTGAGGTCTTCACTACATTTGGACTTGACTTTTGTGAATGGGAATAGATATAGATCTACGTGTATTTTTATACATGTTGACATCCAGTTATACCAGCAACATTGGTTGACGATGCTTTCTTTTTTCAGTTTATAATTTTAGCTCCTTTGTCAAAAATTAGGTATTCATAGGTATGTGGATTAATATCCAGGACTTTGCTCCCCCTGTCTGTTTTTATGCCGATATAAATCTGTTTTCATTACTGTGTCTCTATAATAGAGTTTGAAATCAAGGATGGTGATATCTCCAGAAGTTTTGTTTTTATACAGGATTGTTTGGGTTACCATGTTTTGTTTTTCCATATGAAGTTGGGTATTGTTCTTTCAAGATCAGTATGGTGTGGTGTGTTGGGCTTTTGATAAGGATTGCACTGAATCTATAGACTGATTTTGTAGGATTGCCATTTTATTATATGGATCCTCTCTATTCATGAGCATGGGTAATTTTTTCACTTTCTGGAATCTTCTTCAATTCTTTCCTCAAAGACTTAAAATTCATGTCCAGCAGGTCTTTTGCTTCTTTGGTCAGTTTTTCCCCAACATATTTTATGTTATTTGTAGATATTGTGAAAGGTGATGCTTCTCTGATTTTTTTCTCAGCTTCTTTATCATTTATACATAGGAGGGCTACTGTTTTTTTAGTTGATCTTATATACTGCCACATTATCGAAGGTATTTATCATCTGTAGGAGTTCCCTTGTAATGTTTTTGAGGTCACTTAAGTATACTATCTTTTCATCTGCAAATAATAAAAGTTTGACTTCTTCCATTCCAATTTGAATTCTCTTTTTTTAATTTTTTATTTTTTTATTGAAAAAAATTTCTGCCTCCTCCAAGTCTCCCATTTCCCTCCCCCTCCTCTCCTCCTCCCCTCACTCCTCTCCCCCTCCCTCTCCAGTCTGAAGAGCAGTCAAGGCTCCCTGCCCTGTGGAAAGTCCTCCCCCCTGCATCCTGGTCTAGGAAGGTGCACATCCAATCTGGCTAGGCTCCCACAAAGCCAGAACATGAAATAGGATCAAAACCCAGTGCCATTTTCCTTGGCTTCTCATCAGCCCTCATTGTCCGCCATATTCAGAGAGTCTGGTTTTATCCCATGCTTTTTCAGTCACAGTCCAGCTGGCCTTGGTGAGCTCCCAATAGATCAGCCCCACTGTCTCCGTGTGTGGGTGCACCCCTTGTGGTCCTGACTTCTTTGCTCATGTTCTCCCTCCTTCTGCTTCTTATTGGGACATTGGGAGCTCAGTCTGGTGCTCCATTGTGGGTCTCTGTCTCTATCTCCATCCATCGCCAGATGAATTCTCTTAATATCTTTTTCTTCTCTTATTGAACTAGCCAGAACTTCAAGAACTATGTTGAATAGACACAAAGAGAGTGGGCAGCATTGTCTTCTTCCTAATTTTAGGGGAATCATTTTGAGTTTTTCTCCATTTAATTTGATATTGATTGTTGGCTTACTGTATATTGTTTTTTATTACATTTAGGTGTGTTCCTTGTATCCCTAATCTCTCCAAGACCTTTACCATGAAGGGGTGTTGGATTTTATCAAATGATTTTCAGCATCTAATCAGATGTTCATACGTTGTTTTTATTTTGTTTTTTTTAATATGTTGGAGTATACTGACAGATTTCCATATGTTGAACCATCCCTGCCCCTATGGGATAAAGCTGACTTCATCATGTAGGATGATTTATCTGATGCACTCTTGGATTCAGTTTGCCAGTATTTTGTTGAGAATTTTTGCATCTATGTTCATGAGTGAGATTGGTCTGTAATTCTCTGTCTTAGATGAGTATTTTTGTGGTTTCAGTATCAAGGTACCTTTAGCCACATAAGACGAGTTTGACAATATTACTTCTATTTCTTTTATGTGGAAAATATTGAGGAGTATACATATTATCTCTTCTTTGAAGTTTTGGTAGAATTCTGCACTGAAACCGTCTGGCCTTGGGGTTTTATTGGTTGGAAGGCTTTTGATAAATGCTTCTATTTCCTTGCAGATTATAGGTTTATTTTTATTTTTCACCTGGTTATGATTTAACTTTGGTATGTGGTACCTATCCAGAAAATTGTCAATTTCTTTTGCATTTTCCAATTTTGTTGAGTACATGTTTGTGAAGTATGACCAATGATTCTCTGTATTTCCTTAGTGTCTGTTCTTATGTCACTTTTTTCATTCCTGCTTTTGTTAATTTTGATGATCTCTCTCTGCCTTTTGATTAGTTTGGATAAGAATTTGTCTATCTTGCTGATTTTCACAAAGAACCAGCTCTTAGCTTCAGTGATTCTTTACATTGTGTTCTGTGTTTCTATTCTATTGATAATAGCACTCAATTTGATTATTTCCTGTCTTCTACTCCTCTTGAGTGAGTCTGATTCTTTTTGTTCTATAGTTTTTAGGTGTGCTGTTGAATTGCTTGTGTGAGCTTTCTCTACTTTCTTTATGTAGGCACTTAGTCTATGAAGTTTCCTTTCATAGTATCCCATAGGTTTGGGTATGTTGTGCTTTCATTTTGTTGAATTCAAAGAAGTCTTTAAATGAGTACACTAAAAGAGACTTACATAGATCTAATATACATGAGAAGTAGAAAAAGACAAGATCTCCTGAGTAAATTGGGAGCATGGGGACCTTGGGAGAGGTTTGAACGGGGGAGGGAAGGAGCAGGGAGGGGAGCCGAGAAAAATGTAGAGCTCAATAAAAATCAATTAAAAATTGAAAATATTTCTGCTTTAGGGAGGGGAAAACATTTCTAGTTCTAGAAACCTGGACAAGAACCAAGGACTAATTAGGTCATTGATCTTAGAGGAGAATCTGCTACTGCCACTTTTCAAAACCAGCATGATTCCTAGACGTGTTTTAAAGATGTATCCTTAAGTCATAGATAAGTATATGTCTCACAACTCATCAGAGAAATGTGACCTGCAACACATGGAGACCATCAAAAAGGGCTACAACAGACAAAAATGATGTAAAGGAGAGACCATGTGGTGCTCAGTATCAAATTATAAATTTAACACAACTGTACCTAAGATTCGGGTATCATAATAGAAGGGAGGTTGGAAAGACTGAAAACCAAAGGAACATGAAGTTTGTATGAAAATGCATCTCCCAGAAATGTCAGAGAGACTACACTTATCAAGTTTTTTCAGTGTTACTTTCTAAACCAGTCGTGAACAAGGATGATATTGATACATAGGCCAGAATGTGCATGGTGAATCTCAGGAGACATCAACCACAGGCAAAGAATTATAGACAATCAAAGGATGCTAAGATTGGAATAAATATTCTTCTCCAGCCTTCCCCAGCTACGAGCACCCCCGCCCAAGGTAATATATTGCCAAATAATCAACACGGAAATCTTACACATATTAGTAACACTCTATGAACTAACCAGGTTATATTCCTACATTTAGAACATTCATAAATTTGTGTGTGGTGTGTAGGGGTTAATTATAGTTAAAGAAATAGAGGCCTTGAATTTGAGAGAAACTGTGGAGTATATATGAGAAGGGTTGGAGTTAAGAATGAGAACAGAGAATGATGTAATTATATTAAAATTTCAAAAGAAAGTAATAAAGTCTTAAAATTTTAAAAATTTATTTCACTAGGTCAATATTTTTCCTTTTCACAGAATATGTTCATGCCATAATAATAAGATTAATTTTTATTACTTATACTAAGTGTTCTAATATCTTCAAATGCTAATTATGGTATAATTTTCCCTTTCACTATTATTTCTTTAGATATTTTTATCAGATTTGAGTGACTATGTTCCTCTACAAGTACTCTACAATGGGGTAGATTAAGTGTTGGAAAAGTAAGACATAAATTAAGGACAACCAAGAGCAGTGTCAACAGCCTCTAATTAGGTACCCACAGACTAAATGGAAATACTCTATTGCTAAAGATACTATATGCTCAGTCAAAGAAGATGGAGAAACCAATCTGGAAGCTTCATCCAGACTGGATAGTTTTCAGAGTGTTAGATGTAATCATAAATATCATCCACGTATGAACCCTGAGAATAATAACAATAACAGACCCTGTGCGGTGGTGTCTTGAGCATCATAGGAGTAACTAACCACTTCATGATGTAATTGAAGGTATAGCTCACAGGAAGGTACCCTTGCCTGGCACCATTATCAGGGACAAAAATATGCAGCTAATGAGTATATAGACCCTGGGGAAGAACCTAATACCATTATTGAGCTACCTGGACCTAGTAGCAAACTGCCACTTAAGCTCTTATTTTATGCTGGAGGATTAGTCAATCTCCCAATCCTTCATCACAGAAGCTTAGTTTTGCAATCTATGGTGATTCACACAGAGGCCCACAATCACTCAAGATGCTAAAAAAAAAAGAGAGACTCTGGAGGGCCCAGCAAAGAATGGCACATCCATGTCAGACATTTTCCTCTCAATAGTCAGGGATCATCATGGAAGAAGAGGCACAAAGGGTGTAAGAATCAGAAGTAGTAGATGATTCCAAGGAAATAGGTTTTGTCCAGATAGAACAGGCCATTTGAACATGTGAATTCACTTGTTAGGACAAAATTCACAAAACCTTCATAATATCCGGAACACAAAATCCAAACAGAGTGGGTGTAGAAGGAGGTCCCACTTGTATCCATGGTCACAGAAAGCTTCTTGGAAAGGAAGTGTCAGATTTCTTTAAGGGTTTGACTACTGACTGGCTACCAATGCTTTCAACAGATGCCCCCGCACTTGGCATATACTAACTAATTTTTTGTGAACACATGAAAATTGGAGGAGATAGTTGCAGGAGACTAAGAAAAAGACTGGAAAACAAATAATGTGGGTGAACTTGAATAAAGCATATATTAAGTATGACATACTCAATGAAATGTTTAAGTAATGAGTGTTCAACATCTTTTATAAAACTACTTAGCAGTAGTTTTTGTTGGAAGCAGTCATTAAAACCTGGACCCAATGAGACAGTGAGACTTCCCTAACTTTCACACAATTCTTACCTCAAGGTTGCTAGGACCATCCCTAGGAGACATGGTCAGTCTTCTGGGGTAATGAAAATTTATTGCCTCCTCAAAGTTTCTTGTCTCTTAGGAGATATGTGCAAGAAACTCTTAAGTATCTTTGTTAATTACTTACTGAAAAGATTTTGCAAATTGTTTTGTCTCCCAAGTCAGTGCTGTCATTCCCACTGCAAGTGAAAAGAAAATTGCAGTTCTGGAGGGAGGTGAGGTCACAGAGTTACAGGTCTCTACCTCAGGTTTGAGGGGACACTCCTAGAGCAACGCTTATTAAGAGTCAGGATTTGTCCAATGAGCCCACCATCCTGCAGAGACAAGAAACCAGGTGAGTACTGTGCATTTCAGCCCTAGTGTAGTGGTAAAGTCAGAAAAGATGAGAGGTCTGAGTAACTGCTCATGTCTGGTAAAGGGGATCAGGAATAGAAACTGATCCAGGGACAGAGAAGGCACAAGAATAATTCCATCTATAACAGATGAGTGAGAAAGACAGAAGTGTTCCTAACCATGTGCCAGTCCCTCTCATTTATTACTGAATGTAAGTCCCCAACCCTCAGTGACTGTGGTTAACAACAGGGAAATGCACCCCATCTATGAATGTGCTGAAGGACTGTGGTAATAAGTCAATGTAATAATTCACCTGATCTCACATGATGTGCAGACTAACTTTGCAGGATTTTTTCAGATCCCTTTCTATGCATGCATCTTCTCTATTTGAATGTATTATAAATTTTATTATAATATATTCATCAATATAAGAAGAGTAATATATACAGAGTTTAAATGGAAATATTTTATTTACTGATTTTTCTTTGCATTTTATTTTAGCATGTATTAGTAGTTCATGTTGCGTATTTACAGTGTTATGGTGCTAGCAATTCATCTGTATTTACCACTATAGCTTTTACCCCTGCAATAAAAACAATGCATATTTTCAGTGGTATAATAAAAATCAGGTTTATCTTGTGCTTTTGACATGAAACTGGGAGATGGGACAGCTTTCTGTCACAACAGGCCAGGCTTAGAGCATGATATTTTAGTAAAATCTCAAAAGCCATAGTTGCACTTTGTATTTGCCTGTGAAATAAATATTCACATCAAAATAAACACTTATTTTTAAAAAGATTTATTTATCTATTATTATTTTATGTGAATAAATGTTTTGCCTGTGTGTATGTATTGTAACTAAGAGAATATAGTGCATGCAAGGAAAAGAAGAGGGTCATAGAACTCCCTGGAACTGTAATTACAGGCAGTTGTGAGCCACCACGTTCAGACTGGAAACCAAACTCAGGTCCTCTGCAGCATCAGCAAGTGACTGAATCACCACTGTAATACCCCCAAATAATAGTTTTTACAGTGAAAAACATAGAATAAAATATCAGCAAAGTGAATAAAATGTCAAATTACAGATGCAAATTGCAGGTAGGGCTGGAGTATCATTAAGAGCATCTATCGTGACTGTGTGATCACAGACTTAGTTGACTGTTTTTATGTCACACTAGTCATGTGCAAGTACTTTCAGTATCTACTCTGACATAAACAGTTGTTGGATTTAAAGAGTCACTTACCCTTGTGCTTCTGAGGTCATGTCTTGACAGTGGAAATAATAATGTTCTGCATAGCAAACATAATAATCAAAGAAGGTGTCACGCTAACAGGATAGCAGTGATTCATAAATTGTTACCTCTGTTGTTCATTCACATACTTAAATAATAAAAAGTTGAATAAGTTTCATCTTATAACTGTTACAATTCAAGAGGAATAGGGTATAGAAGATACAGTAGCAAACAACTATGAAGTCTAACCTGCAATCCACAGAAAGATTGAGTGTGGACATGGGTTATATATCATGGCATAGTGGAGGATGCTACAAAAATTAGGAAAACTCTATATCTGAACTGACCACATTGGAGGCTATTCAGAACAAAGAAGGAAAGAGTGTGTCAAAATATGGATCATGAGATCACTGAAAGTAGATTCAATGGATCAGTGTAAGAGCTTCAGAAGAAGAGAAATTAAGGTGTGCAACTTATCACCTGCCCTTGAGACAAACAGTGTACATATGAATTAATATGATAAAAGTAGTTCCCTACTGACTGGCTCTTATGCACTATTAGGAACATCTTGTTATTTCTGATCGATATGCCAGTCAACATAAGGCACTAAAAGATAACAGAAGATGGCCGGGCATGATTGAGGAAACTGGACACATGAGATGCAGCTTTTGCTGTCTAGTTCACTGAGTGGAATAAGACTGTTCTTTCTTCACTGTTCTTTCTTCAATTTCTTCACTGTGGAGTTAAGAAAGGAATCAAATCAGTGGGACCTGAGCACTGGTATTGGACTTTAGGTCTACATTGATCTAAAGTGAGGATAATCAATTAATAAAAGCTGTCGGATTTGAATAGTGCAGATTGGTTGGATACATGCAATAAAAGTAAAAGTAAATCTTTTTAAAAATCATATTTGTTATTATATATTTAACTTTTAACAAAATAAAACAAAGTGAGATTTACCAGTAAGAATATTGTATTTTAGTTAATGTGACCAGTGTAACAACATCTGTTTTGTGTGCTGATGCTATTGCTGTGAAAATGAACACCCATTTCCAGAATTGAGCAGGGAGCCTCCCAGATCTGACCACAAGAGTGGTCTCATACTTTGTTAGATGGTGTTCATTGTTTCCTTTCTTTAACATTTCTTCTTAACTCACTACAATGAATGCAGGTGAATACCTAAATTTTCATACTCAGTGTTTTGATTGAACCAATGCCCCTTCCTTGATTTCTCTCCCCTTATTCCATCATATACTATCTAATGTCCATTATTCCTTCTTCCACTTTGAAAACACATGTGTTGTTTTACCCTCCCCATCACAGCCCCAGACCTTCTAAAGGGCCTCTTTCAAGTTCCCTGACTTCTAAACACAGTCACTTTTACATAAACACACATTTCTAATCATTAGAAGCTATGAAATCACCCTTAGCTCATTGATATATGTCATTATGAACTTAAAATGCATCACGTAATAGAGTAATTTTCTTTTCTGCTATAGCCATTTCCTAGGGTGTGCTACAATACCAGTGCTTGCAGAAGGGGAGACTGTAAGTACCTGAAAATTCCTAAAGTCTCAGTTCATGTACCCACTCTGTTTAAACTCCTTCAGATCACAAGCCTCACTGCCAGTTCTTCTCCAGGTTTTGCGTATCCTGGAGACTGTCCCTGCATGGCTGTTGAGTGGGAAAAGGCAACACTGCCCATCCTGGGGATGCTTGGTTGAGCCTGTTGCTGACTCACAGTTGCTACTGCCTACTTCTGCAGGGGAACCTCACCTGGTTAGAGAAGGGTATGCAGACACCTTCTTCACAGGAATAGTGAATGGTGTCCTAAGAGTTTCCTCTTACTGCACTGATGAGTTGGCTAGCCCACTGCCTTCCTTCCTCTCATTTCCACTCTAGACTTAAGGGTGGTACATGATTATTCCAGACACAGTTTCAATAGAGACACTGAACATTTGTCAGATATTGTTCTTATCATTGACACTTATCCAGGTATATTTTGCCTATTCTTATTTCTTGTACATCTTGTGAAATTTCATTCCACTTCATATCCCCACTTCTTAACAGCCTTGACTTGAGTGTGCACGCATGCATGTGTTGTCAATGTGTGTGGTGAATTTTTATAAGATATAGATCTTAAATTATTATGATGTAAGTTTTCACTTGAACCATCATCAAATAAGTTTTGTGTTCTTAAAAAAAAATCTTATATAAGACAATTGTGGGGCTGGCACCCAAAGACCAGTCAGGAACATCAGAGTCCAAATTGAGAGTCAGCCTTAAGCAACTACCTGAAAAGAAACACTTCTCAAAGAGCTACCTCAGATGAATTTTAAAGAGTCCTTTAAAAGGCAAAGAACCCCAAAAGGCTCTATCCTTGTTGGCAACTGGCAGGGGGAAGCAAAGAATAAAGCAGTTTAACACAATACAAATGTGAAGTTCCGTACACATTTCAACCCCCAGTTTCTAGAAAAGTAATATTCATGGAGGGGATAGGCAAGGGAGAGTCACTGTCAGATTAAACCAAACATGGGTTCACCTTAGACAAGATGAAGGAAACTGCTCTGTCACCAGACCATAGATATATTCTGAGTGGTATTAGGAATTTTAAATTGCTTATATTTTAATTTTAAGTGAGCTATACAATAAGAATCAATATATATAAGTAATATGATTATTACTGAATTTGTCTTCTTTTACATAAGGACTAGGAAATATCTATATATCAAAATATCTGGAACTGGGTTTGTTTTTATGGGCTATCACTCATCATTGTTTCTCACAGGCCTGCATAATATTGTCCTGAATGCTGGATTTTCTGTTAAAACTAATGGCTCTCCTTCCATCAGTACGTGCATTCTGAGTTATTGAGCAGTTTCATAGAGACATACACACAAAGTGACTTCTTCTATCACAAGTTCTGGGAAAAGATCTTCTTTAAAGGACCCTCTGTTCAAGCTAATCAGAAGCTCCGTGGTTTAAAGGTGTCCTTTTTTACTACGGGCTACAAGCATTTGTTGTTATTCATTTTGACCACAGAAATAGCAAGGACATAATCTAAAGGAAATTGTCTTGAATCACAGAATGGACTTCTGGATTATAGCAATCAGAATTACTTTCTTATCACAAACTACAACTGGAATTTTGGGAAATTTCTTTCTGATATTCTACTACGTAGTCCTTTACTACAGAGCATGCACATTAAAGCCCACAGATTTGATTCTCATGAACCTAATGACAGCCAATGCCATCATCATTCTCTCCTCAGGAGTGCCCCATACATTGGCAGCTTTTGGGTTGAAGCAGTTTGTGAGTGATTTTGGATGTTGCTTCCTATTATACATTCAATCATTTGGCCGTAGTGTGTCCATTGGCACCACCTGTCTCTTGAGTGTCTTCCAGGCTGTGACCATTCAATCTAGGGAATTCTGCTGGAAGTATAATAAAGTCAAAGCTATAAATCCTATTGGCCGCTTCATTTCCTTCCTCTGGGTCTTCTACATGTTAATACATTTTACTTTCTTTTTATACTCATCTATCAAATTTAATAGCAAAAATGTGACAAGAAAACGAGATTATGGTTACTGCTCTATTGTAGGGTCTGAAGAAATCAGTGACTCACTCTATACATCACTGGTGGTTTGCCCTGAAGTCTTCCTTTCTGTGCTCATGGCCTGGTCCAGTGGATCCATGATTGGCATTCTGTATAGACACAAGAAAAGGGTTCAACAGATCCGCAGCACTCATGGTTCAAGTAGAATGTCGCCTGAATCCAGAGCAACCCAAAACATCCTTGTCCTGGTATCTACCTTTCTGGTTTTTTATACTCTCTCATCCGTATTACGAGGCTGCTTTGCTTTTTTCCATAATCACAATTGGTGGCTAGTGAACATGACTCGTCTCACTTCTCTGTGCTTTCCTTCTTTTGGACCCATTGTTCTTATGAATCATTACTCCATTGTGTTCAAGCTTAGTTTCAAATGAATCAGAAATAAAAATAATTTAATCTTATTGTAAATGCATAGGTGAAGATGTTTTCTGTGGGATTCAGTGTTTTGCTCACCCGTCATCCTCAGAAGGTCAATACAGAAAGTTAAATAGGACCCCAAGGTTTTAGTTGCTGAGGAATGCCATCTGAACGGGTGAGTGTGTGCTATCCAGGGGCGGACTGTCCCTGAAGAGAGCACAAACCCCCCTCCCCCAGCTCCTTCTGCAGGGCTGTCTTTCTTAGGCAGGTCCCAGCCCCCAGCACCCCTCCCCATCCTTGCCCTGCTGCAAGCTAGGACCAGTGCTCAAGATCAGTTTTAAGCTCCTGCACTAAGGTTACCCACCCAGAGCGGTGAGTGCCTGCCTACCGGGCAGGCCTCAGGGTCCCCAGTAAGGAAGCCCGGCACCTTCAGCCTGTGCACCAGCCGCTCCTCTGGTCCTCTGGATACCACCCATCCCTGCGCCCTTCACCCTTTCGTCCCTGGATCATTGGGCTACCAGGTGGCCCCTGTTTGGTTGCTGAGGAATCCCATCTGAACGGGTGAGTGTGTGCTATCCAGGGGCGGACTGTCCCGGAAGAGAGCACAAACCCCCCTCCCCCAGCTCCTTCTGCAGGGCTGTCTTTCTTAGGCAGGTCCCAGCCCCCAGCACCCCTCCCCATCCTTGCCCTGCTGCAAGCTAGAACCAGTGCTCAAGATCAGTTTTAAGCTCCTGCACTAAGGTTACCCACCCAGAGCGGTGAGTGCCTGCCTACCGGGCAGGCCTCAGGGTCCCCAGTAAGGGAGCCCGGCACCTTCAGCCTGTGCACCAGCCACTCCTCTGGTCCTCTGGATACCACCCATCCCTGCGCCCTTCACCCTTTCATCCCTGGATCATTGGGCTACCAGGTGGACCTGTGTAGGTGCTGAGGAATCCCATCTGGACGGGTGAGTGTGTGATATCCAGGGGCGGTCTGTCCTGGAAGAGAGCACAAACCCCCCACCCCCAAGCCTGTGTTTTCAGCACACGACCCCCCCCCCCAAGTCTGGGTTTTCTGCAAGGTCCTTTGCTCAGGAACAGTTCTCTGCTCCTACACTAAGGCTACCCACCCAGAGCGGTGAAAGCCTACCTACGGGGCAGACCTCAAGGACCCCCGGAAAGAGTGCACTTGCACCTTCAGCTTTTGCGGCAGGGTGTCCTGTGTTCTACTCGTCCCCACCCTGCCCCCCAAGTTCCCCCCTGTGTCCTCGGGTCAGTGGACTACCAGGCGTCCATGCTTTGGTGCTGAGGAGTTCCATCTGGAGTTCCTCCTTCTACACTGAAAAGATACACCCAGAAAGTCAATCACAGCAAAGACCGGACCAAGACACCAGGCCTCTCCGGGCTCCATTGGAAGGAAGAGATGGGAAGGCGCCAATGCAAGAATTCCCCCAACAACCTGAAAGGCAACATGACATCACCAGATTCCAGGGATCCAGAAATAAGAAGAATTGTACACCCTACTCCAGAAGAATTAGAAGAAATCGACTCAAAAGTGAACTATATGAAATTAATAGAAGATCTTAAACAGGAGGTGAAAAACTGCCATAAACAATTAGAGATTACAAACAAAAAGGTAGAGGAAATGAATAAATCGCTCAAAGACACCCAAGAAAACCAAGAGAAACAAGAAAAAGCCATCAGACAGGTAAGGGAAGCAGTTCAAGACTTGAAGAATGAAATGGAAGCAATGAAGAAAACACAAACCGAGGGAAGGATGGAGATGGAAAATCTGGGTAAAAGAATAGGAACTACAGAGACAAGTACTAACAACAGATTACAAGAGATGGAAGAAAGAATGTCAGACACTGAAGATACCATAGAGAAAATAAACACACTGATCAAAGAAAATAGCAAAACCAACAAATTTTCATCACAAAACATTCAGGAAATCTGGGACACAATAAAAAGACCAAACCTAAGAATAATTGGGATAGAAGAAGGAGAAGAAGTACAGCTCAACGGTCCAGAAAATATATTTAATAAAATTATAGAAGAAAACTTTCCCAACCTAAAGAAAGATATTCCTTTGAAGGTTCAAGAAGCATACAGAACACCGAATAGACTGGACCAAAAAAAAACCTCTCCTCGCCATATAATAATCAAAACACAAAACATACAGAATAAAGAAAGAATATTAAGAGCTGCAAAGGAAAAGGGACAAGTTACTTATAAAGGTATACCTATCAGACTTACACCTGACTTCTCTATGGAAACCATGAAAGCCAGAAGGTCCTGGATAGATGTACTTCAGAAACTAAGAGACCATGGATGCAAGCCCAGACTGCTATACCCAGCCAAGCTTTCATTCACTATAAATGGAGAAAGCAAAATTTTCCAGGATAAAAACAAATTTAAACAATACGTAGCAACAAATCCAGCCTTACAGAAAATAATAGAAGGAAAATCACAAACCAAGGAGTCCAACAATGACCACAATAACTTAAACATCTAGAGACCCTTCACCAGCACAACTCAAAGAAGGGAAACACACAATCTCTATGTCTAAAAACGTGACCGGAGTTAACAACCACTGGTCATTAATTTCACTTAATGTCAATGGACTCAACTCACCTATAAAAAGGCACAGGCTAAAATATTGGATACGAAAACAGGATCCAACATTCTGCTGTTTACAAGAAACACACCTCAACCACAAAGACAGGCATCTACTCAGAGTAAAGGGCTGGGAAAAGGCTTATCAAGCAAATGGACCTAAGAAACAAGCAGGTGTGGCCGTACTAATTTCTAACAAAGTAAACTTCAAACTTAAATCAATCAGAAAAGATAGAGAGGGACATTTTATACTCATAACAGGAACAATTCACCAGGATGAAGTCTCAATCCTGAATATCTATGCCCCTAATATAAAAGCACCCACGTACGTAAAAGAAACATTACTAAAACTCAAGGCTGCCATCAAACGGCACACACTAATAGTAGGAGACCTCAACACTCCTCTCTCACCAATGGACAGGTCAATCAGACAGAAACCAAACAGAGAAATAAGAGAATTAATGGAAGTAATGAATCAAATGGACTTAACAGACATCTATAGAACATTCCACCCAAATAGGAAAGAATATACCTTCTTCTCTGCAGCTCATGGAACCTTCTCGAAAATTGACCACATACTCGGTAACAAAGCTAACTTGCACAGTTACAAAAAAATATTCGTAACCTCCTGCGTCTTATCAGATCACCATGGATTGAAGTTAGAATTCAACAACAATGCTACCCCCAGAAAGCCTACAAACTCATGGAAATTGAACAGTCAACTACTGAACCACACCTGGATCAAGGAAGAAATAAAGAAAGAAATCAAAGCCTTCCTTGAATTCAATGAAAATAAAGAAACAAGCTACTCAAACTTATGGGACACTATGAAAGCAGTCCTGAGAGGAAAGTTCATAGCACTAAGTGCCCACTTAAAGAAAACAGAGAAAGCACACATTGGAGACTTAACAGCACACCTGAAAGCTCTAGAAAAAAAAGAAGCAGAATCACCTAGGAGGAGTAGAAGACTGGAAATAATCAAACTGAGGGCTGAAATCAACAAAATAGAAACACAAAAAACGATACAAAGAATCAATGAAACAAAAAGCTGGTTCCTGGAGAAAATCAACAAGATTGACAAACCCCTATCCAAACTAATCAAACGGCAGAGAGAGAATTTGCAAATTAATAAGATCAGAAACGAAAAGGGGGACATAACCACAGACACAGAGGAAATTCAAAGAATCATTAGATCTTACTACAAAAGCCTGTACGCCACAAAACTGGAAAATGTAAAAGAAATGGACACGTTTTTAGATAAATACCATTTACCAAAGTTAAACCAGGACCAGGTAAACAATCTAAATAGACCTGTTAGTCGTGAAGAATTAGAAGCTGTTATCAAAAATCTCCCATCAAAAAAAGCCCAGGACCAGATGGTTTCAATGCGGAATTCTACCAGAACTTCCAAGAAGACCTAATACCTATACTCCTTAATGTATTTCACAATATAGAAACGGAAGAGTCATTGCCAAATTCCTTTTACGAAGCTACAGTCACTCTGATACCAAAACCACACAAAGACTCAACCAAGAAAGAGAATTACAGGCCAATTTCACTCATGAACATCGACGCAAAAATACTCAACAAAATACTGGCAAACCGTATCCAAGAACACATTAGAAAAATTATTCATTATGATCAAGTAGGCTTCATCCCAGAGATGCAGGGCTGGTTCAACATACGAAAATCTATCAATGTAATCCACCATATAAATAAACTGAAAGAAAAAAACCATATGATCATTTCATTAGATGCTGAAAAAGCTTTTGACAAAATCCAACATCCCTTCATGATAAAAGTCTTGGAGAGATTAGGGATACAAGGGACATACCTAAATATAATAAAAGCTATTTACAGCAAACCGACAGCTAACATCAAACTAAATGGAGAGAAACTCAAAGCCATCCCACTAAAATCAGGAACACGGCAAGGCTGTCCACTCTCTCCATACCTCTTCAATATAGTGCTTGAAGTTTTAGCAATAGCAATAAGACAACATAAGGGGATTAAGGGGATTCAAATTGGGAAGGAAGAGGTTAAACTTTCATTATTTGCAGATGATATGATAGTGTACATAAGTGACCCCAAAAACTCCACCAAAGAACTCCTAAAGCTGATAAACACTTTTAGTAATGTGGCAGGATACAAGAACAACTCCAAAAAAATCAGTCGCCTTTCTTTACACAAAGGATATGGAAGCAGAGAGGGAAATCAGAGAAGCATCACCTTTCACAATAGCCACAAATAGCATAAAATATCTTGGGGTAACTCTAACCAAGGAAGTGAAAGATCTATTTGACAAGAACTTTAAGGCATTGAAGAAAGAAATTGAAGAGGATACCAGAAAGTGGAAGGATCTCCCTTGCTCTTGGATTGGGAGGATCAACATAGTAAAAATGGCAATTCTACCAAAGGCAATTTATAGATTTAATGCAATCCCCATCAAGGTCCCATCAAAATTCTTCACAGATCTTGAGAGGACAATAATCAACTTTATATGGAAAAACAAAAAAACCCAGGATAGCCAAAACAGTCTTATATAATTAAGGAACTTCTGGAGGCATCACCATCCCTGATTTCAAACTCTATTACAGAGCCACAGTAATGAAAACAGTGTGGTATTGGTATAAAAACAGAGAAGTCGACCAATGGAATCATATTGAAGACCCAGATTTTAACCCACAAACCTATGAACACCTCATTTTCGATAAAGGAGCTAAAAGTATACAATGGAAGAAAGAAAGCATCTTCAACAAATGGTGCTGGCACAACTGGATGTCAACCTGTAGAAGAATGAAAATTGACCCATGCACAAAACTCAAGTCCAAATGGATCAAAGACCTCAATATCACTCCGAACACACTCAACCTGATAGAAGAGAAATTGGGAAGTACCCTACAACAGATGGGCACAGGCGATCGCTTCCTAGGTATAATCCCAGCAGCACAGACATTAAGGGCAACATTGAATAAATGGGACCTACTGAAACTGAGAAGCTTCTGTAAAGCAAAGGACACGGTCACTAAGACACAAAGGCAGCCCACTGACTGGGAAAAGATCTTCACCAACCCCACAACAGACAAAGGTCTGATCTCCAAAATATATAAAGAACTCAAGAAACTAGACCATAAAAGGCGAATTATCCCAATTAAAAAATGGGGCACTGATCTGAACAGAGAATTCACAAAAGAAGAAGTGCAAATGGCCAAAAGACACTTAAGGTCATGCTCAACCTCCTTAGCGATCAGGGAAATGCAAATCAAAACAACTTTGAAATATCATCTTACACCTGTCAGATTGGCTAAAATCAAAAACACCAATGATAGCCTCTGCTGGAGAGGTTGTGGAGGAAGAGGTACCCTCATCCATTGCTGGTGGGAATGCAAACTTGTGCAACCACTTTGGCAAGCAGTGTTTCGGTTTCTCAGGAAATTCGGGATCAACCTACCCCCAGACCCAGCAATGCCACTATTGAGAATATACCCAAGAGATACCCGATCATATGACAGGGGCATTTGTTCAACTATGTTCATAGCAGCATTGTTTGTAATAGCCAGAACCTGGAAACAACCTAGATGTCCGTCAATGGAAGAATGGTTGAAGAAAGTGTGGAATATATACACATTAGAGTACTACTGAGCAGTAAAAAACAATGACTTCTCGAATTTTGCATGCAAATGGATGGAAATAGAAAATACTATCCTGAGTGAGGTAACCCAGACCCAAAAAGATGAACAAGGTATGTACTCACTCATAATTGGGTTCTAGCCATAAATAAAGGTCAGTGAGTCTATAATTTGTTATCCTAAAGAAGCTAGATAAGAAGGTGAACCCAAAGAAAAACATATAGCTATCCTCCTGGATATGGGAGTAGACAAGATTGCCAGGCAAAAAATCAGGATCTTGGGGGTGGGGTGGGAGGGGGTAAGGGGAGATGGGGAGAGAAAAGTGAGAAGGGTAGGATGGGGAGAACTTGGGGAAATGGGATGATTGGGATAAAGGAAGTTTGGATAGGGGAGCAGGGAAGCACATATCTTAATTAAGGGAGCCATCTTAGGGTTGGCAAGAGACTTGGACCTAGAGGTGCTTCCAGATGCCCAAGGCGAGGTCCCCAGTTAGTTCCTGGGGCAGTTGAGGATAGGGAACCTGAAATAACCCTATCCTATAGCCATACTGATGAATATCTTGCTTATCACCATAGAACCCTCATTGGCGATGGATGGAGATTGACACAGAGACCCACACTGGAGCACTGGACTGAACTCCCTAAGTCCCAATGAGGAACAGAAGGAGGGTGAACATGAGCAAAGAAGTCAGGACCACAAGGGGTGCACCCACCCACAGAGACATTGGGGCTGATCTATTGCGGAGCTCACCAAGGCCAGCTGGACTGTGACTGAAAAAGCAAGGGATAAAACCGGACTCTCTGAATATGGCGGACAATGAGGGATGCTGAGAAGCCAAGGACAATGGCACTGGGTTTTGATCCTGCATCATGTTCTGGCTTTGAGGGTGCCTAGCCAGTTTGGATGTTCACCTTCCTAGACCAGGATGGAGGGGCAAGGACTTTGGACTTTCCACAGGGCAGGGAAGTCTGGCTGCTCTTCAGACTGCAAAGGGAGGGGGAGAGAAGTGGGGGGAGGGGGAAGAAGTGAGGGGAGGGGGAGAGGAGTGGGGAGGGGGGAGAGGAGTGGGGAGGGGGGAGAGGTGTGGGGGGAGGGGGGAGGAGTGGGAGGATAGGATGAGGCGGAAATTTTTTTCCTCAATAAAAAAAAAAAAAAAGAACGATCACATACTTCCAACATAAAAAAAAAATAGGGCCCCAAGGTCCAAATCAGGAGCAGAAGGAGAGAGAACACAAGCAAGGAACTCGGGGCCATGAGGGGTGCACCCACACACTGAGACAATGGGGATGTTCTTTCAGGAACTCACCAAGGCCAGCTGGACTGGGTCTGAAAATGCATGGGATAAAACCGTACTCACTGAACATAGCGGACAGTGAGGACTGCTGAGAAGTCAAGAACAAAGGCACTGGGTTTTGATCCTAGGCTGTTTAGATGTTCACCTTACTAGACCTGGAAGGAGGTGGGAGGTCCTTGGACTCCCCACAGGGCAGGGAACCCGGTCTGCTCTTTGGGCTGATGAGAGAGGGGGACTTGATTGGAGGAGGGGGAGGGATATAGGAGGCAGTGGCAGGGAAGAGACAGAAATATTTAATAAATAAATAAATAATAAAAAAAATTTTAAAAAGTTAAATAGGTAGCAACTTGTCCTTCTAAGATTAATCAAAATGAATATGGGAGTTTTGTCAGCTGGTGAATTAGCAGCCTCAATAAGATTTATTGCTCCTAGATTTCAAAATATAGAAACAGAGGAGGCATTGCCAAATTCCTTCTATGAAGCTACAGTTACTCTGATACCAAAACCGCACAAAGACTCAACCAAGAAAGGGAATTACAGGCCAATCTCACTCATGAACATCGACGCAAAAATCCTCAGCAAAATACTGGCAAACAGAATCCAAAAACACATTAGAAAAATTATCCATTATGATCAAGTAAGCTTCATCCCAGAGATGCAGGGCTGGTTTAACATACGAAAATCTATCAATGTAATCCATCATATAAATAAACTGAAAGAAAAAAAACCATATGATCATTTCTTTAAAGCTGAAAAGGCATTTGACAAAATTCAACATCCCTTTATGATAAAAGTCTTGGAGAGATTAGGGATACAAGGGTCATACCTAAATATAATAAAAGCTATATAGAGCAAGCCAACAGCCAACATCAAATTAAACAGAGAGAAACTCAAAACCATCCCGCTAAATTCAGGAACACGACAAGGATGTCCACTCGCGCCATACCTCTTCAATATAGTGCTTGAAGTTCTAGCAATAGCAATGAGACAACATAAGGGGATCAAGGGGATTCGAATTGGAAAGGAAGAAGTTAAACTTTCATTATTTGCAGATGATATAATAGTGTACATAAGCGACCCCCAAAACTCCACCAAAGAACTTTTACAGCTGATAAACACCTTTAGTAATGTGGCAGGATACAAGATCAACTCCAAAAAATCAGTCGCCCTCTTATACACAAAGGATATGGAAGCAGAGAGGGAAATTAGAGAAGTTTCATCCTTCATGATAGCCACAAACAGCATAAAATATCTTGGGGTAACTCTAACCAAGGAAGAGAAAGATCTATTTGACATGAACTTTAAGGCATTGAAGAAAGAAATTGAAGAGGATACCAGAAAATGCAAGGACCTCCCTTGCTCTTGGATTGGGAGGATCAAAATAGTAAAAATGACAATTCTACCAAAGGCAATTTATAGATTCAATGCAATCCCCATCAAGGTCCCATCAAAATTCTTCACAGATCTTGAGAGGACAATAATCAACTTTATATGGAAAAACAAAAAACCCAGGATAGCCAAAACAATCCTATCCAATAAAGGATCTTCTGAAGACATTACCATCCCTGACTTCAAACTCATTTACAGAGCTACAGTGATGAAAACAGTGTGGTACTGGCATAAAACAGAGAAGTCGACCAATGGAATTGTATAGAAGACCCAAATTTTAACCCACAAACCTATGATTACCTCATTTTCGATAAAGGAGCTAAAAGTATACAATGGAAGAAAGAAAACATCTTCAACAAATGGTGCTGGCACAACTGGATGTCAACCTGTAGAAGAATGAAAATTGACCCATATCTATCACCATGCACAAAACTCAAGTCCAAATGGATTAAAGACCTCAATATCAGTCCAAACACACTGAACCTTATAGAAGAGAAAGTGGGAAGTACCCTACAACAGATGGGCACAGACGATCGCTTCCTACGTATAACCCCAGCAGCACAGACATTAAGGGCAACATTGAATAAATGGGACCTACTGAAACTGAGAAGCTTCTGTAAAGCAAAGGACACTAAGACAAAAAGGACACTAAGACAAAAAGGCAACCTACTGACTGGGAGAAGATCTTCACCAACCACACAACAAAGTTCTGATCTCCAAAATATATAGAGAACTCAAGAAACTAGACTTTAAAATGCTAATTAACCCAATTAAAAATTGGGGCACTGAACTGAACAGATAATTCTCAACAGAAGAAGTTCAAATGGCCAAAAGACACTTAAGGTCAAGCTCAACCTCCTTAGCGATCAGGGAAATGCATATCAAAACAACTTTGAGATATCATCTCACACCTGTCAGAATGGTTAAAATCAAAAACACCAATGACAGCCTTTGCTGGAGAGGCTGTGGAGGAAGGGGTACCCTCATCCATTGCTGGTGGGAATGCAATCTTGTGCAACCACTTTGGAAATCAGTGTTTCGGTTTCTCATGAAATTCGGAATCAACCTACCCATGGACCCAGCAATGCCACTCTTGGAAATATACCCAAGAGATGCCCTATCATATGACAAAAGTATTTGTTCAACTATGTTCATAGCAGTATTATTTGTAATAGCCAGAACCTGGAAACAACCTAGATGCCCTTCAATGGAAGAATGGATGAAGAAAGTGTGGAATATATACACATTAGAGTACTACGCTGCGGTAAAAAAAAACAATGACTTCTCAAATTTTGCATGCAAATATATGGAAATTGAAAACACTATCCTGAGTGAGGTAACCCAGACCCAAAAAGATGAACATGGGATGTACTCACTCATAATTGGTTTCTAGCCATAAACAAGGGTCACGGAGTCTACAATTGGTGAACCTAAAGAAGCTAAATAAGAAAGTGAACCCAAGGAAAAACATATAGTTATCCTCTTGGCTATGGGAAGTAGACAAAATTTCCGGAGAGAAAATTGGGATCTTGGGGGTGGGGTGGGGTGGTGGTAAGGGGAGATGGGGAGAGAAAAGTGAGAAGGGGAGGATGGGGGGAACTTGGGGAAAAGGGATGATTGGGATAAAGGAAGGTTGGATAGGGGAGCACAGAAGCACAATTCTTAGTTAAGGGAGCTACCTTAGGGTTGGCAAGAGACTTGAACCTAGAGTGGCTCCCAGGAGCCCAAGGCAATGTCCCTAGTTAGTTCCTTGGGCAGCTGAGGATAGGAAACCTGAAATGACCCTATCCTATAGCAATACTGACAAATATCTTGCCTATCACCATAGAACCTTCATCTGGTGATGGATGGAGATAGAGACAGAGACCCACACTGGAGCACTGGACTGAGCTCCCAAGGTCCCAATGAGGAGCGGAAGGAGGGAGAAGATGAGCAAGGAAGTCAGGACCACGAGGGGTGTAACCACCCACTGAGACAGTGGAGCTGATCCATTGGGAGCTCACCAAGGCCAGCTGGACTGTGACTGAAAAAGCATGGGATAAAACCGGACTCTCTGAACATGGCGAACAATGATGGCTGATGAGAAGCCAAGGACAATGGCACAGGGATTTGATCCTACTTCATGTTCTGGCTTTGTGGGAGCATAGCCAGTTTGGATGTTCACCTTCCTAGACATGGACCGAGGGGGAAGGACCTTGGACTTTCCACAGGGCAGGGAACCCTGACTGCTCTTTGGACTGGAGAGGGAGGGGGAGAGGAGTGGGGGGAGGGGGAGAAGGTTGGGAGGAGGGGGAGGGAAATGGGAGGCTGGGAGGAGGCGGAAACTTTTTTTTTCCTTTTCTCAATAAAAAAAATTTAAAAATTAAAAAAAATTAGGACATCTATATCACAGCTCTTCCTCCCACAAATTATGGATCATCATGAAAGAAGAGGCAGAAAGAGTGTTAGAACCATTCTAACAGTTGATTATTCTAAAGAAACAGGTTTTGTACAGACAGAACTGTGTACTTGCACTTGTGAACTCATGGCAGCATGAACAAAACCTGCTAACAATCAAGCTAGACAAAATTCCAGAAGATTGAAAGATGTCAGGATTCCCCACTCGTAGATGACAAGTTATTGACAGCAGAAGATTTCTGGGAGAGGATGACAGATTACTTTGAGGATTTGAACTTTGAGCCATGCTTCCATTGATACCCTGTACCAGGCATAAGGAGCATCAGTAAGTAAACTAAATGGCTGGTGTTCTTTATTTTGCTTTTATAAATACATAAAATTTGCAGGAAATAAAGGTGGGGGGAAAGACTTGACAAGGAGAAAATGGGAGTGAGTTTGGCTACAAGCATGTATATGTATGAAAAACTCAAGGAGACATTAGTAGGAAATTCGTATGTGCAGCAGTCAGAGTCCTGTATCCAGTTAGGCATGGAGACTTCTTCAATTTGTCCTGAATCTGATCTCAAAGTTTCTAGAAACTTCCAGTTGACAATCAATCATGCTTCGGGGATTATGAGAACTTAACTGTTCTTCAAAACACCTGGTATCATTGGAGATAATCATGAGAAACTCTTAAGTGTGTTTTTAATTAGCAACTGAAAAAAGTTTTATGAATGATTTTGTCTCCCAAAGCCACACTGTCATTTCCAGTGCAGGTGATATGAAAATTGTCATTCTGAAGGGAGCTGAGGTCACAGAGTCTCAAATCTTTATCTCAGGTTTGAGTTGCTTTTCTCTCACACAGCGATGGTTACTATAATGCAGGATCTGTACACTGAGCCCACCACACTACTGTGGTTGGAAGCCAGGTGAGTACACTATATTGCATAGGGTGCTGCATAGACAGCTATTATGAGGCCTAGGTAAACTGTCATGTCTGATAACGGGAATCTGGAGTAGAAATAGATCTGTTTAACAGAGAGAGAAAGCATAAGAACTATTATATAGTAAAGAGGTTAGTGAGATTACCTAAGTGTTCCTAACCTTATGCCAATCCCTGATGGTTCCTGCTGTAATGTAAGTCCCTCACTGAGGGAGAATGTAGGTTACTCTAGGGGAACAAAGACCATTTGCGAAGATGGTAACTTCTGTGGTAACAAGTCAATGTGACTGTTCTCCTTACCTCACAGGATGTGTAGACTAACCTTGTGGATACTGTTATTATTATAGGTGAATGTAGTGAACTTACCAGGGTTTCACACTCACACTAAATATAAGTATGGAAATATAAGAAGCACAAAACCATGGGAAACTGCAGGATGTGAATCTGATTCTGTATAGAAGGAGCTGTGGGCTGCTTTCTTGCCACCCAGCTCCTGGCCGCCTGGCTAGCTTATGCCCTGAAATAACAACACACAAATTGTATTCATTTAAACACTGTCTGGCCCATTCGTTTCAGCCTCTTATTCGCTAATTCTCACATCTTGCTTTAACCCATATTTAGTAATCTGTGTAGCACCACGAGGTGGTGGCTTACTGGGAAAGATTCAGCATGTCTGACCTGGTGATTGGCTCCATTTCATCTGACCCAGAGAGGAGAGACATGGCAATTGCCTCACTTCCCTTCTTCCCAGCATTCTGTTCTGTCTACTCCACCATATGTGACTGTTTGGAACTTCAGTCTTCAACTTGGGAAGATAACACTGATAGGAGAGTACCAGTATGAGTATCAGGCAAAGACAGCCAGGTCCAAATGTGCTTGAGTTACCTCTCCTGACTTAGTCATACTCAGATGTGAGGCATAACTTCATGCTATGCTTTCTCACAGTTTATAGTTGTTGTTAAAGTAACACAAAGCCCTGCGCATGGCACTTCGGGGCTCTACCTCTCACCTCATTTGTCTCCACATTTAGATCTCTATTTCAGTCTGGACAATGTTTAAGGTTTTACAATTTCAGATTCCTTTTGTAGATATCTCACATGCCTCTCCTCTGTTAGAGTGCATTATAAATGATACTACAATCAATTCATCAACATAAGAAGTAGCAGGAATATACAGAATTTTAAATTAAATAGTCTTGTCACTTAATTTTCTTCTCATGCACATGTAATTTATGTTGCATTTTCTACAGAGTAATGGGGTTAGTAATTCATCTGCAGTTTCCACTCTAGGCTTTACCCCTCAGTGATAACAATGCATATTTCTGGTGGCATCATAAATATCTGGTCCACCTTGGGCCTGTGAAATGATACTGGAAGATGGAAGAATTTTCTGCTCACATCAGAATACACTTAGAACACTGAATTTTAGTAAAATATTGAAAGTCTTATTTGAACTTATCATTTTCCTGTTGAAATGTGACTTTATGAAAAAATGAAAATTTATGTTTAAAAGGATTTTAGTATCTATTTTTATTTTGTGTGCATGAATATTTTGCCTGTGTGTACACATGTGTACTATTAGAATGCATTGCCTGCAGAGGACAGAAGAGGGTTGTGAACCCCTAGAAACCAGACTTACATGCAGTTTTAGCCACTGTGTGGACGTTGGGAAACAAACCCAGGTCCTCTGCAACACCAGCAAGTGTTCTTTACCACAGAGCCATCTCTCTAGTCCCCACAAATAAAAACTTTCTATAGCCAAAAGCACAAAACATAATACCAAAGAAGTATATAAAACATCAAGTGGGGAACACAACCTGCATATGGACTGGTGTATGTTTGAGAACATATCTTATGGCTTAGTGAGCACAGACTGAGGTGACTGTGCTTGCACCAAACTAATGTTACTCAAATCCTTTCTGGATACACTCTGACAAAAGAAGTTTTTGGATTTAAAGAGATGCTTAACCCTTATGTTTTTATTATATGATCTTGAAAGAGGAAATTAAGAAGAGCAGTTACTCATAAATTTTTTTAGTTGTTGGTTATTTATGCACTTAATTACTAAAAAAAATACACATACCATTGCTTATTTTGTTCAGTGTGGAAAAGGAAAAGATTTCAGATGAAACAGATAAAGCAGTACAAAACAACCATGAAGTCTAAGCTGTAATCCACAGAAATAGAAAGATCTATGTATGAGTATGGGCATAGGGTTTTTAACATGGATCAGGGGAGGATATTAAGAAAATTGGGGGGGGGGCTGGAGAGATGGCTCAGAGATTAAGAGCATTGCCTGCTCTACCAAAGGTGCTGAGTTGAATTCCCAGCAATCACATGGTGGCTCACAACCATCTGTAACGGGGTCTGGTGCCCTCTTCTGGCCTGCAGGCATACACACAGACAGAATATTGTACACATAATAAATAAATATTTAAAAAAGAAAAAAGAAAATTGGGCAAAACTCTATATTTGTTTTTTTTTTACATTGGGGACTCTTCAGAACAAGGAAGGAAAGAGTCTCTCATTACAAGAATCATATGGCAACTGAAATTTAGATCTGATGGGATCAGTGTGAGTGCTTTGGTAGCAGAGAAATTGAGTCATGCAACCCAATAACTCTCCTCTAGAACAAGGGTGCACATAAGAGATAAATAAGTCCCTGACTGATTGGCTTTTATGAGTTACAAATGACGCGTTGTCATTTATGGCTATGTCAGTAAACATAAAGAACTAAAAGTTCACAGAAGATAGTCAGGAATAATTGAGGGAGCTGGAAACATGAGAGGGAACTTCTGTTCACTGTGTAGAATAGGAATTTCTTCACTATTAAGGGGGGGAATCAAATTATGTGACTTTAGTACAACAGTATATTGAACTTTATATCTTTGTTGATGGGACATGACTAGGCAAGAAAGACTGTAGAATTTGAATGATACAAATTGATATACACACAATAAAAATAAAATATTTTTAAAATTATATTTTCTGCTATACATGTAACATTTACAAAATAAAACAAAGTGAATAACTACCAGTGAGGATATTAGATTTCAGTGGATTTGACCACACTGCACCTTTGTGTGAAGAATCCTATGGTTGTGATGACAAACACCTATTTCCAGATTGGGTAGAGTGATCTCTCCGATCTGAGCACCGGAGTGGCCTCAGCCTATGGCAGACAGTGGTCATTGTTTCTTTTCATTATCTTTCTACACTGAATGTAGATGGACACACAAACATTCAGTTCTCAAGCACATGGTACACTTTCTTCTTGGTCATTGTCATTTGAAGAGTCTCAATGGCCATAGCAGCTCTTAGAATGAAGCATCTTTTCAATAATTGTAGTTCTTTCCATACTCATAGGTGTGTTGGTGTAGGTCCACTGGTCTCATCTTCCTCATAATGTGCCTAATCTCTCAGAGAGCACAAGTCCAGGTAGGTAGAAATTTAAAAAGCTTCCAGGTATGTTAGGTTTTCACTAACCAGAAATATATTGAGAGACCACATCTCAAAAAAAAGAGAGAAACAAAACAAAAAAACAAAAATAACACAGCTTTCAAGAGCATTGTATTTTCACCTGATCTTCCTTTGAAAGTGTGTATCCTAATTGTTGTCATACTTGCTATGCCTTTGATTGTCAGGTGGAGCATCAGAAATTAAATAAATACTACATTGTGTACAATTTGTAAGTATATGAGCAGCACAAATTGGACTCAATGTAGTTTTAATTTGTATTTCTCTGATGACTGATGAGGCTGAACATTTTTCATTAGTGAACTAGGCATTTGTATTTCATCTTTTGAGAACTATCAGCTTATTTCATTAGCCTCACTTGTTGATTGAGATGTATGATTTCTTAGCTTTGTCTTTTAGTTATTTGTATATTCTGGATATTGGTACGTTGATAGGTGTAGAGTTAGCAAAAATTTATTCCATTCTGTATTCACCCAATTAACTGTTTTACCTGCTGTATAGAAGCTTTTTAATTTCACGAAGTCCCATTTGTCAACAGTTAGCATTATTTCTTGAGTAACTAAAGTCCTATGCCTATATCTGGAAACATTCTTCCTACTTTTTTCCCCAACAGTTTCAGAGTTTTGGATCTTAAATTAAGATGATTGACCATTTGGAATTGATTGTAAGGTGTGAGAGAAAGGGAGCTAGTTTAATTCTTTTACATGTAGATAACTAGTATTCTCGGAACCGTTTATTGGAGACAATATCTTGCCTCTTGATCCATGTGTCTGTTTTATTTCAGTACCAAGATGATTTTGTAATAGTCACTTTGTAGTATAATTTGAAGTCAGGAGTGGTGATACTCTCAATACTATCCTTAAAAATTAGAAAAAAAATAAAAATTTTTAAAAAATTAAGAAAAAAATAAATTAAATAAATATGTTTGTAATTCTGTTCAGACAACCTTTCAGTGAACTGAAACCTCAGTCAGCATCAGTGTTCATACATATTGAGATGGTGTTTGTTGAACTCATGGCCTCAAACTGTGGCCATATACAGATACCAGTTCTACGCAACTAAAAATATCTCTCTCTCTCTCTCTCTCTCTCTCTCTCTCTATCTCGCTCTCTCGCTCTCTCTCTCTCTTTCTCCGTTTGTTCCATTTCTTTCTTCTCTCTTTCTTCCTTCCTACTTTTGTCGTAATGTGCTTTTTCTATTAATGAATTAAAAATCCTAATACTACATCTCACAGTATTTTGACAAATAATGCACATCTTGGAATACAGTAGGTACAGAAAAACAATACTATAAGGTCCTCACCAATGACTTTTAAGTAATTAGCAAAATCAGACTTCTGTTTCTTTTTTGAAGGGAACAGACTTATTGGTATCATTCAGAGGTTAGAGCATATTTTCCTTGTGTGTGGCGGTACATTTTGAAGTTTTTGTTAATGTGAAAATTAACCTTACACTCCATGTATTGATCTTTTTTGAAGTTTAATTAAAGATTAACTTACCATGGTTTCATGCCCAAAGTGGACATTAAAGTGGAAATATAAGAAACACACAACCTTGGGAAGGTGTAGGATGTGAGTATGTTTCTGGAGTAATAAAACATTCTTATGTGGCACCTCATTTCTTGTATGATTATAGAGGAAGTGGTAAGTTTGCTTGTATTGAATAGCCAGTAGTAAAATGGCTCAAAAACTCTTTTTTTTTTTTTTTTGGTTTTTCGAGACAGGGTTTCTCTGTGGTTTTTGGAGCCTGTCCTGGAACTAGCTCTTGTAGACCAGGCTGGTCTCGAACTCACAGAGATCCGCCTGCCTCTGCCTCCCAAGTGCTGGGATTAAAGGCGTGCGTCAAAAACTCTTGAACTTGTAAAGGTAACATGGAATGGAAGGTAGAGTAGAGCATAATTTTTTCGGCAGTGACAAACAGAACCATATGTGTCCTGAGTTACCTATCTGTCCTGTATTAGTCTTACTATAAAGTTAAGAAGAATCAGATAGCATGCCTTTCCTCGGTGTTTATTATTGTTGCCAATAGAACACAGGGCCTTGTGTTTTGCAAGCCTTGAATGTACCATTCAGCTACTTTATATCCACACTAATGCTGGACCTCCTTAGACAATAATTAAGGTTTCACATTATTCTGATTATTCTTCATAGTCTCATGAATACCACATCTATTTTAATGCACCATGAATTGCATTATAATAGATAAATTAATATAAGTATTTTCATATGTAAGTTGTGGTGGTACATACCTTTAATCTCATCATTTATGAAGCAGAGGTAGGCAGCTCTCTGTTAGTTTGAAGTCAACATAGTCTACATAGTGAGTTCCAGGATAGCCAGAGCTACATAGTGACAACAGCAACAAAATATTTGCAAATATATACGGAATTCTAAGTCAATTATTGTACTCAATGTTCTTCTCGTGCAATTATTTTTTAATCACATGTTGATATTTAACGTTACATATTTACAGATTAGTAGTGGTAGTAATTCATTGGTAGTTACCACTATATGCTTTGTCTCTGCAGCAGTAGGAATGCGTATTTCTGGTGGAATCACATACACCAGGTTTATCCCGTACTTGTGAAACTAAACTGAAAGAAACTTTCTATCATGTCAAACCAGCCTTAGAACACTGTTTTCTATTACAATCTTGAAAACTTTATATGCACTTGGCATTTCCCTATAGAGTGAACATTTATGCATAAATGAATCCTTATTTTTAAAAAGATGTGTTATTATCTGTTGTATTTTGGGTGGATGAATGTTTTGCTGCATGTATAAGTGTGCACTATGGAAATTCAGTGCCTGCAGTTCCCATAGAGAATATTAATATCCCCTAGACGTGGAGTTTCAGGTGATGCTGAGATACAAGTAGGGGCTGGGAATTACACCTAGGTCATATGCAAGAGCATGACATGTTCTTTACCACTGACCGATCTCTACAGTGCCCTCAAATGAAAACTTAACAGCAGAAAGCAGACAGCCACTTATCAACACCGTGAAAAGTGCCAGGTGGGGAACACAGACCACATAGAAGAAATAAATGCATTTGGGAACATCTGTCATTGCTTTGTGATCACAGACTGAGATAAGAGTTTGTGTCACACTATCCATGCCATGACCTTTCTGTATCCGCTTTACCTCTAAACAGCTTTGGAATTTAAAGAGTCATTTATCCTCAGAATTTCTAAGGTCAGATCATGAGAGTGTTCACATCATACAGTTTTAAATTCAAGGAATGGAATCAAACAAACACGAGAGTTGTGACTCATAAATTGTCACTGCTATCTGCCATATATGCACTTAACTCATAAAAATTTTATTTGCCATTATACCCTCAATTTTTAATGAATAAAACTAAGTGAACATTTAATAGTGAGAATATTGGATTTTGCTGGATTTGACTTATACTTTTTGTGTCTTTGTGTGCAGAACACTATGACTCTGAAGACAAATATTCATTACCAGAATTGAGCAGAGTGGCCTCACAGATCTGACACTGATATTCTTAATTCTCAGAAAGATGTGGTACAGATACTTCTTAGTGACTGTCATTAAAGTCATCTTCAGGGTCACAGCTTGTCTTAAAATGAAGCATCTTGTTGATTCTTGTAATTTTTCTATCCTCACAGAGGCATACAGACTCTATTTAACCCTCTTATGGGTCCCATTCTAGTTTCCTAAGCTCAAAACACATTCAACCCACATAAACACACATTTCTGTCACCTATATAAAAAAACAATATTGAGACAGAATTATGCTAGTGTTATTTTGGGGTCTTTTTTACCTCCTTAATAGACTACTTTCTATACTCTGCTGTAGCCCTCGCCTAAGGTATTCTCCAATATCAATGCACGGAGAAGTAGAGACCGATAGTATTTGTTAGCTCCTAAGGTCTCAGATCATGTTCTGACTTTGATTTAATTTCTTCTGATCTCAAGATTCATAGCCAATTTTCTTCAAGTTATTGGTTACTCAGCTGTCATTGCATGGCTGTTGATTGTGTGGAGCAATGGTGCATTTCCTGAGCCAGCATGGTTCATCCTGGTACCAACACACAGCTGCTTCTGCCTACTTCTTCAAGGGGATCTCACCTGCTTCCGAGGGTTTCAGAAACCTTCCTGCAGGAATAGAATATGGTGTGCTGGGAGTATACTCTGACTTAACTGCACTGCTGGACTGTCTAATCCAATGCCTTTTTTCCTATAATTTCCACTATAAGCCTAAGAAATGGTGCATTGATTATCCCAGACACAATTTTAATAGAGACCCTAAATATTTCTTCAGTAGCTGTCATTCATCAGATACCGTTCTCCTTGCCACTTCTGCTAGCACATTTTGCCTTATTTTATATGATTGTTCAGTCTGTGAGATTTCCCCATACCCGATATCCCCTTCTCTCCAAAAGCTCTAAAAAGTGTGCACACATATATATATATATCTGTGTGATATGATTTTCATAAAGCTATATCTTAACATGATATAAGTTGTCAATTCAACCATCATTCTAATGCATTTGTGCTTTTAATATTTTTCCTGTATAAGACTGTATAAAGACCCAAAGTCCACTCAGCATGACAAAATTTGAAATTGAAAGTCTGTTTTAAGTGGACTTGGTTACTACTTGGAGAGCAACATTTCTCACAGTGCTGTCTCAAATTCATTTTACAGGAAGCTTTTAAGGGCAAATATGACAGAACAAGTATATCCTGGTTGTCAGTTTGCAAGAGTGGGCAGGGAGCAAAGCAATCAAACAGGTTAAGAGAAGCTATTTGAGGTGTTTTGACTCCCAGTTTCTACAACCGGGTTAGGTACGTTTCCAAGGGAGGGACTCCTCATGGAGGGAGTAGAAAAGGGAGAGTTAATATCAGGTTAAACAAAAGCTGTCTAGACATGAGACAAGATGAAGGGTCACTTGCAATGTAATTCTCAGAGGCATCATAAATTTCTTCTTTCATATCTTATTTTTAGAAGAGATATACATTAAGCATTGATATATGTAATTTTCTGGACACTACTTAAGTTGTTTTTATTAACACCATGACCAGAAAATATTATATTCTGGAAATGTTGCATTATATTTGTTTGTTTGGCCAGTCAATTTCCATTGTTTCTCAAGGGCCAATGTCAAATCATTATGAATGATTCATTTATCTCTGAAGTTTGATGTCCCTCCTTTATCATTATGTACATTCTAATGTATTGTTCGTCCTTACAATAGCATACCTAGAAAGGAACTACTACTGTCAAACTTTTGAGGATGAGGCCTGTCTAAAAGGTAAGGGCTGGCCTTGAACACGTAAGCTTAAAATACCCTTCATCCTTTCAGTAGCCACATGAAATAAAGGTAGTTATTTGGTCAGAAGAATAGTGGGGCCATATTCTAAAGGAAATTGTGCCAAGTCACAGAATGGACTTATGGATTATGGCAATCAGCATTATTTTCTTATTACAAACCACAACTGGAATCCTGGGAAATTTCTCTCTAATTTTCTACTATCTAGTCCTTTACTACAGAAAATGCACATTAAAGCCCACAGATGTGATTCTGATGAACATACTGGCAGCCAATGCCTTGATCATTCTCTCTACAGGAGTGCCCCAAACTATGGCAGTTTGGGGATTTAAGCAATTCTTGAATGATTTTGGGTGTAAGGTCCTATTGTACATTCAGGGATGTGGTAGGAGTGTGTCCATTGGTACCACTTGCCTCCTGAGTGTCTTTCAGGCCTTGACCATTTGCCCCAGGAAATCCTGCTGGAAGGATCATAAAGTCAAAGTTGAGAAGCACATCAGCTGCCACATTTTCCTCCTCTGGATCCTGTACATGTCCACAAATTTTATTTATTTTTCATACACAATTTTGAACAGGAGCAGCAAAAACGTGTCACAGAAACGAGATTTTGGATACTGCTCCATTGTAGGGCAGGATGAAATTGTTGATTCACTCTATGCAGCATTGGTGGTTTGCCCTGAAGTCTTTCTTTCTGTGCTCATAGCCTGGTCCAGTGGCGCCATGATTGTCATTCTGTACAGACACAAGCAGAGGGTTCAACACATCCACAGCCCTCATGGCTCCAGTAGAATGTCGCCGGAGTCCAGAGTCACCCAGAACATTCTGATCCTAGTGTCTAACTTTTTCGTTTTTTATACTCTCTCCTCCATCTTAAGAGGATACATCAGTCTTTTAAATAATAACAATTGGTGGCTGGTGAACGTGAATCGCCTGACTTCTCTGTGTTTTCCATCTTTTGGACCCCTAATTCTCATGAATCATTACTCCATTGGGTCCAGACTTAGTTTGGCCTAGATAAGGAAGAAAAATTATTCAATCTCATTTTAGCATTGGAAATGATATGTTTTTCTTGGTATCCAGCTGTTAACTGACCTGTCACACTCCAAATATCAACATAGAAAGTTAACTGGGTAACACTTTGTCTTTTTAAGATTAGCTGGAATGGATATGGGAGTTTTGTCAGAAGGTTGAATCAGCAGCCTTCATATTGTTTGAGGCCCATTGTACTCTTCAACTTGAATCTGTGAGAGTCTACCCTCTGACCACCTGATGTGCAAAGGACCGAGGAAAAAGCTGTCAATAAAAATGCCCTTCTTGTGGCTTTCATCCTGTCAGTGGATCTTGGTTTCACAGACACCTCGGTGTTTTACATTCTATCTTCAAGGAAAACTGAAATATTTCCTGGCAATAAACTTGTTCCTCAGGAGGCCATGGTCATAACAGAATTACTGTAGCCTGTTCCAATGCCTGATAAAAATAGGCTTAATACCTTCCACCTCACACAAAAATTATTTAAAATGAATGATGGGTTTGGTGTCATTCTGAATTTTGCTTCCTAGTATTTCATTGAGAATTTTAGCATTATCAATGATACTGACTTGTAAATTTCCTTTGCTGTTGTTTTGTCTTTATCTGGTTTGGTATCAGTGTTATGCTGGCTTCATGAAAGAATTTGCAAAACTTTAATACATTCATTTTGGAAATCAGTTTTAGGTTTTCTCAAAAATGGAAAATGGAACTATTATTTGACACAGGCATTGCCTTCCTGGGTTAAAACCCAGAGAATTCCTTACCATACCCTGGAGGTACATTAATATCCATTTTCATTTATGCTCTATTTACTATAACAAAGAAATATGGCCCACCTACATAACCAAAAACAGATAAATTGATAATTAAATGTGTGTTCTTATGTAAAATTGACTATTGACTAGGGTGAAAGATGAAATCATAACATGTATTGGTTAATCAATGCACTTATAAGGTATGGTTCTAAGCCAGATCGCACAATCTCAAAATGAACAAAGATCACATGGTCTCCTTCACATGTAGATCCTATTCCATAATATCTATGTGCATTTATGTAAATGGGTGTAAATATAACTTCAGTATATCATTTTAGAAAGGAGACAAAGAACAAAGAAAGCATCAGGTGATGAGAAAGTAAATGAATACATGATTTATAAAAGAGGATATAAAGATAATTATTTTTCTATTTCCTACTCTGACAAGGGCACAAAATTGGGGTTTTTTTATTTTTTATTGAGAAAAAAAAGTTTCTGCCTCCTCCCAGCCTCCCATTTCCCTCCCGCTCCTCTCCCCCTCCCTCTCCAGTCCAAAGAGCAGTCAGGGTTCCCTGCCCTGTGGAAAGTCCAAAGTCCTGCCCCCTCCATCCTGGTCTAGAAAGGTGAGCCTCCATACTGGCTAGGCTCCCACAAAGCCAGAACATGAACTAGGATCAAAACACCATGCCATTGTCCTTGGCTTCTCATCAGCCCTCATTGTTCGCCATGTTCAGAGAGTCCGGTTTTATCCCATGCTTTTTCAGTCACAGTCCAGCTGGCCTTGGTGAGCTCCCAATAGATCAGCCCCATTGTCTCAGTGGGTAGGTGCACCCCTTGTGGTCCTGACTTCCTTGCTCATGTTCCCCCTCATTCTGCTCCTCATTGGGACCTTGGGAGCTAAGGGCACAAAATTGTAATTGCTAGTGGCGATGTAAAATCCTAAGCAAAGCTGCACGGCTTCAGCATGGCTATTTTAACTATAAAGGTTCATTGACATAGACAGAATTTTGGCCTTGGGCAAGTGTTCCATGGAGAGGCTATTTCGTGGATGCTCTTTAAAGCTTTTATTTCTGAGTTCATTACAATAAAGTGATTTTAGTTTAAAACAAAAGGTTATCACAATTTAACCAAAGATGCAGGGATGGCCAGCATATGGCCATTAGTAACTGTCATGCATCAAAAAAACACTCAAAGACAAAAATTGCTTGATTATCATATTAGAGCCCAGAAAAACCTTTGATTATTTTTTGAATATTTTATTGAAAATAGATCCTGTTCCCCTACGATATATCCTGATTACATTTCCACTTCCCTTTACTCCTCTCAGTTCCTCCCCACCTCCACTCCCATGCGGATCTACTCCCTTTCTGTCATTACATGAGAACAGGATTCTAAGGCATAATAGCAAACCATAACAAAATAAAATACAATAAGATTAAAGAAAACCATCACATGGAAGTTGGACATGTCAAACCAACAAAAGGAAAACAGTCCTTCTGAAGGCACAAGAATCTGAGACCTACTCATTCACATATCAGAAATCCCATAAAAATATTAAACTGAAAGATATACTAAATATGCAGAGGACCTGGTGTAAACCTGTGCAGGTCCTGTAATTTAGATTCAATCTCTTTTAGTTCTTATGATCTTTGCTTAGATGACTTAGAGAGAAATGTTTCCTGGTGTCATCCATCCCCTCCTGCTATAATACTCTTTATGCCTCCTCTTCCATGAGGTTTTCTGAGCTCTTAGCAGATAGGTTTGATGGAGACAACCCATTGTCAAATCTAGGTGTCAGAAAGTATTTTTCTTTTTTTTTTCAGAAGGTATTTTTCACAAAATCCAACATGCTTTCATTATAAATGTCACGGAGTGACTAGAAATGAATACACCATAAGTCAGCATAATAAATGCAATATACTATAAACATACAACCAAATATTAGAATCCAAAATCGTATAAGTAAGAGTCACATAATTACTGACCATCTCCATTTATATTTAATATTCAAAGGTATTCACAAATTTTCTAAAGGGATCCATAATTGGGGAATAGCATGCAAAACTTAAATCTTTAAAGACTCAAATACAATATAATTTTATTTAAGCCATATCAACAAATGGGACAGGCTCAGAGAAGGATATAGACAAGAGGAGGAAAGAAAAATGAGCACAGTAAAATGAAGGGAACTGGATAGTACAGGACAATGGTGGACATGCGTTTATAAAAAGGGCCCTAAGGAGCTCACTCTTGTGATGAGGAAAAGGGAAATCTGGGAGTCTGACAAACCCTGCAACTACCCAGGCCCACCTCAACACCCACCCACCCAATCTGTGATCTGCTAGAGCAGGAGAAGGAATAGTCCTTCAGGCCCAAAGCATCAGGATTTTCACAACACAGGGCAACAGCATGATAATCAAGAGAAGTTCCAGAGGACTAGAAGCAGACCAATGTCTCTCTGCAAAGAACACTTGCAAGTAAAGGTAAATGGATAAAGGTGTTTCCTGCATGACTCATCCTGTTAGCTGCCAGGATGAGACTGATGTTTTCTTTTTCATTGTTTCTTTTTTCTCTTAAATTTTATTTTATTTGAAAGGTGTTGCAAGAGTAAAGGGTGGATAAAAAGAGATTGGGAATGGTATATAAATATGATGGAGAAACATGATGTGAATAACACAAAGAATAAATAAAAAGGAGGTAAAAAAGAAAAGAAGAAAGGTGCCACAAAGAAGATAACACAGACTTTATCTGTCAAGAGTATGTATCAGTGTCACAGAGGAGTTGACTATGCTTCATCTTAACCAGGAAAGCATCTGGCCTGGAATGGGAAGGACATAGAGGTTAATATATTTGAGTTAGGAGGAAGCACAGTCCAAGAGGGTGGAAGACATAGATTATTGAAACTGGTCTGAAGGCTATAAAAACCACTGGTAAGGAATGTGGACTAACAAAACTGTAGAGTCACTCAACAACTGGATGAAAAAGCAAACAAAAAATTGAAATAAATCAATAAATCTCTTAAAGAAAATAAACAGGTGATGCAGACAGTTCAAGACTTGAAGACTGAAATAGAGGCAATAAAGAAAATACAAACTGAGGGAATTTGGGATATGGAAAATCTAGATAAACAATCAGGAACTGCAAATGCAAGCATAACCAACAGAATACAAGACGTGGAAGAAAGAATCTCAGGTGTTCAAGAAATTATAAAGAAAATGGGTTGATTGGTCAAAGAAAATGTTAAATACAACAAATTCTTAACACAAAACATCCAGGAATCTGGGACATCATGAAAAGACCAAAAGTCCAACTTAAAGGCACAGAAAAAATATATTCAACAAAATCATACAAGAAAAAAACTTTCCCAACCCTAACAAGGATATCCCTATGAAAGTACAAGAAGCTTACAGAACACCAAAAAGACTGAGCCAAAAAAAGCCCTTGGCATATAATAATAAAAATGCAAATCATAGAGAATAGAAACGAATATTAAGAGCTGCAAAGGAAAAGGGCCAAGTAACATATAAAGGCAGACTTATCAGAATCAGACTTAACTTCTCAAGGAAATCATGAAAGCCAGAATGTCCTGGATGGATGTGATGCAAACATTAAGCGGCCACAGCTGCAAGCCCAGAAGACTACACCCAGCAAAGCTATCAATCACCATCGATGGAGAAAACAAGATAGTTCATGACAAAACCAGAATTAAACAATACATGTCCATAGACCTTGAAAGAACAGTACTCAACTTCATATGGAAAAATGAAAAATCCAGGATAGCCAAAACAATCCTGTACAATAAAAAAACTTCTGGAGTCATCAAAATCCCTGACTTCAAACTCTACTACAGAGATATAGTACTGAAAACAGCTTGGTACTGTCATAAGAACAGACAGGAGGATCAATGGACCTGAATAGACAACCTGGATATTAATCCACACTTCGAACACCTGATTTTTTACAAAGAAGCAAAAAATATCAAGTGGAAAAAAGAAAGCTTAATTAACAAATGTTGTTGGCATAACTGAATGATTATCAACATGTAGAAGAATGAAAACAGACCCATATCTATTACCATGCACAAAACTCAAGTAAAAATGCATCAAAGACCTCAACATAAAGCCAGCCACACTGAACCTTACAGAAGAGAAAGTGGGAAATACACTTGAATGCATTTGCACAGGAGGCCACTTCCTAAATATAACCCCAGCAGCACAGACACTGAGAGAAACAATTATTAAATGAAATCTCCTGAAACTGAAAAGCTTCTGTAAAGCAAAGGACATGGTCAACAAGACAAAACGACAGCCTACAGAATGAGAAAAGATCTTCACTAACCCCATATCAGACAGAGGTCTGGTCTCCAAAATATACAAAGAACTCGAGAAATTAGTTATCAAAAGAACAAATAATCCAGTAAAAAAAAATGGAGTACAAACCTAAACAGAAATCTCTCAACAGAGGAATCTAAAATGGCTGAAAGACACTTAAGGAAATGTTCAACATCCTTAGTCATCAGAGAAATGAAAATCAAAACAACTCTGAGATTCCATCTTACATCTGTAAGAATGGCCAAGATCAAAAACACTGATGACAACTTATACTGGAGAGGTTGTTGGGAAAAGGGAACACTTCTGCATTGCTGGTGGGAATGCAAGCTGGTACATCCCCTTTGTATGTCAGTGTGGCAATTTCTCAGAAAATTAGGAAACAACCTTCCTCAAGACCTAGGAATACCACTTTGGGGTATATATCCAAAGGATGCTCAATCTTGGCACAAGGACGTGTGCTCAGTTATGTTCATAGCAGTTTTGTTGTCATAGCCAGAACCTGGAAACAACATAAATGCCCCTTGACCAAAGAATGGATAAGTTAATATGGTACATTTACACAATGGATTACTACACAGCAGAAAACATAACAACATCTTGAATTTTGCAGGAAAATGGTTGAATCTAGAAAATTAACAAGATCAGAAATGAAAAGGGGACATAACAACAGACACTGAGGAAATTCAGTGAATTATTAGGTCTTACTACAAAAGCTTATATGCCACAAAGTTGGAAAATGTAAAATAAATGGACTTGTTTTTAGATAAGTACCATTTACCAAAATTAAATCAAGAACAGGTGAACAATTTAAAGAGACCTATAAGTCGCAAGGAAATAGAAGAGGTCATTAAAAAAACCTCCCAACCAAAAAAGTCCAGGACCTGATGGTTTTAATGCAGAATTTTATCAGAAGTTTCAAGAAGAGCTGATACGTATACTCCTTAATGTGTTTCACATAATAGAATCAGAAGAGTCATTGCCAAACTCTTTTTATGAAGCTACAGTCACCCTGATTCCAAAACCACACAAAGACCCAACCAAGAAAGAGAATTACATACCAATCTCACTCATGAACATCGATGCAAAAATTCTCAATAAAATTAAGAAGCATCACCTTTCACGATAGCCACAAATAGCATAAATATCTTGGGGTTACTCTGACCAAGGAAGCAAAAGATCTATTTGACAAGAACTACAAGTCTCTGAAGAAAGAAATTGAAGAAGACACCAGAAAATGGAAGGACCTCCCTTGCTCTTGGATTGGGAGGATCAACATAGTAAAAATGGCAATTCTACCAAAAGCAATCTATAGATTCAATGCAATCCCCATCAAGGTCCCATCAAAATTCTTCACAGATCTGGAGAAGACAATAATCAACTTTATATGGAAAAACAAAAAACCCAGGATAGCCAAAACAATCTTATACAATAAAGGATTGTCTGGAGGCATTACCATCCCTGACTTCAAACTCTATTACAGAGCTACAGTTTTGAAAACAGCCTGGTATTGGCATAAAAACAGAGAAGTTGACCAATGGAATCAAATAGAAGACCCTGACTTTAACCCACAAACTTATGAACACCTGATTTTTGATAAAGGAGCTAAAATTATACAATGGAAAAAAGAGAGCATCTTCAACAAATTGTGCTGGCAAAACTGGATGACAACCTGTAGAAGAATGAAATTAGATCCATTTCTGTCACCATGCACAAAACTCAAGTCGAAATGGATTAAAGACCTCAATATCAGTCCGAACACACTGAACCTGATAGAAGAGAAAGTGGGAAGTACTCTCCAACACATGGGCACAGGAGACCACTTCCTACGTATAACCCCAGCAGCACAGACATTAAGGGCCTCATTGAATAAATGAGACCTCCTGAGACTGAGAAGCTTCTGTAAAGCAAAGGACACTGTCACTAAGACAGAAAGGCAACCCACTGACTGGGAGAAGATCTTCACCAACCCCGCAACTGACAAAGGTCTGATCTCCAAAATATATAAAGAACTCAAGAAACTAGACCATAAAAGGCTAATGAACCCAATTATAAAATGGGGCACTGAGCTGAACAGAGAATTCTCAACAGAAGAAGTTCAAATGGCCAAAAGACACTTAAGGTCATGCTCAACTTCCTTAGCGATCAGGGAAATGCAAATCAAGACAACTTTAAGATACCATCTTACACCGGTCAGAATGGCTAAAATAAAAAACACCAATGATAGCCTTTGCTGGAGAGGTTGTGGAGAAAGGGGTACACTCATCCATTGCTGGTGGGAATGCAAACTTGTGCAACCATTCTGGAAAGCAGTGTGGCGGTTTCTCAGGAAATTTGGGATCAACCTACCCCTGGACCCAACAATACCACTCTTGGGAATATACCCAAGAGAAGCCCTATCATACAACAAAAGTATATGCTCAACTATGTTCATTACAGCATTGTTTGTAATAGCCAGAACCTGGAAACAACCTAGATGCCCTTCAATGGAAGAATGGATGAAGAAAGTATGGAATGTATACATATTAGAGTATTACTCAGCAGTAAAAAACAGGGACTTCTTGAATTTTGCATACAAATGGATGGAAATAGAAAACACTATCCTGAGTGAGGTAAGCCAGACCCAAAAAGAAGAACATGGGATGTACTCACTCATATTTGGTTTCTAGCCATAAATAAAGGACATTGAACTTATAATTCGCGATCCTAGAGAAGCTAAATAAGAAGGTGAATCCAAAGACAAACATATAGGCATCCTCCTGAATATTAACCTTCATCAGGCGATGAAAGGAGACAGAGACCCACATTGGGGCACCGGACAGAAACCTCAAGGTCCAAATCAGGAGCAGAAGGAGAGGGAGCACGAGCAAGGAACTCAGGACCGCGAGGGGTGCTCCCACACACTGAGACATAGGGGATGTTCTATCGGGATCTCACCAAGGCCAGCTGGCCTGGGTCTGAAAAAGCATGGGATAAATCCGGACTAGCTGAATATAGTGGACAATGACGAGTACTGAGAACTCAAGAACAATGGCAGTGGGTTTTTGACCCTACTGCACGTACTGGCTTTGGGGGAGCATAGGCAGTTTGAATGCTCACCTTACTAGACCTGGATAGAGGTGGGCGGCCCTTGGGCTTCCCACAGGTCAGGGAACCCTGATTGCTCTTCGAGCTAATAAGGGAGGGGGACTTGATGGGGGAGGGGGAGGGAAATGGAAGGCAGTGGCGGGGAGGAGGCAGAAATCCTTAATAAATAAATAAATTTAAAAAAAATAAAAAAATAAACAACAACAACAAAAATAAACAAAAAAACTTCTAAAAAAATAAATTTAACAATAAAAAAAATTATCCATTATGACCAAGTAGGCTTCATACCAGAGATGCAGGGCTGGTTCAACATATGAAAATCTATCAATGTAATCCATCATATAAATAAACTGAAAGAAAAAAACATATGATCATTTCATTAGATGCAAAAAAAGTATTTGACAAAATTCAACACCCCTTTATGATAAAGGTTTTGAAGAGGTTAGGGATACAAGGATCATACCTAAATATAATAAAAGCAATATATAGCAAGCCAACAGCTAATATCAAATTAAATGGAAAGCTTATATCCCAATCCCCAGACAAGAGATAGAGGGAGAGAGCAAGCCTGAGTCTGGTGTGGGCTCTTGAAACTGCAAAGTACACTGCCATTGACACACCTCCTACAACAAAAACACACCTCCTAATCTTCCCTAAACAGTTCCAGTAACTGGAAACCTCAAATGTACAAAGCTATAGGGGCCATTTTCATTTAAACCATCAGATTCTATTCCCTGCCCCACTCTCAGGCCGTTATCATAATGCAAAACTCATTCAGTACAACTTTGAAAGTCTCCATCCTCTTTCAGGGTCTCAGGACTATTCAAAGTCCAAAGGCTTTTCTGAGACTTAAAGCCATCTTTTCACTGTAACTTTCATAACATAAAAAGGCAAATTACACACTTCCAACATCTAGTGACACAGAATATATATTACCTTTCCAAAAGGTAAGGAACATAGTGAAGAAATACAATACAGAAGAAAGACAAAATCCATCAGGGCACAATCCAAATTCTGTACCTCTATGTCCAACATCAAAGGCTTATTAGATGGCTCTTCACATCTCACACACCATTAAGCAGTGCTGAAGACAACACACTTATCTCTCTGGATTCTACACCATGTCTGCACCTCTCCTTGGCCAGCATCCTCTCATTCTGGCATCTCCAACATCCTGCGGTCTCCATGGCAATCCAGACTTCACCTTCATAGCTTCATACGAAGGTCTTCCTGGCCTGCATGCAGGTCCTCCACTGCTGCATGCTTGGTTGACATCAGTAGTTTTCCTTAATCTCAGAGGAAGTTTCCACAGTTCATTTACTTCTGTATCCTTCATGACTTTAAAGGCAGAATCACAGGGCAGATGCTGCCAAATTCTTAGGCTTCCTTGTCGGGAATGTAGCTCTTTCTTTGTATTACATCTGCATAAACTTTTTGCTGTTGTTTAGCCCTAGGAAACTCCTCAGGTTTTTTTTTCTTTTTGCAGGTTGCAAGCTTAGCTGACTTGGATCTCACCCAAAGAGTACCACACCTTGTATTCCAGTCAGCAAGCAGCATTTTCATCTCTTTGATAATAGGGCTTGACTCCCATATCATGTGCCCTGCTGCTCTTTTTCTCTTCACACTGAGCATTTTGTATCTCTTTTGACGCCACCTGTTCTTTTTCAGAAGATTGCATAAGAGTGATCACTGACAAACACAGTCTTGGAATTTTCTCTGCCAAAGACATTCATCCAAAGCTCTTCAATTTAGATTTAGCTTCTGTCAGATTTTTAGAACATGGGCAAAAAAGCAACTACTTCTTTAAAAAAAATATCACAAGAGTGGTCTGTAGTATTAGTTCCCTCTAAAGTCTCTAGCTGGCTTTCCAGAATCAGCATTACTCTTGGCAGTTCTGGCTTCCAAGCTCCTATAGGATGGTTTGGGAAACCCTACTTACAGCATTCAAATATTTTACTGGTCCAAAATCCCAAAGTCTTCCATATTCCTCCAAATAATAACATTGTCATACTTGTCACAGCAATATCCCAACCCCCAATACCAACTTCGAATTTAGGGTTACTATTGCAGTCATGAAGCATGAAAAAATTTTTAAAAGCATTAAATTGAGGGCTTTCTCAGTCTCAGAGGATTTGTCCATTTCCATTTTATCAGGGAATGTAGCATCAAACAGGCAGACATGGGGTAGGAAAGTAGCTGAGCAATTAACACTCTGATCCATAGGCAAGGGGCAGAGAGAGACCTGGTTAACTTTTGGACAGAAGGTGAGAATTTTGATTGACATCCCATCCTCAAGGAAGTTCACCTTAATCAGGATAATGCACAGAGCCCCCACAGCTTAGTTATCTCTGCTGCTATGATATTCTCCACAAAAAACAATGAGTGGTGATTATCTCAGCACTCACATTATAAAGCATGGATTGCCTGTGTCCCAGACCAAATTGCAAACTGTATTGGGAGAAACTTTGTAAACAATCTGTGTCTACTCTGAAGGTTGATGTTGACAGTGGGTTCACAGAACAGAAATGAGTAGATGACATGGAAAGAGGAATGCAGACAGCACAGCTTTTAGAGCTCTCTGACTACACAAGCACAGTGTGTTGTCTGGCGATAACAGGTACAGCAGAGAAAAGAAAAGGAAGCATAGTGTTTGATCAGCAGAAAGGGGCAGAATGCTGGAAAGCACATAGCCATGGCTAAATTGGTATTTGACAGCCACTGAATGGTCCCATCGATCACAGACAGGTGTGATGTAAAGGCAATAGAGAGTACATAGAAGAGAACAAAGCTGCTCGCTAGGGTGAGGATGCTTTGGGTGGCCCTGGTCACAGACGATGACTTAGAAGACAGGGATCTATGGATGTGTTGGACCCTCTGCTTGTGTTTGTGCAGGATAAACATCATATAGCCACTGGCCCACATCATCAATCCCAAAAACATGACATCATTGAATGTCAATAGAATTGCATTAAGTATGTTAATTAATCTTCCAGGGTTCACGACAGCACAGTATCCAAAATATTTTATCCCAGTAACATTTCTTCCAGCCCTTATGTCAGTTGTGTACAAGGGAATGAAGGCATATATCAACATCTGGAGGGCCCAGCACAGGCCCAGGGAAGGACCAATGATCCTGGGGGCTCTGACCTTGAACTGTGCCCATTTGGAATTACTGGGGCTGATGGTGATGGCCTGAAAGACACTCAGCAGGGATGTGGAGCCAAGGGATACTCCCCTGGCAACTCTATGAAAATATAAAGTAAGTTTACATGAAACATAATCTAGAAAGTAAGTCTTATTAAAAGCAGCTGTTGTCTGGGGGATTCCTTTGCAGAGAACAATGAAGTTGGCTATGGTCAAGTGTTTGACAATCATGTCTGTGGGTTTCACCCTGATTCCAGAGAAATCAGCAATGATAAAACAAGAAAGTAAGACTGAGTTCCCCAACATTCCAAGTGCTGTCTGGGACAAGAAGACGAAGCTCACAGTCAGGTCTCTGGAGGCCATTCTGTCACGGTCTTGAGTCGCTGCACAACTGGCGCAGAGAGCACCTGTTAAACAAGTTGCACTGTTCTCTTCTTAGCATTTCAAACACTGCACTGCATAGTCACTATCATCTTAGCTTCATAAGTGATGTTAAAACGTTTCTTTCCAGTAAGAAGTTTCCTAGGTCTTAACAATTCCTATTGTTTGATTTGCAGATACTTAGCCAGACATTGTGGTAAAAGCTGATCTTTATATTGCTATCAATAGATGTTAGCATTTTCAAGTACTTTAGAATTAACAACTGGTTTCAATTCCACAGTGTACAGGGTGTAATAATGAAGCTACATCCTGACAAGTGTCCTGGATGCAGATACACTACAGGTTTCCAAGATCCCAGCAACTAGTAAAAAACAGAGACTTACTATAAAGGAAATTGTCTGACTCCAGAGAAAATAATAACCCCTAACTAAGATTCCGTTGACAACCGATAACTGCTAGAAAAGAGGGAGTCTGCTTCTTTTAAAATGTGTCCCCTAAGAGGTTGACCATGTGCCAGTGGATGGTAACACTCCCAAAAGCAGGTGGGCAGGACAAACTGTGCTTTATGGGCTAAAAGCTTAAAAAGATACAAAGATGGATGAGTAGAGAAAGATGGTAAATGTGGGAGGAGGAGGAGGTATGAAAATGATCAAAATATATTACACAAATTTCTCCAATGAGAAAAATGAGAAAACATGATAGAGAATAATAAAAGCACAATCAAATTTGAGAATGAAAAATAGAGAGTAATAACAACCAAGAAAAGAAACTAGTGACCATCAGATATCAGGAAAGAAAACATTTGAATTCTTCTTTGTCAGAACACTCACAAGGAACTGCATTTGCATATGTCCGTGTATACATATACATGCTTATGTTTGCCTGTAAGTGTTTTCAAATTTACTTTCTAATCTTTTAACATATTGCATATAACTTAAAATATAACCCTATAATACTTAATCAAGTATACAAAAAAAGGAAATAACAAGGACCTTGTGAGTGTGTTTAAGACTTTGAGGCTGACCTGGTCTACAATGACAATCTGTGTTGAGATTCTGCACCTTGTTGTACTAAAATTAAAGCACAATAGACACAACAACATGGAAACACTGAACAATAGCATTCATTTTTAACTGTGGGATATAAAATTTAATGAATATAGTGATAAATGTTGCAGAAATTGACAGATATTAGAATATTGTCAGTTCAAGATGCAATGGGTACCTAACACGTAACCCAATAGTAATTGACACATCTGTTTGATTCAAATATGATATATGTGTGGGGAATGGTGACACATGCTTTTAATTCCAAGACATTTTAGGTAGAGTCAAAAGGATCCCTGAGACTTTGAGGCTGACCTGGTCTACATAACAGGCTCCAGAACAGCTAGGACTATGTAAAGAGACCCTGTCTCAAAACTAAATGAATAAAAAGTAAACTCTGGAGGCCATGAACATCTGTGTCTGGGGGACATTGAAATAGCAGGGGCCTCAGACCTTAGTGATATGAGGTGGCATTCATTCATTTAGAAAAATGGCCACAGACTTGAAATTTGGATATTGAAACAGTGTTTTACCACTTACTCCTCTTTTCACAGCCCAGAACAAGAAGCCCTCTAAACAAATATTAATTTCTCACTATGCCACTTTATACAGGCATTTCCAAAAAGTGAATATAAAATAGTCTGCGTATATATAAAGCTCCAGGGGGTATTAGAGTTGTCAGAGGCCATCAAACACCTCTCAAACTGTTCTTGTAAATAACTAAACTCTGGAAGAGATTTTCCAGGCCAGGGAACAGGGTCCAAGATTCCCAAAAGAAAAACAAATGCAGGTGCATTCTGAGAAACAGTCACAAACCGCTTTAGTCACCAGGCCCTCCACATTACTGTAAACAAATACATTGTCACTGTCTTGGAAAAGAACACCAAAATATCAAAATCCAAAACAGTGTCTCAGCTCCAGCCTCCATCAAACCATGTTGGGTTCGGGTCTTGGGCTTATCTTCCCATTACAAGCATTTAATCCGTACAGGAGCTGTTCACTGAAAGAGGAGGATCAGTTCAGAAGTCGGCACTCACCCACCTTCCAGACACTGCCCTAGCTTCTGCAGACTGGATACCTGAAGGAAAGCAACTCAACTGTGTAGGTAGGATTCTTCTGTGATGCTGGTTGCTAGATGTAAACTCAGAGGCCAATGGGACCTACAACCCTAATATGACTACAAAGTTGATAGCCTCCCCAAAGCTGAAGGTTGAATTTCTCCGAGCTCTTCCCCCAAGAGGGATGACAGAATCATGTCACAACGAGAAACGATGACATTTAGGTCAAGGGAGTTGACATCACCTTTCTCATCAATAAGCAAGAAAAACTTTTCACTGAGTAATGAACATCGCAGAGGGGCAGTTAGAAGGGTGAAATGATTCTTTTCTACTGTGATGTCAGAGTCAGAGAGTTCAGGTTTTGTATTCTAGGGAGCAGGAACTGAGGCAAAGGGTGAAGTAAGAAGTCCACCATACTGCAGAGATGTATGAGTTACATTACATTCCATACATTTACATCCTATGAGACTGGAAGTATTGTTGGACCTCCCGGCCAGAATTAATGCACATTGATCCATTAAGATTTAAACTGTTTATTTATGGCTAGAAGCCAATTATGAGTGAGTACATCCCATGTTCAACTTTTTGGGACTGGGATGCCTCACTCAGGATAGTGTTTTCTATTTCCATCCATTTGCATGCAAAATTCACGAAGTCATTGTTTTTTACCGCTGAGTAGTATCTAATATGAATATATTCCACACTTTCTTCATCCATTCTTCCATTGAAGGGCATGTAGATTGTTTCCAGGTTCTGGCTATTACAAATAATGATGCTGTGAACATAGTTGAACAAATGATTTTGTCATATGATAGGGCATCTCTTGGGTATATTCCCAAGAGTGGTACTACTGGATCTTGGGGTAGGTTGATCCCGAATTTCCTGAGAAATTGCCACACTGATTTCCAAAGTGGTTGCACAAGTTTGCATTCCCACCAGCAATGGATGAGTGTGCCCCTTACTCCACAACCTCTCCAGCAAAGACTATCATTGGTGTTTTTTATTTTAGCCATTCTGACAGGTGTAAGATGGTATCTCAAAGTTGTTTTAATTTGCATTTCCCTGATCGCCAAGGAGGTTGAGCATGACCGTAAGTGTCTTTTGACCACTTGAATTTCTTCTGTTGAGAATTCTCTGTTCCGTTCACTGCCCCATTTTTTAATTGGGTTAATTTGCATTTTAAAGTCTAGTTTCTTGAGTTCTTTATATATTTTGGAGATCAGACCTTTGTCTGTTGCAGGGTTGGTAAAGGACATTGAGCATATAATTTGTGATCCTAGAGAATCTAAATAAGAAGGTGAACCCAAAGAAAAACATATAGCCATCCGCCTGGATATGGGAAGTAGACAAGATTGCCGGGGAAAAACTGGGAACTTGGGGGTGAGGTGGCATGGGGCTAAGAGGAAATGGGGTGAGAAATGTGAGAAGGGGAGAATGGGGGGAGCTTGGGGGAATGGGATGGTTGGGATAAAGGAAGTTTGAATAGGGGAGCAGGGAAGCACATATCTTAATTAAGGGAGCCATCTTAGGGTTGGCAAGAGACTTGACTCTAGAGGGGCTCGCAGGTGTCCAGGGAAATGTCCCCAGAAAGTACCTTGGGCAACCGAGGAGAGGGAACCTGAAATGACCCTATCCTATAGCCATACTGATGAATATCTTGCATATCACCTTAGAACCTTCATCTGGCAATGGATCGAGATAGAGACAGAGACCCAAATTGGAGCACCGGACTGAGCTTTTAAGATCCAAATGAGGAGCAAAAGGAGGGAGAACATGAGCAAGGAAGTCAGGACCATGAGGGGTGCGCCCACCCACTGTGACAGTGGAACTGATCTATTGGGAGCTCACCAAGGCCAGCTGGACTGGGACTGAATAAGCATGGGATGAAACCGGACTTTCTGAACATGGTGGACAATGAAGGCTGATGAGAAGCCAAGGATAATGGCACTAGGTTTCGATCCTAATACATGAACTGGCTTTGTGGGAGCCTAGCCTGTTTGGAAGCTCACCTTCCTGGACCTGGATAGAAGTGGGAGGGCCTTGGACTTCCCGCAGGGCAGGGAATATGGACTGCTCTTCATTCTCAAGAGGGAGGGGGAATGGAGTGGGGGGGAGAGGGGGAGAAGAAGGGGAGTGGGGGGAGGGGACGATGTGTGGGAGGAGGGGGAGGGAAATGGGAAACGGGGAGGAGGAGGAAATTTTTTTTTAAGTTTTTTAAAAAAAAATTTTTGGATTTTTTTTTAATTTATGTATTTATTAAGGATTTCTGCCTCCTCCCCACCACTGCCTCCCATTTCCCTCCCCCTCCCCCATAAAGTCCCCCTCCCTTATCAGCTCGAAGAGCAACAACTAAAAAAAATAATAAAAATTTTTAAAAAAAAAAGATTTAAACTGTTATCCCACTGGGCACTCAGCGTGTTTTTTAAACCTGCCTTTAAGAGAACAGTGCAACAACCAACGTTACTTACCTTGGATTTTCCATGTATTCAGCTTTTACAACCTAAGCTAATGCATAGCTTTAATTCTAAAACATGTAGTCTTCTGTGCCCCTGACCCAAGTGTAATGCATGTGAGTATGTATGTTATGGTAATAAATGATGAAAACGGCAAGCAGTTTGAAAGCAACCTTATGAAACAAATATCCACCAAAAATGTTGAAAATGACATGATTATTGGTCTGTTTGTGTGCAGTGATGTTTAAAACACTGTTTGTTATCTGACTCAGGTGGATGCTGTTGGAGTCAGTGACTTACTCCCATCTAAATTATTTTAAAGATCCCTATATAGTATCCCTCATTTCTTCCTCCATGTCAAGCTTCCATGCTGTTCAATAAATGCAGAGCAAAGGCTTTTGTGAGGCAGATACAAAAACACAGAGACAGGTCCAGGCAGATGCACAAGGTATCAGTCTGGTAGGTACTGATCCAGACTTACACAACAGACAAACGGAGAAAGATGGAAGGCACAGTGAAACAAAAATAAAGAATTCAAATATGGGTTTACTCTTGGTTAAGTATGCAGGGATGGCAGTCCCCACCAGCCAGCAAGCAAGTGAAATACCTACCTCTATGAGTTCAAGACCAACCTGGTCTACAAGAGATAGTTCTAGAATAGGCCCAAATGCTACAGAGAAACCTTGTCTCAAAAAAAAAGTCTTTTTTAAGCTCCTACACTAAGGGTACCCACCCAGTGCTGTGAGTGCCTGCCTACCGGGCAGGCCTCAGGGTTCCCTCTAAGGAAGCCCAGCACCTTCAGCCTGTGCACCAGCCGCTCCTCTGGTCTTCTGGATACCACCCATCCCTGCTCCGTTCACCCTTTCGTCCCCGGATCATTGGGCTACCAGGCTGCCCTGTTTAGTTGCTGAGGAATCCCATCTGGACGGGTGAGTGTGTGCTATCCAGGGGCGGATTGTCCCGGAAGAGAGCACAAACCCCCCTCTCCCAGCTCCTTCCTCAGGGCTGTCTTTCTTAGGCAGGACCCAGCCCCCAGTACCCCTCCCCATCCCTGCCCTGCTGTATGCTAGGACCAGTCCTCAAGATCAGTTTTAAGCTCCTACACTAAGGGTACCCACCCAGAGCTGTGAGTGCCTGCCTACCGGACAGGCCTCAGGGTCCCCTGTAAGGCAGCCCGGCACCTTCAGCCTGTGCACCAGCGCTCCTCTGCTCTTCTGGATACTACCCAACCCTGCTCCATTCACCCTTTTGTCCCCGGATCATTGGGCTACCAGGCGGCCCTGTTTAGTTGCTGAGGAATCCCATCTGGACAAGCGTCCATGCTTTGGTGCTGAGGAGTTCCACCTGGACGGGAACAGTTCCTCCTTCTACACTGAAGAGATACACCCAGAAAGTCAATCACAGCAAAAACTGGACCAAGACACCAGGCCTCTCCGGGCTACATTGAAAGGAAGAGATGGGAAGGCGCCAATGCAAAAATTCCCCCAACAACCTGAAAGGCAACATGACATCACCAGAATCCAGGGATCCCGAAATAAGAAGATGTGTACACCCTACTCCAGAAGAATTAGAAGAAATCGACTCAAAAGAGAACTATATGAAATTAATAGAAGACCTTAAACAGGAGGTGAAAAACTGCCATAAACAATTAGAGATTACAAACAAAACGGTAGAGGAAATGAATAAATCGCTCAAAGACACCCAAGAAAACCAAGAGAAACAAGAAAAAGCAATCAGACATGTAAGGGAAGCAGTTCAAGACTTGAAGAATGAAATGGAAGCAATGAAGAAAACACAAACCGAGGGAAAAATGGAGATGGAAAATCTGGGTAAACGAACAGGAACTACAGAGACAAATACTAACAACAGATTACAAGAGATAGAAGAAAGAATGTCAGACACTGAAGATACCATAGAGAAAATAAACACACTGATCAAAGAAAATAGCAAAACCAACAAATTCTCATCACAAAACATTCAGGAAATCTGGGACACAATAAAAAGACCAAACCTAAGAATAATTGGGATAGAAGAAGGAGAAGAAGTACAGCTCAACGGTCCAGAAAATATATTTAATAAAATTATAGAAGAAAACTTTCCCAACCTAAAGAAAGATATTCCTTTGAAGGTTCAAGAAGCATACAGAACACCGAATAGACTGGACCAAAAAAAAAAAAACATCTCCTCGCCATATAATAATCAAAACACAAAACATACAGAATAAAGAAAGAATATTAAGAGCTGCAAAGGAAAAGGGTCAAGTTACTTATAAAGGTAAATCTACCAGACTTACACCTGACTTCTCTTTGGAAACCATGAAAGCCAGAAGGTCCTGGATAGATGTACTTCAGAAACTAAGAGACCATGGATGCAAGCCCAGACTGCTATACCCAGCCAAACTTTCGTTCACTATAAATGGAGAAAGCAAAATTTTCCAGGATAAAAACAAATTTAAACAATACGTATCCACAAATCCAGCCTTACAGAAAATAATAGAAGGAAAATCACAAACCAAGGAGTCCAACAATGACCACAATAACTCAAACATCTAGAGACCCCTCACCAACACAACTCAAAGGAGGGAAATACACAAACTCTACTACTAAAAAAGTGACCGGAGTTAACAACCACTGGTCATTAATATCACTTAATGTCAATGGACTCAACTCACCTATAAAAAGGCACAGGCTAAAAGATTGGATACGAAAACAGGATCCAACATTCTGCTGTTTACAAGAAACACACCTCAACCACAAAGACAGGCACCTACTCAGAGTAAAAGACTGGGAAAAGGCTTATCAAGCAAATGGACCTAAGAAACAAGCAAGTGTGGCCATACTAATTTCTAACAATACTGACATCAAACTAAAATCAATCAGAAGAGATGGAAAGGGACATTTTATACTCATAACAGAAACAATTCTTCAGGATGAAGTCTCAATCATGAATATCTATGCTCCTAATATAAAAGCACCCACTTATGTAAAAGAAACATGATTAGAACTCAAGGCAGACATCAAACCACACACACAAAGAGGATCTAATACCTATACCCCTTAATGTATTTCACAATATCGAAACAGAAGAGTCATTGCCAAATTCTTTTTATGAAGCTACAGTAACACTGATACCAAAGCCACACAAAGATTCAACCAAGAAAGGGAATTAGAGGCCAATCTCACTCATGAATATTGACGCAAAAATTCTCAATAAAATACTGGCAAACCGAATCCAAGAATACATTAGAAAAATTATCCATTATGATCAAGTAGGCTTCATCCCAGAGATGAAGGGTTGGTTCAAAATACGAAAATCTATCAATGTAATCCATCATATAAATAAACTGAAAGAAAAAACCCATATGATCATTTCATTAGATGCTGAAAAAGCATTCGACAAAATTCAACATCCCTTTATGATAAAGGTCTTGGAGAGATTAGGGATACAAGGGTCATACCTAAATATAATAAAAGCCATTTACAGCAAGCCGACAGCTAACATCAAATTAAATGCAGAAAAACTCAAAGCCATCCCACTAAAATCAGAAACGAGACAAGGCTGTCCACTTTCTCCATGCCTCTTCAATATAGTGCTTAAAGTTCTAGCAATAGAAATAAAACAACATAAAGGGATCACGGAGATTCAAATTGGAAAGGAAGAAGTCAAACTTTCGTTATTTGGAAATGATATGATAGTGTACATAGGCGACCCCCCAAAACTCCACCAAAGAACTCCTATAGCTGATAAACACCTTTAGTAATGTGGCAGGATACAAGATCAACTCCAAAAAATCAGTCACCTTCTTATACACAAAGGATATGGAAGCAGTGAGGGAAATCAGAGAAGCATCACCTTTCACGATAGTCACAAATAGCATAAACTATCTTGGGGTAACTCTAACAAAGGAAGTGAAAGATCTATTTGAAAAGAACTTTAAGACATTGAAGAAAGATATTAATAGGATACCAGAAAATGGAAGGATCTCCCTTGCTCTTGGATTGGGAAGATCAACATAGTAAAAATGGCAATTCTCCCAAAAGCAATTTATAGATTCAATGCAATCCCCATCAAGGTCCCATCAAAATTCTTCACAGATCTTGAGAGGACAATAATCAACTTTATATGGAAAAACAAAAAACCCAGGATAGCCAAAACAGTCTTATATAATAAAGGAACTTCTGGAGGCATTACCATCCCTGACTTCAAACTCTATTACAGAGCCACAGTAATGAAAACAGTGTGGTATTGGCATAAAAACAGACAAGTCGACCAATGGAATCGTATAGAAGACCCAGATTTTAACCCACAAACCTATGAACACCTGATTTTTGATAAAGGAGCTAAAAGTATACAATGGAAGAAAGAAAGAAACTTCAACAAATGGTGCTGGCACAACTGGATGTCAACCTGTAGAAGAATGAAAATTGACCCATATCTATCACCATGCACAAAATTCAAGTCCAAATGGATCAAAGACCTCAATATCAATCTGATCACACTGAACCTGATAGAAGAGAAATTGGGAAGTACCCTACAACAGATGGGCACAGGCGATCGCTTCCTATGTATAACCCCAGCAGCACAGACATTAAGGGCAACATTGAATAAATGGGACCTACTGAAACTGAGAAGCTTCTGTAAAGCAAAGGACACAGTCACTAAGACACAAAGGCAGCCCACTGACTGGGAAAAGATCTTCACCAACCCCACAACAGACAAAGGTCTGATCTCCAAAATATATAAAGAACTCAAGAAACTAGACCGTAAAAGGCGAATTAACCCAATTAAAAAATGGGACACTGATCTGAACAGAGAATTCACAAAAGAAGAAGTTCAAATGGCCAAAAGACACTTAAGGGCATGCTCAACCTCCTTAGCGATCAGGGAAATGCAAATCAAAACAACTTTGAGATATCATCTTACACCTGTCAGATTGGCTAAAATCAAAAACACAAATGATAGCCTCTGCTGGAGAGGTTGTGGAGGAAGGGGTACCCTCATCCATTGCTGGTGGGAATGCAAACTTGTGCAACCACTTTGGAAAGCAGTGTTTCGGTTTCTCAGGAAATTCGGGATCAACCTACCCCCAGACCCAGCAATGCCACTATTGAGAATATACCCAAGAGATACCCGATCATATGACAGGGGCATTTGTTCAACTATGTTCATAGCAGCATTGTTTGTAATAGCCAGAACCTGGAAACAACCTAGATGTCCATCAATGGAAGAATGGTTGAAGAAAGTGTGGAATATATACACATTAGAGTACTACTCAGCAGTAAAAAACAATGACTTCTCAAATTTTGCATGCAAATGGATGGAAATAGAAAATACTATCCTGAGTGAGGTAACCCAGACCCAAAAAGATGAACAAGGTATGTACTCACTCATAATTGGGTTCTAGCCAGAAATAAAGGTCAGTGAGTCTATAATTTGTTATCCTAAAGAAGCTAGATAAGAAAGTGAACCCAAAGAAAAACTTATAGCTATCCTCCTGGGTATGGGAGTAGACAAGATTGCCAGGCAAAAAATCGGGATCTTGGGGGTGGGGTGGGAGGGGGTAAGGGGAGATGGGGAGAGAAAAGTGAGAAGGGTATGATGGGGAGAACTTGGGGAAATGGGATGATTGGTATAAAGGAAGTTTGGATAGGGGAGCAGGGAAGCACATATCTTAATTAAGGGAGCCATCTTAGGGTTGGCAAGAGACTTGGACCTAGAGGTGCTTCCAGATGTCCAAGGTGAGGTCCCCAGTTAGTTCCTGGGGCAGTTGAGGATAGGGAACCTGAAATAACCCTATCCTATAGCCATACTGATGAATATCTTGCATATCACCATAGAACCCTCATCTGGCGATGGATGGAGATAGAGACAGAGACCCACACTGGAGCACTGGACTGAACTCCCAAAGTCCCAATGAGGAACAGAAGGAGGGTGAACATGAGCAAAGAATTCAGGACCACAAGGGGTGCACCCACCCACAGAGACAGTGGGGCTGATCTATTGCGAGCTCACCAAGGCCAGCTGGACTGTGACTGAAAAAGCAGGGGATAAAACCGGACTCTCTGAATATGGCGGACAGTGAGGGCTGCTGAGAAGCCAGGGACAATGGCACTGGGTTTTGATCCTGCATCATGTTCTGGCTTTGAGGGTGCCTAGCCAGTTTGGATGTTCACCTTCCTAGACCAGGATGGAGGGGCGAGGACTTTGGACTTTCCACAGGGCAGGGAACCCTGGCTGCTCTTCAGACTACAGAGGGAGGGGGAGAGAAGTGGGGGGAGGGGGAGAGAAGAGGGGGAGGGGAGAGGAGTGGGGAGTGGGGGAGAGGAGTGGGGAGAGGGGGGAGGAGTGGGAGGATGGGATGAGGCGGAAATTTTTTTCCTCAATAAAAAAAAAAAAGAAAGAAAATCAGTATAATGGTTTCTCAGAAATTTTGGAATCAACTTACCACAGGATTCAGCAATACAACTCTTGGGCATATACCCAAAAGATGCTCAATCATACTACAAAATCATTTGTTCAACTATGTTTATAGCAGCATTATTTGTAATAGCCAGAACCTGGAAACAACCTATATGCCCCTCAACTGAAGAATGGATAAAGAAAATGTGACACATTTACTCATTAGAGTACTACTTGTGGGGGAAAAAAGACATCTTGAAATTTGCATGCAAATGGATGGAATTAGAAAACACTATCCTGAGTAAGGTAACCCAGACCCCAAAATATGAATATGGTATGTAGTCACTCATAAGTGGATACTAGCTATAAACAAAGGACATTGAGCCTATAGTTCATGATCCTAGAGAAGCTAAGCAATAAGGTGAACCCAAAAAAATAGAGAGACCCACCTGGAAATTGGAAATGGACAGGATTGACTGGCAGGGTTGGGAGTATGGGGATAAGGGGAGAGGTGAGGGTAGGAGAAGAAGAGGGGGAAGAAAGGGGAGAGAACTTGAGGGAATAAGATAGTCAAGATGGAGGAAGGACAGAGATGAGAGCAAGGAGAGAAATATCTTGGTTGAGGGGGCCATTATAGGGTTAGCAGAAACCTGGCTCTAGAGAAATTCCCAGGAATCCAAAAGGATGACCCCCACCTGAGACCCTGGGCAATAGAAGAGAGGGGGCCCAATCTTGACTTTCCTTGTAGTCAGACTGATGACTATCTTAAATATCACCATAGAACCTTCATCCAGCAACTGATAGAGGCAGAGGCAGAGACCCACATTGGAGCACTGGACTTAACTCCTAAAGTCCAGTTGAAGAGTGGACGGAATGAGAAGATGAGCAAGGAGGTCAAGACCATGATGGGTACACCCACTGAAACAGTCTACCTGAGCTAATGGGAGCTCACCAACTCCAGCCAGACTGGGAAGGAACGAGCATAGGACCAAACTAGTTCCTCTGAATGGGACTGACAGTTGTATAGCTGGGGCAGACTGAGGGGCCACTGGCAGTGGCACCAGGATTTACCCCCACTGCATGTACTGACTATCCTATTCTATTTGGATGTATACCTTGTTCAACTTAGATATAGTAGGGAGGACCTTCCACAAGGCAATGTTCCTTACCCTCTCTGAGGATTAGATGGGGGTGGGGTGGAGGGTGTGTGGAGGGAATGGGAGAAGGGGAGGAAGTGGGAACTTAGATTGGTATTTTTTAAAAAATCTAATAAATAAAAAAGAATGCTAAGTAATTCTCATAATATGTATGCATTGTTAAACTGGGATCAATATTCTCTCAAAAAAAAACAATCAAACAGGTGAAGGAAGTGGTTCAAGACTTGAATACTGAAATAGAAACAATAAAGAAAATTTAAACCAAGGAAATTCTGGGAATGTAAAATCTAGGGAAGTAAATAGGAACTACAGATACAAGCATCACCCACAGAATATAAAAAATGAAAAAAAGAATCTCAGGCATTGAAAATATGATAGAGAAAATAGTTCCATCAGACAAGAAAATGTCAATATGAGGCACCATGGAAAGATCAAGTTGCATAATAGGGATAGAAGAAAGAGAAGAATCTCAGCTCAAGGGCACAGAGAACACTTAACAAAAGCATAGCAGAAAACTTTCCCGACCTAAAGAAGGGTATGTCTATAAAGGTACAGGAAGCTTACAGAGTACCAAATAGGCTGAACCAAAAAAAAAAGTTCTCTTTCGACATAATAATCAAAACAATAAATATAAAAAATAAGAAAGAATTTTAAGAGGTGCAAAAAGGGCAAGTAACATACAAAGGTAGACCTATCAGAATTCTACCCGACTACTTCAATGGAGCTTCTAAAAGCCAGAAGGAACTGGACAGACTTTTTACAGACACTAAGGGAACATGGATGCCATCCCAGATTACTATTCCTAACAAAACTTTCAGTCAACATAGGAGAAGAAAACAAGATATTTCATGACAAAACCAAATTTAAATAATACCTATCCACAAATCCAGCACTACAGAATGTACTAGAAGGAAAACTCCAACCCAAAGAAGTTAGCCTCACCCACAAAAACACACACAGTAGATAATCTCACAACAGCCAAACCCAAAGAAAGGAACACACACACACACTACCACCACTATCACAAAAGCTAAAATAAAAATAAAAATAACAGAAATTAACAATCACTGGTGAATAACATCTCCTAATATCAATGGACTTAATTCACCAATAAAAAAGACACATGCTAAAAATACAAAATACAAGCTGGGTGGTGGTGGCGCATGCCTTTAATCCCAGCACTCGGGAGGCAGAGACAGGCAGATCTCTGTGAGTTTGAGGCCAGCCTGGTCTACAAGAGCTAGTTCTAAGACAGGAACCAAAAAGCTACGGAGAAACCCTGTCTCGAAAAATCAAAAAAGAAAAAAAAATACAAAATACAGGCTAGTGGATACAAAAACAAGATTCATTTTTCTCCTGCATACAAGAAACACACCTACTTCAAAAACTAACATTACCTCAGAGTAAAGGGTTAAAAAATATTTTCCAAACAAATAGACCTAAGAAGCAAGCCAGTATAGCTATTTTAATATCTAATAAAATAAACTTCAAGCTAAAATTAGGCACAAGAGATGTAGAAAGACGTTTCATCTTCATCAAAGGAGAAAACCATCAAGAAGTCTCAATCCTGAATGTCTATGCCCCAAATATAAGGGCACCCACATTTCTAAAAGAATCATTACTACAGCTTAAATTGCACATCAAACCCCACACAGAAAATAGTGGGAGACTTCAACACCCCACTCTCACTAATGGACAGGTCTTCCAGACAGAAACTTAACAGAGAAATAAGGGAACTAACAAATGTATGACTCAAATGGACTTAATAGACATATACAGAACATTTCACCCAAACACAAAGGAATGTATCTACTTCTCAGCACCTCATAGAACCTTCTCTAAAACTGACCAAATATTCAGTCATAAATCTGATGGAAGAGGGTCATCTGTCTATCTATTGCTTTCATTGGTTAATTAATAAAGAAACTGCTTGGCCTGATAGGTCGGAACATAGGTGGGTGGAGTAGACAGAACAGAATGCTGGGAAGAAGGGAAGTGAAGCAGATGCTATAGCTCTCCTCTCCAAGACAGACGCAGGTAAAGATCCTTCCCGGTAAGACACCACCTCGTGGTGCTACACAGATTATTAGAAATGGGTTAATCAAGATGTAAGAATTAGCCAGTAAGAGGCTAGAGCTAATGGGCCAAGCAGTGTTTAAAAGAGTACAGTTTGTGTGTTGTTATTTCGGGGCATAAGCTAGCTAGGCAGTCAGGCGGCAGGAACACAGCCTGCCATTCCTTTCTACATAAATCAAATCTCAACAGATATAAAAAAAATTAGAATAACCATTGTATCTTGTTGAACCACCATAGGTTAAAGGTAGAGTTCAACAAAAACACAAACTATTGAAAGCCTAAAAAGCACCAGTAGGTCAAGGAAGAAATAAGGAAATAAATTAAAGACTTCCTAGAATTCAATGAAAATGAATGCACAATATACCCAAACTTATGGAGCACAATGAAAGCAGTGCTAAGAGAAAAGTTCATAGCACTAAACGCCTACATAAAGAATTTGGAGAAACCTCACATCAGTGATGTAACAGCACACCTGAAAACTCTGGAACAAAAAGAAGTGAAATCACAAGCCGGGCCGTGGTGGTGCACACCTTTAATCCCAGCACTCAGGAGGCAGAAGCAGGCAGATCTCTGTGAGATCGAGGCCAGCCTGGTGTGCAAGAGCTAGTTCCAGGACAGATTCCAAAGCTACAGAGAAACCCTGTCTCAAAAAAAAATTTGATCACTAAGGAGCAGTAGATGGCAGGAAATAATCAAACTCAGGACTGAAATCAATAAAATTGGGGGGAAAGAGAACAATACAAAGAATCAATTTTAAAAAAGAGTTGGTTCTTTGAGAAAATTGACAAGATTAACAAACCCTTAACTAACTAACCAAAAGGCAGAAGGAGAATATCCAAATTAACAAAATCAGAAACAAAAAGAGGGACATAAACAGACAAGGAGAAAGCCCAGAGAATCATTAGGTCATACTTCAAAAACCTGTTCTCCACAAATCTGGAAAATATCAAAGAAATGGATAACTTTCTAGATAGATAACACATGCCAAAATTAAATCAAGACAAGATAAATGATTTAAATAGATGTATAACCCCTAAGGAAATATAAACACTCACTAAAGTCTCCCAATGAGAAAAAAACCCAGGGCCAGATGGCTTCGGCACAGAATTATAATAGAATTTCAAAGAGGAAATAATACCAATACTTTAATACCAATACTTCTCAAAGTGTTTCACACAATAGAAACAGAAGAAATATTGTGAAATCTTTTTTATGAGGCCACAGTTACCCTGATACCTAACCAAACAAAGATACAACAAATAAAGAGAATTACAGACCAATCACACTCACAAACGTTGATGCAAAATTACTCAATAAAATACTGGCAAACTGAATCCAAAAATACATCAAAAATTCACCCACCATGATCAAGTAGGCTTTATCCCAGAGATTCAGGATATGGATCAACATATAAAAAATCTGTCAATGTAATCCACCAGGAATTCTAATTTGGAGAGAGAAAGAGAGAGAGAGAGAGAGAGAGAGAGAGAGAGAGAGAGAGAGAGAGAGAGAGAGAGAGAGAGAGAGACCTTTTTACTGTTATAAAATACATGTGATGTAAATGTTAGCACTACACTCATCTAAAGTATAGGATTGAGCAAGGTTTGGTGTGACACATCTTTAGTCCTAGCACCTGTGAGTTAGAAGCAGAAGGATAAGGAGTTCAAGATGATCCTTGACTAAATAGCAAGTTCAAGGGTGGCTTGCATTACATGAGACCCTTGTCCGAAAGTAAAATAAAATAAACTGGTGGTGCTGGGCCCTGTCTCTATTGCCAGAATTCAGGAGGCAGAGAATGAGATCAAAGGCAAGCACCACCACACCTGGCTCTCTTCTATATATTTGGTAGAAATGATGGCAAACAACATGCTGCGTTTTGCATCAGGTTGCCTCCATGTAAAATAATATTTTATATTGATCGATATCCTAGCTTGTTTCAGTGTCTGATTTCTTTACATCAAAGCTCATTCTCATATTCAAATGCTATTTTTTTATTTCTCTTTTTATGATACTTCCAAATAGTTTCAAATACATTTAGGGTATTTTAATATTATTTCATTGTTTGCAAATTATTCTTTAAATAATGTCACTTCATTTCATATTTTATTTAATTTCTATTTTTTCTTTGTTTTCTTTTTAAGTGATTTAGTGCATGCCTAACATGTACAGGTCCTGGGTTTGATCTCCAGTAATACACACACACACACACACACACACACACACACACACAAAATCCTATGGAATCTTTCTTTGATGAGCACCTCAAAACCAATCTAGAAAAATGCACTTTCTCAATGAAAGCATTTTTCTGAGGCTCCTTGTCTAAAGATGAACTGCTCCCTCTCCCAGTTCTGAGATGAGGAGGGAAGAGCAAAACAGCCTAAATTAATCACGTGTCCCTAAAGAACAATTCGAAAGTGAACATTGCCAACAGTCTCTACCGCTATTTCTCCTAATATGAAAATAAATGCCTGCAATGGGCCAGGCATGATGGTGCACACCTTTAAACCCATCACTCAGAGGCAGAGCCAGGAGGATCTCTAAGAGTCCGAGACCAGCCTGGTTTACAGACTAAGTTCCAGGACAGCCAGGGTTATGAAGTGAGTCCTTGTCTCAAAAACAAACAAACAAACAATGAATGAATGAATAAATTCATCAGTGAGAAAAAGATGTTCCGCCTTGGGATGCTCATCTTAGTGGAGAAAGCTCAGGCAGAAACCTCCGCCACTGTCTCGCCTTCCCTGCCAGTTTCTGCCAGATGTGGTGAACACCTGACGTGATGATGTTTGTTCTTTTCTTTCCCGACGAAATCTTCACCTGAGGAGACACTGCTATGCCTGGGACCCTCCGCATTGGGAACACCAGCTGGCTGCCTTGTCCATTTTGGCTGGGAGTTTTCAGATTCCGAACCGATGTGTTGATATTTCTCTACCTCTTGCTATTTATTTTTACTTTGGCTTACTCTATACTTAACTCAAAACGCAAGGAGAGGTTTACAAAATCTTGCAAAAAAAAAAAGTCGTGTACAGGTTTTCCCGTCTGCCATTTTAATTTCTAAATTTGTGCTAAATTACCCCTATTTAAAACATACCGCAATGTATCCATCATCTTTCGTTAAGGAGTAACATATTCCTTCACTAAACATGGTCATGAATATGCCAGATTCTGGAGTGCTTTTCCTTTATGAATACGTATAGGTTTCCCCAAATAAAATCCCCACTCTTCCTTTACTGAAGAAGTAGTCAGAAATAAGTAGAGGCTTCTGAGGATGGACCGAGGGTTGACGTTGTCTACTGGAGCAGTAGGAACTACATTACCCATAATGCCAAGAGGAGAGTTGCAAATGTTGAGCCAATGACAGTAGTTTCAGACAGGCACTGGGCGGGACTTCCTACATTGCGTCCTGTCTATGGTTTAACTTCCCAGGGGTAGATTGTTGAAGGAATCTGAGCTTTTAGATCGCCAAGTTGGACTCAAGGTAAGAAAGCGAGCAGGCGGCGGAGTGACGGCCGATGAGACCACCGGCCGCGGTGATGGCCGTGCGCGATCCCCAGCAACATCAGCAGAGTCCGATGGCGACTCAGAAGCACCCGGCTCAGGTGAGTGCTGCATGCTAGGCGCCCCCCCCCCCCACACACACACACACACGCCCCAGACACTGGATCCTAGAGCCTGTTGAGCGCCCACCACCCACGTCACCCCCGCTCAGCTCACGCTCCGCTGGAAGAAATCCCTGAGTCCAGAACAGTACCGAGCCAGTGGGCAGGGTCCCGATTTCTCCTAACTAGTGTGAGGCTTGGGAGAGAGGGACCAGGAGGAGATTGATTGACTGGTATGGGTAATGTCATGTTTGGACACTTGAGCTGAAAGCATTCTAGCTTTAAAAAATGTCAAGGTGGAACGTATTATTTACGTCCTTAGGGACCTAGGAGCCAGCGGAACTGAGTGGTAGATGAATGCGGTCAGAGGCTATTCAAAATATTCCAAAAGCTGCACAGAGCTAACATGGGTTGGAAGGGGATACAGAAGGAGCCTTGGGAAGGGTGAGCTTTGTGCAACCCCATAGATGCTATGGCTCAGCATTGTGCACTAAGGTTTAGAGATAGTCTAGACATACAAAGGACATAAAGATCTGGGACTGGACAGCGGTCACAGAAAGGCCTGAACCCATGAAACCCTACCGTGGTGCTTGACTCTTACAACTTTCTTTCCACAGATAACAAGGTCCACAGAAACACATATGGTCTGTACACAGGTGAGTGAGGAGTGTTCCAGAACCTCACCAGTGTGGCCCCACTCCTTGTCTCAAGTTGGTAGTAGAGTTCATTTTTGTGGGAGTTCATAAGAGTGGGTTGTACAGTCCAGCGTGGAAGCACACCCCTGTAATCTCGACACTTGGGAAGACAGAGGCAAGAGGACCCCCAGTTCAAAGCCAGCCTGCACTACGTGGTGAGAACCTGAGAAAGACAGAGTGGTTGGTAAGATAACTCAGCAAGTAAAGGCGCTTGTCACCAAACCAGAGGACCTAAATCAATCTCTAGAACCTCCATGGTAGAAGGAGAGAACTGGCTTCTGCAGATTGCCCCCTCATTCCTGTGTTTATACCCACATATATGTGCATGCACACACACACACACACACACACACACACACACACACACCACAATTCATAAATGAATAAACCTAAGGAAGAGAGAGAGAGAGACAGGACCAGCATGGTAGCTCAGTGGGTAAAGGCACTTAGCACCAAGCCTGAGAACTTGAACTAACTAACCCCAGAACACACACAGTGGAAAACAGTGAATCAGCTCCATTAAGTTATCCTGACCTCCGCGTGCATGCTGTTCCACACACACAAAAACTCACACAATTAATTAATAAATAAATACCAAAAGAGGGCTATTGAGATTTCAAAATCCATAGAGGAGGTGTCAGCTGCTAGCTAGTCATACAGGTCTGAAACTCTGGGAACAATTAATCCTAGAGACACCCCAAATGGTGAAGGCTGATTTTTTTCCTGAACTGTAGCTTGACTTTTAGTTAGGAAATGGAATTGGGTCCTTTTTATTTTATTTTATTTTATTTTATTTTATTTTATTTTATTTTATTTTATTTTATTGTTCTTCACTTCTTTATGTTCTAAAGGCTATTTTGTTTTTGTTTGTTTGTTTGTTTGTTTAACTCCTTGGGTCAGCTACTACTCCTGCCTCGGCCTCCTTAGTGCTTAGACTGTGAGTGTGTTCATCACTCCCAGAAGGAACCTGATCTTGGTAGGAGTACCATTAGCAGAAAAGGGTGAGAGCCGTGGCTAGATCTGATGACTGAGTGGCATCTAGCTGGAGATATAGATATTGTTAGCACCCCTGAGGGAGTGGAGGAGCTGTTGGAACCACGGGAGAATGTCGCTGATCTAGTAGCTGGCCAAGGCTTCCATAGGAAGCATGGAACACACCTCAGGTTAAAAAAAACCAACTTGGAATCAGTGAGATAACATCACACGATGGCTGGTATGAGTGTCTGTGTATGCACACACACACACACACACACACACACACACACATACCAGCCTCACCAGCATTAGGAAGGATCCTTGGGGTATCTGAGGAAGTTCTTTCAGACAGATGGGGTGCTCGGGGCACAGTTGTTCATCTAGGAAGTATTCTGGAGAGGAGGGCTTGTGTAGATAGACATTCATTGGAGTTTAGTTAGAGGAAGCCTGTGACAGGTGCCTGTGACAGGTGGGGTGGCATTGAATGCCTCACAAATGGGAAACCAACCTGTCATTCCCCAAGTCATGATGGTGACTAGCATTGGAACAAGTAACAAAGTCACCCATAAAGGCGCTGAGAGAGGAAGGCAGTGGCCCCTGACACTAGAAATTCTCTTACTTCCATTTAGGAAGCTTTCTCTAGATACCTTCTGCTAAACAATGCCCAGGCAGATGCCTCTGGTATGTATGGGGTCTGGGGTCTGAGGTGCCTGTGGGGGTGAGCTGTATAAGAAAGGTATGGAGTAAGAAGAAACACACAGCTGTGGGAAATGTTAGCTCGACACCTGCAGGCCTTGGGATTTGAATGACAGGCAATGTCTTGGTTTTGTGGGGGAATCCTAGGAAAATTGCTTGACCAAAGACAGGCCAGCTAGATTTTGTGAGCTGTCTCTGTCAGTTAAAGAGTTAAAGACAGGAAAAAGAGATCAGAACAGAACTAAGTTTACTGATAAGCTTCTCAGACTCTTCAAGTACGTGGAGGGGGACATCCATACCTGAGTACCATTATCTCTAAACGTGTGTGGAATTATCTGGATTCAGGGTGCCCCACCCCCAGCCCCACACCCCCTTTCTATTGGTCGATAGGTAAATCATACCCCTTCAATAGCAAATGAGTCTCAGCCTCTGTCTATGAGCAAGGAAACCATTGCAATAGGACCCTGCCGTGACCTAGTTTGTGTGCAAGGAAGCAGCTGTAATAGGGTCCCTTCCCTTAGTGCATGAGTAACTATGGATGAGCTGGGATAAGAGTGGGTGCCCCAACCCCTTCTGCTCTCTGTGGTTTGACAAGCACTCACCACGTGCAAAGGGAAATGAACTGGAGTAGAGGAGTCAAAACAGACCGCCTGGTGCTTAGGGCAAAAAAAAAAAATTAAAACCCTCACTCTGTGATTTTTATGTTCCACCTTCCCCAATCCTTAGGGCCCATAGCCTCAAAAGAAGTTTTGGTAGCCTTGTTATTGGCAGGTCCAATAGCTACTCCCCCGTCACCTTTCTCTGGGTGCATTGGGAGGTCGTAGTGATCTAGGAATGAGGTCACAGGTGAATCTGTGTGTTGGGCTTTCCTTCTTCTCAAGAGGACAGTAAGCAAAGGGAGCATACGTGGGTGAGAAAACTAGGAATCCTAAAGAAGTTTTTCATTGACGGACTTGCCCCCATCACAGGACTGCATGACCTTTGAAGACGTGGCTGTGTACTTCTGCCAGGAAGAGTGGGAGCTCCTGGATGAAGCGCAGAGGCTACTGTATCTGGATGTGATGCTGGAGAATTTTGCCCTTATATCCTCACTAGGTAAGGACCTGTACCTCCCCTGTGTCTTGGTTCTCATCTGTCTCTTCCTCTTAGAACCAGAGCTCTGCCCTTTCCACAATCAAGCTGTAGGCCTGTTGATGTCCCTACTCTCTTGGCAGGTGTGTTTTGGGTATCAGTGCTGAGCTATGGGCACTGCCCTGAGCAGCCCTAACACCTGCCACCCCAGAGCGTTCATCGGAATGTCTGGGTGGCAGAAGTCCTACCGTCAGGGTAATATGTCTGTAGTTTTCTTTTCTGTGGCTTTGATAAAATATCTTGACCAAAGCAACATGAGGGAGAAAGACTTTGTTTAGACTCAACAGTTCCACATTATACTCCATCATGGCTAAGGTGTCACAGCAGTTTGAGAAAACTGGTCACATCGCACCCACAGTAGAGAGCAGAGAACAGGGAATTCATGCATGCCAGTGCTCAGCTCATTTTCTCATTCATAGTCATTCTAGGACTGCCAAGCCCAGGGAATGGTGACACCCATAATGGGCAGGCTATCCACCTCAGGGTAGTCAAAACAGTCTCCCACAGACATGCCAGTGGGCCTTTTTCCAGGTCATCTGAGATTCTGTTAAATTGACAGTTAACAATAACCACAGCTTCTAAAGTGACATTGCCCTTTCCTTGGCCAGATGGCCATGTTTGTAGCCATAATCCTTTATCTCACTAGAAGTTTTTCCCTTCTAGCTGGTGTCTGATAACTAACTGTCTCTTTCAGGGATTTCCTGCTATGACGCTTGGTGCTTATGTGGTCTGGACACGTGGACTTATTTCTTTGGCTCTGTGTCTGATATGAGATTCTGTCCTGCCTTAGACTGTACAAGGATGGGATCTGTGGGATGGAGCTAGGCCAGATAAAACTGGTGCATGAGCTGTTTGATTGTTCCTGGACCAGGCAAAGCCAATCGTAAGAGGACCTTGGTCTGGAGCTAAGCCTTCGGGTACAGAGAGGAATCTTCTTTTAAAATATACATTCATACACACGTACACCACACACACTACACAGATACCACTCTCACACACAACATACACACCACACACACACACACACCACACACACACACACCATACACTCACACATACACATATTATATATGTAATCATGGTACTATCATTTTCTACCAATTGTTTTTCTTTTTTAATATTCCCCACTTCTTTGTATCTGTGTTTGGATTTCTGTTTGTGGAATTTGAGCTATTAATTTCTGAACCTTTGGTTTCTTTAGTTTCCATTTTTCGCACGTCAGATGATCTTGGGAGGTGGGGAAAGCCTGGGGTCTGCACCTTTTGTTTTGATATTTACTTGATGAGCCCCCCGGTTAGGTATAGTCTCTATAGAAATGGTGACCGCTCCTAAGGTGCTCTACTTTCACATAACATGCTTGGACTCTGTATCTGGAAGAACAGTGGTCACTTTAGCTTTGTTTTGTGATAACTTAATAGGCATGTCGACTAGGGGCCTTATGACCCTCTTTGCCACCACCTATAAAGTATGTTTTAAAGTCAGTGGGGAATGGCACTGAGGCTCAGTATCCAACCTTTAGTCCTCCATGTTACCCTTCACTGCCTACCTGTTGAGTGGGACCTTCGCTCATTTTAAATTCTAATGAGGGATACCTCACATTGTTTCTTCTGGAGCTTTAATCTCCCATCAGCTAGCCAATAGCCCTGAAAATTCCTGCAACTACAGCCCATCCTGTTCTTACCTTACCTATGATCCCCAGAACCAAACAGGCCCAGAGACACACAAGTGGCCTGCAATCTTTAGACCCAAAGATACATGGAGAAAACCTAACACTTGCCAGTTTTAAGTAGAACAGTGCACAGACAAGTACCTACCAAAGCGCGTGCATGCCGGTGCTCAGAAGGGCAGTCGGGCAACACGCGTTGATCAGTACTTCAGGCAATAACTGGAGTAATCCAGGGAATGCCCTCTGCTCCACCACATGAGCAGCCCTGCCTGCTGTCACTCTTCCGCTAATATGTACCATGGGTTTTGATTTCTAGAGATGACTGAATGGCAGCATGGAGAGGTGAGTGCTATTGAAAGGGGCTTTATTTCTTTTTCTTAAATATATTTATTTATTTATTATGTATAAAATATTCTGTCTGTATGCCTGAAGGCCAGAAGAGGGCGCCAGACCTCTTTACAGATGGTTGTGAGCCACCATGTGGTTGCTGGGAATTGAACTCAGGACCTTTGGAAGAGCAGGCAATGCTCTTAACCACTGAGCCATCTCTCCAGCCCCCGGGGCTTTATTTCTGAGAGGGGGTGCACTGCATCGTTCAAAGATGCCGTGAGGAAACAGCAGGTGCTGAGGATGCAAAAAGGATTGACTGGACGGCAGATGATGTGCACTCCAGTGCAGGCCAGAAGAGAAAATTGCATCTCTTGAAGCTAGAGTTAGAGATGGTTCTGAGCTACCCAATGTGGAAAATGGAAAATCAAGCCTGTGTCTTTTGGAAGAGCAGTGCTCACTCTTAACCACTGAGACATCTCTCCATCCTCAGGATATGGCCTTCTTGTCTGGAATATGGCTGGGGTGGTTAGGGCAAAGAAGTCTATTCTTGGATATACAAACTCTGCAGATATGGTTTGCAGTGTCAGATCTGGATTATTCTAATGGCAACTAAACTATGTGTTTATTGTTAAGTTTTATGCTAGTTATTAAGAATTGGCCTCCCTGCCCATCAGGCAGCTTACAATCTACAACCCAGCTCCAGGAGATTTGACATCCTCTCTGGCCTGTATGCAAATATATATATATATATATATATATATATATATATATATATATACACACGCAGACACACTTATGTACACAGCACATAGAAAGACAAAAATAAATCTTAAAGAAAAAAAGGAACTAAAGAAGTAGACATTGGAGAGATGTTTCCATTTAAACTATAGATGGCACATATAAGGGAAGAACTGGCTGTCTGCCCTATAGTCTTTCCTCTTTTATGGGAATATTTAAATAATATTCCTTCTTCCCTCACCAACCACAAAAATAGAATAAACCTGCAGATGACTGGCTAGAAGCAGATTGCTGGACACTCGCTAGTCTTTCAGAGAGATATCTGCTGAAGAGAGAGATTTACTCTGAGAGATTAAACTGGTTTATGTCTTTTTCCTTTCTATCCAGTTGATAAAACTTTTATCTTTGTAATAAAGGTAGCTAGAAGCTGGGGTAAATATTTTTGTCATGTATCCTGTTAATCATAAGATGATCTGAATATAAAGCTAAGCATATAAAATTTAAAATAAAAAATTATAGCCACCCCTCATGATGAATTCAGTAAGGAAAATTAATATAAAACATAATTGGTAATTCCAACCACAGTGAATATGTTCTCTGTCCTTGCAGTTTGTCGGCATGAAGCAGAGGCTGAAGAAGCAGCTCGTGCACCGAGTGTTTCACCAACTGAAAACCCACAGGTCAGGACTCCAAAAGAGGGCCTGCCCACACAGAAGACTCGTCCTTCTGACATCTGTGCCGCAGTTCTGAAAGACATTTTACATCTGGATGACCTACCTGCACAGAAACCATATTTGACTGAGGTGTGTGCAAACCTCCTGAACCAGAAGCATCATAGAGCCAAGAATTGGTTAAAGAGAGATGTGGACTCCCTTGTGAAGAACTGTATATGCCATGTATCGGGGAACCCTTTTATCTGTAGTAAGATTGGAGAAAACTTCTCAGCTGTGTGGAATCTTCTCCAACCCCAGGCCCTTCCCAAAGGTGAGAATCAAAACAAAATTAAGCGTGGAAAGGCTTTTCACACTAATAAAAATAATTCTAAGTCAGATGAATATAAGAAACCTTCCAGCCCCCAAGACAGACTTCTTGAGAACCAGAGAGTTTGTAGTGAAAAGCAGGGGTTAGGATCTAGCAAACATAAGCAAGACTTGAACAAGTACACGCTTGTACCACCCCAGACAGACCAGACAGAAAAAAGACTCTATGAGTGTCGTGACTGTGGAAAACTGTTTGGCCAAAAGGCCACACTTAGAATACACCAGAGACGTCATACTGGAGAAAAACCATATAAGTGTGGGGAATGTGGAAAGTCTTTCTGTCAGAGCTCCAACCTCAGCGAACACTGCAGAGTTCACAGTGGAGAGAGACCTTATGAGTGTCTGGAGTGTGGGAAAGCCTTCGGGTGCCATTCTAGTCTTCTCCGGCACCAGAGAACGCACACAGGAGAGTGGCCGCATGAATGCGGTGACTGCGGAAGGCTGTTTAGACAGGTCGTCAGCCTGATCACGCACCGGAGGACCCACACTACAGACAAGCCTTACGAATGTGGACAGTGTGAAAAATCCTTTAGTCACAGAGCCACCCTCACTGTCCACCAGAGAGTGCACACCGGGGAAAAGCCCTATCGCTGTGAAGAGTGTGGGAAGTCCTTCAGCCAAAGTGCCAACCTCATTAAACACTCCAAAATTCATACCGGAGAAAAGCCTTATGAGTGTGGGGAGTGTGGCCTCTGCTTTCGGCAAAGAGCCACCCTCATGAAACACCAGAGAACCCACACTTCAGAAAGGCCTTACGAATGTAGGGAATGTGGTAAGTTCTTCAAACAATACTTCTACCTCATCGAACACCGTAGGATTCACACCACAACAGAATTTTATGAGTGCGAGCAGTGCGGGAAATCATACACGCAAAAGGCCACCCTTGTCAGACACCAGAGAGTCCACACGGGAGAAAGTCCTTATAAATGCGAGGAATGTGGGAAAGCCTTTGAATACAAATCCAGACTCGATCGCCACCAGAGAACTCACACTGGGGAAAGGCCGTATGAGTGTGGCAAATGCGGGAAATTCTTCCGGGAGAGCTACAACCTAGCTGAACACCAGAAAATCCATACTAAAGCCAAGCCTTACAACTGTGATCAGTGTGGGAAATGCTTTAGCCGGAGGGCGGATCTGGTCAAACACCAGAGGGTTCACACTGGAGAACGGCCTTACACGTGTGGGGAGTGTGGGAAGACCTTCAGTCGAACTACCAATCTTGTTCAGCACAGCAGAATTCACACTGGGGAGCGGCCGTATGAGTGTGACCAGTGCGGGAAATCTTTTAGCCAGGTGTCTACCCTCACCCGGCATCAGTTACTTCATGCTGGAGAAAGACCTTCTAAATATAGCAAATGAGGCACATCTTAGACAGCCCTCTAGCATCTACTAACACCAAAAATGTCACAGAAAGGCAGAAAATGTGGAAAATCCTTCAACGCGGGGTAGACATCACATCCTGGAAGCCTGCGCTTGAAAACACCCTTAGACATCCAAAGAGTGTTGCATTGTTCACTATGGCAGACTAGAGCCTCACACAAGTCTTCAGAAGGGCAGAGTACCAAATGAGTGCCAGGCATGTGTAATATGTACTGAAGGCACCCTGCACATTCTAGACAGCCTGTCTCCCTTGCCAGAACTAATTACCTGCCGTCGTGTCTCCTGAAAAGTGTCTCCCATCTAACAACTTGCACTGAGTGCATATTCCCCCCAACATAGTCTCCCCTTCCCTAGTGAAAGCCTCAGCTGCCTGTGCCCTGCAAATGACCTTAATCCCTTCTTATGGTCCGTTTTCTGCCTGAAAGGACTTGGTCTGGGTTTATCTGGAGGCTTCAGGAAGGATTATCTTTTTTTATTCGTTTGTCTCACACGATTCATGTAGCTGTTTCCATACTTCAAGATCACTAACCAGTAACCCCTGCTGTTTCATGCAATAATAAAAGCCTTATAGGTTTTTCTTTCGTGTACTTTTAATCAAGAGTTTCTATTCACAGCCTTAAGTGGGTAAAATACTACCATAGGCCCTGTCTGTATAGATTGGAACAGTGTTTGAGGCAGCTCCATTCATGTTTCAGTGGAGGTACTGTCGTGGGAAAGAGTACTTATTTATGTTGCTTTCCAAGACCTTTAGTGGAACAAAGCGGAGTGTTTAGTCCCAGCTTTTTGCCTCAATGCCAGCTTTTGGTTTGTTTGTTGGAGGAGGGTGTTTAGTTTGTATTTAGACCACAGGCGACCTTGAAGGTCAGGTCAGTTGTTAGTGCTCTAAGAATAAATTAAAACATATTCCATCATTCCTGCCGTCATGCTCTGACATGATGCCCAAGATTGCTGAATATCAATATGGGCATTGATTAGTTGAGAGACAGAGTCTTTGTATATGTGAACAAAGACAGAGACCACTGGTATTGCATTCTGGAAAATAATTTGCCCATATCTTGTGTCCTGAAATTTTAACTGGGTCTGAATTCAGGCTGTGACATAATAATTTCTGGCTGCTTACAGCAGGATTTACTATGAGAAACATCAGCATAAAGCAGAGCATGAAGATTCCAAAGCTACAGTTTTACCAGGAACCAAATGGGTTGGAGCTGCAGACAGCAGCCATAGTTGCTAATGGAAACCATAGAAGAAGCCAAGCATTCCATTGCTAGGGCATTGAAAAAATACCTTGAAGGCTCCGGGCTGTTCAACTAAAACCCATGGGAAAGACTTTCCCTTTTAAAGGGCACTGCTAAGGTTTTGTAAAGAATTGCTTAGGGGGATGCGTTCCTGGGTCCAGCTCCCATAAGCAGGCTACTGCAGTTGTGAACTAGCAGCATCAATACCATTGTCATAGTGCTCCTTTTACAGGTAGGCAGGCCGAAGTTATAATGTTGTGGAGGCTTCCATCGAGTCCAGAGAATAGCCTGTGATACTAACTACTGTGGGCTAAGATTACTTTCCTCGGAACCTCTGACAGGGAGATTCATGGAGCTTGAGAACATGAAGTGCATGTTGTGTGTTGGGAACATGGGATGTCTGCCAAGGAAAACGGCCAGGACCAATTAGAACCAGTCCAATAGAGGCTATGCAGGCTTCAGATAACAGGGCCTTAGGAAGAGGCATACTCAAGCGTTTTGGATCTCAGGTGATGGCAATGTGTGATCCTGATCCCAGGATTTCCACTCAATTGTTTTTCTCTCCTTTGTTCCCATTCTGTGCTCCAATTCTTCCCTTTTGAAATAGGAATGGTTACACTGTGCCATTGTAGTTTGGACTTACATAACCTTCTTTTAAATTTATTTGGCTCAGTTGTTTACCTTTGCTCTCAGAAGAAACTGAGCTTCTGAATAGTACCAAGACTGTTAATATTGAAGACAGTTGAAATGGCACTAAGTGCATTTTGCGTCATAAGATGACAATGAGCCTTTGGGAGCTAGGAATGGAATTTTATGGTTTGGATCTGAAATGCCTCTCAAGATTTAAGAATCTGCTTCCCAGATAGTAGTGCTATTTTGGCAGATGGTAGGATCCTTAGGCGATGAGGCACTGGGGGCAGGAGTTGGTCATTAGGAGCAACTCTTGAAGGTTATACCCAGCCCATAGTTAAGTGGCTCTCCACCTGTGAGCTGTGAGCCCTTTAGGTTGGATATCACATGTTTACATTACGATTTATAATAGTATCAGAATTACAGTCATGAAGTAGCAAATCATTTTATGGTTAGGAGGGATCACGACAACATGAGGAAATGTATTAAAGGCTGTCAGCGCTGGGAAGGTTGAGAACCGCTGGCCTAGTTGTGTTGATTGCCTCTCTGCTTTTTACCATCCGGTGCACAGCCTTTGCCATATGCTCCCGTTGCCTTGAACTAAGCTTTACCCTACCCCCAGCCTAGTTTCCCCAGTAGGACAGACTGAACCCTTTGAGATGGAACCTGAGTAAACCATTCCTTCAGTTATGCAGAATTCACATGCTGATGTATAACAGATGTGCATTTATGTGAACATTTTTATGGGTATATGCACTGATCCGGTTATAAATCCATAAGGCCTTCATGATCTCAATAACGTTTCTATCCAGAGTTTCTCTTCTCTTGTGTGATCTGGTTTCCACAGGTTTTAAGTTTCTGGTGACTTGCTTTCCTTCATAATGGCTTGATTTTACACATGGAGCTTTCAGAAATTTTATTTGAAGAGAATCATAAAGTGCTTGCCGTGTTCTAATTATTTTTCATATTGGGTAATTGGTTTAGATTTGCTGTTGTTGCCTATATGAACTCATCGTTATTTTTATTGTTAAGCAGAATTCTATTCTGTGGACAAGTTCCTATTTGTTCGTCTGTTAATGATCAAGCAGCTTTTGGCCAGTTGAAGACAACTAATAAAGTTACAAAGAACCCATGTGTGCAGTTCTTTTTTGGAAAGTCTAGTTTACTTATATTAGTGATTTTAGTTAAAGGAACTTACACACTTAAAAAACTTCACAACCCGTTCAAACTGATTGAGTCCATTGTGATTCACATTAAGAAACACTCTTAGAATGTGCTGGCAGTCTGGCTACAACATCTGTAAGCCCATTGATTGCCAGGGTTGATTGGTTGACTGGCTAGCTAGGCAAGTGTTCTCTTTCTCCCTTACTGCCCCATGCATGTCCCTTCTGAAGTTGTGAGCTTGGTCCAAGAGGAAAACGTTCCCTGGTAAAGAAGCAGCCTTTAATCACGAATATATGAGTATTTGCCCTATAGAACCACCAAGCAAGCACTCAAGAAAAGAACTGTCAGGTTGTTAAGAGCTAGTACTGATTTTCCGGTGGAGCCCAGTTCAGTTCCCAGCATCTAGTCAGATAGTAATGGCTGACCTTGGCTTCAGCTATGGGATATCTGATAACCTCTTCTGGCCTCCATAAACAGACAGAGAGAAAGAAAGAGAGAGATATAAAAATAAATATTAAAAAGAAAAAGACTTCGATGGTTGAGTGTTCACCCTAAATAGGACATATTCTCTCCAATGCTCAGGAAACCCTATTAAAGAGGAACCAGAAAGAATGTAAGGGCTCGAAGATGAGAGAGGGCTTCAAAATGCCATCGTATGAGTAATATACAGCCATAGTAATCACAAACTGAACATTTATCTACACATGACTCCAAATTCAGCTTCTCCCTCTAGAGAGACCCGGTCTTCGTCTGTCTCTACTTCGCCAGTCTACTTTTGTTCATAGAAAGAGACTCCAAAACTTCAGATTTTTGTTGTCTTTTGGTTTGGTTGGTCTCATTGATGCCGTATGAGTCAAACAGTTCTAGGTCTCTATTTTTTGCTACTCTTGGCACTTTCCACGGCAGTTCCCCTAACCCAAGAGATTCTAAAAGGGCAGGGTCGACCCCAGGCTCAGGACTATATGGGAGGACACCGCCGGTCTTTATCCCAAATGACCCTAACTCATTCTGGAAAGTTGGTTATCCAACCCCGCGAGGCTCTGTGGGCGTACTCTTAAATTTCTAGCAGCATGAACCTGCCACTGAAACCAATGGGAAACGCTGCGAACTAAGGAAACTTACATTACTCACAATTCTTTGAGCCAAGTGGCAAAAGGCTGGACCAATGAACTCCTAGAAAGGCCTTTTTGGTGCTTGAACCGCAAACTGTAGGCAAGACTTCCTAAATCTCTACCAAGCGGTCCTTGTAGCTGCTTTAGAGTTATTTCTGGCTATCACTGATATAAGTGTGTAGAGTGGGGACCAAGGTGAGTAGAGGGGACAGGCAGGGGTTCAGGTCTACATTACTACTACTGGCGCCTGGGAGGGATGCTCGAACATTTGCCCAGTAAGATGGCTGTTGCCACAGGGGCGCAACCTGCCCAAGTGATCTGTTCCCCTGGCCTCACCACAGTCCTAGATCCCCGAGAGAGTTCTGTTCTCATTCTTACTGTAGAAATCCCTGCATGCTGAACAATACTGAGCTTGTGAGTGAAATCTCTACTACTGGACCCGCAAAGGGCTAATTGGCAGGTGTGTATCTTGTCTGAAAGATTGAGAGGACTATTTATGCCTTACAATGAGAAGGTGAGGAATTTTCCTTGCAGCCTTATGGATCTGGAACTTAGTGAGTCTCAAAATGGAAGGGCATGGTTTGAAGACACTCAGAGTAGACTGGAGGGGTTAACACCAAGGGGTTAACTCAGCCAGGAAGAGTCTTCTAGGAGTCAACTTTGTGTGCTAAAGCCTAGGGATAAATAATAAAATAATAAAACCTAATAGCTCCAAAATTGGACAGGGATTGCAGGAGGCCTGAGCTGGTGAAACCCCTACCTTGATCCTTGGCAACCTTCTTCCCACAGAGTCTCATGACTACCAAAGCATTTATGGACTATTCACAGGTGAGTAAGAGAGTTCCAGAACCTTCACTGATGACCTCACTCCTTGTCTCTGGAATGGTGTGCGAAACTGATTGTTTCACCAGTTTCCACTGCATGGACCTGAAGAACCCCCAGTCATGAGTGAAAACCCAGGGCGGGGTTACATAGAAAGGTTTCTCATGAAACTCAGCAACCAGTGGGGTGAGAGAAGAAAGGCTACCCCAGGCATGGCTTCCAAAATATGGAACTGAAATATGAGGCTGAACTTGCTTAGCCATCACAGGTTGCCTTTCCTTCTGCTGAGTCTTCTCAGTAAGCAGACCTTCTTTCGGTTGTGGCTTGTGGCATTTCTCCATAAACACTCTGCACACAAGGAGCCCCGTGACATCTATGTTTCTGTCTTGACAAACATTTTGCATCTGAATGACCTACCTGGACAAAACCTGTTCTTTGTAGAGGCATGTTCAATCCTCCAGGGCCAAAAGCATCACAGTGCCAAGAACCCATTAAGAGGAGGGGTGGACAGTGACTCCCTTATGGAAAAACTGCATACTGCATGTGTCAGGGAATCCCTTCACCGATAGGAAAATTAGAAAGGACTTCACAGCTAGATGGGAACTTCTTCGGTACCAGAAAAGTCTCAGAGATGAGAAGCTAAATGAAATCACCAAGTCTATGGAGGCTAGTAGCAGAAAAAGTCATTTTAAGTCCCAAGAGTTCAGAAAACCTTCCAGCTACAAATCAAGCTTGTTCAGCACCCAAGGTATGCACTGGAGAGATGGATTATGAGCCTAGAAGATGCAGACAAGCCTTACAAGATACTCACTTGTGCCATCCCAGAGAGTTCACACTAAAGAAAGGCCTTATGATTGTAAGGAATGTGGAAAATGCTTTAGTCAAAAGGCCACACTTAAAAAAAAAAGGCCACACTTACTACACACCAGAGGCTTCATACTGGAGAAAAAGCATACAAATGTGGCGAATGTGGGAAGTCACTCAGTCAGAGCTCCGACCTCACTGAACACTGTAGACTTCACAGTGGAGAAAGGCCTTGAGTGTGGAGAGCATGGGAAAGCCTTTGGATGCAAATCCAATCCTGTCAGAGAACTAACACAGGGGAGAGACCATATGAATGTGACAAAAGGGGAAAACTGTTCAGGCAGGTTCAGGCTCATTGAACATCAGCAAATCCACACCATGATGAGGCCGTGTGCGTGCAACCAGTATAAGAAATCCTTTAGTGAAAAAGCCGCTCTCATTGTCCATCAGAGAGTTAACACTGGAGAAAGGCTGTGTAAGTGTGGAGAATGTGGGAAATCCTTTAGCCAAAGCTCTAACCTTATAGAACACTGCCAAATTCATACTGGAGAAAAGCCTTATGAGTGTGAGCAGTGTGGAAAATCCTTTGACCAAAGAGCTACCATCATTAGACACCAGAGAATTCACATGGGAGAAAGGCCTTATGAGTGTAGGGAATGTGGCAAATTTTCAGCAAAACGTCAGCCTCATTGAACACCATAGAATTCACACTACAACAAAGCTTGATGAGTGTGGCCAGCGTGGGAAATTTTTTAGCCAAAGAGATACCCTTATCAGACACCAGCGAGTTCACACTGGAGAAAGGCCTCATGAATGCAGGGAATGTGGCAAAGCCTTTGGGTACAAATCCAAACTTGACCGACGTCAGAGAACTCACACTGGGGAAAGGCCCTTTGAGTGTGCTGACCATGGGAAACTCTTCCGGCGGAGCTACAGTCTTGATAAACACCAGAGAACCCATACCAGTGCAAGGTCTTATGGGTGCGGCCAGTATGGAAAATCCTTTAGCTGGAGGGCTGCCTTTATTAAACATCAGAGCATTCACCCTGGGGTGCGGCCTTATACCTGTGGTGAATGTGGGAAATCCCTCGGTCGAAGCAGCAGCCTTGCCCAACATTGCAGAACTCATACTGGGGAAAGGCCATATGAGTGTGACCAGTGTGGAAAGTGATTTAGGCAAGTCTGCCCTCATTCAACACCAAGTGGCCCACACTGGAGAAAAGCCTTGTGAATGCACCAAATGTGGTAAATCGTTTAGCCAGCATTCCAGTTTCTTTCAACACCAAAAATGGCATGGCATGGGGAACACTCAGGAAGGCAGCAAATACGGGAAATTCCTTAACACTGTGTCTACCACGGCTCCTGAAAGTCCACATTTTAGAAATTTAATATCCATCTGTTCTATTTTGAAATTGTTTTCAGATGAAAACAGCTGAGAAAATTGTAAGCATTTGACGCTATATACTAGATGCTACAAATTGATAGTTTTCATTGAGGACTAAATGGACTCAGTTTACAAAACAAACAAACCATGAAAGGGTTGAGAGGAAATGTTCAGCTGTTGAGAGCTGCTCCTTTTCAGAGGACTCAAATTAGACTCCCCACGCTAGCACAGGGTAGCTTACCACCTCTCATATCTTCAATCTAGGGGATCTGAGGTCCTCTTCTGGACTCTGTGGGTGCTGCACTCACTTGCATATACCCCCATACAAGCAAACATATACTCTTAATAAAATAATTTTAAATTAGGAATGAAAATGAGTATCTTTAAATTAAATATTCTGTAAGGAATTTAAAACAAAGATAACTGTTCATGTCACCCACAGTTCCAAGCCATTCAACCTCAGCCTTGCAATTCTTTTAAACAGTCATAATTTTTTTCATTTGTCTTAATTTCTTAACCTAGAACTTTCCAACACCTTCCTTTCTAGATCATAGATTCTCCCCAGTCTTATTTACTCTAAATACCTAAATGCTCCAAAATCTGGAAACTCATACAACTTCCTAAACATGGTGCTTTTCCCACAACCAGAAAGAAGTTAACACGATTATATGCAAATCATATATGACTTCTATATATAATTTAAATAATCCAAAATAATATATGTCATCAAATCCAAAATAATATATGTTCCCTAATTGCCTAAACTTCAATTTTTCCTTCCAAAACAATATTTAACATTTCCCTGAATTGCTCCACTGAGACTACATAGTGATGATAATTAGTCATTTTAGATGTGAGTTTATAATGTAAATGTTTAGCTTTATGAGATGATCCATATGGGCAAGGGCATTACTGGTCCTGTTTTCCCTGGTTGACTTCACAGAATTCTACCATGTAATAGATAACTGTTTGCAAATGTTGAGGTGACCTCATAAAAGAAAGTAAAGAAAGCCAGAGCACTTGAACTAATCAGAAAGACACTTGGTCTTCATGCAACAGTCAAAGCACAACCTAGAGATTCTGTTATCACTAATGATGATGATCACAAAAGGGCTTAATGCTGGTAAACATGTACTCAAAAACACAGAGCTGTTCATCGTCCAGTAGCTGGTTTTATGGTTGTCCAGATGTTCAAGGCGTTATAGATTTAATAAAAGGCAAAGGAGCTCACCAGAATCAGGATGGTGCATGTAGATCTGGCTTCATGCCTTTGTCTAGACTTGGAACAGATTTCGTTGTACATGTGCTGCACTTGTTCTTGAGCCTGTGCAGTAAAATGACCATGGAGATGCTGGCCCACATTATGAAAGCCAGACCCATAAAGTCATGGAAATAATATAGGAGAACTGTATATAGTGGGTTATCGTGATCTGGCATTTCCTAGAAACATTATCTATAATTACTTTCTAAAATGAGATTCTGCCTACACTGTGGGATATTCACTAGTAAAGGAGTAAATGAATTTAATACAAGATGTAAGATCCAGCACAAGAAATAGCAGAAAACAATGAACTTTAGAGATCTACTCTTGACCTCCATCCAACTCCAAATACTGGGATTGAGCTTAAGGAGCTGGAATCTGTTCGAGAGGCAGATGGTGTTCAAGGAAACAGCCATGCCCCCTCTGCACCAGAAAAAGGTCAATTAATATCCAACATCATCTAGGAAATCTTTCCATCCAAAGGTCACTATTGTTTGAGGTATCCCCTTAAAGAAAGGATCAAGGAGTTGGCAAATGCTACTTGGTTGAGAATTAGATCTGTGGATCTCAATTTATGTCAAATGAAGAAAGAGATGTTATAAAAGCAAAGGGAGGAGGAATTTCCAAGGATCCCAACTCCAGTCTGAAGAAGGAAGATAATTCCCATCCCCAATCTTCCAGCATCTGTTACAATGGCATTGAGAGGGTTGTTGATTTCAAATGAAGTCAGAGGATTTTGTGGGAAAAGGAACAGAAATAAATGTTTTACATCACAGTAAAGAGACTTTCACTGTATTTATCCCAGATCATATATACTCACTTTAGGTAAGTGTTAATAACATTCTATGTTTACTTATACAAAAGCAACCAAAAGCATGGGAAAGACCATGCATCTAAGCACCAATATTGGATAAACGGATGGATGCACAACTCTCCAGGATACCAATACAGCAGTTGAAATGAGGAAAGACCACCAGGTTTTAATGCAGTCAGTAATATTCTAAAGTTTTTTCCAACATGCCTGCAGAATTAAGAAATGTCTTAGCCAAGGAAGATCTTTGGTTACTTATGGGTTTACGGGTGTTCAACATGCAAGAAAGGCTGGATGGATGCACAAAGGCACATTCCCCTGAAATGAGTCATGTTGGAATATAAAGATACATACAACTGAAACATCTTTGCACTATTCCACGTCACTGTAGGCTAAACCCATTTGGTGTTGTAGCATTCTCTGTGACTCGAGGCAACCTCTTCTTTGATGTGACCACATAAACTGTAATCTTTCCAATCAACTCCAGCGGCAACTTCGGACTTCCTAAACACCATCTTTCTTATAGTCTTAGGTGGTCTTTAACTTTCACCATGTGTTAAGATATGTTAGTAAGATTAGCAGATTTTTGTCTACTTTTTAATAGACTTCACTCATGATACTTTACAATGCTCCTGCAATTTCCATATTCATGTTTACATCATTTGATAGTTTTCATTAATGCACACATTACACTATGGAAGAATATATTCTGTGGAGTTTCCTCTAATTTTTATTTTTAAGTAAAAATCCATTATTCATACAATCAAAATATGTTATGTCTTTGAGGAATGTGGAAGAATATGCACTTAGCACCAGAAACTTGACCATTTAGAAGGAACAGGGTGAAAATGTAGGAAATTTCCTTGTATCACAGTCTTGGCTTGATACAGGCATAAGCATTATAGACTGCCTAAGCCATATTAAAATTAAAATGAAAAGTCTAAAGCCATAAGACCAAAAGTAAAATGAAACAAAATAAGGTTGTGTGTTGGCCTGAAAACCTATTCAGGAAAAGATAAATTTTTCAAGGAGGGCAGTGAAACCACAGATATGCATAGGTATGTTTGTATAATCAGTGTGTTCCTCTCTATATATCTGAAAGAGAATTTGAATAATATCAGGAGACAGCATCAACATAAGTATCTCTCATCTGTCATTGTAATACACTCTTACAAATATTGCTAGGGAGAAAACTAGCTAATGTTTTTCTGGGATCTGTCTGTCTGTAGTATTTCTTACCACTGGTTGTATTTCATCTGTATAGATAATAAGCATTTCAATAAAATAGCTAAGAAATATATACAAAGCAAAAATTTCTACAAAAACATCTTAATATTAATATTTTTCTTGTGATCTTATTTTTCTAAAAAAAATCCCAGGTGTCCACGGGGATGTCCCCAGCTAGGTCCTTGGACAGCAGAGGAGAGGGTGCCTGAACTGGTTTTGCCCCACTATCACACTGATGATTTTCTCAAATATCACCATAGAATCTTCATCCGGCAACGGATGGAGATAGAGACAGAGACTCTCATCAGAGCAACGGACTGAGCACCCAAGGTCCAGTTGAAGAGCAGAAGGAAAGAGAAGATGAGCAAGGAAGTCTGGACAGCGAGGGGTTGGTCCACCCACTGAGACAGTGTGCCTGTTCTAATGGGAGCTCACCAAATCCAGCTGGACTGAGACTAAATGAGCATGCAATCAACAGGACTCTCAGAATGTGGCTGAAAATGGGGGCTGACTGACAAGCCTTTGATAAAAGGCACTGGGACTTGTTTCTACTGCATGTACTGGCTTTCTGGGACCCTAGTCTATTTGGATGTAAAGCTTCCTAGGCCTGGATATAGGAGGGAGGGCCTTGGACTTCCCACAGGGCAGGGTTCCCTGCCCTCTCTTAAGGAGGGAGGGGGAGGGAGGAGAGTGAATGGGGGAGTAGGAGGGGAATGGGAGGAGGGGAGGAAGTGTAAATTTTTGAATGGAAAAATAAAAAAAATCTACCATGACTGATTAATTTGAAAATATTACTAAAATCTGGCAAAGTAACACTAACATAAAGCTACCTTGAGGGAAACAAAAGCATGATTCTAAACTATTAAAATATGAACATCAGAAGTAGAGACCAGCAAAAACAGACTATAGATCAACATAAAACCTCAATATAAATATTAATTTAACATAATTATCATAACATTTCTCAATTATAAACAAAGAATTCATAAAATTTAAAGAAGAAAATTAAGACATAAGTAGAGTTATTTATATTTACATAAAAATAGAAAAGTTAGTGGTATACAACAAGAAGTATCTATAGCAAGTCACATACACATATATATATGGATATGTTTATTATTATAAATGATCAGTTTATTCAGACATTATTTATTTAATATACGGTATTAGGACCATTATTTTAGTAAAACAGAGGTAAATTTTGATCATGCATTTAGAATCAAATAACACTGGATATACAATGTAAAAGATGTCAAATATTCTAAGTGAAAAACATTGGAATCTCCACACTCAGGAGACAGGGGCAGGAGAATTACTATGAATTGGAGGCCAGTCTGGTCTACATAGAAAGTTCCAGGGCAGCCAAGGCTACATAAAGAGACTCTGTCCCAAAAAAAATAATAATTGTTATCTTCATTTTAAATTGAGAGAAAGCATCACTATTCAGAGTCCAAATCAGAGATCTTATATATCATCATGAAAGAGTTCTATATGGAGAAGTTATACAAATTAAAATTGAGCCTACAATTTTTACCTAGATAAACCATTTAAGAGGAGGCATTCTATCATATCATCAGCAACAGCACTCATTATGACAATGTAGGCACCCCCTAAACAGGTCCATAAGAGTTTACACAGTGCACCTGTTGAACTTCTTTCCAGCCTACTTCCTACCTATCCATCTAACTGTGTCTCAAAGGTAATGGTTCTTGTTACTAATTTCAGAGAACAAAGTTTAAGGAGAACTAAGTTAGCTTCCCTGAGATGGACAGTTCTAAAATTATGATATCCCCTGGTGTGAGGAGCTGCTTCTCAGATTTCAGTTTGCACACAGGACTGAGAAAAGCATGTGTGGAGTGTGTGGGAAGAGGCCCATGACCTCAGACAAAAGTTTGGAATCAGTGATCTCAACTCCCTTCTGTTGAGTGATTATTGCATCACCTATAACACTGTGTCAGTTGTCTGCAAGGGAGAGAAGATTGTCTCAGAAACCATTTGGGGTTGCACAAAGCACTGAACACTATTAAAAGTTCTTAATACAATATCCAGCAAGAGTGGCAGAAACTGACTGGGGAGAATAGAGAAAAACAACTGCAATCCCAATGGAATGAAGAAAAGGCAGCCTGATGTCTAATGACTAAGAGAAAGACCCTAATCAGATCCCAATTGGTGCTTCTCACTTGATTTAAAGGTGTCATCCCCCAACATGTGTCTCCAGGTACTATCTTGCAAGACATAATGGATTTTACTCAGCATCCACCCCCAATGTTTCTCTGTGCTTCCATGTCTGCAACTAGACCCAAGTTTCAGCAGGCTGTGAGAAAAGTACATCTGATGGACGAGTGAAACACATCTCAAAAACACACCTCCACAGCCCATGAAGGTGGAGAGATAGCTATAATGTTAACTCTGAGGATATTTACAGTAACACATCTTGTATGTGACTGATTTCTGACATGACCCTATTAAGTGAGGAATATACAATTAGTGGGGTGACTTAGAGATAAAAGAGGTTCTAGTTGTTTATCTGATCAGTTGGAGATATATGGATCAAAGTGGGCCAAACTAACATGGTTTGGCTATCAAAACTGCTGCTGGCATACTAAACAGAACTAAAGGCAAAAGCTTTGAGGAAATTGTAGTGTTATACATTTAACTTTCTCTCTCCTCCACCTTAGGAACATGCCTTTCACCATGGCTGTGATAAATAAATCTGTGAGACAATGCAGAAACATAGAAGACTTCTGTGAACATTGTTGTCTATAGTTCAGAACTTACTTGGGAACCTGTTCCTCTGAATGGGAAAAAGTGCAAGGCAGAAATTGAATACAAGGTGACAATTACCAGGTAGTGGCCCTCAATGACCACAAGAAAGGTATTTTTTGGTAGTAGATATCAAAATCAAAGAAGAAATAAAAAGTGGCTGGGAAAATGGCTTAGAAATTTAGAGCATTTACTGCTCTTTCGGAGGACCAAAATTGTATTCCTACATGGGGAAGCTCACAGCGGCCTGTAATTCCAGTTCCAGAGGAACTGATGCCCTCTGTGGGCACATGCACAGACACGCATGGAGTCACACAAATATATTAAAAAAATAAAACTTGTTTGAAAAGCAATCAGAACAAGTTCACTCATAGAATAATACAGTGTCTGGGGCTGGGAAGATGGCTCAGTAAAATGTTTGATACACAAGCCTGACAACCTGAGTTTATATAATAAAAACCCATAAAATCTCCAGAGTTAGTAACACATGCTTCCATAGTCCCAGCATTCATGTGGGTAAATGGGAGTTGGAAACAGAAAAATCTCTGGAAGCCCATGGATCAGATAAGCTGCAGTGCACAGCCATAAGCTACAAAACAGATTGGAAGTCCGTGGACTAGAAGGCTGCAGTGCACAGCCATAAGCTACAAAACAGATTGGAAGTCCGTGGACCAGAAGGCTACAGTGCACAGCCATAAGCTACAAGACAGATTGGAAGCCTGTGGACCAGAGAGGCTGCAGTGCACAGCCATAAGCTACAAGAGAGATGTTGTCTAAAACAGGTCCAAAGCAAGGACTCACACCCAAGGTTATCTTTTGACCTCCACACTCTCATTGTGACACTCACACACCTGCACTCATACACCTACACTCATACGTACAATCATGCACATACAGACACACACAAAGTATACATCATTGAGATGCTGACCATGGTGGTCTTAGAAGTGGGTTAGATAAGAAGTCTACTAAGTCTGTATAAGTGGAAGACTTCTAAATCAACAAATTTCAATTTTACATGAGTTCTAATTGGTCTTAATAATAAAAACCCAGAGCCAGATATCAGGACAAATGCTGAAAGATCTGAGAGAGAAAGGAACAAGCCACAGCCAACTTACCTTGCTAACTCCTCAGTCAAAAGGGGGCTGAGATCCTATCTCCTTCTGCCTTATATTCCTCTCTCTGCACAGTCATATAGCTTCCTGTCTATACAGATCTCCAAACTCTATGGTTAACTAACAAGTAGCTAGTTCCACCCTTTGATCTTCAGGCAATCTTTATTTGTTAAAGTACAAACAAGATATCACTGCTCATCAACCCTAAGTCATAAACACTTTTAATTATTTACCCAATTTGAGTCAGAACAAGACATGGTTCTCCATACAAAGACCAAATTTCACAGTGAATAATTTTCCTGTGCTTTCTCAGGAGACGGGCATGTATCCCAGTTGGTACTCATACCACTCTTCCATTCCCACCAGAAGGATCAGAAGTCCAAGGTCATCCTGGTACAAAGGGAGTTTTGAACCAATGGGTACTAAAGATCCTGTCTCAGAAAATAACAGAGAAGGGAACAGAACAGGTGACTCAACAGTTAAGAGCCCTTGCTCTCGAAGCATCCACTGGATCCCAGCAATCACATAGTAAGTCACAGGTCTCCATCAAATGCCTGTAATCATAACTCCAGGGTGCACTAAAGACAGGAGGATCTCTGGGGCATGCTCACTTCCAGCTTAGCCGAGAACCCCAGGCTCAGTAAGAGACCCTGCCTCAGAATAGGCAGAGTGATGAAAGAGAATACTGATGCCCTCGTCTCTGCACACCCACACGTATCCCATGCACTCATTCCCATGCATGTGCACGAACACACAAGCACACATGCATGCATGCACACACACACACACATACACACACACACACACACACACACACACACACAAAATTTTAAAAATGTTCTTCCAAACCCTCCAGAGGGAACTACCCAAGGGTAACTCCTTGTTGAAAGCAGATGTTTGGATGACTACTGGACAATGGTCTTGGACTGCGCTATTCAAAGAGACACTGTATCACTTAAGAGTGGCCCAGTGTTGGAGCTGTTATAAAGTCAGATGTTCTACAGACTTTTGCCATGGGCCCATCTCATAGTAAGCCTAATGTGTTCCTGAACCCATACTGTACTTACTTCCCCAGATCTGAATACATGACTAGAGGTGACATATTCACCAATAGGTACTCATGCCTGCTTCCTTTGCCCACTGTTTTTGTGTGTGTGCTTGTGCATGTGTGTAGATGTACTTACCTGTGAGTGACGTGTGGACGCTAGGAATTCCTCAATTGCTTTTCCATCTTATTTTTTTTAGATTATTATTTTTTAGTTACATGTATCCATGCCTGCCTGTATGTGGGTACACAAATGACTGTGGGTTCCTACACAGTACAAGAAGGGATCAGGTCCCCTAGAACTGGTTTACAAACAGTTGCATCTTGTCAGACCTACATGCTGAAAACTAACTCCTGTCCTCTGAAAGAGAAGCAAACACTCTTAACCACTGAGCCGTCTATCCAGCCCTCACCAGCCTCTTATTTTTTGAGACAAATCTCAGAGTAAACTTGAAGCTTACCATGACAGTTGGGCTGGTCAACACTTTCCTGGGATCTAACTATCCGTACCTCCCCGGTTCTGAAGTGACAGCCATATGCTGTCATTTATACTTGGGTAATAGGGGTCAAACTCAGATCGCGCTGACGCAGCAGGCACTTCACCCACTGAGCCACCCCCACAGCTCCTTCTCCCACTATGAATAATTATTATGATGGGGACAGCCCATTAGAAAAACACAGAACTCCTTTTGCCATGGAAAACACTAAAACAAAAGCAGTCGCACATTCAGGGGTGTACTCTTTAGTGACACTGTTCATGACTTACAATTATATGGGCCCTTGCCATAGCATCCCCATTTGAAGTGACTTTTTGGACTGCATGAAACACAGATGGAACTGGGAGTGGTAACACACACTTGTTTGTAATCCCATCACTCAGTAAAGACAGCAGCAAGAAGACTGCAGTAAAGTCAAGGCTACATGGCACATACAGAGTGTTCCCCATCCACCTAAGGATATGTGCAAATAATTACCAAGCAAATGAAAGGCCAACTGTACTTTGGAGAAACAAATAGATTACTAGGTATTTAAGTAAAAATTGACTATTATGCTTATGCTGCTGCTAAAACAGATATGATTTGCTTGATCAAATTTACAGATCCCAAATTTATTATTAAAAAGCATTGAAAACTTTGTAGATCCTCTCAACTAATAAAAAGTACTACTCTAATACACATTGTTCTATCCCACCAGAAATGCTTTGCTTGTAGCTAGACCTGATCTGAAATTTTCCTCCCTGATAACTAGCTTTGGTGGTGACGGAAAATGCCATGAAGGCTGCTGTGGGGGAAAAGGCATCACACAGTATCCTTGCAGCCAACCCTAAATACTGTACCGACGGACCAGAAAAGGTGCACTCACTGGTTGTAATAGCGACATGAAGGTCATGAGGGTATCCAACAGCGTTTAAACTGGACTTGAGGTAAGCACTACAGGAGGTGGTTCAGACCTGGTACTGAGAATCTGGTTGAACACCATGGCCTGGGAGGCAACAGGTCTAGAGAGGAACCTACTACTGCTTTGTCCAATACATGTTGCTAAATTGTATATTAGTTACCTTGCTAGTGCTATGATAAAATATCATAACCAAAACAATTTATGGAAGAGCTTATTTGGGCTTATGGTTCCAGAGTCCGGCATGGCCAGGAATTATGGCAGTAGGCAGCAGGCAACAGGCCGCAGGCAGCAAGGCAACAAAAACATCTGAAAGATCACATCTTGAACTGTGAGAAAGAAGCAGACAGAGGAAACAGAAATGGTGTTGAGTTCTCTTAATATCTAAGTCCCACTTTAGTGACTACCTCCTCCAATAAAGCCACACTTGCTAAGCTTCCCAAGCCAGGCCACCAACTTAGAGCTAAGTATTCAAATGCCTGAGACTATGGGGGATATCTTATTCATATCACTACAAACTTTCTTTTTGATATATTCTTATATCCACAGAGGAATGTAATCTCAATCTTGTCCAGAGAAGCTTCTATATGCAGTGTTCAGCAGTTCATTCACGAACTCACAACTGGTCTAAAAGATGAGAATAAGTAGCCACTAATTGTCAGGAGCCATTTCAGGCTTCTCCTTTCTCACAGGGCTTGAAGTAAAAACTTTGAGACAGAAAATTTAAAGTTAACCAAAACATTACATGCTAACCTTGGAGACTCAAGCTCTGGAAAGCACCACAGAGTGTCTTCATTGCTTGCTGCTTATCACTAACAGCAGGTGTTCTAGCCACTGACCTTGCAACTGCCCTGCTTAGCTAAGCTGCCGAGCTGCTGAATTCTTTCCCCCTTCCCCCTTCCCCCATTCCCCCTGACCGAGTTCCTCACTGAGGAGTATATAAGACAGGGGGCTTGCTTCAATAAATGAAGACCTTGACAAATTGAGAGCAGAATTCCGTTTAGCTTGCTTGATCTTCTCCCCCTCTCTCGCCCATGTTCTTTCAGATAGCGCCCCTTCAGACCCTGGAATAACTGGACCTGCTGGGCGGGTTACACTGCTTGGCCTATTAGCTTATGCATATTTCTAGCTAACTCTTACATCTTATATTAACCCATTTCTATTAATATGTGTATCACCAAGTAGCTGTGGCTTACAGGGCAAAGTTCCAGCATCTGTCTCCTCCAGCAGCTACGTGGCATCTCTCTGACTCTGCCTACTTTCTTCTCCATCTCTGCTTGGAGTTCCCGCCTTGTTCTATTCTGCCCTAGCCTTGTTCCAGTAGGCCAAAGCAGCTTCTTTATTAACCAATGGCATTCACAGCACACAGAGGGGAATCCCACATCAAACACCTTCGTGATCACTCTGGAGAAAAGCGTTTCATGTGCAGCCAGTGTGAAAAAGCTTTCCGACGTAACCACTCCCTTGTCGATCACCAGAGAGTTTACACTGGAGAAAGGCCTTTTACATGAAAAGACTGTAGGAAATCATATAGGTACCAAGGCAGCCCTACACCTCATTATCAAGTTCCCAGTAGAGAAAAGTCCTATGAGTGTAGCAAATGTGGGAAATTGTTTAGGCAAAAATCTAACCTTTTTTTAATCATTATCAGGTACACTCTGAAAAAGGACCTTTTCAGTGTAGCAAATGTAAAAAGTGTTTTAGGAACCGCTCTCAACTCGCAAAGCACCAAAAAGTTCATACCAGACCTAAGCCTTTTAAGTGCAAGCAGTGTGGTGAATCACACAGACACAGAGGCAGCCTTTTCAGTCTTTATCAAGTTCATGTGGAGAAAAGCCCTATGAATGCAATGACTGTGGAAAATCATTCAGGCCAAAACCAAGTCTTTTCTATCATTGCCAAGTGCACACTGGAGAGAGGCCTTTTGAGTTCAATGAACTTGGGAAGTCTTTCAGCAAAGACTCTCACCTCAAGCAACATGAGAAAGTCCATGCCAGACCAAAGGCTTTTAAATGCAATGCATGTGGGAGAGTCTTCGCCATGAATTACAGCCTCCTTGAACATGAGAGAGTTCACACTGTGGCAAGACATCATGAGTGCAAGAAATGTGGGAGGTTTATTGCTACAACTCTGGCCTCTCTAAGCATCGCAATGGCATAGGAGTGCACAGTCCCGTAGTCATTAACCCTAAATATACACAGAATATTCACTGGACGAAAAGCCTTGAAATGTTTCGATTGTGGTGAGCCTGCACCCACACCTCCGTCCTATTGACGTAAGAGAGGTAACCACCTGGGATGCGCTGAATCTGGCAAAGCCTCCCAGCAGCGGTCTACTCTGACAGCAACACTGGAAAATCAGATGGTGTATGAGTGTCGAGAAAAGCTTCGGCGGTTGAATGACCAAACTTCTTCAGCCTTGGGGGTCGACATGACTTTGAGCAGAAGCTCTGGGAGTCTTTTATGAGGGAGCAGCAATCAAATGCACCACATCGTACAGGCGCATTGGAACAGCATGAGGATTGCCACCATCCTGTCTTCCCCAGAAGATGCTAATTGCCTGGGAATTCCGAGAGAATAAGCCCTAGGTCCTCCACCGCACAAGTGTGGAGTGGACCGTCCACGTTTATGAGTTTAAATCAAGGAAAAGCAGAGTAGCCTTGCTTTATGTACACTTCAAACTTTCTCTTACCAAACGCTACATTTCCCTAAATAGTTGTTTATTTGCTATGTGCTCTTTTTAAAATATTTTCAAAATGTTAAAATATTTGAAAGTTTTATTTTTACGAGATGTACTTATTTTGTGTGTGCGAATACATTAGGAGCACCATATGTGCGCAGTACGCACAGAGGTCAGAAGATGGCGTTGGACTCCCTGAAACTGGAGTTATGAATGGCTGTGTGCCACCACATGGGGCGGGAAACTTAAGCTGGTTCCCAAGAGCTCTTGACTGTGATGACACTCTTTATGATCACCTTCAAAGGTTTCTGTTGTGTCCCTCTGTCTGACTTGTGATGCTAGGACAGCTCCGTGAGGTTCCTAGTGCTGTATTCAATGCAAAGCCACAGCTTGCAGCCTTTGAGCAGTCTCTGATTCTGTCCTGCGTGTTTCACATTTACCCCTAGAATGCATAGATTACCAGCTCCTCACATCCGTTATACTCAGAAGTATAGTTGCATGTAACGTGACTTCATTATACATTTTCCTCATAGAGCCATGCTTTATTTTTAAAATAAAATGTCCAATTTCACTCATGTTTCTCAGAGTCATGTTTTAAATTTGTACTAATTTTAAAACTTGTCTAGACTATCTCTCCAGTCCTTCATGGTTTGTATTTATTTATTTATTTATTTACTTACTTACTTACTTACTTACTTTGTAGCCTTGGCTTCCCTGGAACTAGCTTGCACACCAGGCTGGCCTCGAACTCAGAGATGTACCTGCCTCTTCCTCCTGAGTGCTGGGATTAAAGGCATGCACCAACCATCACCTGGCTTTTAATTTGTTTCGTTACTCACTGGAATAAACCAGGGATTTATGTGTGACCATCTACTCGAAACTTGTTGGGCTCAGCACTGGGCAGACAACTAAAAGCAGTAACTCGCATTCTCCCAGACTCTATCCAAAGCCTATGGTTCTCCAGTGAAAGGTAGGTAGCCCTGAAAAACTCTCCTGTTCATTCCTATTGGTGGTGCCATTCTTGTGCAGACTCCAGGCAGACAACAGAAGGTGCTATGGCTTTGTTACTGGGATCATTATGTCTTGTCCAGGAGATGACATCTCACAACCCTTCCAATCTTCCAGCCCTTACATTCTGTCTCCTCCTCTTCAGTGTCCCTTAGTCTTCCAGGGACTAAGATAAATCCCTTGTCCAGGGCGGATCATTCACCTGTAATTTATCCTCAGCACCTTCAGCAAACAACAGCCTCTCCATCTGCTTGCATTCACTCCATAGAGGGGCTTCTCTTACTAAAGCTGAGAGTAGCCTTTGTCTGGGTATAGACAAGTATTTAGTAGTCAGTTCTATGCTCTATTAGCTAAACAACAGTTTTAAGTTCCGGTCAGGGGCCTGTGACCTCCCCAACCATGGGTTTTCACTGGGTTAACAGGCATGGTTTCCCTCTTTGGTATTGGGCCTAAATCCCATCAAAGAGTGGTTACCTACCCCCAAAGCAAGCCACTATTTTGTAAGTATCTTGCCTATGGGAACCAATAGGTTATTAAACAAAAGCCTCAATACTGAGTGGAAGATACCACCTCATGAGTTGCTAGCCAGGGAAGCTCCAGAGGCATCTAAAAAAATATATTTCTGTCACCCTTCCTGGTTGATTGACAGAGCTAGAAGATAAAAGGCTACACACCTTTGATTCCAAGATATCCCTACAAACTATTATTTTCCTATTATTTATTTTTATATGAGTGTTTGGTATGCATGTATGTCTGCACACCAGAGGAGGGCTTCAGATCCCATGGTATAGACAGTTGTGAGCTGTCTTGTTGATGTTGGGAATTGAAACCTCTGAGGCATATCACAAACCCTCTACCATCTCACTTTAAGAGTAGCAGAGGGGGACTGGAGAGATGTCCCAGAGGTTAAGAGCACTGGCTGTTCCTTCAGAGGTCCTGAGTTCAATTTCCAGCAACCACATGGTGACTCACAGCCATCCATAATGATAGTTGGTGCCATAATCTGGTCTGCAGGCAGAACACTGTATACATAATAAATAAATCTTTTTAAAAGAGTAGCAAAAGGCAGGAGCTGGAAAGAGATCTCACTGGTTAAGAACCCTGGCTGCTCTTCCAGAGGACCAAGGTTTAGTTTATAACTCCAGTTCCAGGGAATCTGACACCCTCACTCAGACATACATGGAGGCAAAATACCAATCAGTGCTCACAAAATATAGAAAGAGGGGGAGAGGGAGAGGGAGGAGCAGAAGGCACAGTGCAGACATCCGGGAGAGAAACAGAATCAGTTGTCTTACCTATGAGTGAATAGCGATAATTCACGAACTCCCAGACCAATCTAGGTCTATGATCTCGTACTTTGATGAAATGCTCATCATGTCCAAGAGTTGTCTACTGAGCTCTTTTTACTGTCAAAATTGTGTTTTTTGTTTTGTTTTGTTTTGTTTTGTCACAGGGTCTCACTGTGTCGCCCTGGCTGGCCTGGAACTCATGATGTGAGAACAGTGACCAGTTGCCTTTTCTTTGCATAGTTCCTATATTTTCTTTTGCTATTCATGTTTTGTTTTATTTCACTGTGATCTGAGTAAATAGAAGAAACAATATTGATCCTTTTGCATTTGTATAGTCTACAATGTGAGCTATTTGAGAAAACCCTCCATGGGCTACAGAGAATGTCTTCAATAGTTGTTGCTTAAAAAATTCTTTAGGTGCCGGGCGATGGTGGCGCACGCCTTTAATCCCAGCACTTGGGAGGCAGAGGCAGGCGGATCTCTGTGAGTTCGAGGCCAGCCTGGTCTACAGAGCTAGTTCCAGGACAGGCTCCAAAGCCACAGAGAAACCCTGTCTCGAAAAACCAAAAAAAAAAAAAATTCTTTAGGTGTGTGTGTGTGTTTAATGTATATGGGTGTTTTGCACACATGTCAATCTGTGCACCACCCACATGTAGTGCCAAGAGAGGCCAGAAGAGGGCATTGGATTTTCTTGGAGTTTAGAATTTGACTTAGAGAGAGTTACTTGTTGCCATGTGGCTGTTAGGAAATGAAGCAGGTCCTCTGGAAGACTCCTAACCAAGTAGCCCTCTCTTGAGCGCATTTGCAATAGTCTGGAGAGCTCTTGCAATTTAACCCTTCACTTTTGCTTTTGAATTTTTATAAATCCAGGCGACAGATGTTTTTATGACAATGAGGTATGAAGTCACCCACTATAAATGTCTCTGTATTATTTATCTGTTCATGCCTAGCAATGTTTTAGAAAATCATATGTCTGAATAGGTGCATATATATTTATTACTCTAAGTTTTTAACAAATTGTTCCTTGTATTAATGTTGTATCACGTTTTATCTAATCCGATCCTAGATAAGGTAATTTACCAGATGAAAATTTAACTGCCTATGGATAGTGTTTGTCTTTCATGTTTTTTGTATATTGTCTTACATCTTTTCTTTTCAGTCTCTTTGCCAATGATTTATTTATTGTAGACAAAATCAGTCAGACCCTGCTGTGAACCCACACAGATGGCGGAACCACTTAGAGCTGAATCTGGTAACTTCTTAAAAACTTAAAACATGGAGCTGGAGAAAAGGTTCGGTGTAAGACCACTCACTGCTCTGGCAGAGGACCTGGATTCCATTCCCAGCAAACACTGTGGTTCATAGCCATTTGTACCTCCTGTTGCAGGGACTCAATGCCTTTTGGGGGCCTTAAGGGCACCAGTTATGCACTTAGAATACGTACAAATATGCAAACAAAATACTCACACATAGAAAGACAGCAAACACCTAAAACATATGGACTGTACTCATTCATGAGAGCACAAAGTGCTACAGAGCTGATCCCCAACAAAACTGAGGACACTTGTGAAGAAGACTATACAGCAGGGGGCTGGAAAGATGGCTCAGTGGTTAAAAGCACTTGTTGCTCTTCCAGAGGTCCTGAGTGGCTCAAAACCATCACCTAATGAGATCTGGTGCCCTCTTCTGGCCTGCAGGCATACATGCACGCAGAACACTGAATACATATTAAATAAAGAAAACTTTAAAAAAAGAGTATATAGGGCCGGGGGATGGTGGCACAAGCCTTTAATCCCAGCACTCGGGAGGCAGAGGCAGGCAGATCTCTGTGAGTTGGAGACCAGCCTGGTCTACAGAGCTAGCTCCAGGACAGGCTCCAAAGCAGCAGAGAAACCCTGTCTCAAAAAACAAAAAACAAAAAACAAAAAACAAAAAAAAAAGAATATATAGCAAACATCATTTATTCCAGGAACTGCAGCATTCAGTGAGAAAAGAACAACAATAAAAACATGTCTTATTTAAAGGGAGGCCACTCTGACCCTCCCCCATTCAAATTCAGTGCCATGAAAACTCCAATTCCACATTGGTGATATCAAAACACAGGGCTGCCTTTTACTAAGATCCACAGAGTGTATTAACTTTTGGGACTAGGAAGATGGCAATAATCCTCATCTTATCTCAATATTCTTATTTAATGGGTGACTTTCAACGAATGGCTCCCTCACACTCTCAGGACTTCTCTTCCAGATCTCATTCACTCCTAAGGCTGAACAAGGCTGGCCAATGGCTGGAGACTTGTCTGCATTCACAGACCTCTCTGGGTTGTGTGGCTCTCACTAATAAGAGCAGACATCTGCTCAGGGCTTTCCCAGAGTCAGTGGGTTCAGGATTCATCCCAACTCTGTGGCCTCTCCAGTTCAATAGGATGAAACATTCTTGACTTCTGTCCAGCGAACGTTCTCTTGTGTGCAGACAGTAGATGATGAAAATGATTTCCCCATTCACTGCACCCAACACATATATTCTATCCAGTGTGACTCTTCTGGAGTCTAGAAAGTCAGGTCCTGTAGCAAAACACTTTCCACAGTCCGTGCTCTGGCAATGCTTAGCTGCCGTGTGAAATCTATGTTTAATGAGGCTGCACCTCACAGTAAAGACTCTCCCACACACATTACACTTAAAGTGTCGCCTCTGTTGTGGTCTTTCATTAGCCGAGAAGTTTTATTTTATTTTTTTAACACTTCCCAGATTCATGACATTCAGAAGGTCTTTTCCCGGGTGCTCTCGGACATGATAAACAAAGCTGGATTTTTTTTTTCTTAAATGACTACACATTCGCGGCACTCCTAAGGCCTTTCTCCAGTGTGAACTCGATAATGATACAAAAGGCTCGATCTGTTCATGTAGGATTTCCCACATTCGCTGCACGTAAAAGGCGTTTCACCAGTGTGGACTCGCTGGTGAGCGACAAGGAAGCAGTTATGCTTAAATGCTTTGCCACATTCACCGCACGTGAAAGGCTTCTCCCCCGTGTGAATTCTGAAATGCTTCATGAGAAAGGCTTTCTGGCTGAAGGATTTCCCACACTCGCTGCACTGGAAAGGCCTCTCGCGAGTATGTACCCGGGCGTGATAAACAAGGCTGGATTTTTCCTTAAAGGCTTTCCCGCATTCGCTGCAGCTGTACGGCTTTTCGCCGGTGTGAACCTGATAATGACGCGTAAGGTTGGATCTGGTCATATACGACTTCCCACATTCACTGCATGTAAAAGGTGTTTCTCCCGTGTGAACTCGCTGGTGAGAAACCAGAGAGATATTGTGCTTGAAGGCTTTGCCACACTCGCTGCACCTGAAGGGCTTCTCCCCTGTGTGCATTCTGAAGTGCTTGATGAGAAAGGCTTTCTGGCTGAAGGACATCCCACACTCGCTGCACTGAAACGGCTTTTCTCCAGTGTGTATCATTCGGTGCCGATTAAGGTGAGAGATACTAGTAAAGACTTTGCCACAGTCACTGCATTTGCAGTTCTTCTTCTCGGGGTGAATGGCCTCTCCACTCCCAGTGGTCCTGGGTGTCTCCCCAACACTAGAAGTCACCTGATGCGTGAGAAGACCTGAGGAAGTCTGGATGATCATGGCGTTGTCTGCGCTTAGCAAGGACGTCTCAGCACAGCTCAGCACTTGCTGTTGGAGCACGGAGGCACTAAGGTCTCCTTCCGCAGACAGACTCTGCTCAAAGGGGGACGCTTCACTCTCCACTTTGATCCAACAACCTGAACACAGAGAAACACCAATGAACGGCATGGAGACTGTCGAGTGACAGACAGACAGCACGTATGACTAACAGTGTTCTGAGATTTCTTACGGAACAAGGGGGCTACTTCAGGGTGGCAGGGACCCACAGCCACGCTGCATTTGTCAATATCACAGGACCCAGGGACCTTAGGGACAGCAAGAACACAGCATGGAGTGAACCACGGGGAGAAGCGCTGTGAACCTCAACACCGTCCTCCGCAATAGCTTTCCACAAGCCGCTGCTGCTGGAGATGCAGCGCACAGTGCGGAAGGCTGTCCAGGCCCCTAAGACATGGCAACTGAAGTCCTGCATTCAGGACTGCCTGGGTATGATGCACCTACCACCATCAAGGAGAGCCCGGGTTTCACAGTGTGCAAGCAACGGGCAAAACATGTGAGACTGATATGTAGGGGCGGGGTGGTGGTGGTCCTGGTTCAGAAATAATAGGTGCATACATCTGCAATCTCCACCCTCCAAGTACCTAGGACATACCTGGAGTCAGGAATCTCAGAGCAGGCACAGAGGGCTCTCCCCAAGACTCTAGCTGAGTGATGCCATGAATCCCAGAAGGTACAAGACCTAAAGTAAAATGAGATACACAGTGAGAGTTCTGTACTAGGACTAAGGCTGTAACTCATGCGTTCGGTAGGAAAGAAGCCCAATGAGAATAATCCTGGTAAGAGTATCTTACAAAATAAATAAATAGCTCACCCGTGCCATAATTCCTGCCACATGCAGACACCACGCATGTTACCTAGAAGGAACCAGGTCACAAAGATGCCAAGTATTTACAGCATCATCTGATCACAGAGGAGCCATCAGTGTTGAGACTACTGACCCCAGGCAGGGTATGGTTATACAAGCCATTAATGACAGGACTCAGGAGTCAGAGCAAGGTCTTGGTGAGTTAGACAGCCAGGTCTTCATATCAAGTCCAGTAACCAGGACTCTATAGATACACTATGACTCAAACAAACCCCACTCCCAAAAAAAATCCTAATCCCAAATTGATTCCTGTGTGCTTTTCTGCAACTGTGAGAGACGAGACTGTTATAAAATTCTGTATTTTATTCTCCAGGATAGTGGAAGAAAGACTCAGTGTTCACAGGCCAGTTCTGAGATGGATACAGCTCTCTAGGAAAAAAAAAAAGGCAAGCATACATAGACATGTCCCTACAGGATGGGAGGCCCTTACCCAGCGAGGACATGAGTGTGAAGATCTCCGTCATCACAGTCCAGTACAGGAGCCTTTGGGAGTCATCAAGCAGCTTCCATTCCTCCCAGGAGAAGTACACAGCCACATCCTCAAAGGACACACAGCCCTGCCACAAAGGGGAAAGTCGAGTTTACTATGAAGCCTCCTTGTCAGAGACTCTCGCCATCCTCAAGACGGTCACTCCCACTTGGCCTCCTATCTCAGAGGGTGCCAGGCTCTGAAGCTGTGACATCATCAGTCTGTCCTCAAGTGTAGTAATGGGAATGGTGGGCTATGGCCCGGCGCACGGCTAGCTTTACCCAAAATAACAACACACAAATTGTATTCTTTTGAACACTGCTTGGCCCATTAGCTCTAGCCTCTTACTAGCTAATTCTCACATCTTGATTAACCCATTTCTAATAATCTGTGTAACACCACGAGGTGTTGGCTTACCAGGAAGGATCTTAACCTGCGTCCATCTTGGAGAGGAGAGCTATAGCGTCTGCCTCACTTCCCTTCTTCCCAGCATTCTGTTCTGTCTTCCCCACCTACCTATGTTCTGACCTATTAGGCCAAGCAGTTTTCTTTATTAATTAACCAATGAAAGCAACAGATAGAGAGAAGATCCACCTACATCACTCAAGGTCCCACTGACCACTCTGTGCAGCACTCAGCAAGAACAGGCAGGTGGACAGATGGTGTCTTAGTTACTTTTCTATTACTGTGAAGAGACACCATGACCAAGGCACTTACAGAACAAAGAATTTCTTGGGGGCTGACAATTCAGAGTGAGTCCATGACCCTCATGGCAGCAGCCATGCACGGCACTGCAGCAACATCTGAGACGTTATATCCTGAACCACAGGTACCAGGCAGGGAGAGTTAACTGGGGGAATGGCATGGCATGGCCTTTTGAAACCTATAAGCCCACAGTGACACATCTCCTCCAGTAAGGCCACACCTCATAATCCTCCCCAAACTGTTCCACCAACGGGGACCAAGTATTCAAGTCTATGAGCTTATGGGAGGTGGGACATGTGCATCGAAACCACCACAGCTTGAAGGATGCCAGGGAAAGTCCCTCCTTTCTACCAGAGAATTCACATGGGCTCCTCCCAACCATCTGCCTCACACAGACCCCATTTGGGTCATTTTTGCCCACTCTGTCCCATGCAGGAAGGCCAGGAAACCACCTATGCCCACTCCACAGCACACACATCAGTCTGCACACCGAACTTGCATTTCCATCACAGGATGCAAGCCCAGCCCTCGGCCACTGTGCTCCCAACCCCTACCTCCCACTAAACCCAGCAGCCCTCAGGCACACCTGAGGGTTCTCAGCATTCCCCACCATCTCACTTCCAGGCGTCCTCTGATGCTCATCACTGGAGCTTTAAGACCTCTGAAACTTAAGCCCATGGTTGCCATAAATAGAAGCCCGGCCCTGTATTCCCTGCTGTGGACATGGGGGCCTTACATTCTGAGTACCTGCCAGGAAATCCAATGCAAGGATAGAGAGAATCCCAGGACACCACAATCATAGAGGTCTCTTATGTGAACACTCAGGGCTGTGATTCCTGGGCACCCTCCACTTACCTCTTCCTGGTTGGCGGGTTTCAATGAATAATGGGAAACCTGTGGATGAACAAGACTGTGAGTAAAGAACGAGGGTGTTGGTATCCCAAAGATTCATCCGAGTCCCCTCAAACACCTGCAGGCGGGTTCACCCAACTGCCCCATGGGCTCCATCTTTTAATGGTGGGTCCTACTGGGTGACCTTGAACAAGGAGTCAATCTCCTCTGGTTGTTAGTTGAGGATAATAATGACAGCCTAGCGCTGGAGGTATGGCTCAGAGGTTGAGAACATCGGCTGCGCTTACAGAAGGCCCAGGTTTAATTCCTAGGTCCTACATGGCAGCTCCCAACTGCCTGTAACTCCAAGATCTGACACCCTCACACAGACACACATGCAGGCATAACACCAATGCACATAAAATAAAAATAAATAAATCATTTTTAAAAGCATGGCAGCCTGTCTTACTTTACTGTTCTACTACTGTGAAAAGATATCACGAGTCAGGCAACTCTTATAAAAGATACCATTTAAATGGGGCTTGCTTGGTTTCATACGGTTAGTCTATGGCCATCACGGTGGGAAGCAGAGAGACGTGGTGCTGAGGCAGTACCGGAGAACTTTACATCCTGACCCACAGGCAGCAGGCAGAGTGAAACACACTGGTCCTGATGTGGGCATCTGAAACCTTCAAGGCCACTTCCAGCCACACTTCCTCCCATAGTACTACAGCCCCCAACCTTCTAATCTTTCTCAAACCATTCCATTCCCTGATGACCAAGCATTCAAATCTTTGAGCCTATGGGACCCATTCTCATTCAAACCAACACAAAGTTCTACTCCAAAAAGAGAATCATAGCATCAAAGCCACTGCTATGTGTCAAGCACTTGGTACAGGCTCTGGCTGTGCTCATAACAAATGCTTCTGTGAAGAGTTTCACACACACGTTTTCAACATGCATGGTTTTATCTACACACATTTAGTTAAGACATTGGTATTAGTCAGACATAATGGTGCAGACCTTTATGCAACACTTGGAGAGTGGAAACAGGCAGACTTTTGTGTGTGAGAGAGACCAGCATGGGCAACACAGGCCGGTTAGAGTCAGCTGCTGACATGGTGAGTCTCAGTGTAAACGCAGGCATGGGTAACAAAAACAGTAGACTCTTACTCAAATACCGAATGTCTTCACATAACTGTAAAGTACTTTCAGGAATATTTTCAAGCCCTGCCTTTCACAAACACTCCCCCATGGGATCAATTTGTTTTTCTTTATTTAATTTTGCTTCACGGCTACACTTGGCTCAGCAGCAAATCCTGATAGCTGAGTTTTTAAGATTCAGATTCATTGGAAGGGCAGGAGAGATGGCTCAGCTGTTTAGGGCACTTCCTTCTTTTACAGACAACGAGAGTTCAGTTGGCAGTACTACCCCAAAGGAGAACCCAGAAGGCAGATCTTGGTTCCAGCCAAGACAAAAGAAAAGAAAAGAAAAGAAAAGAAAAGAAAAGAAAAGAAAAGAAAAGAAAAGAAAAAGAAAAAGAAAGTACGTCTTTAAAAGCTGTGGTAGAGGCCCTGTGTGGGAGGCCACTCTTTAATTCCATCACTCAGGAGTTAAAGGTAGAAGGATCTCTGAGTTTGGAGACAGCCCTGGCATATATAGAGAGTTCCAGAAGACAGATGACCGATAGATGGGTGGAAGCATCCCTTGATGGACAGATGGGCAGATAGACAGGTAATAGAAAATAAATCTATCAAAGATCTGAAGACTCTCACCACCTTATGATCCACACTCCAACCCGACAGGCAGATAGATAGATAGATAGATAGATAGATAGATAGATAGATAGATAGATAGATAGATAGATAGATAGATAGATAGATAGATAGACAGATAATAGAAAATAAACCTTTCAAAGATCTGAAGACTCACCAACTCTATAACCAACACTCCAACCCATGCATAATCCACAGGATTTACCCATGAATTCATAGATCTGTTTCCACCCACATTACCCAACCTCAGCCCAATATTCCCCGGGAGACGCTTGGAAAACTGTAAAGATCGAATCTCTCCTATGTTCAAATCTTCGTGGTTTCTCCACAAACAAGTCAGCTCCGTGGGTGCACTGATTACTCCCCCCCATCAATTACCAGCAGGGGTCACTCCAGGGCTATCACTGTCTTTGAGCTCAGGCCCGCCCACAAGCCTTGGGAAGTATGGTCTATCAGACGCTCTGAGACAGAGGGGATCTTTTTCTAGCACACAGATGTCAAAAATAAAAACCACGTCCACAGGGTCCCGCAGTCTGGGACCCCGTTAGCTGCTGACCCAGATCTCAAAGCTCTAGAACTCAGTTGGCAGGCGATCTCGAGGCACTCACCTGGGGCAGGGCTCCACCCGCAGCCTGCACCATCACCATCGGGCTCCACTGGCCAGCGGGGCCCTGGGACTTGGCCATTCCTACTGGAAGCCTGGATCCGGTCAAACAGGTCGTCACGAACCTCAGATCCGTCTCTGTGATAGAGAACAAACGCTTCTAACGCTCCCGATTTCTTGTCATGACCAATGTAGATGAAACCAGTTTTCTGTGAATCAGACTGACAGATCCAGAAAGTTTCAAAGAAATCTACTGCACGCAAAGCCAAAAGTCCCGCCCAACGTCGCTTTGTCGTCACCGAAACGCCCATTTTCATTGGTTGAGCTTGGAGCAATGTTTTCTGGACAATGTAGTTCAGAGAGGATCAAGCTCCAGGATGTGGACACACCTGCTCAGATGGAATAATATACTGTCTGATAGACTATTGTAATTACAGATGTGCCGATATTTCCTTGAACTACATGGCCGGGCTTGCTGCCCACTTAAATCACGGAACTGCAGGCAGAGGCAGGTGGATCTCTGGGATTAGAAGTCATCCTGTCACAGTGAGTTCCAAATCAGGAAGGGAACATATTGAGACCCCGTTGTTTTGTTTTGTTTTGTTTAATGATTATGAATGCTTGAGAAGGGGCAATGTTGGCTTATGGATTTTACATGAAAAAAGAAAAAGACATGAAAAGGAAGGACATAGCCGCTCCTAGATATGGTGGAGAAGGTTTATTGTAGATAAAAGGGAGAGAATAGCCAGAAGTAGAGACCACTGGGAGAGTCCAGAGTGAACAGGACCCTGACCTATGTGAGGAGAGGGAAGAACAGTCACTGACCAAGAAGGGCGGCCTGGGCCAAGAGACTGGCATAGTCAAAATTGGCTGAGTTTATATAGGAGTCAGAGGAACTGGGAAGAGAGCAGCCCAGCCGAACACTTGAGCTGGAGAGTTCAGGATAGGGAACTGGCTATGCCAGCTAGCACGGTCCTGTAACAGCTTGAGACTGAGGGATGCTGGGAGAACCTGGCGGCCAGTGTCTGTCGGCTTTGATAAGTTAGTGGCACTTCAGATAGCCGGTTATCCCAGGTTTGAAACCTAACAGATTTTAAACCTTTGCCTTTGTATGAACGGTTCTTGCCAGATCCTTTTGCAAATAAAACGAAGGAATTATCGTGGAGGGAAGAAAGAAAGAAAGAACACGTTTGGAATATTTCGCCACTGGTCTCTAGAATTCTGACTCTTCCCATTGTTACACATCAGAAATGACGTCAGCAATAACGTTTCTAGTGTTCATCCCCGTGCTAAGGGAAATCTAGGGAAACCACCTTACTGGGGGTAGGATGCTCTTCAGAGGGACCTGGGCTTCCCAGGGAAATGAGAATACTGGTACGTGTGTAACCTCCACTTTATCTCCAAGAGTCCCGTTAACTCCTTAGCTCCTTACACACTGCTTCTCTGTCTCTCTCTCTCTCTCTCTCTCTCTCTCTCTCTCTCTCTCTGTGTGTGTGTGTGTGTGTGTGTGTGTGTGTGTGTGTGTGTGTGTGTGTGTGTGTGTGTTTCGAGACAGAGTTTCTAACTATCTGGATCTCCAGGGCACATGCAACCTCTACAGAAAGGCCTGAAGGTTGACCCTAGCGGTGGGTGCTTGCCTTTAATCCTAGCAGATCTCTGTGTTTGAGGCAAGCCTGGTCTTTGGAGTGAATTCAAGTACAGTCAAGGCTACATAGAGAAACCCTGACTGGGGAAAAAAAGGGGGCGGGCGGGGGGGAGAGTCGAGAAATGGAAGGCTTTTTCCCTGGCACATAGACTCAACTGAAATCTTCACCACCATGGTGTGACTGGTTCTAAACCTTGGGTAGGAATGTCCCTGTTCATGTGCCTCTTTGGGTAGCCCAGTCAGGTGGGTTGCGAACTCCGTGTGGGGTGATACATGATCTCTGGCCTACCTGATGCTAAAATGCCCTGATGTTGTAATTGTAAAAAAGGAGAGAAAGACACGTGCCACAGAGTTCACATTAGGGATTTTTTTATTAGGGCAATGAGAACATTAAGAGGGGAATGGGAAGGCAAGACCAACCTCTGGGGACAAGAGAGGCAGAAGAAAAGAAAGAGAGGCAGAGGGGAACAGAGACAGGCAGAGAAGGAAAAGGAAGAGAGTGGGGGGAGAGGGAGGAGAGAGAGAGGGAGAGCAGGGAAGAGGGGGGGTAGCGCTTTTTTTTTTTTTTTTTTTGGTTTTTCGAGATAGGGTTTCTCTGTAGCTTTGGAGCCATTCCTGGAACTAGCTCTTGTAGACCAGGCTGGCCTCGAACTCACAGAGATTTGCCTGTCTCTGCCTCCCCTGAGGGCTGGGATTAAAGGCATTGCATCCCCATGGCATGGTGGGCAGTGACCTTTTAAAAGGGAACGTAGTGAATGCACACAGGGGGTGGCTACAGCTGTGGACCTAGCCTGTCAGGACCCAAAGGGCAGGCCAGTACAGATGCCTGAATACTAACACCTAGGGTCTGGGTAGTGATCTTGGGCACTGGGCTGATGTCCCCTCCCAGTGATCCAGCCTTACATGGCTCCCATTTTTACCTACTGATTTTACTCTTTTAAAATTGTATTTGCTTTCTGGCCAATATCCGTAAACATGTGAACGTTGCTAAGACCCGCTGGACTTTCTGCAAGCAATGTGGCAAGCACCAGGCTAAGATGATTTTGTTATGAAGACAGTAAAATCATGAGCTTTTACTCAGTTTTAAAGGGGGGGAGGGGTTCATTGGTATGTGTGTCCCCGCACTTGTCCAGGCCGGAGTACCCTTTGCCAAGGTCAGTTTGTTCCTTCCACCGCGTCATTGCAGCTGATTACATTCAGACAGTTCCTTTTCCCCCTTAGCCAATCGCTTTCCCTGGATTCCCACTTTTGACACGTGTGTGCAAGAGCAGTGGTTCTCAGCCTTCCTAATGCTGTGACCCTTTAATACATTCCCTCATGCTGTGATGATCCCAACCACAAAACTGTTTCCATTGCTATTCCGTAACTGTAATTTTGCTACTGTTATGGGTTGTGACATAAATATCAGTCATTTCCTATGATTTCCTATGGTCTTAGGTGACCCCTGTGAAAGGGTCATTCCACCCACAAAGGGCTCCAAACCCACACCTTGAGAACTACTGTTCTGGAGTGTTGCACCTTCCAGAAGGAATTTTGGTGTTGTTTGGTGGTACTTGAGACGGGGACGCTCTCTGTAGCCCTGGCTGTTCTGGAACTTGTTCTGTGGACCAGATTAGCCTTGAACTTGGTTGGAGAAGCGCCAAAGGTGAGCCTCACCACGTAGGGCTTAGTTGTTTAATTTTTGTATGGGATTTTAGTGTGTGTGTGTGGGTGCTGGTGTTACAGAGGTGAGGTGAGCCACCACACCCAGCTTAGTCATTTCTTCCACGCCCCCCACCTCTCTGCCTTTGGAATGCTGGGATTAAAGGTGTGCACCACCACACCCAAACCCAGCTGCATTTGCTGCTCTCAGAGGACCTTCGTTCAGTTTCCCGTTCCACTTGGGGCTCACACTAATTGTCCTTCCAGTTCCATGACACCTGACACCTTTTTCTGGCCTCCACAGAGCCTCCAGGCATGTGCTGCATATACATACATGCAGGGAGACACTCTTACAAAGAAAATAGAAATAGTTCTTAAAATTAATTTTTTTTTTCCATTTTAGGTGGACTTGATTGAAATGAGAGGTGAGAAGGAGCTGGAGAGTGGAACTTCCTCCACTGGGAGGAAACCTTGGCCTAAGTACTGACATTTGACTTCAGACATTTTACCTGTAGGGTGCACCAAAGTTCAGGTCCCCAAAGCCTAGGGAAGGAAGAACTTTCCAACGGCTGACCAGCCTCCTTCTTGGAGACAGTCATTATGCATCTTTAGTCCTTTAGAAACATCATGGCTGTTCCCAACCACGAAGGAACAAATGAACTTGATTGGTTGGACTGAAAGGCTTGCATTGTATATCTACTGACCACAGGAACACTCAAAGAAATCCCTAATCTCTAAATTCTAATTGGTGAAAATTGTAACTGTAACTTGGCAACAAACATTTGTGATTTTTCTACTTGTAAACCCTGCTTCTGGCCTACTTGGGGCTGTCAGCCCTGCAGCCCTGTTCAGTCAGTAACCCACATACGTGGTGAATTATTATGTAGCTGATGTTGACCTTGAACTCTTGATCCTCCCTACCTCCACCTCCCAAGTCTTGAGCTTATCGGGGTGCACCACCACACCAGACTTCCTATTGTAGTGGATTAGTAAAGTCTTTGGAACCTGTAAGTGTTGTCTCTCTCCTTCCTCATGGTGCAACATCAGATGTAACAACTGATGCAGGCACCTTCTGGCTGGTGGCTGCAGGCCTGGATATTTCTAGAGTGTGGGGAATACTTGTTGTGATTGAGACATTGGTGGGACAGGTTTGGCTCAACAGGCCGAGAAAGAACTACGGTCAGTCATGCAGTTGGCACAAGTACCCTATCTGTGCCTCAGCGCCTCAGCCTTATGCAGAGGGATGGTCTCCTGTCCCCATGGAAGGACCCTAAGCAGAGTTCCCTTCTTGGGGCGCACACCAGGCAGGTAGCTGAAGCCCAGAGCCTGATTTCTCAGGGTCAGTCCTTGTGTTTACTCACTCTGAACTATCTTGGTCAAGATTCACACACAAATGGGTGATTAAAACAGCATGGAAATAACATTATTATGAGCCCTTAACAATTGCTTAAAAATAAAGACTTTTTTCTTTTCTTTAATCAAAGCATCTGATTGTAAAGCCCTCCCTAACTGGCTTGGAGCTTGAACTCACAGACTTCTACCTGATTCAGTCTCCAATGGCAGGGCACTGAGATTAAAAGGTGTGTGCCACCTCACCCAGCCTTGATAAAAATGTAATTGTTAGATATCACATTCCAGATTAAATGTATATAAAATAAAGCCATACATTTCTAAAACCTACCTGGTTACTTGCATTGAAATTCTTAATAGAACTGAAATTATATGTACGGGGAGAGAGACCTTACCGCTAGGTCTCTAATCCAGGACAAAAGGCTAAATGAACTGTCCATTAACACATCAAAGTGGAAACTGGCCTCCAGGTCCTCCCAGTTTCTCAGTCAGTTTCAGTTACAAGGCCTTCCAGGCTGGCATACCCTGCCCCCTCCCCTGAACTCTTCTACCCAGATATTAGGCTGGACTTCCCTCCCCCAGCTTCTCTGGCCCCTATATAACTCAGCCAATTTGACTATGCCATGATCTTGGCCAGTCTCTTGGCCCAGGATACTCCTTCTGCTGGGCAGTTCCCCTCCAGTTTCCTCTCTCCCTTGCCCCCACCCCTTCTCTTCACAGGGTCTTTCAGGGTTCTGTTCACTCTTGTCTCTGCCTCTGGCTGTGCTCTCCCTCACATCTACAATAAAAGCTCTTCCCTGCCATACCTAGGAGCCGGCACATTCTTTCCTTTTTATTTTATTTTTTTTTATCCAAATACACATAGTTTGACACAGTAAAACTGACTTTAGTGTAGGGGTGTCATTTTTATTCCCATATTCCAGAGGATAACATGTAGGAGTTTGTTGCCTTGTTCAAGAGCACACAGTCTGAGACCTCGCTGAGGACTGAGGACAAAATGACAGTATTCCAGCCTGCATGGATGAGGGAGGGTTTGGGTGGTCTTTGGTGGTGCCAGCATCATTGCTATCCACAGCTGTGTTTTATTTTTACCACCGGTCCCTTTTAATGCAAAGACACCTACCCACCGTAAAGAGATAAGCGGAAGGTGCCTCAGGAACGCACACTCCCCAGTCCCCACTTGAGTTATCTCTGGTACTGTAGTGTCCCAGGATGCTCTGCTTCTCTTCCCGCTATTGTTCCCTCTGATTTCCGTGGAAGGCGATCACAGAATGGAAAGCCAACGAGTCAGCAGCAGGATTATATGGAGAGGTTCCCATCTCTGACAACTCCTGTCTTGAGATCCGGAGGTATTAGAGTTCCCATGGTGCACTATACAAACTGCCTGGATGTGGTGGGTTGGAGAGATGGCTGAACATTTCAGAGCATCAGCTGCTCCTCCAGAGCTCCTAAGAGTCCAATACCCTGCAACCACATGGCAGCTCACAACCATCTATAATAGAGTCTGATGCCCTCTTCTAGCACATGGTCATACATGCAGGTAGCGCACTCATACATAAAATACAGACATAAATTAAAATTTTAAATGCCTGGATGTAACAAATTGGGAATGCTCAGAAAATGTGAGCTATCTATTGTGTTGGAAACAACTGGAAAGCATAGCTTAAGACTTGAACAGTAGCCTGAACTGAATCTTGTATACCAAGATGGAAAGAGAGGTTCAGGACAAGAGAGATGTGCATGTTGAGAGGGAGTATGTACACATGGCCTCCGGGGGACAGAGAGTGGCAGCTGAATCGTGGTTATAATGGGACACATGATGTGGGGGCCTCATGTGAGTGAGCTAGTTGAGAACAGTGACACTGTGTCAAGCATCAAGCTTGAGTTCATTTGTCCACTTTCCTTTCATTGCTTCATGTTGAACACAATGGTCAGCGAACCCATAAGCAGAACTGTGCACCAATGGCCCCAGAGCTTGGTACCCTTGGAGGTCAGTAGGAATGTAAACTTTGGTGAGGTAGGAAATCCTACAGCCGGTAGACTTTAAGTTACCCGCCCACTTGGGCGTGGTCTCTTATGATATCTATGACAATGAAAAGCATGCGTCTGGCCTCTTTTCTGGCTGTGGATTCGGTTGCTGTTCACCATTCCAGCAGAGGATTCTGATTTGTGAGTTTACCCCTAAATGAATAACCATCTACTATCTCAATTCTGAGCTAGTGTGGGATTTCTTTTAAGCGTCCTTCTTCATTTTAGTGTCTGTTTAGCAACCATGATGACTGGTTTTGCAGCAACCAGAGAACAAACGTGGCTTCCTGTAAACCCCTGCCACTCCAGTTCTAAAGGGTCTGAAACCTTGGTCTGTCTCATATTATTCACTGGCGAACTCGGAGGTGCAAACACGTGGACATCCACCAACACATCAACTCACTGATACATCAATAAACCAAATACTTTAAGAATAGACCAACATAATGGTGATGTCAAAAGCTGCTGGGAGATGCTGGACGTCGAACTTGTTTGCTAGAATTCCTGCCTAGTGTGCACAGCTCTGTCGATACCACTGTAAAGGAGTGACCCACATACTCAAGAAGTAGAGGCAGTGCATCAGAAGTTCAAGGTCATCCTTAGCTACCTAGCAAGTCTGATTGACCCACGGCTACATATGACCTTATCTAAAAACAACAATTAAGCACACACACACACATACACACACAACACACACACACAACACACACACACACAGACGGACGGACAGACAGAAAGTAAAGGGGTATTTTTAAGAGTTCAGGAGTGTTGGGAGCACAAAGGTCCTTGTACCTACAGATCTCCAGGGAAACCAAGAATATCAAGCATCCAGGATTGTTCTTTCAAAGGGAAGGACATAAAAGCTGTTTTGTCAGAAAGCAGGGAATTGGAAGTAATTAATAGCCAGGTCATCCGGATTATTTGTTAGGCCAGGCCATATCAAGCTCCTACAACCAGGACCAGAGGTGGCTAATAGCCCAAAAATGATTTCTTTGCTATCTGTATGACCAAGGCCAGGCCAGACCCTTCCTTAGGACCTTCAGCTAGTACAGGTAGCCTATCTCTAGAACTCACCTCTTTGGAAGAAATGACATGAGGTGTAGCCTGAGTCAACTTCCAAAGTAAATACAACTCCCTGTGCACAGGGGATTGTGTTACACCAGGAAAACTTACCTTCCCCCAAATTTAAGTGTTTAAATTTGTTGGGAATAAACAGTATGAGATCAGCCTCCCCGAAGGCTTGATCGGGTTGACAGTCAATCTAAGTTTTCCTTCTCACCTCTTCTTGGGTCTCTTCCTGCTGTGACCACCTGCAAGGGCCCTCACAAGGGCAGTCCAAATACAATCTGAAGGCACTGGAGCTTGGAGAAAACCCATTCAACCCAACTTCTTATTGTTTAAGGATGACTGGAATTTATTGTGCAATTTTTAGGAGATATATGTGAATTTAACAAGGAGAAATTTTTATTTAAAGAGAATGGCAATGAAAAGTAAGCGGTGTGTTATTTCTTTGATGGTATTCTTACAATTCTACACATGCATAGCATTTTAGTCTGTTTATATAACCCATTTGTTTAATCCTGCAGCAATATTAAACCACTTCAAAATCTATTTCTGTATTTAATGTGTTTGCACACTCAATAAAATGTTCCTAAATAAAATAAATAGTCCTGAGAAGTCTGTACATTGTATTTAATTTTTTTAGATTTATTTATTTTGTCATTTCATGTGTCTGAGTGTTTTATCTGCATATATGCATCATATATGAACTATGTACATGTCTGGTTCCTTGGTGCCCTCAGAAGTCAGAAGAGGGCAATGGATCCCCTGGAACTGGAGTTACAAACAGTTATGGGCCACCATGCGGTGCTGAGAATCAAACCAGGGCCCTCTGCAAGACCACCACGTGCTCTTAACCAGTGCATCAACTCTCCGGCTCCCTGCACATTGGGTTAGTGCTAGTTAACAGACGATCTTCAGGTTCAGCCACTTGAGATGAAACAGTGCCCAAGGGTCTCTTGTACTCCCTCACATACCTGGAAAAGTCCGTAGAAATGGACTCAATGATTTCATTCATTGAAGTCTTTATAACCTTCCCTACTATTTGTGTGGAACCCTCTAGGTGATATCCTCTTATCTCCGGATTCTGAATTTCTTGCAGAGTTTTCTATACTCTATGAATTTTGCTATGACCATATTTTATAATATGTATATCAGATTTTTCTGTAAAGGCCCATGCCATGGTGACCAGCTCCACTTTATGTTTCAGAGTAGAATAGTCTAGAATCTACTTTTCCTTTCCTTCTTTTTTTATATTTTGTTTTTTGTTTTTCAAGACAGGGTGTCTGTGTGTAGCTTTGGAGCCTGTCCTGAAACTAGCTCTGTAGACCAGGTTGGCCTCGAACTCACTGAGATCTGCCTGCCTCTGCCTCCCAAATGCAGGGATTAAAGGCATACACCACCACTGCCTGACTAGAATCTACTTTTCTAGTATGTTTCAAGACAATGATTTAATCTATTGTTGTTATATATTATTTTGCATTTCGGAGACAATTTCTCTGTGTAGCCCTATCTGTTGTGGAGCTTACTGGATAGACCAGACTGGCCTCTGCTTCCTGAGTGCTAGGATTAAGGGCATGCACCACCACCACCCAGTAATCACTATCACTATCATCATCATCATCATCATTAATTATGGTTTTTGAGACAAGGTCTTCCTATATAGCCCTGACTAGCCTAGGAATCACTATGTAGATCAGGCTATCCTCACAGAGATTGCTTGCCTCTGCCTCCCCTGAGTGCTGGGATTAAAAACCTGGGCCACCACATCCAGTTTAATGATTTATCGCCTATGCTTGATTTAAGAATGTGGGGGGCTTCCCACTCTTTGTTCCAGTGCTTTGCTCTGCCAACCACACCTCATCACCACACTTCCTCATAACAGAAAGGAGGCGGGATAGAAAATGAAGACCATTGCAGAAAGGACAAAATGGTTAGACCTTTCTCTACCATAGCACACAGTCAGTAGCAATATCGGGGCCCACCCTTTCTAGAATCTACACTCACCATCCAGTTTCGGAATGTTCCTTTCATTATCTCTTGTCTTCTGGAGTCCCCTTGAACCTATGAAGTTTGATCATCACTTCGTACAGAGATGAGAATCAGGAGGATCAGAGAAATGATAGTGGAGTCTGAGGCAGCGGAATAACATACAAGGAAGGTTTAGCATCTCTTCTACCACAGCACGGCAGCATGATGCCCACCTGCGGGGAGTGGGTTGTGAATTCAGAAAGAGTGGGATACTGAATACAGAAGAGGAAAGGATACGGAGGACCGTGTATGAGTATCTGCCATAATGAAACACATCCTAGGCCCATGAGAAAAGACAGGAATACGGGTGGAGGAGAAAGAAGGGCACACTTCGGAATCGCGGAGACCTCTTTCAAGAATTCAGAATGTTTTCGCATTTGTACACATCAGATATGGCATTGTCACCATTAGCTTTTAAGCTGAGCATCCCCGTGCGAAGGGAAACTTGGGAATGCATATCGGATTCAGACCCAGGAATCCACCCTTGATGCTCAGGGAAATGGAAACACCAGCGCATCTGTAACCACCACAGTGTCTGCCGGAGTGCCTTTAACTCCTTACATACCGCTTCTATAGCTTCTGCCTCTTTGGCTACGTCCTTCTCTTCGGGGTACATATTATCTGAACTACATTACCCAGAAGAGACAGCGCAGAGGGGTTCAGCCAATGAAAACAGGTACTTCCGCGGGCTTTAACAAAAAGAAAAAAGAAAAGACAAGACAAAAAAAAAAAAGGATTGGGACACAGTGGTTGTGGGCAAGTGATTGTTTTTTTGGATGCTCGTGTCAGGTCAGTGGAAAGCTGTTGTTTTGTTTTAAAACCTTGTTGTCCAGGACTGGAAGAGGGAGCGAGGCTTTGTTTGGTGCTTTTGCGACCAGACAGGTTTGAAGTCTTCGAGGACCCCGTGTGACAGGTTGCAGGCCTGGGGAGCACAGCCATGTCTATGGACCCAGCTGTTCAACCAAGTCAGACTGCTGTGTCTGGGCAGGGAGCCAAGGAACAGGTGCGTGCCACGTGACCATATTGTGTGCGTGTGTGCGTGTGTGCGTGTGTGCGTGTGTGTGTGTGTGTGTGTGTGTTCTCTCTCTCTCTCTCTCTCTCTCTCTCTCTCTCTCTCTCTCTCTCTCTCCTTCTCCTCCGCTCCCTCCCTCCCTTCCTCTCTCCCTCTCTCTCTGTCCCCACTTCCCCACCTCAATCCCCCTACCCCGTCCTAGCATTCAATAAAACCTTGGCTGTCCAAAATTTTTCCATGGCATGGGGTTTTCAGACACGTCCACTAACGAACCTGGGAAGATTCGTGAGTGTAGCACAGGCTGGCCTCAAACTCATAATCCTCCTGTTGCAGCCTCCCAGACGCTGAGAGTACAGACATGTGCCCCCATGGTCTGTTACTTGAACTACCAATTTACCTACCTTCCCTTCCTTCTTTACTTCCCATTTTCTCTTTTTGTTTGAAGCAGGGTCTCACTGTGTAGCCCTAGCTCTTCTGGGAGTTGTTATCTGAATCAGGCTGGCCTTGAACTCGAAGAAGTTTGTTCAGCTACGGCAGGGGCCACCACAGCTGTGTGTGAGTGGGAGGGGTGGGGTCCAGACATGCTATCGTACACACGTAGAGCACATAGAACAAGTTCCCGTTGGTGTGTTTCTCTCCGTCTACCTTCACGCGGGATCTGGGAATTGAGCTCAGATTGTCTGGTTTCTGCAGCTCTTTTACCCACCAGCCATCTTTACCGACCCAGGCCTGGATTAACTTTATAGGTCTCAGATCTCACATTTTCCCTCCCCAAGAAAAAAATCCCCATAGACTGCGTCCAGTTTCCCCTTGGGCTTTGCCTAGGTTCTCCTGTCCCACATTGCCTAGTCTGGGGCTTCACTGTCTGCCACTGCTGTTTTCCTTACCCACTCTGCTTTGGGCTGAGAAAGAAAAGCTGAAGGTTTATTGTTAGCTTGTGGTCCTGAGACTGTAACCCAGGATCTTCAAGCCCTCTGTATTGAACCTCATCCCCAGCCCTTTGCTGGTGGCTGGTACTCTACAGCTGAGCCACAGGCAGCTCCAAGAATGGAGTCCTGTGATCTGATGTGGTATTGGCTGGTGTCTGCAGGACTGGACATCCCTAGAGTATCAGCGTTCTAGATTGTGATTGAGACATGGCTATTGGTGGGATAGATATGGCTCAGCAGGCCTTCATGGACACTCCCTGTGGAGAAAAGGAAGGTCAGTCATGCAGTTGGCATGAGTACCCTATCTGTGCCTCACCTCCTTAGCCTTATGCAGAGGGATGGTCCCCTGTTTCTGTGGAAGGACCTTCAGCAGAGTTCCTTCCTTGGGGCGCACACCAGGCAGGTAGCTGAAGCCCAGAGCCTGATTTCTCAGGTTCAGCCCCTGTATTTATTCACTCTGAACTTGACAGCGTTTGGTCGAGATTCACACATAAATGGGCAATTAAAACAGCATGGAAATAACATTATTATGAGCACTTAACAATTTCTTGAAAACATATTCTGCACTTGATTAAAGCCTAGTGTGTCAAGTATCACAATCTTTGTCTGTTTCCTTGCTTGTTTTTCTGTGTATGGGTGTTTTGCCTGCATGTATGTCTGTGCACCACATGTGTGCTTGGTGCCTACAGAGGCCAGAAGGTGGTATTGGATTCCCTGGGATTGCTGCTACAATTTGAGCTACCACGTGAACACTAGGAATCAAGCCTAGGTCTTCTGGAAGAACAACCAATGTTCTTTTTTGTTTATTTGTTTGTTTTGGCTTTTTTGTTGTTGTTCTTCAAAACAAAGTTTCTCTGTGTATCTTTGACTGTCCTGGAACTAACTCTTGTAGACCAGGCTGGCTTCAAAATCACAGAGATCTGCCTGTCTCTGCCTCCCGAATGCTAGGATTAAAGGTGTAAGCCACCACCACCCAGTGCAACTAGTGTTCTTAATAGCTGCGCCATATCTCTGGCCCCAAATATCACATACTTAAATAAGTGTATATAAAACAAAAGCATGTTTTATAAAAGCATGTCCACATATTTGCTTTTGAGGGAAAAATCCTCAGTTCTCTGAGAATTTCTTTCACTGTATTTTGATCATATTCATCCCCTCCTCTAGGTCCTCCCAGATGCACCCTGCTTCCCTATCCAAACCATTGAGTCCAGTTTGTTATATATGTATATATATACTCTTGGATGTATGGCTGCCTACCAGAGCTTGGTTGCTTTACCAAGAACTATACTCTTAAAGAAAACAGATTTTGCTCTCCCAGCAACCATCAGTTGTCAATAGCTCTTTTGTTAGGAGTGGACTTTGTATCTACTGTCCCTCCCCGTAGTCTGTCTTGACCACGCCCAGTTCTTATGTTTGCTGTCACAATTGTCATGAGTTCATAAGCAGCTGCCTTGCCGTGTCTAGGAAACACCGTTTCCTCGTTGTTCTCCAATACCTCTGACTCTTACATTCTTTCTACCACTCTCCCTTTCCCAGTGATTCCTGAGCCATGGGAATAGAGCTTAGCGCAGGGCTTGGCCTTCCAAAATTCCTTATTCTTTGCATCTTTGCTAGTTGTAGGCCATCCTGTTGATTGCCATTTTCTGCAAATAGAAGCTTCGATGATGAGGGTTGAGAGATGATTGATCTATGGAGGCATTGAGAGTCCGTCTAATACCATGTAGCAGACACAGAGACTTGTGGCCCCAGAGTGGTGTCAGCGTTGGGGTTCATCTTGTGAGACAGGACGTAAGTTCAGTAAGAAAGTTGTTGATTAGTAAATCCTTGTTCTTGCTATTTTGTTCACAATATCCAGAAATAGAAACAGCCTAGATGCTCCTCAACTGATACTTGATAATGAAAATGTGGTACATTTACACAATGGAATATTATTCCACTGATAAGAAAAACAAAATTATGGAATTCACAGGTAAACAGATGGAGTTGGAAACCGTCATTTGGAATGAGGTAACCCATGTCCAGAAATAGAAATGTGATATTTTTTTTTTCATTTGTGGATGTTAACTTTGAATCAGTTGTGTACGTTACATTTGGAGTACCCAGAGTGGTCAGAAACTTGACAGGTGGGGGGGTTTCAAGGGAGGGGAGATGTGTAAAGGGAAACATGGGATAATAAAGGTTAAATTGAGGTGGGGTGGGAGGTAAGGGCAAAGAGGAGACTGAGGGGGAGAAAAACATCACTAAAGACTTTTTGAGAAATCATAAGGGAGCTAGGTGTGGTGGCTCATGCCTCTAAGTCCAGCACTTGGAAGGCAGAGGCAGGTGAATTTCTGTAGGATCAAAGTCAGCCTGCTCTACATCGTGAGTTCCAGAATAGCCAGGGCTATGCAGAGAGTCTCTGTCTCAAAAATATGAACAAGCAAGCAAACAAACAAACAAAAACTCATATAGAAACCCACTATCATAGAAGCTTACACACACACACACACACACACAATGACTCTATAATGGGGTGTGCTTGTTTTCTTGCTGTAATAAAGACCATGATAGAAACAAACCCTGGAGGAAAGGCTTTAGTTGGCTGTCTTGGAGTCTGTATTGCTGTGACAAGACACCACAACCAGAGAAGTTTGGGAGGAGAGGGTTTATGTAGCTTACACTTCCACAGCACTGTTCATCATCAAAGGAACGGAAGTCAGGACAGGAACTCCCACAGGGCAGGGAGGCGGGCGCAGAAACAGAAGTCATGAAGGGCTGCTGCTTATTGGCTTACTCCTCATAATTTGCTCAGCTTGGCTTTTTATATATATAGAACCCAGGGTACCACACACTATGGGCTGGACCCTCCCCTATCGATCACTAATTAAGAAAATGCCCTACAGTCAATATTATGCAGGCATTTTCTCAACTGTGTTGCCCTTCCTTCAGATAACTCCAGCTTGTGTCAAGTTGCCATAAAACTAGCCAACCCAGCCGGGCGGTGGTGGTGCACACCTTTAATCCCAGCACTCGGGAGGCAGAGGCAGGCGGATCTCTGTGAGTTCGAGACCAGCCTGGTCTACAGAGCTAGTTCCAGGACAGGCTCCAAAGCCACAGAGAAACCCTGTCTCGAAAAACCAAAAAAAAAAAAAAAAAACAACAACAACAAAAAAAAAAACTACCCAACCCATTGGCTTATACTTCCACTGCATAGTTCATCATTGAGGGAGTCAGGCGGAACTCAAGGCAGGAACTGGAACAGAAACCACAGAGAAAGGTTGCTTTCTGGCTGGCTCCCCATGGCACGCTCAGCTTGCTTCTTACATTACTGAGGACCACCTGTACAGGGGTGGCAATGTCCACGGTGGGCTGAGTCCTCCCACACCAATCATTAATCAAGGAAATCCCTCATACAAATGCCCACAGAACAATCTGATGACAATTCCTCAGCTGAGAGTCCCTGTTGCTAAATATGGCTAAGTTTGTCTTAAGCTGACAGAAACTAACCAGCATACTGGGAAATAGTGCACCCACGCCAGACTAGACACCACAGACTACCAAATAAAAAGCCTAGTGCCAAACATGGTCACTACTTTTGGAGTTGCTGGCCAATGAGGTTCCATAGGCCACCAAACATTACAGGCTATTGTCAGTGCTCCTGGCTGCCTGCCAGAACTTGACAGTAAGACCCTAGTGCTGAAAACACATCACACTTGAGTCATAAGCCATGGCGTCACACTCACCGGGAAGCTTCATCCCTACAGGATACCTTCGATAGTGCAGGAAGTGCCATGCTTGCCACCAGAGGAGAAAGGTAAGCTCCAACCTTAACCAGCTGTGAACCCTGAAACTGTAATAGTAGGTGAGCCTGGCGGTGCCTACCTATTTGTGCTAAAAGTCTCGCCTACAGTATTATACATCCAGGAAGGGACTGCACAGAGTACTTGACATGTAGGACAGAGTGCAGTGCAATAGTACTGATGTCAGACTGGAGAGATGCCTCAGTGGTTAAGCGCACTGGCTGCTCTTTCAGCTTCTGCGTTCAATTCCTAGCAACCACATGATGGCTCACATCTGTGATGAGATCAGGTGCCCTCTTCTGGCTTGCAGGCATACATGCAGCCAGAACACTGTATACATAATAAATAAATCAATTTTAAAAAGGGCAGTATTGCTGTCAAGGAATGGATGTCATGCTCATTCCCGTTTTCCAGAAGACAGCACCGAGGAGTTAATCCAAGGGCACACAGAAAATAAGAGACCTCATTGAGGTCTGAAGCTCAACATAGCTAAACCTGACTGAGGTATGAGGGGGGCTTGGATGGTCCTTCAGGATGCCAACACAATTGCATTTTACTCAAACCTTTACTCACAGGTTCCAGTAAGTACAAAGGCATCGACTAACTCTGAAGAGGTAAGTGGAGGGTGCCACAGGAACTCACACTCGTCAATTCCCTGATAAGTGATGTCTGGGAAGATAGTGGAACTCTTTACTTGCTATTCGCCTATCCTATGTCTGAATTCCATGGAAGATGAGTATAGAATATAAGATTTCAGCGCTGGAGAGAGAGTTCAGGGGCTGAGAGCACTGGCTGTTCTTCCAGAGAACCCGGGTTTAATTCTTAGCACCCACATGGTGGCTCACAACTCTCCGGTGTGAAACCTGATATCTTCACACAGACATATATGCAAGTAAAACACCAATGCACATAAAATAAAAGCAAATAAATAAAAAAAATAATGTCTCTGAGACCAGAGCAGGAATTATATGGATAGGCTGCTTTTATAGAAACCACTCCCTTAAGAGTCAGAGGTATTCAAGTTCCAGCGGTGGAGTTTAGGAAATGCCTGCAAGTGAGATGGACTAGGAACGCTCAGCAGCCCTGGGTGTGCCGGAGATCTGCAAGTGAGATGGACCAGGAACGCTCAGCAGCCCTGGGTGTGCCGGAGATCTGCAAGTGAGATGGACCAGGAACGCTCAGCAGCCCTGGGTGTGCCAGAGATCTGCAAGTGAGATGGACCAGGAACGCTCAGCAGCCCTGGGTGTGCCGGAGATCTGCAAGTGAGATGGACCAGGAACGCTCAGCAGCCCTGGGTGTGCCGGAGGTCTGCAAGTGAGATGGACCAGGAACGCTCAGCAGCCCTGGGTGTGCCGGAGATCTGCAAGTGAGATGGACCAGGAACGCTCAGCAGCCCTGGGTGTGCCGGAGATCTGCAAGTGAGATGGACCAGGAACGCTCAGCAGCCCTGGGTGTGCCGGAGATCTGCAAGTGAGATGGACTAGGAACGCTCAGCAGCCCTGGGTGTGCCGGAGATCTGCAAGTGAGATGGACCAGGAACGCTCAGCAGCCCTGGGTGTGCCGGAGATCTGCAAGTGAGATGGACCAGGAACGCTCAGCAGCCCTGGGTGTGCCGGAGATCTGCAAGTGAGATGGACCAGGAACGCTCAGCAGCCCTGGGTGTGCCGGAGGTCTGCAAGTGAGATGGACCAGGAACGCTCAGCAGCCCTGGGTGTGCCGGAGATCTGCAAGTGAGATGGACCAGGAACGCTCAGCAGCCCTGGGTGTGCCGGAGGTCTGCAAGTGAGATGGACCAGGAACGCTCAGCAGCCCTGGGTGTGCCGGAGATCTGCAAGTGAGATGGACCAGGAACGCTCAGCAGCCCTGGGTGTGCCGGAGATCTGCAAGTGAGATGGACCAGGAACGCTCAGCAGCCCTGGGTGTGCCGGAGATCTGCAAGTGAGATGGACCAGGAACGCTCAGCAGCCCTGGGTGTGCCGGAGATCTGCAAGTGAGATGGACCAGGAACGCTCAGCAGCCCTGGGTGTGCCGGAGATCTGCAAGTGAGATGGACCAGGAACGCTCAGCAGCCCTGGGTGTGCCGGAGATCTGCAAGTGAGATGGACTAGGAACGCTCAGCAGCCCTGGGTGTGCCGGAGATCTGCAAGTGAGATGGACTAGGAACGCTCAGCAGCCCTGGGTGTGCCGGAGATCTGCCGGATGTGGTGGAAGGCAGCGGTTGGGAGTGGCACAGTAGATGAGAAGCTGTGGGTTTGAACACTAAAATGAGAAGGTGAGGGACATTATGAAGAGTGATGTGCAGAATAACAGGAAGAATGAATAGATGGACTCCAAGCTCCCGTGCTAGGGCTATAGTGGAGAAGAGCGCTCAGATCTACACAAATCTGGTTAGCATAATGTAGAGGAACCTACATAAATTTTTAGAAAGGTAGAACTTCCCACGACAGATGTCAAGACTGGATGAATTTCATTTGTCTATCTGCCTCTCGTGGCTGGTGCTGAATGCAGTGGTCACTGCAACCTTGAGTAGAGACTGTCAATGGATCAAGAGCCTGGGGCCCTCTGGAGAAGGAAGCTAAGTAGGAGGGGCTGTCTTTGGGATGTCAAAAGTCCAGGGGAAGGAGACTTTTTTGTCTTAACTCAATAATCTCTGTTGTGACAGGGTTCTGTGACCTTTAGCGACATGGCTATCTACTTCTCGAAGGAGGAGTGGACACTGCTTGATGACCCTCAGAGGCGTCTGTACCACCACGTGATGATGGAGGTCTTTGTTCTCATGTCCTCATTGGGTAAGCCCCCCTCCCCTCATTCTGTAAGAGCATCCTGTCTGGCTTGGCTTCTTTCTAGAAAGAGATGTCTCCTTCCCAAACTGGTCCATGGACCATTGACTCTTTCCCCACTGTCCTGGAGTAGGAGATGCATGTGGAAGACCTGGGCTTGGTACACTTCCATCTTCTTTCTCTGAAGTACAGCAAATGGACATAGGAAGCAGCCTGGGGTGAGGAATCTTATGGTAGCTTCATAGAGTTCACACTGGTGGCCTCTCCATGACACTGTAAATATGTGGCATTCCTATGATCCAGGTACTACTGTTCTCTGGGTGACTTGGGTCTGCCTGTGACAGGAATTGTGGCACTAATATACACACTATTTGGTGGATTATTTTGCACGATCTCTCCAGATTAGTTTTCTTTCCTGTGGCTTACCATGAGTTACATCACTCTGACTTGGTATGTCATTCCCCTATCCTGCTCTTCACTTTAGGACTCATACCTTCTGAAGCCCATGACATCCCTCGGCTAGAGTCTTCAGGAGAGTCCTTCATCCCTGCACTGAGATTCCTGACTCCAAGTATGTGGACAGGCACTTCGTTGCTATTATTTCAGAGCCAGGGCTCTCTCTCACCTATGAGTCTTGTGTGTGTTTGCCTGCTCACCTGTGGCACTGTGTAACACTGACTTTTCTGGACAGTGTTGTTAGTGTGCACAAGTCCCCTGAGCAGTCCTAGAGTACAGGTTCTTTGGGTGTTGAATTCAATGGGCATAACCATAGCCTTTTTTTATTATTATAAAATATTTATTTATTATGTATACAATATTCTGTCTGTATGCCTGCTGGCCAGAAGAGGGCACTAGACCTCATTACAGATGGTTGTGAGCCACCATGTGGTTGCTGGGAATTGAACTCAGGACCTTTGGAAAACCAGGCAATGCTCTTAACCTCTGAGTCATCTCTCCAGCCCAGCCATAGCCTTCTGCACTGAGTTAAGTATCTCTGTCTTAGAGCTTTGATTACTGTGATAAAACCATAACCGAAAGTAACTTGAGGAAGAAAGGGTTTATTTCATCTTACATTCCCCAGTAAAAGCCCTAGACTAAGCATAATTTAGGACAGGAACTCAAGGCAGAAACTGAAGCAGAGGCCATGGAGGAGCACTGCTTACCGGCTTGCTCCTCAAGCTTCCTCGGCCAGGATTAGCTGACCAGGGGGGTGGCACCACCGCCCTAAGAGCTGGGCTCACCTACATCAATTTTTAATTTTTAAATAACCCTTGATTATTTAATGGCGGCACTTTGACAATAGAGGTTCCCTGTTCCCAGATGACCCTAGCTTGTGCCAAACAGAAAAAAAAAAAAAAACAACCAGGACAGTCTTTAACAATTGAGTCTCTGCAGAAAGCCATTTCCTGAGGAAGGAATTCAGGTCCCCAGCACCCTTCCTTGTGCTGCATGCCATTCCCGAGTTGTTGCTCACGTGGTTTCCTGGGAGAGGGACCTTCTGGTCTCATCACTGTAGTAGGTCCTTCCCATCTCGAACTTTCTGTGGGAAATCTCAGGTGCTGATCACTTGCGCATGTTGCCACTTCAAAGTCTATCCCTTATCGTTGCTTCTTTGTGTTTGGGTTGCTGCAAAGGAGTTGAGGGTGAAAAGATACCTTGTGAGCAGAACATTCCCATGGAAGGAGGGTTTAATGCAACCACGCTCCAACGGCAAGAGCTGAGCTGTGCAGAGAAAGCCTTGTGCCGAGCAGAGAACAGCAGTCCAGTGGTGAAGAGCACGAAAGGTGACCTTTCAGAGAAGAGTTTACAAAGCACAGACAAGGTGAGGGACCTCCAGACTCCCTCCAGGCCTCTTGGGCATCATGTGACTCACAGTAGTGCAGAGCCACCCGGGAGCACTGAGAGAAAAAAGGTCATTCTCAGTAAGAAGAGGAACCTCAAATGCTGTGACTGTGGCAAATCCTTCAGTTGTAAGTCTCTGCTTCTTCGACACCGGAGGATACACACGGGAGAAAAGCCTTTTCAGTGTGGGGAATGTGAGAAATCCTTCATCCAAAAGGCTGACCTGAATCAACATGTCAAAGTTCACACTGGAGAGAAGCCTTTCAGATGCAGTGAATGTGGGAAAGATTTCAAACATAACCGCTCCCTTGTTGGGCATCAAAGACTTCACACTGGAGAAAGACCTTACAAATGCATCCAGTGTGGGGAATCGTACATGAACAAATCCAGCCTCATCCGGCATAATCGAGTTCATACTGGAGAAAAGCCTTACAAGTGCAGCGAGTGTGGAAAATTGTTTAAGGAAAGATCCAGCCTAGTTTATCATGCGCGCGTGCACACGGGGGAAAGGCCTTTTGAGTGCAGCGAATGTAGGAAGCGTTTTAAAAAGAACTCACACCTCGTCAAACACCGAAAAGTTCACAGCAGAGGGAAACCTTTTAAGTGTAACGTGTGCGGGAGATCCTTTACTGTGAGGTGCAGCCTCATTAAACACCAGAGATTCCACACCGCAACAAAGCATCATGAGTGCAAGGAATGTGGCAAAGTGTTTTGCTACAGGACTGGACTTTCTAGACACCGGAAGACTCATGCTGAATAGAAGCATTGAATGCAGTGAATGGGGAAACCATTTTCATCATCTACTGTCCGCACACAAGAGAAAGTTCGCTGGACACAAGTCAAGAATGTCTCAAAGGTGAGGAACCCTCACCCACACCTCCATCTTATTGAACTAGGGAGGCCACAGAGTTGGGATGCACTGTGAACCCACTGACTCTGGGAAAGCTTTGAGCAGATGTCTGCTGTTATTAGTGATAGCCACACAACCCAGATAGGTCTGTGAATGCAGACAAAAGTCTCCAGCCATTGGCCAGCCTTGTTCAGCCTTAAGAGTGAGCCAGAGTCTGAAGAGAAGTCCTGAGAGTGTGAGGGAGCCATTCAATGAACGTTACTCAACAATAAGAACATTGGGACAATATGAAAATTATTGCCATCTTCCTATTCCCAAGAAATTGCTACTTTCTAGGAAACTTAGCAAGAAGAAGAAGAAGCCCTGTGGTTTTTGTTGTTGTTGTGTATGTTTTTTAATTTTTTGTTTCGCTTTATTTTGTTTTGTTTTTTGCTTTGTTGAGACAGGATTTCTCTTTGTAGCCCTGGCTGTCCTGGAACTCGTAGTGTAGACCAGGCTGACCTCAAACTCAGAGATCAGCCTGCCTCCACCTCCCAAGTGCTGGGATTAGAGGTACATGCACCACCACCGCTAGGCCACGCCCTGTGTTCTTGACTGCACCAGTGTGGAGTGGAGTTTCAATGTTACTGAGTTTGAATGGAGGAGGAACAGTGGTTAATGTTTAAATAAGACATGGTTTTTGTTGTTATTGTTGTTTGTTTGCTTTTTTCTCAATGAATGCTGCAGTTCCTGGAATAAATGATTGTTTTCTTTTTTTAATTAATTTATTTATTATGTATACAACATTCCTTCCATGTATGTATGCATGCCAAAAGAGGGCACCAGATCTCATTATAGATGGCTAGATAGCTGTGAGCCACCATGTGGTTGCTGGGAATTGAACTCAGGACCCCTGGAAGAGCAGTCAGTGCTCTTAATCTCTGAGCCATCTCTCCAGCCCCAGTGGTTGTTTTCTGTATAGTCTTCATAACTGTCACGTCCGCATGGGTCACTAGTTTTGTTGGGAACCTTATGCTCTTATGTAGATGTGCAGCCCACATGCTTTAGGTATTTGTTGTTTTCTCGGGTGTGAGTATTTTGTCTGCATGTCTTTATGTACACCGAATGCATGCCTGCTGCCTGTGAAGGCTCAAAGATGGTATTGGATTGCCTGGAACTGGTTATAGATGGTTATGAACCTGTGTGTGTCCTGGAAATGGAACCTAGGTTCTCTGCAACAGCAGCGTGAGGCCTTAAATATGAAGCCCTCTCTCCAGCCCAAGGTTTAAGTTTTGAAGAAGTTACCAGACTCAGTTCTAAGTCACTGTGTGCTTCGGATTTCCTCCCGCAGTATTCCAGATTCCAGTTTGTCACATCCTCCCTGACGCTTTGTGAGTTGTGAGGTGTTCGCATGAATCATTTTAATAATTATGTGGTAGTATATAATTGTAGTTTTAATTTTGTGTTATCATCTTATATTATTATAAAAATGTATTTAATTTTGTGGTTTATGTTAGAGCTCCCATGTATTTGTGTGCACCACATATATGTCTGGTCCCCTGAAGGTCAGAGTGACCACTTCTCTAAAGAGGTGAGATTACTCTAACCATGAAGGTATAGCCATAGTCATTCCCAATATGAAGAGTATAATTATGCCTATGTGCAGAGGCATGTGACATAAGATCTTCTAGTGTCTGCACAGACTTCTGCCCATGCATGCTTTCCCAGACAGAAGGACAGGACCTCCTGCAGAGGCCTATGGTGTGATGTGACCGAGAGGCGGCCTTGTATTTCTGCCTGGTATGTACTGGGCTTTTCCCACAGTTGGGTGCTTTCCAGGGACAGCAAGTGGATCCTGTGATAGCAAATAAAAATGAGACGTGTGTGGGGAAAGCCTAGCAGCAAGCAGGCCTCGTGATGAATGAAAGAAAATAGAATGGAAATGAAGCCGACACTAAAGCAGTGATTCTCAGCCTTCCTAATGCTGTGACCCTTGACACAGTTCTTGATGCTGTGGTGAGCCCAGCCATAAAATTATTCTCATTGCTATTTCATAACTGCAGTGTTGCTACTGTTATGAATTACAATGTAAATATCTGTGTTTACCAAGGGTGATCTTTGTGAAAGGGTTGTTTGACACCCAAAGGGGTCGTTACCCACAGGTTGAGAACCACCGCACTAAGTTGTGTCAGTGTATCACTGAGGATGGTCTTGAACACCGTCCTCATGATATTCCTTTAAATCCCAAGCTCTGGGATTCCAGCCATGCCTCCGTATGCTCTGTTTAAAGGAAGGCTTTCTTAATTGGGAGTGTATGAGAAAAAGGTGAAGACGTAAATAAAGGCCAACCAGGAAAGAGTCAATCATGCGAACTCACAAAACCAGCAAATTCCAAAAAGATATAGGGAAGGAAATGAACAAACAATCCATTCAAACATAAACAACGAGCAAAATTACCAGAATCAACAAATAGCCCCCTGAAATAACCCATCTACTAATAGGCTGTGTTCTCTAGTCATAAGACAAAGACCAACTGTGCGGGCTCACAACAGGGTCTGACTGATCTTGTCTACAATAAATAAATCACTGGCAAAGAGACTGAAAATGAAAGATGTAAGACAATATACAAAGCACACGGAAGGCAAACACTATCCATAGGCAGTTAAACTTTCATCTGGTAAATTACCTTACCTAAGATCGGATTAGATAAAACATGCTACAACATATTAATATAAGCACAAATTTGTTAATAACGCGGAGCAATAAATATATACACTGCTTAGGGTGTGTATAAATAAACACTTTGGGCATGAACAGATAAATATGTACAGATACATTCATTGTGGTTCACTTAAATACCTCATTGTCATCAAAAGACCTGACCCTTAGATAAAAAAAAAAATTCAAAACAAAAGTAAAGAATTAGATTGAAAGAGATCTTCAGACTATTGCAAATGGGCTGGAAAGGTGAGGGTGGCCCACAGACAGATATTAAAATTTAAAAAAGAATATTTCAGGGAGCTAGAGAGATGGCGCAGAGGTTAAGAACACTGATGCTCTTCCAGAGTTCAGTTCCCAGCGGCCACATGGTGGTCCACAGCCATCTGTAATGAGATCTGGTGCCCTCTTCTAGAGTGCAGGCACCAGATCTCATTACAGATGGCTGTGGACTAGAGTGCAGGCAAACATGCACACAGACCACTTCATGCGTAATAAATAAGTCTTTTTAAAAGGTATATTTCAAACAACAACTTAAAGATAAATCCTCAGCATCCCATTGAGCATATTCTAACATAGGCCATATTTTAGGCTATAAATTGTATCGTTTGTTTGTTTGGTCATTTTCGTTTGTTTGGTTTGTTTTGGTTTTTCAAGACAGGGTTTCTTGATGTAACAGTCCTGCCTGACCAGTAACTCACTTTGTAGACCAGGCTGGCCTCAGACTCACAGAGGTCCACCTGCCTCTGTCTCCCAAGTGCTGGGATTAAAGGCGTGCGCCACCACTGCTGGCTGCAAATGATATATATTTTTTTTATTTAGATTGAAACAAACTGTATGAAATTGATTTTATTCACTAAAAATAACAGTAATATTTTCTTTATTTTTTTAGATAAACCACAAAACATTTATTTTACTAGGTTTTGCTTAAAAATCAAGACACGGCGGTAGACATAATCTCATAAAACAAGAAAACAGACAAGTTGGTTGCTTGTATGGGTGGCCTTTGCCTGTCTTCACCGTGAAGCAGAAGTGAATTTACCTGTGAAAAGGGCTATGGAAATGTGGGCTCAACAAAGGGATGTAAACAGCAACAACCAAATGGGTTGACAGTGCCTGGCTCTGCCATCACTTGTTCCGCTGAGGTCCTTCCATTCCGAACAAACTACGCTGAAACCTGCTTGCTGACCTCATAGACTCCTCTTGTAATTCCTGCGACTGATCATCATACAACTGGATTCTGTTGCTTTTCTTCCTTTCTTTTCTGCTCTTGCAGTCCTGAGGCGTGCGCTTGCATGTGCTCAGCAAGTGCTCCACTGAGCTATCCCTCGGCCCTTATTCTTTTTTGAGACAGGCTCACTATGCAGCCCAGGCTGGCCTAAAACTTTTAATCCTCATGCCTCTGCCTTCCAAATGCTGCTAATACAATTTTAAATATCTATAACCCCTACAGGTCAAAAGTCAGTGGTGCACTTCATCATAACACATTATAAAATGTATCTCTCACAAAATTCCTTTTTCAAAGACCTGATAACGCAACACCTGACAACTAAATCGACAATAATTTTGACATTCCCAATGCCAACTCCTAGAACAGACAGGTATGGAAAGCATGAGAGTTCAAACAGGAGCCAATACGTAGACTGCCAACAGCTAGTGACGCATTCAAATGGAGGTCCCTCAGCAAGGATTGCAGTGGTTAACTGACCTACTATACCTATGGCTTTTCTTCCAACAGCAACACAAAAACAACCATCATTTTAGAAATCTTTTTAGGCATTTTCAATGGTTTCTGAATTATTTGTAGGAAGCTCTAGTTTATTTGTATAGAGTTTTATATATGTGTCCACCATTAAATCCAGATCATGTTTTATATCAAAATTTATGTTAAGCAAAGCCAGATTACTTGACTTCTGGTCTTTCAAAGTGTTCTGCAGATAGGCCTTGAGATGCCTTCATCCATTTTCATAGCGCTCATTCTCAACTTTCACCACAGGGAAAATACACGGAACCTTCAGCAAGGCATACACATTGGGGAAAAACGTGATGTCAGGAAGGAGGGCTTCGTAGACAGTGGATGGGAGCTCGATATCTTTGCCTCGGTGTTTCCACTTGATTCTCCACCAGTGCAGCTCGGCTGAGAGCATGTCATGATTGGGCAGGTCACTGTACATGTCAGCGTGGTGGTCCTCTGATGTGTTGAATTTGAGCTGCCCCATCACCGAGGTTACCAGGGCCAGGCATTTCAGAGCTTTGAGGGGCTGCCCAGAAAATATATCTTTCAGATCCTGAATAATGTGCTCCACTCTTGGAACACTGCAGGTGTCTTTATAGTAACTCTCAGAGGTAAGCTGAGATTCCAGGTCACCTTGCCGGGCCCTCAAGAATTTCCCTGGGAGTTTCATTTGAATGTCAAGTTTGGTTGCTAAATTTGTGGCTTCCTTAAACCAAAACTCATGCTAAACTTCAATGTTCTCCATCACCTCCTTAAGTGAATGCAGTACTGCAGTCAGGCTACTGGCTGCAAAGAAGACATCCAAGGTTTGTGCCTGGAGATTCTTCCCACAGGCTCTCATAAAAGATAACACGTTTTTAAGAACAACAACGGTAACAATGAAATCAAAATCTGTCACTGCACTACAGAGTACAAATGCTCGTCTAGCTATACAGTTCCTCCTAATACTCGTGTCTCTGTTTATACCATCTAAACATAGAACAAGTGCTTGAAGATCCACTAAGTTGTCAAAGACACCGTGCCTGCCTGTCCACTAGGGATGGCAGATCTCCTTCAGTTCTTCACCTCGCTCTTCACTGTTGGAAAAGAACAGAGATCACATTGTCAAGTTCTAAGAGCAGCTCTGGCGACCAGTGGAAAAAAGAACAGACTTCCTGGATCGTCCCTAAAGCCACCGACACCCAGATCCCAGGGACAGACTTTGCCAGCCACGCCTATAAGGCACAGGAAGAGCTGAGGGTGTAGACAGCCTCTAAAAGTCTGGAAGCAACAACTTTCATTTTGGGAGAAAATCCACTGGACACAATGTAGGCCTGACCACGGCAATACTCCATATTCAATCCCCATTTCTCAGTTATTGTAGTGTGAAATTTCACAGCCAAAATCTCTGCATCAGCTTCACACGGCAGGAAGCCCACAAACTACTCCCTCAGGTTGTGAGCTTCATCGACAAACCTCACCAGCATGGGCAGGTGCTCCTGCTGTGTCCACGTCTTCCGTGATGACAGAAAAGAAGGCCGAGTCTCACTTCCCTGAGTGTCTCCTCCCGAACGCGGCCCTCGCAATTCTCCAGCATCTATCTCTGCTGAGCTTCAGAGCAGAAGAGCGTGTTCACCGCTGTGGTCTCAAATCGCTTCCGCGGGACCTCTGCTCCAGAATTGATCCGGTACTCCAGTAAGGTCTGAAAATTGTCTGGAGCAAGGAGGACTTCTGGGATCTCATCAGCCTCGTGCCCATCCACGGTATGTTCTGCTTTCCCATGAGAGTCAGAATCTCATGCAACGACTTGAGGTACTCTTTGTGTTCCTCCTCTTCGAGGATTAGAGGTAACATGCTTCCTCCGTCCTGCTGGTCCCCCGCTTCGGCACTGGGGTTCTGAGCATTGCTGTTAGTTTCCTGTTCTTGTTCAGAGGTTTCCTCAATTTTTTTCTGTTTTAGTGTCCTGATTTCATCTTCACTCAACTCTTTTATTCGTTTTCTGTGTCTGCTGTGTGGACTGTTGAAATGACTGGTGAGATCGAATCGCATTATCTCGAAGATAAGGACTAGTTCTACAGATCACAGAGGTCTCAAAGTGTTTGGCGCATAGTCGATAATGCTTATTTCGCTGATTGGGTATTTTGTCTTCTGAGTCTGCTCTCCAATTTTCAACCCACTTCTGGCATCTGGCCATGACCGGAGGGAACCTGAAGAAGACCAGGTCGGAACTGCAGTTGGGGGCAGCTCAGCAGTTCGGCTTGGTCGCCCAGTCCCGCCCTCCCCTCTCCGCCTCTTCTGGGCAACACGCCGCCCGCTGGGCCTGTAAATGATATCTTAATAAATACAACAGAGTCAAAATCATGACTTATATCTACTCAGATCACAGTGAAATAAAAATAAATGTCAATAGCAAAAGAAAAAACAGAAAAATGCAAAGCAAATGCATTTGTACACTGCTCTTGAGTGACCAGTGGGTCAATGAAGAAATGAGAAGGAAAATATAAAAATTCTTAAAATCAAACGGAAATTAAAATACCACTTACTGCAGGATGATGTAGGATCAAGATTTTATCTCCAGCACTTGGGAGAAAGGCAGGCAGATCTCTGAATTTGAGGTCAGCCTGCTGATCAACAAAGTCTTCTAGGACAGCCAGAGAACATAGAGAAGCAGGAATATAGAGAAACCCCGCTGAAAAATTTTTTAAAAAGGGAATAAAGAAAAAGAAAAGGAAAAGGAACATACAAGACACTTGTTCTAATAATAGACACATAATAACATAATAGACACCGTTCTAAAGGAGGGCTGATAGGAATGAGAGCTGTATTACTTTCCTCATTGATATGACTGGGGGCGTGTACAGGGACTTTTCTATCCAAGGCTTAGAATCAGTCACGCCATGGCAGTGTAGATTTCAGACCTGTCTAGGTGTCCTCTCCCACCTTCCTGCTTTTTTTTTGTTTTCTTTTAGAGAGAGGGTTTGTTGTTGTATAGCGTTTCTTTCTTTTTGATCCGTCTGCCTCTGCCACCACCGCCGGCTTGTGTAGCGTTTCTTGTGTAGCACTGACAGTCCTGGGACTCGCTCAGGTTAGGCTTGAACTCAGATTCACCTGCCTCTGCCTCCCACATGCTGAAATTAAAAATGTACGCCGCTGTGTATGGCTAACCTTCCAGCGTTCCTGCGCAGTCTCCTCTAGGTAATGTAGGTCACAGAGTGCACCACGGAGACCCGGACAGTTGTAGAAGAGGAATGCGGAGAAGCCCTGTGCAACAAATTAGCCGAACTCCTGTGGACACAGTTGTGGTTACAGAAGTGCCAGTGTTCCCATTTTCCCGAGCAGCTGCCCTGCAAATCTCTACTTCTGAAGCGCATCCTCAGGGTCACAGCAAGGTGGCTTCCAAAGCTGAATTCCGTTGTCCATCCCCAAATTTCCCTTCGCACAATTGAAAAGTTATTCCTGACGACTCCATACTAGTGTGTAAAAATGAGAAGTATTGCCGGGCATGGTGTCTCATGCCTTTAATCCCAGCACTTAGGAGGCAGAGTTCGAAGCAGGCTAGCCTGGTCTACAGAAAGAGTTACAGGACAGCCAAGGCTGTTATACAGAGAAACCCTGTCTCAATAAAACAAAACAAACAAAAGCTGTGGGGGTAGGGTTGGGGAGAAGCTTCTGAATCTAGAAATCCTTGATCTGGACTGGAGAGGTGGCTCCGCGGTCAAGAGCACGGCTGCATTAGCAGAGGTCCCGCCCAGGGACCGCACAGTGGCTCACAACCGTCTGGAACGAGGTCGGATGCCCTCCTCTGGTCTGCAGTCATACATGCAGGCTATATACTGTATACCTAATAAGTAGATTTGAGGGGGGCATTGAGATAGGGTTTCTCTGGCTGGTCCTGGAACTAACTCTGTAGACCAGGCTGGCCTCGAACTCACTAAGATCCACCTGTCTCTGCCTCCCAAGTGCTGGGATTAAAAGCGTGAACCACCAACGCCCGGTCATGAGTAGATCTTTTTTAAGAAAGGAAAAAGAGAGAAATCCTTGATTTCATTATGTTTTGTCCTCTTCCATGGTCACACTCCTGTATATAGTGGCAAGGACCTCGCAAGTACCATTTCACACAGGCAAAAGTCAACATTGCCCCGTTTCATGCATTTCTGAACAGGAAGCAAAACAACAAGGTCTCACTATGTAACCCTGCCTTGACTGGAACACTCTATGACAGGCTGGCTTCTAAAACCCAGAGCCCTACCTGTCTCTGCCTGCAGTTTGGGAGAGTTCCAGCAAGTTTAGCCTTGTAGCTCATCCCCTACTATTTCTAACACACACACAACTCACCTCAGGTAGAAAATATTGGCTCATCTATAATTACAATATTCTCCACACCAGTCCCATGAAGTCCTCGGAAACTGCTCATGGGCAGTCATGTCCAGAACTGACATTTAATCCTATTTGTACTACATTGCCCAGAAAACATTGCAAGAAGCTCGACCAATGAAAATTGGTAGATCAGTGACGACAAGAACCATTGGGCGGGACTTTGGGCTGTACGTGAAGGAGATTCTTTGTAACTTCCTGGACCCGTCAGTATGGTTCACTGAGAACTGGTTTCATCTGCTTTGCCCATGATAAGAAAACCGGAGCCTTAGAAGCATTAGTCCTTCGTCACAGAGCCGGATCTGAGGTTTATGACGACACCTGTGACCCGATCCAGGCTTGAAGTAGGAATAAGCCATGTCCCAGGGCCCCACCATTCTGTGGAGCCCTATGGTGATCGTGGAGGCTGCGGGTGGAGCCCTGCCCCAGGTGAGTGCCTCGGGATCGCCCGCCTACCTACAGCTTTGAGATCTGGGTCGGGAGCCAACAGGACAGGCCCCGTATCCCCGACTGTAGGACACTGATGGACGAGATCATGGTTTTGACATCTAAGTGCTAGAGAGTGATCCCTTCTGACTCTCCGTCTGGTAGACCATACATCCAAAGACTTGCAGGCCCACGTGAGCTCAAAGACAGAAGCCCTGGAGTGACCCCTGCTGGCATTAGATGGGGGTGGGGGAATAGGGCAGTTGCAGAGATGCTGGTGACCACGTAAGATCTGAACAGAGAAGAGACTTGATCTATTCAGAATTTTTCAAACTCCCCAGGGAATATTGGGCATGGATAAGGTGATGTGGATGGAGACAGAGAACTTTGAATCTTTGGGTATATCCTGTGGACTGATGCAGGAATTGGGGGTGTAGACCATAGAGGTGGGGAGAGGCTTCAGATATCTGATAGTTTTTTTTTTTAATTTTTTTTCTTCCTTCTGAGACAGTAATACTGGTAGTCCTGGAACTCGCTATGTAGAACAGGCTAGCCTCAGACTGGATTAAAGGCATGGCCTCCTGCCCCGGGCCTCTCTAATAGACATAAAAGAAGTACTTTCTCTTCCTTTCCTTTAAATTTTTTTCGTGTGTGAAAGCACTCAGCATTTGAGTAAAGTCTATTGTGTACACTCACTGTTCTCCCCTTTGACCTCACTATGTGACTGACTGGCCAGTGTAGCCTATGCTGCCCTCAGACTCCCAGAGATCTGCTTTCCTCCGCCTCCCATGTGCTGCAATTAAAGGGGTGGTGCACCCTATGCCTGCCTAATACCGTATGCCCCACCCCCAGCGCGCGCGCGCGCACACACACACACACACACACACACACACAGGCTTTCTCTGTTGGATGAAAGGCATGGACCACCACCACCTGGCTCCTAAATTCTCAATTAAATGTAGGTAGATACAACCATACATTCTGAAATAACCGTTTCAGTGTTTGTGAAACTCTTTGACATAAGTGTTAGTCGTATGCCTGCAGTGAGTGCTTGGCACGTAGGACTGAATTTGATACAATGATTTTCCTTTGGAGCTAGGACTGTGGTGGTGTGGGTGAAATGGCACTCAAAGGCTCATGTATCTGATTGCTTAGTCACCAGGGAGTGGCACTATTTGAGAAAGACTGAGGAGGTGTAGCCTAGTTGGAAGACATGTGTAGCTGGGAAAATATGCCAATGTCATTCATTCTCTCTCTCTCTCTCTCTCTCTCTCTCTCTCTCTCTCTCTCTTTCTCTGTCACTCTCTGCTTGCTGCTTCTGTATCAGGGTGTAAAGCTCTCAGCTACTGCCTGTCTGCTTCCCACCCTGCTAATGATGGACTAACCCTATAGTACTCTAAGGAAGCCCCACTTCAATGCTTTTGTAAGATTTCCCTAGGTGGTGGTGTCTTGTCCGTAATTAAGACAAGCTGCCATGCCATCCTTATCCTCAGAGAACAAACTAAGGAGATTGACACCTTGTCCAAGGTCACCCAGTAGGAGCCACCATTAAAAGATGGAGCCCATGGGGCAGTTGGGTGAACCCGCCTGCAGGTGTTTGAGGGGACTCGGATGAACCTTTGGGATACCAACACCCTCGTTCTTTACTCACAGTCTTGTTCATCCACAGGTTTCCCATTATTCATTGAAACCCGCCAACCAGGAAGAGGTAAGTGGAGGGTGCCCAGAAATCACAGCCCTGAGTGTTCACATAAGAGACCTCTGTGATTGTGGTGTCCTGGGATTCTCTCTATCCTTGCATTGGATTTCCTGGCAGGTACTCAGAATGTAAGGCCCCCATGTCCACAGCAGGGAATACAGGGCCAGGCTTCTATTTATGGCAACCATGGGCTTAAGTTTCAGAGGTCTTAAAGCTCCAGTGATGAGCATCAGAGGACGCCTGGAAGTGAGATGGTGGGGAATGCTGAGAACCCTCAGGTGTGCCTGAGGGCTGCTGGGTTTAGTGGGAGGTAGGGGTTGGGAGCACAGTGGCCGAGGGCTGGGCTTGCATCCTGTGATGGAAATGCAAGTTCGGTGTGCAGACTGATGTGTGTGCTGTGGAGTGGGCATAGGTGGTTTCCTGGCCTTCCTGCATGGGACAGAGTGGGCAACAATGACCCAAATGGGGTCTGTGTGAGGCAGATGGTTGGGAGGAGCCCATGTGAATTCTCTGGTAGAAAGGAGGGACTTTCCCTGGCATCCTTCAAGCTGTGGTGGTTTCGATGCACATGTCCCACCTCCCATAGGCTCATAGACTTGAATACTTGGTCCCCATTGGTGAAACAGTTTGGGGAGGATTATGAGGTGTGGCCTTGCTGGAGGAGATGTGTCACTGTGGGCTTGTAGGTTTCAAAAGGCCATGCCATGCCATTCCCAGTTAACTCTGTCTGCCTGGTACCTGTGGCTCAGGATATAAGGTCTCAGATGTTGCTGCAGTGCCGTCCATGGCTGCTGCCATGAGGGTCATGGACTCACTCTGAATTGTCAGCCCCCAAGAAATTCTTTGTTCTGTAAGTGCCTTGGTCATGGTGTCTCTTTACAGTAATAGAAAAATAACTAAGACACCATCTGTCCACCTGCCTGTTCTTGCTGAGTGCTGCACAGAGTGGGCAGTGGGACCCTGAGGACAGACTGATGATGTCACAGCTTCAGAGCCTGGCACCCTCTGAGATAGGAGGCCAAGTGGGAGTGACCGTCTTGAGGATGGCGAGAGTCTCTGACAAGGAGGCTTCATAGTAAACTCGACTTTCCCCTTTGTGGCAGGGCTGTGTGTCCTTTGAGGATGTGGCTGTGTACTTCTCCTGGGAGGAATGGAAGCTGCTTGATGACTCCCAAAGGCTCCTGTACCGGACTGTGATGACAGAGATCTTCGAACTTGTTTCCTCGCTGAGTAAGCCCCCCATCCTGTTAAAGCATAGCTGTATGGGCTTGGCTTTTTTTCTTCTACAGAGAGATGTATCCTTCTCAAAGCTAGCCTGTGAAGTCTCAATCTTTCCTCCCACTGTGCTGTAGTGGAAAATACAGGTTATAGACACAGGCTTGTTACATAATACCTTTTCTCTCTTAAGAAGAGTAAAGGCAAACAGGAATCAGTAATCAGTTTGAGGTGACAATATTTGTCTGTGTGGTGAGTTACGCAAGGGCTCCTGGTACTCACTGTATTAACCAAGCTGACTGGAACTCAGAGAGGTTCTCCTGCCTCTGCCTTCTAAGTGCTGGAATTAATGGTTTGTGCCACCAGGGGGTTGAGAGTCTCAACAGTGATCAGTCTTGTAAATACAAGGCATCTCCTGACCCAGATACTTCTCTCTCCTTCTAGGTGGAATGCTAACTGATTGGCCAGTTAGTTCAGGCTTCTTATTAACTCCCATAACTTATATCAGCCCATAATTCTTGTTTGTGTTAGCCACGTGACTTGGTACCTTTTTCAGCGAGACAATCACATCTTGCTTCCTGTCTGGGTGACAGCTGCAGACTGAATCTTTCCTCTTCCCAGAATTCTCCTGTTCTCATTGCCCCACCTATACTTCCTGCCTGGCTACTGGCCAGTCAGCGTTTTATTAAAATGTAGTTGACAGGGTCCAGACCATTGTCCCACAGCAGCATGCCTTGTGTCTGCAGGTGGCAGGAGTTGTGGAACTGATGGGCTCATTGCTGGTTTTTCTTGCAAGATACTCTTATAAGGATTGTTCTCATTAGGTGTCTTTACTTTGGATTATTATGGGTTGGAGGATCAGTCAGTCCTTGTATGGAACACTCACTTCTTGTTTCATTTAACTTTAGGACTTGAACTTTCTGGGATCAAGGACATAACTCAGGTGGAGTCTTGTGGTGATCTCTCCGTGCCTGCACTGAGATTCACGACTCCATGTTTGTGGACAGGTACTTGGAGGGTGGAGATTGCAGATGTATGCACCTATTATTTCTGAACCAGGACCACCACCACCCCGCCCCTACATATCAGTCTCACATGTTTTGCCCGTTGCTTGCACACTGTGAAACTCGGGCTCTCCTTGATGGTGGTAGGTGCATCATACCCAGGCAGTCCTGAATGCAGGACTTCAGTTGCCATGTCTTAGGGGCCTGGACAGCCTTCCGCACTGTGCGCTGCATCTCCAGCAGCAGCGGCTTGTGGGAAGCTATTGCGGAGGACGGTGTCGAGGTTCACAGCGCTTCTCCCCGTGGTTCACTCCATGCTGTGTTCTTGCTGTCCCTAAGGTCCCTGGGTCCTGTGATATTGACAAATGCAGTGTGGCTGTGGGTCCCTGCCACCCTGAAGTAGCCCCTTGTTCCGTAAGAAATCTCAGAACACTGTTAGTCATACGTGCTGTCTGTCTGTCACTCGACAGTCTCCATGCCGTTCATCGGTATTTCTCTGTGTTCAGGTTGTTGGATCAAAGTGGAGAGTGAAGCGTCCCCCTTTGAGCAGAGTCTGTCTGCGGAAGGAGACCTTAGTGCCTCCGTGCTCCAACAGCAAGTGCTGAGCTGTGCTGAGACGCCCTTGCTAAGCGCAGACAACGCCATGATCATCCAGACTTCCTCAGGTCTTCCCATGCATCAGGTGACTTCCAGTGTTGGGGAGACACCCAAGACCACTGAGAGTGGAGAGGCCATTCACCCCGAGAAGAAGAACTGCAAATGCAGTTATTGTGGCAAAGTCTTTACTAGTATCTCTCACCTTAATCGGCACTGGAAGATACACACTGGAGAAAAGCCTTTCCAGTGCAGCGAGTGTGGGAAATCCTTCAGCCAGAAAGCCTTTCTCATCAAGCACTTCAGAATGCACACAGGGGAGAAGCCGTATAGGTGCAGCGAGTGTGGCAAAGCCTTCAAGCACAATATCTCCCTCATCTCCCATCAGGGACTGCACACAGGAGAAATGCCTTTCAAGTGTAACGAGTGTGGGAAGTCGTACAGGAGCCGAGAAGGCCTTAAAGTTCATTATCGGTTTCACACTGGGGAAATGCCTTTTGAGTGCAGCGAGTGTGGGAAGTCGTACAGGAGCAGGGAAGGCCTGTTGAATCATTTCTACAGTCACACTGCAGAAAAGCCTTTCAGCTGCAGTGAATGTGGGGAGGATTTCACCCAGAACTCCGACCTCATTGAACATCTTACAGTCCACGGCAAACCCTTCAAGTGCAACGAGTGTGGGAGAGTCTTTAATTCAAGTTACAACTTTGTCAGACACATGAAAGTTCACATTGTAGCCAAGCAGTATGCATGCAGGGAATGTGACAAAGTGTACTGTAGTAGCTCTAGCCTGTATAAACACCGCAAGATCCACACTCGATAAATAGCTAAGGAGGGCCCCGGGGTAAGAAGTCCCTTACCTGAAATCTCCGCGGAACACAAGTAACGGATGCTTCAGAGCACATGGCGGCACCGTTCACACACCTCTAACCCGCTAAAGCGGCGAGGTCACGGGGCTAGGATGTGTCATGAACCCATGGATTCAGGGATCCGTGTTTGAGGCCTCTGATTAGAAGTTTTCTGGAAATACCGTGACCCTACGTAGGTTTCTGAGTGCAGAGATTGTAGGGAACAGCGTCGGCCACTGGCGGAACTTCAGGTCCTGAACCTGACCTTCAGTGAGAAGTTCTGAGAGGGCTCCTGCGGACTCAGTGTGGTTGGGGTAGGGGCAGTGACCTTGGATCTGAAATGAAACTCGACTTCTTTTTTTACTGAGTGTTACAGTGCCCTGAATAAATGCTTGTCTTTCCTGCTCTGTAGTCTTTCAGGACTGCTTAGTTTCAGGAGAGTTATCGTTGTTGCTATTGCTGTTAGATTCATTTTGTTTTTGTATGAGTGGTTGCATATGTGTATGTCCACCATATACATATGTCTATGTATGCACACCACATGTGTGTCTGGTTCTGACAAAGGTCAGAAGAGGGCACATTCTCCCCGAGGAACTAGAGGTACAGATGGTTGTGGATCACAGTGGCAATGCTAGGAAACCAACCCCTCGTCCCCCGAAAGAGCACCCACTGAACTGTGTCCAGCTCTGATTCTCACACTAGTTTTGATAGAGAGCAGCTCCATGGTGTCCCTCATGATCTCATGTTGAAGTGTAACCCAAATGCTTTCATTTATGTGTGTGCCTGTGTGTATGTGTGTGTGTGGTACCCGAGGAAGTCATTGATCCCCTGGATCTGGAATTGCATATGGCTGTGAGCTGTGTGTGTGCTGGGCGTGGAGCCTAGGTCTTCTGCAGGTGCTCTTTCTTTCCAAGACAGGGTTTCTCTGTGTAACAGTCCTGCTGTCCTGGAACTCACTTTGTAGACCAGACTGGCCTCAGACTCACTGATAGCCTCCTGCCTCTGCCTCCCAAATGTTGGGATTAAAGATGTGCACATATATAGTTTTTTGAGGTATGTCTTCAAATTTTGTGCTTTTCCTGGTTTCCTGTGTGTGTCCACGAGTGTATAACCCAGCACAGCGCTATAGTATTGTTTTAAATTTTTATGTGCATGTGTGTGAGGGGTTTTTTTTTTTTTTGGTCTATATTTTGGGGGACAGGATCTCACTTTATAGCCCTGACTAGCCTGGAACTCCGTGTAGACTAGCTTGGCTCTGAGCTGACAGAAATATGCCTCTTGAATGCTGGGGTTAAGGTGAGTGCCACCACACCTGGCTTTGTTTTGACATGTCTTACTATTTCTAAGAACAAGTATCAAAGTCATTTCCCTCTGCGTCCTTTAGTGTCTTATGACAGACCTGTGTGCCTGTCTGGCCTCAGGCTCTCGAGTCTCACGAGCACTGGGATTGTTATATGCACTAACACGTGTGGACCCACTGGGTGAGAGTTAGGTGTTTTTAATGCAGTTTTTGAGTCAAATTTGAAGCAAGCCTTACTTTCTCTGACACTTAAAGAATTAAAAGGCAGGGAAAATCTCCAGTTCTACAGACAGGAGCAGGAAAAGTCTTAAACATGCAGACGTGAACAGACAGCATCAGCCAGTCAAGAAAGGGATGAGGAAACACATTCAGCAAGCACCCGGGGTATGGGGCACTCTGGAAGTCGAAGTCCAGCCTCTCCTTGAGGGCTGTTTTTCTCTTTCCTTTTTCAAGTCTTTGAAGGGTCTTCTAATCCCGCGGGGGCAAGAATAAGGCTACTACCACAATTTTTGAGCTGAATTTGGCCAGGTCCGTACCTGGGATTCCCAGCATGTGGCACCGAAATACGTTAGTCAGAGGGTATAAAGGTAAAACCCCTACCTTAAACCAGTCAGGAGCAAGCATACATCCTGACATACTTCCTACTTATGGACCTCCCGTGCAGTGTAATCAAACACATCCTGCGCAGTTTGGGCAACCAGCCTTGTTTACAGGAGTGAAAACATGAGCAACAACCCCCAGCATTCCAGCAAGTTACCGGTCCTTGGGCAAATGAGGCTTACAGGTTAGAGGCATTGTTGTTTTATAGATTGCTTAAGCACAGTGATTTAAACTTAAAACAGCACTTTAGTCCTCAGACACACTTGGCTGTTCTCAGTTCTCAACACTCTTACCTTAACATGTCAAGGCAGCAGAAATGCCTCAGTCTTCACAGACTGAGGACAAAGTTCTGCGGTACATAGCTTCCATCCCAGCAGCACTGTAAAGTCAGAAGTGGGCAGATCTCTCTGAGTGTGAGGCCTGGTGTACATAGTAAGTTCCAGGACAGTCAGGACTATGTAGAGAGACCCTGTCCCCTGTCTCAAAACAAATAAACAAATACATAAATATAACACTTTAATCAAATGCCAAATGTTTTCAAGCAAATGTTAAGATCTCATAATAATGTTACTTCAATTATGTTTTAATTGCCCATTTGTGTATGAATATTGACCCAATACTGTTTCAACAAGAACTTCCTAGAAAATTGAGAGTGAGAGTGACTAAATACTGGCCGGCCCTGAGAATCAGCTCTGATTTTCAGCTATTAGGGGTCCACTCCCAAAGACAACTCTGCTGAGAGTCCTTCTACTGAGACGCGGTCATCCCTCTGTGTAAGTCTGAGGAGGTGAGGCACGAATAGGCTGCTCTAGCTGTATGACTGACCTTGCTTTTCTCCTCATCAGGAATAAAGCTATGTTTAAATATAGGTTCCCCTGTGAAAAAAGGATAGTAAGAAGATACATCAGGGCCAGGATTCCCAGAGCTTGAGAAGCTGTGGATCTCTGCTGAGTTCAAAGCTAGCAGGAATACACAATGAGATTTTGTCTCAAAAACAAAATTAAAATAAAAAAAACCAAACTTTTAAACAATGCTGTAAAACTTAAATTTTTATATAACATCAAAAATTTGAAAAGTACTAGACATTTCATTCAATATAAAATATTCTATCTGGTGGCAGTATCAGCATTAATCCCAGCACTCAAGAGGCAGAGGCAGGCAGATCTCTATGAGTTTGAGGTCAAGCTGATCTACTGACCAACTTCCAGATGGCCAGGGCTACATGGGGAAATCCCATCTCAAAAAGCCCCCCCCCCCAAAAAAAAAGGTCAACAGTTCTGGACCTAGTAAACAAAATAAATATAAAGTTAAACATTCAAAAAATCTCCAAGACTGAATAATTCACTGGACAATGCTACAAAACATTACAAAAAGACATAGCACCAATTTTACAAACCATTTTCCAAATAAACAAGAGGAAGACATAATCCCCAAGTCATACTGAAAGACGGGTACGGCTCTGACACCAGACAATGTCAAATGAGACGATGATGACAGCAAATGCATCACTCAGGAAGTTAGAAAAATTTCAATAAAATACTAGCAAGTATTAACAATACAAAATCTAACAAAAGTAAACTGTATGGCTATTCTCAGAATGCAAGTCTGGTTTAATATTCAAAGCTTAATGTGAAGCATCACATCAACAGCAAGCATCAAATTGATTCACACATTTGATGAATTCCAACACCCAGTAACAAACACATCTCAAAAAAAGGAAATTTCCGACATTTAAGACACACACCTTACTTTAACATCACTTATGAGACACTGAGCACATCAGAACCAAGTACAGGTGCATTCTCACTGGTTTTAATATCATACTGGAAGTGTTAGTGCAGTACAAAAAGAAATATAAGCTATACTGATGAAGCCAGGTGGTGGCGGCGAACACCTTTAACCGCAGCACTTGGGAAGCAGAGGCAGGCAAATTTCTGAGTTTGTGGCCAGCCTGGTCTATAGAGCAAACTACACAAAGAACAATGGCAGTGGGTTTTTGACCCTACTGCACGTACTGGCTTTGTGGGAGCCTAGGCAGTTTGAATGCTCATCTTACTAGACCTGGATAGAGGTGGGCGGTCCTTGGGCTTCCCACAGGTCAGGGAACCCTGATTGCTCTTTGAGCTGATAAGGGAGGGGGACTTGATGGGGGAGGGGGAGGGAAATGGGAGGCGGTGGCGGGGAGGAGGCAGAAATCCTTAATAAATAAATAAATTAAAAATTAAAAAAAAAACAAAAACAAAAAACAAAACAACAAAAAAACATTTAGATGAGAAAGAAGAAAAACTATTTGTTTGTAGACATTTATCTGTTTACTATTTTAAGGATTCTCAAAATTTCTTTACATGGCTAGAGATAACTTCATCAAAGTTGTAGAAGAAAAAAAAAGACTTTTGTACACTATACCAAATGCCATGCAGAAATTCAAAATTTAAATATCATAATTATAATTCTAAAAAATAAAAGACATAAATATCCCTAAAAATGTTCAGAAGTGCCAGGCAGTGGTGGTGCATGCCTTTAATCCCAGCACTCGGGAGGGGGGGGCAGAGGCAGGCGGATCTCTGTGAGTTCGAGGCCAGCATGGTCTACAAGAGCTAGTTCCAGGACAGGAACCAAAAGCTACGAAGAAACCCTGTCTTGAAAAATCCAAAAAAAAAAAAAAAAAATGTTCAGAAGTTATATGGTTTAAACTGTAAAATAGTAATGGAATAAGTGAAGAAATACTGAAATGAAAAGACAGACCACGTTGTTGAGTTGAAGATTTGAAACAAAGGCATTACTGCTCAAAACAATGACCCCACAGATTTAACCCAACTTCTATTAAATTTTGACAAGATATTTTGACAAGATCTCATTTTTTATAAAACCAGGAGGACATATACTGAAGCATATATAAAGACTTAAAAAAAAGTGCTAAACCAATCTTAAATAATCACCTTAACCAATTTTGATACTTACTATATAGCTTTGGCAATTAAGTAACTCAATAGTTGGGAATCAATAAAAATTCTGAGTCGTTTTTGGAATGACACAGCAAGTTTTGTGGTGCAATAAGTAGTGACCATTTGTATGCATTTGCAACATGCCTGGCATGGCAAAAGCCCTGGGTTTAGTCCCAGAAGCGCACACACACACACAGACACACACACACACACACAGACACACACACACAGACACACACACACACACACAGACACACACACACACAGACACACACACACACACAGACACACACACACACATCTACCTTCCCTTACATCCTTAAAGTATTTAATAACTTAATGCTTCCATATTTCTCATATAACTAATGATCTACTGCAGACTTATGTGGAAAAAGGGAAATATTCAGTAAGTTTATAGATTTGTTTTCAATTTTTAAATACTGGACAGCAAGGAATATATATATATATTTATATATAATCTCTCTCTCTTTATATGTATGTATGTATACACAAACACAAGACATATAAAGGGTCGAGGTCCTTTACTCCTTTACTCCCTAACCCAAAGTTCTCTCCACCCATATTAGCTGGACTGTGACTGAAAAAGCAGGGGATAAAACCGGACTCTCTGAATATGGCGGACAATGAGGGCTGCTGAGAAGCCAAGGACAATGGCACTGGGTTTTGATCCTACATCATGTTCTGGCTTTGAGGGAGCCTAGCCAGTTTGGATGTTCACCTTCCTAGACCAGGATGGAGGGGCGAGGACTTTGGACTTTCCACAGGGCAGGGAACCCTGGCTGCTCTTCAGACTGCAGAGGGAGGGGGAGAGAAGTGGGGGGAGGGGGAGAGGAGTAGGGGGAGGGGGAGAGGAGTAGGGGGAGGGGGAGAGGAGTTGGGAGAGGGGGGAGGAGTGGGAAGCTGGGAGGAGGAGGAAATTTTTTTTTTCTCAATAAAAAAAATAAATAAAAATTCACTAGCAAATGCCAAAGACTTAGCGGGGCAGCATGAAAATGGTGCTTAAAGTTTTCATTCCTATGTCACCTCCTCCTCACAAAAATTCCTGAGCTAACACCGCACTTCAAAGTAGGAGAAAGATACAGTTGAAGGTTTTCATGAGTGCAAAGTGCCCACTAGTGTCTCTCCTACATTCTCGGCTGGAAAACAATGCTCACTATCTAATGTTTTCATATGACAAGCAGCAATCTGTGACAAGTTTTCTCACAGGGAAGACACTTGTGGGGTTGCTCTTTGGTATGAATTTGCACGTGCTATGTAAGATGCTTCTGTCTGGAAAGATTTTCCTCAGTGGTCGCATTAAAAAAGCCATTTCCCAATAGAAGTTCTTGGATGTTGACAGAAGTCTGCCCACTTGTGAAGGGCCTTTCCTCATCTGCTTCACAGGCAGGGTTTCTCTCACTGTGCATCCTTCGATGCTGAGTGAGGGAGGAACTGCGGCTGAAGGCCTTCCCACAGTCACTGCATTCATACGGCTTCTCTCCCGTGTGGATGACGGCGTGTCGGATGAGGTTTGTGCTCCAACAAAAGGTTTTCTCACACTCGACACATTCATAGGGTTTCTCCCCACTATGAATCCTCTGGTGCCTAGTGAGTCCTGACCTACGGTTGAAGGCCTTTTCGCACTCCACACACTCATAGGGCCTCTCCCCAGTGTGGATGTTGAAGTGGCGAATAAGGTCAGCTCTATTGCTAAAGGCTTTCCCACAATCTTTGCACTCAAAGGGCTTCTCGCCAGTGTGGGCTCTTTTACGCAAGATGAAAGTAGAGCAGTGGGTGAAGGCTTCCCCCCAGTGTGAATGCGCTGGTGCCTCTTGAGGTAGGACCTGTGGTTGAAGGCCTTGCCGCACTCGAGGCACTCAAAGGGCTTCTCCCCAGTGTGGATCACATAGTGGTGGACCAGGGCTGCGCTCTCCAGGAAGACTTTCCCACACTCACTGCACTCGTACGGCTTCTCCCCAGTGTGCGTCCGCTGGTGCCACATGAGGTAGGACCTGTGTCTGAAGACCTTGCCACACTCAAAGCACTCGTACGGGTTCTCCCCACTGTGGATGATGTAGTGGCGAATGAAGCCTGCCCTGTCTCGAAAAGCTTTTCCACATTCTTTACAGACAAAAGGTTTTTCTCCAGTGTGGCTCCGGTTATGTAAGACAAAAGTAGAGCGGTGTGTGAAAGCCCTGCCGCATTCGTCACATGTATACGGCTTCTCCCCACTGTGGATCCGCCGGTGCTGTGTGAGGTGGGATTTGCGGCCAAAGGCCTTCTCGCACTCCATGCACTTATAAGGCTTCTCCCTGCTATGAACCATCTGATGCTGAAGAAGGTATGCGCTCTTGCTGAAGGCCTTCCCACACTCGGTACACTCATACGGTTTCACTCCAGAGTGACTCTTCTCATGCCAAGCAAGTAGGCGCTTCTTGCTGAATACTTTGCCACAATGATGACATTTGAAGACACTTTCCTCCTCCTGAATTACAGGGTCCTTATCCGACTCATGCGAGTCACAATTACGGATGGCATTTCCTGAAGAGACGTGCTTCTGTCTAACCCTTGAACACATGTCTTCAGCTGTCCCGAAGCTATCGCATCCAAGGTTGATTTTCCCAGGAAGCAGCTGGCTCTGGGACTCTTTCCCCGAGGAACCAATTTGATCAGGAGTTTGCACTGACTGGGAGTCCTTTGAGACTTCTTTTGTGAACTTGCCTTGGCATGAGAATCCCTTAGATAGTGCTGACTCACACGTGGTAAGTTCTGTGGTCTTGGTTTTTCCATTGTTACCTGAAATAAATAACACATACCAGAATGATAAAAAAAAAAAAAAACCAAACAAACAAACAGGAAAAATAGAAGCTCCATGTTAAGGAAAACCACGTCTGTTAATCCTGGTTTGTAATTTTCTTCTTTTGGGATTCCTGAATTCCTGATTCTTAACAGCAGAGCAAATCAAAGTGTAGTCTAGGGTGGACACAATTCCTGACTTAGAGTAGATGATGGGAGAGTCTAGGGTGGACACAATTCCTGACTTGGAGTGGATGATGGGAAATGTCTAGGGTAGACACTCCCAATTCCTGACTTAGAGGCCAGCCTGGTCTATAAAGCAAGTCCAGAACAGCCAGAGTGTCACACCAAGAAAAAAACCCTGTCTCGAAAAACAAACAAACAAAAAAGAATTCCTGACTTAGTATATCCATAAAGGCAGGTCATTATTAGCTCCTAAACAGTAGGTAACCCAGGGACTAGTGAGAACGAAGGGGGATAAAATCGACTGCCACCAAGCCTGATGACCCAAGTTTAATGCCTGGTACCCACAAGATTAAAGCAGAGAACTGATTCCTGAACGTTGTCAATCCTCCGAGCTTCACCCATGTTCTGTAGCATCCACATACATGAATGAATGCACACACATGCACAAAATAAAAAAACGTTGTGAAAACAGCAACAGTCTGATGTCTCCCAGCACACTCAGGTGACAGAGATAAAAACGCTACTTCAAAAACTGGAAAAGTATATTTGTAGCATTCAGAACTAATAAAGGTATTGTGAGTGTGGGCTGGGGTGTAACTCGGTAGCAAGCACCTGCCTAGCATGTCTGAGGCTTTTGAAAAAAAAGAGAGTGAGAGAGAAAAGAACATGCAAAAAACTTCAAGCTAATAATTTTTTTAAAAAAGAAGCACTTATCTGATTTATTTCACAGAAGACACAGAATAGCCAAATATCTTATACTAAGCTACTAACCCCTCCTTCCCAATAGGAAAAAAAAGAAAGAAAGAAATACTACGGTGTCTCCATCTGATTAGCAAAATCTGAGGAGAACCCACCCTTACAGCATCAAGTGCTGGATAGGCTATGGTCAAAGGAGGACACGCACGAGGACTCTGGTAAAGAACTGCTCATTTTAGTATCATCCTACAACTCAGAATGAGTGAAAGAGATGAGAAATGGTGGGAAACAGAGCACAGCTCAAGAGTTCAGAAAGAAACACGAGACTGAGAGGAAATCCTCCATGCTAAAACCAAGCCATAGAGGAAATAATCAAACTCAGGGCTGAAATCAAAAAATAGCAACAAAGAAAATACAAAGAGTCAATGAAACAAAGAGTTGGTTCTTAAGAAAATAAACAAGATAGATGAACCTGTAGTGGCATTTCACTTGTATTTTAATAAATAAAGCTTGCCTGAAGATCAGAGAGTAAAACAGCCCCACTGGTCAGCCTTACTACCAGGCAGTGGTAACACACACCTTTAAACCCAGTGGCCACACTAGTTGCCATAGAAGCTAGGTGGTGCATGCCTTTAATCCCAGAACTAGAGAGGATTATAAAACAGGAGGAGACAGCTCTTAGGCACAGTCTCATTCTGACACTCCTGGAGGCAGGAACACCATTTCAGACTGAGGTGGAGGTAAGAGCCAGTGGCTGGCTGCTTTGCTTTTTCAATCTTCAGGCTGAACCCCAAATTCGCTCTATGAGTTTTTATTAATCATACTTCATTTAGAACCCAATGTAAGGCACAAATTTACAAAAGAAAAAAAAAAGAAGAAGCCATTTGCCTGAGGCTTTTTAGCCACTGGCTCAGACCAGAGCCAATCCCAAACCTAGCTACCTGAGTTCAGGAGAAAAACTAATGCTCCCAGCTCCCATCCGCCCCAGCTTAGCTTCCATGTAAAGATGGAAAATACACAGAGAATCTGAATACTGTATATTATTTTGTTGTCTTTCAATTGTTTGTTTGACTGCTGAGAAAGGAGCAACAGATGCTAAAAGACATGTGATTATTAATACTGCTGGATTAATATAACCTATATATTTTGAAAATGCCTTGACTTCAAAACTTAAGTCAAAAGATATGTTACTTTGGAGAAGAGGCTTTGTTTTTGTTTCCATAAGAAGTGAGAGGCTGTGGATTCATTCTGAGTTAAGAAAAATAAGGTTTGATCAAGGAAGACCCCCTTAAAAAATCTCCAATAGGAGCAGATGGCCAAGATAATCCAACATTTTAGAGCACCTCTGCTGCAGTTCCCTCTGAGTTTTACATCCAGAACAGCCTCAAGACTGCTGGCTGAGATGATCCAGCCTCACAGAATACTCAAGTCAGGACTTGACCATAATCCTAAATTATCTTTGGCTCCCTATAAGATTACCAATGACCACAATCAGCAAAAAAATAGTCTAGAAAACTATACCCACATTCCCCAAAAAATGGATTATAGATGTTTGTCTTTGTTTAGAGTGCGGGTTACAAGTTATTATTGGCAATGGTGAGTAAAAAAAAAAATTGAACAAAGGAGATTAAATTCAAGGTTCATGTTTTGAAAACACAAAAAAGAGGGAATATAATATGATAGGATAAAGGGGTAGATTATTGAATCTACTCTGAAAAGAAAAAAGGGAGGATATAAATAGGATCTTGTTTTGAAAAGACATAAAGGCTTTGGTGGCGCACGCCTTTAATCCCAGCACTCAGGAGGCAGAGGCAGGAGGATATCTGGGAGTTTGAGGTCAGCCTGGTCTACAGAGTTTCAGATTTGGCTCCATAACTACTGAGAAACCCTGTCTCAAAAAAACAAAGAAAGAGAGAGAGAGAGAGAGAGAGAGAGAGAGAGAAGGAAAGAAGGAAGGAAGGAAGGAGAGAAAAGGGGGAGATATAGGTATGATAGGATAACAAGGTAGATTATTGAATCTACTCTAAAAAGGGGACATAATAATAGACACTAAGGAAAGCAAGAGAATCATCAGATTATACTTCAAAAACCTGTACTCCATAAAAATGAAAAATCTAAAAGAAATGGATACTTTTCTTGATAGGTACCACATACCAAAATTAAATCAAGACCAGATAACTTAAATAGACCTATAACCCCTAAGGAAATAGAAGCAGTCATTAAATGTTAAATGTCTCCCAAACAACAACAACAAAAAATGCCCCAAAAACCCAAGGCCTGATGGTTTCAGTGCAAAATTCTACCAGAATTTCAAAAAAAAGTTAATACCACTGCTCCTCAAAGTGTTCTACACAACATAAACATAAGGTAAGAAAGGGAGTTACAAACCAATCTTCCTCATGAGCATTGATGCAAAAATACTCAATAAAATACTGGCAAACTGAATTCAAGAACATATTAAATTAAAAAAAATCATCTACCATGATCAAGTAGGCTTCACCACAGAGATGCACGGATGATGGTTCAACATACAAAAATCTGTCAATGTAATCCACCATATAAACAATCTGAAAGGAAAAAAAAAACACATGATGATCTCCTTAGATGCTGAAAAAGCCTTCGACAAAATGCAACACTATCATGATAAAGGTCTTGGAGAGAGCAGGGATACAAGGAGCATATCTTAACTTAATAAAAACAATATACAGCAAGCCAACAGCCAACACCGAATTAAATGTAGAGAAACTCAAAGTGATCCCACTGAAATTAGGAACAATACAAGGCTGTCCACTCTCTCCATATCTATTTAATAGTGTTCAAAGTTCTAGCTAGAACAAAGACAACAAAAGAATAAGACAACAAAAGGAAATCAGGGGATATATACTGAAAAGAAAAAGTCAAACTTTCACTATTTGCAGATGATAGACAGTATATATGTGTGTGTGTGTGTGTGTGTGTGTGTGTGTGTGTGTGTGTGTGACCCCAAAAAATTCTACCAGGGAGTAATTTCTAAAGCTGATAAACACCTTCAGTAATGTGGTGAGATACAAGATTAACTGAAAAAATAAATCAATAGCCCTCCTAAATACAAATGACAAACGGCCTGAGAAACACATCAGAGTAACAAAACCCTTTACAATAGCCACAAATAATATAATGGGGTAATTCTAACCAAACAAGTGAAAGGCCTATTTGACAAGAACTTTAAGTCTTTGAAGAAAGAAATTGAAAAAGATATCAGATAATGGAAAGAACTTCTAAGATTATGGATAGGTAGGATTAACATATAGTAAAAATGGCAATCTTACCAAAAACAAGCTACAGGTTCCCCATCAAAATCCTGACAAAATTCTTCACGGAACTTGAAAGAACACTAACTAACTTCATATGGAAAAACAAAAATTCCAGGATAGCCAAAACAATCATGTAGAATGAGGGAACTTCTGGAAGTATGGCCATTCTTGACTTCAAGCTCTATTATAGAGCTATAGTAATAAAAAACAGCTTAGTATTGACATAAAAACAGACATGTGGATCATCGATGGAATTGAATCAATGATCTTGACATAAATTCACACACCTGTAAACACCTGATTTTTGACAAAGAAGCCAAAATTATACAATAAAAAAAAGAAAACTATCTCAACAAATGTTGCTGGCATAACTGGATGTCGACATGTAGAAGACTGCAAAGAGATCCATATCTATTGCCCTGTACAAAACTCAAGTCCAAGTGGATCAAAGACCCAACATAAATCCAGTTACATGGAACCTGATAGAAAAGAAAGTGGGAAGCAGTCTTGACCGTACTGGCATAGGAGACTACTTCCTGAATATAACACCAGCAGCACAGACACTGGGATGGACAGTTAATAAATGGGACCTTCTGAAACTGAAAAGCTTCTATAAGGCAAAGGACACCATCAAAAGACAAGATGGCAGCATACAGAATGGGAAAGGATCTTCACCAACCCCACATCTGACAGAGAACTGATTTTCAAAATATCTATATCTGTAGTAATAGGAGCGGCGGGGCTGCGTCCCCGGCACCCCGGCCGCCTGACTCCCGCCACCGGCTAGCTTATGCTCCAAAATAATTACACAGACATTGTATTCTTTTAAACATTGCTTGGCCCTTTAGCTCTAGCCCTTACTGGCTAATTCTGATATCCCGATCAACCCATCTCTAATAATCTGTGAGCACCAGTCTTAGCGGAAAAGATTCAGCATGTCTGACCTGGCGGTTTGCTCCATCGCATCTGCTTCAGAGAGCAGAGCTATCACGTCTACCCGGGAGATGGGAGCATGGCGTCTCTGCTCCAGAGCAGAGCTGTTGAGTCTGAGCTCACTTCCTCTTCCTCCCAGCATTCTGTTCTGTTTACTCCACCCACAGGGCCAAGCAGTTTCTTTATTGCTTAACCAATGAAATCAACAGATTGATATATGACACTCCCACATCTATCTATCTATCTATCTATCTATCTATCTATCTATCTATCTATCTATCTATCTATCTATAAAACTCAAGAAACTAGGCAACAAAGTACCAAATATTCCAATTTAAAAGTGGGGTACAAATCTAAACAGAATTCTCACCAAAGAATATCAAATGGCTGAAATACACTTATAGAGCTGTTCAACATCCTTAGTCATCAGGAAAATGCAAATCAAAATGACTGAGATTCCATCTTACAATTGTCAGAATGGCTAAGATCAAAAACACTGATGACAGTTTATGTTGGAGAGGATGTGGGGTAAAGGAACACTTCTCCCCTGTTGGTCCGAATACAAACTGGCACAGCCACTTTGAAATCTCCATGGCGGTTTCTCAGAATAATGGGAATCAATCTACCTCAAGACCCAGCAATATGAATCTTGGGCATATACGCAAAGGATGCTCACTCATACCGCAAGGACACTTGCTCAACTATGTACACAGCAGCAATGTTCATAATAGCCAGAACATGGAAACAAGCTAGATGTCCCTCAACCAAAGAATAGATAAGGAAAACATGGTACATTTACACAATGGAGCATTACTCAGCTGTAAAAAACAATGTCCTCATGAAATTTACAGACAAATAGATGGAACTAGAAAAAAACTATTCTGAGTGAAGTAACCCAGACCCATAAAGACAAACATCGTATGTACTCACTCCTAAGTAGCTATTAGGAATAAAGTACAGGATGACCAGCGTACAATTCATAGACCCAGAGAGGCTAGAGAACAAAGAGGACCCTAAGACAGATGCATGAATTCCCTGAGAAGGGAAAAAAAGAGATCTCCTGGGGAAACTGGGGGTGGGGTGGGAGGATGGGAACTTGAGGGAGTGGGTTGGGTGGGCTGGGAAAGTTGGGGGCTGGAGGGAGGTTGAAGGTGGGATGGAGAGGGAGAGTAAGGAAAGAGACATCTTGATAAGGGGGCATTTCAGGCTTAGGGAGAAACCTGGTGTCAAGGAAACTCCTAGGAATCCATAAGGATTCCAGTTAAGACTCCTAGCAATAGTGGAGAGGGTGCCTGGTCTGGCCATCTACTGTAACCAGACTGGTGACTACCCTAATTACCATCAGAGAGTCTTTACCCAGTAAAGATCCACAGCTAAGCACTGGGCGGAGCTCCGAGAGTCCTCCTGAAGAAAGGGAGGAGGGATTGAGCCAGGAGGTCAAGATCATGATGGAGGAACACATAGAAACAGCTGACCTGAGCGGGTGGGAAGTCACAGACTCTGGATCAACAGCTAGGGAATCTGTATGGGACTAACCTAGGCCTTCTGCATAGGTGTGATGGTTGTATAGTTTGGTCTATTTGCAAGGCTCCTGGCAGTGAGTTCAGAACCTATCCCTGGCATTCAGCTGCCTTTTGGGACCTGTTCCCCCATGCTGGATTACCTTGCCCAGGCTTGATGCAGGGGGAGGAGCATGGTCCTACCTCAACTTGATGTGCCAGGCTTTGTTCAGGCCCATGGGAAGCCCACCCCTTTCTGAATGGAGACAGAGGAGTGGATGCAGAAGGAGGGTAGGTGGGAGTAGGGAAGGGTTACAGTAGAAGAGGAGGGAGGGGGAATTGTGGTCAGTATATAAAATTAATGAAAAAAGTTAATTAAATAAATACAATTTAAAAAATTAAAAAACAAAGCAACAACAAAAAACAGGGTCATAAACAGGCTCAATGATTCAAGAAACCTACCCAGCATAGAATTTCAAAAAAGAACCAACCTTCATCACATACTCACAGGAAATCTGGCTTCTCTTTCATCCTATGGTTTATAAAAAACAAAACAACAACAAAAAGCAGTTTCTGGCCTTCTCCCCGCTTACTCTCCTGCACAAACCCTTCTCCTGTACCCCCAGATACTGAGTCACAGGGACTGGGGCACCAACCAGTATAAAAGGAAACAGAGGGCTCAGGAGATGATTCGGTAGGTAAAGGTGCTTGCAGCCAAGACTAATAATCTGGGTTTAATAAGCAGAGTCTGCGCAGTGGAAAGAAGAGAGCCAACTCCCAGCTCGCACAAGGTGGCCTCTGACTCCCTTATGCACACTGTGGCATGTATGTGCACGCACGCACGCACACACACACACAAAATCAAAAAGGAAGGAAAGAGAAAAAAGAAAGGAAGGGAGTGAGAGGAAGAGGAGGTAGAGGAGCAGAGAGAGAGAGAGAAGTCCCTAGGAGAGCCCACCAGTCCTTCCCACTTCCCTTACCTGCACTGACGCTTGCGGAAAGGTCTTTCATCACCCGCCACAGCTCCTGCCTGTGCTCTAGCTGACACATCAGCTCAGGTTTGGGAACAGGATACCCTTCAAGGAGAAAAATGCGAACACATGGATGGAGATATAGATAGATAGATAGATAGATAGATAGATAGATAGATAGATAGATAGATAGATAGATAGATAGATTTTTTTTTCCTGAAAAGAGATAAAGACCATCAATGTTACCTGGGATTTCGGGATCAGAATTTGACCTTGGAATGAAGCTGCTCTCAGCAATATCAATAAAGCTAACATGTGACTTAGAAACTTATATTTAAAAGAGTATGTCAAAAACTGTAAAAGGTGTGCCTGGTGGGACAAGACTATAATCCAGCTACTAGAGAGGCTGAGGCAGGAAGGCAGCAAGGCCAAGCCTGCCTGGCAACTGTGATGAGACCTTGCTTTAAAACAAAAAGGAGGGCTAGGGGCACAACTCAGTGGTAGAGAGCTTGCCTAGACTGTGCAGAGACAAGTACACCCCTTGCACTGAGAGAGAAAACCAAGTATTTTTATGCAGGTTAGTTTTTGCCAGCTTGACACAAAACAAACCTAGACATATTTGGGAAGGGGAACCTCCAAAGAGAAAAATACCTCTAGCAGGTTGGCCTGTAGGCACGCCAGTGGGGTATTTTTATACTAGTGAAGTTGTGGTGCCACTCCCGAGTAGGTAGGTGTTGCTGGGTCCTCTACAGGGGAAGCAGTACTCCTCCACGGCTTGTACATCAGCTCCTGCTTCCAGGATCAGGCCCTGTTTGAGTCCCGTACTGACAGTCTTGATGATAGACTATTGTGTGGAAGTGAAAAACAAACCCTTTCCTCCCCAACTTGCTTTTGGTCATGGTGTTTCATGGCAGCAACAGAAGCTCTAACTACGACAACTGGCATTTGGGAGGATGAGTCAAATAGAAGTGATATGGGAGTGTCATATATCAATCTGTTGATTTTACTGGTTAAGCAATAAACAAACTGCTTGGCCCTCATAGCTTAGAACATAGGTGGGAGGAGTAAACAGAACAGAATTCTGGGAGGAAGAGGAAGTGAGCTCAGACTCGACAGCTCTGCTCTGGAGCAGAGACACCATGCTCCCAGCTCCCGGGTAGACGGAAGCGATTCAGCTCCAACCCAGGATGGACATAGGCTAGGATCTTCCTGGTAAGTGCACCTTGGGGTGCTACACAGATGATTAGAAATGGGCTAGTCCAGGTGCCCCGCCGCTCCTATTACTACATAGAAGGATTGCCACAAATCTGAGGTCAAGATGGGTTACACATTAAGTTCTAAGCCAGGCTGGGCTATAAAGTGAGACCTTGTCTTTTAGGAAAAAACAAAAACAAAAACAAACAAACAAAAAAAACAGGTGTAGTGACACATTCCTTTAATTCCAGAATTCAGGAAGCAGAGACAAGTGGATCTGAGTTCAAGGCTTGCCTGGTCTAGTGACCCTGTCTCAAATCAAACAAAATCGCATCCCAAAATACATATAAATAGAGCAGCTGAAAGTGCTTGCTGCCAAGCCTTAAGCTGACCCCCAGGATCCATGTGGTGGGGAGAAGTGAGTCCTACAAGTCATCTTCTGAGTTCTATGTATCACAGCACAAGTGCACAGACACACACACACACACGCAGACACACACAGACACAGTATAATCCTAGCACTTCAGAGATGGGGGCAGGATAATAAGGAACTCAATGTCATCCTCAGCTGTATAACGAGCTCAAGACCAGCTGGGCTACATGAGTACAGACCATTCTACAAAAGATAAAAGTCAAGTCTATTTAGCTCAGTTTAGAGGCAAGCCATTCCTGCACCCCTTTCTTTCCTTCCCTCTACTCCCCATCTTTCCCTCCCTTTACTAAGGTCTCACTATCTAAGCCTAGGGTGGCCTCAAACTCCTGATCCTCTTGACTTGGGTTCCAGAGTGCTAAGATTATGGACGGGTGTGAACTACCACAGTCAATGAGTACCGGTTTTCTATAATCCACTGTAGCTAAGGCCAAGCCAGAACTACGCTGATAAGCACATTAACCCCTGGAAAGAACAGTGGCTCCAGGAACTTTTGATTCTGTCCTTCCACATTTATGTAGGTCCTGGAGTTAGCACTTGGGATTCTGTTGTTGTTTATGTATATGGGTGTTTTTCCTGCATGTATGTATGTACCCCTTTTGTGTGCCTATTGCTCTCAAAGGCTAGAAGAGGGCCTCAGTCTCTGGAACTAGAGCCACAGATGGCTGTTGGCCTCCAGGCTAATGTTACATTTTGAACCTGGGTCCTCTGGAAGAACAGCCAGTACTTTTAACCACTAAGCCATCTCTCCAGCCTCCAGTTTAAGCAAATGCTAAGCTATTTGCCAACCCTAAGCCTCGTTTCTTGATGACCTATTTTCCACCCAGAAGCCTGGGACTGAGGTGGTTACAGCCTGATGACCTTGGCTCCCCCAGACTCCTATGTGTATCTCAGTCACCCTGGGGTGTTATCCTCTCTTGGACCCTTATCATGAGCTATTTACCTTGAGCCCGCTTTCCCAGTTAATCTACAGAACTTATCCTTAGGGAAGAGGCCATATGTACTTTACAGAGTTTCAAAGCAGCCGTGTATTAAGATTTATTATACATACAGAATTAAGTATCACCAGGAAACTTTTTTCTAAATTGTCCTGTGCTTAAATATGTCTAAAATAAACTGCCTGGTGTCAAACTCTCAAAGTCTGAACCAACACCAGTTACTGAGTTGTGCTGGACCAGGCTTCCTTCTTGACTCATTAGGATCAGCTTTCTGCTGGCCGTGGTGTTTGCAGATACATACACATACAAATGGCTATCTGGGCACATGAGGTAGTTCAGAGTAGAAGTGCTTTTCCTCCAAGCCAGCAACCTGAGGTCGAGTCCCAGAACCCAAATAAAAGTAGGGGAGAACCAATTCCTAAACAATTGTCCTTTGACCTCCACACTCAAGTCACTGCTTGCACATGAGTGGACATAACCCATGCACACTTGAACACTTACACACACACATTTTATAATATTTAAAAAGTGACATTATGAGCAGAAATTACAAGGAATGGTCTTGCAGGGATCTGAGGATTGTCCAAGGCAGAGTGAACTGCAACGGTAAAGGAGAGAGTAAAGGGAATTTTTGGTCAGGTGGGTACACCTGAATAGCAGTGAGCCAGAGAGAGAAAGGAAACAAGATAATAAGTTGTAGTAGGAGCTGCGGGCTGTGTTCCTGCCGCCCCAGCTCCTGGTCGCCTGGCTAGCTTATGCCCCGAAATAACAACACACAAACTGTATTCACTTAAATACTGCTTGGCCCATTAGCTCTAGCCCTTACTGGCTAATTCTGATATCCCCATCAACCCATCTCTAATAAACTGTGTAGCACCGGTCTTACTGGGAAAGATTCAGCATGTCTGACCTGGCGGCTTGCTTCATTGTGTCTGCCTCTGAGTGGAGCTGCATGGTTTCTGAGCTCAGGTCCTCTTCGTCCCAGCATTCTGTTCTGTTTACTCCACCCACCTATGTTCTAGCCTATCAGGGCCAAGCAGTTTCTTTATTACTTAACCAATGAAACAACAGATAGAAAGATGACCCTCCTCCATCAATAAGTGGTCAACCAGAAAGAATAAGAGACTTGGTGGGCGGTGGCCTTTAATCTCAGCACTAGGGAGGCAGAGGCGGGTGGATCTCTGTGAGTTCAAGGCCAGCCTGGTCTACAGAGAGTTCCAGGACAGGTTCTAAAGCTACAGAAAAACCCTGTTTCAAAAAAAGAATAAGAGACTAATAGACCATGTCTGATTGGATTATGAGTTGATGAAAGCCCTTAGCCTGGAGCTTCACTCGCCTTTCAATCCCTTAAATTACCTACCAGAGGCCTGACATTCTTGACATGAGGAAGCTGTAGAGGACAACTAGCTGAGAGGCATACTGGGAACTAAGGGCTCTGTGTCCTTTATTAGAGGCAGAAACAAGTAGGGACCAGTTATTAAACCAAATCCTAGACGTCTGCTGCCTATAGTTACACCAAGTTTTATCTTTAGACCTCTAGGTTATCATGAGAAATAGTCATCTGCTTACTGTAGAAATGACTTACAGACTGACTTCAAGGTGTTTTGTTACAGAAAAGGTGGCAGGTTGCTACGGATTATGCCTCGAAGTCCTACTTCTTTAGCTATGGTCTTCACTGTTCATATATATATATAAATAAATGACCCTCTCAGGTACTAAGCAAATAATAAAAAAGAAAAAAAGAAAAGGAAAGGACATATCCGCTCTTGGGTATGGTGGAGGAAAAAGTTTATTATAGATATGTGGGGGAGTATAGTCAGACACAGAGACATCTGGAAGAGTCCAGAGTAGACATGACCCTGAGCTATGTGAGGAGAGGGGAAAGGGAACCAGGGGCAGCAGTCAGGAGGCCCAAAAGAGGAGGGTTAACCAAAATGGTTGGATTAAATAGGGAAGGTTAGCTGGGAGAAGGGCAGCCCAGCCCCTGGGCTGGAGAAGTTTATGGAAGAGCGCAGGCTGTGCCCGCCAAGAGGACCCTGAAACAGGTAGGAACTGAGGGACGCTGGGGGAACCTAGCGGCCAGGTCCGCTCTGATAGTAGGCACCTCGCCGCGTGTCCCGAGTTTGGGACCTAACACTAAGACTCGAAATAAATTGAGTACCATGCAGAGCCACTCTTCCTAAACAAACACAACTGCAAAGACAAAGCGAGAGGCTCTCACGACTGAGAGACTTTCCAAACCGTGGAGGCATCAAAAATCTCCGTCAACCCACCTGCCCGGAGTCCTTCAGAACCGACGCCATCATGAGACCCCCGTGGGCTGCCAACCGGTGGTCCTGTCCCGGGCAGGCGACCTTGGCTGAGGACAGCTGTGCCCAGGACACGGAGGCCCGCTCACCGCGGTCTCCAGGATTTGCCTCTCAGAGGAGATGGCCTCGGGAAGTGTTAGGATTTCCACAGCAAGCATGGACTACAGGGTCGCGCCAGGATGACATCACGGAATCGGCAAGCTCCTTGACAGAGGGGTAGTGTCCTACAGTAGGCCTTTCATTTGCTGAGCCTCAAGACTCGTGTGCTGTGCCTTCTGGGTAATGTAGTTCTTTCTCTGCTGGAGCCCACCCCGAGAAAGGAGCCCTTGTCTTTTCCTAAAATAGACTACAGTCCCAGTTTAGTCATACCTATTGCTTTTTTTTTTTACTTGAAATTGTTTTACTTTTTTTGTTTTTGAAACAGCTTTGCTAAGTTGGCCAGGTTGGCCTTGAACTCCCTTCCTCAGCAACCCAGGCAGGCCTTGAAATTGTCCTGCCTCAGTCTCCTGAACACTTAAGATTGTAGGCACGCACAGAACCACCCAGTAACAGTGCACACCACTCGAGAGGATTCGAGCACTGGGTGAGAAAGTCACTCTTCCTATGTAAAATGTAGACTAGAGATGAGGGTGTGTCTGGATTCTTTTCCAAGCATCTGGGTAAATAACAATGAGAAACTGGGCACTCTGCAGGAACCCAGACGTCTATACATGTATCACCACTCCTAATCCACCCCCTTTTCATTTATTACTTAATTTGTATGTGTGTGAGCGTAGGTGTGCCTCCATACGTGAGTGGAAGCACAAGGACTCAGTCTGCCCCCAGAACCCTGAACCAACTGAACACAGTGGTATGCATTTGTGGTCTTAGTGCTGGGGAGCTGGAGATAGGAGGATCAGCGTTTCATTGACCAGCCAGTCTAGCCAAGTCGGTGAGCTTCATGTTGACAGACCAACCATTTCAAAAAATGAGATAGAAGCGTGGTGTGGTGGCACCGAGGAGGAACAGACAGGCGGATCTCTAAGTTTGAGGCCAGCCTGGTCTACACAGGGAGTTCCAAGACAGTCAAGGCTGTTAACACAGAGAAGCTCTGTCTTGAAAAATCAAACAAACTAAACAAAAAGTGAGCTGGAGAATGTTATGTTTTTCTGGTCTGACAAACCTCTCTGCCAACACAATAATCCAAATCAGACCAAATTAGAAGCCAGGTTTAATGGATGCCAGTGCTCCCAGGTGGCCCTGGGGGTGGGGGGACACGAAAACCCAGGAGAGACAATGTTTGTTCTCTGAAGGGCGGTTTAAATAGCCTGTGGGAATGGTCTTGACCTTCTCTGGGGCGGGGTGATCATTTGGCAGGATTTCTCAGAGATGGAGTCTAGACTGTGGCAACCCCCAGGGGAAGGGGCTTGATATGGAACTTTCCACCCAACATTCCATAATGGATGCCAGGAGCTGGGGTGAATACCCCAGCCAAACATTCCAGACTCTTTGGATAAGGATGTTAGGAGCTGAGGTGATGCTTCCAACCAAACAGAGAGCAATAGAGGGAGATACCAGATATGGAACCCTGGACTTCACCCCCACCACACACGCAAGACAAAAGATTCTATCACATAGACATGCTAACTCACACAACCAAAAAGATTGATATTAATCAGTTTTAATTCACATCTTACAAGAGAAAACAAGCAAAACAGATGAAGTAACAGAGCCTGGAGAAAAACACAAACTAATAGAGACAGGTAGAGCTCAGGAAGCCGTCTGATTACAGGGAGGCAGCATCCTACGAGAGTGGTCCCGGACCCAGCGGTGCTTCAGGATCTGGTCCAGGTTCAGTCGTTCCGAGGGATGGTACCTAAGAAGCTTGGAGATCAAGTCCTGTGCCCCCACAGGAACCGACTGAGGAAACCTCAAATCCACCTAATGAGCCAGGGAAGAAGAATGACGACCTAGTTTATCTCTTTAGCTCATGTCATCTGGGTTCTGTCAGAATCTCCGGTAAGCACTCCCACCCTCAGCAGGCAGTGCTGGCTCCCTGATGTGTGGGACTCCGCACATGTGGCCAGCTCACCTTGAGGATGCGCTTGTATGTCTCATTGTGAGTGCTGCTCTCGAAAGGAGGATTTCCCACCAGCAGCTCATAGCAGAGCACCCCAATACACCACAGATCCACCTTCTCATCATACGTTCTTCCCTCAATCATTTCCGGGGGCAGGTAGTCCAGAGTCCCGCACATCGTCTTTCTCCTAGAGCAGGACACAGAAGGGAGTGCTGAGCATGGGCGGAGTTGAGGGACATCTTCCCTGCTGAGCACACATGTGGACACACAGAGAATTCTTTAAGATTCAGGGAAGGTATAGGTGGCTCCTATCTCTAATCCTGACACTTGAGAAGGTGGGAGGTAGAAAAGAATAGTGTCCGTTTGAGGCTAGAATGAGCTAGAGGCCAGGCAGGACTATAACATGAGAAACTGTCAATCATTCAGAGAAAGCTGGGCTGGAGAGATGACTCAGCGGCTAAGAGCACTGGCTGCTCTTTTTAAGGACCCTGTATGGACTTCCCAGTACCCACGTGGCAGCCATAACCATCTACAACTCCAGTTCCAGGGGATTTGATGCCCTCTTCGGCCTTCATGGGCACTAGGTATGACAAGTGTACAAGACACACATGCAGGCAAAACACTCATACACATAAGATTAAAAATTCAAAACCAAAACCCGAAAACTCAAGAGAAGGCAAGTACTGTAAAGGAAAATGCATTAATCCCATGCTTTAAAATTATTCAGTCAGGTGTAGTAAATCACACCTGAGACAGGAGGATTGCTCTAAGTTTGAGGCCAGCCTGGTCTACAGAGTGAAAAGGAAGAAGATTTGGAACATAATATAATGATGATATATATCATGAGGATCCAAGCAAATGTAGCTATCAACACAGAAAAATTCATTCCTGGAATGCTTACTAATTTACATGGAATCTTTTAGCATGGCACATACTAATAAAGACCAGGAAAGAAAAGCTCTGGTTGGGCCTACACACACACACACACACACACACACACACACACACGCACGCACGCTCAGTGTCTTTACTGCTCTCTACTTTATTCCTTTAAGGCAAGGTCGGTCTCTCTCTGAACCTTACCCAGTCATTTCAACCAAGCAGTTTGGCCAGCAAGCTTCCAGGAGCTGCCTATTTCCATCCCTCAGCTCTGTGCTTCCAAAGGAAATGCTCTTGCCCACTGACCCATCACTCAACCCAAATCTCTCACTCTGAAAACGCATTTTAGATGTATGCATTTGGAAAAAATGGTGCCCAAATACAAGCCTCAGTCTGTATCTGGGTCTTAACATGTGAGATGATTTCACCTAGAAAACTCCTCAATGGTATGAGGGTCTCACCCCCATCGCACCTGACCTACCTGAGAGAGGGGGTATGCACAGACCAACCAAAGTCTGCGATCTTCACCTCGCCCCTGAGCCCCAGCAGGAGATTCTCTGGCTTGATGTCCCTATGAATCACCTTCTTCTCATGACAGTAGGTCAGGGCATCTGCCAATTCCTCTATTATCTGTGTGAACAAAAGCAATCTGGTAGGGGAAAGACTTGCACGGCCTCCTTGTGAGGTAGAATAGGCATCATGAATTTTAAGACTGCAAAGCAATCTCATTTCCTCACTAATAATTCCAGTGTTTCTCCATGTGTACACACACGCCTATGTGGAGCCCAGAGGACAGTCTTCAGCGTGGCTCCTTACTGGCCATCCACCTTGTCTGTTGTCTCACTGTACAGGCAGCCCAGATTAGCCTTAAACTCAAGAGCTCTGCAGGCCTTTGCTTTCTGAGTTTGGGATTAAAGGTATGCACCGCCATGCCCACCAGGTTCCCCAATATCTTTAATAGAGCACCATGGTTATAGTTCTGAGTGGACACTAAAATGGGCAGGTCCTCCCTGTGGATTTGGCACAGTAAGTAGTCAGATATGGAACCTATGCCGAACCAATCAGATAATTCCTCAAAGAATCCATCTCAAGAAACATCCATTTTGATGTCCAGTTGACCCAACTACTGCTGATGGGATAATGGCTGCTATGGCTTCCCTTTCAGCACCCTATAAAATCTTAGATAACATTTTTTGGGGGGGTTCACTATGTAACCCTACTGGCCTGGAATTTGACATGAACCAGGCTGACCTTGAACTCCTGATCCTTCTGCCTCAGCCTTCTAAGTGCTGGAATTATAGGCCTGCAAAACTACCCTTTCAATATATGCTTATGGTTTCATTTCCTGTATCACAGAGTTGGACCTTTTATACACTGTTCCCATGTTTATTACTATATTTTTGTTTTGTGCATGCACAGGTCCCAGGACTACCTTCTGGATTTGTTCTCTCCTTCTACCATGTGGTCCAGGAGGCCAAACTTACGTGCTCAGCTTAGGCAGTAAGCATCTTTACCCACCAAGCCAGCTTTCGAGCCCACGTTATATCAGATGCTTGACATAAAGACTCCAGGTATGGCGCAGTAGCCAGCATTTGGGCATCAGAGTCAAGAGGATCTCTGAGGCCAGTCTGGACTGCACAGAGTGTTCCAGGTCGCAGCTACTGTCCTAGTTAGGATTACTATTGCTGTGACGAAACACCACGACCAAAGAAAGAGCAAGCTGGGGAGGAAGGGAATTACCAGGCTTACACTTCAGCATTGCTGTTCATCACCTTAGGAAATAAGGACAGGCCTGGAAGATGGAGCTGATGCAGAGGCCATGGAGGGAGCTGCTTACTGGTCTGCTTCCCAGTCCACCTTCTTATAGAACCCAGGACCAGCGGCCCAGGGATGGCACCACCCACCATGTGCTAGGATCTCCCCCACTGAGCACTAAATGGGGAAATGCCTTACAGCTGGATCTCATTGAAGCATTTCCTCAGCTGAGCTCCTTCCTCTGATGACTCGATTGTGTTAACGCACAAACACGTCACTATCAAGTCACAACCCTTCCTTTCTTATTCATCCCCAAGATCTTAAATAACTTTAAAAACACAGTCTTTACAAACTCAAACACATTTAAAACTTCAGCCCCTTTAAAATAGCCAATCTCTTTAATAAAAATACAAAGTGTTTTAAAATTCAGGTCTCTCAATTGTGGGCTATTTATCCTGTAAAATACTTTCTTACTTCAAGGTGGAAAAAAAATTAGGGAACAGTCACAATCAAATCAAAGCATAACAAAATTCCAACCGTCCAATATCTGGGATCCACTCACGACCTTCTGGACTATTCTAGCTCGGGTCACTTCTCTGGCTCTGCCCTACACACAGATATTTGAATATCTAGGATCCACTCACGACCTTCTGGACTATTCTAGAGAGCTCGGGTCACTTCTCTGGCTCTGCCCTGCACACAGATATTTGTATATCTGGGATCCACTCACGACCTTCTGGACTATTTTAGAGAGCTCGGGTCACTTCTCTGGCTCTGCCCTGCACACACAGCTTGTCTTCTAGGCACCAGCCAGCTTCCACTCCACTGCTGCTACTGTGGCCCTCCCCAACTAATCATTAAATGAGAAAATGCCTTACAGCCAGTCTCACTGAGGCATTTTCTCAGCTGAGCTCCTTTCTCTGATGACTCTAGCTTGTGTCAAGTTGGCACACAAAACCACCCAACACAATTACATAGCTGAGACTCTGTTTTCAATAAAAAAAATTTCCCAAACTATGAACACGAATATTCTAGAACTACATTAGGAATCAAACCCAGAGCTGAGCTGGGCAGTGGTGGTGCACGCCTTTAATCCTAGCACTTGGAAGGCAGAGGCAAGCAGATCTCTGAGTCTGAGGCCAACCTGGTCTACAAGAGCTGGTTCCAGGACAGATTCCAAAGCTAACAGAGAAACCCTGTCTCGAAAAACCAAAAAACAAACAAACCAAAACCCACCGAACCCAGGGCTGTACACACACTAGAAAAGTGGACGACCAAGTTACATCTCAGCACCCCAGAAAAAAATTCTAATAAAAACAGTCTAAAGCTGGGTGCCATGGCACATGCCTGTCATCCTAGCACTCAGAATGCTCCAAGTTCAGGCCAATTTAGGCTATATAGAAGTTGCAAGTCATTCTTGGCTGCCTAGCACCCTGAGTCAGGTATAATGGCCTATGTCTATAATACCAGCACATGTCACAAATCTCAGATCAGCCTGGGCTAGCCTGGGCTACCTAGCACCCTGAGTCAGGTATAATGGCCTATGTCTATAATACCAGCACATGTCACAAATCTCAGATCAGCCTGGGCTAGCCTGGGCTACCTAGCAATGTTTCCAACTCAGAAAGAAAGTGGGGGGGGGGGAGGGGATGAAGGCCAGCAAGATATCTCAGTGGGTAGGGAAGCTTTGCTGTGCAAGCCTGGTGACCTAAGTTTCCTATAAGCTGGAGACCTGGTGACCCTGTAACCCATGTAAAGGTGGAAATAAAAGTGGAATCCTCCCTCCATGACTTCCACATGAGCACTGTGGCATGTATGTTCCCCCTCCCACATCACACACAAATACACATAATAATAAATTAAGCTGGGTGGTGGTAGCACATGCCTTTAATCCCTGCACTAGGCGGCAGAGGCAGGAGGATCTATATGAGTTCAAGGCCAACCTGGTCTACAGAGCAAATTCTAGGACAGGCTCCAAAGCTACACAGAGAAACCCTGTCTCAAAAAAAAAAAACCCAAAATAATAATAATAATAAATTAAGAAAAAGTGGGAAGGGGATATTGGCAACCACAAAGAGTAACTCATCACATGCTCAACCCTTAGGGCCCCAGAGCTCCCCTCACCGTGGCTGTACGCTGCTCATCTAACACACGGTTTCTCTGAAGCTCCTTATAGAGTTCGCCCCGTGGAGCATATTCCAGAATTAAGTACACCCGGCGAGCATCGTGGAAGTAGTTGTACAGGCGTAGGACATTCGGGTGTCTGAGGAGGAATGAGAGAAGAGTCGGGGCAGGCCTGAAGGCACAGCACGTAACTGCACTTATTGCCAAGGCTGCCAGCCTGAGTTCTGTCCCCAGAACCAGTATGGCGGAAGGTGACAATCAACTCCTGCAAGCTGTTCTCCACACTGCGACACACACGGCCCACATGCCGCCCCATCCCCTAATAAATTAAAACAACAACTACTTCTTTTGGGGAATGGTGGCGCACGTCTTTAATCCCACCGCTCAGGAGGCAGAGGCAGGCGGATCTCTGTGAGTTCAAGACCAGCCTGGTCTACAGAGCGAGTTCCAAGACAGCCAGGGCAACACAGAGAAACCTGTCTCAAAAATCAAGACAAAACAAACAACAATTCAACTACTTGTGTCTATTGTGTAGCCCTGGTTGGCCTGGAACTCACTATGTAGACCAGGCTGGCCTCAAACTCAGTGACCTGTTTCTGTCTCCCAAGTGCTGGGGATAAAGGAATGATTTAAAAAAAAAAAAAAGTCACCTGAGGAGCAATACTGGAGGTTTGACATCTGACCTTCACAAAGGTACACACTTAAGACTGGTGTGTCCGACACTGGGAGAGAATGTTACACGGTCTAACTGGAATGAGCTACAGAGAAAAATCTTCAGGGTGAAAACGGAGAGCTTCTTTGGAACTCGTGGGGAAGGCCACGTTCAGAGATCAGGCCAGCAGGAGGAAAGCGGGAGCCTGAAACCCCTGCTTGGCATCCCACACAGACCATGCTTACTGTAGGTGTGCCTGGATCTCCACCTCCCGTCGAAGCTGATGCTCCAATCCCTCCTTCTCTATCTGGGACTTGAAGAGGACCTTCAGGGCCACAATGAAATGGTTTTCCTTGAGTCGAGCCAGGTACACATTCCCAAATTTCCCCTTGCCCAGAGGACGCCCTATTTCAAAGTCATCGATGGTGAAAGGCCTCCTGAACAGAAGAAGAGATGACCGCATTCAGAGACTAGCGGGTTAGGGACCCCCCAAAAGCCCCCCTACCCCACCATTCGGTCTGATCACAACCCCAGCACTGGGTGTTCAATGAGGAAACAGCGTCTTGGACTCATTGGCCACTGCTCCACGTGCCCAGCTTCTTCTTCACCCGAGTCCCATCTTCTTCCTTCTTCTAGAAACCATGGCAAGGCACTCACCTGGTTGAGTTGCTGGGTTCCATCTGGCCAGTCGCTAAGGGTAAGAGGGAGGAAAAGATGGGTGTGGCGATGCTTAACTGCAATCCCATCAGGGGGATGAGGAGGCAGGAGGGTCACAAGTTCAAAGTCATTCCCCACTACACAGCAACTTTGAGGCCCACTTAGACTACAAGAGACCCTGTCAGAGATTGGGCAAGGGAGGGGTTAAGAGTATAACAGAAGGGGAGGAGGGAGAGTGAGGGAAGCTGGAGAGAACGAGGAAGGGAAAGGGGAAAAGGGAGGGAAAGGAAAAAGTGAAGGGCTGCAGGAGAATGGGGGGGGGGGGCGGTGAGAAATGGGAGAAAGAACCGAGGAGGAACCGGAAAGGGAAGACTGACGTTTTCAGGGCCCAAATCAGAAACCTTACGGGGGACCCCAGCCTTTTCTGCTCCTCCTCTCGCTAGGTGTCCTGTTTCTGTTTAAGACAAGGTTTCATAGGAGCCCAAAGGGGCCTCTATCTGCGTCTATCCTCCTGCCTCGGCCTCCCCCGTGTCGGGATGACACATTGAACTTTGGCCCCGGTTTCCATTCCTCTTACTTGTGGGCGTAGCTGCGCCCGAGGGCGGCCAGCGTCTTCCCTGAACTCTGGAGAAGAGGTGACGGCAAGCTGAAGTCCCGCCGGCTGCTTGGGTGCGGGGGCTCCAGAAAAGGGGTGGACGGGTAACGCTCCGGCGGCGGCCTCTCCGACGGCCCAGAAGGCCCCAGCCCGCTAAAGGAACCGGGCTGAACACTCACAGGCAAACCAGAACGGGCGGCGCTCAAGAAATTTGGAGAAAGCGCCCGGCCCGGGACTCGCCGACTCCGGTGGCTCCCCATTGGTTGAGCTTTCCGACGTCAACGGCGTACCCAATAGGATAGCGTGAGAAGCAAGTTTCCGCCACGAGGGAGCTCGGCCAATAGGATGACGGGGGCGGGACCAGTCGGGAAGGTGGGGTTAGCGAGATTTCAGAGGTCAGCACGACGAGCTGTTCGTGTGTCAGTGCGCAGACAAATGAATGTCAGTCAACTTCAGGAGCTGCGCTGTGTGTCGGTGCGCGTGCAAATGAATGTCAACTTCAGGGGCCTCGCTGTAAGAAATATTATGTCTTTTCTATCAAGTACTATAAAACTTGTGTTTATTAGGATAGGGAATTAAAATATTAAAAAAAAAAAAAAGATCCCGTCCATGAAGGACCTTGGTGGCGTACGCCTTTAATCCCAGCTCTGGGCAGGCAGAGACAGTTCGAAACCAGCCTGGTCTACAAAGCAATTTCCAGGACAGCGAAGGCTACACAGAGAAACCCTGTCTCGGAGAACAAAACAAACAAAAAAACTGTCCACCCTGTAAGACTTTTGTACACGTGTGTTCTGATTTTAGTTTTGTTTTTGTTTTGTTCCCCTCCCATGCTCCCTGACAGGATCTCATTATGTAGTTCTGGATCTCCTGATACTATTAGACCAGGCTGGCCTGGAATTCACACACCGATCCACCTACTTCTGCCTCAGAGGCGCTACAATCAAAGGTGTGTGCTCTGCCCTGGGGCCTGCCAAGTGTTCTAATCCTTCCTACCCAGTAAAACTTCACACAAAGGCTCACTGCTTTCTTTTAGGAATTTGATGGTCTGGAGCAGTAACCCTTTCCCCTTCCTCTATTTCTTTTCAAACTAGCCAATTTGAGTAAGATTGCAAAATCCAACCCAGTCAATGGGGGGGGGGGGTGTCAACTACCACTGAGTGAGAATAAAGAATACACTTCTTGTCTCTATGTGTGTTCGATTTTCTGAACCCAACGAATTATCAAGAGTGTCAAGCCCGGCGGTGGTGGTGCCTGCCTTTAATCCCAACACTTGGGAAGCAGAGACAGGAGAATATCTATGAGTTCAGCCTTATCTACAGAATGAGTTCCAGCATGGGCTCCAAAGCTACAGGGAAACCCTATCTCGAAAAACAAAAACAAAACAAAGTGTTGGTCCAGGAATGGAGCCCTGTGAGAATTCTGAGGGCTTGTGAGAACCATCCAAGAAAATAAGAGTCTTGTGCCCTCAAAAATTATTCTTGAGCTGTTTTCATACCCCTCCCAGGTGTCGTGGTTAGGACTGAGCTTACTTCAAAAACACTTCTAATTGAATTCATTCAGATGAGAAACAAGACAAATTTTGTTTGCAGCAGATCAACTGAAAATGCAAGCTTGGTGGGGAGTGGGTGATGCACACCTTTAATCCCAGCACTTGGGAGTCAGAGGTGAGTGGATCTCTTGAGTCCGGGGCCAGCCTGGTGGTCTAAAGAGCAAGTTCCAGGACAGCCCGGGCTATGTAAAGAGATTCTGTCTCAAAAAAGAATATAGCAAGAGGATTTCTGATAGGAAGTGATGACTGCTGTGAAGAACAGGAGAAAACGTCTCCAGAAAGAACTTATAACTGCCTGTTTTAAAGGAGAGGGGGAAGGGCTCTGGCTCTTGTGTGATGCTGGGAATTGAACAGAGACTTGTGTTACACTCTACAGATGAGAAATCCCTGGCTCTCCATTTATTCTTAAAATTATTTTATTAATTTTATGTATACATGTTTTTTCCTGCATACCACATGACTGCACGGTGCCCTTGGGGACCATACGAGAGCATTGGATCCCATAGGACTAGAGTTACAGATATTGTGAGCTGCCACGTGAGTGCTGGGACTCGAACCTGGATCCTCTGGAAGGGCAGCCGTGTGTGTGTGTGTGTGTGTGTGTGTGTGTGTGTGTGTGTGTGTGTGTGTTGAACTGGGTGAACCAAAGCCTCATTCATGCTAGTCAAACATTCTCACTCACATCCCCAGTCCCTGTCCTCTTATCTTTAAGACAGATTGTCTTCCTTTTCCTTTGCATTTGTCCTTAGACACAGATTACCCATGCCAGTTACTTATGAGGCAGACTAGACTGAGAAGAAAATATTACCCAGGCCTCCTTTGTGGTGCAGATTTACAATTCCACCTACTGGAGAAGCTGAGGCAGGAGGATAAAAAGGTCAAGTGAGAGGACTCAGTTGATAAAAGTGCTTGCTGCCTGGTCACACATGCACACTGAAAAGTGATTTGTTTTGTGTTGGGACATTTTGTGTGAATGTGTTGTGCACCATATGCATGCCTAGGGCCTGAGGAGGCCAGAACAGGTTATCAGATGCTCTGTTACAGACAGTTGTGAGCAGCCATTAGTGCTGAGAATCACATCAGGGGCCCCTGAAAGAGGAGAGGGGTCAGCGCTCTTAACTACTGAGTCATTTCTTCAGCCCCATGAAAGCAAGCAAGTTCAAGTCTAGCCGGGCAGTCAGTGAGACCCTGCTCTAAAGAGTAAAAGGCCTGGGGTACAGTGCAGTGCTGCACTGCTTGCCTAGCATGTGCGAGAACCTGGGTTCAGGACCGGTGAGATGGCTCAGTGGGTAAAGATGCTTGCTGTCACTGCTGAGCATCTACGCTCAGCCCTCAGAATCCACATGAAGAGAAGAACTGACTCCATGACGTCGTCCTTTGCCGCTACAGGTGCCGTGAGCACACGTACATAAACAAATGTATTTTAAAACATGTTTTAAAGAACCTGGGCTCAATATCAGTATAAAAAGAAATCTTAAAAGACAAGGCTAGGGAGGAGGCTCAGAGGTTAAGGGCTCTGACTGCTCTTCCAGAGCACTGGGTTTGACTCCCATCAGACATGAGGTGGCTCACAACTGTCTCTAGCTCCAGTCTCAGAGAGTCTGATACCCTCCTAAGGCTTCTCTAGGCCAGGAATGTATGTGGTTCACAGATAGACATATAGGCAAAACACCCATACACACATAAATACAATTTTAAAAAAGGACGGAGTGAGGGAGAGTGGGAAGGGAATTAAGGGAACAAAAAGGAAGAAAACATCAAAAACTAAGGGGGCACAGAAAGAGAAAGAAGCCATCACTCCAGGGTCTCTTTGGCTGAGTCAACTGATAAAAGTCTAAATTGCTGTGAAGGGGTGGCAAGCTAGCTCAGAGGGTAAAGGCACCCATTACCAAACCTGAGAAAATGGTCCTCCGCCCTCTACAGGAGCACTGTGGCATGTCCTCCTCCCAGACAATCAAGTATAATAAAGAATTGCTGTGGCATTGCCTGTATACAAAGATTAACCATGGCTTTAAGAGAGTTATCTGAAGAGCAATATATATATATATATACATATATATCCATTTTTAATTTTTATTGCTTAGGGTTTTATTTTTTTTCTTTAGGTTTTTTTTTTTTTTTTTGAAACAGGATCACTCTGTAGCCCAGGTTGGTCTGGAATTGACTATAAAGCCCAGGGCTTGTCATGTAGCCCTGGATAACCTGAGACTAGGTAGTGCAAGCTGCCTTGAGCATTACACAGTCCTCCTGCCTCTGCCTCCTGATTGCTAGGGTTAAAGGCACACCATATTTGGTGGCCTCTTCCTTGTCTTTTTCTATGGAGAGAGGGTCTTATGTACCCCAGCTGGCCTGGAATGCATAGGTTCACCTGCCTGTTTCCTGAGTGCTAGGGTTGAAGGCACACCACATTTGGCGGCCTCGTCTTTTTCTATGGAGGGAGGGTCTTATGTACCCAGCTGGCCTGGAATGCATAGGTTCACCTGCCTGTTTCCTGAGTGCTGGGATTAAAGATGTGCATGGCCAGTGCCCACAGGGATTAGTTGCAAATGGAGTTAGGAATGGCTGTTAGCCACCATGCGGATTCTGGGAACCAGACCCAAGTACTGTGCAAGCACAACAGCGCTCTTAACACGGAGCTAGCTCAGCTACAGGGCTATGTCTCAGACCTTGTCTCAGGAAAAAAAGGTCAGAACTACAGAGTCACACTAGGGAGAGCTATTATTCTCTGCTTGATTTGGCTTGGAAGATACTCCTTATTCAAACTGCGTGGTGGTGGCGCACACCTGTAATCCCAGCACTCTGCAGGCAGTGGTAGGCAGATCTCTGTGAGTTTCAGATTACTGGTTGATGAAGTGATGTTCCACAACAGCCAGGGCTACACTGAGAAACCCTGTCTTTAAAAAAAACAAAACACAGAGGCTGGAGAGATGGCTCAGAGGTTAAGAGCACTCTGACTGTTCTTCCAGAGGTCCTGAGTTCAATTCCCAGCAACCACATGGTGGCTCACAGCCATCTGTAATGAGATCTGGTGCTCTCTTCTGGCCAGCAGACATTCAGAACACTGTATACATAATAAATCTTTTTAAAAAAATACAAAAAAACTTTTTAAAAAAAATCTAAAATTGTCTGTGCACTTATGATGCTGAACGTGTATGGGGGGACATGAGTCAAATAATCCGAAGCTGACTCCAGAAACAGTATTCTAAGGTTTTCCTTTATTAAAGGGGAAAACTCATGGAACAAGAATGGGGATCCAACCTCAAGGTGTAGAACATAGGAAGAAGAGAGTGAGCTGGGCAGGACAGCGGCTTTTTGGGTCCCAAAAGTCATGTCCCAACCTGGTCCAGCTTCTCAATGGCCATTGGCTGAAGGAGGTTCCCCATCACCTCCCCCCTTTGTCTAAATAACAGAGTTCCAAAGCCAAAACAAAACTATATACACTAAGAACAGATATCAAGTATAAAATTAGAATTACAACCAGCATAAACAATATTAAGCAAGGAGCATATGCTGTTTTAATAATAATTCTCTCCTAAGGAGTCTAAGTCTTGTATTAGAAATGGCTTGGCTAGCTGGGTGGTGGTGGTGCACACCTTTAATCCCAGCACTTGGGAGGCAGAGGCAGGCGGATCTCTGTGAGTTCGACACCAGCCTGGTCTACAGAGCTAGTTCTAGGACAGGCTCCAAAGCAACAGAGAAACTCTGTCAAAAAGAAAGAAAGAAAGAAAGAAAGAAAGAAAGAAAGGAAGGAAGGAAGGAAGGAAGGAAGGAAGGAAGGAAGGAAGGAAGGAAGGAGAGAGAGAGAAAGGGCTTAGCTAGATCATAAGAGGACGGTAACTTTGACTAATCTTCAACCCCATCGAAGGTGTGAGAAGGGAAATAATATTACTTGAGTAGGCAGGAAGTGCAATGAAGCAACTTCCAAAATGTGCACTAGATGAGAGAGACAACTAATTGGCTGCTACCTGGGCAATCACCCAAAGTCATTTTGCAATGTGGAAGCAACCAACTTTGGTTAAGGCCTAGAGTAACTGACAGACCATTTTCAGAGGCAGGAAAATTTTCAGAACCCTCTTACCCTGTCTTGGCAAGATTTGGCAATCTTTCTTCTTGTGTCCTACTTGTCCTGTCCAGACACTGTGCACTTTGTCAGTGGCAACGGCATGGGTAGTTCCTCGCCCAAAGGCCAATTGTGCCAAGAAGAAAACAAACTCCAAGTGGAGTGCCTGGTGCTCAACACTCTCTCAAGAATAGATTGATGCTGCCAGGAGCAATCCTGTCTCACGTCAACAGAACCCTAAGTTATTTAAATGTCATATTCTACAGCTCTTTGAAGTAGTTGAAAATTACCTATCTATGCAGAATACAATCTCTATGTATCTGAAGAACCCAATTAGTCTGACTATAAGTATGACAAACATGAATGACTTATTGACCTATAATACTTAATACCTGTATAATTGAAGACTAAGTCAGAATATTAAACAATCTTTAAACAACTGTACAGTAAATGAGGACAATGACCTCAAAATGTAAACAATGTATTAAGTATCTTGATCAGAGGTAGAAATATATAATGCAATATGATAAATATTTCTAAAATTATATCAATATACAAAATATCTTAAGCAGAGGTAGAAACATGCATGCATACAATCTGACAAAATAACTCTGCATAGGTGTACAAATATTGTAAACAGAAATAGGAGCACAAATATAATTTGAACTTGTACCAATATAAATATAAATCTATACAAATGTAAATTGTCCATAAATGATCGTTTACAAGTGTTCACTCTGTTACTCAGTATTTTTAGTGTAAGTTCATACTAATCTACCTATTATCCCATCCAATTTTTCCTCTTTTTTTTTTTCAAGGAGATCTCTGGGCTGACACAATTTCCACCCCAACTCCCAACCCTATACAAGTAACAATTAACCCCTAAATGATGTCCCTAGCCCTGAGGACAAGCTTTGCTGGGAGAGGGGACATTATCTTCTAGAATTGCTCTGAACCACTGAGCTATCTCACAAGAGTTCCCCACCCCCACAGCATTTTGTTTTACCCTGAGAAATGTCTGAGTCAGCTGAAAACACAGGCTTTATGATTTGTATCCCACAAAAAAAGGGCAAAAATTTCAGCTGTATGCTATGAGAACGCTGTGTATTCATGTGATTACGGGGTAGAGATGGCTCAGCAGTTAAGCTTACACACACATGCTCAAACACACACAGTCAGATACATCTTGGTAAAGGAAAATAAGAAAAAACTATTGGAATTTTCAAAAGTACAGACATACTTAGGAAAGTTATGGATCCTCATTCCCTTAAATAGGAAATATTTTCATGACTCAAATGCCCCTTCATAAAAGCTACAGATCTTAAGAATAAAGAAATTATCTTAGGACACAAAAACATACACACATTTACAGGCTTGTTCCCAGCTAACTCCCTCAGTAAATGAACACATAAGACACAAAGGGCGGAAGGCCTTATACCTCTGAAACACCCACTTAACTCCAAATAAGCTAAGGAATCAATAATGAAGTGTCAAGAGATTTGGCAGGGAGGTCTGAAGAGACCTGTTTTTATTTTTGTTTACATCTGTTCCTCTGTAAACCAATTCCTGAGCTAACACTGCAGTGTAAACTAGGAAAGAGATGTGGCTGAAGCTTTTCCTATGCGAAAACAGAACAAAATTCCAAAGCCCCAAACCATGGGTCTCTTTCCTGGGTGAACTTTCAGGTGAAAAATACGGCTATAAACTGGGTCTGCTGCTGATGTTGGTCTTCGGATGATGGAGAAGATTCTGCAACAGGAGCTTTTTACTCTCTTTATAATCAAGACACTTGTGGAGTTTCTCTTTGGTATAAACAATCAGATGCTGAGGAATTTGTTTCTTGTGACAAAAGACCTCCCTCAGAGGTTACACTCAAGAAGTCTTTGCCTAGAAGGAGTTCTTGGAGGGTAACTGAGGTGTGCATGGTTGTGAGAGGTCCCTCATGAGACACACCGGCACGGTTTCTCTCACTGTGCATTTTTTGATGCTGAGTGAGGGATGAGCTGCGGCTGAAAGCCTTCCCACAGTCACTGCACTTATATGGCTTCTCCCCAGTGTGGATGATGGCGTGGCGAATGAGGTTTGTGCTCCAGTAGAAGGATTTCCCACACTCAATACATTCAAAAGGTTTCTCCCCACTATGAATCCGCTTGTGCCTCGTAAGACCAGACATGAGGGCAAAGGCCTTCCCGCACTCGGCACACTCATAGGGCCTCTCTCCAGTGTGGATGTTGAAGTGGCGAATGAGGTCTTTCCGATTGCTAAAGGCTTTCCCACAATCTTTGCACTCAAAGGGCTTCTCTCCAGTGTGGGCTCTTTTATGCAAGATGAAAGTAGAGCAGTGGGTGAAGGCTTTCCCACACTCGCTACACACAAACGGCTTCTCCCCAGTGTGAATGCGCTGGTGCCTCTTGAGGTAGGACCTGTGGTTGAAGGCCTTGCCGCACTCGCACTCAAAGGGCTTCTCCCCAGTGTGGATCACATAGTGGTGGACCAGGGCTGCGCTCTCCAGGAAGACTTTCCCACACTCACTGCACTCGTACGGCTTCTTCCCAGTGTGCGTTTGCTGGTGCCACATGAGGTAGGACCTGTGCTTAAAGACCTGTCCGCACTCAAAGCACTCGTATGGGTCCTCTCCACCATGACTGACACAGTGCCTTAGGAAACCGCCCCTGTGTCGAAAGACTTGTCCACATTCTGTACACGCGAACGATTTTTCTCCAGTGTGTCTCTTGCCGTGCAAGACAAAATTAGAGCGGTGTGTGAAGGCCTTCCCACACTCGCTGCACATATACGGCTTCTCCCCACTGTGGATCCGCTGGTGCTGGGAAAGGTAGGACTTGCGATTGAAGGCCTTCCCACATTCCAGACACTCGTAGGGCCTCTCCCCAGTGTGGATCATCTGGTGCTGAAGGAGATGGGTGCTCTTTATGAAGGTCTTCCCACATTCTGTACACTCATAGGGCTTCACTCCAGAGTGGATTTTCTCATGTGAAGCAAGAAGGTTTTTCTTACTAAATGCCTTCCCACAGTCTCTGCATTTGAAGACCATTTCCTCTTCCTCCTGTATGAGCGTTGGACACAATTCCTCAGCTGTCCCTACATCATCTAGTATAGGGCTCATTTTCTCAGGAAGCTTCTCCTCCTGGGCCTCTGTCTCTTGTATGAAGGGCCTTTCCTGAACTTCCAATGCATCACCGTGGCCTTTGGTTGGCACCCACTGCAAGCCTCCTGAGGTTCTTGGTGCTGACTGTTCCTGGAATGAGGTTGCCTCAGACAGCTGTGGCTTAGAAGTGGTAGGTCCTATGGCCTTGGGTTTTCCACTGTCACCTAAAACAAATTCAGCACACAACAGGGATTGTGAGAAATAAGATAGGAAAAACCAAAACCATGCTAATGAAAACACATGACCACACACACCCAAGAAGATAAAAACAGTGCCTCTCTGGCTGCTGTACGATCTCCAAAGCCTAGGTTAGCAGTCTTTTTCCTGGCCCTTGGATTCCAATGCTGTGAAAGGGAGATGTCGAGGGAAGACTGGGTCAGGGCTAGAGGACGGCTTTTCATGGAGTCGTTCTCAGAATTACAGGCCGCATGTGGCTTGTCAGAGTGAGACTAACACCTTGGAGTAGAATTCCTCTAGGTGACGCACTTAATACTGTCCCCAAGGAAGACACCCAATAAGTGACGAGAAAGAAAGCACCTGGGGGACCCTCAGCTTTTGTTCAACACCATAGGAAGTAACCTTCAAGTCCCAGAGGTGTCCAGAATTCCTTTTGAAATTCATTATGGATTCCTACCATTAAAACCAATAAGTGGGTTTTTTTTTTTTTTTTGGTCTTTTGTTTTTCTTTCCAAATAAGTACTTCTGGCTCACAAGCCATTTACACAGAAGAGATGACTCAGGGACAGACACAGCTATACAAGAAAGAAATTAATTGGGCAACGGTGGCTCACACCTTTAATCCCGGCACTTGGGAGGCAGAGGCAGGTGGATCTCTGTGAGTTTGAGGCCAGCCTGGTCTACAGAGCTAGATCCAGGACAGACAGACGGAGAAACCCTGTCTCATGGGGGGAAAAGAGGAGAAAGAAAAGCAGATTATATGATTAAAAGGTTTGGCTTGGACAGTCAGACATGGTGGTGGATGCCATTAACCCTAGCACTCAGGAGGTACAAGCTGATGAATTTCTGGGAGTTTGAGACCATTTTGTTCTACAGAGTGAGTTCTAGGACAGTCAAGGCTACATAATAGAGAAAGCTGTCTCAAATATAAATAAACAAAAAACCAAGAAGGTTTCATTTGGGTTAGAGACACGGTTCAGAGAGTAAAATATTGCTGGTTGTTCATCCAGATGAGAATACAATCTTTGGTAGAGGAACGAGAAAACCAACTCCACAAAGTTGTTTTCCGGCCTTCACACATGTGCTACCCACTTCTAATAGTAAATTTACACACACACACACACACACACACACACACACACGTGCACAGCAGATTATTCAGGAAGACATGGGCAAGGGATTGCCTTTTAGTGTCAGAAGGGCTCTCACGAACAGAAGACTGGAAAGGGCAGTTAGGTAAAATAGAGTTGAGGGTGGAAATTGGGAGAATAAGAAAGGACACCTTTGCCCTCAGTGTCCGGGAGGAAGTGAGAGGAACATTAGAGGACTAACGTGAGATACAGGCCATGCAGACCCCTCCTCCACACAGGCTACACAGGTGCATTACAACTTTCAAAGAATTCAGTGAACAACAAGCAATAAAGCCTTAGATGCATCCCCTCTGGCTCCGACGTTGATGCTAATACATCAACATATCAGGTGGTTATATTTTCTCCAATGGAACCCAATGGTCAACGAGTGCTACCAATTTCCAGGACAGACTGGGTGCAGGCTAGTAATAGGTGTTGATAAAGAAAGTTCTGCTCTTCTTGAACACATAGTGCAGTAACGCATCCCAGCCCCATGGACCCCGAGTAGACCAAATGCCTACTTCTTTAGATAAGAACTGGGGGACTGGAGAGATGGCTCAGCAGTTAGAAACACTGGCTGCTCTTCCAGGGAGACTGGGTTCAATTCCCAGCACCCATATGGCAGCATACAACTCTAACTCCAGGATCCAACACCCTTACACATACATACATACAGGCAAAGCACCAATAAAATAGAAATAAATTTTAAGGGGCTGGAGAAATGGCTCCGTGGTTAAGAGCACTGACTGCTCTTCCAGAGGACCCAGGTTCAATTCCCAGCACCCACATGGCAGCTCACAAATGTCTGTAATTATAGTTACAGCTGATCAACACTCATGGCAAAATACCTATCACATTTAAAAAAATAAATTAAGAACAGAACTGGTGTTCCTGGAAGAGGGTGTAACATCTCTTCCTCTTGCAATCTGGGGGTCTGTCAGAAGATGGCAGGACAACCTTAAAGCCAACAGGTTGGTGGCACAATGGTCCCAGCTGTCCACACAGACACTGCATGCTGAGCCACTGAGTCTGGAGTTTGACGTGGAAGTTAATGCTAACTTAGTCACACTTACTGTGGTGGTTAAAAGGGCAGTGTCCCCCATAGGCTTTGAATATGTGGTCTCCAGTCGGTGGCACTGTTTAGGGAGGCTTAGGAGGTGTGACATTGCTGGAAGAAGCACATCTCTAGGGGCAGGTTTTGAGGTTTCAAGTGTCGTGTGCCATTCCCAGTGTGTTCTCTGCTTTCTTCTCTAGGCGCCAACTCTGTTGCTTGCCAGCTTACTTCCCTGCCTGATGGACTCTTATTCCTCATGAAGCATAAGGCAAACAAACGCTTCCTTCTCTATGTTGCTTGGTCATGCTGTTTTATTAGAGCTCGTGACAAGGAAGCCAGGGTAGTTCAAGCACACAAAGGGGTCCCAAGAGAGCAGCTTACGAACCTGACTCCTTCCCAGAAGCAGGGACAAATGGGACAAGGCTGGGGAATCAGAAGGGCCAGATCACAGGGTTCCACTAATCTATCCTGAAGTGATCCACTAAGAAATATTCCAGCAGGCTGGAGAGATGGCTCAGGAGTTAAGAACACTTGGTCTTTCAAAGGATCTGAGTTCAGTTCCCAGCACTCACACCAGGCATCTCATGGTGGCCTGTAACTTCAGCTTCAGGGGACCCGGTGCCCTCTTCCTGCTCTGCCAGCCCCTATACACCTGTGGCATGTACTCACAGACATAGAAATAAAAAGAGCTTCCCAGGAGACCCCTGTCCGACCTCCAGGCCCTTCCACCTGGACTCTTACCTGAACAAGTGCTTTGGGAGAGGGACTTTGCCACTGCCCATGGTTCCTGCCCTTGCTCCAGTAGATTCAGTGCGGGAACAGGACACCCTTCAGGGAGAACAAAAAAGTACACGAAGATATTGATGAAACAAGATAAAGACCCTCCATCTCACAGGATTTGACGAAACAAGATAAAGATCCTCCATCTCACAGGATTTGGCCCAGACCTTGGAATGAAGCTACACAAAAAAAGGTGAAACATAACTCAGAAGCTGTGAGTTTGCTACTCCATACTAAACAGTTCATCAGAAACCGACACTTGGCTGGCACAATCACTCAGTCAGTAAAGGCGCTGCTGCCAAAACTGAGTACAGAATGGGAAAAGATCTTCACTAACCCCACATCAGAGGGCTCATCTCCAAAATATACAAACAACTCAAGAAACTGGACACCAAAAAATCACATAATCCAATAAAAAAAATGCAGTATAGACCTAAACAGAGAACTCTCAACAGAGGAATCTAAAATGGCTGGAAGACACTTAAGGAAATGTTCAACATCCTTAGTCATCAGAGAAATGCAAATCAAAACAACTCTGAGATTCCATCTTACACCTCTAAGAATGGTCAAGATCAAAAACACTGATGACAACTTATGCTGGAGAGGTTGTGGGGAAAAAGGAACACTTCTGCATTGCTGGTGGAATACAAGCTGGTACAGCCACTTTGGATGTCAGTGTGGTGATTTCTCAGAAAATTAGGAAACAACTTTCCTCAAGACCCAGTAATAACACTTTTGGGTATATATCCAAAGGATGCTCAATCATGCCACAAGGACATGTGCTCAACTATGTTCACAGCAGCTTTGTTTGTCATAGAAAGAACCTGGAAACAATCTAAATGCCCCTCGACTGAAGAATGGATAAGGAAAATGTGGTATATTTACACAATGGAGTACTACACAGCAGAAAAAATAATGACAACTTAAATTTTGCAGGAAAATGGATGGATCTAGAAAACATTATTTTGAGTGAGGTAACCCAAACACAGAAAGACAATTATCACATGTACTCATTCATAGGTGGTTTTTAAACATAAGGCAAAGAAAGCCAGCCTACAAACCACAATCCCAGAGAACTTAGACAACAATGTGGACACTAAGAGAGAATTACATAGATCTAATCTACATGGGAAGTAGAAAGTAGAAAAAGACATGATCTCCTGAGTAAAGTGGGAGCATGGGGACCTTGGGGGAGGGTTGAGGGGGGAGGGGAGAGGCAGGAAGGGGAGCAGAGAAAAATGTAGAGCTCAATAAATATCAATTTAAAAAAAAGAAAAAAGAAAAACCAAAAACAAACAAACAAACAAAAAACTGAGGCAGGACCTGAGTTTGATTCCTGGGACTCACATGGTGGAAGGAAGAGAACCAACTCCCACAACTTGTTCTCTGACCTTCACACACTGTAACATGCATGCATACATGTGTGCATACAAACATTTTAAAATGTAATGTATTTTTTATTTTTTTCATTTCTTTCTTTTTGGGGGGAGGGGGTATTAACACAAGGTTTCTCTGTGTAACAGTCTGGGTATCCTGGGACTCATTTTGTAGACTAGGCTGGCTTTGAGGTCATAGTGTGATTTTGGGTCAGCCTGAGCTGCAGAGTGAGACGATCCTACTTTTAAAAAGGTGGGGCAGGGTAGGATGGGGGCTTGCAAGATGGCTAAGTTGCTAGCCACCAAGCCTGACAACCAGTTTGATTCCTAGCACCCACATGGTTGAAAGAGAGCACTAGTTTCTGCAAGTTGTCCTTTGATCCACATACAACATATGTATACCACACACTACATGTATACAAAATAAATAAAATATTTTTTAAAGTAGAGTAGAAAGCCTTACCCAGAGACACCAGGAACCCAGAGATTTCCAGCATCACCTCTTGGTACAGAGTCTTCTGAGCAGGGTCCAGCTGCCCCCACTCCTCCTGGGTGAAAGCCACGGCTACATCTTCAAAGCTCAGAGACACCTTGCCAAGTCAAACAGGTACAGTGTTAGCCTTGAGGTTCAATGAGAGGAACTAGACTCTGCCTCACTGAAACAGATTAAGAGCGATAAAGGCCCAAACCACACAGGTTACCTAGGCTTCACGGTAGGTTTCAAGGTTAGGGAGATAATGCTTGGAGAACACAGAGGTGTAAAGAGAGAAGCGTCCCGTGTTAAGAGTAATCAGAGGCTGACAGCTCACACCTCTTAACCCCAAAACTTCAAGACTGAAGGCAGAAAGATTGCTACTATTTCAAAGCCAGCCTGGGCTACACAGCAAACTTAAGGCCAGCCTGTGTTACATGAGATTCTATCTCAAAAACAAGAACAAAAAAGAAACAAAAGAACTGGGCTGGCAAGATGTTCAGTGGTTAGGACACTTGCTGCTAAGTTTGCCCACTGAATTCGACACCTGGAACTCATGGTAGGAAGAGAACCTGACGCCCTAAAGCTGTCCTCTGACCTCCACACTCAGGCTGTTACATACAGGCACACACACACACCCCATAAAGAAAGTAAAAAACAAAACAAAACAATAAATAAATACAGGTGAAAAGATTATTGCTTCAGCCAGGTGGTGGTATTGCACGCCTTTAATCCCAGTACTTGAGAGGCAGAGGCAGGAGGATCTCTGTGAGTTCGAGGCCAGCTTGGGCTATAAGAGCTAGTTCCAGGACAGGCTCCAAAGCTACAGAGTAACCCTGTTTCAGGAAATAAAAAAGATTACTGCCTCAAACAAAGTCAGAAGGACAGACAACAAAAACACATAGACTATGAAATGCGGACAGCAAGGAGTCTAGGAAATGAGAAGAATGAAGGCGCGAAGGGGACACAGTACAGGCACGAGCAGAGCTTCTTCTTGATGCTCACAGTAACCGCTTTCAAGGCAGCCAGGACGGCTCACTGAATCCGACACAGCTTCACAACTCCTGTAGGCTGTCCTCTGATCTCCTTACACATGCATGCATATACACTAAAAACTGTACAAACAAAACATTTCTATCTGACAACAGGAAATTTTAAAAATTTACTTATTTTTATGTGCACAGATGTTTTTACCTGCATTGATGCCTGTCTGTCTTTATGAGAATGCCAGATCCTCCTGAACTAGAGTTGCAGACAGCTGTGAGTGGCCATGTGGGTGCTGGGAATTAAACCCGGGACCTCTATACGATCTGCCAGTGCTCTTAACCACTGAGCCATCTCTCCAGCCCCGACAACAGGAATTTTTAAAAGAGAAAGTCTCCAGTGCTCACTATGAAAATGCTCTTAATTTCCCACAGCCTCTGCGGTCACCATCATCAGATCGTCGTATCACAGTGAGTGCCGGAAGCTAAAGGCTCTTGGCCAGCTCACCAGGGGCCACACATCATAGACCGCAGGCAAGGATGGCACACTGGCTTAAGGTTGTTTTAAGAGTAATTCTGACACTCCGTTAATCGCCAGGAGAATCTAAAGTAACAAGCTTATTCAAAACCAAGATGCAGAGCTGGAGAGCTGCTGAGATTGGTTCCCAGCACACACACACACACACACACACACACACACACACACACACACACCCCGACAGTGTCTCCAGCTCCAGGCTTCGCATGGCTTATTCTGGCCTTCGAGGGCACAGTACTCACGTGCACATACCTTTATGCTAACACATGCTATCATTTAAGGAAGATTTTTTAAAAATTTGGGAGTTTGTGGAGTGTTTCCACTCTTTTTTTTTTTCTGACAAACCCATTTAATCACCTCTGAAAAACACCCTCTGACATGGCTAGACAAAGCAAGGTTTATAGCTGGCTTCATTACGAATGTACCTGAGTTGGTTGTGGCAGTTCACACCCGTAATCCCAGCTTTAGGGGATCGAATAAGGAATTTCAAATTTGAAGCCAGCCTGGGCTACACCAGTAAGACCTTGTCGAAATACAAGAACAAGCCGGGCGGTGGTGGCACAAGCCTTTAATCCCAGCACTCGGGAGGCAGAGGCAGGCGGATCTCTGTGAGTTCGAGACCAGCCTGGTCTACAGAGCTAGTTCCAGGACAGGCTCCAAAACCACAGAGAAACCCTGTCTCGAAAAAAACCAAAAAAAAAAAGAAAAAAGAAAAAAGAAATACAAGAACAAGAAAGGTACTAGCAGCTACTTGAGACAACGTCCTGACCAGCTTCCCATGTGGTCTAGACCTTTCTTAGGCCTCCTAGATTCCTAGGGGAATTTCACAATGAGACGTCTACCTTTTTCCTTGCAGGATTCTGACAGCCCTGCCCCTCATGTTAGGACACTTCAAAAATGGGGAACATGATGGTCAAGGATAAATAATACCAGGTACATCTCCCTACCTAGAATACCCTAACCTTCAGTGACTTTCTTAAACCAGTATTGCTGCACAGACGCCTGGTCAGTCTTGGTGGATCCTTATAGCACAGCAGGAATCATAAGTATGACTTGACACCGTAGAGGAAGCAACATATACTCTTGCAACGGCTTACCTATCAATGACAATGTAAAAAACACGGCTCTCACCTCAAACCCACGAGTTTATTCTGAAGCTATCCATGGTCCTGGAACTCAGATTTAGGCTAACCCAAATGCCATGTTCCAAACGATTTTGTTTTTGTTTTGTTTTTTCAAGACAGGGGTTTCTCTGTGTAGCTTTGGAGCCTGTCCCGGAACTAACTCTTGTAGACCAGGATGGCCTCGAACTCACAGAGATCCACCTGCCTCTGCCTCCAGTGCTGGGATTAAAGCTGTGTGCCACCACCATCTGGCAAAATGTCATTTTACTGATTTTTTGTTGTTGTTCCAAAAGTTTTAAGATACAGAACAAAGGACATAAATAACATAAATAACGATAACTTTTCAAATACACTCACTTCAGACAGGTAGGTTAGAGCCCAGTGGAGAAATCTCTGCTATAGGTGGCTAAAGATAGCCCAAGATAATTAGTAAACAGGCTCTTGACCCGCAACATTCCAGTCCCTCCACAATCACTGGCGTTCTAGCGCAGCTTCCTTTCAGAAATTCCAGTTCAAACCGAGCTTCTTTCGGAAGCATCCGTGGCCCCAAAAGAATGACAACAGTAGAGTTCCACCCCGGGGGCCTTCTCGGTTCCCTGATCAGTGATTTAAAGCTCACAGTCCACTAACCTGCGGGTGGCTCTTCCAGGCCGCCATAGTTAGACTCTTTTGGGGGAAGTAGGGGAAATCGAACGCCTTGCAGGCCTAGGCTGAAGCTCCCAAAGCGCATCTGGCCTTAGCCGGGTGACCACGGAAACCAGCTGTACTCGGGACCTCGGGATCTTCCGTGGAAATGACGAACCTGCCCGAACCGTTGCCCTTAGGGCGAGACTGAGAGGTTGCGGTCCTCAGGAGGACCAGACCACACAGGGTCGTGCGGGCTTCCGCGGAAGTTTTACGTTCCGGTCCTTTCCGAATCCCGCCACAGGCTTGGAAACTGACCCTAGATTCCCGATGTTCAGATAACTTAAGCCCTTTGGGAACCGATGTGCTGAGGCAAATGGCGTCCGAGGCGAATAACCGGGAGTACACTCCGTTCTGGTCTATTATTGGGCCCGCGCGCAGCATAGTCTTCTGGGTAATGTAGTTTTTTTTATTTTTTCCCACTTGTCCGACCAAACGGGGAGCGCATCTAGAGTAAAAGGCGCACCTAGTGTGAAAGGCGCTCAAAGGTCCCAGTTTTCCTCAAATGCGGGGACATCTAGAGGACGGAATTTGTGGGGGAGGACCTAGGAACAGGGGTAAGACTGCTGTTGTTCATCCGGAGAAATTTGGGAGGAAAAAGATTTGCCCATCTTAGGGTTCTTGCAACTTTGTGGATCCTGTTGCGCAGCTGTTCTTTTGGTTTGTCTTTTTCAGATACTTCCTACCAAGATTGTTTTCTGAGCTGGCGACAGAAAATGAAGCTTAACATTCTTCGTGGAGAATTCATCTTATTTATTCCGTCATCCATCCTTACTGCCCTAGATGTTTGGTGGCTCAAAACAGCCTGCAGAGAGGCTCGGACTTCAGGGTCACTAGATCATTGGATTTGCTGTCTCCCAGTGTGTGAAGGCTGCAAGGATAGGAGGTTTAGGGGCCTCAGTGTTAGTTTGATACTTTTCCAAGATAGAATAGTAACGGTGTCATATATGCAGTTCAGTACTGGAAATGAACCTAAGCCTGAGCGTGTAAATTTGGGAATTGTGAGCCCGATGTGGTTGCTCACACTTAGAGTCCCAGCATTCAAGACAGTGATGCAGAAGAATTGTCATAAACTCCATGCCAGCATGAACTACATTGTGAGTTTCAGGCCAGCCTAGGCTACAGAGCTCTCTCTCCCATCTCTCTGCTCTTTCCTTTCTGAGGTATATAAACTCCATACTCTCAACTTCCAGCCAGGTATGGCCATACTTGCCTGTGATTTTGTTGGACCCTTGAGTCCAAATACCAAGGAGGAGTCGCTCCCAGAGACCACCTCTCATACCACAGCTGATGTAAAAGCATAAGAATTTTATTAATTCTGTCATGACAGAGTCTTCCAGCATTAGAGGCCAGAAAGACCCTGAATAGCTGGTACAGACTACTTTTAAAGGAAAAAGCCACAGAAGCAATACGGGGGAGTGTCTGGGGGTTGTTCTTTGACTATTATGATTGGCTTATTCAAAAGGGCTATTACCAATAATTGGCTAGAGAGCGGTTGCCAGATCAGCTGAGGTAAGGGGTCACTTTGACCCCGTTTCCCAGGGACTGAGTCAAAACATACATGTGGGTAATTGTTCAGGAACTGAGTCAACATCTTAAAGATTATCTTGCCCCAATTTCTGGACAACATTCACAAAGACTCAGGGAAATGGAAAGTTCTGCTTTTTTATTTTTATTTTTTTTATTTTTACTTATTTTTGGTTTTTTGAAACAGGGTTTTTCTGTAGCTTTGGAGCCTATCCTGGAACTATAGCTATTGTAGACCAGGCTGGCCTCAAACTCACAGAGATCTGCCTGCCTCTGCCTCCCGAGTGGTGGGATTAAAGGCTTACGCCACCACCATCCGGCTAAAATAGCATTTTTTTTTCTATTGTATGTGTCTGGGAATATGGGTAAATGTGGTAGGTGTGTGCATGCCAAGGCCCAAATGTAGCAGTTAGAAGACAACCTGGAGGATTTGGTTCTCTCCTACTGTCTGGGTACTCAGGATCAAACTCAGAGCTTCAGCCTGGCCCTGCCTGGGTCTCTCTGCCTGCTGAACTATCCCCCCAGGCCCTAAGTTCATATATATGGGTTGTTCTACAGCCAAGGGTGCTAGTTTGGAAGGTTGTAGAACTTAATCATCGTGGCCTGGCTAGTGAGGAGAAAAGCAAGTCCAGAGCTGTAGTGTGGGGGTTATGGCACATTCCAAAGACCTGCTGCTCTTGCGGGGCTTTTTCTTTTGCAGCTCCAAGCGAATCTTCCTCCCCAGGGTTGTCTTGGCTTCTTGGCTCGAAAAGAACAAGAAATGAATGAAGTGAATGGTGCCAAGGTGAGATTCCCTCCCCACCCCCCCGCCCCCAGGATCTTGAATCTAAATAGCTTTGTACTACAGAGTTGTATCGCCAGCCCCAACTTGAAATTGGGATGCTGAAGAGATGGCTCAGATGTTAAGAGCACTTGTTGCTCTTGCGGAGGACTTGGGTTCAGTTCTCAGTACCTGAACTGTGGCTCACAAGTATCTATAACTCTGGTTTTAAGGAATTTGCTGTCTGATTCTGGTTTCTGCAAGCACCAGGCAAGCACATGGTGCACACGCACACACACACACACATATATGTAGCTAAGCATTCATACACACAAAATAAACCTAAACAATAACTGAAACCTTGGAAATCAGCTGGGGTGGTGATGTGCACTTGTAATTCCAGCGGTAGATGCAGGAAAACCAGACAGCGAAGCCTATGTTTCACTCTGTAGTAAATGCAAGGCCACTCTGGGCTACATGAGACTCTGTCTCAAACAAAACAACAGCAAAAATCGGAGCCAGAAAGATGGCTCAGTCGGGAGATGGTTCAGTGGATAAAGTTCTTGCTGCCCAGCTTATTGGCCTGAGTTCCATTCCTGGAAGCCATGCGGTGTTGACAAGAGAACCAAATCCTGCAGGTTGTCCTCTGAACTCCACACACACACACACACACACACACACACACACACAATAAATGAACAAAATGTAATAATAGCTTCCACAAATCTGAAATCCCTCAGAAAGACCATGTCAGTCATGCTCCCGTTGTTCACGGTCTCTGCTATTGAGTGTCCCACGTTTGCTTCCTTGCCTTTATTGAAAGACATCAGAGACTCTGATTTCTCTCTTTCTCTTGTGCGGATGGGGAGGAATCAAGCCCAGGGCTGGCACAAGCGAGGCAGGCCCCTTGCTACTGAGCTACAGACCTCCATGTCCGTCTGTATTTTTCAATTTGAGACAAAGTCTTACTGAATGACACAGTCTGACCCTGAATTTACTCTGTAGCTCAGCTAGGCCTTGAACTCTTAATCTTCGCCACTCATACTCCTGAGTAGCTGAGGTTACAGGCCTGTACCTGGGCCAATTTCCCTTTCCTTGATAAAGTGAAAACATTTTGCTGGGTGGTGGTGGCGCACGCCTTTGATCCCAGCTCTCAGGCGGGCAGAGATAGGCCAGCCTGGTCTACAAAGTGAGTTTCAGGACAACCAAGGATACACAGAGAATCCCTGTCTCAAAAAAAAAGCAAAACAAAACAGAGACAAACAGACAAGAAAAGAAAAGAAAACATGCCTAGTAAAGCTGAATATCTTTAAATTAAAAAATTATTCTTTACTTTTGAGGCCTGAAACTCACTGTGTAGACCAGGCTGGCCTCAAACTCAGGGATCTGCCTGCCTCTGCCTCTGCCTCTGCCTCTGCCTCTGCCTCTGCCTCTGCCTTAATCTGCTAGGATTAAAGGTGTGAACCACCAAGTCCAGCTAAGGTGAACATCTTTTGACCACTGCCATCACCTGCCTTGTTTAAAGTTCATCTTCGGATGTATCACTGAAATATAAAATTACTGGACTCTTTTAACATGTTTCAGTAAGATGGTTGCATGAATGAATGAGCATTAGGGTTTTGATTTGATTGCAAAATATTTAAAGGTTCAGTTTGTTTTCTCCCAGAGTATAGTAAGTACTCAGTGACTCTGCTCACAAGACAGTGGAACACAGTTTTATATTCCTAGTCCTCAGAAGCCACTGGAAGCTTTTCATTACCTGTTTTGTTTCGTTGGTTTATTTTTGTTGTTGTTGTTGGTTTGGTTTGGTTTTTGAGACAGGGTCTTGCTGTGTAGTCCTGGCTGACCTGAAACTCACAATGTAGACAACTAGTCTGGCCTCAAACCCACAGAGATCCAGCTGCTTCTACGTCCTGAGTGCTGGGATCAAAGGTGCACAGCACAGGCACAGCCTTGTTACTATGTTGAGATAGGGTCTCACACTGGACTGGAACTTAATGTCTAGCTATTTTTGGCTTCTGACTCACAGCCATCCTCCCTCTTCAGCCTTTGGAACACTGAGTTTCTAGGCAGGCCACTACACCTGCCTGCAGTGACGTGTTACTACAGATGGGGGATTTTCTGTTACAGGGGACAGTGACCTTTGAGGACATCACTGTGCACTTCACCCCTGAGGAGTGGCAGGGGCTGAACCCTGAGCAGAGAAGCTTGTATAAGGATGTGATGTTGGAGAACTACAGCAACAACCTGGCCTCTGTGGGCAAGGAGGGCATTGTGGCTAATGTTGGGGGCTGGGAGTGCTGGCCTGAAGTCTAAACTATACAAGCACCTGCTCGAGGTTAAACATATTTGCTTCTGGGCCGCTTTTCATTTTTGGGATATCCTATGTGAGCCAGGATTAGGATGATCCAGGAGAGGAGTGTGGTGCCAAGTTTTATGGTTGTTTCATTGTTTCCCCCTTATTTTCTTGCCTGTGTGGGTGTGTCCATCCATCCATCTGTCTGTTCACCCATTTGGTGTGTATATCTATGTGTGATGTGGGCGTAATCATGGCATGGCATGCCAGCTGGAGGTCAGAGGACAACCTTGGAGGTTGAGCCTCATTTTACCCTTCGACCGACCTTATTTGAGACGGGGTTTCTAACTCACTCCTGACTACTCCCGACTAGCTGGTCCATGGACCTTCAGGAAGTCTCCCATCTCTGTTTTGCTGACATTACAGACGTGTCCCCACCATGTCCCTGAGTTCTTCAGGTCTGCACTCAGGTGCTGACACTCACAAAGCCAGTGCTTCACCCCCTGAGCCATTGCCACACCTGTTTGGTTATTGTTCTTGTTTAAAGATCACTTTTCTAAATTTACTGTGTATATGTGTAAGCATGTGCCAAGTGTATACAAGTGGCCGCGAGCCATAAGAGGCCATCAGGTCCCCTGGATTTGGGGTTGTGGGTGATTTTTAGCCACTGGAAGTGGGTGGGTGCTTGGAGCCTGACTGGGGTTCTCTGGAAGAGTAGCAAGTGTTCTTAACTGCGGAGCCACCTTTTCAGTCCAGTTTTCTTTTATTTTTAATAATGAGTATCTGCGTGTGAGCATATTCAGGAGAGTTCTGAAGAAGGCATCTCTCCAACCCCTGTCACAATCTCTTGACTAGTACAACTAGCAGTTGGTCCCTGGGAGCCCATCAACATGGTGGCACAGAGCGCATCAGCCACTTCCTCACGATGGCTAGACTAAGTCCAATTCCCTGAGATCAGAATAACCCCACTGGTGACGTCTAACATCTTCATCTCAAACCACAAGAGTGCAAATGTTAAGGAACATTTCTCCTTAATCCATTTCAGAAAATGACCAGAATATTGAAAGGCTGGTTGGGATGTCTGTAAATGTGGAGAAGGCCCTCAAAATAGGAGTTGTATCAACACTCAAGACAACATTCACTAAGCAAAAAGGTACTGCACCTGAAAAGATGTTTCTCTCAAGCAATGACAATGTTCCTTCAAGAATAAGGCTCCTAGAATCCCATCTACTTGGAAGCCATTTGAGATGTTGTTTTGATAGGAAGCCTTGCATATAAAAAACAATTCTCAGGAATCTAGAAAATCAGGTGACCCTAATTTATGCAAATCTATGGAAAAGCAGTTTGAGTGTAATGCCTGTGGCAAGTTACTCAATTCAAAGCCACACCTCCAGAGGCATCTGATGATCCTTTAAATGTAATAAATGTGGAAGAACATTCAAAATGCTGTGGAACCTAAATAAACATCAGAAAACTCATCCAGAGAGAAAAGTCTATAAGTGTGGTGAGTGTGGAAAAGCCTACAGGCAGAAGACCAACCTCGTTCAACATCAGAGAGTCACACCAAAGAGAAACCCTATAGAAGCCAAGCTTGTGGGAAAGCCTTCTCCTGGGTGTCATCTTACAGCCATCACCAGAAAATCCACAAGGATGAGGAAGCCTACAAGTGTGATGCACATGGCAAGTCCTTCCAACAGAACTCAGCCTTTAGTCAAGAGAGCACTCACAGGAGCAGAAGCCTCACAGATGTAAGGACTATGTGGAATTGTTCATGTGCACGTCTGCTCTTGTGAACACCAGAGAACACACACAAGAGAGAAACCCTACAAATGTGGGCTGTGTGAAAAGGAAGCAATTGCCCAGGAAGCAAATGTCATCGATCATGAGAAGATCCATGCTGGGGTGAGGACTTACGAGTGTCCTCTCTGTGTCAGAGCTTTTGTCCAGAAGGAAAAGCTTACTCAACATAAAATCCACACTGGAGAAAAATCTTATGAATGTACTAGATGTGAGAAAACCTTCTCTCTGAAGTCAAATCTTCGAGTTCATCAGAAAATTCACAGTGGAGAAGGAGCCCATGCATGTAACGAATGTGGGAAACCCTTCAGCCGCAAAGAACACCTTGATTTTCATAAAAAGCTCCACACTGGGCAAAAACCTTATAAATGCTCTGAGTGTGGAAAAGCCTTTCCTGACAAGTCTTATCTTGATGGACACCAGAAAAGAATTCACGCTAGACAGAGACTTTGAGCACTTCAAAATTATGGGAAACTTCATTTTATAGGATGCCATGGAACAGCCACCCCAAAAACTGACTGCAAAATAAACTAAAATTTTGAGTCTATCACAGAGAACATGGAAGACTTAAACTCGCTGTGACTATCCTTTGAGGATCAGCTTAGCTCATTCATCCACAGATACTCGTTTAGTCTTTTTAAAATGTATGTGTATGTGTGTATATATATGTCATGACCATATAGATGCCTGGGGAAGCCAAATGCTGACTTCAGGTCCCATGGAGTTACAGGTGGTTGTGAGCTGCCTCATTTGGGGGCTGAGAGCTGCTTCATTCCTCTGGAAGAGCATCAGGTGTTCCTGAATGCTGAGTCATCTCTCCAGCCTCCCATTTCACTTTTTAAAATTATATATATATATATGGTTGGGACAGCCACATAAGTTCTGAGAATTGAACCTAAGTCCTTTGGAAGAGCAAACAATGCTCTTGTACCATCTCTGCAGCCCCCATTTTACTATTTATGAGAGGAAATCTTGTCATATTGCCCAGACCGAGCTGCAACTTCTGGGTTCAGATGATCCTTTTGCCTCAGCAAAAGTAGCTGGGGCTTCAGGTATATGATATGTCTGCCACTCAGCAAATATTTATTAAGTGCCTTTTAACTAATATGACCAAAGAGATACCAATAAACCATACATTTTATGGAGTTTTTCTTATGTTTTCTTGGAGTTTTAGTGTAGTGAATAATAACCAGTGGTAGCCATTTCTTTGACAGTTCACATCAGAAAATGTAATGTTATGAATTTGTGCCAGGTTAATAATATATTTTGTTTGGAACTTTTTGTTGCTGTTATTGTTAAATAAAAAAAGATTGGAATTCCAAATGACACGCAAGTAAGTGTGTGTGTGTCTGTAACTCAGGGAAGGTAACTCACGGCCTTGCATGTGGGATTCACATACTCTAACTCCAAGCTACATCCTCAACACATTAGAAATCTGAAAAGTTGTAAAGGGAAGCTAGAAGTGATGACAGGAGAGAACGTGAGAGCAGGAAACAAGGGACCCAGGGTTCAAGGCCAGCCTACGAGTGCTGAGGTGGCTCAGTAGGTAAACACACTTGTTTCTGATGCCAGCAGCTTGAGTTTGATGTCCAGGACCCACATGGTAGAAGGACAGTAAGGACTCAAAGTGTCCTCTAACCTCCACCTATAAATTGTGGTACATGCACTGATTTAAAGGGGTGCAGGGTGTTAAACAGATGCCTAGGTGTTGAAGACCATTTGCCTTCTTCCAGAAGACCTGACTTTGATTCCCATCACCTTTGTTGAATAGCTCACACCTGCCTGAATCCAGCTTGAAGGGATCTGATCTCTTCTGGCCTTAAATGTGTCCACCCACATGCAGAGTACACAGAGACACACTGACACGAACGGATAGAAATCCTTCTTTTAATAGTTGGGAATGAAGAGGAATGGGGAGGCATGTTTTCCCGACTTTAAGTCTCTGGCCCTCCCCACCTCACTTGATTTTCCAAGAGAGAAGAATTTATCTCACCTGGTGGCTTGGAGGTAAAGCAATCTTCAATGGTAACTCCAACCAACGGGAGTTTCCTGTGGGTTTTTTTTTTTTGTATTGTTTTTTGTTTGGTTGTTTTCTATCTTGAAAGATTTGTTCACCTTAACTGCTTCTGATGTTGTTTTTGTATACCAAGTCTCCTATGACTGAACCTACCTGGCAAAGCCAAGAGTACACACTCAGGAAGGTAAGGGAGCCAGAAGATAACACCTAGACTTGGTCTTATGTAGGTGGGAGAGAGGAGGGTCTCACACAAACCCAGGTTAGCTTGGAATCTGCCTCTTGAACTACATTCTTGTAGGCATGAACTACAACACCTGGCTAAGTCATTCTGAAAGCCTAGCTTAGCAGATGGTTAAAATGGGTGTTTAGTAGACTGGGTGTGGGTAAAGTTCTCACCACCCAAATATGAAGCCCTGAGTTATAATCCCAAACACGTAACTGCACCCATATAGAAAGCTGGGTGCAGTGGTGTCTACCTGTGACTCCTGAGCTGAGGATGGAGAGACAAGAGGAACCAGGAGTTTGCCTGTCATGGAGTCTGTCTGATTCGTTGAGCTCTAGGTTCAGTGAAAGACCTTGTCTCTAAATGGTTACAGTTGGGAGAGACAGGAGAAGCTACCCAACATCAACCTACCATCTCTACACACATGCATCATATACACATGCACACACACATGACCATGTCCATGTAATAAATTGAGTGCCCAAGAAGGTAAAGTCCATTACAGGGGGAGTAGTTGGTTCTAAGTTCATTAAAATCATGGCTAATTAAAGTCATGGTTAATTTATGTGAGTTATATCATGTAGATTCACTTTGCTTGTATATACATACATATGAACTAGTATATCATAATTTCTTTTGAGACAGGGTTTCTCTGTATAGCCCTTGCTGTCCTGAAACTTTCTGTGCAGAGCAGGGTGGCCTAGAACTCAGGATCAACCTGCCCCTTCTTCTCTAGTTCTGGGATTAGAATCATTAAAGTGCCGGTTGTGGGGGTGCATGCCAGTAAGATTTGCTGAAGGAAGCAGAGGCAGGATGATCATGACTTCGAGGCCAGCTTGGGCTACACATTTATTTTAAAAAAGAAAGAAAGCAACTTTAAACTGCGACACCCAGCCTTTTGTTCTCTCTCTCTCTCTCTCTCTCTCTCTCTCTCTCTCTCTCTCTCTCTCTCTCTCTAACATTTTTATTTATTTGGAGTGGTGGCATGTGGGGGTCAGTCCTGACTTTTCTTCATATTCATCTCTGGGACCAACTCAGATCCTTGGCAGCAGCAGTTCTTTACCTACTGAACCACCTGATATCCTGATGTAGAACATTGGTTTAAGATGTATTACATTCATTTATGCTGTGGAACATTGGTTTAAGATGTATCTCATTTATGCTGTGGAACATTGATTTAAGATGTATCACATTCATTTATGCTGTGGAACATTGGTTTAAGATGTATCACATTCATTTATGCTGTGGAACATTGGTTTAAGATGTATTACATTCATTTATGCTGTGGAACATTGGTTTAAGATGTATCACATTCATTTATGCTGTGGAACATTGGTTTAATGAGGCAAAGATGTGCTGCATTCTTCTATGCTGCATTTGTTTAACTCTGCAAAACTGTGTGACTTTGCCTGTCTAAAACACCTGTTGGTCTAATAAAGAGCTGAACAGCCAATAGCTAGGCAGGAGAAAGGATAGGCGGGGCTGGCAGGCAGAGAGAATAAATAGAAGGAAGAAGAAAGGGGAGAAAAGGTGGAGAGCAGAATGCCGGGGCTGGTGCCCCTTCCTCACAGCCAGACACGGAATAAGAAGGAAAGATATACAGAGATGGAGAATGGCAAGAGCCTAGAAGCAAAAGGTAGGAGGGATTACTTAAGTTAAGAAAAGCTGGCTAGAAATAAGCCAAGCTAAGACCGGGCATTCATAGGAAAGAATGAGGCTCTGTGTATTTCTTTGGGAGCTGGGTAGCAGGTCCACAAAGAGTAAAGGCTAAAGAAAACAAAAACCTCGACGGTAACAACTTGATTTTCTGAGACAGACTCTATGTAACCATGACTGGCCTCTCAAACTCATTATAAAACCTTGAAATCCTGGTCCTCCACCCCGCATCTCCTAAATGCAGTGATTATTGGTTCGTGTGACCACACCTGGTTTGTATGGAGGTGAAGGTGAACCCAGGGCTTCTTGTTAGTTGAGCACTCTACCAATGGAGCTATTTCGTCAGTTCCTTCACCCTTAAAAAAAAAAGTTTTGAGGGGGCTGGAGAGATGGCTTAGCTCAGTGCTTAAGACCACTTGCTTGCTCTTTCAGAGGTCCTGAGTTCCATTCAAAGGACCCATGTGGTGGCTTATAACCATCAGTTATGGTATCTGATTCCTTTTCTGGTGTGCATGAAGACAGACCACTCATATGCATAAAACACATGAACAAATAATATCCTTTATATCTTAAGTATGTTCTAGAGCACTGGTTCTCCATTTCCCTAATGCTTCAAGCCTTTAATAAGCTCAAGTTGTGGTGACCCACCAACCAAAACATCATTTTCATTGCTACTTCATAACTTATTCTGGTGCTGTAACTAACCCAGTGGGTTGAAAACAGCCTTTCTAACCCAATTTCATCTTTCAGATAAAACCTTTATTTAATTTTGCCCCAAATTTCATATACCACCAGGCTTTTGGTATTTTTATACCCTCAAAATCTTAACTTTTATACATGATCTTACATAGTTTAACACTGCTAATTTTATAAGCTCGTTAAGGTTAGCGACAAGCTATGTTTTAGCTTTTTGAAGGTAGAATTAAGGAGTGTTTTTTGTTTCGTTTTGTTTTTTGAGGCAAAGTTTCTCTGTAGCCTTAGAGCCTGTTCTGGAACTAGCTCTAGTAGACCAGGCTGGCCTTGAACTCACAGAGATCCACCGGCCTCTTTGGTTTTTCGAGACAGGGTTTCTCTGTGGTTTTGGAGCCTGTCCTGGAACTCGCTCTTGTAGACCAGGCTGGTCTCGAACTCACAAAGATCCGCCTGCCTCTGCCTCCCAAGTGCAGGGATTAAAGGCGTGTGCTACCACCGCCCCTGGAGAATTAAGGAGTGTTTTAAGATGTGTAGGTGTTTTGTTTTCATATCACAAAGCCAGGAGAGGGCATTTGATTCTCCAGATTCGAGTTACAGATATCGTAAGCCACCATATGGATATGGGCTTTGCACCTGGGTTCTCTTCAGTGGAATGAGGTGCACAGCTGTTTCTGGCACGCTAGGAATGATGTCGTCTTATAACCTGGTGATCCTTTGCTGTCTGAGACAGGTTCTTCCCTGTTCTCCCAGTATTTAGGTTTTTACTTATTCAGGATGTTTCCTCTAAATCTTGAGCATTGCTTTTAGACCATAAAACTCAATCTCATGAGTGAAGTTACTTGTGGTTTACAACACCCTAAGTGACTCTGTGCTTTCTTAGGGCCAGGCCAATCCTGACACCCACAGGCACTGTGTACCCCAATCTAGCTCTCCAGTGCTTATCTGTGTGCACGAGGCATTTTGCTCTCTACATCTGCCCATTTTTCAATAGAGGCTGTGTTCGAGTGCACTGCCTCTATGGCTAGTATTTTAATACCGGCAAGCATAAGAGGACTTTAAGTACAGCTAACAGAGGACAAAGGAAAGGTTGGTTTTTCATAATTTAGTGTGATATTAGTTGTTTTCATAATCATACCCGCCATTTGTCCAGTGGTCTCTAGATGCCCTAGTGGATGCTTCAGATTGGGAGCCATCTGAGACTGTTTAGTTTTCTGTAAAGATGTGACCTCACCTCAATGTTAACAGAATGGAGGGCTCTTTCTTTTATTTAGCATTTACTTTAGATTGTGACTTCTTAGGGGAAAAATGCTTTAGGGCAGCAGAAAAAAGGATTATCATTTAAAGAAAAAAAAATCTATCTAGGTGGTGGTAGGGCACATCTTTCTTCCCAGCACTTGAGAAGCTGGGACAGGTGGATCTCTGTGAGTTCAAGGCCAGCCTGGTCAGCAGAGTGAGTTCCAGGACAGTCAGGACTGTTCACAGAGAAAGCTTGTCTCAAACAAAACAAAAAAAGTTTAAAGTTAACATAACTAAATATAGTACAACATATTGGAAAGTGGATATAGCCTCTTACCTTGGTTTATAATTAATTTGTTAACTAATGATGGTTTGGTGTTTGCTAATAACTTTACCCTGTGTATAGTAAGGGATTTTAGTAACACGATTGCTTTTTAATTTTTTTTAATTATTTAATAGTTTAAGGAGAAGCAGTCATTGGCCTTCGGTTGTAACGAGAGTCCTAGGAAGGACATGCAAACAGTTATTTGACAAAGTCAACTTCTAGAGAAGATAGAATCGTATTTTCTGGAGATTTCCAGGCCTCGTATCATACCTGTAGCTGTGTTTCGTAGTTGACTGGTTAGGAAGAAGCATTGTTTGCCTCTAGTGAGGCTTAGCACAGATCTCTGCACACCTAATAGCCGAGAATGTCCAAGACACAGAGCCGTAGTTTCAGGTATCCAGTGCATGTCCATTCATTACTAACTACATGCTAGATGCTTGGAACAAAACAGTACCATTATACTGTGTTAAAAATGCTTTTAGCCGGGCGGTGGTGGCGCACGCCTTTAATCCCAGCACTTGGGAGGCAGAGGCAGGCGGATCTTTGTGAGTTCGAGACCAGCCTGGTCTACAAGAGCGAGTTCCAGGACAGGCTCCAAAACCACAGAGAAACCCTGTCTCGAAAAACCAAAAAAAAAAAAAAATGCTTTTAGTAGAGGTTAGGCTCCTGTGGTTTTCTTTTTATAATTTTTTCACTTGTCGGTGTCTGGTTTAAGATTTATTAGATCAAGGAGAAGTGTAAAATTAAAAAATGTGCTTTATTAACAGTGGTCATTAGTTTTCTTAAGGATTTAACTTAAAGCTGTAAGATTTGAAATCTTTACATTTTAGTGAAATTTTAAGTTTGATCTTAAGACTCTTTTATTAGGTTGCAAGATATTTGGAAGTATCTGAGAAATCACAGAAAATCCTGAAAGGGAAAACAATCGAGTGTTTTTATGTAAGCAAGAAAGTTTAGACACAGCTGATATTGTAAATGAGAACAAAAATCTGAGTGATATCCAAGGGCAACCGTGGAGAGAGGAAAAACCTGTTTAAAGGCTTTAGTTTCTACTACAATTTGTGGGCATTGTATAGAGCTTTAGGCTGAACCAAAGTAAATAGGTAAAAAGCTTGAAAATCTACTTCTTACTGACGATTTTGGTCTAATTTCCTAGGGTCTCCAATGAAATGTGAGAAGTATACAACTATATTGGGGGCCATTAAATCTTTAAGTAGAAACAATTTTTAAAACTTTTAAAATTTATTTTTAATCCATACTAAGCTGTTTAGATTGTTATTTTTTAAAGTATACAAAAAATTTAAAATTGGAGTTTTAGTAATAAAAGACAAGTTAAACTTGTTTTTGCTGGTGTGTTACTAAATGGATGAGTGATTTTTTTCTTTTTCTTTTATTATTGATATTTATTGAGCTCTAAACTTTTCTCTGCTCCCCTCCCTGCCTTCCCCCCCTTCAGACCTCCCCTAAAGTCCCCATGTTCCCAATTTACTCAGGAGATCTTGTCATTTTCTACTTTCTACTTCCCATGTAGATTTGATCTATTTAAGTCTCTCTTAGTGTCCTCATTATTGTCTAAGTTCTCTGGGACTGATTTGTAGGCTGACTTTCTTTGCTTTATATTTAAAAACCACCTATGATCCTTCCATTTTCTGGTATCCTCTTCAATTTCTTCAATGCCTTAAAGTTCTTGTCAAATAGATCTTTCACTTCCTTGGTTAGAGTTACCCCAAGATATTTTATGCTGTTTGTGGCTATCGTAAAAGGTGATGCTTCTCTGATTTCCCTCTCTGCTTCCATATCCTTTGTGTATAGGAGGGCGACTGATTTTTTTGGAGTTGATCTTGTATCCTGCCACATTACTAAAGATGTTTATCAGCTTTAGGAGTTCTTTGGAGTTTTTGGGGTCGCTTATGTACACTATCATATCATCTGCAAATAATGAAAGTTTAACCTCTTCCTTCCCAATTTGAATCCCCTTAATCCCCTTATGTTGTCTTATTGCTATTGCTAAAACTTGAAGCACTATATTGAAGAGGTATGGAGAGAGTGGACAGCCTTGCCGTGTTCCTGATTTTAGTGGGATGGCTTTGAGTTTTTCTCCGTTTACTTTGTTAGTTGTCGGTTTGCTGTAAATAGCTTTTATTATATTTAGGTATGTCCCTTGTATCCCTAATCTCTCCAAGACTTTTATCATAAAGGGATGTTGAATTTTGTCAAAAGCTTTTTCAGCATCTAATGAAATGATCATATGGTTTTTTTCTTTCAGTTTATTTATATGATGGATTACATTGATTTTCGTATGTTGAACCAGCCTTGCATCTCTGGGATGAAGCCTACTTGATCATAATGGATAATTTTTCTAATGTGTTCTTGGATACGGTTTGCCAGTATTTTGTTGAGGATTTTTGCGTCGATGCTCATGAGTGAGATTGGCCTGTAATTCTCTTTCTTGGTTGAGTCTTTGTGTGGTTTTGATATCAGAGTGACTGTAGCTTCATAAAAGAAATTTGGCAATGACTCTTATGTACCTATATTGTGAAATACATTAAGGAGTATAGGTATTAGGTCTTCTTGGAAGTTCTGGTAGAATTCCGCATTGAAACCATCTGGTCCTGGGCTTTTTTTGGTAGGGAGGTTTTTGATAACAGCTTCTAATTCTTCACGACTAACAGGTCTATTTAGATTGTTCACCTGGTCCTGGTTTAACTTTGGTATATGGTATTTATCTAAAAACATGTCCATTTCTTTTACATTTTCCAGTTTTGTGGCATACAGGCTTTTGTAGTAAGATCTAATGATTCTCTGAATTTCCTCTGTCTGTGGTTATGTCCCCCTTTTCATTTCTGATCTTATTAATTTGCAAATTCTCTCTCTGCCGTTTGATTAGTTTGGATAGGGGTTTGTCAATCTTGTTTTTTTTTCTCCAGGAACCAGCTTTTTGTTTAATTGATTCTTTGTATTGTTTTCTGTGTTTCTATTTTGTTGATTTCTGCCCTCAGCTTGATTATTTCCCGTCTTCTACTCCTCCTAGGTGAGTCTGCTTCTTTTTTTCTAGAGCTTTCAGGTGGGCTGTTAAGTCTCCAATGTGTGCTTTCTCTGTTTTCTTTAAGTGGGCACTTAGTGCTATGAACTTTCCTCTCAGGACTGCTTTCATAGTGTCCCATAAGTTTCTGTGACTGAAAAAGCATGGGATAAAACTGGACTCTCTGAATATGGCGGACAATGAGGGCTGCTGAGAAACCAAGGACAATGGCACTGGGTTTTGATCCTACTTCATGTTCTGGCTTTGTGGGAGCCTAGCCAGTATGGATGTTCACCTTCCTAGACCAGGATGGAAGGTGGAGGACTTTGGACTTTCCACAGGGCAGGGAACCCTGACTGCTCTTCAGACTGGAGGGGGAGGGGGAGAGGGGTGGGGGGAGGGGGAGAGGGGTGGGGGGAGGGGGAGAGGGGTGGGGGGAGGGGGAGAGGGGTGGGGGGAGGGGGAGAGGGGTGGGAGGCTGGGAGGAGGCAGAAATTTTTTCAATTAAAAAAAATAATATAAAAAAAAATAAAACCACCTATGAGTGAGTACATGTCTTTCTGTGTCTGGGTTACCTCACTCAAAATAATGTTTTCTAACTCCATTCATTTTCCTGCAAAATTCAAGCTGTCGTTATTTTGTTCTGTTGTGTAGTACTCCGTGGTGTAATTGTACCACATTTTCCTTATCCATTCTTTGATCAAGGGGCATTTAGGTAGCTTCCAGGTTCTGGCTGTGACAAAGCTGCTATAGTTGAGCACGTGTCCTTGTGGCATGATTGAGCATCCTTTGGATATATACCCAAAAGTGGTATTACTGGGTCTTGAGGAAGGTAGTTTCCTAATTTTCTGAGAAATCACCACACTGACATCCAAAGTGGCTGTACTAGCTTGTATTCCCACCAGCAATGCAGAAGTGTTCCCTTTTCCCCACAACCTCTCCAGCATAAGTTGTCATCAGTGTTTTTGATCTTGGCCATTCTTACAGGTGTAAGATGGAATCTCAGAGTTGTTTTGATTTGCATTTCTCTGACAAAGGATGTTGGACATTTCCTTAAGTGTCTTTCAGCCATTTTAGATTCCTCTGTTCAGAGTTCTCTGTTTAGGTCTGTACTCCATTTTTTATTGGATTATTTGTTCTTTTGATGACCAATTTCTTCTTTGTGTATTTTGGAGATCAGATTGTATATTTTGTATATTTTGGAGATGAGACCTCTGTGTGATGTGGGGTTAGTGAAAATCTTTTCCCATTCTGTAGGCTGTCCTTCTGTCTTGTTGACCATGTCCTATGCTTTACAGAAGCTTTTCAGTTTCAGGACGTCTCATTTATTGTTTCTCTCAGTGTCTGTGCTGCTGGAGAAGTGGGTTCCCACTTTCTCTTCTATAAGGTTCAGTGTGGCTGACTTTATGTTGAGGCCTTTGATCCATTAGGGCCTGAGTTTTGTGCATGGTGATAGATATGGGTCCATTTTCATTTTTCTGCATGTTGATATCCAGTTATGCCAGCACCACTTGTTAAATATACTTTTTTCTTCCACTTGATATTTTTTGCTTCCTTGTCAAAAATCAGGTGTTTGAAGATGTGTGGGTTGATATCCGGGTCTTCTATTTGGTTCCATTGGTCCTCCTGTCTGTTCTTATGCCAATACCAGGCTGTTTTCAGTACTGTGGCTATGTAGTAAGTAGAGTTTGAAGTCAGCCATTGTGATGCCTCCAGAAGTTCTTTTATTGTACAGGATTGTTTTGGCTATCCTGGGTTTTTTTGCTTTTCCATATGAAGTTGAGTACCATTCTTTTGAGGTCTTTGAAATATTTTGCTGAGATTTTGGTGGGCATTGACTTGAATCTGTGAGTTATGTGATTCTTATGGGTAGAATTTATCATTCTGCTAGAAGGTATACAAAACCATTAAACAAGGCTGAGAAAAGATCTGTATTATTCTCCTCTTGATATGTTCAGTAACTTCCACTCTGATTTTTTTCAACAGCCACTCAAAAATCTCTTTTTGCAATGAAAAAGAAAAAGCTGCATCCAGTGTGAAGCAAGTTTTCCTGACTCGAGGCCTCTGATCATGAACACATAGACATCACAGTTCAGGAGCCAAGCCTGCCTTTGAACATCATACACATCACTTAATGTGGTCTGAATTCCGGAACCTTCCAAAAGAGCTGGCAGTACTGACAAGCCTGTAGCTCTGAGGATCAACCTCCAATGTCACATTTTTTGAATTGTAAAGAGAATCCTCTGTGTTGCTACTTTTGGTACCATTGTTATTTTCGGGATTTCCTGATGCACCAAGGGAATTTTTTTTTTATCTTTCTGATCTCTCAATTCTGAACACATGATCAGATCCTTCTCTGCCTTCCTGAGTACCTCAAACACTTTGACATGATGCCTGAACAAGCAATTCATTGTAGACTCTATTCCCATGATTCTGCTGGAGCTGTTCAGCCATTTCTTGATCCTCCCAGAGTCTCTTGTTCTTTAAGATCACACAAAGAATTGAACTTCTCAACGATAATGTGATGATGTGACTTTCCACATACAATAATTTTCTCATGCTGCTTAAGTTCTGAATTCTTGGAGACCTGTTGAAGACTCATCTCTGTAAGACCTGGGACTTGGATGCTGGTATGTTCAGATTGTTGGGTCCGGTGCTAGTGATGTCCTTTTATTGAGCATCCTGTCTTTACTCACTTTCTGGCTCCACTTTAGGACCATTTTCAAGGCCTGTCAGCCACTGCTCCTCAACTGGATCCACACACATCCTGTGTTAGTTTTGTACTCTAGCAGTTTCATTGGTTCCAACCTGTAGAACTGTGAAATCAATGAAGTCTGAAGCCACCCTCTTAGCTGGTATTGACTGGCTGAGGATGTCAGGCACCATCTCTTCAGAAACATTTGGGACATCATAGGTCTCATGAGAGGCCTGACTGGTCAAGGGAAATGGTGGCTTTGTGTTTTCATTGCAATGGGAAGAGACATCCAGATACTTTGAAATCTCAACTGGCTGCTGGCTCTTCACTAAGAACCTGTTAGCAGTAAAGTGATAGCATTTCAGATGAAGGATAAGGACCCTTGGGAGTCTCCTCAAAGTATATCTGAGCATAGAATTCTTGTCCTTGCATTTCCCACAATTGCACTCAATTTTTTTCAGGTGTAAAGAAAAGATCAAATGACTTTTGAATCAACAGGGTGTTCTTTTGATCCTTGGTGCAGGTCAACAGAGAGGTAATTACTCAACTTCGGTGTTGAAGGTCGCCTCACTACTGGCTTCACAAGCAATAGAGCTATCCAGCTCTGTTTCAAAATTGGCACCTACAGGAAAAACAAACCTTTGGTGGTGGCATTCCCGGCGTGTGCTGGTGGAGATGATTTCTCAACTTTGTCTTCCCTATCAGTACTAAACATGGCTTTTAGGTTTTCCACATTCAGGTTCATCTGATCTAAGCACTGACTTAAAGATCCATGGGCATCATTTTGTTCATTGCCCAAGAATGTGTCTGCAACAGTGGAAATGGTTTTTTTTTCACATTTATGAGTAACTGTCCCTTGATCTCTACATCTGTCTTTCAAGACAAGAAGTTGGCTTAAGGGCTTGATGAGATCATCACAGGAAACTTTCTCCCATGGGATACCTTGTGTGAGCAAGTCCTTTGCGAAGGTTGGGATCCCAAAGACAGCTTGTAAGATGGAATTCATGTAGCAGGTGTTTTTCTAAACTGGGGAAGCCTTCACTTGTCAGTTGCTCTGTACAGTGTCAAGAAGAGTCTGCACAGTGTCAAGAAGAGTCTGCACATTGTTATGTTTTGGTCTGCTGGCTATGATGTGATCCATTTGGAAAAACTGTACCATCTAGGTTAGCCTTCCCGCCAGAGTTGGGATTAAAGGAAGGCTCAATTTCCAATTGTTATACTTTTCCTGATTCCTTAAATCGGTCAGTTTCTCTCCTTTGCTGCTTTTACTCCTGGAGTTGTAGCTCTTGGTTTTCTTTTTTGGTTTACAGTTATTTTCTTTGAGAAACCCCTCAATTTCTACACTGGAATTGCTTTTCTTTCTCTTTTTGCTTTTTTTATTCTTTTCCAACATGACTACTGGTGGAGTTTGACACTGAAAGTGACATCTTCATTGCGAGTGGTGTCTCACTTTCTTGTGTAGCATGCAAAGATCCACAAGCTGGCTCCTGGTGCTTCCTGCAAAATGGACTGCTGTTTCAAAAACACAGATTCTTCTCTGGTTCCTCGAGTTGTTGGGATTCGGATGGATAAACAGAATCCAGGACAGACTTCAATGGTTTAACATCAGTGGAGGATAACCTGTCGATGAGTAAGGAGGTGTCATCTTTCAGAGTTAAATGCAGACGATGCAGTCCAGTCTCTCAATAACTAACCACTACACCTGCAATGTTATTACTCAGCAGAAAACACCTTCTTCCTTCCAACTTGACTAATAGTAGAAGACACTGGCTTAAAAATCAAGCAAACCATTCAGGGTAAGTAAACATGATTATGGAGATTTAATGAGAGTGCTTATTTAGCATGCTCAAGTTCCTCAATTCAATCCCAACACTGAAAGAAAATATTAAATCCCAAAACCTCTTTGTAAAGTCTTTACTTGTGTTGTCCGTGTCCCTAACAATTCTATACAATTGCAGGGAACTATGATTCATGTCTGCAATGCATGGCCTAGTGGTAAAGATGGCAATTTCTGAGAACCAGTCTTTCAGACACTCTGGAACTTCTTAGAACAAACTGGAAGCCATAATGTGTACACGGAGGACCTGGTGCAGGCCTATGAAGGCCTTGAGTTTGCTGCCTCAGTCTCTGTGAGTTCATATGAGCTTTGATCCTGTTGATTTTGATGGCCTTGTTTTATTGGTGTTCTCCATCCCCTCTGGGTCTTACACTCTTTCCTCTTGGTCTTCTGAAGGGTTCCCTGAGCTCTGGAGGGATCATCCCATTTGAGGTTGAGTGTTCCATCTTGTGAAGTCAAAGAAATTATTGTTCTGTTACTCCCACAAGCTTGGTTCCACCAATGCCCTAGTATATTTTGCAAATAGGACAGATTGTAGGTCATAGGTTTTGTGGCTGGGTTTGGTTTTATGCCTCTTCTGATATCAGAGTACCTTCTTGTACCAAAGACCCTGGAAGGTAGGGGTGAAGACTCTATGTAGGCACCAACTTGACTTCTCCATGCTCAGTGAGCTTCATAGGTGCTGTCTTCAGCAATATGGCCACACTGACAGTTAGTGAAGGGCAAGCTATAGCCTCGGTTACAGCCTGGTTATTTGGGAATTCCCACAGGACCCCTTTGGACAATGGCTCAATTAGATGTGATCTAATCCTACTAGTAGACGGGACCCTCATTATTAGGCAATTTAATCTAGATTGCCTTCATATATGTATCTATTTTACGGTTTCTACTGTATTAGGTTTTTATATGACCCCTCAAATGTTCGTTGATATTAGCTGTCTCTCCCCTTATTCTACCCCAAACTCACTTTTCCTTCCCCTTCTCCACTTGACCATTTCATTCCACCTCTTTTCATCTCTATTTTATTTCCCTTTCTATTAATATGTTCTCTCAGGTCCTTACTCCATACCTAACTACTGAGTTAACAGCTAATACCCACATATAAGCTAATACATACAATATTTGTTTTTCTGGGTCTGGTTTACCTCATTAAGGATGATTTCTTTTTTTTAGTTCCATCAATTTGCCTGCAAATGTCAGTGTCTTTCTTTCCTTTTAGATATAAGGTTTTTCTGTGTAGCGTTGGCTGTCCTAGAACTCACTTTATAGACCAGACTAACCTTAAATCACAGATCCACCTGCTTCTGCCTCCCCAGGTCTGAGCAGAAAAGCACGCACTACCACTGCCTGGCTGATGTCATTTTGCTCTAAGAGTCGAATAATATTCCATTGTGTAAAAATAACATTCTTTCATTACTTTTTCTTTTTCTTCTATTTTTCTGATTTTTCAAGACAGGGTTTCTGTTTAACCCTGCTGTCCTGGAACTTGCTCTGTAGACCAAGCTAATTTCAAACTCAGATCCACCTTTCTATGCTCGTCCTCAACAACTGGGCTTAAATGTATGTTCCACCACTGCCCAGAGGTACCTCATTTTCTCTATCCATTCTTCTGTTGAGGAACATCTAGGCTGTTTCCACTTTCTGGCTGTTGTGGACAGAGCAGTGATGAACTTGGCTGAGCAGTGTCTCTGTGCCGGGCTGAAGTGTCCTTTGGGCAGATACCCAAGAGTAGGATAGCCGCTGATCTTGAGGTCCATCAATTTCAGTTTTCCTGAGGAGCCACCACACTGATTTCCATAGTGGCTGCACAGGTTTGCCCTCCAACAGTAAAGGAGGATTTTTTTAACACCCTCTCCAGCATGAGCCATCCCGTGTTCTCGATCTTAGCCATTCCAACAGGTGTAAGATGGAATGTCAGTTGTTTTGATTTGCAGAAGAGGGGAAGCATGGTGTCTGCCTCACTTCCTCTTCCTCCTAGCATTCTGTTCTGTTTACTCCACCCACCTATGTTCTAACCTATCAGGCCAAGCAGTTTCTTTATTAACAAATGAGAGTCCTCCATCATCCTTGCTATCACTTCCTCCTCCTTATTGGATTTTGGAATGAATATTCTGTGGTTATGTAAAATATGTACCTTGTTTGGCTTTGGTTTTTGGAGACAAGGTTTCTCAGTGTAGTCCTAGCTATTGTTAGACTTCACTATGTGGCCAGGCTGGCCTTGAGCTCAGATCTGCTTGCCTCTGCCTCTCCTGCTGAGCCTTGGGATTGAAGGCAGGCACCACCTCCTGGCAGAAATATGGAACTTTTACCAGGAGCTCCCCATGAAAAGAGTGTCTTGAGTCTCAGGTTTTGACATGGATTTTGGACTTACTGTTACATTTACTTTGTGTGTGTCTAACATACGTGGTGTTGCCATCAAAGACCACTTGCCAGAGTTGGTTCTCTCCCTCCATCATGTGTGTCCCAGGGATGGAAATCAGGCCTCAGACTTGCTGGCAAGTGCCTTCACCTGCTGAGCCATCTTGGCAGCTTGGACTTTGGGTTCCTACACAGCACTGGATTTTACAGGCTGCAGAAATTTTGCAGTCTGGACTGAATGCATTTTGTGTAATTAGGTGTCTGAACACATGGGGACAGAGGAGGGAAAGTTAGGGCTATAAAGTGATGTCTGGGTGTCAGTTGACAAGACTTGGGATGCTCAGTGTTGCCAACACTAGAATCAAAAGTAGGAGACAAGTCTCTGAGCATCCATGGAGATTACTAGATAATAAACCTCTAGCATCTCCATGATTATCTACCCTAGGTTATATAAGGTGGGGAAACTCACCTGGATTGTAGGTGATGTCATACCATTGAAGATGTCCTGGACTGAATAAAAATGAGATGTATTTACTATTGATCCATTTTTCTGTAGTCTTAGAATCCTATCTATAAAAAATTTAGAAAGTTCTTTTCTGCTCTGGTCTATACGGTGTTCTAATGCCCCCTTTTTGTCCTTAGGTCTGAAGGATTCCTGGTATAACTGAGGGTCAGCCTGTACCACATAATGAAAAGGAGAAAAAAACCTGAAGGTAATAAAAATGTCAAAGGCTTTGACATGGTAATGCATCCTGTAATCCCACCATGAAGAAGGCAGTTAGAAAAATTACTTCCAGTGCAAGGACAGTCTGCTCAGTCTAGTGAGTTCAGGGATCCATAACAAGACTCTTATCTCAATAAAATAGGAGGAAACAAGGAAGAAAGATAGTACTGAGAGGAAAAGAATATAAAATAACACACAAGAAATATTGGGTTAGAGAAGTAAAGCAACAAGACAGGGTGTTTCTGTGCACTTTAATCCCAGGAGCCAGAAGGCAGAAGGGAGGGGTAGATCTGTGAGTCTGAGGTCAGCTGAGAAAGTATTGTGACATCATCTTTCCTTTTTTTCTTTGTTTTGTTTTCAAGACAGGGTTTCTCTGTAGCTTAGCTGTCTTGGAACTCATTCTGTAGACCAGGCTACCTCAAACTCTGAGCTCTGCCTGCCTCTTCCTCCCAAGTGCTAAGATTAAAGGTGTGCACCACCACTGCCCAGCTAAAATATTAATTTTTATATACTTGTGTTCTTGTACACCATAACTGGAGTGTGTAGGTCAGAAAACAGTTTGCAAGTCTCTCATTCCACATGTGGGTGGAAGGGATCAAACTGAGGTTGTCTGTCTTGGCAGCAAGCACCTTTATCCATCTTGTCCGCTGTGTTTTGTTTAGACACTGGTCTAATGTAGCCTTGGTGGGCCTCAGGCCAACTCCTTTTTTTTTCCTACCTCTTTTCTTTGGTTTGCATTCTGTTTCTCTCATCTCACCTCCTCCTTTTTCTTTCCATTTCTTTTCTTCTTGAGATGGTCTTCTCACTATTACTCCATCCTTGCCTCACATATGCCCATCTCTTGTCCCTCTTGTGCTGGAATTAAGATCATATGTAGTCACATAGGTCAGAATTATCTGTGTGATCCCAGGGACTGCCTAAGCTCTCCCGCATGCTGAGTGCTCTAGCCTCTGACTATGCCTTCAGCCCCTCATATATGTACTCCATGATGTGTATCATATGACCACTGCAGGACTGTGTATCTGAATCCTGAATCTGCAATGAAAAGGCCAGCACCAGAGGTGACCACTCACAGCCTGGTATCTTCCTAACTGTTGGATTTGCATGAGAGACTAGATTTGAACAGAACTTCTGTTGTCTCGGCATCATCCGCGGGACAGGAGAGCAGAGCAACCAATGAGAGGAGACTGCACTGCCACCAGATTTTACTTAAGGTACTTGAGTTTTTGCTTCTCTCACTCCAATAAAACACTCTGGAAAAGAAGTTATAGGAACTCGGGTGAAGGTATATTTCACTTCAATCACGGGTTACATGTAGTCCATCATTTTGGGAAAGTCATAAGTGCAAGAACTTGAAGCAGCTGGTCATATGACAGCCACATTAGGAGCAGAGAGGGCTGAATCCATGCGTACATCTGTCTCCACCCTTATGTGCTTTGGTACCCAGAGCAGGGAAAAGTGACACACCTTTTCAAGCTGGGGCTTCCATACTCATTAGGGCAACTGTGACAATCGCCCAAGCAACACGATCTAGACAAGACCTCATTGACGCTCATTTTCCAAGTGTTGGTAGATTGTAGAAAGTTGACAAAACAAGAAAGCAAACTTAACTCTGTATCTGCCAGAGAACGGACACAGCATCTATAGCTCAGTGGCTAAGAACATGCGCTTGAGCATGTAATTTGAGATGGCTCAGCGGTCAGGAGCACGCACACCTCTCTAGCAGAGGACCTGAGCTCAGTACTTAGCACACAGAGGGTAGGTAAAAGCTGCTGGATTGCTAGTTCTAGGGAGTGTGATGTCCTCTTCCGGACTCCATGACACTGCTTTCACATGTGCACAAATGCACACACATACACATAATTAAATCATTTATTATTAAAAGAATGTAAGTAACTCCAAATTTTATTGTAATCAATAAAAATTGTAAATATTAATCTAAAAATATAAGTTTTTCCTGTAGTGTGGTACTTGAGGCAGAAAGAGGACTAAAAGTCAATACTGGTCACTAAAAGTTTTACACATGAATTTATGACTACATATCAAGTGACAATCTGTGTATTGTATTTTGTTTGTGTTAGATTACATTTATCTTCCTTGTGAAGAATGGCTTCTCTAAAGATACATGGTTTTGTCCAAATCTGAAGCAAGAACTACAGCAAGCACACGTGGACATCTCAAAAGAAGCAGTCATCAAAACAGTAGAAAAAACCAGAAGGCTAATCTGATGTTTCCTTCAAGTGGGAAGAAAGGAGAAGCTTTTTTCCTGCTGGGTGATAGCATTGCAGGGGAGTAGTTATTGAGTCTGGACTGCATCGTCTGCACGTAACTCTGAAAGATGACCCTTACTCATCAAGTTATCCTCCACTGATACTGAATGGCTGAAGTCAGTCCTGGAATCTTTTCATCCATCTGAACCCATCAACCTGAGAAACCAAAGAGGAATCATATTGTTGAAAGCAGCAATCCATTTTGTAGAAAGCACAAAAAAAAAGTCAGTTTGTGGACCTTTGAATTCTACACGAGAAAGTGGTACAGCACTCCCCATGAAGATGTCGCTTTTGGTGTCCGCCAGCAGCCATGTTGAAGAGGAGAGCAGAACAACAGTGAAAAGAAGAAGAGAATAGCCGCAACAAGTCTAGAAGTGAATGAGGACATTCTCAAGAAAATAACCCCAAATCAAGAATGAAATCCAAGAGCTATAACTCCAGGGGAAGAAAAACAAAGAAACGTGATGAAAAGGTAATGATTGGAAACTTGCACCTTCGTTCAATCCCAGCTCCTGCAGAAGCCTCACCTAGGTGACACTGTTTTTCCAACACAAACGCACTCTGATGAAAGAATTGGATCAGAGGTGAGCCAGGAGAACCCAACATATAACAAGGTTCAGTCTCCTCTTACCATACACACAAAGCAACTGACACCTGAAGGCTTCCCCAATTTAGGAAGCACCTGCTACATGAATTCCACTTTACAATCTGTCTTCAGGATGTCAACCTTCAGGAAGGACTTGCTCACACAAGGTATCCCATGGGAGAAAATTTCCTGTGCTGATTTCAAGCCCTTAAGCCAGCTTCTTGTCTTGAAAGACATCAGGGATGTAGAGATCAAGGGACAGTTACTCATAAATGTGAAGAAATCCATTTCCACGGTTGCAGACACATTCTTGGGCGATGAATAGAATGATGCCCTTGAATTTTTAAGTCCGTGCTTAGATCAGTTGAAACAATGTGGAAAACCTAAATGCCCTATGCTGTACTGAGAGGGAAAACAGGGTAGAGGATTTTTTTCCACCAACATATGCTGGGACTGCCTCCACCAAAATGTTTGGTTGTCCTGTAAATGCTATTGAAATAGAGCTAGATATAGCTCTGTTTGTGAAGCCTGTGGTGAGGCGACCCTCAACACTGAAATGAGTAATTACCTCTCCGTTGACCTGCACCAAGGGTCAAGAACTCCCTCTGTCGATTCAGAAGTCACTTGATCTTTTCTTTACACCTGAAAAAAATGAGCGCAATTGTGAGAAATGCAAGAACAAGAATTCTGTGCTCAGATATACTTTGAGGAGACTCCCAAGGGTCCTTATCCTTCATCTGAAACTCTACCACTTTACTGCTAACAGGTTGTTAGTGAAGAGCCAGCAGCCAGTTGAGATTTCAAAGTATCTGGATGTCTCTTCCCATTGCAATGAAAACACGAAACCACCATATCCCTTGACCAGTCAGTCCCCTCACGAGGCCTTTGGTGTCCCAAATGTCTCTGAAGAGATGATGCCTGACATCCTTAGCCAGTCGATTCCAGCTAAGAGGATGGCTTCAGACTTCATTGATTTCACAGTCCAAAGGCTTTGATTCGGGAGAATAAGCTTCACAGCGGATCCATCATTTTTTACATGCAAAACGCGGTTTTTGAGCAACTGTTTAAAAATGCATCAGAGTGCAGGTTGCTGGGCACATCTAAAGAGGAAATTAAGAATATGGATCTTTTCTCAATGTTGCTCCGTGGCTTTACATACATCTTGGAAGAATCCTAAATCTGACCATAACCAAGAATCACAGCTCAAGATGAAAACTTGGCAAACAAATGCATTGAGAGAAACCCAGATGTTCCTTATGCAGGCGAGGCACCATCTTGCCTACAAGGCTATAGTGGTACATTTCACGGGTGTTTGGTTGGTTGGTTGGTATTGAGTTTTGGAGACAGGGTTTCTCTTTGTAGACCTTGCTGTCCTGGAAATCACTCTGTACACCAGGCTGACTTCAAACGTGGAGATCTACTTGCCTCTGTCTCCCACGTAATGGGATCAATAGTGTGTGCCACACCACTCAGCAATGTTTTATATATTTAATAATTTTATTTTTATTTAATGTGCACTCATGTTCTGACTGCATGTCTGTGTGAAGGTGTTGGGTTCTCTAAACCTGGAGGTGCAGGCAGTTGTCAGCTGCCATGTGGGTGGTGAGAATTGAATGCAGGTCCTCTGGAAGAGCAGCAGCCTGTGCTCTTTTCCACCGAGCCATCAGCACCATGGTTTTTTTTTTTAACATGTCATTTTGAACCAACACAGCAAGAAACTGGTTATAGCTCCAAATGTTAGCTTCCAACATGGTAAGAAAGAATACTGATGAACTGAAAAGTTTGATTGGCATTTCTCATTTGTTAGTGTAAATAGGAATTGTTCATGTCATCTAGAGGATTTTCATTATATTGTTTGGTTTTCCCTAAATTCAGAGATTTGTCAGTTTAAAAACTGTGTTTGTGACTCGTGGCTGATGAAACTGTCTAGCTCTCAGCAAGTTGTTTGTGCTTTTTTTCCTCAGAATTGCAGGGCATAATATCTGGGTTACAAGGAAATGAAATAGATCACATAGTAAATTTGCAAATTCAGAGTCCTCTAAGGGCTCAGTAGGTAAACACCGGCCACTAAGGCCACTGACCTAACTCTGCAAGTTGTCACCTGACCTCTACAGGTGAATATATACGCATAAATAAGTGAATAAATCTAATAATGCTTTGAATCTCAGTCTGTAGCTCTTTCGGGCTGGAACTCTTTGTAGATCAGGCTACCCTCAAACTCAGATTTGACCAGATCCTGCCTCCCGAGTGCTGATATTTAAAGGTCTGCACCAGAATGCCTAGCAAAATAAAAATTTAAAGCATCCTTAGAAAAATTAAGTGCCAAATATACTTGTTGGATTTAAATCCAGACTGATGTGAGAAAATGGGGTGATTCAAGGGACAGAAGGTCTGAGATGGGGGTCCTTCATGTGAGAGTTTCATGTATTAACATGAATAGCCTGGTAGGGTTCTGAGGAGAGAACCTTCAGTTCTTAAAACCAAGAAAGGTCCCCTTAATTCCCAAGGGCAGGAAGAGACCCTGTGCCATGAAGCAGCAAGCACACTTAATGCATAGCCCATGGGCCATTCTTGCTTACAGCCAGTTGACCCTGTTTTCTGGGCAGCAAGGGGAAAGGAAAAGCAGCTGGGGTTCCTGGTTACAAGATCTGTAGCCTTGTCTGAGACAACCACACTACATCTAACAGTGTCTCAAATATTAAAAAAAACAAAAACAAAACAGAGCCTGTTGAATTAGGAGCAGCGGGGCTGCATCCCACCACCCGGCTAGCTTTACCCAAAATAATTACACGGAAACTATTCTTTTAAACACTGCCTGGCCCATTAGTTCCAGCCTCTTATTGGTTAGATCTTACATATTGATCTAACCCATTTCTAATCTATATAGCCCACGAGTGGCTTACCAGGGAAGATCTTAACCTGCAGCTGTGTTGGGTGGGAGAATCATGGCGACTGCCTGACTCGGCTTCTTTCTCCCAGCATTCTGTTCTGTTTACTCTGCCTACCTAATTCTGTCCTATTGGGCCAAGCAGTTTTCTTTATTAACCAATGAAAGCAACAGATAAGATACAAGACCCACCTCCATCAAGAGCCACTTTCAAGTGTCCACAGAGATTATTCAGAATGTCAGAGCACTTGCTGTGCAAGCATGAGGACCCGAGTTCAAATCCCCAGCGCCCACTTAAGTTGGTCATAGCCACATATGCCTGTGACACTGGCCCTAAGGAGCTCACAGGAGGATTCCAGAGGTCACTAACCAACAAAGCAAAATAGTGTAAGGTTCAGTGTGGGACATTCACCAGAGACGACTACGCGGACATTGGCTGAAGCCAATATAAAGTCTTTATTAGCTGATTGGGGACTTTACTGGGTGTTCAGGATGTCATTGTAGTCCTGAGCGTTTCTTAGGATGAGCTTTAAAGCACAGAAACCATGTCCTGGGTTGACACACTTCAGTTAACAAGAACAGTTAGAAGCAGAACTACAAACACCAAAAAGCATAGGTAGTAAGGACATTTAGAAATTTCCCCATGACTATGGATTTTGATGGCTTAGTGTAAACATCAAAAAGCCCTGTGCACACAGATGAGCACTGGAGAAGCCAGAAAATTAAACACCCAGCTTACCTCTTCAGTGGAATGAGGGGCACAGCTGCTCTTCCTGGCACGCTAGGAATGATGCCGTTTTACAACCTGGTGATCCTTGACTGATGAGGCAGGCTCTGCCCTGATCTCCCAGAATTTAGGTTTTTACTTATCCAGGACCTTTCCCCCTAAATCTTGAGCATCGCTTTTAGACACGAGCAACCCCTCATAGGAGTGAAGTCACAAGTGCTTGACAACAGCCTAAGTGCCTTCTATGTGCTCTTAGAGCCGTGACAAGCCTGACACACACAAGTGATATGCTCACCTCAACCAAGCTCCCTAGACTACAAATCTTCAGCACTGTCTGAGTCAGCAGTACCCACTCTTGGGAAAGTCAGATGAACTTTGCCAGGAATTTCTTATTCTTAACGCCATTATTGGGTTTTAAGACAGAGTTTCTCTGTAGCGTTGGAGCCTGTCCTCTGTAGACCAGTCTGGATGTGCGCTCAAAGAGATCCTCCTGCCTCTGCCTCCTGAATGCCAGGATTAAAGGCCTGTGCCACCACTACCCGCAAGGGGTTTCAATGTAAACATGCCATATATTGTTGTGCTCTTGGGGCTGAGCTAATTGTTATCTTCATACTTCTCCAAAGTTGTGCTGAGCTTAGAGATGACTAAAGTAAAATGATCTGGGCCAGACCGGAGTAGGCCTGGTGAAGCACACATTACAACAAAACTGGCCTCATCGAGTTTCCTTCATGTCTCTCGATGGACCCCGCTCTCCCTGCCTGCTGTGGATTCCCCACAGGTTAGGTCTTTGGTTTTCACTTTCGGCCAGTTGTGCTGTTCTCCTGAGTTTACAGCCTGAATGGCATGTCCGTCCTGGAGTTAGTAGTGCTATGGTTTGAGAGCCTACAAATGTCTCGATCCCTATTACACATTGAGATTGTGTTTAAAAAAAAAGTGGAAAGAGAACAAAAACCCACTACACGTCATCCGGCCTTTACACAAGCAGGCACACATGCAAACACCACAAAAATGAGATTTTCCAAACTGCACTTTTGGGCTGAAGGATTAAGATCACTTGCTTCTTTCAGAGGACAGGTTCAATGCCTAGTACCCACATGATGGCTTACACTATCTATGACTCGAATCCAGAGGATCAAATACCCTCTTCTGCCTTTGTGGTATTCAGTCAAAACACCTATATGCATAAAACACATAGCCTGTTGCTAACTTTAAATGGTTTATAAAATACCCACTATTATACAATGTACAAACATTTATAAAAGCTAAGATTTTGAGGGTATTAAAAAACATCAAAATCCTGGTAATATATAAAATATGCAGCAAAATTAAGTGAGGGTTTTTCGAGAAAGAAGATATTGCTTTAGAACAGTGAGACTCAACCTGTTGTGATTCATAATGGCTGCCAAATTACAGTTATGGAGTAGCAATGAAAGTAATTTTATGACAGATCACAACATGAGGACCTATATTAAAGGGTTGTAGCATTAGGAAGGTTGAGAATCAGTGGTCCAAAACATACTTACAATATAAACATAATTCCTTTTTGCATGTAAAAGAAGGAAAGAATTATACTTTTTATTTCTATATTTTATATGAGTGCTCTGTCTTCATGCATACCAGAAAAATGAATCAGATTCCATTACAGATGGTTATGAGCCACCACGTGGGTGATGAGAATCGAACTTAGGACCTATAAAAGCACGGTCATGGAGTCTTAAGTGCTGAGTCTTCTCTCCAGTCCCCTCAAAAAATATTTTTAATTATCAGGAAACCGGTGAAATATCTCCCTTGGTAGAGTGCTCACCTAACAAACAGGAAGGCCTCGATTCACCTTGACCACTACAAAAACCAGGTATGACAAATAAGCCTGAAATCACTGAATTTAGGATTGACAAGAAAAATCCACAAGGACGAGAAAGCCTATGAGTGCAATGAGCGAGGAAAGTCCTTCCAGCAGAACTCAGCCTTTAGCCAGCAGAACGCTCACAGGAGCAGAAGCCTTACAGATGGAAGGACTGTAGTCAAAAGAACACTCACAGGAGCAGAAGCCTTACAGATGGAAGGACTGTGCGGAATCTTTCATTTGCACGTCTGCTCTTGTGAACACCAGAGAACACACACGGGAGAGAAACCCTACAAATGTGGGCTGTGTGAAAAGGCTTTTGCCCAGGAAGCAATTGTCATCGATCATGAGAAGATCCATGCTGGGGTGAGGACTTACGAGTGTCCTCTCTGTGTCAGGGCTTTTGTCCAGAAGGAAAAGCTTACTCAACATAAAAAAAAAAATCCACACTGGAGAAAAATCTTATGAATGTAAGCTATGTTGGAAAGCCTTCTCTCTGAAGTCAAATCTTTGAGTTCATCAGAAAATTCACAGTGGAGAAGAAGCCCATGCATGTGTGGGAAACCCTTCAGCCGCAAAGAACACCTTGATTTTCATAAAAAGCTCCACACTGGGCAAAAACCTTATAAATGCTCTGAGTGTGGAAAAGCCTTTGCTGACAAGTCTTGTCTTGACGGACACCAGAAAAGAATTCACGCTAGACAGAGACTTTGAGCACTTCAAAATTATGGGAAACTTCATTTATAGCATGCCATGGAACAGTCACCCCAAAAAGTGACTGCAAAATAACCTATAATTTTCAGTCTATCAAAGAGAACATGGAGGACTTAAACTCATTATGACTGTCCTTTGAGGATAGGTTAAGCTAATTCATTCACAAATACTTTTTTTGTCTTTTTAAAATGTATGTGTATGTGTGTATATATGTCATGACCATATAGATGCCTAGGGGAGCCAAATGCTGACTTCAGGTCCCATGGAGTTACAGGTGGTTGTGAGCTGCCTCATTTGGGGGCTGAGAGCTGCTTCATTCTTCTGGAAGAGCATCAGGTGTCCTGAACGCTGAGTCACCTGTCTAGCCCCGTTTCACTTTTTAAAATTATGTATGTATTTCTATACACATACATACACACATATTGTGTGTATCTGTGTGTGTGTCTTTCCTGCATGTGTGTCTGTGCCACATGTGTGTCTGATGGACATGGAGACCAACAGAAGGCACTGGATCTCCTGGGACTGGAGTTACAAGTGGTTGTGACTTCCATGCAGATTCTGGGAATTGAACCCAAGTCCTCTGCAAGAGCAGACAATGCTATGAGCTCTTGTACCATCTCTGCAACTGCCATTTTTCTATATTTAAGAGGAAATCTTGTCATATTGCCCAGACTGGACTGGAACTTCTGGGTTCAGGTGATCCTCTCGCCTCAGCCTCCTAAGTAGCTGGGACTTCACGTACATGACACCATGTCTGTCCCTCAGCAAATCCATAAAGTTTTTTTTTATCTAACATGAGTGAAGAGATACCAATAAACCAAAGATGTCCAAAACTGTCATGGAGTTTTTGCTTGTTTCCTTGGAGTTTCACTGTAGTAATAAGCGGTGGTGGCCGCTTCTGTGATGGTCACATCAGAGAATGCAATGGTGTGAATCTGTGCCAGGCAGATCATGGAGTTTGTCTGCAACTTTTTGTTGTTGTCATTGTTAAATAATAAAAAAATGGAATTCCAAGTGACACAGGAAATAACACTGTGTGTGTGTGTGTGTGTCTGTATTTGGAATGAACTCAGGCCCTTATGTGTAGGTTCACTTAATCTAACACAAAGGTACATTGACAACTCAACACATTAGAAACCTGAATAGTTGGAAAAGAAGCTAGACACTGGGTTTCCCCGTCAGGATCTAGCCCACCTTGCTCACATAATCCCTCCTCCCTCTCTCCAACTTGACTCCCAGGATTCAGCCCTGTGCTTGACTGTGGATCTCTGCATCTGCTTCCATCAGTAACTGGTGAAAGGCTCTCCGGTGACACTTAGGATAGTCACCAACCTGATCACAGTAGATGGCCAGTACAGGCTCCCTCTCTGCTACTGCTAGGAGTCTTAACTGGGGTCATCCTTGTGGTCAATAACATCTCTTAATATCACTTTTCTTTCTTTTTTTTTTTAGAACAGTAATATTTGGTTCCCAGAGCTATCTAGTTTCCTGTTCTTGGGCACCCAAGCAGGGTTGGTATGGGTTCCATCTCGTGAAGTGGGATTGAAGTTAAATCAGTTATTTAAATTAGTTTGTTCCTCCCACAAGCTCAGTCCCACTGTTACCCTAGCACATTTTACAGTCAGAACAGATTGTAAGTCATAGGTTTTGTGGTTGGGCTGGGGTTTATGCCTCTTCTGATATCAAACAGAGTACCTTTTTGTCCCAAAGACCCTGGAAGGTAGGGGTGAAGACTCTATGTAGGCACCAACTTGACTTCTCCATGCTCAGTGAGCTGCATAGGTGCTGTCTTCAGCAATATGGCCGTGCTGACAGTTAGTGAAGAGCAAGCTATAGCCTCGGTTACAGCCTGGTTGTTTGGGAATTCCCACAGGACCCCTTTGGACAATGGCTCAATTAGATGTGATCTAATCCTAGTACCAGAAACTTCGTTGGGTGTCTCTCATTATTAGGCAATTTAATCTAGATTGCCTTCATATGTATGTATTTTATGAAGTTTCTACTGTATTAGGTTTTTATATGACCCCTCAAATGTTCGTTGATATTAGCTGTCTCTCCCCTTATTCTACCCCAAACTCACTCTCCCCTCCCCTTCTCCACTTGATCCTTCCATCATACCCCTTTTCATCTCTATCTATTTTATTTCACTTTCTATTAATATGTTCTCTCAGGTACATACTCCATACCTAACTACTGAGTTAACAGCTAATACCCACATATAAGCTAATACATACAATATTTGTTTTTCTGGGTCTAGGTTTTTTTTCTTTTTAAGTTCCATCCATTTGCCTGCAAATTTCAGTGTCTTTCTTTGTTTCTTTCATTTTAGATACAGGGTTTTTCTGTGTAGCTTTGGCTGTCCTGGAACTCATTTTATAGACCAGGCTAACCTTAAATCTCAGATCCACCTTCTTCTGCCTCCCCAGGTCTGAGCAGAAAAGCACGCACTACCACTGCCTGGCCTGATGTCATTTTGTTCTAACAGTCGAATAATATTCCATTGTGTAAAAATACCATATTCTTTCTTTCTTTACATTTTCTTTTTCTTTATTTTTTCTTCTATTTTACTGATTTTTCAGGACAGGGTTTTCTGTTTAACCCTTGCTGTCCTGGAACTTGCTTTGTAGACCAAGCTAATTTCAAACTCATATCCACCTTTCTATGCTCGTCCTCAACAACTGGGCTTAAATGTGTGTGCCACCACTGCCCGGAGGTACCACATTTGCTTTATCCATTCTTCTGTTAAGGAACATCTAGGTTGTTTCCATTTTCTGGCTGTTGTGGACAGAGCAGTGATGAACTTGGCTGAGCAGTGTCTCTGCAGGGATAAAGTGTCCTTTGGGCAGATGCCCAAGAGTAGGATAGCCGCTGATCTTGAGGTCCATCAATTTCAGTTTTCCTGAGGAACCACCACACTGATTTCCATAGTGGCTGCACAAGTTTGCCCTGCCACCAACAATACAGGAGGATTTTTTAACACCCCCTCCAGCATGTGCCATCCTGTGTTCTCGATCTTAGCCATTCTAACAGATGTAAGATGGAATGTCAGGGTTGTTTTGATTTGCATTTCCCTGATGACTAAGAATGTTTAACATTTCTACAGCCAGACAGTGGTGGCCTAAACCTTTAATCCCAGCACAGGGGAGGTAGAGGCTGGCGGATCTCTGTGAGTTCCAGGCCAGCCTGGTCTACAAGAGCTAGTTCCAGGACAGGCTCCAAAGCTACAGAGAAACCCTGACTCAAAACAAAACAAAACTAAAAACAAAACAAAAAAATGGCATTTTAACATTTCTCAGCCATTTGAGTTTCCCCTTTGGAAATTCTGTTTAGATCTGTATTCTAGTTTTTTTTCCTTGATCCAGGTTTTTGAGTGATTTCATTTATTTTGTATATTAGCCCTGTATCAGATGTGTACTTGGTAAAAAAAAATCTTTTCCTATTTGTAAGTGGCTGATTCTCTCTCTCTCTCTCTCTCTCTCTCTCTCTCTCTCTGTGTGTGTGTGTGTGTGTGTGTGTGTGTTTTGTTTGTTTGTGACAGGGTTTCACATTTTCAGAGTTCTCCTCAATGGCTTCCTGTCTAGACGGTTCTCTTTTTTTAATGTGGATGAGGGGGGAGGTTGTCACCGACCTTCAATGTGTCTTATTCTCAACTGTGAGTCTATGTCATCAACACCACTGCAAACGAAGCTTCCCTGCCCCTCCCCCTCCTCTTTAAGACAAGCCTGGTTGTCCTGAAACTTAGGATGTAGACCAGGCTGGTGAACCCAGACTCTGCCTGCCTCTGTCTTTGCCCATCTAGCTTTGGATTTGTGATCTGCCTGCCACAGCCTCCAAGAGCTGAACAAGCCTGAACCACTAGGTCCACATATGCTTTTGTTTTTGTTTGATTTTTGACATAATTTTTAATTTTATAAGGTTTTTAGATTTTTATTTTATATGTATAGCTGTTTTGTCTCCAGGATTTTGCATGTGCCCTGCTGGATTTCAGTATTCCTTGGTTCTAATAATTCCTTGCTATCACTTCCTCAACCTTATTGGATTTTGGAATGTATATTGTGGTTGTATGTCAGAAATATGTACCTTGTTTGGTTTTGGTGTTTGGAGACAAGGTATCTCGGTGTAGTCCTGGCTATTGTAGAACTCACTACATAGCCAGGCTGGCCTTGAGCTCAGATCTGCTTGCCTCTGCCTCTCCTGCTGAGCCCTGGGAATGAAGGCAGGCACCACCTCCTGGCAAAAATATGGAACTTTTACCAGGAGCTCCCCTTGAAAAGAGTGTCTTGAGTCTCAGGTTTTGACATGGATTTTGGACTTACTGTTACATTTACTTTGTGTGTGTCTGTCTAACATACATGGATGTTGCTGTAAGACTACTTGCCAGAGTTGGTTCTCTCCCTCCATCACGTGTGTCCCAGGGATAGAACTCAGGCCTCAGGCTTGCTGGCAAGTGCCTTCACCTGCTGAGCCATCTTGGCAGCTTGGACTTTGGGTTCCTACACAGCACTGGATGTTACAGGCTGCAGAAATTTTGCAGTCTGGACTGAATGCATTTTGTGTAATTAGGTGTCTGAACACATGGGGACAGAGGAGGGAAAGTTAGGGCTATAAAGTGATGTATGGGTGTCAGTTGACAAGACTTGGGATGCTCAGTGTTGCCAACACTAGAATCAAGTAGGAGGCAAGTCTCTGAGCATCCATGGAGATTACTAGATAATAAACCTCTAGCATCTCCATGATTATCTACCCTAGGTTATATAAGGTAGGGAAACTCACCTGGATCATACCATGGAAGATGTCATGGACTGAATAAAAACAAGATGTATTTACTATTGATTCATTGGATTAAACTACCTGTGAATAGTTTAGGAAAGTTCTTTTCTGCTCTGGTCTATATGGTGTTCTAATGCCTCCCTTTCTGTCCTTTGGTCTGGGGTTTCCTGGTATAACTGAGGGTCAGCCTGCACGAAGGAGGCAGATAGAAGAATTGCCTCCAGTTCAAGGACAGTCTGGTCAGTCTAGTGAGTTCTTGGCTAGCCAGGGATCCATACCAAGACTCTGCCTCAATGAGATAGGAGGGGATAAAAGATAGGACGAGAGAATAAGAATACGAAACAACATACAAGAACTATCATGGGTTACAGAGGAAAACCAACAAGGAAGGGCAGTGCCCTCTACTTTATGCCAACACTCAGACGGCAGAGGCAGGCGGATCTCTGTGGGGTCACGGCCAGCCTGGTCTACAGAGCGAGTTCCAGGACATCCAAGGATACACAGAGAAACCCTGTCTCAAAAAGCAAAGTAAATAAATAAAGAAATAAAAAACAACCCATTCAAACAATCAAAAAAGAGAATATCTCCATTCCTGCCAGGATAGTTCTGCAGTCTTAGACGTGAGTCCAGGTCACCTCCTGCCACCATTGCCCACAGAAGTGGTCTCATTCTTGGCCTGTGGAAGGATGGGAGCTTGGGCATTGGAGATAGGCCACACCTTCCCTCCACACCAAGGTTATATTAACTGCAGTCCCCTGCTTATGGCAGAGTTGTGTTGGTTCCTCCTCAGATGTCCACTTGAAAGCTATGCCCAACTTAAGAGTCTGTTTTTGCAGCAGGGTGTTGAAGCGTGATTAATAAAAACTCAGAGAGAAACTGGGGCTCAACCTGAAGGTCAGAAAATCAAAACAGCCAGTCACTGGCTCTTATCTCTACCTCAAATGGCGATCCTGCCTCCAGGAGTCTCAGAATGAGGCTGTGTCTGAGAGCTGTCTTTTCCTGTTTTATAATCCCCTCTAGGGCTGGGGTTAAAGGCATGTACTACTGGTGTCCATGGCAACTACTGTGGCTACTGGGATTAAAGGTGTGTGTTAACCACTGCCTGGTCTGTAAGGCTGGCCAGTGTGGCCGTTTTACTGTTCTGATCCTCAGGCAGGCTTTATTAGTGAAATGCCATTACCGGGTGTGGTGGTGCATATAGACTCTGTACATCGTCAGTTGTTGGATCTGTGGACGCGAGGTTCCCCTCTGCTCTTTGCTTGAGGTCCCCCTGCGGATAAGTCTGCCTGTTCCCTAACTTTTTCCTTACTGTTCTCCAGTAGGGTCTTTAGTTTCCTTAATGGAGTCTAAATTCAGGGCAGAGAGAGGGCTGTTAAGGTTCCAGTGCACAAGCCTCTCTGGCTACAATTCTAAGGGATCTGACCCCCTCTGGTGGCCGCTGTGGGTACTACATGCATGTGATGCCTAGCCATACAAGCAGGGGAAACACCCACACACTGAAATAAATAACGTTGAGGTTAAGTCTTGTGTGCAGCTTTCCTAAACTGGTTAATTTAGACCAGACCAGCTGCCAAGTCAGAGCTCCTCCTGGCTCTCCAGTACTAAGATCAAAGGTGTGTGTGTTTCACCACAGTCAGCCTAAAAATAAATAAGTCTTTCAAAAGAAATTCTGAAAGACTTATTTAGTATCTGTCAGTTCCATCCATCAACTCTCCTTGCAAACACACTTCCATGTTTTGTTTCAGAGTTTTTGAGAGGCAGGAGAGTTCTGGGTGTCTCTACTCCTAGATGTTGCTTTGTGTTTTCCCCCCAATACTCTCTGTTGTTTTCTGAGTCAGGGTCTTTCTGTGCAGACCTGGCTCTTTTGTATTTTTTTTATGTCAGCCAGGCTGGCTTCACACTCAAGAGATTATCCTGTCTGTCTCCCCAGTGCTGGCTCTAAAGGGGTGTGCCATGCCTTGCCTGTGGAGTTGGTCTTTTTAAAAACTCATCTGATTATTTGGGTCTGCTTGTGTTCTTGTAGACCACAGCCGGAGTGTGCAGGTTAGAGAATACAAGAGTCTGACAGTACACACGTGGGTGCGAGGAATCAAACGCCGGTTGTCAGGGACTGCAGCAAGCACCTTTATCCATCTTGCCAGCTGTGTTTAGTTGGTTTTTTGTTGTTGTCGTTGTTGTTGGATTTTGTTATGTTTTATTTTTCTGACACAGGGTCTCTCTGTGTAGCTCTGGCTGTCCTGGAACTTGACCTAGAGACTAGGCTGACCTTGAACTCATGGAGATCCATCTGCCTTGGCCTCCCAAGTGCTGGGATTAAAGGCTTGCACCACCACCTAGCTTGTGTTTAGTTTTTTATATTATTCTCATGGAGCCTTGGTTCATTAGCCTCAGGCTAACTCTCTTCCCTTTGCACCTCTTTTCTTTGGTTTGTGTTCTTTTTCTCTCTTCTCCTTCTGCTTTTTATTTCTTTCCATTTCTTTTCTATTTGAGATGGTCTTCTCACTATTACTCCATTCTTGCCTCACACATGCTCATCTCTTGTCCCTCTAGTGCTGGAATTAAGATCATATGTAGTCACATAGATCAGAATTGTCTGTGATCCCAGGGATTGAGTCTAGGCTCTCCCGCATGCTGAGTGCTCTAGCCTCTGACCTATGCCTTCAGCCCCTTATATATTCACATATGTACTCCATGATGTGTATCATATGACCACTGCAGGACTGTGTATCTGAATCTTGAATATGCAATGAAAAGGCCAGCACCAGAGGTGACCATTCACAGCCTGGTATCTTCCTAACTGTTGGATTTGCATGAGAGACTAGATTTGAGCAGAACTTCTGTTGTCTCGGCATCATCCGCGGGACAGGAGAGCAGAGCAACCGATGAGAAGAGACTGCACTGCCACCAGATTTTACTTAAGGCACTTATAGTTTTTGCTTCTCTCTCTATGATAAATACTCTGGGGGGAAAGGTACAAAAACTGTGGGGAAGAAGGTTTATTTCAGTTCACGGTCACAGGTTACAGTCCATCACTTCGGTTAAGTCACAACTGCAGGGATTTGAAACACTGGTCCTATGACAGCCACAGCTAGGAGCAGAGAGAGAGTGAATTCATACATGCATGTATGGACTCTTACATAATTGTGATACTGCAAACCAGGAAAAAAACCACTCCCTTTCAAGCTGGGTCTTTCCATACTAATCAATGCAACCATGACAATCCCATAGGCCAATCTGTTCCAGAAAAAAAGCTCATTGAAACTCAATTTCCAGGTGATGGAGATTGTGGAAAGTTGACAAATAGAACTAATTAAACACAATCAAACACTGGGACAGGAAAAAAATGAGCAAACTCTGATTGCTTCTGCCAGAGAACAGACACAGCATCAGACATGCTCAGTGGTCAGGAGCATGTGCTTGAGCATGTAATTGAGATGGTTCAGTGGCTAAGAGCATGTGCTTGAGCATGTAACTCAGATGGCTCAGCGGTCAGGAGCATGTGCTTGAGCATGTAATTGAGATGGTTCAGTGGCTAAGAGCATGCGCTTGAGCATGTAACTCAGATGGCTCAGTGGTCAGGAGCATGTGCTTGTGCATGTAATAGAGATGGCTCAGCGGCCAGGAGCATGTGCTTGAGCATGTAATTGAGATGGCTCAGTGGTCAGGAGCACGCACAGCTCTAGCAGAGGACCTGAGCTCAGCACTTAGCACACAGAGGGTAGGTAAAAGCTGCTGGATTGCTAGTTCTAGGGAGTGTGATGTCCTCTTCCGGACTCCATGACACTGCTTTCACATGTGCACAAATGCACACACATACACATAATTAAATCATTTATTATTAAAAGAATGTAAGTAACTCCAAATTTTATTGTAATCAATAAAAATTGTAATCCTATAGAGGCCAAGCTTGTGGGAAAGCCTTCTCCTGGGTGTCATCTTACAGCCATCACCAGAAAATCCACAAGGATGAGAAAGCCTACAAGTGCGATGCGCGTAGCAAGTCCTTCCAACAGACTCAGCCTTTAGTCAAGAGAGCACTCACAGGAGCAGAAGCCTCACAGATGGAAGGACTGTAGTCAAGAGAACACTCACAGGAGCAGAAGCCTCACAGATGTAAGGACTGTGTGGAATCTTTCATTTGCACGTAAGCTCTTGTGAGCAACAGAGAACACACACAGGAGAGAAAACCTGCAAATGCAGGCTGCGTGAAAAGGCTTTTGCCCAGGAAGCATATGTCAGCGATCATGAGAAGATCCATGCTGGGGTGAGGACCTACGAATGTCCTCTCTGTGAACAGAACTTTTGTCCAGAAGAAAAACCTTACTCAACTTAAAAAAATCCACAGTGTCTCAGTGGGTGGACCAACCCCTCGTGGTCCTGACTTCCTTGCTCATCTTCTCCCTCCTTCTGCTCTTCAACTGGGCCTTGGGAGCTCAGTCCAGGGCTCTGATGTGGGTCTCTGTTTCTATCTCTATGCATCGCCAGATAAAGGTTCTATGGTGATGTTTAAGATAGTCATCAGTGTGGCTATGGGACAAGTGATCTAATGGGAGCTCACCAAAGCCAGCTGGACTGGGACTGAACGAGCATGTGATCAAACCGGACTCTCAATGTGGCTGAAAATGGGAGCTGACTGAGAAGCCAATGATAATGGCTCTGGGATTTGTCTCTACTGCATCTACTGGCTTTTTGGGAGCCTAGTCTGTTTGGATGAACAACTCCCTAGGCCTGGATGGAGTGGGGAGGGCCTTGGACTTCCCACAGGGCAGGGTACCCTGCCCTCTCTTAGGACTGGAGAGGGAGGGGGAGGAGAGGAAGGGAGAGTGAAGTGGGAGGGAAATGGGAAGAAGGAAGTGGAAATTTTGAGTGGTATTATTTATAAAGCAATAAACTTTTTAAAAAAATATCCACACTGGAGAAAAATCATATGAATGTAATTGATGTGAGAAAATCTTCTCTCAAAGTCAAACCTTTGAATTCATCAGAAAATTCACAGTGGAGAAGGAGTCCATGCATGTAACGAATGTGGGAAACCCTTCAGCCGCAAAGAACACCTTGATTTTCATAAAAAGCTCCACACTGGGCAAAAACCTTATAAATGCTCTGAGTGTGGAAAAGCCTTTGCTGGCAAGTCTTGTCTTGATGGACACCAGAAAAGAATTCACGCTAGACAGAGACTTTGAGCACTTCAAAATTATGGGAAACTTCATTTATAGGATGCCATGGAACAGTCACCACAAAAATTGACTGCAAAATAAACTAAAATTTTGAGTCTATCACAGAGAACATGGAAGACTTAAACTCGCTGTGACTGTTCTTTGAGGATCAGCTTAGTTCATTCATCCACTTGTTTAGTCTTTTTAAAATGTATGTGTATGTGTGTATATATGTCATGACCGTATAGATGCCTAGGGGAGCCAAATGCTGACTTCAGGTCCCATGGAGTTACAGGTGGTTGTGAGCTGCCTCATTTGGGGGCTGAGAGCTGCTTCATTCTTCTGGAAGAGCATCAGGTGTCCTGAATGCTGAGTCACCTGTCTAGCCCCCTGTTTCACTTTTTAAAATTATGTATGTATTTCTATACACATACATACACACATACATACACACATATTGTGTGTATCTGTGTGTGTGTGTCTTTCCTGCATGTGTGTCTGTGCCACATGTGTGTCTGATGGACATGGAGACCAACAGAAGGCACTGGATCTCTTGGGACTGGAGTTACAAGTGGTTGTGACTTCCATGCAGATTCTGGGAATTGAACCCAAGTCCTCTGCAAGAGCAGACAATGCTATGAGCTCTTGTACCATCTCTGCAACTGCCATTTTTCTATATTTAAGAGGAAATCTTGTCATATTGCCCAGACTGGACTGGAACTTCTGGGTTCAGGTGATCCTCTTGCCTCGGCCTCCTAAGTAGCTGGGGCTTCAGGTATATGACACCATGTCTGTCCCTCGGCAAATCCATAAAGTTTCTTTTATCTAACATGAGTGAAGAGATACCAATAAACCAAAGATGTCCAAAACCTACAAGGAGTTTTTGCTTGTTTTCTTGGAGTTTCGCTGTAGTGAATAATAAGCGGTGGTGGCCCCTTCTGTGATGGGTCACATCAGAAAATGCAATGGTGTGAATCTGTGCCAGACTGATGATGGAGTTTGTCTGCAACTTTTTGTTGATGTCATTGTTAAATAATAAAAAAATTGGAATTCCAAGTGATATAGGAAATAACACTGTGTGTGTGTGTGTGTGTGTGTGTGTGTGTGTGTGTGTGTGTGTGTGTGTGTATGTATGTGTATTGGGAATGGAATTCAGGCCCTTATGTATGGGATTCATTTACAATGACACCTAGCTATAATTTCAACTAAACACACTAGAAGTTTTTTAAGTTTTTTTATATTTTTATTTCTTGATAATATTATACAATATATTTCTATCATATTCTTTCCCATCCCTACCAAACTTCATGTTCTTTATTTTTTCTCCATTTATTTATTTATTATTTATTTATTTATTAAAGATTTCTGTCTCTTCCCCGCCACCGCCTCCCATTTCCCTCCCCATCTCCCAATCAAGTCCCCCTCCCTTGTCATCCCAAAGAACAGTTGTAAAGGGAATCTAGAAGTGATGACAGGAGCCTGTAACCTCAGAACTTGATAGCTGGAGATGAGGGACCCAAGGTTCAAGGCCAGCCTACGGGTGCTGAGATGGCTCAGTAGATAAACACACTTGCTTCTGATGCCAGCAGCTTGGGTTTGATGTCCAGGACCCACATGGTAGAAGGACAGTAAGGACTCAAAGTGTCCTCTAACCTCCACCTATGAATTGTGGTACATGCACTGATTTAAAGGGGTGCAGGGTGTTAAACAGATGCCTAGGTGTTGAAGACCATTTGCCTTCTTCCAGAAGATCTGAGTTTGATTCCCATCACCCATGTTGAATAACTCACACCTGCCTGAATCCCAGCTTGAAGGGATCTGATCTCTTCTGGCCTTAAATGTGTCCACCCACATGCAGAGTACACAGAGACACACTGACACGAACGGATAGAAATCCTTCTTTTAATGGTTGGGAAGAAGAGGAATGGGGAGGCATGTTTTCCTGACTTTAAGTCTCCGGCCCTCCCCACCTCACTGGATTTTTCATTTGTTTGTTTGTTTGTTTGTGGGTTTTTCAAGACAGGGTTTCTCTGTAGCTTTGGAGCCTGTCCTAGAGCTAGCTCTTGTTGACCAGGCTGGTTTCGAACTCACAGAGATCCACCTGCCTCTGCCTCCCGAGTGCTGGGATTAAAGGCATGCGCCACCACCGCCCGACTTGCTTTTTGTATTGTTTTTTGTTTCGTGTTTTTTTTTCTGGTTTTGTTTTTTGTTTTTGTTTTTTGTTTTTTTTTTTAAAAAAAAAGAAAGGAAGAAAGAGAAAGAAATACTAGGGCTAGAGAGATAGTTCAGGGGTTAAATGTGCATGATGCAATCCCAGCACTCGGGAGGCAGAGGCAGGAGGATCTCTGAGTTCAAGATTTATAGAGCAAGTTCTAGGACAGCCAGGGCTACACAGAGAAACCCTGTCTCAAAAAACCAAACCAAACCAAAACAAAAATTTGTCTTATTCTCTTGCAGAGGACCCAAGCTTGGTTCCTAGCACCCATGTTAGGCACTTTACAACTGCCTGTAACTCTAGCTCCAGGGGATCGAATGCCTCTGACCTCTGTAGGCATCTGCACTCACATAACAAACCCTTACCCAGACACACGATTCAAAATAATAAATGTTGGAGCTGGCTAGGTGGCTCAGTGGTTAAGAGCACTGACTGTTCTTGCAGAGGACCGGAGCTTTTACCCCTATGACAGGCCACAACCATTTGTGACCTCTGTCCCAAGGGAACTCAATGCCCTCTTCTGGTTTCTATGGGCACTGCATGCATGAGGGGTACACATATGTGTAAGCAAAATAACTGTCCATATAAAATAAATAAATATTTTCAAAAGAACAATAAAAATAAATCCTTTTTAAAAAAGAAAAGAGATCCGGATGGTGGTGTCATACACCTTTAATCCCAGCACTCAGGAAGCAGAGGCAGCAGATCTCTGTGAGTTTAATGCCAGCCTGGTCTACAAAGGGAGTTCCAGAACAGTCAGAGCTGTTATATAGAAACCCTGTCTAAAAAAAAAAACAAAAAGTACAAATACAAAAGTACCAAGTATGGTAGTGCACACCTTTAATCCCAGCATGTATGGTAGTTCACACCTTTAATCCCAGCATGTATGGTAGTTCACACCTTTAATCCCAGCAAGTATGGTAGTGTGCACCTTTAATCCCAGCAAGTATGGTAGTGCGCACCTTTAATCCCAGCAAGTATGGTAGTGCGCACCTTTAATCCCAGCAAGTATGGTAGTGCACACCTTTAATCCCAGCAAGTATGGTAGTGCACACCTTTAATCCCAGCACTCTAGAGGCAGAAACAGGTGGAATTCTGTATCTCTAAGTTCAAGACCAGCTTAGTCTACATAGAATGTCAATCAGGGCAACACAGTGAGGCTCTGTCTCAAGAGAGAAAGAGTGGGAGACAGATAGAGAGGGACGGGGGTGTCCGGAGAGATGGCTCAGCAGTTAAGAGTTCTCTTCCCCAGGACCTGAGCTGAACGCCTAGTTCCTACACCAGTTGGTTCACAACTACATGGCACTCCAGCTCTAGGCCTCCAATCTCCTATTCTGTCTTCAGTGGGCACCCATGTATATGTGTGTGCCTGTTTTGTGGTTTTTGAGACAGGGTTTCTCTGTGTAGTTTTGAAGCCTATTCTGGAACTCGCTCTGTTGACCGGGCTGGCCTTGAACTCACAGAGTTTCACCTGCCTCTGCCTCCAGAGTGCTGGGATTAAAGGTGTGTGCCACCAACACTCAAAACACTTTATTTTTCAAGAGAGAATAATTTGTCTCAATTTAGAGTAGTAACCCCAATCAGTTGGAGTTTCCTGTGTTTTTTATTTTTTGTTGGTGGTTTCCATCTTGCAAGATTTGTTCACCCTAGTTGCTTCTGAACATTTCTTTATCTAAAAAGTCTTCTATGACTAGACCTACCTGGCCAACCAAAGGGTACACACTCTGGAACATAAGGCAGCCAGCAGATAAAATCTTGACGTAGTCTTTTGCATTACTGGTGGTAGAGATGAGGGTCTCACACTAACCCGCGTTAGCCTGGAACCTGCCTCCTGAGAGTTGAACTTATAGGCATGAACTACAACATCTGGCTAAGATGTTCAGAAAGCCAAGCTTAGCAAATAGTTAAAATGGGTGTTTAGTAGACTAGGAGAGCATAAAGTGCCCACCACCCAAATATGAGGCCCTGTGTTGTAATCCCATACATGTAACTGCACCCATATAGAAAGCTGGGTGCAGTGGTGTGTACCTGTGACTCCTGAGCTGAGGGCAGGGAGACAAGAGGGTCCAGGAGTTTGCTTGTTATGGAGTCTGGCTGATTCAATGAGCTCTAGGTTCAATGAGAGACCTTGTTTCCAAATGTTTAAGGTAGGGAGTAAGAGAGGAAGATACCCAACATCAACCCATCATCACTACACATACATGTATTGCATACACATGCACACACACACAGCTGTGTCCACGTAACAAATTCAATGCTCAACAAGTTCTTAGGAACTGAAGGTAATGTCCTTTTCAAGGGCGGTAGTTGGCTATAAATTCATGAAAATCATGGCTAATTTATGCGAGGATTGTGTGTGGATTCACCTTGCTTGTATATACATACACATGAGAAGTATGTCATAATCTTCTTTTCTTTTTTTGAGACAGGGTTTTCCCTGTATAGCCCGGGCTGTCCTAAAACTTGCTGTGTAGAGCAGAAGGGCCTGGAACTCAGAGATCTACCTGCCCCTGCAGGTAAGATTAAATTAGAAACCTAAGTCTGTCTAAAACACCTGGTTGGTCACTAATAAAGAGCTGAACAGCCAATAGCTAGGCAGGAGAAAGGATAGGTGGGGCTGGCAGGCATAGAATAAATAGAAGGAAGAAGAAAGGGGGTGAGAAAAGATGGAGAGCAGAACGCCAGGGCCGGTGCCCCTTCCTCACAGCCAGACACAGAATAAGAAGGGAAGGAAAGATATACAGAGATGAGAACCGTAAGAGCCCAGATACAAAAGGTAGGTAGATAAATTATGATAACAAAAGCTGTCTAGGAATAAGTCAAGCTTAGGCTGGGCATTCCTAAAAAAGAATAAGTCTCTGTGTATTTATTTGGGTACTGGATTGTGAGTTCCCAAAGAATAAAGGTGGGGGGAGAACCCAACTGCAGTACCTTGACCTGGTGTTTTGAGATAGACTCTATGTAACTCTGGCTGGCCTCAAACTCATTATAAAACCTTGAAATCTTGGTGCTCCCATCTTCATCTCCTAAATGCGGTGATCATAGGTGTGTGTGACCACACCTGGCTTATGTGGTAGTGAAGGTGAGCAAAGGGCTTCCTATCTGCGAGATAAGTACTCTACCAAAGGAGCTGTGCCATCAGTTCCCTGACACTTAAAAAAATGAGGAGGCTGAGAGATGCCTCAGCAGTTAAGAGTACTTGACTGTTCTTTCAGAGGTCCTGAGTTCAATTCCCAGCGACCACATGGTGGCTCACAACCATCTGTAATGGGATCTGATTCCCGTTTCTCCTATACATGAAGACAGAGCACTCATATACATAAAATACAGGAATAAATAGGTCTTTAATTTTTTCCTTCTTTAAAATGCAAAAAAAGAATTATGCTTAAATTTTAAGTATGTTCTGGACCATTGGTTCTCCAGCTTTCTAGATCTACAACTCTTTAATACAGTTCCTCATGTTGTGGTGACCTCCAAACATACAGTTTTTTTAAAATTATTTATTTATTGGTGTTTTAGCCTATATGTATCAATGTGTGAGGGAGCTGGATCCTGGAGTCACAGACAGTTGTAAGCTGCCATGTGGGTGCTGCGAACTGAACCCGGGTCCTCTAGAAGAGTAGTCAGTGCTCTTAACGGCTGAGCCATCTCTCCAGCCCCATAAAATTATTTTCATTGCCACTTCATAACTGCAGTTTTGCTGCTGTTATGAACCAAATTGGCTGAGAACCAATGCTCCAAACTAACTGCTTCTTTCCCATAAAACCTGCCCTTAATTTTGCTCCACATTTTATACATTACCAGACTTTTGGTATTTTTAGACCCTTAAAATCTTAACTTTTTAAAATGTTCTTACCTGACCTGTGGGAAGTCCAAGGACCCCCCACCTCCATCCAGGTCTAGTAAGGTGAGCATCCAAACTGCCTAGGCTCCCACAAAGCCAGTACATGCAGTAGGATCAAAAACCCATTGCCATTATTCTTGAGTTCTCAGTAGTCCTCATTGTCCGCTATGTTCAGCAAGTCCGGTTTTATCCCAGGCTTTTTCAGACCCAGGCCAGCTGGCCTTGGTGAGTTCCCAATACAGGTCAGGGAACCCTGATTGCTCTTCGGGCTGATGGGGAAGGGGGACTTGATCAGGGGAGGGGGAGGGAAATGGGAGGCAGTGGCAGGGAGGAGGCAGAAATCTTTAATAAATAAATAAATTTAAAAAAATAAAAATATGGGCAAAAGAAAAAAATTAAAATCTAGGGAGAAGCAAAATAATTAAAAAAAAATAAAATGTTCTTACCTAGTTTAAAACTGGGAATTTTATAAGCTCTTTAAGGATAGCCACAGGCTATGTTGTTTCTTTCAGAAGATAGAATTAAGGAGTGTTTTAATGCATATGAATGTTTTATCTGCATACCACAAAGGCAGAAGAGGGCATTTGATCCCCTGGATTGGAGTTACAGATGGTGTAAGCCACCGTGTGGATATAAGGCATTGAACCTGTGTCCTCTGAAAGAATAGGGGGTGACCTTAACCATTTCTCCAGCCCCAAAGTGGAATTTGGGAAAAACCATTTCTGAAGTGTTTACACATGTGTGCCTGCTCATGTGAAGGCCAGGGGTCATGGAGCGATTCTTCTATCATTTTCTACTTGTTTCTTTTTTGAAATAGAATCTAAGTGTGTCACAGGACCCCAGGCCTTTGTAGGCCTCCAAACCAGAGCACAACTAACTCCATGATGGACATGCAATTCAGGCTGTAAATCTCAGCAAGTGTGCTGCACTACGGGCCAAACAAACAAACAAACAAAACAAAAACCAAAGACCTGTCCTGTGGTGATTCCTCTGCAGGCTTTCCAACAAGCACGGAAAATACAACACACGAGACAAAAATGACACTCCACTCAGCCCGATTTTATTGTAACCCGTGCCGGACCAGTACTTCTAGAGCCTGGTCGAGATCATTCTACTTCAGCCATATTTATACACAGCACAGTTTCTGAAAAGAAATAAGTTCAGATAACAATTAACTCAGTTCCAAGTGTATAACAATTTAAGACATTTTTACACAGATTCTTTTCAAAGAACATTTAGGTTTTCTTTTTTTTTTCTTTTTTTTTTTCTCTCACAAGAATGGGTACTGTTGACTCAGAGATAGTACCCAAATTTTAGGGTCTAGGAATCTAGGGACCTTGACTGGGGCAAACATAACACTGGTGGGTGTCAGGATTGGGTTGACCAGAAGAAAACACAGAAGTCACATAGACTGTTGTAAACCACAAGAGACTTCACTCTAAAAGCAATGCTCAAGATTTAGGGGAAAGGTCTTGGGTAAGAATTTAGGTAAAAACCTAAATTCTGGGAGATCCGGGCAGAACCTGTCTCATCAGACAGCAAAGGATCACCAGGTTGTAAAACGCCATCATTCCTAGCGTGCCAGGAAGAGCAGGTGTGCCCCTCATTCCACTGAAGAGGTAAGCTGGGTGTTTAAATTTCCTGGCTTCTTCAGTGCTCATCTGTGTGCACAGGGATTTTGCTCTCTACATCTCCCCAATTCTAAGTTTTTAAAGGAAAAAACAGCGGTTTTAATAGGGGTCATGATTGAATGCATTGCCTCTATGGTACTTTAGTTAATATAGGCAAGCACAAGAGAATTACAAGGATAACTAACAGAGGACCAAGGAAAGGGGAAAATGTTCTTGGCCATGAGGGCCATTCATAGGTCACTTGGGAGAGTTTATCTATAACTTTGTACAAACCATTAATTTGATCAACAATAGTGAAAGAAGAATCTGACACATTAAAGCAACAACACAAGCCAGGAAATTGTTGGCAACCAAGGTTATGCTTCAGCAACAAATAATCTATACTAGCTCTATTTCTTTTTTTAATTTATTTTCTTTTTTTTAATTTTTTTTTGAGACAGGGCTTCTCTGTGTAGCTTTGGAGCCTATCCTGGCACTAGCTCTGTAGACCAGGCTAGCCTCGAACTCACAGAGATACAGAGATCTTTTGCCTGCCTCTGCCTCCCGATTGCTGGGATTAAAGGCGTGAGCCACCACCACCTGGCAGTAGCTCTATTTCCTACAACTGTGGTCCTCAGTTCATCCATCTCTTAGTTGATTTCTTTAATAATTTTCTGTAATATTAGTAGTTTTAATAAACATACACGCAATCCTTAGCATGCAAATCAGTATCAGACTGTCTCCTACCACAGGTATGCCTTTAATCCCCAGAAAACAGGTGTGTGGAGTCTGCATTTGCGAGCTAAGAATTAGCTAGCAGTATCGTCGATAAATACGACAGATTCACGTTTAGGGCAGTCACACAGGGTCTCTGTTTCCTCAGAGTCTCAGCTTGATGAGTTAGATGCTGATGCTGCCCTAAGGCACCAGTTTACTCTTTCTTTTGGGCGTCTCCTTTTGATGGATGTGTTGTCTGCCTTCAGATGTCTCATTTGTCCAGTGGTCTCTAGATGCCCTAGCTGGATGCTTCAGATCGGGAGCCATCTGAGACTGTTTAGTTTTCTGTAAAGACGTGACCTCACCTCAATGTTAACAGAATGGAAGGCTCTTTCCTTTTATTTAGCATTTACATTAGGTTGTGACTTCTTTAGGGCAAAAATGCTTTGGGGAAGCAGGAAAAAAAAAGGATTATTATTTAAAATAAAAACAAAATCTAACTGGGAGGTGGTGGGGCACACCTTTAATCCCTAGTACTTGGGATGCTGAGACAGATGGATCTCTATGAGCTCCAGGCCAGCCTGGTCTACAGATTGAGTTCCAGGACATCTAGGACTATTACAGAGAAACCCTGTCTCAAATAAACCAAAAAAAAAAGAAAGAAAGAAAAAAGTCTAAAGTTAACATAACTAAATGTAGGATAACATATCAGAAAGTAGGTATAGTCTCTTACCCCTTTAATAGTTTAGAATTTGTTAACTAAGTGTTTTATAACAACTTTACCCTGTATATAGTAATGGATTTTAATAACATGATTTATATTAAAAATTTCTTAAATTATTCAGTAGTTTAAGCAGAACCATTAAATAAGATTCAGTTATGAGAGTCCTAGGAAGGACATGTATCAAACTATTTGACCAAGTCAAGTTCTAGATAAGATATAATAGCATTTTCTGCAGATTTGAGGGCCTCACGTCATGTCTGTAGGTGCTGTGCTTTATAGTTGATTGTTAGGGAGAGGCACTTGTCCGCAGTGAGGTTTAGCACAGATCTCTGCGACACACCTGGTAGCAGAGAACGTCCCGGACACAGACAGCCGGAGCTTCAGGTGTCCAGTGCATGTCCAATCATTACGCCCTAGAAGCTGGGCGTACGCGGATGTCTTTATACTGTGATAAAAGGCTTTGATGAACATTAGACTTGTGTGGGCTGTTTCTCAATCTCTTTTGTCAGTGTCTGATCATATATCAGACCAAGGATGCATTTCATTTCAACAGTGCTCATTAATTTTTTTTTAAAAAAAGATTCCAACTTAAGGTGAAAAGATTTGAGCTTTTTAAAATTTAGTGCAAATTTAATTTTGAGTTTAAGAATCTCCTATTAGGTAAGTACCGAAGAAATAAACACAGAAAATCCTGAAAGAGAAAACAATCAAGGGTTTTTAATGTAAACAAGAAAGTTCAGAAGAGGTTGATAGTGTGAACCAAAGCAAAGGTGTGAGCGGCAGGAAGGCGTAGCGGCTTCAGTTTGACTACATAGGCAGTGTTCACACTGGAGGCAGTGTGATGTAACAGACTTCTAAGCTGTACCAAAATAGTTTTATATAAAAAACTTTAATCTATTGTTTTCTGGTTTAACTTCCCATGGTCTCCACGCCAATATGAGAAGTATAGAACTATATTTGTATTGTGGAGCCATGGGATTATTTAGAAGAAATATTTTTAAAAACTTTTTAATTTTAATTTACTTTTACTTTCTAATCCACCCTAAGTCTGTTTACATTCTCATTTTAAAAGCTGTTGAGTTGTACAAAAAAAATAAATTTAAAATTGGAGCTTTAGTAATAAAAGAGAAGAGAAGATTTCTTATTTTGTTAATGCTGCTAGTGTGTTATCGAATGGATACATGATTTAAAGATGGAACCATCTAGGAAATATATCTGACTTTAATCAAACTTTGTTTTTAGTTATCTACTTTAACCTTAATATTGAAAACATATAGGTCAAAGTTTCTTTTTAAATGCATCGGTTTTGTATTTACTATGACTATAAACTTAGTTTTGAGCACATTAAAACACTCAGTCATTTATAAGGTGATTGACCATTAATTTGTGTGTCTTAACTATCTTTAACAGTTTACAACAAGTTAGTAGCTTTTATAAGATTAGGATTATACAGTTTTAGACAAACATTTCTAAATCGATTTTTGTTAACCTGAGTATACCTTCACAACCTTAGGAACTTATCATATAAAAACCATTGTAATCCAAAATATCTTGGAGATTTGTCATTGTTTCTTTAGTCTAAAAGGAATAATAATAAACAGAAGGCTTAGTGAGCCTAAGTATTAGGAGTGTTGTCTTAGTTGGTTGATGCCACATGGTCACTTTCTTAAAGTGGTAAATTGTGTGGCCTGTGGTTTTTAACCTTAGGAAAGATGGCTACCAGGCACGTGGACTTCTTATCCTGATGAGACATCAGCTAAGATGAAGGCAAACTATGTGGCTGGTATTAAAAATGTATCTATTTTATATGCTGAAATGTAGCAGACCTAATTTTTAAAGACCTGAATCATATATGTGTATGTATGCATAAAGCTAAAGGAAACTAAAATTATGTTATTAATAGATTTAACTACCAGTCTTTTAGTATGAGTTTTAAGCTAAATTTTTGTTACAGATTTTACAGAATTTTACCCATATCCACTGAACTTACAAATCTTGAGATAAAGACTATCTCCTCAATGTGCTATTTTATACATGAGGTCAGTTAATATTGAGTCATAATATCTTTTCAGGATAACAATCTGGGCTGAGGATATGCAAACTGGAGACCCAACGCTATCCATTATGACTATAAGACTTTGATTTTTCTTAATCCATCCAAAAAAAACTGTCACCAACATTTAAATATAGCAAAGTCACTTAAACAGTTAATGGCTAAGAAACGTCTAATTAAAGCTTATGTATTATAGCAAGCTGAGACTTTTCAGCTCTACCACCTGGGATGGGTGCTCTCTGAGGAGCCTGTGGAATTCGTATATAGAATACATGTTCCTTTTCCTTTCAAAGAATTATCTACAGAAGCATTAGAAGCAGGTTCTATTATATTTTAAAATCCTAAATCGAAAGAATTTTTAGATGTAATTTTAGGTAAATACCCACAATGCATCTTTAAAATTCTTAAGAGGGAAAATTGTGGATAATTATCTATAGAATCCAAGTAACACGCTACTGTACCCTGTCAATTCTTATTAGTGAGAAACAAACAATTGACCCGCATTTTATCAAGAGGCACAGTAATTTCTATAGACTCTTTAGCAGTAAGGGATGATTTTTGAGAGGCCACTTTAACAACTGCATTATTTAATAAATTAATAGTCTGTTCTTTTTAGATATTACATTGTTCTAGAATCCGAGAGCTTTCAGAAGGAAACAAAGACATAGACAAGGAGCCTGGAGAGATGGCTCAGCACTTACGAGTCCTGAGTTCCACTCCCAGCAGCCACATTGGTGGCTCACAACCATTTGTAATGAGATCTGGCGCCCTCTTCTGGCCTACAGGGATACATGCAGGCAGAGCACTGCATACATAATACATAGACACAAATCTCCAGTAGTGAAACTCCAGGGCTTGAATGTATGTACAAGACCTTTTGCTCTCTATGCTAAGCTGTACAAGTCTGCAGTTAAGGGGAAGTCTCTAATCCTAACCTTGTTTTTTTTTTTTTTTGGCTACTGTAGTTCTGCTTCTAGCCAAATCTTGTTAACTGAAGTGTGTGAACCCATGACATGGTTTCTGTGCTGACAAGCTCATCCTGAGAAAGGCTTTGGATTACAATGGGATCCTGAACACCCAGTGTAGTCCCCAGCCAGCTAGTAAGGACTTTTATTGGCTAAAACCAGTCTGAGCAGTCTTCTCTGGTGAGTGTCCCACAACTGAATCTTACATTTACCATTTGGTTCCCTAGTGCTGGTGTCATAGGCATATGTGGCCATGACCAGCTTGGTGTATGAGTGCTGGGGATTTGAACTCGGGTCCTCATGCTTGCAAACCAAGTGCCCTTTTTTTTTTGGTTTTTTAAGACAGGGTTTCTCTGTATAGCTTTGGTGCCTGTCCTGGAACTACCTCTTATAGACCAGGCTAGCCTTGAACTCAGAGATCCTCCTGCCTCTGCCTCCTGAGTACTGGTAATAAAGGTGTGTGCCACCACTGCCTGACTTGCTCTGACCTTCTGAATTATCTCTGTAGACCCTTGAAAGTGACTCTATACTTTTTTTTTCATATTTTAAAGAGTTAGATGTGGCGTGTCTCAGATAAGGCTACACACTTCATAGCCGGAAACCCCAACTAGTTTTTCCTTCCCCTTGCTGCCCAGAAATCAGAGGTGACCAGCTGTGAGCATCAACTATGGGCTATGCATTAAGTAAGCCTATTGCTTCATGGTACAGGGTCTCTTTCTTCCCTTGGAAACTAAGGGAGACCTTGCTTTGTCTTAGGATCTGAAAGCTCTCTCGTCAGAACACCACCGTGCTGTTTGTGTTGATCTATGGGGCTCTCGCCTGAAGGACAGTCTGTCTCAGACTCTGTCCCTTGAATCACATCAATCGGGATTTAACATCTCTCTCTTTGGGGACAGGGACAGATTTCAAGACAGGATTTCTCTGTATATCCTTGGCAGTCCAGGAAATCACTATCTAGAACAGGCTGGCCTCAAACTCAGTGATCCACTTGCCTCTGCATCCCAAGGGCTGGGATTAAAGGTGTGCATCACCACAGCAGGGCCAATCTGGATTTAAATCTAACAAGTATATTTATATATATTTTTTTTTCAGAAAGCTTTAAAATTTACAATGCTAGATATTGTGGTGCAGACTTAGCAGCACTCAGGAGGCAGGGCAGGGAAAATCTGTGAGAATGGGGGTAGCCTGATCTACATAGAGAGCTCCGAGCCACCCAGAGCGACATAGTAACATTAAAAACCTTATTCGCTCATTTATTTATGCGTTGATATGCACATGTATCTATTATCTCCTCTAGAGATCAAAGCACAACTTGCAGAAATAGAGTCACCAGGCTTGGTGGCTGGGTTTTTACCCACTGAGCCCTTAGAGGGCTTAGAATTTGCAAATTTACCATACTATCTATTATTTGCTTGTAACCCAGATGTTATGCCCTGCAATTCTGAAGGAAGCATAAACAACTTGGTTGACAGCCAGAGAATTTCTTCAGCAATGAGTCAAACACATACAGAAGGCAGTGGTTTTAATAAATTGACAAAAAAAAAACACAGTACCTATGAATCTAGGAAAAACAGACAATAATGAAAATCCTCTCGATGACATAATCAATTCATATTTACACTAACAAAAGAGAAATTCCACACACTGTTTCTCAGACTTTTCAGTCCATCAGTACTGTTTCTGAACCGCTATGATGCTGGACCCTAACATTTGGACAGATAACCAGTTCCTCGCTGTGTTGGTTCAGAATGGTATTTTAAAAATCATCCTCCTGATACTGGAGACGGCTCAGTGGAAAAGAGTATAGTCTGCTCTTCCAGAGGATCTAGGTTCAATTCTCACCACCCACATGCCAGCTCACAACTGCCTGTACCTCCAGCTTCAGAGAGTCCAACACCTTCACACAGATGACATACGTGCAGGCAAACACGAGTGCACATTAAATAAACATAAATAATTTTTTTTAAAAAAATCATTTCTGGCTGGTGGTGATACACACGTTGATACCAGCACTAGGGAGGCAGTGGCAGGTGGAGTTTGAGGATAGCCTGGTCTACAGAGTGAGTTCCAGGACAGCCAGGGATGCACAGAGAAACTCTGTCTTGAAAAGCCAACAAAAGAAAAAAAAAAACACCATTATGGCCTTCTTAGAGAGAATGGTGCATCGCCTGCATCAGAGCTGTCTGGGTTTCTCTCCTAATAAGTTTGTTTGTTTGTTTGCTGTGTTCTGTTTGCTGAGTTTTAATCTTGAGCTGTGTGATTCTTCTGGATAGAATTTAGGATTCTTCTAGAAGGTATGTAAAGCCATTAAGCAAGGTGGAAAAAAGTTCCGTATTCTTTTCATCTTGAGATGTGTTCAGTAACTTGCACTCTGACGCCTTTTTCAACAGCCAATCAAAAATCTCATTTCGCATGTAAAAGAAAATGTATCCGGTGTGAAGCCGATTCTCCTGAATCAAGGCCTCTGGGATCTCGAACACTTGGACATCACTGTACAGGAGCCACGCCTGCCTTTGAAAGTCATACACATCGCTTACATAATGGCCTGAATCTTGGGAGCTCCCAAAATGGCTGACGACACCGACGAGCCTGTAGTTCTGGGGATCGGCTCCCAGTGCTGCGTTTTTTGAGTCAGTTTCAGTGTTCCTGGCTCCAGCGTCTTCCTCGGTACTGCGAACACTTTGAGGTGATGCCCAAGGCAGCAGTTCGGCGTGGATTCTACTCCCGTGCATCTGGAGGAGCTGTTCGGCAATTTCTTGAGATCCATCCAGGATGTTTTGTTCTTTAAGATCACACAAATAATTGGCCATCTCAGTTGCAGTGTAATGATCTGACTTTCCATATACATTGATTTTCTCATACTTCTTAAATTCTGAATTCTTGGAGACCTGTTGAAGACCTATCTCTGCAAGACCTGGTATGTGAATGCTGAGAGGGTCGCACATCACTGAGTCCGGTGCTGACAATGTCTTCTCGCTAAGCATCCTGTTTTCTCTCTTTACTGCCTTTGGCTCCACTTTAGAACCATTTTCAAGGCCTCTCTGCCACTGCTCCTCACTGAGCTCCTCATACATCCTGTGCAAGGTTTGGACTTCAGCGTCCTCAGTGGATCCAACCTGTAGGACTGTGAAATCAATGAAGTCTGAAGCCACCCTCTTAGCTGGAATCGACTGGCTGAGGATGTCAGGCATCATCTCTTCAGAGACATTTGGGACACCAAAGGCCTCGTGAGGGGACTGACTGGTCAAGGGATATGGTGGTTTCGTGTTTTCATTGCAATGGGAAGAGACATCCAGATACTTTGAAATCTCAACTGGCTGCTGGCTCTTCACTAACAACCTGTTAGCAGTAAAGTGGTAGCGTTTCAGATGAAGGATAAGGACCCTTGGGAGTCTCCTCAAAGTATATCTGAGCACAGAATTCTTGTTCTTGCATTTCTCACAATTGCGCTCAATTTTTTCCGGTGTAAAGAAAAGATCAAGTGACTTCTGAATCGACAGAGGGTGTTCTTTTGTCCCTTGGTGCAGGTCAACGGAGAGGTAATTACTCACTTCAGTGTTGAAGGTCGCCTCACCACAGGCTTCACAAACAATAGAGCTATCCAGCTCTATTTCAAAATTAGCACTGACAGGACAAACAAACATTTTGGTGGAGGCAGTCCCAGCATATGCTGATGGAAAAAAATCCTCAACTTCATTTTCCCTCTCAGTAATGCACATGGTGTTTAGTTTCTCCACGTTCAGTTTCAACTGATCTAAGCACTGACTTAAAAATTCATGGGCATCATTCTGTTCATCGCCCAAGAATGTGTCTGCAACCGTGGAAATGGATTTCTTCACATTTATGAGTAACTGTCCCTTGATCTCTACATCTCTGATGTCTTTCAAGACAAGAAGCTGGCTTAAGGGCTTGATGAGATCATCACAGGAAACTTTCTCCCATGGGATACCTTGTGTGAGCAAGTCCTTTGCGAAGGTTGGGATCCCAAAGACAGATTGTAAGATGGAATTCATGTAGCAGGTGTTTCCTAAATTGGGGAAGCCTTCACGCGTCAGCTGCTTCGCGCAAGTATCGAGAGGAGACTGGATATCATTATGTATTGGGATCTCCTGGCTAAACTTGGATCCGCTTGCAAAAACAGTGTCGTCTAGGTCAAGCTTCCCACAGGAGTTGGTACTGAATAACGGCTCAAGTTTCCAGTTGTTATGCATTTCCTGATCTCTTATAGGCATCAGCTTCTCTCCTTTGTTTCTTTTGTTCCTGGAGTTGTAGCTCTTGGATTTCTTTCTTGATTCGGTATTACTTTCTTTGAGAAAGACCTCATTCAATTCTACAGTGGATGTTGAGATGGTCTTCCGCTTCTTGTTCTGTTTCTCTGTTCTCTCTTCTTCAACATAACCGCTGGCGGAGTTTGCCATTGAAAGCGACATATTCATGGGGAACAGCGCCTCACTTTCTTGTGTGATATTCAAAGATCCACAAAATGTATCCTGGTGCTTCCGGCAAAACAGATCGCCGCTTTCAAGAACATCCGGATTCCTCTCTGGTTCCTCGAGTTGTTGGGATTCAGAAGGATGAACAGAATCCAGGACAGCCTTCAACTGTTCAACATCGAAGGCAGATAGCTTGTCGATGAGTAAGGAGGTGTCATCTTTCAGGGTTAAATGCAGACGATGCAGTCCCGCCTCACAATAACTAACCACTACACCTGCAACATTACCACCCAGCGGGAAAACCCTTCTCCTTCCTTCCAACTTAAAGGAGACCACCAGACTAGCCTTCTGCTTCCTCTCCACTGTTTCGATGACTGCCTCTTTCCACTGAGAACCCCGGGTGTGCTTGCTCCGGTTCTTGCTTCGGATTTGAACGAAACCGTGTATCTTTAGAAGAGCCATTCTTTCTTCACAAAGAAAACACGTCTAATCTAAAAATAAACATACAAGAGCACGATGCACACTGAGATTATAGACTCAAAATGTATTCATAATAATTTCTTTTGTAAAACCAACTGACCAGAATTGGCTTTTAGTCTGTTCTTTCTGCCTCAAGTACAACACTACAGAAAAACTTATATTTTTTTGTTTAGTATTTACAACATTTATTGATTGATTACAATTAAGAAAATTGGAGTTACTTGTATCCTTTAAATAAAAAGACTATAATTGTGTATGTCCATGTGTGTGCATTTTTGCAAATGTGAGTGCAATGCCCTCAGAGTCCAGACTCCCTAGAACTGGCCTGCCAGGCAGCTTTCAACTGCCCTGTATGTGGACTAGAAACTGAACTTAGGTCTGTATTCAGAGACTCCTCATTCATTACCCGGACCCGAATAATCACACAGAAACTATATGAATTATAACACTGTTTGGCTGATGACTTAGGCATATTTCTACCTGCCTCTTACATCTTAAATTAACCCATTTCTATTAATCTGTGTACTTCCACGAAGCTGTGGCCTACTGGTAAGATTCTGGCATCTGTCTCCTTTGGCAGCTACATGGTGTCTCTCTGACTCCACCTACTCTCTCTGTATCTCTTTTTGGACTTCCCACCTTGCTTTATTCCGCCCTACCATAAGCCGAAGCAGTTTCTTTATTAATCAATGGTAATAAAACATAGTTACAGCATATAAAGGGGAATCCCACATCATGCTTAACACTGAGCTATAGATGCTGTGCCCGTTCTCTGGAAGACAGAGTTAGTTTGCTCATTTTTCTGTCCCAGTGTTTAATTGTAATGGGTGATTCTATTTGTCAACTTTCCACCACCAACCATCACCTGGAAACTGAGTCTCAATGAGTTTTTGTCTAGATCAGGTTGGCCTAGGGGATTGTCTAGGTTGCCTTAATAAGAATGGAAAGACTCAGGTTGAAAGTGAATGACATTATGTCCTACTTTAGGGCACCAAAGGACAGAAGAGTAGAGACAGAGTGTTGTGCACTGAGCATGTATGCATGCATTCATTCTCAGCTATCTCATGCTCCTGCAGATGTGACTTCCCCAAAGGGATGACTATAACCTGTGACTAGGAACTGAAATAACTGTCCCTCCCCCCCGCCACGTTTCTCCAAAAGTTTTGTTTTCCACAGTGTTTATTGTCTATAGAAAAAACAAAAGCTGTAAGTACCTTAAGTAAAATGTGGTAGGAGTACTTCTCTCACTGGTGCCTCTGTCCTCTGTCCTGATGCTGCTGCTGATACAATTGTAGTTCTGGTCAAATTCTACTCTCTCATGCAAATGCAAAATGTAGAAAGATTGAGGCTGTGAGTGGTCACCTCTGGTGCTGGCCTTTTGATTGCAGATTCAGGATTCAGATACACAGTCCTGCAGTGGTCATATGATACACATCAATGAGTACATATGTGAATATATGAGGGGCTGAAGGCATAGGTCAGAGGTTAAAGCACTCAGCATTGACAAGAGCTAGATTCGGTCCCTAGGATCACACACAGACAACTGTGATCTATGCGACTATAAATGATGATAATTCCAGCACTGGAGGAGCTAATCAATGGACAGGTGTGATACAAGAGTGGATATGAAGGGGAACACAGTCTCATGAGAAAGGAAGGAAAGGGAAAGGAAAGGAAAGGAAAGGAAAGGAAAGGAAAGGAAAGGAAAGGAAAGGAAAGGAAAGGAAAGGAAAGGAAAGGAAAGGAAAGGAAAGGAAAGAACAAAGAAAGAAAGGGAAAGAAAAAGGGGAGGAAAAAAGAGCAACACAAATCCTAAACCAAAGAAAAGAGATGGAAGGGAAGAAAGCAGTGTGAGGCCAACAAGGCTACATTAGACCAGTGTCAAAACTAACAAAATAGACTCATATATATCACCATGTACAAAACTTGGGTCCAAATGGATAAAAGACCTCAACATAAAGCAAGCCACACCGAACCTTTCAGAAGAAAAAGTGGGAAGAACACTTAAATGCATTGGCACAGGGAACCACGTCCTAAATATAACCCCAGCAGCACAGAAACTGAAACAATTAATAAATGGGAACTCCTGAAATTAAAAAGCTTCTATAAAGCAAAGGATATGGTCAACAAGACAAAACGACAGCCTACAGAATGGGAAAAGATCTTCACTAACCCCACATCACACAGAGGTCTCATCTCCAAAATACACAAAGAACTCAAGAAACTGGACACCAAAAGAACACATAATCCAATAAAAAAAAATGGAGTACAGACCTAAACAGAGAACTCTCGGAGGAATCTAAAATGGCTGAAAGACACTTAAGGAAATGATCAACATCCGGAGTCATTAGAGAAATGCAAATCAAAACAACTCTGAGATTCCATCTTACACCTGTAAGAATGGTCAAGATCAAAAACACTGATGACAACTTATGCTGGAAAGGGTATGGGGAAAAAGGAACACTTCTGCATTACTGGTGGGAATGGAAGCTGGTACAATTCCTTTGGATGTCAGTGTGGTGATTTCTCAGAAAATTAGGAAATAACCTTCCTCAAGACCCAGTAATACTACTTTTGGGTATATATTCAAAGGATGCTCAATCATGTGCTCAACTATGTTCATAGCAGCTTTGTTTGCCATAGCCAGAACCTGGAAACAACCTAAATGCCCCTCGACTGAAGAATGGGAGGGTTGAGGAGAACTTGAAGGAATGGGCTAGTCGAGATGGAGAAAGGACAGAAATGAGAGTTAGGAAAGAGATATCTTGATTGAGGGAGCCATTATGGGGTTAGCAAGAAACCTGTCTCGAAAAAAAAAAAGAAAGAAAGAAGGGGGGGTGACAAACACCAACAAAACCCCACATAATAACTATCAAAAAGAAAACTAAAAAACAGAGCTACACTGTGATCCAGCTATGGCTCTGAATGTCTATCCGGAGGAATCAATATCAGGGTACAACATGAGGCCTGAACACCTAGGAGGTTTTACGGAAAACAATTCAGCTGCAGGTGAATGAATAAGTAAGACAGGTGTGGAGATGAACACATATAAAAATACAATGGAGCTTGATTCAGCCAAAAAGAGGAACAATATTATATTATTTGCAGGAAAATTTGGAATGGAAATTGTTTTAAGCAAAAATAAGCCAGATTCCATAATAATTCCACATTTCATTTTCTCTTGCACCTGCAGAACCTAGATTTTTTTTTTTAGGGCCTTGAAGTAGAGGAGCGACTTTCAAGAGAGAGGGAGAGGACAGAGGATATGGATGAATAGTGGGATTGCTTTTCTTAAAGCGCACACACATGCAGCCGGGAGGGAAAATGGCAGGGAGAACAGGGGAGGGATTGAGGGGAAGGGAAACTGGGGTGGATTTGACCCAAATGTGTAAAAGATGGGTAGGGCACAAATGACCTGATTATATCATATGCCTCCATGAAATGCCATACTGACGTCCATTGCTTTCTACAAATACGTGCTGATTTAAAACACTATTTTCTTTTCCTGAGAAAGGGTTTAATATAACCCAGGATAGCATCAGATTCACAATGTAGCTAAGGAGGACCGCAAACTCCTGATCCACCACATTTGGGGTTCCGGAATTATAGGAGTGTCCCACCATGCTCAGCTTGTACCAGACTTGAGGCCCAAGCCAAGGACTTCGAGCATTCTGGGTCCGAACTCTCCCAAGGGAATTTTGCAGCCTCCCCTCAATCGTCTTCCCTGGTCGTTTGTTTGACCATTTCTTTCAAGGCGTCCCAAAGAACCTGCTCCCATTGGGCCTTCTGATATCCAATATACACCGTTAGTAACACAACTCAAAAGAAATAATGCTTTACTTACCCCGACCTACTCAGGAATGTCACAGCCGTGGAGGGCTCAGGATCCTGCCGCAGGCCGACCACCAGGCGACAATCCTTAGAGTCACAGTGGGAGGGTATAGAGTAAGGGCCTGAGAGAACAGATAGATATCATTAGGAAAGGGAAATAAACAGATAGATATCAATGAAAGGGGGTGGAACGAGAGAGCTGAGGTGGAGAGGGTTTGGGGAGAATGTGGGAAGAGGTAGCTGGCCTGGAACTCACTGTGAGGTTCAGGCTGACTTTGAACTGGAAGCGCTACTCCCATCCCGTCCTCCTGAGCACTGAGATCAGAAGGACAAGCCAGAGTGCCACGCCTGGAGGAGAAAATGCTTAATGGAGTTGTTTTTTCCGTAATGGAAAGAAATAGTTTCAATTTTAGTTTAGACAAATAGAGGAATTAAAATGGGCATTTCTGGCTGGGAGGTGGTGGCACAGGCCTTTAATCCCAGTACTCAGGAGGCAGAGGCAGGAGGATCTCTGTGAGTGTAAGGCCACCCTGGTCTAAAAGAACTAGTTCCAGGACAGGCTCCAAAGACACAAAGAAAGTCTACCTCAACAAACAAACAAACAAACAAAGGCATTTCTCTAAGGGCTTATTAACCAGAGTGACTGATATAAAACTGAGGCAAAGGGTATTGTGATAAATGTTTTCTTATCTTTTTAAAATTTTTTTGTTTACATAGTAAGTTCTAGGACAGCCAGAGCTATATAGTGATGTGTAAGACCCTGACTCAAAAAAAAAAAAAAAAAACAAAAAGAAAGAAAAAAGGAAACTGTTCTCAGATTACTCATTTTACAAATTATTTCTTTTGTGAGGTGGTGGTGGCGCAAGCTTTTAATCCCAGCACTTGAGAGGCAGAGGCTGGTGGATCTCTGTGAGTTCAAGGCCAACCTGATTGAGACTGAGTGCCAAGGCAGCCAGGGTTACACAGCGAAACCCTATCTTGAAAAACCGAAATAATTAAATTTTAAAAAATTTAAAAATTGCCGGGCGGTGGTGGTGCACGCCTTTAATCCCAGCACTCGGGAGGCAGAGGCAGGCGGATCTCTGTGAGTTCGAGACCAGCCTGGTCTACAAGGGCTAGTTCCAGGACAGGCTCCAAAACCACAGAGAAACCCTGTCTCGAAAAACCAAAAAAAAAAAAAATTTAAAAATTATTTCTTTGGGGCTGAAGAGATAGCTCAGTGGTTATGAGCACTGACTGCTCTTCCAGAGGACCCAGGTTCAATTCCCAGCACCCACATGGCTGCTCACAACTGTCTGCAACTCCAGTTCCAGGGGATCTAATGCCTTCATACAAATGCACATAAAATACTAAAAAAAAAAAGTTTTTTAAATTATTTCTTTCATTTCATGAGATTTGTTTGGTTTTGTTTTTCAAGACAGGGTTTCTCTGTGTAGTCCTGGCTGTCCTGGAACTAGCTCTGGCTATTTTATGAGATTATGATTATGTCACCCCAGCCTTTCCCCTTCCAAAACCTCCTTTGCTCTCTTTCATGGCTTCCTTTTCATGAGTTGTCATTACACACACACAGATGTGTGTACGGATGCATGCAGGCTTCCTTTTCATGAGTTGTCATTACACACACACAGATGTGTGTACGGATGCATGCACATACATGTATATCCCTGAGCACGTAAGCACACCATGCTCAATCTGTATGTTTCCAGGGCTGACCGTTTGGTGCTGGATAAGACTCTCTCTCCCACTCTCAGCCTTCCCTACCTGTCCCTAGTTCTTTGTGTAGGGCCGAGGACTCCCGGACTCACCCCTGAGCACTTTGACACGTCTATCGGTGTCGCCCTTGTTCAGCTCACATTTGGGCAGTCACGTTGGTGAGACTTTATACGTGTACCATCTGATGTTAGCAGACACAATCACAGCAAATCTCTGATTTTCGGCTCTTTCGATCTTTTGGCCCCTCCTTTCAAAATATCCCCTGAGCCTTAACGTTGCCCACACGTTTCAGATTGCTCTACTTGCTGTGGTGGTTTGAATGGCACGTTTCCCACTAGTCTCGGGAATCTGAATACCTGGTCTCTAATTGGTAGCCCTGTCTGGGGAGGCTTGGGAGCTGTAGCCTTGCTGGAGGAAGTGTGCCACGGGGGATGGACTTGGAGGATTCAAAAGCCCTGTGCTGTTTCCGCTGTATTCTTTTTGAAGATGGATGTACTCAACCTGCAAGTTGTCTTCTGACCTCCACATGCACACAGTTAGAGGAATACACACCCATGCACACCAATGCAATAAGAAAAGCATAGTACAGCACAATCGACAAAGCAGTAACCTCATGTTTACTCTCACTGGTAAGCATGTGGAACGGGGCTGGAGAGAGGGCTCCGTGATTAGGAGTACTCGCTGCTCTTCCAGAAGATCCAAGTTTAGCTCCCAGCACCCACATCAGGCGTAACACCACAACCACCACAGCCTGGGGTCTGATGGCCTTCTCATGTACCCACACGCGTGCAGCATGCACTGACACAAACAAGTGAATGAAAATACATCTTAGGGGCCTAAAGAGATGGCTCAGTGGTTAAGAGCACTGACTGCTCTTCCAAAGGTCCCGAGTTCAATTCCCAGCAACCACACATGGCTCACAACCACCTGTAATGAGGTCTGGTGCCCTCTTCTGGCCTCACGCAGACAGAACACTTTGTGCATAATAAATAAATAAATCTTAAAATATATGCTGTGTGTTAGATATGATCCTTTGCGATCCACATGTGGCAGCACGGTTGGGTTGTCTACACCAGATCCACCACCAACACAGGATGGTCGCCCTGCTGAACGCCGCATACAGCAGGGTCACATGAGACCATAATGGAGCTGGGAGCCTTCAGTGAAGCACCCTTACCCAGCATTTGCCTATCTAAATGGAATGCAGCTGAAACTCTCGCTTAGGCACGCACAGGGTCCTGGGCTACATTCCAGCACTGCAGAAACAACCACAGGGCGTGGTGCTGCATACCTTAATCCCTGCACTGAGGCTGAGGCAGGTGGATCTCTGTGAGTTCAGGGCCAGCCTGGCTTACATGGTAGTCCAGGTCAGCTAAGGCTGTTTCAACCTGTACCAACAGCAATGGGTGATATTTGGTAAAAGATCACCTGAAGATCTCTAAGAAAGCGTGTATTTTAAGTGTTTTCGCAACAGAGATAAATACATGTACCACTATGTAAACCAGGGTGGCCTCAGACAGTTTAGTGTGGCAACTCTAACACGTATCAAAACACTATAAATGCATGCATTGAATCTTCTGAGAGTTCTTTATTTCATGTGTACGAACATTCTGCCTGTACCATATCAGGAGGGCACTGGAATTCCTGGGCTGGAATTGCGGTTGCTTATGAGCCGCAGAGAGGGTGGTGGGTCCTCTCCAAGGGCAGCCACTGCTTTAACCTCTGAGCCATCTCCCCTGCCTCTGAGACTCACTTTTTCTTTTCCTTTCTTTCCTTTATTTTTTTTTCCCTCAAGATAACGGGGTTCCTCTGTGAAACAGTCCTGGCTGTCCTGGAATCACTTTGTAGACCAGGCTGGCCTTGAACTCACAGAGATTCACCTGTCTCTGCTCCCCACACTCCGCATCCCGCCACCCTCTGAGTGCTGGGATAAAAGGTGTGCGCCACCACTGTCCTGCTAGATACCTGTCAATGGTTAACTGAAAACCAGCAGAAACGGCAGAGCTGGGAGATGTAACCGTGTTAGTAGAATGTCTGCCTAATATGCACGAAGCCCTGTGCCCACCACACAGCACTATCTGGGCACGGCAGTTCATGCTATTATTTCAACACTTGGTGGGTGAAGAGCGGAGAATTAGGACTTCAAGATTACCTTAGCCTAAGACATGGTAAATTCAGGGCCAGCCTGGGCTACATAAGACCTTGTTCAACAAAGCAAAATGAGTCAGAAAAGAGAAACACATACACACAGACACATACAGGCGGGCACAGCCGCCCGAGCTGCACCCGGGTACTTACTCTGCTTTTTTAAAGTTTGGTGTCTACCACCATCTAGTGGCTGCACGTAGCAACTGTTACAAATTCACAGGCTCTGTAAAGACAATAAAAAGATGGGGTTTGTGCCTTTGGGAATACACAGCTACAGCATTTACAGATATTAGTGACTTAGAAAACTTGTGTGTCCACATGAGCTTAGTTCCGCTGCTATTTTGATGACTTTATTACTTCACCATGGGGAATGCCCACATGTAGACACAACACAGAATTGTAAAAGTCCAAGTTAAAACTGAATACATTTGGGTTGTTCAAGTATGCTGCATCCATATCCACATGCACACACATGTACATACATGCACACATACGTACATATAAACACACACACATATCCACCTGTCTGCCTCCCCAGGGCTGGGATTAAAGGCACGTGTCACCACCACTTGGCCATAAACTACATTTTTCACTTCTGCATTTTTTCAAGGTCTTTCTCACTTAAAACGAAACATATCATGACAGGTTCATCTAATTAAGTCAATTTACTTCAGAAATCCCTTTTGATTTTTTTTTTTGCTTGTTTGTTATGTTTTACAAGACAGGCTTTCTCTATGTCCTGGCTGTCCTGGAACTTGCTTTGTAGAGCAGGTTGGCCTAAAACTCACAGAGCTCCACATGCCTCTGCCTCCTGCATGCTGGGATTAAAGGAGTGTGCCATCACCTCCCAGCCCCTTTTATGTTTTTAAAGATGTATTTATTTTTACTTTATGTGTCTGGGTGTTGTACCTGCACGTCTGTGCGTCACGCTGCAAGGCCCTCAGAGGCTAGAAGAGGACACTGGGGGTATAGGATCCCTTGGAACTGTGTGGGTGCTGGAAACTGAACCTAGATCCTCTGCAAGGGCAATAAATATCCTTCTTTTCTTTTTTCTTCTTAGCAAGGTTTCTCTCTCTCTCTCTCTCTCTCTCTCTCTCTCTCTCTCTCTCTCTCTCTCTGGAGTGCTACTTATCTTGGAACCCCTGTGTAGACCAGGCTGACCTGTGTAGACCAGCTGACTGCCCTGTGTAGACCAGGCTGACTGACCTGTGTAGACCAGGCTGACCTATGTAGATTAGGCTGACTGACCTGTGTAGACCAGGCTGACTGACCTGTGTAGACCAGGCTGACCTGTGTAGACCAGCTGACTGCCCTGTGTAGACCAGGCTGACTGCCCTGTGTAGACCAGGCTGACTGACCTGTGTAGACCAGGCTGACCTATGTAGATTAGGCTGACTGACCTGTGTAGACCAGCTGACTGCCCTGTGTAGACCAGGCTGACTGACCTGTGTAGACCAGGCTGACTGACCTGTGTAGACCAGGCTGACTGACCTGTGTAGACCAGGCTGACCTATGTAGATCAGGCTGACTGACCTGTGTAGACCAGGCTGACCTGTGTAGACCAGGCTGACCTGTGTAGACCAGGCTGACTGACCTGTGTAGACCAGGCTGACCTATGTAGATCAGGCTGACTGACCTGTGTAGACCAGGCTGACCTGTGTAGACCAGGCTGACCTGTGTAGACCAGGCTGACTGACCTGTGTAGACCAGGCTGACCTGTGTAGACCAGGCTGACCTGTGTAGACCAGGCTGACTGACCTGTGTAGACCAGGCTGACCTGTGTAGACCAGGATGACTGACCTGTGTAGACCGGGCTGACTGACCTGTGTAGACCAGGCTGACCTTGTAGACCAGGCTGACCTGTGTAGACCAGGCTTTTGCCCCAGGCGTGCTGGAATAAAAGCTACGTTCTACCACACGCAGCCAGTAGAGCACTGAGTTGTCTCTCCTAGAGGGAGGGCGGGCTGAGGTGGAGAAAAACACCTAAACATCCACCTAGAGCAGTTTGTTGTTTGTTTGTTTATGTTTTTTGAGACAGGCTTTTTCTTTGTAACAGTCCTGGCTGTCCTGGAACTCCCTCCAGAGACCAGGATGGCCTCAAACTCACAGAGATCCTCCTGCCTCTGCCTCCCAAGTGCTGGGATTAAAGGTGTGCGGCACCACTGTCCGCAGCCCACAGTTTCAACTCAACAGAACTGTTATGTTACAGAGGAAGGGAGTCCCTTCTATCCCACTACTACTAAACTGCTAAACTCCCAGCTTGTGCCAGCCTCAAGGCCGGGTAGGGCAGTCGGGTTTTCTTCCTGGTTACTGCTTTACACCCTGCAGTAACCGAAACGTTCTTCCCTCTAAACCGCTCCCCTTTTCCTTTCTTAAAAACAAACAGCAACAACAACAACAACAACAAAAAAAACCAAGAATCTATCTCATTTTGTAAGACTTTAAGACAATCCTGAAGCCATTTTGACAATTCTGAATCCTCTCAGCCTCTGTGCCATAGTGCTTCCCCTCCTCCCCTGGGAACCAAGGACCTAACAGCTACACATGCACATACTCAGTTCCTGAACAATTACCCATATACGTATGTTTTGGTTCGGTCCCCTGGAAAATGGGGTCAAAATGACCTCTTACCTCATCTGATCTGGCAACAGCTCTCCAGTCAATTATTGGTAATAGCCCTTTCAAATAAGCCAATCAGAATAGTCAAAGAACAACCCGCCCCTTGCTTCTGTGGCCCCTTTAAAAGTAGACTGTACCAGCTATTCACGGTCCCTCGGCTTCCCGAATGCTGGGGGACCCTGTCATGACAGAATTAATAAAATCCTCATGCTTTTGCATCGGTTGTGGTATGTGAGATGGTCTCTGGGGGCGACTCCTTCTTGGTGTTTGGACGCTGGAGTCCAACAATTTTATTGTATTGTATGAGTGAGTGTTTGCCTGAATATGTGTGCCTGGTACTCTAGGACACCGGGGAGGTCTTAGTGTGCAGCTTTGAAACTCACTACTACATAGATCAGGCTGGCCTCAGTTCGCAGAGATCCACCTGCCTCTGACTCCTAAATGAAGAAACTCACTTCTGCAGGTTATTCTTGGAGCTCCTTTCCCAGTTTCCTCAGGTGTGAGTGGCCAACATTAACAAACGACATTTCTCCTCAAACCCTCATCTAGCACATCGCTCTGTAGAATCAGGAAAGAAGTGTTTTTAGCAATGATAGTTTAGCTACTTGGGGAACTGAGGAGCTGGGCCAGGCCAGCGGGTGTTAGGGGAAATGGCTCAGGCTGCGTTTGGGGCCAGGGAAGGTAAGGTCTCTCAACGCTGGGCAGGCTGTGGTGGCTTAACCCCAACACTTGGGAGGTAGAGATTAGATGGATCCCTTTGAGTTCAAGGCCAGCCTGACCTACAGAGCAAGTTCCTGAGCAGCTAAGGCTACACAGAGAAACCACTTCTCAACAAAACAAAATAAGACATAGTTTATGTCTCCACCTGGGAAGGGAGTTTAGCAAGAGGGTGTAGGTGTGGCCACTAAACCCAGGGACACTTGTTTGAGTGTTTTAAGACAGGGTCTCACATCATCTGGGCTGGCTCCAAACTCACTGTAGCTGAGGATGACCTTGAATTTCTTCCTAATTTCTCTCTCTCCCTTCTTTCCTTCCTTCCTTCTTTTCTTTCTTTCCTTCCTTTCTTTTTCTTCCTCCCTTTTTTCCTCTCTGTCTCTCTCTGTCTCTCTCTGTCTCTCTCTGTCTCTCTCTCTCTCTGTCTCTCTCTCTCTCTCTCTCTCTGTCTCTCTCTCTCTGTCTCTCTCTGTCTGTCTCTCTCAAGACAAGATCTCTTTAAATAGTCCTGGCTGCCTTGGAACTACCTATGTAGACCAGGCTTGCCTTGAATTTTCAGTGTTCATCCTTACTCTGCCTTCTGAGTGCTGGGACTACTGGTGTGGGCCACGACAGAAAAACGTTGAATTTCTTTTTCTTTCTTTCTTTTTTGTTTTGTTTTGAATATTTGTTTTTTTGGTTTTTTTGAGACAGAATTCCTCTGTGTAACAGTCCAGACTGTCCTGAAACTCACTTTGTAGATCAGTCTGGCCTTGAACTCACTGAGATCCACCTGCCTCTGCCTCTGCCTCCCAAGAGCTGGGATTTTAAAGGTCTGCGCCACCACCACCTGGCACGTTGACTTTCTTGTCTTCATCTCTCAAATGCGGGAATAACAGATGTCTCAAGTACTGGGATACAGATGTGTGCGCACCAGGGTCGGATTAGGCCCTGTTTGAAATGTGCTTCCGGGGACCAAATCCAGGCGGGAGATCTATTAATTCAGCCACATTCCCGGCTCTTTCCTGAGGTCTTAAGAGAAGTAGCATAGGGTGCCCTAGAGCTCACTACGTAGACCCCTCCTCAGTGCTGGGGTTGCAAGTGTAAATTCTGCGTTCATGGAATTTTTGGAAGGTTCTATGGCCTAAGGACGTTCACGAGCAATTGCGGTCAGACGCCACAAGGTGGCGCCCTTAGGACATTGACTGAAACACTTCGAGCAAGGCTAGGGCCCTAATGGCTGCTGTTGGTCCTAATACTGTTCAACCCATTTACTGACCCACAAGACGAAGTAGTTGAATTTCAGACTGCACTCGCTGATCACGTGTCACGAGGCCAGCGCAGCAGCAGGCCTGGAGAGCAAGGGCGTTGGGATTTGAGTTCACACCCTGACTTCATCTCCCACTGGCCTGCCTGTTGTTGGATTTTTGGCCTCCTAGCATGTCCATTCGGCACAGTGTAACAATTCTACTTAATAATGTTATTCGGGAATTTCTAGAAGAGATTTCATGTGTTCTCACCATGGAGAAATGATGGCTTTGTCAGTAGCTTAACTGACACATACATCAGAGCATCCATGCTGTGAACTGTAAATATATATAATTTTTGATTTTAATCTAATTGTTTATAATGTATTCATTTTATATACATTGGTGTTTTTCCCGGATGCATGTCTGTATGAGGGCATTAGATCCCCTGGAATTATAGTTCGACTTCAAAAAGAAAGCTGGGCAAGGTACCCCTGTCATCCATGGTTAACCTGAAGGGAGGAAGAGGAGGAATTTAAGGCCATCCTTGGCTACTTGTGGAATTCAATACCAGCACCATAGCTAGGTGGTTTATTCTCAGTCATAGGAAATCAGAGGCAGGCAACTCTCTTTGAGTTCAAGGTCAGTCTGGTTTAGAAACAGGGTTCCAGGCTAACCAGTGCTACGGGGTGAGATCTTGTCTCAAAACAAAACAAAACTCCAAACAAACAAACAAAAATAATTCAAGCTATATGAGATCCTACCTCAAAAGACTAAACTAAAGCTAGAATGTAGCTCATGGTTACAGCACTTCCTTCTAGAGGTAGGCAGAGGTCCTATGTTCAATTCCCAGTCCTCAGAAACCAAACTTAAAAATCAAAAAAAAAAAAATAATTAAAAATATAAGTGGATTCATTGTGTCTCTTCAATGCAGGCAATCACACCAAGTACCGTGACTTTGGAATTTCCTCCCCTAAGACTTTATGTTCTGATGGTGAACGGATGTCAGGACAAAGAGCGGAGGTTTGTAGTGTGTTCTGCTGAACACTATGATGGTGGTCTGAGCCCTGAACACCAGGAAGTTCCCCTGGTGCCATCCTGCAGATGTGTTGCAGTGAGAGAGGCCAAGGTGAGACCACACTGGGGGGGGGGGGGGATTTAGATTTAGGATTTGTGTTAAGTGATTTGGGGGAGGTTTTTAGTTTAGTTTTGTTTTTTGATTTTCTGGTTTGTTTTCTCTGTGTTTCCTAAACGGGGTTTCTCTGTGTAGCCCTGGTTGTCCTGGAACTCTCTTTGTAGACCAGGCTGGCTTTGAACTCACACAGATCCTCCTGCCTTTGCCTCCCTTGTTTCTGTTTGCTTGTTTGTTTCGTTTTGGTTTTTGAGCCAGGCTTCATTCTGTATTGAATGTTGTAAGCAAGCATGGACTATGTAAGAGCACCAGCTTCTTTTACAGAGGACCTGGTTAGATTACCAGCACCCACATGGCAGCTCACAGCTGTCTGTAACTCCAAGATCTGACACCCTCACACAGACAAGCATGCAGGCAAAACACCAATGCAAAAAAGGAAAAACAAAACTAAACAGAACAAAAAAAAAAATCCCAAACAGCTGGGCATGGTGGTGTACACTGCACTCTGGAGGCAGAGGAAAGCAAATCTCAGCGGTCGAGGCTAGCCTGGTCTCCTAGGTGATACCCAGACTCAAAACAAGGGCAACAGCAACAAAAACAACACCCCGAACTCCCGAACCTAATTAATAATGACGATGATCTACAATAAAAGGAACACAAAATTGTAACACAAAGGCTTCATGTGTTCGTTAAAACTGCACCAAAGAAACCGGCGCGCTACACTGGCAATCAAACACTTATTTTGTGTTAGACATCGATAAACACTTCCCAAGAATTGCCAAGCATGGCGGCACACACCTGCAACCCTCAGCCCTGGGAGGCTGAGGTAAGCGGATTTTAAGCGTTCAAAGCCAGTCGGCATCACATAGTTCCAGGCCAATCTTGGCTCCATATCACCCTCCCGACACTGCCCCCACCCCCAAGCAATAAAGTCTGCAGATTATAAAATTCAATGTTGTCAGCTCTCAAAATTTGGATGAAAACGAAGGCCACAATCAAGGGGAAATTTGCAGAGCAGATGGCTCTTCAGACAGATGTGATTTTAAACAGGCATTGCAGAAGACCGTCCACATTGTTGTGCGTCTAAGCGAGACCTTTTCCGTCCTTAATTACAGACGGAGGTATATAATTCTCGGAACGAAGCCTGGCCTTTTGAGCTCAGTGGAAAATTCCGTTGCTGATTTGAGAGCTGAGCTTTCTCCTCTGGCTGCGGGGTGAGGGGTGGGGGGTGGTAGTGGCGGTAAACACCCTGTGGCTGCCTTCTCTCCCCAAGCCCACTCTCTGTTTTGCACAGCGTAATTCACTAACAACAGCCACATTTTTTCTCCACTCCCGCGGCCTCTTTTCTAGTCCACTTCATTGCCATATTTGCTCCCACGTGGGCATAGTACCTTTTTTTGTTGTTGTTGTTTGCTTGTTTTTTTTGTTTTCTGTTTTTTTTTTTTGTTTTGTTTTGTTTTTTTTTTTTTTAAGACAGGGTTTCTCTGTAGCTTTGGAGCCTGTCCTGGAACTCGCTGTGTAGACCAGGCTGGCTTCAAACTCAGTTGTTCTGCCTGCCTCTGCCTCCTGAGTGCTGGAATTAAAGGCGTGCGCCACCACCGCCCGGCTAGCATAGTACCATCTTTAAAACTGTTTTAGAATTCGTATTTTTTTCTTAGCACACGTTTTAAGCTTATGTGCTGTGACCACCAGAGTCAGCTCAATCCTGCCACCATGTGGATCCCTGGGATGGAACTCCGCTTGGCAGGCTTTTAATTATTATTATTATTTTCCCCTGGGTAGCCCTGGTTGTTCTGGAACTCCTAGACCGGGTAGGTCTCACTGAAACTCACAGAGATGTGCCTGCCTGTGGAATTGAAGGCTGTGGTGGTAGTTGCTATTACTCACTGTGTTTGTCCTCCTCCTGGACCTTCTTAATCTCTTCCTCCTGTACCCCAAGCTGTTCTGTCTTAGCCCACGTCAGCACGACCCACAAAGTTGCTCAGGATGAGCACCTGGGTGAGACCCCTCTTTATTCCCACCCCTCTGAGAGGCATCTTTACCCCCTAGGCCATCTCACCAACCCTATAATGGAAAGCTTGTGTCTTTTGTTCACTATCTCAACGCCCCTCCCCCCCATCATGGCCACCCCAGCCTCTGGTAACCACCCTTGCCAGCAAGTGAGATCATGTCATTTATCCCTCTGCATCTGGCTAATTTCACCTAGCTGCATGGCGTCCTTCAGATTCACCCATGCTGTAAAAAAAAAAAAAAAGAAAGGATTTGGAAAAGTTATGTCTTTGGAAACTTTACTCAGCACTTAGATTGTTCCAGACTGGGGCCCTTAGAAATGCAAGTGTGTCTCAAGTGCTTGGGGGGTGGAGACAGGAAGTTTGGGAAATTAAAGTTATCTGCAAGGTCAGCCCGGGCTACCTGAGATCCCGCCTCAAAAACAAAAATAAATTTAAGAAGCAGGCCCAGTGAAATGGGTCGATAAATTAAGGCACTTACGTCAAGCGACGACTTGATCACTGCAGGATCCCAGTTTGATCCCCAGGACCCACACCATGGAGGACAGCATAGAACTGATTCCTACAAGTTAACCTCTGACCCCCACACTTATGCTGGCGCATTTATGCATCCACTCCCCCATACACATATTTCCAAAACCATGGTTTATAAAAAGCCACACTCAGAGCTCAGATCTTGATTTTGAAGTCTTGCTCTATGCACAAGGGACCTGGGACTCTGTGGATGACTAGCTGGTTGCAGGTCAGGGCAGGGGAAACAGGAGACTAGAATGTCTCATTGTGTCTGGAAAGCATGGGAGGATTGTTTTGTTTTGTTTTGTTTTAATGTCAAAAAGTTTGAAAAGATCCAGAATCAAAACTGGAGCGGTCCCGGAGAAGATAAATTCTGAAAGTAGCAAATTATAAACAAGCCCTTAATTAAGTTAAAATCCACAAAATCAGCATGGAATCAATTAAGGTGGGATAAAGGAAAGAGCCGGCTGAGAGAAGAATTCTAGCAGCGGGACAGCTGGAGGCGTGGGACGAGAAAGCGATCACTTGACGGCTCTCTGGGAGCAACTATTGCGAGAAAGAATCGTGGATGATACCGAGCCTGTGTGGTGCCGTGAGATGCCCTGTGGGCAGAGGCACTGTCAGCCAAGTTTCAGTTCCACCTCCAGGGCCCGCACAGTGGAGGGAAGAGAATTGACTCCCACGAGTGGTCCTCTTGTCTCCACGTGTGGCCTATGGCATGTGCCTGTCCACGTGTGGCCTATGGCATGTGCCTGTCCACGTGTGGTCTTTGGCATGTGCCTGTCCACGTGTGGTCTTTGGCATGTGCCTGTCCACGTGTGACCTATGGCATGTGCCTGTCCACGTGTAGCCTGTGGCATGTGCCTGTCCACGTGTGGCCTATGGCATGTGCCTGCCCGCTCACATACACAAACAAATGTAAGATTTTAAAATAATAAAACATTTTTAAAGGTCATTTATTTATTTGTATTTAATGTGCGTTGGTGTTTTGCCTGCATGTATGTCTGTGTGAGGGTGTCGGATCTTGGAGTTATAGACACTTGTGGGCTGGGTGCCATGTTGGTGCTGGGAATTGAACTCAGTGCTCTTAACCGCTGAGCCATCTCTCCAGCCCCCAATAAAACAGTTTTTTGAAAATTTCATGCATACATGCAATTTATTTTGTTCATTTTCACTCCTATCCCCTGCCCAGATCCACCATCTACCCTACCCTTCCTAATTTTAAATTCTATGTGGGGGTATGTGAACACGTGTGCAGGTGAGCGAGGAAGCCAGAGGAGGATATTAAATCCCCTGCAGTTGGAGCAGCAGGCAGACGAAAGCTTCTAGAAGCAGGTACTAGGAATCACACTTGGATCCCTTGAAGGAGCTACACGCTCTTTTTTGTTAGTTTTTTGTTTTGTTTTGTTTTTGTTTTTGTTTTTCAAGGCAAGGTTTCTCTGTAACTTTGGGAACCTGTCCTGGAACTCGCTCTTGTAGTCTAGGCTAGCCTTGAACTCACAGAGATCCGCCTGCCTCTGCCTCCCCGAGTGCTGGGATTAAAGGCCTGCACCACCCCGGTGAGCTACACGCTCTTAATCACTAAGCCATCCCTTCAGATCCCTTCACCCTTCGGTAACCTCTCAGTTCCAATTTGTCCTGTTCAGGGGAGTGAAGACGTCCCAAGAACAAAAGAATTTTAAAGAAACCTGTGTTGGCCGGGCAGTGGTGACACACGCCTTTAATCTCCAGCAAAGGCATGTTTGCACCAACACGAAGATCTTTGAGACTCAGGAAGCGTCAGACAAACCCAGGCTGAGGGACATCTTACAGACCGTTCTGTGTTCCTCAGAAATGTCAGGGTCCAGATGGGTGGGGTGACCAGGCCTTTAATCCCAGCACTTGGGAGGCTGATGTGGGAGAATCTTGATGAATTTCAAGCCAGCCAAGGCTATATATTGAGACCCTTTCTCAAAAAGTATGTCAGTGATGGCTGTTGAGATGGCTCAGGGAGTAAAGGCACCTGCCGCACCTGCCGGGAAAGCCTGCTGGCCTGGGTTCAATCCCGAGACTTGAGTAGAGTTGGAAGGAGAGAGCTTATTCCGCAAACTCATCCTCCGGCTCCACACACGGTGCTCTGGAGTGTGTGCCCCTCTCCATCATATAACACACGGTGCATTTTTTAAATTTACCTTTATTTCATGTGCATTGGTGTTTTGCCTGCATGTATGTCTGTGCGAGGGTGTCGGATCCTCTGGAAGGAGAGTTAAAAACAAATGTGAGTGAATTGAACCCAGGTCTTCTGGAAGAGTCGCTAGTGCTCCTAATCTCTGAGCCATCTCTCCAGCCCGCCTCTGTTTTTATTATTTATTTATTAATTGGTTGATTGACTGAGGTCTACCTGCCCTCTGCCTCTTAAGTGCCGGGATTAAAGGCGTGGGACATTGTGCCAGACTCTACTTTTGTTTATTTATTTAATTGTTATTGTTTTAAGTTTATTTTTTATTTTAAGTTGATTGGTATTTTGCCTGTATGTATGTCTATGCGAGCGTGTCAGAGCTCCTGGAACTGGAACTACAGACAGGTGTGAGCTGCCATGTAGGTGCTAGGAATTCGAACCCAGGTCCTCTGGAAGAATAGTCAGTGTTCTTAACTGCTGAGCCATCTCTCCAGCCCCCTGTTTCTGTTTTTTAACTTTTTGAAACAGGGTTTCATGTACTGAGGCTCTCCTCAAACTTGTTAATGTAGCCGAGGATGACTTTGAACTTCCTCCAGGTCTGAAGTTCTAGGTCTACACCCATATACCACCACGGCCTGTTTATACACCCGTACACCACCACGGCCTGTTTATACACCCATACACCACCACGGCCTGTTTATACACCCATACACCACCACGGCCTGTTTATACACCCGTACACCACCACGGCCTGTTTATACACCCGTACACCACCACGGCCTGTTTATACACCCGTACACCACCACGGCCTGTTTATACACCCGTACACCACCACGGCCTGTTTATACACCCGTACACCACCACAGCCTGTTTATACACCCGTTCACCACCACGGCCTGTTTATGCCGTGCTGGGAATTGAGCCCAGGGCTTCATACAAGCTAGGTGAGTAGTCTACCAACTGAGCTACACCCCCGGGGCCAAATAAGGTTTAATAAATGAATTTAATGTGCACTGAACACAAATAGATAAATAAATATCGATCTTCTTAGGGGCTGGAGAGATGGCTCAGCCGTTTAGAGCACTTACTGCTCCTGCAGAGAACCCGGGTTCAGTTTCCACTATGCATATCGGTTGAGTCTCTGGCTTCCAAGGGAACCTGTATGCATGGCATGTGCTTTAACTCACATAGGCACACACACATATGTGCAAAATAAGTTAATAATTATCTTAAAAGGATTCGAAGCCCCCAAACCCAATATATGTATGTATATATATGCGTATGTATATATGTATATATAATGTGTTTATGTATATACATACATACATACACATTGGCCAGTTCCCTTTGAAGTATATTGTGTTTTTCTCCAATCATTTTCTATTACAGGATATGGTAAGGAAGAGAAGCCATTAAGGAAGCAGTTCTCAACCTTCCTAATGCCGTGATCCTTTAATACATTTCCTTGTGTTGTGGTGATCCTCCCACCAAAATAATTATTTCTTTGCTACTTCATAACTGTAATTTTCTACTGTTATGAATGGTAATGTAAATATAACATATGCTGGATATCTGATATGGGACCCCGGTGAAAGGACTATTTGACCCCCAGAGAGGTCTCAACCCACCCACAGGTCGGGAACTGCTGAATTAAAATGCTGGCAGCCAGTGCTATAGCTCAGGAGTGGAATGCTTGCCTGGCATAAGGAGGTTCTCAATTCTTGAATGTGAGGCGTCTGTTACAAGCTCCATGTTAGAGTGCTGGGTCCCCAGCTGGTGATGGTGTTGTGAGAGGCTGGGGCCTGGGGGGGAAGAGGAGCCTAGCTGGTAGTCCTAGATCACTGGCGTGGGCCTCGCTGATCTACCCAGCCTAGCTGCAGTCTGCTTTCTCGAATTCCTCGTTTGTACTTTTTGGAGAAGTAGCCACAGATCCTGTAGCCCCTACACCATTTCCACCTTGACGGAGAGATCCTCTGAGACGGTGGGTCAGAGTAGACCCTGCTCTGGCTGTCAGCTGCTTTTGTTCAGGCAGTTTGTCACACGGGGGGGGGGACGGGGGGGCGGGGGGACTAAGACAGTCTGCACAGAACCAACCACAAGGAATGTGAAGGTTGCTCAGGTTAGCTCTAACTCCCTATGTCCTATTTCACAGAGGGTCACAGTATCACATAGATCACGACACATTTATACATATGTATCATGATAGTTATATATCTACATCTACATATATATCGATATCTACATATATGAAGGGCTTTCCGAGACAAAGTCTCACTATGTAGCGCTGGCTGTCCTGGCACTCTCTGTATAGACCAGACTAGCCTTAAACTCACAGGCAAGCACCTACCTCTAACTCCTGAGTACTGGTCTTAAAGGTGTACACCACCATGCCCAGCATATTCTTAATTTTTCAAAAACAAGTTCTCTGTGGGGCTGGAGAGATGGCTATATGGTTAAGAGCATTGACTGTTAGTATTCAGGCATCTGTACTGGGCTGCCCTCGGGGTCCTGACAGGATCCATCCTCAACTGCAGCCACTAAGAGTAGCTCCTGTGCACATTCACTACGTTCCCTTTTAAAAGGTGGGTCTTGCCCACCTCTCATCTCTTTCTCCCTCTTTCCTTCTCTCTTCCACCACTCTTGTCCTCAGGGACAAGTCTCTGCCGTCCTCTCTGCCCCTCTCTGCCCCTTTCTCTGTCTCTTCTCTCTCCTTTTCCAATAAACCTCTTATGTGAGCCTTGTTGCATGACATGACTTCTCTTCACGGCTTTTTAAAATTACAGCATTGCCTGCCCTTCCAGAGCACAGGGGTTCGATTCCTAGCAACCACGCTGCAGCTCAGAACGTCTATAACTCCAGTCCCAAGGGATCTGATGCTCTCTTCTGACCTCCTCGGGCAGTACACACTAACAGTGTACAGACAGACACACAGACAAATCTGTATATACATAAAATGAAAACAAATCTTTAAAACTAAACAAATAAAGCAGTCTGTGTGTCTTCTTACGTGTTGGGTGCTGGTCCCTGTCTTCCACCTTGTTTGGGGTGTGTGTGGGGGGGTGTCTTCTGTTCACTGCTCTCTGTGCCAAGCTAGCTGTGAGCTTCCCAGACTCACAAGTCTCCGCCCCCATCTCACTGGATAGAGGAGCGCTGGGATTTACAGATTCATAAAAGCTCTTCTGGCTTTCCACGGGTACCGGGGATCTTAACTCAGGGTCTTATTGTAGAGCAAGTATTTTACCCACTGAGCCTTCTCGGCTCTGTATCCTTAATTCTCTGCCCTGTGTCCTTTCTACTCGGCCTCACATCAGCTCCCCCGAAGAGAAACACATTAAGCCTATTTGCCATAGGATCTTTGCTCAGGGCTGCCACCGTCTACTTAGGACTGTGATATTTTAGAGACACAAAGGTCCACGCTTTTACAAAAGTAATCTGTGAGGTAGCCCATACATAGAAGATAGAAAACAAAACAATAACAATAACACCACCACCACCAAGAAAAAAAAAAAACCTCAGTTTGGATTGTTTTTCTGAATGGGGGAAATAGAACATTTGCTTAAGCAGATGTTCTTTGGTTCTCTTTCATGTACCCTCTGCTCCCTACTCTGGGACTGATGGAGAGTTGCCCCCAGCTATTAAAAGCTGTACTGGAAAGCCCCCATCTCCAGATCTTTGCATCATGCCCCCTTCTAATTCAAAATGGACCTTGAGGTCTTTAGTAAGCACCAAAGGACGTGAGTGGGCCCGTGGCGGCAGGGATGGAGCGGGGGGAGCAGAAGTGGACCGAAGGACTTATGGTCGTGGTTATTATTATTTTAAATAGAATATCTTTTGTTTATTCTTTTGACGATTTCACATGAGGGAACATAGCAGCATCCCGATGTCATTAGTTTCTGAACTCACAGTTCCAGACAACCTAGGCCTGCCATTGCCCTCACCAGATGCTGATCTTGGAAGAAGCCTCCTTCAGGTCCTGAAGCTGTGGTTGAGTCCTGGCTTTCACTCCTTTCCTCTTAGTTCTTCCAGATGGTTGGGGACTCGTGGGTCGCCCCAAAACAAGAGCCCAATGTCAAAACTAGAAACAAAAGATAAGGAGGGTCACTTCAGACTGATTACGGGAACAATCCATCACGGGGCCATTAACATTCTAAACACATGCATCCCAAACACAGGTGCACCCAATTTTATAAAACAAACGCTATTAGATGCAAAACTCTAGATGAGTTCTAGGACAATAGCGGTAGCAGGACTTCAATACCCTGCTCTCAATAAATGATAAGCCTTCCGGACCAAAAAAGAGGGCGAGAGAGAGAAAGAGAGAAAGAAAGAAAAAAAAACCAGAAAAATCTGGGGAAATACAAAAGAGCCTGATGTCTTTTGAAACCGGAATAAATAGAACTCTCAAGCTTTTGATTCTCTGGGAGAGCTATTGGACTCCTTTTGCAGAGCGGTGTTTCATTTCTTATAGCAAAGAGGTTTTGAAATTGCATTCAAGTGCCTAATAACCTTCTTGGCACATAAAGGAAGTCCTCCATCAACCACACACGCACAAAAAAAAAAAGAAGAAGAAGAAAAGAAAAAGAAGAAGGACAGAATGTACTGAGTGGCGAACAAGGAGAGGACATAATGAGGCTCTAACTCGCACCTGCGGCAGCTGCCCACCAAGGACCCAGGACTTCCGTTTCAGTCAGCAGCCTGCATGGCTACATTTCTGCCCCCCTCTAATCCAAAAATGACCTAGAGGCCTTTAGTAAGTGCCAAGGGCTTGAGTGGACCAATAAGGGGGCGGCAGAAAGGGACTGAAGGACTTATTGTTTCGATTATTATTATTATTATTTTGAAATAGAATGTCTTTCATTTATTCTTTGATAATTCCATACACGTAAGCAATGAACCTTGGCCATATGCATCCAAACTCTCGCTTCCCACTCGGCCAGGCACCCCAAGGCATTATCCTTCCTCAGCCCTTTGTGTTTTCCTACAGCAGGATTTAACCCCTGTTGAGTCTTCCCATCCACCCACATTCCACTTTGTCCTTGGCTAGAAGCCTGCCCTCCCGCCATGGCTCCCTCTGCAGGGTACTCAACCTCGCTAGCAACCAGAGAAGATCACCATGGAAACCACTTGTAGAGAGGAAGGAGTGGGTGGTCAAGAGGGTGAGGAGAGGGCAGCGAGAGCTTCAGAGAATGAAATATTTCATGCAACATGATGTGGTTGCAAAACCTGGGTCTAGATGTAGCTCAGGGTAACCGATAAACATTTCTTATTTGTCATTAGGATACACAGAGCCTCCCATCACAAGCGCCCATGTCTGCATCCCTAGCATCCATACATATATATGTTTTATCTGTTTTAAAATATTTATCTTAAGTGACATGTACGTGGTTGTGTGCCACATGACAAATAAAAATTACACGTCTAAGTATTTACCAAATTCACTGATGGGAACACCGGGCAGGTAGACCATGGCACACCAGGGACAACTCTGCCATCAAACAGCATCCACTGCTTTGGGACCCGTGGAAGCTAGTGTTCTGTTCTATAATGCATCCCAGAGGCTTTACCTGAGAGTTGAAAGTACGGCAACAGAAGCAAAGATAGGCAATGAGTGGCTATTAAGAGAACTAAGATGGTCCAAAATAAATGCAACTGTGTATCAGCAGATTTCCAACTCCCAGTCACAGAGCTGTGACCAGTCCATCAGCCCTGTCCCTAGGACTTCGGCTTCACAGTTTCCCCTGTGCTGGGGTTGAATGCAGGGCTGGAGGCAGGCTAAGCACATTCCACATGCCTATGTTTTCTTTCAGGGCTGCAGGATCCCTCATTAACTCAGGCTGACTGAAATCTCCTCCATTTTTTATTTGTTTGGTTGGTTTGGTTTTAGTTTTGAAGACAGGGTTTCTCTGGGTAGCCCTGGCTGTCCTAGAACTTACTTTGTAGACCAGGTTGGCCACAAACTCACCGAGATCCTCCTGCCTTTGCCTCCTGGGTGCTCAGATTAAAGGCATGCACCATTACGCCCAACCACGTATTTCTTCGTGTGTGTGTGTGTGTGTGTGTGTGTGTGTGTGTGTGTGTGTGTGTGTCTGTCTGTCTGCCTTCGTGTGGAAACCCAAGGTTGATGTTGGGTGTTAGCCTCCATCTCTCTGCCACCTTACTCAACGAAGCAGCTTCTCTCAATCAAACCCAGAGTGTGAAGATATGACTAGTCTTGCTAGCTCTTTGCTCTGGGGATCTGGAATGACAAGTGAGCTGCCGTGCCCACCCAGCAGTTACACATGTTCTGGAGTAACTCCAAACTCCAGTCCCCATGCTTTCAGGGCAAGTGATTTAACTGCTGAGCTACCTCCCCAAAGCTCTTTTAAGTGTAGCTCCTGAATATTCAAAATGATACTCACAGTGTATATTTATGTCCTGATTACATTTCATCACATGCTTCTAAAGTCGATTTCTTCTCTCTCTCTCTCTCTCTCTCTCTCTCTCTCTCTCTCTCTCTCTCTCTCTCTGTCTTTTATTGCTTTGTGCATGTCTGGATCATCGTGAACATTCTATGAACAACAGTAAAGACTTGTTTGTGGTTTTAAGAAATTACGTGTTCTTCCTGTGTGTGCTTGTGCACGACATATGTGGCCATGGCATACGTGCACGCATGTGTGCGGAAGTCAGCAGACACTCTTGGGAGTCGGTCCTCACCTTCCACCATAGGTTCCCGGGGATCAAACTCAGATTGTCAGGTGCCCAAAGTATGTGTTTTTACCCTTTGAGCCATGTCTCTGGCCTTGTCTGTGTTGGCTACCCAGTAGGTTCAGTATCTAGAATAATTAATGACACATAATTGGCTACTGATATAAAGATGCTTTTCAATTTATAAAGGATTGACATCCTGATAAACCCATCATGTGTCCCAAATATTTTACATAAAAAATGTGCATTTAAGAGTCTGGAGAGTGGGGCTGGAGAGTTGTTTCAGAGGTTAAGAGCACTGGCTGCTCTTCCAGAGGGCTTGGGTTCAGTTCCCAGAACCCTTATGGCAGCTCACAACTGTCTGTAACTCCAGTCCCAGGGGATCTAACACCCTCACATAGACATGCATGCAGGCAAAGCACCAATGTACATAAAATAAATAAATAAAGTTTAAAAGAGAGAGAAAGAGAGAGCTTGTGTAAGAGAGACAGAGGGGTAGTGTAAGCCTTTAATTACAGTGTTCCAGAGGCAGAGACAGGCAGATCTCTGAGTTTGAGGATAGCCTGGTCTACAGAACAAGCCAGTTCCGGGAAAGCCAGAGCTAGACAGAGAAACTCTGCCTTAAAAAACACAAAAAGGGGCTTGGAGAGATGTCTCAGAGGTTAAGAGAACTGGTTGCTCTTCCAGAGGTTTAATTCCCAGCAACCCCATGGTGACTCACAACATCTGTAATGAGATCTGGTGTCCCCTTCTGGCCTATAGGCATACATGCATGCAGAACGCTGTATGCATAGATGACCTAATGGCTAAAAGAGTACTAGCTGCATAAGAATGACCCCAGGACCCATGTAAAAAGTTGAAGGTGGCTACACTTGTCTGCTGCCCCAGTGCTGTGGAGCAGAAACAGGAAGACTACAGGAACTTGCTGGTCAGACAGCCTAGACAAAACCCAGCAATCTCCAGGTTTAGCAAGACACCCTGTCCCAAAAGAACAAAGCAGAACGTGACACACCGGACACCCACTACCCTGTCACCTCTGGCCTCTGCACCTGCACAGATGCACATATATACCACACCTCCACACATGAGAAGCTGGATTAATGCACCTGACCTGTTGAATCTGTCTCACGCTAGTCCGCATGCTCAGAACACTTGATCATCCTGCAGCTCGGAAAAACTCTCCTCTCACAATACCTATTTTAGAATACGGTGTTGGATGCCTTGCATATGTATTTTATAGACAGCCTAGCTTTTCAAGATACAAAATACAGCTTTAAAAAAGTGTTGGTGGTCTGGGCTTGGTTATCTCAGTGGTAGAACATCTTCCCAGCATGCACAGCTCCTTCCTCAACACACAAACACACACACACACACCACAAACACCACAAACACATACACACACCACACACACACCACACACACACACACACACACACACACAATGGTGTATAGTACACCCTATTGTTACTTACTCTCTTAATTATATGACTGACTGGGACCTTCAACTCACTGCCACAACCTGGCACTGTCACAATATCATGGTGCATATTAACAGTCAGGAAAGAAGATCAACATTCTAAGCACCCTTACTGCAGAATGTGTAGCAGTTATACTATAGCAAATAAAACCAAATTTAAAGGTGGGCCCAGAGAGCGAGCTCAGCGAACTCTAGAGATCTACCTAGATAGATATCTAAGTACATTGGCAGCTCTTGCAGAGGATTTGGTTTGGTTCCCAGCACTCACGGGTCGTCTTCCAACTGCTTCTAACTCTGGCTTCAGAGTATCTAATGCCATCTTCTGGCCTCTCTGGGTACTGTGCCCATGGGATACACATACCTACATACAGGCAAGCACTTACACACATAAAATAAAATAAATACATCTTAGAAAGAAAGGAAAGGTTGTTTTTTTTTTTAAAAAAATGGAAGTTAACTCATCAACTGGAAAACACCTGCGTATTTTTCTTGTGTGTATCTGCTCATGTGTGTCATGTCAGATGGAGACTTGGAGTGTTTGCTTTTGTCTTCTGCATTGCTGGCAATAGGTTTGCTTGTTTGCTATGCATGCACTAGGAGAACTGGTCCGCGAGCTCCTGGGGATTCTTCTGTCTCTGTGTCCAGTCTTGCAGTGATGCACTGGGGTTACAGAGACAAGCTAGTGTGCCCAGTTTTACGTGGATTCTAGGGATCTGAACCCAGGTCCTCATACTTGCATGACGTGCACTTTATCCACAGAGACATCTCCCCAGCCTCATTCCTATCAGCTTCAGTTCCCATTACAATGGGAAGAGTCCTCTGCATCGCTAACACCCCAGAGAATGTTCTAAGAACCAAAGTGGAGTAATGGATGCTGGATCAGCTAGACTGGGGTTGGGACAGAATCATGGTTCTGTTGCACCCCTGCCTGGATGAGGCTGAGGCTGGGAGACATATATATATTTTAACAGCTACTTGAAGGACCAAGTATTGTGGCTGGGGAGAGGGCGGAATCTTGAAAGTCAACAAGTGTCCCTCTCCTCACCTGGGGAGTGTGACACTGGGACTAGGAGTCTCTTTTCTCCTGTCCTTCACACACACGCCTCTCCCTGCCACGATCCCAGGACTTCACCTGATTTGCTAACTTTGGGTCCTGGGACACAGCAGGGTGTTAGGGCTGAGCTCTGAAATTGTCCAAGAGAATAGCTGAAGTGGAGATGTGAGGGGAAAGCATAGCCTTAGAGACTTTCAGCTTCCTAGCAGGATCCTTGCTATACTCAATCGTTTCCTTCCTCTTCATTATAAAGTCCCTAATGCTTATTTGAAGGACCTTTGGCCTGCCATGCTATGTCTCATTCCAATATGTTATTTTCTAGGGAATGTAACGCTATCAGATATTCATATATGGCAAATCTATGTCTACATGGATTATGATAGAAAATATTCACACAGATGTATAAGCACATCTATCTACCTGTATCTGTGTATCTAAAATCTCATACATATCTATATTTATATTACATCTATATCTATTTTAGAGCAGGTTCCCAGGTAGGGGTGCATTGGACCCATGTCCCCCAGCCCCCAGTTTAGTTGTTCTGACATCTATTACTCTGCTTTGGTCCTTAGTAGCATCCTCTGGTGCTAGTGATACAGGCATGCTCTTCCTGTTACTATGGGAACCAAGGCCGATAGGAATGAGGCTGAGAGATACAGGGGATAGAATTTTCCAGACTATATTGTAGAATCCTGACCAGGCATATGAATAATTCACAGGAATATTTGGTGTGGGGAAATATTAGATTAAAATGCAAGATCATGGGTCAGGGATTTTATTTTTTCTCAACCTCAGTTTTCTTTTTCAAAAATGGAGAATATCTATTTCTGGATTATAGTATGTTAAGGATTATAATAGGTGCTACTTCAAATCACTTAACTCCATACCTGTCATAGTGTGGCCAGAATTGGTAAAATAATGTTTTTTAGACTGTATAGGTACTGAAATGGGGAGGTATTAATTAGGATTAGTACAGGAAGAGTACTGATGCATTAAGAGGGCCTTTATTGAATTAGTCTACACAGTACAACCTGGTAGTCTACAGTGACTTCATCTGGCCTAATCTAGTCCTGAGGGCCTGGAGAGTTCCCAGAGAACCGTTGGTCTTCAGTCCATATTGGAAAGGCAAAAAAAGCTGGGTTCTGATATCAGTGGAGGGTTGAATGCAATAACAGGGCAGATGGACTAAAAAAAGGGGGGAGGGGCTACACAAGCTTGCTAACATGGTAGACAAACTCAGCAGTAAGACCGCAAGGCAACGAGTCAAGAAAGTAGCGCTCTTCCCCGGGATCCTCGTACCTGACTGCCACTGGAGGTGATGGGTCTTCCTTATTCAACCGCCCTGATCAAGGAAATCTCCCGCATGTGTGCCCAGTGTCTTACCTCTCGGGTGACTCCAGATCCAGTCAGGCTGACAGCTAAGGTTATCATTCATGGAGGGACGAGAAGAATGACGGTGAAAATGCAGATTCCCAGGCGGCTCTCCAACCAGAGAAGCCAAAACGCCCATTCTGCCTTTGCCTTCCATCTAACATTCTGCCTTGTTTATCTATTTATTTATCTATTTGCCAGACAAACTATCCTGTTGTCTAAAGATCTCCCCCCCTTCCCCGTCTCCCCGTCTTTGTCTTTTTCTCTGTCTGTGTGTGCGTCTGCCTGTCTGATTACTTTCTGCTCACTGCAGAATAAGGTCATAGCACCAGGATGAAGATTTTCTCTTAGTGTCCCTGCATTCCTAATCCACTGCAATGCTCAGCACACAGTAGGTGTTTTATAGATATGGTCACAACTCAGGATCCATGAAGGATCTGTTCTAAGACTCCTGAGTATGACTAAATCCACACATCCGCAAGCCCCTTATAGAAAATGGTAGTGTTTGCATATAACTCCTACACACAATTTTATCCCATCTATTACATTTATTAATTTTGTGTGTATATATGGTGCCTACTGGGGGGAAGGAGTGCACACGTGCCCTGGTACACACATGGAGTCGAAGGAGTTTCTTCTCTCCTTCCACCATTTGAGACCTGGGAAATGAACTCCGTTTCTTAGGCTTGGAAGCGATTATCTTGACCTAGTCATCTTGTTATTCCCATGTATATATTTTTGTCAACTCCAGATTAATTCTAGTACCTAGTAACATGTATGAGCTATGGAGTTGTAATTACACTGTCTTAGGAAATTTTGACCTCTCAGAAACATCTGTCTTTTCAGTCTAGATGTGATGTTTGTTTGTTTGTTTGTTTGGATTGAGGCAGGGTCTCACTTTGTAGTCCTAGCTGGCCTTGAGCTCACTCCGTAGACAAGGCTGGCTTTGAGCTCAGAGAGATTTGCTTGCCTCTGCCTCCCAGGTTCTGGGGTTAGAGGTGTGAGTTACTACTCCCTATACCTGGCTTCTGAATGTTTTTGGTGCAGATCTTGTTGAATTTGCATAGTTGGAATCTCTGGCTTGAGAGGCAGAGTGCACTGGGAAAGAGAGACGGTGTCTGTGGAAAGGGCAGAACACCGAGGAGGACTGAGGAGGGATGAATGGCTGGGAAAGGTGCAGGAAGCTGAGATCCGGAATTCCGAATTCAAGCAGGAGGAGGGCTTCTTTGTTTACACAGGGGTTCTCAACCTTCCTAATGCTGCGACCCTTTAATGCAGTTCCTCATGTTGTGGTGACCCCAAACATAAAGTCGTTTTCATTACTACTTCATAACTGTAATGTTGCTACTGATGTGAACCATGATATAAATATTTTTGGTGACAGAGGTTTGTCAGAGGGGTCGCAGCCTACAGGTTGAGAAACACTAGTCTACACCCAGAGTCCCCACAAAGCGCCCGTGACGTGAAGCTGACTGGGTGAAGACCTTGGTCTAGTGTTCTCAGACACATGGAAACACAAAGCAATCTCTTCAGTTCAAACATCCACGAAGCCCTGTGAGACGCACGCACATTACACAATTTGGAATACCCAACGGGTCCACAATTGCACTTATTTCTGCGTGCGCATGCTCGCAAATGACATGCACAGGCAAAGAAAACAGAGTACAGCTTCGGGTGTTGGATTTGGGACTATCTTGCCTCAATCCTCAATCTCTCTCTCTCTCTCTCTCTCTCTCTCTCTCTCTCTCTCTCTCTCTCTCTCTCTCTTTCTCTCTTAAGGCAGGGTCTCAGGTAGCTCAAGCTGGCTTCAAACTTGCTATATAGTTGAGGATGGCTGTGAACTGTTGAATCTCCCTGCTGCTTCTGCTTGGTTAGTGCTGGGATCATAGGTGTGTTCGTTCATGACTTATGCAGTGTTAATGACTGAACCCAGGGCTATTATACTATTGCTGATTGTCATGGCTAGCGTTGTGTGGTCACATCATCTAAGAAGCAAGTGTCTTTACCAAAGCATTGTGGGATGCTCCTTCATCTATACTGTGTCCTTATGACAATACCAGTAACTGAGAGTAAATACAAAATTAATATATTAATATAATTAGGCAGGCGTAATGACTTGGCAGGTAAAGGTGCTGGCCACCAAGGCTGCTGAACTGAGTTTGGTCCCCATAACCCATATGGTATGAGAGAACTGACTTCCACAAGCTGCTATCTGACTCCCATAAGCTTGCTGTGATGCATTAAATAATACATATACTAACAATATAACTACATATATATAGTTAGTACACACACACATACACTATATAACCATTTACATCATGCACAGTGACACACTGCTGTAATCCTAGTACATGGAAAGCTGGAGCAGAAAAATTGCCATGCATTTGAGGCCAGCCTGGGCCATATAGCAAGACCCTATCTCAGATAATAAGAGCGACATTATTTCTGTTATTCACTCCTAGCCATTGAGTGTGTGGGACAGATAATTGGCTTAATCATAAATGAATAAAGAGAAAGACAAATAGCATTTGTGTCGCTGTGTTTCTGAGGCAGCCTGAGATTTCTGCTGGGATGGCAGAGACCCCACACAGAATTTTCCTCTCCCTGGCTTTTTGCAGAGGTCTCGGCTGACAATGCATTTTAATTATATAAAAGTCTGAGGCCAGAGTCTCGGGCTCTGTCTCCTTCAGAGCTCTCATCGGGCGATCTCTGTTTCTATGGAAACCGCAGGCAGACAGAAGAAGGAGCTGCAATAGGACCAGAGAGGGGGGCAGAGGCTGAAGTATTGTAGGACTTAGACGTGTATGTGCACAGGTGTGTTTGTGTGTGCATGTGTGCAGGCGTGTGTTTAGGCTCAAAATGCCACCCTGGATTCCCAGTGGAGATTCTGCAAAGGTTTGAGGCTCCATAGGCCAGTGGCTTGTGCTCCTCTGAACTTCTCATCTGTTATGTAGAAGAGGCTCGAAGTCTATGGGGCTTTGAGGGACACCTAAATACAGCTGTCCAGTGTATGGCTTCAGCCTGGCTGGCTATGGTCTCTAACCTGTCCTCACTGGGGAAGTTGCAGATCCTGGGCTACACCTCAGGAACATGTTCCTGGGGCCAGCAAGAGGGCTCAGCACATAAAGGCACTTGCCACCAAGACTGACAGCCAGAGTTCGATCTCTAGAACCCATGGAAGTGGAAGGACAGAGAACCAACTCCTGTTGAGCTGTTCCTTGCGTTCCGGATGTATATACTATGACATGCCCCCCCCATACACACACACACACACACACACACACACACACACACACACACACACACTAAACATACTTTTTATCTAATGAAAAAAATGTTGCGTTCCTAGAGTCTTCTATGCCTGTTTCTTCCCAGTGGTATCCTGATCTAAATTTCCTCAAATTACTCAAAACGTCTTGACTCATGTTTTACTATTATTATTATTATTATCATCATCATTATTATTATTATTTGTACACAGCCCCTCTCACTTGTTCAGTATAAGTGAATTTCTGTGTGCATATGGAAGCTATCTGATTCATCTCAACAATGCGTGGCACTTAGTAGGCCCTCAATATGGATAACCTGTATGGAAGGGGGGGAAAAAGGATTTGTGCTGCCTCAGTGGGAGGGTGGCTTCCTATGGGCTCAGCAAAAGGCCAGTAGAGGGCACCCGTGATCATTCTTAAATGCACAAACGGGAAAGAAATTGATTGGCAGCCACAGAGAAGCAAAGAACTTTGCGGCTGAAGAGTCTTTTTTTCCCGTGAGAGAGGAGAGGGGGACAGTTAGGGGTCTAATCTCTAGTGTGTTGTGTCTTATCTTCTTGGGGGGGGGGTGAGACAGCAGTATATGTTCCCACGCTTGCAGACTTGAAAGCAAAGCTCTTGCCCCTCTGCCCACGTCCACGGGATCCTGACTCCGGCTGTTTCCTCTTTTTCCAGGCTTACCACCTCCATGGGCTTCCCCTGCTCGCAGTGGCAGCGGCAGTCAGAGCCACTGGCTGTTGACAGCTAAGGTTGTCAACACTGAGACAGCACAAATCCTTCCTCACCTGGGTCAAAATCCACGCTGCTGACTAAGGCCTTGGGTGTGTCTCCAAATCCTGCCTTCGCCAAACTGCAAGCTCCGTTCCCAGCTTCCCCCACCATGACTCTGGGGTTGTTAAAGCTCAGTTGAGTGTCTCATGATTTTATACATCGAAGACCTAATGCTCAGTGCCTCCAGATGCATTTGAAATGGAGATATTTATTTATTAAAAATGACCCCTCCTCTTTTTTTGGTTTTTCAAGAAAGGGTTTCTCTGTAGCTTTGGAGCCTGTCCTAGGACTCACTCTGTAGACCAGACTGGCCTCGAACTCACAGAGATCCACCAGTCTCTGCCTCCCTAGTGCTGGGTTTAAAGTACCCACTACCACAGGCCCCCCCCCAAAAAAACCCATTTATTTATTTCAGTACATAAAATTGTCAGGGCCTGTATGTGCCACGAGTCACACGTGAAAGCCAGGGGACAATATGAGGGAGTCGCTTTTCTTTCCCCACAATGTGGATCCCAGGGATTGAACTCTGGTGGGCAGACTTGGGGGTACGTGCCTATCTATCTTACTGGTCCATATTTATTCTCAAGGCAAGGTCTGTAGCTCAGAGTGGCCTTGGAATCACAGCAATTCTCTTGCTCCAGTCTTCTGAATGCTGGAATTACAAGCATGACCTCTGTCACTGCCCGGCCCTGCTGTTAACAGTGACCATTTCCTTTTGCAATGCAGGAGACTGTGCCTAAGGCCTCTCTCACTGGTGGATTCCAGAGCAGCTCTTCTGCTAACCCGTGTCCCCAACCCTAGCGACAGGGTCTTTAAAACAAACAAGCAAACATACCTCCTGTATTTGTGTGTGTGTGCATTGCTCTGTACACTGTTTCACACATGACAGTGTCAATGTGGAGGTCAGAAGACCACTTACAGAAGGAGTTAGTTCTCTCCTTCTACGATGTGGGTCCTGGGCCATCAGACTTGGCAACAAGTGCCTTTGTCTGCTGAGCCCTTTTGCCAGATCTAGATAGAGCCGTGATAGATGTGATTAAGGCAAAATGGGAGGGCTGGTCATTCGTCCTTATTGCAATGTGATTTACAATAGTCAAATTATAAAACTCATTTAGATGCCCATTAACAGATGAATGGATAAAGAAAGTGTGATATACAGCCTCGTTCGTGTGCCTGGACCCGGTCCCCCGCAGGGAAGTATTATTTAGCCAGAAAGCAGAATAAAATGATATCATCTGCAGGAAAATAAATGGAGCTCATCATGTTAAATAAATAAGCCCGACTCAGAAAGATAAATATTATATGTTCTCTCTCAGACACGGAACTAAATCTCACCATTCTGATGGCAAGAGAGCAGACAGGAAAGGCGCCAGAGAGAAGAGGTGAGGAGGACCGGACTGTGGCTGGGAGGGAGGGACATGAGCAGCACACACAGACAGGTGTATGGAAATGTGTTGAAACCTCCATTTAGTCAGTTCTTTGTTGAAATAAGATTTCACCTTGCAGCCCACTGACCTGAGTTATCTAATCCAAAATGCCCTTGAACCCATAATGATCTTTCTTGCTTCAGCCTCCTGGGTGCAGAAATTACAGGCAAGAGCTACTACATGAAATCCATTGTTTCATATGCCAAGTATGAGAGCTGCACGGATGCTCCGTGGTGGAGGGAGCTTGCTGCTCTTCCCGAGAACGCAAGTACAGTTCCCAGCATCCACGCCAGTGGTTCCCCCACAGCCTGGATCTGGAAACACCGCTAAATATGCCTTTTTTCCAGATTGGGAAACCGAGACACAGATTTTAAAAATTTGTCCTTTGGAGGCTGGAGAGATGGCCCCATTAGTAAAGTATTTGCTTTGCATGCGAAAGACCTGAGTTTGTTCCCCCGCGAGTAGACTGGCCAGGGACTCACTCTGAAGCCAAGTGCTGAGATCATAGATGTGCCCTAACCAATCCTGGTTTGTGCAGTGCTGGAGACCAAGAGTGTCTCACCCCTGTCTTCCCCTCCTGATTTCATACGTTCTTTTTTCCCACCTGAACACACTGAGTGCATTTGGTGCTCTCTGTAGAGTGTCGTGGGTGTAGGACTCACGGGAGGGAGTATGCACAGCCTCTCAGAGGCCATCTCTGGAAAAAACTCCCTCTCCCTCTCCATCATCAATCGCTTCTCAGATGGGGACCTTCGTGTTTTACGTTCATTTATTGAGCGTGTGTATGAGGAGGGTGTGTGCTCACTATGCGGCCATCAGGGGACAGCTTGTAGGAACTGATTCTCTCCTACCATGTGGGTTCTGGGGGATTGACTCAAATGTCCTTACTGCTCAGCCATCATCAGAAAAATATTTTTAAATTTGAAGTTTTCTTTCTTTCTTTCTTTCTTTCTTTCTTTCTTTCTTTCTTTCTTTCCTCCCTCCCTCCCTCCCTCCCTCCCTCTCTCCCTTCCTTCCCTCTCTTCCTTCTTTGTACCACTCTTATTTTCCGAGGTGTTGTCTCTCACTGACCCTAAGGCAGATTTGGCTAGGCTGGCTGGTCACTGAGCATCAGGCCAGTGATACTGTCTCTGTCCTCTCAGTACTAGCCACCACGCCACACTTTTATGTGCGCTCTAGGAACCCAAATCAGGTTCTCATACTTTTACAGTGGGCCTTTTACCTACTGAGTGAGCTACGACCCCACCCCCAGCATCCCGCAGCCCTCTGCTTCTTTGATTCTGAGTGTTCAATGAAGCTCCTGGCTGTGAATGTTCCCAGAACTAGACTGGAGTCTGTGTAACGCATGAGCAGTAGACAGACACTCTGTGTGTTGCTGTAGCCTTCGTCTTTGTTGATACAAGCTATAATAGACCTTGGCAGTAGTGATTACTTTCTGAATGCGAACTGCCTTGGTTCAAACACCAGCTCTATATAGGAACTTTATCTTTAAGGGATGGATACTGTAACATTTCTGGATGAAATCAGCTCCTGTCCTTGAGGCTTGCTGGCTGGCCAGTCTAGTTAAGTGGACACACACACACATACACACACACACATACACACACACACATATACACACACATACACACACACATACACACACATACACACATACACACACATACACACATACACACACATACACACACACATACACACATATACACACATACACACACATACACACACACAGGCGGGGGGAAGAGATAGAAAGAGAGAGAGAGAGAGAAGCAATGAAAGGATTGTGATGGTTTAGTTAATAATAGGTTGAGATACAGGGTTAATCACGGTTTACAGGGAGGTACATTTGGCTATCTTCTATACTCTGGTGTGTCCTCAAACTTTGGTGACAATGTCCTCCACCTCACAGATGGAGAACGAAGCCATATTTCTAAACTGTGAATACAATCACCTTATTCTTCTGATTTTTTTTTTTTGGTTTTTTCGAGACAGGGTTTCTCTGTGGTTTTGGAGCCTGTCCTGGAACTAGCTCTTGTAGACCAGGCTGGTCTCGAACTCACAGAGATCCACCTGCCTCTGCCTCCCAAGTGCTGGGATTAAAGGCGTGCGCCACCACCGCCCGGCTCTGATTTTTTTTTTAAAGTTAATTTAACTAGTTTCATTTTATGTGTCTGGGGGTTTTGCCTGCATGTGTGTCTGGGCACCATGTGTATGCCTGGTGTCCACAGAGGTTGGAGGAGGGTGTCAGGTCCCCTGGACTTTAGCTACAGGAAGTTGTGGGTGCTAGAAACTGGACCTGGGGTCCTCTGAAGAACAACCAATGCTCTTAGCTGCAGAGTCGCCTCTCCAGCTCCCTTTAAATATTTTTTTAAAAAAATCATACTTACTTATGTGTGCGTCTGTGTGTGGTGCGTGTGTGTCCTACTGAGCGTATAGTGATCAGAGGATTAGTTTTGATTAATTTTTGGAGTTAATTCTCTCTTTCTACTCACTATACAGGTCCTCAAGCTATAATTCAGGTCATCAGGCTTGCTGTCAGGAGCCGCTAACTGCTGAATCATTTGGTTAGCCCTATTTTTATTTTTGTGTGTTTATGTATAGTCTCTGTGTGTGTGTGTCTGTCTGTGGGTGAGTGAACATGTTCCATGGCATGCATGAAGAGATCAGAGAACAATTTTGTTTTGTCTTAATATATATGTAAGTTTGTTGGATTTTGTATAGCATGTTTTGATAATATGGCTTTCTCCCCCGACTCCTCCCAGATCAAGTTCTCCTTCCCCACCCACCCAACTATGTGTCCTTTGCTTTTTTAAAACCATCAGGTCCATTTTGTGCATACTCGGATCAGATATTCTTGGAGAATGGGTGTGGGCATGGAGTCCCACCCCTGGCTGAAGAGCTACTGGCAGCGACCAGTTGTCGGGAGAACCATCAGTTATGTTGAAAAGTATAGCCCCTGCTAACAATTTTGGGAAGTCAGTTCTCTCCTTCTACCATGGAACCTGGGGATCAAACTCAGATCAGAGGCTCGCTTGCACAACAGCAAGCATGTTTTATCTCAGAGCCATCTTGCTGGCCCTTAGTCCCTTATTACAAAACCTCACTGTCTTCTAGAAGGAAAGTTGAAAGATGTAAATCTCGATAAATTCCCATCACACCCAGGGCTACGAATGCTTATCAGCCTCGTGCAAAGAAAATGAAATATTGATAAACTTGTGATTACATCTTGGGCTCCCGGGCTGCAGGCTTCCTCCCGTGAGGAGCCATGCTCACGGATATCTTCCTTTGGGGAAGTGTTTTTATTACATAGTAATTGTGGGTGATGACTGTGACATCTTCGAAGTCACCAGACGTACATTCGGAGCAGCCTGCCGAGAGGCATGCTTCACACGGCAATTCCCAAACCAGCATTTGTTGATTATGAGCGCAGCCTACGTGTAATTGGTTTTTTTGTACTCTGTCTCTTTGGGTATATCCAAAGAGCTGTCAGCATTGTGATTTCTCTGGAGACCCAGACAACAAACGTGTTCCTCATCTTTTGAGACAAACAAGTTCTATAGTGCAAACCTTGAAGATCACGTTTCCCAGGGGCGGACATACCTAAGCCATTTGTCACTGGGTCAGTTTTCCCTGCAGCTAATCCCCCCTCAACAGCTGCGCTGGCCGCTGTGCTATGTCAAACTGCCTTTGACTGGCCTGGGGCCTCTGCTGGCAGGCCAGCAACAGGGGACAGAGATGACCGCCCTGCTCAGCAGCAGCTGCAGACCTGTTGGTGACAGGAATGCCGTTGATCGATCATCACGGTCATGGGTGAGATTGGTCACCCGTGAAAGCAGCAGCTCCCACCTTCCTGGAGCAATTCTGAGAAGTTGCTTTGACCCGAAGGAGGGGCCGGGAGACTGGGGTGGGAAAGAGGATTGCCTGAAACAGTCCGGCTGCCTGTCAGCTTTCCCCACAGCAAATGATCCCACCCACCATGGTGGGCTTAGGGCATAGGCACAGGTTTCCCTGAAGTCAGAGAAGGAGTCCAGTTGATGTTCTGTGGAGAAAACCCTGGGGCTTCGGCTACCATTAGAAGGTGTTTTACCAAGACACAGCAAAAAAATAAATAAACACAAAATCCAAGGTCCACCAGATTCTGGTATCAAGAATGGCTCCTGGGTGGGGCCTTCTTTTTTATTGTTATTTTTAAGTTACTGCACAAAATAATAGATTTCATTACAGCATTTTAACACATGTAGTTACACTTGGCTTAGCCACTCTCTGCCTGCCTCGGCCCTCTTCCACCAGGACTGTTTTCTCTCAGAGAGTTTCCTTTCTGCTTTCTCTTACATACCACACACACCACACACACACACACACACAAATATACACACACAGTATTGTGTAGGAGTTTCCTCCAAGGTTAAAATCTTTCATGTTGGAGGGAATCACCACAAGACACAGAATATTCTATGGGGAAGGAAAGCACTACCCTGCGGGGAGCTTGTTCAGCCCAGGAAGTAAGCAACTAAAAGGCAGCAAGAAGTCACTGAAAATGACGAGATTCACAAGGTCCCTCCCTTCCCCAAGCAGGTTTGAGCAGTGAGGACTGCTGAGAGACACTCTCAGGCCAGCTGAGTTGCCTGGAAGAAGAAGAGACTAGCAGAGCTACCCAGAGAAGACACCGGCTAAGCAGCTGAGCTGCCTGAAGGCTGTGTAGCGCACTCCAGGCTCCCAGCTTTGATGAGTGGTCCTCATCCTGGGGTGGGGTCTGATGATGCAGCTGTGGCCGGGTCATCCCTGCTCCTGTAACTAACCCCTCCCTCATATTCCTGTGAGTAGCCCCACTATAACTCACGGATTCACCAAATGGGACTTCGCTGGTATCCCTACTTTGGGCTACCCTTAGCTCCCTATCTGGGGCGAGGAGGCATCTGTCACATCTCCCCAAGCATAGTGTCACACAGCACATATAAATACACATACACACACACGTATATATACGCATGCACAAATGCACAAACATACACATACACGCACACATAAGCATATACATATACATACACATATACGCATATATACACATACATCCAAACACATATAAACACACGTACAGATACATATATGTATACAGATACATATATAAACACACGTGTAAACCCAGATTTACACTCATATGTCCACATGTATATACGTACATGCACATACATATATGCATAAACTCGTTCGTGCATATACAGGTGCATATACACATATATACATACACATATACATATATACACACACACAAATACGTATGCAAAGTCACACATATGCACATATACATACATGTATGCATACACATATGCATACATATACACATACATATACATAAGAGCACACACATATATACACACATATACATCCATGAAGGCACACATGTACATATACTCACCTATACGCATACACATACATAGACAGGCACAAACGCATGTACATATATACAATCACACACGTAAGTACATATACAAACACAAGCACCCACATGTGGCTATATATTTAAATATAGATTCCTGCGGCTTATAAGAACAGTTCTCTCAGCAGCTCCTCCCAGATGGCCTTAATCACCAATCACTCTGTCAGCAAGAGTGAGCAATTCTTCAGTAAGTCTTTTTCTCCCACGTTGGCAAGCGAGTCACCCAGCTGTTGGGGTCTCCCTTCCTCTGTTCAGATATGGGTAGGGACGATGCCTTCTCCCTGGGTCTTCTGCAGGCTGTGTGCCGTCATGGGACAGAGAGCTGTGGATTTCAGAGTGAGAGAGGGGGTGTGAGTGTGTGCGAGTTAGGGAGGCAGACGCTAGGGTTGTAGCTGGCCCTGTATCTGAAGGATGGCTATATTCTATGGGCCCTTGCTCTCCTGTGGCAGAAGGCTTGATCAGCCTTAGGAAGGCTCCACGCTGTCAGAGATTGCTAATGTATCTTGTCCTCTTCCTCACAGTTTGTGTATGGAGGGTTGGACTCCAGAGTGATCTCTCTGGAGAGAGCTCTTTATAGGAGGCAAACTAAAGTTTAAGGAGAGAACGGGGCGGGGGGTCACAGGGGAATCACAGGGGCGACCACGGGGGGGATCACAGGATGGGACGGGCACTGAGACTTTCTTTGGAAGAGCAGGAAAAGATACCGGTTCAATACTTGAAAAAAAAAAGATTTACTTATTTATTAAGTATACAATGCTCCATCTACACAGTATTCTATCTGAAGGCCAGAAGAAGGCATCAGGTCTCATTACAGATGGTTGTGAGCCACCATATGGTTGCTGGGAACTGAACTCAGGACCTCTGTAAGAACAGGCAGTGTTCTTAACCTCTCAGTGATCTCTCCAGCCCTGGTCAATACTTTTTTAAAAAAGAGATTTATTTTACTTTTAATTGTATGTGTGTGTCAGAATGTGCATGTGTGTGCAGTACCCTTAGCGTGCAGAAGAGGTTTTCCGATCCCCTGATGAGGATGCTGGCAACTGAGCCCAGCTCCTCTGCAAGAGCAGCCAGTGCTCTTACCTACCCACCAAGCCACCGCTCCAGCTCCTCTCCTCTAGATCCGTTCTTGATTTTTCTGGATTCCCTTCCTTCCCTCCTTCTTCCCCTTTCTTCCTCCCTTCTCCTTCCACCATGTGAGAAGAACCACAAGCCTGGAAGAGAGCCCTCACCAGGAGCCAGTATCTGCAGGCACCTCTAGCGTTGACTCTCAGTCTCCGAAATAGTGGGGGAAAAAATCAGTTTCTGTTGTTCAAGTCACCTACGCTGCCATTTTGTTATGGAACTTAGGGCTGATGAGTGAGGGGACTCGGACTCCTTCAGTGTCTCTGTGTGTTCCCTGCCAGGGGCTTCTGTGCCCTGCCTGGGAGCTGTTTGAGGTCAGAAAGCACCGTCCTGTAGCTAGTGAAAGAGGAATGGGACAAAGAGTGTTTTCTCTTCCCCTACCCCCACACACACTTTCATTCCTGCAGACTGAGGTTAGTTAGTGGTCTTGTCTGGAATGTGAATGGTTTATCAATATGCGGCTCCAACTAAGAACTCGGATACTCAAGGAAACAGGATGTGAGGTGCACATTCCATGCAGGCTGCAGATAGACTAAAGAATTCTTATCTCAGGGATTTGGGGTGAAAGATTCCTTCTGAGGGTGCATGCCCCAAAGACATGGATGAACATAAATCCTTAAATGTTTGTTGTTTTCGAAGTTCAAAGATGGGTACTTTACAATAGAAGAGCCACATGTGGGGTGTCGGGGGGATGCCTGTGAAGTTTGCTTCGAGGGGGTGGCAGCTACAGATAGCAGGGCCAGAGAGATGCACGCCTTAGAAGGACGAGCCTTTGAAGCTGCGGGTATGTTTGAGATCAAGCAAACATCTGATCTGCCTTTTCTTTCTCCCTTCCTTTCTTGTAAGATTTATTCTTTTTGCTTGGTGAGAATGAGCAAGCGGATCCCCACACCGCATGAGGGGAGGTCAGAGGCCAACTTTCAGGAGTCAGGATTCTGCTTCTACTGGATAAAGATAGGATCTCTCTGTCATTTGTGCGGCTGCACTGTGCTGTAGACAGCCCTTTCGGCTGTTCCCCGCCCCCCCCCCAATCTCTGTCTTCTATTCTGATGTGGGCATTCTGGGATTACACAAGCGAGATACCATGTTTAGCCTTTTTCGCACGGGTGCTGGGAATTCAGCTGGGTTGTTAGTGCTGCATGCAAGTGCTTTTAAATGCTGAGTTGTTTTGTTGGCCCGCTCTCTTTTCCTTATTACTTTAAATATTTTTCTGTTTTAAGTGTGTGTGTGTGTGTGTGTGTGTGTGTGTGTGTGTGTGTGTGTACATGAGTGCAGTGCCTGTGGAAGCCAAAGGAGTCAGTTTCTCTGGATTGAAGTTAAGGTAGTTGTGAGCATCCTGATTGTGGGTACTGGGAACTGGGATCCTGTAAAAGGGCAATAGATTCTCTGCCCATCGAGCCATCTCTCCAGCCCTCTCCTCCTGCCCTTAGACTTCGAAATAAGACTTCTCTTCTCTCTCTCTCTCTCTCTCTCTCTCTCTCTCTCTCTCTAAGACAACAAAGCCTCTTGTCTTCCAGCGTGTTCTGAAACTCCCTGAGTAGCCGAGGATTATTCGTATCTACTGCCCAGTCGCTTACAGGCCCTCACCACCATGCCTAGTTTATGTGGTGCTCGGAATCTGCCCTGTGACTTGATGTGTGAGTGAAGGAATGGAATATGTGCCCGAGTGTCTTGCCTGTATGTATGTCTGTGCACCATGTGTGTATCTGGTGCCTGCAGAAGTTAGAAGAGGGCACCGGGTCCCCTGGAACTGGAGCTACAAATGGTTGTGAGCCACCATGTGGATACTGGAAACTGAACTTGAGTCCTCCGGAAAAAGTAGACAGTGTTTTAAAGCATCGAGTCGACTCTCCAGCCTTAACAATTGGACTTTGATATACTATCTTACTATTTTGTATGTGTTAAATCTAAAACTCTAAATTACATTGGTTTCCAGATTTGATGTCATAAATGCTCATGGGAAGCCAGTGTGACCTCCCGAGGAAGGTGAAAGTCAGAAGACGAAAAAATAAAACACAGCAACAGGAACCAGGATCAGCTGAAACTCGATCTCCAAGAGAAGTGGAGACATGTGGCAATGTCTGGAGACAGGTTTAATTGCCATACAAGAAAAACTTGTGAGCTAAAAGGATGGTTCGGGGGAAAGGGGCTTGTTCCCAAGACTTGAGTTCTGTACCTTGGACCCATATGATGGAAGGAGAGCCAACTCCTGCAAGTTGTCCCCTGACTTATACATGTGGGTATAAACACACACACACACACACACACTCCCATACACACACGCACTAAAAATGTAATAAAATAAAAACTACTGGTAAGGAGAGGCAGGGACTGACAGTTTCCACCCACAGATCCCATACACTCACTCACAAAGCAAAGTATTCTCCAGTGCTGAATGTCCAGAGTGCAAGACAAGAGAGGCCCTGGGCCAGAAGGCACCACCTGCGGAAGATCCAACTGGAGCTCTCCTCTGTCGTAAAAGTAGAGAAAAAGGAAATTATGTTATTTGCAATAAAATGGATGGTCGGGGCTAGAGAAATGGCTCCAGTGGCTAAGAACACGGTTGCTCTTGCAAAGGACCTTGGTTTGACTTCCAGCATCCACATGGTGGCTCACAACCGTCTGTCACTCCAGTGCCAGGGGGCCCAACACTCTATTCTGACCTCTGGCACTAAGCATGCATGTGGTACATAGACATGCAAGCAATCAAAACATTCATACGTGTAAAATCAATCAATCTTTTTGGAAGGAAAATAAATGGATTGAATTGGAGGCTGTCGTATGACTTAAAAATTAAGCCAGACTCACAAACACAAATATTACATATTTTATCTTGTATGTGGAACCCAGTAAATATGTATCCCACATGCACACACACACACATATATGAAGGTAGAACGGAGAGTATTTGCTTTTTAAAATTGTGTGTATCAGTTTCTGCCACTAAAGATCAAGGATCAGAGTGGAAGAAGAGGAAGGAAAGACCCTGTTCCAGAGGAGCTGGAAGCTTGCTGTGAGATTTGTGTCTCCTACAAATGTCAGAGTGGCCACACCCAAGAAGGCTCACCACATGGCTGCCTGCACAAGAGCTGAAAACTGATGACGCCAATGGCTATGCTTACAGGGAAGGCGCAAAACCTGTAGGGCCTCAAACCCAGACAAAGAGCTCCAGGCAACTGGGGAATGTGGAGAGCAGGATGAATGGTCTTTCCCAAGGGAGGGCGCCCTAGTGAGACAATATACTTATAGGTAACGTAACATAGACCAAACAGGTTGTATTTATGTATCTGGGAATACATATACACATACATGTAACAGCAATTAAAAACATAAAAACGTGGCCATGAATTTGAGGGAAAAAGGGGGGGGGCTACATGGGAGAGGTTGGAGAAAGGGGAAGATGAGAAATGACGTAATTACATTATAAATTAAGAATAAAAATGATCTAAATCAACTGTGTGTAGGGGTGTGTGTGTGTGTGTGTTTGAGTCCATTCGTGTGCACACACAAAGAAGCCAAAGGATGTGTGAGGTCCTGCTCTGTTCTCTCCATTGTGTCCTTTCTGGCAGGATCTCTCACTAAACCCAGAGCTCGGCTGACAGCCAGCAAGCCCTGGTGATCTCCATATCTCTGCTTTCATAGATACACACATGACCACACCTGTCTTTTTTTTTTTTTAATGTTGGTTCTAGAAATCTGAAGTCAGGCTCTTATTGGGTAGTAAGCACCCTTACCCCTCAGCTATCTCCTTGGACCCCCGTTTTTGTATTTTGAGACAAGGTGTCATATGGCTCGGGCTGATCTTGAACTCACTACGTAGCTGAGGTTGACCTTGAACTCTTGATTCTCCTTCCACCTCCCAAGTGCTCTGCTGTAAAGGAAGAGGAAGGAGACTAGAGGGAAAAGGGAAGGGAAAGGGGACATGAAATGCTAATGGGAAGTCAACATAGTCAAAGCACACTGTGAAATGTCATTGTAGAACCCATTTGCACGATGAATTTGTACAAAGAACACATTTATACAATAAATGCATTCTCATTTTGAAAAAAAATTAAAGAAAAACTTAGGAAGTATCATGGGGTTGTTGGCAGCATTTTGGTACCATATAGTCTGGGGATGTGACTCAGTGGGGAAAGGATTTGCCTTCAAGGTGATGCCTGTCTATAGTCCCAGTGCTCTCGCAGTGAAATGGGAGTCAGAGACTGGCAAATGCCTGGATCAGGGGCCAGCAAGCTTGGCACGTGCAGTGATGAGCCACGAAGATATCCCATCTCAAACAAGATGGGGGGTGAGAGCCAGCATCTCAGGGTGTCCTCAGACCTCCACATGTGTGCTGCACACACAGCACCAGCACTCACATCTGCGAACACCGGCTCACACACACACATGTGCACACGCTTATACATACCATACATGAATCTTGCACATACACCTACATATAAACATTAACAAAATAAAATGAAATGGTTAGAGAGTGTGACACGGAATTGTTGGACACACCCTGATGTGTAGAGCAAGTTCTTTTTGGATGAAGTCGGGGGAAAACTGTCTAAAGGCTGAAGCTGTTATGGGAAAGTCTGCTATCTCAAACGCTGAACCAGCTGCTGGGACCTCCCAGCAGTGCAGTCAGCCTGCATTCTGGGAAACCTCTGGGCAGAGGCCGGGAAGGAGGCGAGAAAACAGGCCCCGAGTCAGATATGACAACTCAGGCTGTTGGTGGCAGCAGAGAAGCCAACTGGACTGTACAGCATCTGCAAATGAACAGATGTGGGAAGCTGGAGGCAGAGATGACAGGACTTAGGCTTCAGACAGAAACACGGAAAGAGAATTAGCTTGCAGTTTTTATCCTGACATTATGGGTCATGAGTTCTCATGGGGAGGAGAAGAGGGGGCGTGTCTAGGAGCAGGTTGCAGTTAGCTGTCGAGGTCTGATCTGTTGGCAGAAAGGATGTTGGCCATGAGGACTTAGAGCTGAGACCAGCAGACACGCGTGACTAGATAAGGCAAGAGCAGCCTTTGCTGTCCCCTTCCCCCAAGGAACTCATTACTCTAAGTAAATCTTATTTTCACTTAGTCTTGCCTTTTCTTTTCACCTTTCTCCAGTGGTGGGGCCGGAACCCAGGCACTCACACAGGGTAGGCAGGCGAGCCCATCTGTGGTCTACGGCACTCGCTGCTCTCTTGAAATAGTTTGATGTGGTAGTGAGGGGTAAACCTGGTTTCTTGTGCAGCCTAGACAAGGGCTTTACCACTGAGCCACGGCTCAGGCCTAGTTTTGCTTTTGTTTTGAGATAAGCTCTTACTTAGCTGCCCAGGCTAGCCTTGAACTTACTCTGTAGTCTAGTTAAGTTTTTTTTTAATTTTAATTTAATTTGTTATTATTATTATTGCTGTTGGTGGTATTGGTGGTGGTGGTGGTAGTGGTGATGTGTGTGTGTGTGTGTGTGTGTGTACAAATGCCATACAGCACATGTGAAGGTCAGAGGACAACTTTTGGAAGCTGATTTTCTCCCTTCTTCCCTGTGGGTCCCGGGGGTTGAACTCAGGCAGTTGATTTGGCAGTAGGCCTCTTTATCCACTGACCCATCTCCATCTTGTGAGCCCCAAGGAAACTCTGGAGCAGGCATGCGATCTTCCTGTCTTAGCCTTGAAAGCAGTTGGGGCTGCAGGCCTATGCCACAAACACAAGATTTAAAAGAAATTTAAAACAACTCGCGACTAGTGGCGTGACGCACTGGGTAAAGAGAACGCTGTGCAAGCACGGGGACCTGCGTTTGGATCCTTAGCCCCTACTCAGAAGGTTAGCATGGAAGCCCACGCCTGGAACCCGAGTACTGCGCGCAGGGTGGTGGGGGAAGGAGTGTGGATTGGCAGGCCCAAGGGGCTCACTGGCTGGACTGATTGATGAGAAAATTCCAGTTCGGTATGAGCCCCTCTCTCAACAAAACAAGGCAGAGAATCGATGGAAGACATCCCAACACAAACGCTGGCCTCCACTCGTGCCCACAAGGAGGCACACACACAAGTACCCCACCACAGGAAATTAGAAGACACACGGAGAACCCACAATGAGCCCAGTGCCAAACTCTTCCCCAGAAACAGAACAAATACCGCCTGACAAACCGTACCTCCCCAGGCTCTCCTACTGCCGACCCCATCCTAGCTAACATTCGCTCTCTTGGTTGGGATTTTTAGTGCAGTGTTTGTCTGACAGGAGCAAGAGGCTCTCCGTGGGAGCCTCAGCACCATGGTGTTAAACGGCTGTAATTTCAGCACTATGTAAAGGCAGTCTGGAAAAAAGAGACTTTGTCTCAATAAAGTAAATTAAATAAAGCAAAAACAAGCCCACAAAATGTTATTATTTCACCTTTGGTTATTTTCCCTGAGTTAAAAAATAAAAATGACATTTTAAAAAATCTTTCATTTAGCTGTTATTTGTCTGTATTGCTGAGATGTTTGCACCTTTTAAAATTTTGCACCCTGTTGGAGGCTGCACCCCACTCCCCCTCATCCTGGTCCTGCTGAACGTGAACAGACGGAAGAAACCTATCCAAGTGAGAGGAAGCTAGCAGTTAGAACATTCACACAACGCTGCGTGGCCACGTGGACCCTCGGGCCTCCAGAATTCCATGGGGTTTCCAGTGAGCTAGGGGCGGTGTTGGATCACAGGCAGGATGTACATCCAAGAGATGGAGGCAGAACATTGCTTTCTTGCAGACATGTGGGACGCAGTTCCTTCCAAGATATGGGGGAAAAAAAACGTACTTAATACTAACCATCTGTTTGGCGAAGTGTACGAGCTCTTGCTGCTTCTAACCAGTTTTTCCTCTACTGTTTAGAGCCGATCAGGTCACAGTATTATTTTCAAAAGGAAGTAGTACTCCCCCATCCTAAAGATCGTTCACCGTATCATCCATCCTTCCATCCATCCATCCATCCATCCATCCATCCATCCATCCATCCATCCATCCATCTACTGTGTCTGTTTATCCACCTGTCTGCCGGTCGAGTCATGCAATTAAATCATTACTTTATTCGGTTTATTTTTTATTTATTTCTATTTTATTTATTTATCTATTTTTGATTTTTTTCGAGACAGGGTTTCTCTAACAGTCCTGGCTGTCCTGGAACTCGCTTTGTAGATCAGGTTGGCCTCAAACTCACAGAGATCCAAGTGTTGGGATTAAAGGCATGTGCCACCACTGCCCCACTCATTTACTTGGTTTATTATTATTATTATTTTGTTTTTTTCAAGATAGGGTTTCTCCGTGTAACCCTGGTTGTTCTGGAACTCTCTCTGTAGACCACGTGGGCCTTGAACTCAGAGATCTGCCTTCCCTGCCTCCCAAGTGCTGGGATTTAAGGCATGAGCCACCATGCTCTGGTTAAGATTTTGTTTATTGTTATTATTCTTATTATTCTTATTGACAGAGCCTTACTATATAGCTCTAGGTGGCCTGGAACTCACTACATAGACCAAGCTGGCTTCAGATTCACTGAAATCTACCTGCCTCTGTCTCCCAAGTGCTGAGATTAAGGTCATGGGCTACGACGACTGGATTAGTTTTAATTAAATATATAGATGTGTGTGTCAAGGAGGCCAGAAGAGGGTATTGCTCCTCTGGAGCAAGAGTTACAGGGAGTTGTGAGCGACTGGATATGGGTGCTGAGAATTGAACTCGGGTCCTCGGGAAGAGCAGTACTAACACTTAGTCACTAAGCTGTCTCCTCGGTTCTTGCTTTTTAAAAATATTTTTATTTTTATCTATTTTTATTAATTTTGATTTATTTATTTACTTATTTTTTTTAGTTTTTTTGAGACACATTTTCTCCGTATAGCCCTGGTTGTCCTGGAACTCATAGAGATCCACCTGCCTCTGCCTCCCAAGCGCTAGGATAAAGGCGTGTCCATCACCTCCCAGTTTAAGAACTCTTTTGACAAATACCTTGTATCAGTATTTAAACACATTTAAGATTCTTTGGGAGGGGCTGGAGAGAAGTCTCAGTAGTTGAGAGCACTAGCTGCTCTTCTAGAGAACTTGGGTTTGATTCCCAGCATCCAAATGGTAGCTCACTACCATATTTAACTCTAATTCCAGAGGACCCGATTCCTTCCTCTGGCCTCCCTGGGCATCAGACACACACATGGTGCATAGACATGCGTGCAAACAGAACACCTGTATGCATGAATATTTAAAAAATTTAAAAATTAAGTTCTTATCTATGGTCATAGAACATTCCATTTGCAGATTGTCAATAATTTCACAGGTCAATCTCCTGATGAGTTTATATTGTGTTTCCTTACACAAAAATAAAAATCATATTGGGGACATGGTGGAAGCACCTGGCATTCTTATCTCATCGCACATACACCTCAATCTTGTCCTGACTTTTGGACAAACTCTCAGATTGAAATTTCAGACTCAAGATTTGTTTCCTTCCTTCCTTCCTTCCTTCCTTTCTTCCTTCCTTCCTTCCTTCCTTCCTTCCTTCCTTCCTTCCTTCCTTCCTTCCGTCCTTCCTTCCTTTCTTTTTTTGAGATAGGATAACAACCTGAACTGTCATGGAACAACACACTCTGTAGACCAGGCTGGCCTTGACCACAGAGATTTGCCTGCCTCTGCCTCCTGAGTGCTGGATTAAAGGCGTGTGCCACCTCTGTAAATACTACCCTAGACAAGGGCACTAAAGCAGGGATTGAGGAATGGATAGATTTTAAGGAATAAGAAAGTTGAGTCTATGGAATGTGCTGGTTCTTGGTGGGAGGAGATTCAGTAAGAAAGGAGGAAGAAATGCTTCTGGGGGTTGGATGGTGCTCCTCAGCCCCAAATTCACCTACAACCTCAGGTGTGATGTTACTTGGAATGTTACTGAGGGCTGGAGAGATGGTTCAGTGGGCCAACGTGCCTGACACCAAGCCTGTGAGCCGAATTTGATCTGGGAGACCCACATGGGAAAAAGAAGAAACTTGCCAAAGTTTTCCTTAACCTCCATTTGCAAGCCATGGCACACATGCATGTGTACATTCACACGTATGGTAAATAGAACTGAGATATTTTTAAACAGAAGTCTTTGCACTAGGACGAAGGCTGTCGCCCTGCAGAGGGTGGGCTCTGAATCTAAGGGTGTTTCCTATAGGAAACCCAAAAAAAGACACAATCAAAGGCAAAGCTCCCCAATGGTGGAGACTGAGCTTGGGGTAAGGGCATCTTCGTGCAGAGGGATCCCAAACATTGCTGGCAACGGACAGAAGCCGGGGGAAAGAGAGGGAATTCATCTTCAGAGCCAGAGGAAACTAGCACTGTAGATGCTGACTTCAGAGTCCCAGCCTCTGAACGGAGAATAGCTTTCTGTCTTCTAACATCACATAATTTGAGCTCATTTGTTATAGCAACCACAGGGAACTAATTGGGAGACACTCCCTTAGACGATTACAGTAGCATCCCCCGTAATCAGGTGATACTGGATCTGAGCCCTGGCTCTTCGCTTTGCTGCCTGTGTGACTCAGAGCAATTTTGAAACAGCTACTTTTCCATCTGTGTGAAGAGAATGAGAAGATTTTAACCTTAGTAGACACTAGATAATAGACTTTTGGTATCTGTCTGTCTGTCTGTCTCTCTTTGTGTGTGTCTACACACTTGCACATGTGTGCCATAGGTCACATGTGTACTCAAGTTCCTAGGATGAACCAACTTCATCTTATTTTTGCGACAGGGTTTCACAGTGTAACCATGGCTAGCCTAGAACTTGCTATATAGACATGGCTGGTCCTGATCTCACAGAGATCCATGCGCCTCTGCCTCTTGGGTGCTTATATTAAAGACATGCGTGGCCACACATACTTTTTAATATTTGAATTTTGGAGGAATATACACATTCAGATTGTTGCTAAATTCTTTCCATCAGGGCCAGAGCAATGGTTCAGTGGGTAAAGGCATCTTCCACCAAGATGATCCCCAGAACCCACATGGTAGAAGGAGAGAACCTATATGTTGTCTTCTAATCCCCAAATGTGAACCATTTCATGCTTATGCCAACACATATACAGGCACACACGAAACAAACAAAAAGGAGTAAAACTTTCTATACAATTCTTGCCACTGTATGCATTTCCTTTCTTACGGTCCAGTTCCAGTTCCTAATGTATGAGGATAGTCCAATCAGCAGTGTCATATGTAACTGCTGAAGGTCCCATGAAATGCTAGGGGAGCTGGACAATTCAATTCCTATTGCATAGAGACACCACAACCGTCTACCATCAGGGTGCTCCTCACAGTTTGACAGCACTGACTTGATGAGAAGGGAAGGATGAATGCCGAGTGGCCTCCCAGTGAGCCCTGATGCCTTCTGTCAGGGAAGGTAGTATGTGGAGCAGAGTGGAGACAGTGGAAAAGAGGAAATGCCTGTTGTGGTATTTACCTGGTGGGGGATAGTCTTGGGGAAGGGGTATGAAATTACGGTTCAGTTGGAAAGGAGTTAACCCCATGCTGACATTAACAGAGTAATTCAGGGGGCTGGGGAGACACTTGCCATGCAGGCATGGGTAATAGATTTCACATATATGCAGGGTGGGCGAGGCAGCCCCTCCAAGACAGGGGATCCTCAGAGCTGCTGGTGAGGAACATTACTCACATGTGTGAGCTCTGGTTTGATTGACAGACCCCGCCTCAGTGAATAAGGCGGAAGAGTGATAGGGGATGATTTCAACCTCAGGTCTCCACATAGGCATGCATATGCTTGCGTGTGGACCTCACACACATGGACCCACACACCTACAAAAATATGTTTATCTACGTGCATGCACATTACACACAGGTGAAAACAAAAAAGAAATTACAATGAACCAGATGTCCCCAGATGGAAGAAATTCTTGGTAGTTTCTGTGAAATTTCACACCAGGATCAAGGAGGAGGGCATGAGGGAGGAGAAAGAGAGGAGAGAGACAGAAAGACAGACAGACAGACAAAGAGAGAGAGAATATGGACTGGGGCAGAGGGAGGCCCAGTTCAAAGGACCTTGTTGAGGTAAGATGTCAGTTCCCCAAGGAAGGCTGCAGGTGATGCTTATGCCATCAAGACTTCAGGGAAGGGTTCTTGAGCTGGAGTCTCATGAAATGATGGAGGTGGAGCAAGGGATTATGGGATGTGTTTAAAGAATCTCCTGAACCTCTGTGCTGTGTCGGGTCCAAACTGAGGGACAAGCACATTCTAGCCGAAGACGTTGGTACTAAATAATCACCGGTTATTCTATCTCTCCTTGATTTCCTAGGGCTACAGAACTCTTACCCACTAAGATCAGGAATGTTCCAGAGAAATCAAGACAACTTAGTCACCCCAGTATCAAAGCACAGAGTATGTGTATGGGGACAGTTGGGCCATACACAAAATATGCTGTCTTTGTTATTTTAAATGTTGTGTTTTTTTAAAAAAGTTTTTACTTTCAATTGGCAAATAATAATTGCATTTATGGCTTACTATAAGTGCAGATTTTGTTTGCAAAACTTACATTTATTTCATGTACAGTTATGTGTGTGTGTTCGTGTGTGTGTGTGTGTGACTACTGTTGTCTACAGTTTCTGAGGAAGCTAGACTGTACAGGAAAGAAGGGGGAAACTGTTTTAGGAGCTGGTGAGATGGCTCGGTGGGTAAAGGTGCCCTCTACCAAAACAGATGACGTTAGTTGGATCGCCAGGACCCACATGACACGGGAGGAGAGAACCAACTCCCAAAGGTTGCCCCCTGACTTCCATACACTAAATAAAATTAAATTAAGTAAATAAAATTAAAAATTAATAAATCCATGGGAAAAAAATTCTTCTGCTTAGTTCTTCTGAGGTTGCTGGGGCTGCATTCATGCACAGGAGGAAACCATACAGGTTCCATTAATTTTACACGTACAAGAGGGTGACAGCTGAAGCAGGCCTTTAGATTTTTCAGACAAAGAGTAATATTTTTGAGAAGGAATGAGAAGACAGATGGGTCTCTGACTGAGGGAGTAAACTGCAGGCTGTCGCTAGGAGATATATGGGGCCGTCAGGCCGAGGGGAGATAAGGGCTACTTCAGAGTGTTTACACAGGTTCAGGCAGCCCCAGTCACCGGCCTGTGGTGATCAAGGCTCCCTCTCAGACTTGGTGTGTGAAAGGATCTTTATGGCCTGTGCTCCTGGGAGAGGCCGGCTGAATGGCCCTTCCTGTGGCTACGGTTCCTTAGGCGGTTTCAGCCTGAAACAGCAGACAGACCAACGTGGCGTATTTGAGATGGGTCTGTCTTTAATCTACATTTGGCTTTTGTAAATAATACTCTGGTGACTATGGAAGGGCATATATCTCTTCTGCATACTGATTTCACTTCTTTGGAACACCTACCCTGAAAAATGTTGTCTCTAAACACAAATCCCGGTATGGTGGTGGGTGGGCTTGGATGCCCACTCTCTCTGTGGCTGTTAACCAGGCTGGTCTCCAACTGGGCGGGACTGGTATTCAACTCTGTGAGTGCCCTCCCAGTCCCTTGTGTTTTGCAGTATTCCCTGAAAGTTTTGTGTGTTTCTAGAACAATCTATTTCCTTCTTTTTCTTGTTATTTTGTTATTGTTGTTGTTTTGTTTTTAGAACAGGGCCTTATGTAGCCCAGGACATTAAACTCACTATGTAGCTGAGGATGACCTTGAACTTGCCTTTCCTTCAGAGGGCTGGCCTCACGGGGGTACTCTGCCATACCCGATTTTGCAGGACTGGGAATCAAACCTAGGATTTTTGCTCATTGTTTTCGAGTTCTCCACCAACTGACATCCTTACTCTCTTGTGTGTTTTTTATTTCATTTTTCCATGAGAAAGAGAGAAAGCCCAGGAGCCTGACTTGGCATGCCCATGGAGGACAGGGAACACCTTGGGGCAATGAGCTCAGGTTGTCAGATCTGGTGGCAAGCTCCCTGACCACTGAACCATCTCACTGGCCTTGCATTTTGGAGTTTATAACTTTGAAATGTTCCAGAAATCTTTGGAAAAATGAGCAGTCCCTCGGTGAGAGTGGTCAGTCCTGTGCCGTGCAGAAGAAGGAAAAACAGAGGTGAAAAATTGCCTTCCAGAAGATGCTCCACTGCAGAATGAGCTCGGCTGAGTCCTAGCGCCCCTTGGGAAAGTCCCGCCTCCCCCGATGTCACGACTCAGGCACAGTGACTCATCTCCCAAATTATAGGAATTACGTGGCCGTGCGAAGACAGGGCTCGGGCTGGGAATTGGCAAATGAAAATTGCTGTTAGAAATTCAGTAGAGAGAACGTTTTTTTCATGCTGGGTTTCAAGACACGACATTTGTCATTTAAATGTCAAAGCCTTGACGGGAATGTCATCTAAAACAGCAATAATTGTGATATAAAATGCATGCCCACTCTGTACCCTGGGAGAGCGGGCGATGGGAGCACCCCACAAAGTTTTGAGCAGCTGTGTCATCAAATGGGGTTTCATCTGAAACAATACATTTTCATCAGGGGCTGAAGGTCATATTTCTTTTTTAAAAGGGTAATTAAGATTTTAATTAAATTTGGTGCATGTATTCGCGTGTGCATACGCACGCACGCCTGCATGAGTTGTCTATGAACCAGCAGGGCAGGAGTGTGGAGCAGAGGACAACTTGAGGAGCTGGCTCTTTCCTTCCGTTGTGTGGGTTTCAGGGACAGAACATAGATCCAAGCTTGGCAGCGGACATCTTTACTTGATGGGCTATCTTACTGCCTGGGTGCCATGTTTCTATAACCACCATGGAATAGAATGAAAAAGATCCCATTGTGTGTGTGTGTGCCTGTGTATGTGCCCATGTATGAGTGTGTGTGTGCATGTGTGTATGTATGTGTGCCTGTATATGCCTGTCTGTGTATCTGCGCATGCGTGTGTGCCTGTGTGCCCACGTGTGTGTGCACCTGTGTATACAGGCATGCATATGTGTGGGGCATGTATGTGTATATGTGTGCCTGTGTGTGTGCATGTGTGCCTGTGTATGTGTTACATGTCATGTGTGTATGTGTGTCTATATGTGCCTTGTGTTCTGCATGTGTGTGATACATGTCATGTGTGTGTTATGTGTGTCTATATGTGCCTGTGTGTTGTGCATGTGTGTGTGTTTGTATGTGTGTGCCCATGTGTATATAGGCCAGTGGCTGATGTTCATTGTCTTCCTCCATTTTGTTTTGCCTAATGGAATCATTTTTTAAGTTTTAAATTGCACTTAGTAATCATGTGTTGGGGAGGCATGGGCACGCCATAGCAGGTGTGTGGCTTACAGAATCAACTCACTCTTTCTACCTTCATGTAGGCTCTGAAGCGCAAAGTCCTGTGGCCAGATTTGCGCACTGGATGCCTTTACCCCTGAGCCGTCTCACCAGCCTGACTCCTGTCGTTCCTATCAGCCGCTTGTTTTTAGCTGACACCTTTGCTGTCTTCTATCAAATTTGCACTGATGACTGCATATTTTTAACTTTCACTTAATTTATTTGTGCTGTGCCACAGTGCATGTGTAGAAGTCAGAGAACAACTTCGGAGTCCAGTCCTCTCCTCTCTTTACATAGATGGTGGAGGTCAAGCTCAGGTCACTAGGATTCCGCAGCAAGAATCTTTTCCTGCTGAATTGTCTCCCTACTTCTGGTATTACACATTTGCTGTTGTTAATGTAACTGGTATTTTATTTCAGATTTTTGGGGGTTTTGTTATTTATTTGTCTGTTTATTTGTTTTTTTTGAGACAGGATTTCTCTGTGCAGCCCTTGACTACCCTGGAACTCACTCTGCAGACCAGGCTGGCCTTGAACTCACAGAGATCCACTGGCCTCTGCTCCCCCAGCACTCGGTGTGCACGCCACCACCTGGCTTATAACTGGCATTTTAAATTTTCACTTTGTGGCTGGCCCTTGATCTTCACCATCTATCTTTTGTTTATGGTTTTCCTCCATGAATTAAAACCTTAAAGCATTTGATCATGATTGTGGTGGCTTCTCTGGAGCAGAGTTCTGACTTTGTCAGACAAACAGTCATCATAAGTTACTTGATTCTTGATGGGGAATTTTCAAGAATGCATGGGAGTGCTGAATAGACAGAAGAGGAAGTCTCTTTCTCTTTCACCTCTGGGCTTTGGAATTTCTTATCTCTCTTCCTGTGATGATTTCCATATCTCTAATATTATATGTATTGCCCTCGAGATAAATTTTACATATGCATTTATGCAAAAATTATTCACACACATTATGAGCAGACTGTTGTGCATAATCACACACAGGTCATTATGTATAATCTATTATGCATACGTTGCTAGACATATCCTATTTTGCACAATTATATTCTCATATACATTATGCAAAAAAGCATCCTATATTGCTTGCCACCTGTCTTTCTCCACGCAACAATTCATCTTGGGCATTGTCCCCTAATAGGTTTAGAATTTGCTCATTTTCTTTTTATTATGGCCAAATCCTCCTCAGTGTGAGGACATGGAGATCTAATGAACAGACGTCCTCCGGTCAGCAATGCACTCGTCTTCATTTCTTTCCCTGGGGTTCTGGAAGAATCAGGGAAGCAAGCTCATGCATATTGTGCCCGGTATTTAGCATGATATGCCTGGAGGATGTATTCTAGAAGGAATATTGCGGAGCCAAAGGACACGAGCATACTTGAAATAAGCGTTGATTCTTCCCATCTCCGCTCCAGTCACGTACTGTGAGTGTCGGTAATGACCCAGAGCTCTTCAGGTCCTGATAACACAGAAGTGAACCCCACATAACACATTCCTCAGGGACTGATGGGGCCGCCTGGAGTCCAAGGAATAATCCAAGCGAGTAAAGCAGGCCAGTTCAGACACAAACACCCACATAACCAGCACAGACAGGTGGAGTGAAAGGGAGGAAGGGAGGTCTGTCTGCAAGCATTTTAGTATCGCCGCAAAAAAAAAAAATTAGACAGTATCTCATATAGGGCAGGCTGGTCTTATATGTGCTGTGTAGCCAAGGATAGCTTTAAACTTCTGGTCCTCTTGTCTCTACCTCTGGAGAGCTGGGGTGACAGGTGTGAGCCACTGTGCCTAGTATGGATAGCAGATTTCAACAAAGGAAAAACGAAAACAAACAAACAAAAACACTAATAGAGGGGCTCCCCCGTGCCGTCTATACTGACCTGAGACAAACACTGCAGACTTGTCCCTAGTATCAGATCTTCCTGCCTGAGCCTCCGGAGTGCCGGGACGACAGGTTTTTGACACTGTTACTGACTCCTAACCTGTGTGCATGCATGATGCATATGTGCGTGTGTGACTGTGTGTGTGTGTGCGTGTGTGTGTGTGTGTGTGTGTGTGTGTGTGTGTGTGTGTGTGTGTGTGAATGATCTGGTTGACGGTACAGTCTGTAACCCAGGTAAGGAACGGCAGAGTGTGGCAGTGTAAATGTGCAATCCTGATACTAGGACGACAAAAACAGCAGCGTCCTTGAGGATCACTGGTTAGCCAACCTCGCCTACTTGGTCAGTCCAAGGCCAGTGAGAGACCTCATCTTTACAAAGCAAAAGGACTGGGGAGATGGTGTAGAGATTAAGCCCTTATTATGTAAGTATGAAAGCAAGGCCTTGGGCTGGCGAGATGGCTTAGCAGGTAAAGACACTTGCTGCGAAGTCTGACAACATGAGTTCGATACCCGGGACCTATGTGACAGAGGGAGAGAACTGACTTCAGCAAGCTGTTCTCTGTCTTCCACATGTATGCATGATGTTCTTATATACTTAAGTGTGTATTCGTTAGCATATACCCACAAGTGCATTAAAAATACTTTAAAAAACAACCAGGCAAAAAGTTAGATAATAGCAAATAAAGTAAATAAATAAATACATTCAATGCTAGCACTCGGGAGGCAGAGCTGGCCAGCTGGACGTGCCAGGTTCAGTGGGAGAAGCTGCATCAATAAACAATGTTGGAAGTGATGGCCAAAACGCTTCAGATCAAATTCAGGTCTACATGCATGCATACATGTGTGTATGCACCCCAGCACACGCTCATACGCACGCGCGCGCACACACACACACACGAAGAGGGATGAGACATGCTCACAGTACACATTTACAAGCAAAAAAAAAGACAGAAAAAGGAAAAAATAAAAACTGATAGTGCCTGAGGAAAACGAGGTTTCCCTCTAGCTCCCAGAGGAAACACATCACACCGTGCACACACACACACACACACACACACACACACACAATTTTTAATGAAAATTTTAATGGAGCCTTAAAAGCAGATTTTTATAAACAAATTTTTTGGTGCAATTTGCAAGCAGTGTCTACTTCAGTCACTCAGGAAAACCTATGACCTCGGGTACCACAATTTTACATGTTGGGAGCCATTAAACAAAACAGCACAATTTCATTCATCTGCCCCATAAATATTTATTGAACATTTATCATATACTAAGATAAGGTTTGCAACCATCAAGCCTGGGAGTATCTCAGAGCTTGGACAAGGTGGGCTTCTGTGCCATTTCTCTCCCTGGTCCTTCCTCTCTTGTTCCTACAGTTTCCATGGTAACAACAAGCCAGTGGCTTCCTCATCCTTTCCCTAGCAACAGGTCGGAGGCACTGCCATCGTCTCCCTGCCCCAGGAAATCGGGCAGCTCGAATGGAGAGAGCCAGCCTAGGGAAGGGGGCAGACCATTCCTCTATTTTACTTTTAGTTTTTATATGGCTTTTGTTTCTTTCTTTGTTCCTGGTTGGTGTATTTGCGGCCATGTGAAAACCCCTGGGCCTGTGTGTTAAATTGCTTAGGGTTGCTGACTTCCAGGGTCGGTGTTAGCTTAGTTCTTTTGAGGTCTCTCTGATCAGCTTACAGGGGGATGTCTCTCTGGATCATCTTCCTTCTGTCTCTAAATCCTGTCTGTGTCTAAATTCCACCCCATCCCCACTTTTCATTCTGATACTTTGAGACAGGTTCTGAGGTAGCTCAACTTAACTGATTGTGTAGCTTAGGGTGACCTTGAACTTTTGATCTTCCTGCCTCTACTTCCCAGGTCCTGAGATTACAAGTGTGAGCCACCATGCCTGGTATCTGATTTCCCATTTTGTTTTGTTTTGTTTTTAATAAGGACAAGAGTTGTATGGAGAATCCATCTTAACTAATTATATCTGTACCATCCATATTCCCCAAACAGCTACGTTCTGAGTCGGGAGTAGTGTACAACTTCAATATATGTATATTAAGGGGACCCAATTCAACTCATGACATTGCAAATTTTCTCCAAACTCCTGTAGAAAATGAAGTTTCTTGGACTGAGGAGACAACTTCGTGAACTGCTTGTTGTGGGAATGTGAGACCTGAGTTTGATCCCCAGAACTCAAATTAAAAAAAAAAAAAGTCAGGCAACGTGGCTTATGCTGGACAGGAGAATTCCTGAGATTCCCTGCATCGCAGAAACCGGGCATGGCGGTACACACCAGAAATGCCAGCACTGGAGAAGGACAATCAGAAGGGTCAGAGGTTCAAGCTCATCCGTGGCTACATAGGAGTCTGAGGCCAGCTTGCGTAGAGGGGACCAGAGCTCGCTTCCATTCAGCGCTCACGTCACCTGTAACTCCAACGGCAGGGGATCTGACACTGCTGCTCTTCAAGGGCAGGCACTCTTATTCAATCACATATACCCTGTCGCCAAGTGTAATTAAAAACAGAAATCTTTGAAGTTATATTTGTATATGTGCAGATTCGTTTTTTCTTTTGTCAGCGGGCTCTCAACTGAGGAAACGCCTGTAGATAAGTCTGTGGGTATGTTGTCTTGAGTCGTGTGATGTGGGAGGGTCTGGCCCACTGTGGGTGATGTCCCTCCTGGTTTGGTGGTTCTGGGTTTTAGAAGGAGACTGAAAAAATCAATAAACAGTGTTCTCCATGACTTCTGCTTCAGCCCCTGCCCCAAGGTTCCGCCCTGAGTCCCTGTCCTGACTTTGTGGATGACGGGCTACAAGCTGTAGGATGAAGCAAGCCCCCTTTGCCCCACATTACTTCTGATGACGGTGTTTTATTATAGCAACAGAAACGTTACTAATATAATACACAACTTCAGTGGCCATAAAATCCAGACCTTAAGTGTAAGTAGCAGAGGGTCCACCCCATGGAACCATCACCCGTTATAGAAACAAAGTCCTCCCAGACTGAGATGTTCCCACTCAGGACACATTTCAACATTTCTCTGGGGGCTACCCGTGGACTTTCCTTTCTTTTATTTCTGTGATTTTTTTTGAGATCTCTCTCTCTCTCTCTCTCTCTCTCTCTCTCTCTCTCTCTCTCTCTCTCTCGCCTGGAGCTCACTGTGTAGGCATGGTCTCAGACTCACAGATCTTCCTGTCTCTGTGCTGGGATTACAGGTGTGAGCCACCTCACTCAACTAATTTGGCTTAAAATAAAAAAAAGCACTAAAAACACGTTTACTAGATTTTTAATGAAAACATCTTTTTAAAATTTGCTTTTATGTGCATTGTTGTTCTCTGTCTGTATGTATGAGTGAGGGCTTCAAATCTTGAGTTCCAGACAGTTGTGAGCTGCCATGTGGGTGCTGGAAATTGAACCTGGGTCCTCTGGAATCACAGACAAATGCTCTTAACCGCTGAGCCATCATCTCTCCAGCTCTGACACCATTTTTTAAATGGCAGCTATTTTCCAAATAGCCACATTTACGACAAAGGGAGGCAGGAATGAGCCCATCAGAGGGGCCACTTGCTGGAGGGGACATTTTTTCCATTTCTCTGTAGTTTCTGACACCACTGACCACCTGACCCGTGGTGGAGTTATGAGGACAGAGTTGGAGGCCAGAAGAAAGGATTGTGAGGACCTGGTGTCCTATACATGGGTCTGCTAGAGAGGAAACAGGCTGTAACTGTGGGTGACCTCAAACTTCTGGTTCTTCTACCCTAACATCCCAAGCGTTGGTAGGGAAAATCATGCACCAAAACACCCGGTCATAGGGAACTGGGGATCAAACCCAGGCCCTTGTGTGTGCTAGACAAACATGGTACCAATCGAGTCACGCCCAAATTCACGAGGGCTAGGTAGGAACGGTGCTGAGGAGCCTAGAAAGGGTGGACATGAAAGAAAACATCATGTTTTCTGGTATCAGATTTTTTTTGGTAGCTCCACCTTGCCTGATGTGCAGCGAACAAATGGCAGCTGTTTAGACTGAAGGCTAAAATCATTTAAAGAGCTCAATAGCCACAAAAATAATGGCATGAACATAAAAGGGTTGCTGGGAAGACAAAGCGACCTTGGGCCCCCACCAACATGTACATCTAGATAACTATGGATGATTCAGAGGCAAAGAACTTCAAAATAGCAGGCTTTTCTTCCTGAAATTACGTCCCCTCAGTAGAAGCCACTCAAAGCCCAGGCCAAGTATGCACCCAGGAGATAATGGCTCAGACCAGGCCAGAACATTTCCTATTCCATACTTAATGCCTTTTGGGGATCCATTGTGTGAGCACATAACCATTTAATGGCAAGAAATAGCACAGGAAACAAAGTATTCAAAAGATGCCCTTTTCAGACATAAAAACATGGTCCATTAAGGTTGTTTTGCTGATTGTTTCCATGGAGACCATTTCATGTAATTATTCTCCAATTTTTCCAGGGCTAAAAAAAAAAGTCTTTGTGTTTCGATTTTCTAATGCGGTGGCCTGGAGCGTGCCCACAACACAGTCCAGCGCACAACTGGTGGTTCAGAAATGTTCTTTGTTCTCACTTCCAGAGAGATAGCCGTGTGCAAAAGGAAATTCGAGACAATATGGCAGCTCTCACTTTTCTTCATCTGTAATTCCAAGGATAGGTATAGACACACATGCGCGCATGTGCCTGCACACGCGCACGCATACACACACACACACACACACACACACACACTCAATTAACTAAAGTGCAATCAAAAGTCAAAAGTTGCATGCACTTAGCAATTGAAGCAGTAGTATTGCTTGAATCAGAAGTTCTTGGCTAGCCTGGGCTACACTGTAAGATTTAAAAAAAATCAGCAACGAACAGCAGGGGCGAGGGGATGGAACTTGGTTACCAGACATCTTCTAGTCTGTACACGCACACACTTATATGCACACAAACACACACAATACACTTTCACCTGAACAGACATAGATACAAACATCCCCTCTGCCATAGATCTAAACAGATTTGTAAGTTTGCACAGAGAAAATCCTGTGGTCCCCACTGTCTCCAGGATGTGATATGAGCAGTAAGAAGAACCCACTGGGGGCTTTGGGCTAGAGTGTAACAGAGTCAGATGACCCCAGGGAAGGGGCATGCTGCTAGCTTTATCCATGATAGGTTTCTTCTCCCTTCTCCCCACCTGAAATTCAGATTTTCAATACATTTCAATCTGATTCCTTATTATTTATGGTGACGTTTTCTTTGGTTTCTCTCAGCCTTTGATATAAAAACTCCAGTTTCCTATGTCATATGTATTGTTTTGTTCTGTTTTTGTTTTTTGTTTGTTTTTTTTAAAAAAAAACATTTATTTTTATTTTAAATTTTGTGTGTGTTTGTGTGCATGCTGCTGGTGATGCTGCTGGTGGCGTGTATGTGATATGGTGTGGTGTGTGTGTGTGTAGTGTGGTGTGGTATAGTGTGTGTATATGGTATGGTTTGTGTGTGTGTGTGTAGTGTATAGTGTGGCGTTTGTAGTGTGGTATGCTATGAATATGTTTTATTGCCATTGGTTGATAAAGAAACTGCTTTCAGCTAATGGCTTAACAGAATATAGCCAAGCTGGAAGAGATATATAAAGAGTAAATGGAGCCAAAGAGACACCATGTAGCTGCTGGAGGAGAAAGACACCCACGCACTAGTACCGATGGTAAAATATAATATAATAGAAATGACTTAATTTAGGATGTAAGAGCTAGCTAGAAATACACTTAAGCTATCGGCCAAACAGTATTGCAATTAATAGAGTTTCTGTGTGATTAGTTCAGGTCTGGGCGGCCAGGCAATGAACGAGCAGCCTCTGCCAACAGTGTGGTGTAGTGTATGTGTGTACGTACACATGTGTGTATGAGTGCAGATGCCCTCAGAGTCTGGAAAGAGGGTGTCAGGTCACCTGGGGCTATAATTACATGCATAAATGCCACAGGTGTTGGGAACAGAACTCAGTTCCTCTGAACCATCTCTTCAAGGTACAATTGATTCACTTTTTTTTTTAAATTTATTTATTTATTAAGGATTTCTGCCTCCTCCCCGCCACTGCCTCCCATTTCCCTCCCCCTCCCCCATTATTAGCTCTAAGAGCAATCAGGGTTCCCTGACCTGTGGGAAGCCCAAGGGCCGCCCACCTCTATCCAGGTCTAGTAAGGTGAGCATTCAAACTGCCTAGGCTCCCCCAAAGCCAGTACGTGCAGTAGGGTCAAAAACCCACTGCCATTGTTCTTGAGTTCTCAGTATTCCTCATTGTCCGCTGTGTTCAGCTAGTCCGGATTTATCCCATACTTTTTCAGACCCAGGCCAGCTGGCTTTGGTGAGATCCTGATAGAACATTTAAAATTTATTTTTATTTCATATGACTGGTGTTTGCCTGCATGTATGCCTGTGTGAGGGTATCGGATCCCTAGAGCTAGGTTTACAGACAGTTGTGAGCAGCCATATGGGGGCTGGGAATTGATCCTGGGTCCTCTGGAAGAGCAGGCAGTGCTCTTAACCACTCTGAGTCATCACTCCAGCCCCCCAATTGATCCGTTTTTAATTACTAGATAACACATAGCCCCAAGCTCAGTGGCTTCAAACCCTAGCTTTCCTGTGGGCCAGGAATGCGGGTTGTGGCTCAGCTAGGTCCTCCGCTCCGTGTCTCACAAAGCTGTAATAGAGGGGACAGTATGTCTGGGCTTCCAACTGGAGAAGGCTCTCCCTCCAGGCTGCCTGTGTCTGCTGGCAGGATCTGCTTCCGTGCAGCTGAGGAAGCTGAGGCCCCTTCCTCCGCGCCTGTTGGAAGTTTGCCCTGGATTCTGAGGACCACCTGTGATTCCTGGCCCTTCGTGCTTTCTCGGTACAATCATTTCGTCAAGCCGGCAAAGGGAACCTAGAGCGCGTTGCCGGCTGGACAGAGCCGTTTACTAGGCTACCTAGTCACAACAGTACCTCCTATCTCCTTGGTCGCAGCACACAGGCCAGAACCACCGCCGTCTGTGCTCCAGGAAAGGGGGTACCACAAAGACATGAACCCGGGTGCTGGTGGGTGATGAGGACATCTACTCCCAACACTGCCCTTCCATAGTGACAGTCTTCAGTTGGCCAGACTCTTGTTAGGGTCCTGGCCCTGTCCTCTATTGGCCTGTAGATTTCCTTCTAAAATTCAGCTGCATTTTTTCTTTTCCCATTTTCCATGTGTGTTGCGCATATGAGCATGCATGTGTGTGCTTGTGCATGTGGGTTGAAGTTGGGAATGCTCAGTCACTCTTCTCTACCTTATTCACTGAGGCAGGGTCTCTCGCTCAAACTCAGAGCTCGCCCAGGTCACTAGTCTGGCTCGCTGGCTTGTTCTGGGGATCTTGCTCCACTGTCTAAGGCTAGAAGCGCAGGAAGAAGGCACTTTGCGTGGATTTTGAGGGTTCCAATGTCAGGTCCTCAAATTTTAAACCACTGAGCCATCTCCCTAACCCATTATTATTATTATTTTAAACAAGGTCTCATGTATCCCCAGGTGGACCTGAAACTTGCTAAGCAGTTGAGGATGAATTTAAAACTTCCGCACCATCTCCTCCACTTCCTGGGTGCTGGGATTATAGCCATGTGCTACCAGGCCTGGTTTAAGTGGCATCGGGGGGTGGGGATAGAAGCCTGGGCTTTTTTTTATGCTAGGCAGGAATTCTAGCAAGTAAGTTGTACCCCTAGTCTCAAATTGGGTTTCATTAAGAACCTGTTGGGTCTGTTTCTTAACAGATGAAAAGGCAGGCCAGGCCTAGGAAATGAAGGCATAGCCAGAGGCACCCGCTCTCACAGCCGAGGACTGCAGTCTAAAGGCTTGGGCGGTCTCAAGATCTGATCAGCAGAGACCTCTCCTCAGGCGCACACACACCCCACCACCACCACCCCTGGGTGATAACAGTCATCAAGATACAGAATCCCCCTTGCCTGGTTTTCTCTTATCGGCCTTCTGTCTCTCTGATCTCAGGGGTCTGTGCTGCATGGAGGCCAGTGTGTCTCCCCCATGGCGCCACCTTGTCTGGACCCATTGAGATGGTTCAGGATGGAGTCTCCCTTGTTGTACTTTAATAAGCACCTCTGGACAATTGTCATTTAACAGCACAGCTCACAGAATTCATTTGTCCCGTTTTTTTTTTGTTTTTGTTTTTTTTTGGTTTTTTTTTGTGTGTGTGTGTGGCTGCTCGTGTGTGTCACAGGAACCTTTGTGTCTCATTTGTGGGGAAGCTAGAGGATAGCCTAGTGTGTTGCTCTCAGGAATGGTGTCTGCTTCATCTAGGCTAGGAGGCCTGGACAGTGAGTCCCAGGGACCCTCCTGTCTCCATTTCACCAGTGCTGGGATTAGAAACACGAGCTACCACAACTGGCTACCACAACTGGCTTTTTGTTTTGTTTTTGAGACAGGGTTTCTCTGTAGCTTTGGAACCTGTCTTGGAACTCGCTCTGTAGACCAGGCTGACCTCGAACTCACAGATTCACCTGCCTCTACCTCCAGAGTCCTGGGATTAAAAGTGTGCGCCCACCTGCCCACAACTGGCTTTTCACCTAGGCTCTGGGGTTTGAACTCAAGGCCCTGAGCTTGCAAAGCAAGTGCTCCACCGACGGAGCCTCCTTTCCAGCCTGCATTTATCACGTTTGGAAAGGAAAACCAGTGAAAGAAACTTTCTGACTTGGAGGCTAGAGTGTCCAAGAACATGCAATGCGAATCTCAAGATAGGGTTTAGTTGCAAAGCTCAAACTCAGCTCCCAGGACTCACAGCGGGTGGAACCTTAGGGGAGGTTCACCTGAGGTCCAGGAAGTAGCTGTATTTCCACAGGGCTCAGGGGGTCAGCGGCTTCTTGGAAACAGCTCATCGTGGCCAGCAAAGCATCGAGAGCGCAGCTGTCTGCTCGGCACGCCATGTCCCTAGATGCAGCCGATGGCCAGCTTTTCTTTAATTTCCTGGGGCTGAAGCCTTGCTTCTCCCTCGTCTGACACATGCATTCTTGTCCTATGTGCTTGTGAGGGGCTCAGGACACAGCTGGCTCCTAGTGTGAGCACATTTTACATTTCCACACCACGCTGCCAAACTTGCTTTCTGATATGCTCGTGGGAGAGATTCCTATCGTACAGCATGGCTTTGCTCAATCGCAGCATGACAAGCACTTGGAACTTCATAGTTCTTTGTGAAGGAGGCAACTGGCTGCCCTGGGCACTATAGCATGTCAAGTGACATTTCTGGCCTGAAGTCATTAGGTGCCCAGAACAGAGTACCTTTCCCTTTTGTGACAACCCACAATGTCTTCAGATATTGTCATATATTCCCAGAATGATTAAAATCATACTAAGCTGGGGAAGGGGCCACATTTTCTTGAGTGGTGTAGCTCCGGGAAGCAGCCCTCTCTGAGCTCCTGGAAGCAACCCTAACGGAACTCACTCAGTGCTGGCAACATGGCTCGGGGGAAAGGTGTGTGCTGCCTGAGTTTGGCCTAGGCTCACATGTGGAAGGAAAGAACTGACTCCTGAAAACTATCTTCTGTTCACCCACGTGCTAGGACATGTGAATGTGCGCACACACACACACCCAAATAAAAAAAAATGTGATTAAAAGAAGACAAATCATCTCAGATGGAGAAAGGTAGCTGTATCACATAAATGTAAGTTCAGGTTTCATTTTGTATTAGTTTCTATGTTTTTTTAAATTTAATTCTTTATTACCTTTCCACATTTCAACACACACACACACACACACACACACACACACACACCACACGCACACACCGAGTACCATATTCTTCCCAGTGATCCTTTCTTACTCCCTTTGGCCGCTTGTGAACCCCTATCATTTCCCCAACAATCCACCTTCACTTAGAATGCTGAGCCGGTTCCAGCCCGTAAGTGTTTCTAAGCCAGCAAGAGAATGGAATGGGAGTAAAACACTGTTATCTGTGCTCGCCGAATCTGTAAACATCACAAAGATGATTGCTGCTGCGGCCTTCCTGCCAACCACAGTCTGTTTGCTACTTAGTAGACAGGAATGAACGCTCAAGCATGTGGGTGTAGCCCCTCCAAACCCTGTGCCCTGAATTTAAACCAACCAGCTTCAAGACAGGTCCTAGTGCTTAGCTAGTCTTCCTCAAACCAGACAGCCATTGCTTTGGTTCATGGAGGAGAGTGGCTTTTTTTTTTTATGTGTGTGTTCCTGTGTATAGATACTGTTTGTGTATGTGTGGGCCCACATGTGAGAGTCATCCTTGCTTGCTTTCCTACCTTCTTCATTGAAGCAGGGGCTCTCAATCAAACTCAGAGCTTGTTAATATGGCTCCCTCTGGGGATCCCCTGTCTGAATCTTCTGAGGCTGGAAATGCAGGAAGGCAGACCTGACTAGCTGGTGTTTTCACAGGTTCTGGGGATCTAAACTCTTGTTCTCACAGTGGCTCAGCAAGTGCTTAACCACTGAACTATCATCCCAGTCCCAGAAGGGGGTGTTATTCTGAGCTTCAAGAACCCAAGGAAAGGGCAAAAACTGAAGGTGATGACTCAGGTTTCCATTTTGATGTTTAAGGCGTGTCAAAAGGTTGCGCAGTCTCCGAGGCAGGGGAGGTGGGACAGCTATGCTCCCAGAGTGCTGTTTGGGAAGGGGGCAGTAGCCTATGGGTTGAATGTGTGCTCAGTAGTAACACATTTACATCCAGGTGATGTTTTCCATGTGGCGGAACGTGACACCTCAGATCCAACAGTGTCGAAATCTCCAAACAGAATAAAGTTCATCTCCCAAGTACATCTTCAGGTGATCGTCAGCTGACCAGCTATCTCACACAGGTGACTGCTCTCTGATCACGGGACCTGTCTCAGTTCCTCACACTCCTCTCCAAGCAGAGTGTCAGAGGTGCACATGAGACTGAGGGGAATTCCCTCTACATTTGGAAATTTCTGTCGTTTGTGCTGAATTTACATTATACATCTTCCCACTGCCATTTACGCGCCAATTCTTTACTACTGACAAAAATCTATGTGCACGTGACATTCACAGCTGGATGTTGTAGAGATCAAATCAGGGAAACTACAATTGGAGTTGTCTCTTTAAGAAGAAATAAATAGTATATTTATATGAAATATCCATACAACTAATTACACATTCATTTTAAAAACCATGCACACCCCCGAAACATCCAAACACACTTCCATCAGCGCATTTGTCCATCAAAGGTCAATTCATACTTCCTTCACCTTTACAGCCATCTTTTCATTTACCCTTTATCCAATCTGCCCATTCATGCGTTAACCCATTCTTCATCCATGCATGCCTCTTCCCTCCATCAATTGATTTATCCACTTATCCATTAGCCCTTTCATTCATTCATCATCCACCTGTCCACTTGTTCACAATCCAGATATCTATCTATCCATGTGTTAATTCACCCGTCCACCTAGACATCCATGCATCCATTCATCCAGTTAAGAAAGGAGATAGATTCCTGCAAATCTATTTCTTCCCCTTTATCGATGACTTTCCTCTGACTGTCCACTCATGGTGGGACTGCAGTCGGTATTTTCAGAAGAGATGCTTATGATTTTCACAATATTTGTGTGTGTGTGTGTGTGTGTGTGTGTGTGTAAGAAGGAGAGAGAGAGAGAGAGAGAGAGAGAGAGAGAGAGAGATCTCTTGTGCCACCCCATGTGTGAAGTTAGGAGAACCAACTTGCAAAAATTGATTCTCTCCTTTCCCATATGTGTTTCAGGGATGAAATCCAGGTCATCATTCTTGGTGAAAGTGGTGCCTTAACCCACCGAGCCACCTAGCCAGCCCTAACACATAGGCATTTAATGTAAGGGTAAATACATTGTCCACATGAGCGTGTGCATAGGGCATCATCATTATTATTGCTCACATGATTTCATTGTCCAGGTCTAGAACAGGAGGAGGAAGACATAAAGCAGACCCAGAAATCCTCAAAGGTCTGCACCTCTGTCATTTGAAGAAACACAAGAACAGCAGGAACACAGGCTGCAGGGCTGCTGGGCTCCCATCAGCTTCCTGGTCAGGTGAGGCTCCTGCACAGCACATTTCTCCTTCCGTGAAGCCAGGTAGCAGTGACTCAGCTCCACACGGGCACAATACAAGATGCAAGACTGAAGCAGAGACTAGCCAGCCAGCCTCAGCTGTCCCAGTGGCATGACTCTGACGTCCATTCCCAGCTCAGGAGCCCACACAGTCTGCAGTCACAGGGGCTGGCTCAGGCTGTTGCCAGGGAAACCACAGCCGGAAGCGGGAGGGGGAGATTCAGGAATGAAGACAGGACAGAGTGCCCCTTAAAGATATGAATGTTCCCTTTCCCCAAACAGACCTCATGTAGTTCCTGCATCCCAGCCTGGGCACAGTAGGCCTTCAACTTCTGATGGAGAACCACTGTCATTGTCCTGATACCGCCAGGGGTGGGCAGAGCTTCCTTCCTTCACAGGGAAATCTGTTCTTTGGGACTCGGTTCTGCAGGGGTTTCCATCCCAAGCCTTGGGACTTGAGATGGCCCAATGACATCACCGCTCTGCTGCAGTGAACCTGGTGTGAGGAGAGAAACAGGCCTGGGGAAGGTGGGTGCTGACTGTTCCCACAGGACACCTGTGCTGTCTGATCTCACACCAGTGTCCCGGGATCCCCAACAGAGCCACACAGAGGCAAGGGCTCTTTCTGCCCAGGTGACAGAGTCACCTCCACCCAGGGGTCTGTAGACTGCAGCTGAGCTCCAAGTGAGCAGAGGACATAGGCAGGAGCCTGGGGATGAGGCAGCTCTGGGCTCAGGGAGGAGCGAGCATGAAGCAGGACAAGCTTCTGGTTTCACAGAAACATGGTCAAAGCCACTGGGTTCTGAAACCGAGAGAGCAAGGGAGGGATGGAGGGATGATGGGATGGGATGAAGGCATAGAACAAATAGATCGAGACCCTGGTGGCCATGGTCTCCCAGTAGCCCAAGGGTTTAGTGGTCTCCCATCAAAATCATTCAATTCTCAACCTGCTTCTTTTTCTTTTTAATTGAATAATGTTCATTTATTTTGTGCGTGGGGGATGGCAGATGCCTAAGTCACTATGTGTGCATAAGGATGAGAGGACAATTTGGACGAGATGGTTTTCTCCTTCTGCTACATGGATCCCAAGGCCTGAACTCAGGTTCTCAGGTGGAGACATTCTTCAGGCCCTAACAGTTGCATCTTTGATTTTGGGTTTTAGAAGTAAAATCTAGTGGCTGGGTTACTGTGTCATTGCGTCTAACCATCTGTTTCTTGGGCCTCCTGGGCCACCTTCTGGGCCACTCATTCAGGTTCTAGACTAGCATGGATTTTGAATAGGGCCTTACTTGAAATGAACTTGCCTTAGTGGCAGTCCCTGGGGCACCCTGGGAAAAAAACTCAAAAAGTCTGGGATGCTAAACACTAAACACAAACATGGCTGGCAAACGGGACATGGTCAGATCTCCATAGATGGTTTGTGGCTTCAAAGCAAACCAGATTCCTCCTGGTCTGAGACTATGGGCATGGCAGAGCCTCCTCCTGGGAGGTGGCTGCAGGACTCAAGGACACTAGAGGGGTAGGGCTCCCTGCGGGGGTTCAGAGGTCCACACCTGCTGCTTCCCACCCAGTAGGAGACAGGTGAGCTGAACTTACTCTTTGATGATTTCACCAAGAAACGTGTCTCCTCAAGTCCGCCCTGAGCACCTCCTCTTCTGCTCTCTTGGTCCCCGTCTTCCCCTGCTCTGCCTCAGGCTTCTGTTGGGTCTCCCTGCCGTCTTTCTCTCCCATTCTTTCAGACTCTTTGTATTAGTTATGTGGTTGCTGTCAGGAGCTCACAGCTCTGGGAAGGAAAAATTTATTTGTACCCACAGTTTGAGGATGTGGCTTGTTACGTGAGGGACATCTTGGAGGCAGTCACCTGAGGTAGCTGGTCACATTCTGCAGTCGGGGAGCTGAGAGACACGAACGGGAAAGCCCAGCTCACTTTCTCCTTTCCGTGAACTTCAGGCCCCATGCATGATGGATCTGGCTACCTCTTTTAACCCAATCTAGAAGGTTCCTTTATAGACAAGTCTAGGGGACTACGTCCTATGTGATTTCAGAACATGTCACTGAACATCCAACATTAATTCAGTCTCCTTACAAGAACAAAAATGATTTTATTTATTTATTTATTTATTTATTTGCTTGTGTGTGGGGGTGGGGGGCACACATGCTACAGTATGTGTGTGGAGGTCAAAGGACAGTTTTTGGGAGCTGGTTCTCTCCTTCCACCATTTGGATCTCTAGAACCAAACTTAGAGAGTCAGGCTTGGTGACAAAGCCTTTACATACTGAGCTGCCCTGATGGTACCCTAAACCGATATAAAGATAAAAATCACGGAAAATTAAGTAGGACACGACAAACCCTGGGGCCACCAGGAGCCCATGGTCTTCCAGTCTTTAGTTTGGTAATCTGTCTGTTTTGCATTCACGTGACTCAGGAGGCCTAAGTTTTCACCATGTTCCTGTGAAACCAGAAGCTTGTCCTGCTTCATGCTCGCTCCTCCCTGAGCCCAGAGCTGCCTCATCCCCAGGCTCCTGCCTATGCCCTCTGCTCACTTGGAGCTCAGCTGCAGTCTACAGACCCCTGGGTGGAGGTGACTCTGTCACCTGGGCAGAAAGAGCCCTTGCCTCTGTGTGGCTCTGTTGGGGGTCCCGGGACACTGGTGTGAGATCAGACAGCACAGGTGTCCTGTGGTAACAGTCAGCACCCACCTTCCCCAGGCCTGTTTCTCTCCTCACACCAGGTTCACTGCAGCAGAGCGGTGATGTCATTGGGCCATCTCAAGTCCCAAGGCTTGGGATGGAAACCCCTGCAGAACCGAGTCCCAAAGAACAGATTTCCCTGTGAAGGAAGGAAGCTCTGCCCACCCCTGGCGGTATCAGGACAATGACAGTGGTTCTCCATCAGAAGTTGAAGGCCTACTGTGCCCAGGCTGGGATGCAGGAACTACATGAGGTCTGTTTGGGGAAAGGGAACATTCATGTCTTTAAGGGGCACTCTGTCCTGTCTCCATTCCTGAATCTCCCCCTCCCGCTTCCGGCTGTGGTTTCCCTGGCAACAGCCTGAGCCAGCCCCTGTGACTGCAGACTGTGTGGGCTCCTGAGCTGGGAATGGATGTCAGTGTCATGCCACTGGGACAGCTGAGGCTGGCTGGCTAGTCTCTGCTTCAGTCTTGCATCTTGTATTGTGCCTGTGTGGAGCTGAGTCACTGCTACCTGGCTTTGTGGAAGGAGGGGGGAACAATTGAAGCTTCTACTGACTGCAAATAAAACTGAGATTGCGATCTAAACGATAGAGGCACTGTAGCTTATAGTGCCTTCCCATTCATTTATCAAGTACATATTTACATGTGGATGTTTGTCCAGATAACTAGATAAATGCACAGGCCTACATATAGTCGCCGAGTTGGTTTCCATTTTCCATGTTCCATTTTTCTATCTGGAGGACTGAAAGCAATGGAGAAATAAAAACTCCAAGTTTCTGTTATTACGTGGCCCATGCATTTATTCCAAGGTTAAGATACATATATGAGGGCTAGGAGATGGATCGGTGGGTCCAGATGTTTTTGCAGATGCTGATGACCTAAGTGTGGCCCCTGGGAACTACAAGTAGGAGAGAACTGACTCTTGGATCCTGTCGTATGACCTCCCTTCTCAGATGTGCTGTGATATGAGCACACCAGCACGATGCACAATCATATCTAAACCTATCATGTGTGTGTGCTCGCGTTTGTGTGTGTGTGTGTGTGTGTGTGGGTACGTGCACGTTTGTGTGTGTTGGGCATGATGATGCATGCCTGGAATCTCAGTACTTGAGAGACCAAGACAGGAAAAGGGTGAGTTTGAGGTTAGCCATACCTATGTAGTGAGACCCTGTCCAAAATAGGTGAAACAAAAAGTGATTGTTGGCATCTGTTTATTCTGAAAATACCGACTGCAGTCCCACTATGAGTGGACAGTCAGACGAAAGTCATCGATAAAGAGGAAGACAAGACTAACTCTCCCCTAATAGCTCGTTCATTGCTGGAGCTCATCTGTCAATCACTTTAGCTTAAAACAGCAGATGAGGGCAAGCTCTGAGATATGGAAACAGTTTAGATGTGGAGAGGAGGAGGGGCTCCTTTGGGAGAAACACTGGTCTCACAGGTCTTCCTGGAGGTGGTGCTGTTTGGGAGGACAGGGGTGGAGGTGCTGTTTGCATTGTTAGAGAAATGGCCACTCTGAGGAGAAGGAACCTGACCTGGAAGCATGGGAGTGAATCCTTAGTTGCTTTGTTGTGTTAGGAGAATGAAAGGAAGCAGGGCTGTCTCATGGGGAGTGAGCAGAAGAGGAAGGGTATGGAGGTGAGTTCGGAGAGGAAACTGGCCAAAGGATGTGCAATACCCCTTAGAGTTCACGTAGGGGGTAGAAATGCAAGTGTATGTGAAATTTTTCAGCATCTGTTTCCTCTCTTGGATGGGTAGGTAAATGATTGATCCATGCATGCATGGGTGGATGGGTGAATAGATAGACAGATGCATGCACGGATAGGTTGATGGACGGATGAATATGTGGAGGGATGGCTGGCCACTTTCTGGCGGGCTGGATGAATGATGTGTTGATGGATGGATGACTAATGAACTGATAAATGAATACATGGATGGGTGCTAATGATGGATGTAGAGAAAGGCAGGTGGAGTGGTTAATAGAGAATCAGAAGGACGAATGTGTGGATAGATAGATGGATGGATTGGTTAATATGTCTATTAACATCGATCATGTGTGACCAGGCATGGTGGCACATGCCTTTAGCCACAGCACTCAGGAAGCAGAGGCAGGTGGATCTCTGAGTTTGAGGCCAGCTTGGTCTGCAGAGTGAGTTCCAGGACAGCCAGACTACACAGAGAAATCGTGTCTCAAAAAATAAAAGGAAATAAACGTGTGAAGAAGAATGGATAGCTGGGTAGGTGGACAACTTTGTAGATTTATGATTAGGTAGCTCAAGAAGTTTCAAGTCCCACAGGGCCTTTTCCCAGTACTATATAAACAGTAATGTCTACTAGGAAGAGGAGCATCTTCAGTGGTGATGTTGACTAAACAGGAAGCTCCTAGAACACAGGCTTTAAGAGTGACAGCCATGCTGGGGTGAACCTGTCCTTGATGCAGTTGTGCTAGGTTCATGCAGGCTCCTCCAGGTACCCTAATACAATCATTAGTTCATGATGATATAATTGGGTGAAATATTATCTTGGATCTATTGTTAGTTCCCTGTTTGGGGTGAACAGATATTTTCTTTCTCAGGGTGAGTCACACAACAAGAAGATAGCAAGAAAAATGGAATCAGATAATGGCTAAGTCTCATCTAAGATCATAGACTCGTGCCTTAGGTGTACTGCGTCTGCATTGACATCAGAGCACAAGCAAGCCTTGGCTTAAGACTGCAGACTCAGTGCCTTGCTGCCAGAGTTTGAGTCCCGGATCTGTCCTGTACTGGCCACGCAAGTGAGTATAATGTATTGCCTCCCTTTCACTCTGTCACCACAGACAGTCAACCTCCATTACCTATAGCTCCCCCTTTTGTGAAGTTTCAGTTACCTGTCACCATCTGAAGTCTAAGCACATTAAATGAAAAAATTCTCGAAATGAAGAGCTCAGGCGTTTTTTTTAAGGTCCAAATGATTTTCAGTAGAATAATGTAACCCTTGCATCATCCCATTTTGGTTCATCTGAGATGCTGATGAGCTTTCTGTCTGGAGTACTTATCTTCTATCTGCTACCATTTAGCCACCATTTTGGTGACTAGATCTCCTCCTGTGGTATTAGTGTGTTTCAGTGAGATCTGTGGTTTTAGGCCTCCACCGGGATCCTTGGCACATGTTCCTTACAAATAAGGGTACACCACGATATACAAACTTGGAGTAATATTAAAATACCCCATTGATTATAAATTGAGATGACTGGATAGAAGCCAGGAGTGATGGTTCACACCTATACTCCCAGCATTCGAGAGGCTGAGGCAGGAGGATTGCCATGAGAGTGAGATCAGCCTGAGGTACAGTACAAAACTCTGTCTTACAAAGGAAAAGAAAAGAAAGAAAAAGCAGGAGGTGGAGAGATGGCTCAGTGGTTAAGAACGCTTGCTCTTCTTGCAGAGGATCTGAGTTCCCAGAACCCACATCAAGCTGCTTACAACTTCCTGCAATTCCAGCTACAGGGCATCTTAAACTCTCTTCTAGGCTCGGTGGGATCCTGAATTCACATGCAAGCGCATGCGCGAGCGCGCGCGCACACACACACACACACACACACACACAAATACTTAAAAACATTTAAAAAAAAAAGCTGGCCGTGGTGTTGTAAGCCTGTAAACACTAGCTCCTGAGTGTGAAAGACTCTTATCTCAAAAAATAAGGGGGAAAGTGATTGGGGAAGCTTCTCTCATGCCAATCTTTGTCGTTCATATGCACACACGCATATGTAAACATGGACATAGACACACATCACAAAAACTTCACATTTATACACTCAAAAAACAGAGAAAATTAATCTGGGGTGTGAGAGCTGTCATGAGCTACAGTTTGCATTTTGTGCAAGAGTGGAGATTGGGAGGGGAGCTGTGGATGTAAGAGATAGATAGATAGATAGATAGATAGATAGATAGATAGATAGATAGATAGATAGATGATAGATAGATAGATAGATAGGCAGGCAGACAGATGGGTGGGTGGGCAGCTGGTCAGGTAGACAGACAGCTGGATAGACAGGAATACGGGGAGCACAAAATCTTTTCAAAGAAGTGATAAAAGGAAGCTATGAACCCAGGACCCTGGACAAAGGCAAAAGGAAGCCTCCAGGATGTGATGGACATCTTAAAAGTCCCAGGCTCTGAACAGGTAGAAGAGAGTTCCGGGACTTAAGGTAAGCTTTGATTTGCAAAGCCCACCATCTTACTGCAGGGCCTGGAAAATTCCATTCTCTGCAGCTCCCGCGCGCGCGCGCGCTCTCTCTCTCTCTCTCTCTCTCACTCTCTCTCTCTCTCTCTGCATCTTGCCCCTGCCCCTCACATCCCTGATTCCATCAGGTTTCCATGGCAACCATTCGAGCTCCTGGACCTGTCCTCGAGAAGATGAGAACCCCATGGGAGGAACGTGGCAAAAGACGTCAAAAGCCCCCCACCCCACCCCGCACAGGTCAATCATGCGCGCTTTTGCACACGCCAAAATGCGTCATCGTCAGTGTCTCAGCGGAAATCGAATACTGGTTTCAGCAGACACCGCGGACGTGAGAACAATCCCAAATATCTCCTAAGGCCAGTGTCTCACCCCCGCATTCAATCAGAAATATCGACCGAACCCCTTCGGGAGCCAGACACTTCCCCAGACATGGAGAATAACATTTTGTGCCGAAAAGGAGCCTGCTTTCTGCACTCCTAGAGCTGAGGCGATCTTAGCTGCGCCATAACTAAAATTTAATTAAAAATTAAAAAAAAGAAAAGAAAAATGTTAGCGGCAATAGACTTGAGAGTTGGCATATGGATGGTCAATGGGAAATCTTTTAACGTTTACTGCATGTTCAAAAGCTCTTTTCATTAAAAACTTGAAAAAAGATGTGGATGCTGGAGGCCAGGTGTCCAAAGGTACCCTTGGCTATGTAGCTAGTTTGAGGTCAGTCTAGGGACTAGATGTCTTATCCCCTAACCAAAAAGGAATAAGAAAAGCTGAGACCCCGCCCCCAAAGGCCAGGTTGGCAAGATGGGTCAGCAGGTAAAAGGGTTTGCTATGCGAACCTTACTACCTGAGATCCATCCCTGGAACCCCTGAAAACAGCCCGTGAGATGGAGGTGGAGACAGGAGAACTGACTGAAAGTCTGTGGGTTGCTTAGCCTGGGGTTCTTTGGGGTACATGGAGTATGCAGCATGGTAGAAACATGAAGGCTGGAGATGATCAACCCCCTCGATTATCTTCTGATTCCCACATGCCTGCAAACACACACACACACACACACACACACACACACACAGGAGACTGCATACGCGTGTGCACAGACACACACACACACGAGATGCATAAGCGTGTGCATGTGCACATACTCACACACACACATTCTCATACATGCAGGCAAGCAGCACACACTTAAACCTTACAGTTGATGGCTGCCATCACTCCTGTGGAGCCTACATGCTAGAGTGGAGGATATAGGGGATAAAATGGATGAGATTTGCTCAAGAAGTGAGTTAGAGGCTGAGTCATCCAGGCCCAGATGGTTAGGAGTCTTGTGCAAGATGGCCTGCTCTGTTTTTGTTAAACACAGTTTTATTGGGACACAGGCACACCCATCATTTATGTTTTGTCTGTGACCACTTTTTTCTTCTTTCTACAATGACAAAGTGGTTTTGTACATTGGAACATATGGTCCACAAAGCTAAAAATATTATCTAGACTAGTACAGGAAAGTTTTTGGCTCTTCAATGTACTATATAAAACTTAAAACATAGTTAATGCACTCATGTTTTCTTGGAGAAACATTTCCTCTCTGTTGGCTTGACAGCTGGCTAGATGGATAGAAGAATCATGAATGTATGTATGTATGCATGGATGCATGGTTGATGGAATGATCATGAATAGAGGATGGATGGATGGATGGATGGATGGATAGATGATGGGTAGATAGATAACTGATGGATGGAGGATTATGAATGAACGGAGGGTGGATGGAAGACTCATGAATGGAAGAATGGATGGATGGATAATGGAATGATCATGAATAGAGGATGGATGGATGGATGGATGGATGGATGAATGGATGGATGGATGAATGGATGGATGGATGATGGGTAGATAGATAACTGATGGCTGGAGGATTATGAATGAATGGAGGGTGGATGGAAGACTCATGAATGGAAGAATGGATGGATGGATAATGGAATGATCATGAATAGAGGATGGATGGATGGATGGATGGATGGATGAATGGATGGATGGATGAATGGATGGATGGATGATGGGTAGATAGATAACTGATGGCTGGAGGATTATGAATGAATGGAGGGTGGATGGAAGACTCATGAATGGAAGAATGGATGGATGGATAATGGAATGATCATGAATAGAGGCTGGCTGGCTGGATCACTTATGAGTGGAAGGATTATGAATGGAGGATGAATGGAAGAATCATGAATGTAGGGGAATGAGTAGATTGAAGGAGCATAAAATAGATGGTGGATGGATGGATGGATCATAGGTAGAAAATAGGTAGAGGGATACACAGATAGACAGGTGTATGGATCCTGGATGGATGGTAGATGAATGAATGGTGAAAGAATCAGGAGTTGAGGATGCAAGTATGCGTAGATGGGTGGGTGATGTATGAGCAGAAGAACCTTGGATGAAATGGTGGCTAGAATGATCATAGATGAAGTACAGAATGTTCATAGGAGGATAGATGGACAATGGGTGGATATGTGTGTGGCTGCTGGGTGACTGGATGGTTGTCAGGCTGATAGCTAGATGGATAAGTGAGTGAATAATTTTCTTATTATGCTGTTATAAATGCCCACAAAGTGAGTGGTTAAAAACAGCAGAACTCTATTGTCTTATAGTTAATGGGGCCAGGTGTCAGCAGGGTTGGCTTCTCTGGAAGCCTCTGAGAAAAGAGTCTGTGGCCACCTGTATTCCTTGACTCCTGCCCCTTCCTCAGCTTTCAAAGCCAGGAGTGTAACATCTTCAAAACTGTCTTCCTCCCTCCATTTTTCCATTTCTTTGACCCTCCTTCCCTCTCGCTTTCCTCTCCTCTCCCCTTCCATAGGATCAAACCTGGGGACTTGTGGATGTCCATCAAGTGCTCTACCATTGAGCTTCACCTCCAGATCCTCAGCTTCTCTCTTACAAGGACATTTGTGATGACCCTTATGACACAGACAACCCAGCTCAAAGTCTTTGGTCTAAGCACATCTGGAAGTCCATTTTGCTTTATCAGACAAAATTTACAGGTTCTGAGACCTGGGATGTGAATGGGGGGCTTTTATTTAGCACATTGCTGTGGGATTTGGATGGATAATTGGATGGGAGGAAGAAGGGATGGATAGGTGGATGGTTGCATAGATGAATGGATGAGTAGGTGGGTAGATGAGTAGACAGGTGATGGATGCTTAGCTAGTTGGATGAATGGGTGGATGGCTGAATGGATGAGTAGAAGGTGAATGGCTGCATGAACAGAGGAATGAATGGATGGATAGATGGGTGAGTGGACAGGTGGGCAGTTGCATGGATAGTTGAATAAGTAGCAGGATGTATGGATGGGTATATAAATGGAAGGTGGATGTTACATATATATATGCATGTATGTATATATGTATGTATACAGTGTTTATGTGTGTATGTAAGAATGGAAGGTTGATGGCTACATGAATATATAAAAGGACAGGTGGGTGATTAGATAGAAAAAAGATAAGTAGATGGATGCTGTGGATGAAAACAATCCTGTTTTCCCTTATTATTGATGGATTTTGTTTCAGACGAAGTAGACTCTAGAGCCACCCTCCCCCGCCATATGTATACACAGAGGACCCCCCCATACCTTCCATGTCTAGAAAGTCATATTTGGGATATTTAAATTGTTAGGAATTGGGGTTAATGCATGAGGAGAGTGAATGGGGGATAAAATGAGAGAAGTAACTTTCTCCAAGGTTTAATAGAAGCAAATCACAGCATGTAATGGAGGTTAGCTGGAGCTCTCTCTGCATGCCATGCTGCGACTGCTCTTGTCTTCCCAACTGGAGTTCCCAGAAGGTCCTCTCTAAGGCTTCCTTCAACGTCTTTCCTACCTCTTACACCACTCTGGCAGTGGCCATCTCATGCTGTGTGACCATGACTCTTTAGACTGAACCTCATTTTCTCACCTGGTAAGTGAAGATAATTATAGCCTACCTCATAGGGAGCGACCACAACACTCCCTTTTTCTGCTCAGGCTGCCATCATGAAGTACCACAGACAAACTGGATTCTAGATAATAGGAACTGCAGAGAGGTAAAGGGCTCTTACTGCCCAGCCTGATGACGAGTTTGGTCCTGGGACTCACACGGTAGAAGAGAACTGGTTTCCACAAGCTGCCTTCTGCCTCCACATACATGCTGTGGCATGTACACTCATATGTGCCTCTCATCCCCATAAATAAATACATGTAATAAATATTTTTAATGGTAGGAGCAAATTTATCACTCTTCTGGAGGCTGGACATCTGAGATCAAAGCAGCAACAGATTCCACGTTTACTGAGGGTCACTTCAGGTTGAAGAACCTGCCTCTTACTGTGTTCTCATATGGTGGACACACATTATATTTCTTGGAGACATCTTTCATAAGGATATTAAGCCTATTACTGAGGGCCTTACTCTTATGACTTAATCATCTCCCCAAAGTCTCATTTCCAAATCTTATTACACTGGAAACTGAACCTGTTGACGTCACTATATATCTGATAACACTCTTGAACATCTGAAGCTCTTCCCTCTACCGCCTGAGTACTGAGATTAGAGGTGTGCATCAACACACCAAGTTTATGTGATGCTGGGGCTCGAACCCAGGGTGTCATCCATGCCAGACAAGTACTCTGCCATCTGAGCTATATCCACAGCCCTTGTTTATCTGTTGCTATTGTTTTTAATTTACTGAAATATAATAATACAAAACTTAATGAATGGAGTTATTCTTGACTTCTATGTTCAGGTTACTGTGCCATCATAGGGACTTGGGCCATTATCAGAGATAGAAGTTATTGATTCTGGGCTAAAGAGGTAGCTCAGTAGTTAAAAGAATTTGATGCTCTTCCAGAGGATATACTGTGTTTCCTAGCACACACAGTGGCTCACAGTGGTCTGTAACTCTACTTCTGGAGTATCCAATTCTTTGGATTATGGGGGGACCAGACATGCATATACTACATATACATACATACAGGCAAAACCCTCAAATGCATAAAGTAAAATAAACAAATCTTTAAAAACAAAAGTGGTTGGGTAGACACCTCACTGTATGCATTAGGTTTTAGTCATTCATTTTCTCAATAAACATCTAATAAAGGACCACTGTGTGTCAGTCATGGTTTAGAACTGAATCTAAAGAGTGGAAAATTCCAGTTCCCAGCTCCTCCCACCTTTATGCGGTCCTGATGCAGTTTCCATGGTGATGGTCTGGGCCTGCATCTGTTGCTAAGGGCACAGGGTTGCTAAATCTCCTTCAGAGATCATAGTTATGGGCAGAAGAAAGGAGGGGGCAGAAGAAGGGGGACAGAATGTGTTCCAGTCTGCCACCACCTGTCAGTGGTCCTAGCAGAGCATTTGGGGCCTTTAAATAAGGATTTTCAGAGCGTGAAACATACATGGATGTTGAGAAATTTCCCCTTTCCACATCACATCTCATCTAAAGAGACAATGTTCCTGGAGAAGCAGGGTTCCCATTTGTGGGTTCTCAGTTTCCTTGATAAAATAATTGGAAAATGAAAGAAAAAAAGAGGATGAAAGAAGGAAAACTTTGAGAAACTAGGGGCAGGCAAGCTGCAGATCTCAGCATCTGTCAGAAGGAGGGAGATGGAGAAGAGGAAGAGAGAAAGCCAGGCTTTTAAGTCAGAGTCCCTGGGCTGGGGAGATGGCTCAGCAGTTAGGAGCACTGGCTGCTCTTGCAGGGGTCCTGACTTCAATTCCCAGCCTCTATATGGAGGCTCACAAGCATCTGTAACGAGATGTGATGTCCTCTTCTAGTGGGTAAGCACACATGTAGCCAGAAGACTGTCTACATAATAAATAAGCAAATCTTTAAATTAGGGTCCAAAAAGCTGGCAGAGTCAACAATAAGCATTTGGGGGCACTGTGGGACAAGATGGGGTGACTCAGGGAAGCAATGAGAAAGTCCAGAGTGCCAGGGCAGTCCTGTTTAGGATTTGGGTTATCATGCAAAGAAGAGACAGAGAGTGGGGAAAGGAAAAGTTAAAATGCAAGTAGGCTTAGCATGGAGATCAGTCCACAGTTTCACCAGGGAATGAGATGTGGGGGACAATTACTCCTGCATCTTTTCAGCGGGTCTTCAGGTGAATCGGTTTTTCTGGGGAAGAGACTGTTGCCTGGCCAGGGGACTGGCAGGCCCAGTTGGGTTAACTCTTCTGAGACAGGATCGCTCTACACAGCCCTAGCTGACCTTGACTCACAGGGATCCACCTGCTTCTGCCTCCCAAGTGCTGGGATTAAGGGCACGCACCACCGCGCATGACTGAATGAACTCTTAGGGGAGGGGACAAAAGAACGTACAGTTTAGGACAATTTAGAATGTGTCTCCACCCAGGGCCAGAGGTAGAACTCAGAATCTGATCCTTTGATCAGAAGGTAAGTAGTGGCTGTCCCTTTAAGGGCCTCCATGAAGTCCAGGCACCTCCACACCTCCACCTCTTCCTATGGATCTTCAGATCTTAAGGAGAGGCAATTTTATGATGCTCTCCCTTGTAGGGTTCAGGGGAAGTGTCCAACCTCAATGTCTCCAAGCTTGTTAATACATCTAGCTAGTCAACATTGACACAGTGCTCTTATTTTATGCCTGTTCTTTAGTAAAATAAGGGTTACTGAAGCTAAGTCTTCAATGCCATGTGTAGCTCTTTCCTCCAAATTTGAAATTCCTTCCTGGGGCGGGGGCTGGAGAGATGGTTCAGTGGTTAAGAGCACTGGTTGTTCTTCCAGGGGGCCCTGGGGTTCCATTCCCAGCACTCACATGGCAGCTCATAACTGTCTGTAACTCTAGTTCCAGGGGATCTGACACTTTCACACAGACATATACCAATGCACATAAAGCAAAAATAAATAAATTATTTAAAAATTTCTTCCTCAGAATAAGCTTCATGAAGACTCAAGAAACCAGTGAAAGTTAGGGAGTTCAGGAACCTCAGAAGGCTGACACAATTACAAGCTCTCAACCATCAAGGTTGGAAAAGCAGCGAAGGCCACCGAGAAGGTCTCTCTTCTGTGCACCTGTCTACAAACTGAGGGACTTGAAGGATGGAACTTCTGTGAGTCAACACTCATGCTGGGGTGGGACTTACAGTGATGCAGTCACCTTTGGATCACTCGTATTCCATCAGCAAAGCTCAATAAACCCTCTGGTTCTCCGAGCCTGATGTGGGTGGAATCCTTTCAGTGTCCTGTCTGGAGGGCGGGTCTGTTCCTGTCTCCCTAGGTACCCAAGTCCCATAGCAGGTGCCATAACATTCCCTCTGGTGCTGAGATGGTTAGCAAGTGACTGACAGCTGGGTCACACATACCGTTCACTTGCACCAGAATGGCATAGATCCTAAGAAGGCTGGAGCCAGAAGGCACGAGACATAGCTTTCAACAATGTAGGACATAAATTCTCCCCCCGCCAGAAAAGCTTATTCATTTCTTAAATTTTTCATTTATATTTTTGAAAGTTTGAAGAAAGAAAAATGTATGAATTGTTTTCCCCATTGCTGTGATAAAAAATACTTGAAACAGCTGGGTGGTTGTGACACATGCCTTTAGTCCCAGCACTTGGGAGGTAGAGGCAGGCAGATCTCTGTGAGTTCAAACCCAGCCTGCTCTACAGAGTGGGTTTCAGGACAGCCAGGGCTACACAAAGAAACGCTGTCTCAAAAAAAAACCAAATTCAAGCAAGGCAAATCCCATCCCTGAATTTCAGCTGTGACATATGAGGCATGGAACATCTGCTCAAGAGTCAGAGTTTTATTTATTAACAAATTTTGAGTGAGAAGTGAAGTGGTGAACTCCAGGCTAATTCTTTATACACACAGTCAGTCTAATACAAAATTCTAGAATATTCCATCCTCTAAGATTTGCTAATTTTCAGGCACCTTCAAAACCTCATCCTAGCAGAAGTTTCTATGGCAACAGATTGAGCTTGCTTGGGTTGCTAAGCAACAAAAAAGCCTTAAGGAGAGACCTGTGATCAAGCTACCACCATGGAACCAACCTGGCTAAGGAGGGGGAGGACCAGCCTCTTCAGGCTATCATCCGCCATCTATGGTCAATGCACACCTTCTGTGTTTTCTCCTGACAGAGTCCCTGTAGAACGACACAGTTGGACCTGAGCCTCGAAGGCTAAAGATTGGAATAAGAGTGCCGCTCGGTTGGAAACACGTCCAAAGTCCTGGGTTTGATCCCAGCAGCACATAAACTAGATATGGAAGAGCATGCCAGTGATCCAAGCACTTGCGAGGCAGAGGCAAAAGGATTGAGACTTTGAGGTCATCCCCAGCTACATCTGGAGTTTGAAGGCAGCCTTGCTGACAGGAAACCCTATGTCAAAAACCACAACACAGCTGAGGAAACTGACACTCTGTCCTTTGCAAGTGTACACACACATAAACACACATACACGTGTGCCTACCTGTGCATCCATCATCCACCCACATGTGTGCCACGTGCACTCCTCACATACGCACCTCCATACATAGATAGATTTAAATAATCAAGTAGACTGGAGAAGAGAGAGAAAACTGGAGGCTATCATGTTAAGCAAAATAAACTAGACTTCAGGCAAATATTTTTTATATGGAACCTAGTTAATGAATACACACATATATGGACATACACACATATATACACAACCACACAGGATGTGAACGTTGGAGCAGACATCCTGGTTTCATTTCTGGTACTGTGATAAAAAAATTCTGACAAAAAACAACTTTGGGGATTGGAGAGGAGTCTTCATGGTTAATAAGACTTGCTTCCTTTGCAGAGGACCCAGGTTTGATTCCTAACATTCATGTCAGACAGGCTCATAACCGCCTCTAACTTCAGTTCCAGTGAATCTAATGCCCTCAGGCCTCTGAGACACCTGCACGAATGTGTTGCACAAAACTCTCTCTCTCTCTCTCTCTCTCTCTCTCTCTCTCTCTCTCTCTCACACACACACACACACACACACAGACACACACACACACACACACACACAGACACACACACAGCCATACACAAAAATGAAAAAAATTACATCTTATTTTTTTAAGTAAATTTGGAAAGATGGTGTTCCAGGTTAATGCAACTATTACCCATCTACAATCTGTAGACCCACAGAGGTTAGGTATAGAGTACAGGACTAGAGCGTACAGACAGATATTGTTAGGAAAGGAACATAAAATAGATAGCTATGCATGGATAAGGGGATGCTAGAGTGGAAGGGTCAAGAGGAGAGGAGAGAATACTAGAAGAGACAGCTAAAATTAAGAACCATTTGAGGGGTAGTATGGGAATCTAATACATTAGGAGCTTCCTAAAATATATACATATATGAAGGTGATCTAAATGAAATCACCAAATAATGGGGAAGACAGAGCCCCAACTGGCTGTCTTTTGTCATCAGATGAAGATTCCAAGACTGGGATTGGGTCATATCTAATATAGCTGTCATCCAAAAGGTTCCCATAGGAATCCCCAAACATCCAGGCTGTTGCCAAGACTACAGGGTGCTTTCCAGACTGACAGTGAGTCCCTGTTGCTGAAGACAACACCCACATACTCACTGAACATGGGGAAGTCAAGTTGGTGCCTACATTCCCACGTTCTAGTGTCTCTAGCACAGGGAGGTACTCTGCAGGCTGCCGAAAGACATGTGACTACTAGCCCAGCTACAGACCCTCTGGTCTTCAGTGATGCCCTGTCTGTAAGATGGGCTAGGGCAATGGTGGTGCAAAGCTTGTGGTAGTGCCAACTGTGATGTGATTTCACTTAAGAACTCCATGAGATGGAATGCTTTCCTAACATTGCTTTGGTGATGAAGAACTTGAGATTGATAGCTCAGGAACCTAGGCTGTCTATGTCCAATTTCAATGTGTTCACTTTTGTCTTATTATATTTTATATATTTTATTATTATCCATCAGAAGCCTGTGTGTTTTCTAATGAGAGACAGAAAGAGAGTAGATCTGTGTGGGAGGAGAAGTAGGGAGGAGCTGGGAGGAGTGGAAGGAGAGAAAACTATAATCAGGATATATTATTGAAGAAAAATAATTTATTTTCAATAAAAGGAAAAAAGTGAGGGTGGGGGACTGCTTTATCTAACTTCCAGTGAGGGTTCCTGGGGCAGGGGTGGCGGGTGGGGAGTGGGGGCTAGAACAAATTCTCAAGGCTGCTGGCCAGACGTCCAGAATGCAAGTACAATCTCTTACACCATTAAAACAGAAAGGTGGGGCTCAGAAGTGGCGCCATGAGTAAAGTGCTGCCCCACACAGATGAGGCCCCAAGTTCAGTACCAAATACCAGAGTAAAGAGCCAGGCACTTGGGCACACACTTACAGTCCCTTGACAGATAGATCTCAGTAGGCCCTGGCCAGCCAGCCTAGCTTACCTGAGGAGCTCCGAGTCAAGGAAGAAACCTGCTTCAGGAAACAAGATGGAGATGGTGTACTGAAGAATGAAATTTGAGGCTGGCTTCCACATATGCAGACATGTGCATGTGTAACACACACACACACACACACACACACCAGCTGGAGAGATGACTCAGCAGTTGAGAGCACTTGCTGCTTTTCCAGATGACCCAAGTTCAGTTCCCAGCACCTACATGGCAGCTCGCGACCATCTGTAACTCCAGTTCCATGGGGAGCTGACACCCTCTTCCAACCTGTGAGGACACCCTAGGCATATGGTGCACAGACATACAAACAGACAAAACACCCACCTATATAGAGTGTGATTGTTTGTTTTAATGTAAAGGCGTATCGTAGAATGAAGGGTCAGGGAGATGCTTGCACTGACCTATAGTCATCTTCACCGATAGTTAATATGACCAGTTGTCACCTGTCACTTGTTAAGTCAGCGAACAAACACCAGTTGTGCATCAGACACTGTCCTGGGCATTTGGGATTAAAGGGAAGTAAAAGCAGGCACCATATCAGCTTGCCTGGGCTTGGGCAAGCAGAGGGGTTATTTGTGTGTCTAAAGGATGGTGGACTCTATCAGCAAGTGTCTTCACTACTGTGTGCTAGGGACTGTGCTCTACACAGGAGTCATGCAAGGGGCAGACAAAGCCCTTCTCATAAGATACCATTCTAGTGGGATGGAGCTATACATAATCAAATGGTGAGAAGGGCACTATCTGAAGAAAGAAGGGCCAGCCAGATGGCTCAGCAGCTAAGGGGGCTTGCCTTAGTGAAGCCTGATGACCACAGTTTGATCCTTAGGACCCACAAGGTGAGAGAACAAACTTCCATAATTTATCCTCAGACTTCCACACCTGGGTGGGACATACATGTGACCCTCCCCCACCCGAACATAGAACAAGAAAGGCAGAATCTCTAATCTCATGGTGAGAACTCTGAGTTCCAGGAGTGAGCACTACCAGGCTAATGGAGTTGGTCACAGCCTCAGGAGACCCATGGGAACTGAACCCATATGTGACATTTCAAGTTACTCAGTGCCGAATGCGGCAGTTGCTAACTGATACATAAAGAATTGGAAAACTGAACAATTCCTCTGTGTGTGTGTGTGTGTATGCACATATGTGTGCACATGTGTGTGCCATGCACATGAGTGGGTGTGGGTACCCAAGAATGTCAGAAGTGGCATCCAGTCCCTGGAAGCTAGAGTTGCAGATGGTTGTGAGCTGCCTGAATGGAAGTGGCAGCCCAACTCAGGTCCTCCACAAGAGCGTGGAGCCTTAACTGCTGAGCCGTCTCTCCAGCTCCAGCTCTGGTGTGTGAGACAAGTTGTCTCCCTAGCCTGGAGCTCACTCAAGTAACCTAGGCTGCCTGGTTAGAAGTCGTGGGGACTCACAAGTCCCCACTTCCCCATCACTGAGATGGTAAGCATGTGCCACCACACACAGCTTTAAAAAAATGGGGTTGCTGGGGATCAATCTGAGGTCTTCATATTGTGTGACAAGTAGCTTACTGACTAAATCATCTTTGCAGCCCTAATCCCTTCTCTTTTAAGTATATTTTGGCCTACAGCTAGAATTACAGCTAAATGGATCAACTCATAAGCAATTAGCCACAAATTGTGTTTGACTCAAATTTCACAGGATTTTCTTTCTTTTCACTCAGGGAAAGCAAGTGGAGGAAAATCTGCCTTAAAAACAAGAATCTGGGCGGCCAGATGGCTCAGGGGATAAAATTGCTTGCCTTGCAAGCTTGAGGGACCTGAGTCGGAGCCCTGGAACTCACATTTTAAAAATCCAGATGCAGTGGTGTACATCTGTAAGCCCACCGCTCCTCTGGTAAGATGCGAGTGGGTAATAAAACCACCCGGAAGCTCGGAGGCCAGCTAACCGCTGGTGCTTAGCACCGCAGAAACAAGGGAGGTGGGGGATGAGGACTGATTTCCCCAAAGATGTCCTTTGAGCTTTCCACATGTGTTGTATGTGAGTACCTTTGTGCATGAACACACACACACACACACACACACACACACACCACCACCACCACCACCACACAATAATAAAGTAAATAAATGCAATGGTTTAATTTTAAGTGTCACCCTGCCACAACTCAATCAATTGGGAAGACAGCCTCAGCTGCTCTGTGGGCATGTCTAAGAGGCAACTGTCATGATTCTTAATCGATGTAGAAGCCCCACCCCACTGTGAACAGCACCAATCCCTAGGCAGCAGATCCTGAACTGCAGGAATGGAGAAAGCTGGATAAATGCAGCAGGCAGCATGGATATGCATTCACTTCTCTCTGCTCTTAACCGTGGACGTAACCTGATGGATGGATGCAGCCGTGGACATAACCTGGTGGATGGATGCAGCCGTGGACATAACCTGATGGATGGATGGATGCAGCCGTGGATGTAACCTGGTGGATGGATGCAGCCGTGGATATAACCTGATGGATGGATGCAGCCGCGTGGATGTAACCTGGTGGATGGATGCAGCCGTGGACATAACCTGGTGGATGGATGCAGCCGTGGACATAACCTGGTGGATGGATGCAGCCGTGGACATAACCTGGTGGATGGATGCAGCCGTGGACATAACCTGATGGATGGATGCAGCCGTGGACATAACCTGGTGGATGGATGCAGCCGTGGATGTAACCTGATGGATGGATGCAGTCGTGGACATAACCTGGTGGATGGATGCAGCCGTGGACATAACCTGGTGGATGGATGCAGTCGTGGATGTAACCTGGTGGATGGATGCAGTCGTGGATGTAACCTGATGGATGGATGCAGCCGTGGATGTAACTGCTTGAGATCCTGCTTTGACTTCCCTCGATGATGGACTGAAACCTGTAACTATAAGCTTGAGATTAACATCCCAAAGTTTCCTCCCTTATAGCGTGAATTCTACTTAGTCTTAACAAAAACCCAAAGTCAGATATCAAGTAAATGCTGAAAGATCAGAGAAGTAAAGGAGCCAGCCACTAGAGAGATCTTTTACCTCTATCAGAATCAGACTGAAGGGGGCAAGATCCTGTCACTATGAATCCTCAGATGGAATGCCTTGAGCTCTGTCTCCTCCCACCTTACACTCCTCTCTCCACCAGCTGTATCCCTTCTTATCTTCACCTCCCTAGTGTTGGGATTAAAGGCAAGTGACTCCCAAGTACTAGGATTAAAGGTGTGAACCACCACAGCCTGGCTCTGTTTCTCTTTGAGACTGAATCAATCTAGTGTAGCCCAGGGTGGTCTTGAAGTCATAGAGATCTGTCTGCCACTGCCTCCCGAGTGCTGGGATTAAAGGTGTGTGCCCCCACTGCCTGGCCTCTATGGTTAACTAGTGTGGCTAGCTCCACACTCTGATCTTCAAGCAAGCTTTATTTGTTAGATCACAAACAAAATATCACCACATTCCCTAATTTGATTTTTGTCGGGCTATTCTCCCCAAACAAACAAAAACTCCCAAAATCTATGTGATAAGCTCCACAGGTGACAATCTAAAAGGGACTCATGGGTAAAACATGGTTCATAAAGGAGTCTTAAGACCCGGCTGCATATCTTGTTCTCATTGATTCCAAGAGTCTTCCTTGCAGAGGAAGGATTGATCTCATTACTGGGGATAGTCATTGATTACACAACAAACATCAGTAACAGTTCAGAGCCTGGAAAATTCCAACCTCAGAGGCCCTTTGGGCTCCCTTGTAGACCCCCTCCCCTTTCCTAATCGAGCTGCTGTTTCCATGGCAACCGCCTAAGCTAGACCAATGAATGTCTCATAGGCAGGTAAATGTTCCTAAGTGGAAACAAACATCTATTGACGTCAAACCAGCCCCTGGTGGGGGCTGGGGAAGGTGGGATTGCAGGCTTCCCAGCAATGGCTCCTATTACATCTGTAATTTTTCCTTACCATGGTAAATGATGCATACAATTTTAAAATTTAACTTTTTCCCCCAGAGCCGGGGAGTGGTGGTTGCTAACACGTGTGGAGGCCAGAGATTATGTTAAATATCTCTCATCTATCTTTGAAAAAAATTACATTTATTTACTCGTGTGTGTGTGTGTGTGTGTGTGTGTGTGTGTGTGTGCAGAGGGTCCTCAGGTGTAGTTTCTCAGGTGATGTCCACCTTAGTTTCTGAGATGGAGTCTCACTGAGTAGACCAGGTTGTCTGGCCCCAGGGGCCCCAAGGATCCTCCATCTGTCAACACCTGCCCAGCGCTAAGATTACATGCAGATGCTGCTTTTTCTTGTGAGTTCTGGGGATCAAACCCAGGCCACCATGTTTTCATGGCAAACACTTTACCATTGAACCAACTACTCAACCTCCCTCCCTTCCTCCCTTCTCATTCACTTTACATCCTCCCTGC